>CM061063.1:261732298-263068173 GCA_030762895.1 Sophora flavescens
TCATGTCTCAAAAATTACAGTAATGTAACACTCTGTATAATTATTTAATAAAGAATTTAAGTTTATATATTAAGGATTTTATTATCCAAGTAAAAATGCATGTAATGCTAAGACGGTAAATTATATCAATTCACCCAATTTTATTAGACCCATTATGGATAATAACTCGTCAAACGATGAGGGATAAAATAAATAAAGTATTGGAAGGAAGTGTAATTATGGTGTTAGAAATTAAGGGGAAATAATAGATGAAAATAGAAAAGAAATTGGATGAGGACATGTGTCAACAAGTAGTGAAGAAATAAAAATGGGGTCAAATTGTAACAAGAAGAAGTACAAGGACTAATACCAAAAAGAGGGGGAGATTAATTGCAAAACAAGGAAGAGTCCATGGATTTAAGTACAAAATATTAAGGACTTTATTGTCCGCAAAATATGAGGAGCGTATGGCGGAGTATTTTATTCATCCAATTTTAATTAAACCTGTTTCGGTACAATATGCGCATTGCAATAATAATTTATAAGGGGACCAATATTATTAGGGATGATTAAAATAATTAGAGATGGGTATTCTAATTATTTGATTGGTCGAAAATCTAGAAGGATTACACTACAAGCCAATCATAAATCAACTAAATGCCACCTAGACTAAGCGTGGGGAGCCCAAGCTCAAGTGTTGGGGCACTCGAGCACGGGAGGCCGTAGCTCAAGAAGTTGGGGTGCTCGAGCACTAGGTTACTGTGGCGGCGCTTTGGGATGCCCACTCATGGGGAAAATAAAGGACCCAAGTGAATTCACTTGAGCCATTTGAAACAGAAATAGAGCTGGTCCTAGAGAGAAACCAGAGAACATAAAACCAAGAGAGAAGGCTACCAAAAAGCCCTAAACCACCATTGTTGAGAGTTTTGAACCTGGAACAACTTGTGAAATCATCACCTCACCTTCCCACGTTGGATTGTGTTCAAATTTTATATGGAGGTTCTGGGACTAGTAGTTCTTCATATCCTACGGCTATAATTTCTGTATAACCCTCTGAGTGTGAGTTATTCAGCTGTAGTTGGAGAGAAAACTCAACCGGTGTAGCTCTGACCGACTAACCTTGGAAGGTTCATCCTAGGCTCGTTCACCGTTGGATCGAGCTGAAATTTTTGGAGAAGTTAAAGAAAAGTAGCTCTTAATTCTCACCGTTCAAATTTGTAAACAAATTTCTGAATTGTGAGATATAGAGCCAAAACACCGGCATATTTTATGGTGTTTGTTGCCCATTTTAAGTTCCTTACAATGTGTCGTTTCACAATGTGATTTTTTAGGTGGAACCGGAGACCGAGGCCTTAGTCCATGGGAGGCAGATTCGAGACGAGTTGAGGAGTGGTTTCATAACGCCCGTGGGTCATACGACTTTCAGGGGTAAAGGAACTATTTAACGTCGAAATGGTGCGGTTGTATTTACTTCGATAATGGCGTGTAGCTACCTAAACCCTACATGTGAGTTTAGTAACGGACAATTTCTATATCACAATGGGGACTACCTAGTGGTACCAATGATAATATTGAAATTGTTCGTTTATCATCGTTACAATAAATATATATATTATATTATTTTTTGATGATTGCCTGCTTGATCGATTTGACTAGTTGAATTGAATTTGGTAATTGATGGATGATATTACAATTTTGGAATTATTTTTGAATGTGTTTATATTTATTATTATTATATTTTAGCAATGATTATTATTTTGGAAATGATGATAAGAATGTAATTATGATATTATGACATGATAGTAATGATGATGATATGATGATTTGATGTAATTAGTGTTATGATTATTCATAACCGAGATGATTACTGTGATATGATGATAATGAGATTGATGAGATGAAATTGTTATTGAGGTTATCTATGAGATAATAATGAGCGGTTATGGTACTAGGGGACCGAAACATGGTCTGAGATATGGTTGACCCGAAACATGGACGTTCCTGGGTTTAGAGCTAACGGGCAACCCAGGCATTATTTCATTTTAGTTGAAGCTTATAGTTCATCGTTGCATGAGCATCCTAGCCGTGGTTCGAGGTGTGCACCGGATAGTGAGCTATAGTGCCATTGTTTTCATGGGCATTCTCCATCCGAGGGATGAGGGTGTGCACGGTCCCTCAGGACACGCGTTGGATATCTCGGATACGTGGGCGATACCGAGTGAGATGATTCACACAACATTGCATTGCATCATGATGGAGGGTAGAGGAAAAATCTTAGAAGTGGATCGAGGGATGATTTGTGTTATATATATATATATATATATATATATATATATATATATATATCTTTGACGATGTTTAGTGTGCTGTTATAGAATTAAATGTTGCTAAACCCTTCCACGTTTAATGCTATATTGCTTCTTATCTCCTTTTCTTTGCGTGTGCTTGTACATATATGTTTTGTATCTCGGATCTAGGCAGTAGATGGCACATTGGGATCATCCATGGATGATCCAGATCGTGGTTTCGGACCTTTGAGGTGGAGCTTGATCCAAATGGGTGGCTAGGGGACTCAGTCACTTTTTTGTTGTATATATGGTCCGATGTCCATCACTTCCGGCTAGGATAGGAGCACCCATAGGTTTCCCAGGGTATGTTGGCTTTGGTACACCCTTCTTTTCCGATAGGTCACTGATGGACATATACCGCGATGCCATGCATGGCTCGTCTCCTTCATGGTACCCTCGAGGTACTTGTACCACGGCTCACACTGCACCCGCACCACAAGACCATCACCAAGACCAAAGCCCGAGTTGGAACCCATCCAGAGGAGGACCCGATTGCTCCCACTCAGACCCGATACCTCTTCTAGAGGTACCACACCTCCAGTCCTGGCCACTTGTTGCAGTCTTCTCGAGTATCTACTAGATGGTTCAATCCCCCGAGATAAAGGGCTTTGTATGAGATGTTCCGCAGGCAGTCGGATATGAACTCTTCAAGGGGGAGCGAAGGAGTGTCGGACTGCTGGACCACCGGGATGCGCGAGGGTGGTATATGATGGCTCCGCCGAGCCATCTGCTTAGGTGTGAGTGAGGTTTTATTGTATTTTAAAAGGGACGGGTGTGGAGAGAATTGGTAAGGCATATTTCTTTAGATCTTTGATGTATTTTTGTTGATGTTATCATCATGCCCCATTGGGATCTTTTCGATGGGATTCCTTATACTGTATTGCATAAGGTTATGATGTATATGTTACGCATGTATGTATATATGTTGTTTATATTTTAAGTTTTTAATTTTCCAATGTTTTTAATATATCCGGTTAACGATAATAACACGATTAGGTCCTAAATAATATGGGTTTCTTTAATGGGACGGCGTGGGCTTAAATATGATGACGAGATTGATGAGACGAGATTATTATCGAGGTTATCTATGAGATTGAGATGAGTGGTTAGGGGCACTGGGGGGGACCTAAACATGGTCTATGATATGGTTGGCTCCAACATGGTCTGACATGGTTTACCCGAACATGGTCTTTTGGGTCTATTCTGAGGGAGAATTCCCGGGGTTTAGGCTAACGACCGTCCCAGACATTATTTCATTTAGTTATGACTATAGTTCACACTTTGCATAAGTACCTAATCGTGGTTCGAGGTGTGCACCGAATTATGCAACTATAGTGCCATTAGCTTGCATAGGGCATCCTCCATCCGCGACGAGGTGTGCGCCTGAGCCCTCTAGTGACGTGGTCGTGATGGATATCTGGATATGTGGCTGATACTAGATGAGATGATTCATATAGCATTTGCATTGCATCATGATGGGAGGGTAGAGAAAAATCTTAGATGTGGATTGAGGATGGTAGTGCTACATATATACATTTATATACTCATATATTTGGAGACGGATGTTTAGTGTGTTGTAATAGAATTAAATGTTACTAAACCCTTTCCACGTTTGACGTTATATTGTTTCTTATCCCCTTTTTTTGTTGTGTTTTTTGTTGCATATATGTATTGTCCCTCAGACCCAGAAAGGACGGATGGCGCATTGAGATCATCCCCGATGACGCAGATCAGGGTTTCCCTTCTCGGGGACCTTCGAGGTTGAATGCATTGATCCTAACGGGTGGCTAGTGGACCCGATCACTTGTTTCTGTATATACGAGTCCAATGTCCATCACTTTCACACTTGGCAGGGAGCTCCCATAGGTTTTGTGTCGGACTTTCCGAGCTGGCATGGCCTTTCCTTTTCCTATTGGACAGCCAGATGGGCATATACCACCGATGCCGGCATGGCTCCCGTTCCCTTTAGGGTACCTTTTGATGCCCTGGTACCAGGACCCATACCTGTACCTCCACCAGAGCCTGGACTTTCCCCAGTCCCGGAAGATGAGGACCCCGCAGATCCGATCTATGACCCGCTCCTATTCCCGAGCCCCCCAACACCACCCGAGATTTAGGCCACCAAGTCAGAGTCCTCCCGAGTATCCTCCCGACGACTACCATCCAGAGATGCCAAGGATTACGATGGTCGTGTTCGGAGATCTACCATAGATATGAGATCTTCCAGTGGCAGTGGAGGAGAGGCAGGTCCGTCGAGACCTCGGGGTTACAACATGGGTAGTAGTCTGTGATAGCCTAGGCCAGGGCTACACGTAGGTGAATGTTTGAGGCTTTTGATGTATTTTGAGAGGGGATGGGGTGGCAAGTGGCTGTGAGGTATCTTTTTCTTTTGTCCTTTGATGTATTTTTGTTATGTTGCATCTAGTTTGTATATATTGGGATCCTACTAATGGAAATCCCTTGACAGATAGCACCCTGAGGTTTTGTATATATAGTTATGTTTATTCAGGAGATCTATAACAGATAGGAGATTAATCGTAACGCAATGGAGAAGAAGCGAGTCCATTGGAGACGTCGAGGTTACAAAAGGGTAGTAGTTTGTGATAGCCTAGGCCGGGGCTATTCACGTAGGTGATTGTTTGAGGCTTTTGATGTATTTTGTGAGGGGATTGGGTGCCGAGGCGATGAGGTATATTTTCTTTTGTCCTTTGATGTATTTTTGTTATGTTGCAGCAAGTTTGTATATATTGGGATCCTACTGATGGAAATCCCTTTACAATATAGCACCCAGAGGTTATGTATATATAGTTATGTTTATGCATGTATGTATATATGTTGTTTTATATTTCAAGTTTTAATTTTTCAGTTGTTTTTAATAAATCCGCTTAACGATAATAACAGGATTAGGTCCTAAATATTATGGGTTTTCTTTAATGGGACGTCGGGGTGTCTCAGCTTGCACCTGTTCAGGACGAGGACCCAATGGCACCAGTTCCGGACCCGGTGCCAATTTCCGAGGTACCAGCACCCCCAGAGGTACGAGCTTTGGGATCAGAGTCTTCTCGTGTGTTCTCTCGACTACATCCTAGGGATAGCAGCTCTATTGACGATGTTCCAGTGACAAAGGCGATCGAGCTCTTCCAGGTGGTAGCGGAGGAGTATCTAGACCAACAGACTATGTGATGCTAGCGAGGGTGGTAGTTTATGATAGCTCTGGCCTGTGCTGTCAGCTTAGGTGTGAGTGAGGTTTTGCCTGTATTTTGAGAGGGGACTGAGTGTGGTGAGAATTGGTGAGGCATCTTTCTTTAGCCTTTTGATGTATTTTTGTTATGATGCCATAGTTTTTGTATGTTGGGATCCTACTGATAGGATTCCCTTGATAATACAGTACCAGCAAGTTATGTATATATGGATGCATATGATGTACATATTTTATGTATATATATGATGTTTTATATTTAAGTTTTAATATTTCACTGTTTTAATATATCCGCTTAACGAAAATACACGATTAGTTTTTAAAAAATTTAGTTTTTCTTTAATGGGTCGTCGAGGCGTCTCATAAAATATATGACGACAATGGGTGACGATGGTTGGTGACGTAAAGTCCTAACCACAAAACCCTTAGAAGTTCAAGATGACTCGAATGAGAAGTAAAGGGAAGAGTGATGTTCATGGATGATTAAATAAGGAAGAAATGATTGGAAATAATAAAAGGTAATGCACCATTGGTGAATTTCGGGGATGAAATTCCTTTTAGGTGGGAGGAAATGTCAAGTCCTGAAAATTACAGTAATGGAACTTTTGTAATTAATTATTTCATAAAGAATTTAAGTTTAGATATTAAGGATTTTATTATCCGAATAAAAATGAATAGACCCGGATGACGGTAAATTATATCAATTCACCCAATTTTATTAGCATCCGATTAGGGGTGGATAATAACCGTCAAACCATAAGGGATAAAATAAATACATGTATTGAAAGTAGTGTAATTATGGTGTTAGAAATTAAAGGGAAATACTATAGGAAAATAGAAAAGAAATCGATGAGTGACATATGTCAACAACTGGTGAAGAAATAAAAATGGGTCAAATTGTAACAAGGAGAAGTACAAGGACTAATCACAAAAAAGAGGAGGGATTTAATTTCAAAACAAGGAACAGTTCTTGGATTTAAGTACAAAAATATGAAGGACTTTATTGTCCCCAAAAATATGAGGACCGTATGGCGGAGTATTTTATTCATCAATTTTAATTAAACCGGTTCAAGTGCAATATGGCGCATTGAGTCATAATAATTTATAAGGGACCAATATTATTAGGGATGATTAAAATAATTAGAGATGGGTACTCTAATTATTTGAATGGTCAAAAATCTAAAAGGATTAAATTACAAGTCAATAGAAAATCAACTAAATGCCACCTAGACTAAATTAAGCCTTAATCCCTCTATGCCTATAAATAGATGGCATCCTCCTTCATTTAACACCTTGACTCATTTTAATTGAAGTAAAGTCAGAATAGAGAGAGAGGAGAAGAGAGATAGGGAGCCATGAGAGAAAAGAGAGAAAAGGAGGAAGAAAAAAGAAGCTAGAGAGAGAAGTTGTCAAACACCAAGAGCTTTCTATTGAGATAGGTTTCATCTTCAAAGGAGCAAGCTTGGAGGCTCTACACCCACATTTACCTTGCTACCCACATGGAAGAGGGATGGTAAGGGAGGAGACTCATCTTTTGTAGTTTGGAGCCCTCCCCCTAATGTTTGAATGCCTAGGAAATGATTTGCATGTTAACTTTGTTCTCTGTATTGTGTGTTTTATATGTGATACAATCAATGTGGTGATGAAAATGTGTTCATAATGTGTTGGATGTTTGATATGAGTGCTTGCATGTGCTGAAACATGAATTTCCAGCGTGATACATGTTTGTATTTTGGGTTGTATCTTTCAAACCAAAAATGATCTCTAAAAACAGAACACATATTTGGAATCCTCACTTTCAGGGCTTCGATTTTCATATAAAGTTTGTAATTTTTTTAAGAATAAATGATGGGTTAAAATGCATGCAAAGTCATAGCTGACTGAGAAAAATCGCTTTATTGGACCGACCTTTGATCATTCATAGATTTTTAATAATTTTTATAGATTTTTTTAAAAAATCTGAAGACACCACTAGAAAGAAGACGAGGAAAACCTTTCGAGTGATGTAAAGGAATCATGCATGGGATATTTATAAGGAACCTAAAACTGGGCTACAAAATAGCCATAAAAACTGGAGATTATTTTTCCAGCACAAAATAGCCATAAAAACTAGTGTGTGTTTTTCCAGCTGGAAAAACGTGATGAACACCAACAAACTCATAAAAATCATCTCAAAACTAATGAAACAAGAATGCTAGATTCTGAGTTTGTGGGTTAATGTGTAATATTAATTTTATTAAGTAAAAGATTAAAATAAATTTAGAGAGAAAAGAAAATAGGGCTAGAGTAGCCCATAGTGAGAGCCAATGCATGGCTCTTGCTTGAAAAGCTTGCAAAGCCATGGATGACGGCTATGCTGACCAAGACAGAAATTGTGTCAGCTATGAGGAGGCAAGGAAACTGTACTAAACATTCTGGGCTTCACATGCCTTGGGTAAGAAAGCAAAGAGAATGATTGGAGAAGCTTTAAGCCTTCAAATAACAATAAAAGGTCACATGAGTAATTAGTAATGTATAATAAGATAAATTTAAAGTATGAGGATGTTAAGAAGGGGTCGTGGTTGTGTGGATGAGTAAAGAGAGAGGAGATTTTCATGGAAAATAATAATAAGTTTTATATGAAAATAGTTTACTATAATAGTATTATAAAACTTGGTGCAAGTGAAAAAGGATGATTAAGGAGAACGTCGAAGGATGGATTTTCAATCATGAAGAGGTTAAAGATTGGACTATAACTAGGGGAGAATATGTTTAACAAAAATGGAGAAGTGATAGAAGGATAAAATATATGACGTATATGGGTGGTGATGGTTGATGACGTAAAATAGTAATTAGGTGATGGTTGTTGTTTCCCTAATTATGCAGAGTAGCCCACTGTTCTAGCAATTTTTTGAACAATTATTTTACTACAGAGCTTTAGGAGAGGTGAAGAGCCTCTCTTTGGGCTTGTGATATTCAATAGAAAAAAATTTCATGTCGAGGTTATGCATTTCTCTTCCGGAATGTCCCGTATCAGGATTTTGCATTTTTCCATTTTACTCCAATTCCCATTGGAGAATGCTAGATGGTTTATATAGGAACAAACCAATAGCTTCTTTTATTTTCTAGTACCTTAATTAGGGGTGTGTAAAACCTGGCCCAATCCTAGAACCCATCCCAACCCATGGTGTTTGGGCCGGGTCTAACCCTAACCCGCAGAAGAGAAGGGACGAACTCGAGTCCTACTTTGTGACCCGGTACCGGGTTAGGGACGGGTCCGGGTTGACCTTCGGGTTACCCAAC
Source organism: Sophora flavescens (assembly GCA_030762895.1). Taxonomy (NCBI): domain Eukaryota; kingdom Viridiplantae; phylum Streptophyta; class Magnoliopsida; order Fabales; family Fabaceae; genus Sophora; species Sophora flavescens. Next base: position 261,741,107 of record CM061063.1, read on the forward strand.
CTGTCCCATACAATAGAAATCTACTTTTATCCCTCCTTAGAATATGTTTCAAGCATGGTCACTAAGAAAGAAGTATGAAGTAAATTACTAAACTTCTACTTTCACATCTCAGGTCTCACACTAGCCGAGTTGGGGGCTTTTAGGAAACATTTTGTGGCTTTTATGACATTGAAAGAATATTGTTTTATGAGAGTATTTTGTTTTTAACAATGTGACTTTAACATGACCATCAAGGAAACATCTAACAAAAGGATTTATTTATTTATATTTTGTAACATCTAATTTTGGATCAATTGGTGGCTTTTAGGTGATATCTTTTGCTGATATTTTGCCTTATAAAAAAAATAACATTTTTCCACTCATAAAAAATTTGTTTACAAAGAATCTATTTAAATTCGAGTCAACCCAGTCCCGTCCCATTTAGACTCGATCTTAAACCAACCTGCATATCATCGGGTTCCTTCGGGTCTAGGGACGGGTTCGGGTTCAAAGATTTGACCCTATCAATATTTAGGACCTGGTAAAGGACAAGCATAACCCGTCCCAAACCGTCCCACGCTCACCCTAGTACCTTCTGAAGTTTACGTAGTTTATATGGAAAGGTTCTGCACTGTTGAGTATTCACCGCATATCCTAAGATATAGTGAACTTTATTATGTTCTTATGGTGTATCCTTACCTTGAATTGTACTGATTATCATGTCATTTTCTGATTCAAATGAAATTTTTTCTTTGTATCTACTTACTACTTTAATCTTTAGAGCTATCCAGTTGTATAATTCACTGCAAGTGTTTTTATTTTGGGCCTGGTGTTTATAATCGAGGTTGTCGGATTGTCTATTCCAATTAAAAAGGAGCTGCTAACTAATAATAGGTGTTATCTAAGATGCATCATCCAAGTGACAAAATCTAGCCAAGATTGCCACTTGGGTTAGTTCACTTTTCCCGATGAAAGTAGCTATTATTTTGGTATTTAGTTATTTACTTATAAGGTGTTGGTCACACCGTAATTGCATCTAGACCTTCTTCCATCTCTATCCATCTGCCTTTCGATCTCTTTACATGCCATATCTCGAGCCCTCTCTCTAGACAGATCTCCATTGACAAGAACCTGCGTGATCTGGTTCGAACTTGACCTTGGAGCCCCTTTTTTCTAGTAATTTGTTCTACCACCCTTTGAACAATTCTTTCAATTAATTAATTAAAATAAAATAAAAATGGTATTTAAGCAAATACAGTAATACAATACCTTCTTTTACAAACACAACAAAAATAATGTATCCTTTGATCGTTTGTCCCGTATGGCAAATTGAATGGCCCAAGTTTTACCACTTGGGTGGTGCAACACCCCCTTGGGAATTACATGACTAACTCTATTTAGTAAAAAACACATTAGATAATAATAAAAAAATAATAGTTGCTTTCGGAAAATAACTCATGTAATTCTCTATAAGTCGTGAGAGTGGGTGTAAAAATTTCTTGCGGAATACTATAAAATTCCAAACATATGTGAAAGCAGAAAACTACATTTCACACATCATCATACAAATTCTGGTCATATACCTAACATGATCGCCATCGCATACAAATTTTTCCAGAAAATGTTTTCAACATGCAAAGCTGAATTTTCAAACTATTTTTATTACAAACACACATGTACTGACCTTCTCAACAAAATATCCCAAAGAAAATCCTAAGCTGGTCACTCTAAAAGTTATCCACTAGGAAAACCCTATGATCATCACCACGTTCAATGCCCTCTACAGTTATCAGGACTAATGTCCTCGAGTAAAATAGGAAACTCCTCTGCAACGTCTATATTTGCGTCCCACGGTACAACAACAAAAACCAAGAAAATAGATATATTGCAAGGGTGAGATACCGACAAATGAGTTTCATCATGATAACCACATGCACGACACACAAACGACAACACACACACACACACATACTTCACATGAATCCTCAGAATAAATACCATACTTTAAACAATGGGATTCATACCCGACAGTCATTGCAATTTATAAGAAACATATGACACTTCAACATCCATCCATTTACTTCCTAATCTCTGGAGATCCCAACATCCATTCAATAACATCAATTATTTTGTCGGTTAAGGTTCCGAGTTCCAATTATTTAAGTAACGTAACTTAGTAGGACGCGAGCTCCAACCATCATCGTATCGTAATTCACATGAACTCCAATGATAGTCGTAACATAATTCGACCTATAAAATATCTCAAATATCCGAGCTCCAGAAATAGTCGTAGCATAGACCGACCTTTCCTGAACCCACTTTCCAATCCACCAAAGGCACGTCTGCTGATTCATGCATGTAAAACATTTATTCATGTCACTTTTCTTTTTCGTTCATTCTTCCCTTGTCGAGGCTCAAAGGCTCACGACCATTCTTAATTAAACATTAAGACTTTTCATTCTCAACACAGGACACACAGTTCGAGTGCTCAATCACGAAGCCCAAGATCGATGCATAAGTCTTAGGTTCGTAGATATGGGAAACAAAGTTCACCACATCATTTACTGGACACAAAGTCCACAACATCTTTTACAGGACACGAAGTCCACAACAACTAATACGGATCCATGATCCACATGTTAACAGAACACTAGAATCCCGACGTCTCGGCTACTAGGTTCACTTTTCTTCTTTAACATCATTTTCGTTATGTGAAACAACAAATATAAAACAAAACCTTCGAAACTTATCCAAGTTTGTCTGAATTATTTTCGCTGAGTAAAACCCCTTTGTATAAAATCTTTTCCATTGAAAATCGTTTATAAAACGTTAAATTGCAGAGAAATGCATTTTTCTCAAATTCCTTCCCTCTTGAAAATCTCTTTTCAGTAAATATCAAATCCTTAAAAACATAATTCCTAACTCATTTATGTTTCAAAGAAATAAAATTGTTTTTCATAGTCTCGCCGTAAAGTTCTTTCTTGGATTACTGTTTATTTAGAAATAAAATCATTTATAAACCAAATGACTTTTCTTTTACAAAAAGTTTTTACAACATCAATATTAAACAAATTTTAAAACTTAACTTCTCGTAATAACTTTTTATTTTATTTTTGAATTTATCTTGGAAAAACTAACGTCATTGAAATTTTTTCTCGGTTTCGTCATCACTGTTACTCATTGACTCCTCATTCACTGAAAACCCCATTAAAATATTATTTTCCACTTTTTCTTCTAATTTCCAAAATTAAATCATTTTGATTTCTCTTCAAGCTTATCAATCTTTTATCTTTAATTTTAATTGCGCACTAACCACTGTCAGGCTTCTCAGTCAATCACTCAACAACAGAAAATACATGCAATACAGTTATAACATACTTCACAGTTATAACATGCATCACAATTATAACATAAAAATTCACATATACCATATAAATTGCACACAAGTACATAAAATTACATAAACAAACACGAAATAAATAAATCAAATAACACAACCTCACTACAATTAATCATACAGACAACACACAGATAGCATGTAGCTATCTGAAACCCCTCAAGTAAACAACCTTTACATCTTGAAGTTTCAGTTTTTTTTTCTTTGAGTGTCTCTTTGATTCTTCCGGTTCCTCCTCACAACTTCACACAACCAAACAATCTTATCATTCATAACAAATCACAACACAATTAACAAAATAAAACAACAAAATCCTTCTAACACACATGATTAAGTTCGCCCATCATGAGTTAATTAGGCTAGGGAAGTCAAAATTTCACAAGCTTTTGGATCAATTATCATTGAGTATTAGGAAGACTAAAACAATTGTCATGAATCAAAAATTTGAACAAAAACCTTCTAACACCAAGGGTTATGGTTTCGGCCATCATCAAAAAATTAGGCTAGGAAATGTATTTGATTTCAATCTCTTGGATTTAGTAAGTATAGGTATTAAAAAGATTAAATCAAGTATCACATGACAAAAGGAAAAAATATGGATGAAATTTTCTTTTGCTTCATGCTTTTGGATAATAAATATAGAGATCATAGAGAGTTAATAGAAATTGGTTTCACATCAAAAGGATTTTTCTATGATTTTCTAGAATTATTTGAAGAAAAACACTAGAAATGGAAATAGTATGTTCTTGACAAGATTCAAATGGAATCAACGAATATTGAAGGCAAGAATGATGAAGAGATGAGAGTTTACCTCTTTAATGATGAAGAATTGAAGTGAAATGATCCTTACAAGTCTTGTTCAACAATGGAAGCTTGTGAGTGTTCTTGAGAAAATGTGAAGATGATGAAGTGAATGAGAGAAAATGGTTAAGTGTGGGGTAAGGGTGTGGGCCGTGTGGGTAGGGATAGGATTGTCCAAAAAAAAAATTGACTTAGGGACAAGCTTGAAATTACATAAAAAGAATAAGGGTATTTTGGTATTTTCCTTTAACAAATATCTAGATATTTGTAAAAGTAATTATGACTCGCAATGAATGCTCATCACATCAATCACTTCAGTCACCTCAGCTCCCTATCTGGCTCCATCGTTTATCCGACTTAAGTTTTACACGAGTTTATTTTGAAGATTATGCCCTACAAAATATAATATTTTATTTTTTTTTCGAAAATTTTCAAAAAACCAATATCTTTTTCAATACGATATAAACCTAAACCTTTTCGTTCACGAGTCAAAATTAGGTTATTATGATCAGTAAGCTTTTATTGTGTAACACCCGATTTTTCACTATTTACTGTTTTATATCGGTAAAATATACAGGAATGTTTATATTTTTATTTTAAAACTTAGAAAATGATTTGTGATAAACCAAAATCATATCCATACTCTACTTTACCACAGAGAGTTACGATTAAATTTTGGGTCGAAATTTCAAACGAAACCCGGTCTGCGTTTGAATGACAGTAAGAATTTTACTGTTCAAATAATCTAATTTTGACTCGTGAACGAAATACTTAGGGTTTTTAGGAAGTTTCCAACGAATAAGGCTATTTTAAAATTTTTTACTTAAAAAGTGAAATAATATATATTATTCTGGCATTATACGAAATCGGGTGAACGTCGGAGCTGAATACGGGATTTGTGAGACCCACTAAAGAATAAATGGCTAGTCATTCAAGATTACTCACAAGGGGTGAGTCATGTAGATGACTCACAATAGTAATGATGGCTCTTTGAGGAATTTACTAGTATGTCCTTAAGGTTGGTTTTTATCACAAAATTGCCATTGTATAAGATTTCAATTTTGTCCCTAAAAATTTATGCCTTGGGCCCTTTTTCCCTAGATTTCCCATGGGCCAAACCCTCCATGAGAGCCCATTCCATTTCTATACAAGGCATCTTCATCTTCTCCATGAAGTTTGTTCATCTTTTCTCTTAAAATTTCTAAGTTTCCATAGCCTTGTTTTGTGAAGAAAGTACTTGATCCTTAGCTCATTTTCCATTTCCAAGAGGTATACCATACTCATCTTACTTAATCATCATCATGTTATTCATTTATTTTTGTGTTTTGAAGCCTTGATCAATATGTGTCATCTTAGGGTTTCCAAATTAAAAAATTCATAGAAAATCATTGAAAAACCCAATGAGCATGACACCAATTTCCATGATGTTATTATCACCTCTATATTTAAGATCCAAGTGTATTCATCAAACAAAAAATTTCTTGCCTATTGAACCTAACAAGGCCGAACCCTAGTTTGTTGTGGGGGAGGACTTTGTTCATCTTGTTTAACTAATCTTGCTTAATTCAATCCTTATAGCTCATGTATGTATTGAATCCATGATGATTTGATAAAATTAAAATATCTATTTCATTATTCTACTCATGGCCGAATTTGGTTTGTTAAAGGATTGGAGTATTTTATTTCAATCCTTGTATCTTAAGTGTTGATTTAGGGTTTTAAGTGATTATTAATCACTAATTCAAAAGCTTAGGAATTTTAAGCAATTTTAAAACCCCAAGGCCGAAACCAACATGTAGGAAAATAGGTGGTTTTAAGTTGTTTTATTGTTGATTGGTTGTTGTAATTAATGAAGGATAAGCTTTATATCAGGTACGTGTGATATCGACGCTTGGAGTTACGGCGAAACTTTATCGGAGGAAAAATCTTCTAGAGGTAAGGAGATTACCTGAGGGGTTTTTCCGATAGCTGTATTTAATTGTTTGTGGTCTGTATTATTTATTGACTATATTTATTATTTTACGTAGTTAGCATTATTTACTTTTAAATTATCTTCTTTTAAATTTTTTATCTGCATTTAATTGTTATTATATTTTATTGCATGTCATTAATTTCTACTTGCTATATTATTGGCATGAAATTGTTATTGATGTTGATTGTGGATTGAAAAGCCTGACAATGGTCAGTGCTCAATTAATTACGAGGTTAAAAGCGTTAAAAAACTTTTTATGGAATAATAAGTTTTAATTGATGGAAAATAGTAATATAATATTACTTAATTATTTGATTGGTTAAAAATGGACGATAGTGAAAGATGACATTATTTAAATGATGTAACGGTGTACGAGTGTTTTATGGGTCACAGTGAGGAAGTAACCGTAAAAATATTTTAGTACTGCTAATGTATACATAAGAAATTTCTAAATATTATAAAATGATATTATAAAAAAATAAGTTTCAAAAATAATTTTATTATGGTGTTGGAAAAATTATTTTACTAGAAAAGTCATATTTTAGACTTAAAACGTTTTTTAAACGTCAAACGTCGGACAATTCCGACAATATTTACAGAAGTATTCTTCAAAATAGCAATATTAGTTAAAACAGAGAATTAGTCTCAAAACGATGTTTTAGGTTCAAAAATATTGATTTTTGAAAGAAAATGGGTTTTAAGCGATTTTGAGGATTTTATAAAATGAATTTCCAACGTAAAAGGATTTTCTGTAAAGTATTTTTATACAACGATGCTATTTCCAACAACTTGGATAAGTTGAGGAACTTTTGTTTTGATTTGTGTTTCACAGAACGAAAATAATTTTAAAGATGAAAAACAGACCTAGAGACTGAGACGTCAGGGTTCTAGTGTTAAATGATGTGGATGATGTGTCCCAACGGTGAAGTTATTGGCTATATGTCCTATAAAACGTTGTATTTATTTTGTGCGCTAAAATCTACGTATCTATGACTGGTGCATCGGTCTAGATTTCGTGATTTGCACATTTTGACATGGAGTCTGTTTTATTGGAATTATGGATTAAACTTAAATGTTTAAACGTTGGATTGGTCGTGAGTCTTCGAGCACCGACAAGGAAAGAATGAACACAAAGAAAATGACGTGAACAAAACGTTTTACATGCATTTTTGGGGCAGACGTGCCTAGGCATTGGACTTGGATGCTTGATGTCAAGTATTCATGATGTTGCATCATTGTGCCTTGATGGACAATGAAACCATATACTATGAATAGTATCCACTGTGCCTCGTTTTGGACAGTGATATGGTTAATTTAAAACTTGCCTTATTTGTCAATGATTAAAACCTGCCTTATTTGGCAACGAGAGCTTGATCAACTCATTTATTTGGTGGTTGAAGCTCCGGAGTTTAGGTACCAAAGTTAGATGATGAATATTAAAGTGTCATTGTTTTTAAAACGACAACGACTGTCGGGTATGAAACCCTTTGATAAATAAATTGTTTATCTTTTAATATACATGTTAAATGATGTTTGAGTGTCGTACATATGGTTATCGTTTTAAAATCCATATATCAGTTCTCACCCTTGCGTGTTTTATTGTTGGTCTCTTTTCTGTATGGCGTATATTTCTATCTGATTATAGATGGATCCGACGATGCCGTTGGCACACACAAGGGTTCGTTCCCTCTATTTTGAGGATGTGGAGAATATAGGCGCTTGGGTTATTAACTCTGATGCCCACAGTGCGACATATACCAAGGGTATACATACTGTAGAGGGCACCATAGCGACTGGACCATAGGGTGAGCATCATACTGTGGAGACCATAGAGGTAACCTTACCTCCGATGTGGTTCCTACTACAGCACCTGATTGATCAGGGGGAGCTTGAGGCATAGTCGTTAGCTGAGGCAACACCGGCATCACCTCCAGAGGAGATGGTTATAGATCCGGAGGAGTTCGTAAAGGATGTGCCTGAGTACATTCCTCTTGATAATGACGACGATTCACCAGATGAGGGTGCAGTCGAGTCTTCATCCGATACTTCTACGGGGAGTGGGATTGATCATATGATCTTCCCAATGGGTATCATTAGATACGACCAGTTATAGGTAGATTCCATTTTTGGAGTAGTGTTTCCGTCAGTCTATTTCTGGCTATTGAGAGCCATGTTTTGTTATGTGGTCATAGACGATTCACTACGTGTTTGTTATATTTTTATTTCTTTACTTAGTCATGTTGAGAATGGCCTGTCCTGATAAAGGCCCTGTATAGTTATATGTTTGTACAAAACTGCTAATGCATATGATGATATATATACATATATGTTATGTTTGATTATGTCGTTGTATGTTGTTGAATGTCAAATTAAAAAAAATATATCACCATTTTTGGTATTAAGAAAAGTGTTATCAAATATTATTTTTCGAAAGTAACCAGCATAATTAACGTTTATTTTTCCACAACGTATTACTATGTGATGACCCAAGAAGGGGTGTCATATACTGTCGGTGAAAATGCAGACCGAGTTCCGTTTGAATTTTCAACCCAAAATTTAACTGAAACCTCTACTATTTAGTAGAGTCTAAATATGATTTTGTTTTATACAAAATCATTTTCTAGGCCTCAGATAAAAATATAAACATATATATATATATATATATATATATATATATATATATATATATATATATATATATATATATATATATATATATATGTATCGATCTTGAGAAATAAGAAAATCGGGTGTTGGTGGTGCACCACTACACCATTTTGGTGGGTGGTGCACCATATCCATAACCCTGATAATGATACCAAAGGTATCAGGTAGGACACAATGATCTCATAAAACACATTTGTTATAACAAGAAAGAGCATGCCTTTGCATCATGTCATCTTGTGCACACACACAAAATTTACTTTTATAGTAAAATAATCTATTCAAAGAATCTCTCTCTTTCTCTCTGGTCTTTTAAAAGATGAGATAAACTAGACATGTTCTTTGTTCCTTGCTGGATCAATGACATTCACGTATTTTTGGTTGGGCCTTTACTGTTTTTCTTTGTATTGTACCTTCATAAAAGACCTATTCACTAGTTGCGAAGATATGCGCTATGACATAATAATATGTATTGTGCTGAACTCAATCCTTTGTTAGTTAAACATCCTTGATTGGTTAGCACCTTAATTTTTTAAAAAAATTTAAATTTCTAAAGATTGTTACAGAATCCTAGTTGTCGTGGGTGTTCTTAAAATAAAGTAAATAGGAGGCATGTAGACTATAAGGCAAATAGGTATGCTAGAGATTGCTCTAAGAAGGCTCAAGACATGTTTATTGTTCGGTAGACTTATGGTGCGGGGACTAGAACATAAAGTCATGTGACTTTTTTAAGTGATCACATGACCACCAACTAACTTCTAATCCTGACCATCCATGTATGGTTTAATGGCCCATATTTACTCATCTCATCTCTGATAATAATACACTCCTCTCACTTGAGTCATTCCATATATATATATATATATATATATATATATATATATATATATATATATATATATATATATATATATATATATATATATATATATATATATATATATATATATATATATATATATAGGGATTTGCTAACATAAACTCACACATTTTTTAGAAGGTGTATGTTAGCAAACTATACCTTCGGGGTATTTTCCATTTTTTTTTCTTTAATATTTATAATGTTTTAGGAAGAATTGAAAAACTCAATAATGAGGCTGGAAGTTCTTTACGAGTTCAAAGCACACAAGCGTATGTCATGAAAGTATGACATATATTTCCAAGTACAAGGACCTGGAAAGAGGGGGCATGTGTGTTCCGTGGGTAAAATTCCAAAATCTATAAAATCGAAGGTTTGTCTGACTGAAAAGGAAGAGTTACGTGATAAGAGGTAAGTGTATGGAAAGGTTGTTGGCAAATGTTATGACGTTGATTCAAAATCGATTTTCAGGAGAAAATGTTAATGATATTATACATGTATATTATGTTTTCCTCATGAAGTTCATATTTTGAGGAATATGTTTTTTCTTGTGCATGAGGTATGAAAAAACTAAGTTTTCACTCATGAATATGGTACTGCTTAGTGTTAACTAATTCTCACTAAAATTGTTAATATTTCATATGGTGACTTATGCTATTTTCAACTTGTTCTTTTTTTATTGCAGGTGACAGTTAAGAAACTAAGATGTTATTGACGGCGTAAAATTGACAATTAAGTGAAATGATTTATTTTTAATTTTTTATATTGTTATGTGACTTTATGTGCATACTATATGCTAGTATGTTAATTTTAGGTGGACTCATGTCTAACTATTTTGTAATTGATATGTTAATTGTAAGACTTTATGTTAATTTTTTATGTGAATGGAGTTTTATTTTATTTTGGTTCCAAAACACATTTAATATTTTATTGTTTATTTAATTTATAATTTAATCAATGTTTTAAAATAAAATACGGTATTTATTATTATTCCTTTAATGAGCATATATTTTATCACCAAAATCTAGTGATAGAAGCAAAACTGTGGGTACAACAAATTATAATTTGTTACTACAACTTATACTAAAGAAAGATAAATTGTGGGTAAATGTTCAAGTATTTTTCGACGGGTATAAACATTGTCACTACATCCTATAGAGATAGGACCAAAATCATAAGTATAACAAATTATGATCTGTCACTAAAATGTATACCAATGGAATATAAATTGTAGGTATATCTATGCGTAATACACCAATAGGCGTGACAACCGTCACTAAAGCCTATAGCAACAGAGATAAAACCGTAGGTATAAGGTATTATAGGTTGCGAAAAAAAGTCAGTCTTCATAGATATTTGGGGCTATACCTATGATTTTCCGTCGTTTTACTTACGGTTTTTTGCTGTCACTAAATGACACTTTCCTTGTAGTGTATTTTATGTCCTAACTCATTTTTGAAAGATTTGAATAATTATTTTAGCCACACACCGCAATCTTCCCTCATAAATACAAATATCGAGATGAAAATGACATTGAACTAGGTATGACATATACCCTAATTCTTATTCTAAATTTTGTTAACCCTCTATATGGTATACAATTTTTTAATATTTATTTATAGAAAGACTTAATGTTGCAACTATTGCAATATTGTAACATTTTTAACCATATAAACATGTTAAATTTGGAGGTGAGTTGCGATGACATTTGGATGGGTTAGTAATCGATATCACAATATTTTGACTATTGCAATTGTTGGAGGTGAGTCATGATAATATTTGGATTGGTAAGCAAATGATATAAATGTGCATGAGTATGTTAAGAATCACTAATGTGGTCAAGCAGGTATTAATGACAAAAATGAATATTAGAAGACTATTTCTCATATTATAGACTTATACCTTTTTTTTTTATAAGTAAAATATCATTCAAATGGTACAAGGGGTACCAACCCAACCACTGTACAAAAGAAACATACCATGCACCCAGCATAACATAAGCTTGAAACAAAAAAAAAAAAAAAACCTGCGTCAAGAATAAGGCCGGTATATAAAGCCTGGTAGATATCTTATTTGCTTATAACAGATTGTAACTATTTTGGTTAATAGTTAGTGATGTAAATAAAGCCTGTATAAGGCTTGTAATTGCTCTCATTCATCAAGGCTAATGAAAAGCTAATGCATTTCCAGAAAATGCTTCATCTCTAAACTCTCTATCTATCTCAAATCTTTCTTTCATTTTCAGTTTTCGATATGAGTCTATAACAGATTGGTATCGGTAGCAAAGGTTGGGTTTTCTTGGAGGAATCATTCTTTCTCCCAATACCAAGAATGGGTTCCACAAAGTTTGATATCGAAAAGTTCACAGGAAAGAATGACTTTAGTTTATGGAGAAAGAAGATGCGGGCGCTTATGGTGCATTAAGGAATAGAGGAGGCTCTCAATAGGGAATAAAAACTTCCGAACACACTACTAGAAAAAGAGAAGAAGGAGATGCTCAACAAGGCTCACAGTGCTTCGATTTTGTCCCTCGGAGACAAGTTTCTTAGGGCAGTCTCAAAGGAAAAGACAGCTGCTGCTATATGGCTCAAATTGGAAACCCTATATATGATCAAATCTTTGGCCAACAGGTTGTATTTGAAGCAGAAGTTGTACACCTTCAAAATGCTGCCAAGGAGGTCATTGGAGGATCACTTGGATGATTTCAATAAGATCATCATGGATCTGGAGAATATTGTTATCATGATTGATGATGAAGATCAAGCATTGCTCCCGCTCATGTCTTTGCCAAGTGAATTCGATACTCTCTCAGACATACTCATCTATGGCAGAGACACATTGTCATTAGAAGAAGTTCAGGCTACTTTATTTTAAAAAGAATTGAAGAAAATATCTGAGGGAAAAGGTGATCAGGGTGCTGAAGGATTGTACACAAGAGGCAGGGCAAAAAATGGTGACTTTAAGAGCAAGAAAGGATCAAGATCCAAGTCGAGAGATGGCAAGAAAAGAAAGTGTTTTACCTGTGGGAGGGTGGAACATCTCAAGAAAGAATGTCCTGAGAAAGGAAAGAAAAAGAAGAACAAGGATCAAAAGAATTACAATGGAGATGCAGATGTGGTGTTAGAAGGTTATGAAAGTGCTGAAGTGATGTGTGTGTCAGAAGAAAAACTGAAACCAGAATGAGTTCTTGATTCAGGGTGGACATTCCATATGTGCCCTAACAAGGACTGGTTCATTTATTACACAGAAGGCCATGGAGGATAGGTTATGTTAGGCAATAACAAAGCCTGTGCAATGATTGGAATTGGTGCCATCAAGCTAAAACTTGAAGATGGAGCAACAAGGATCTTGCAAGGGGTGAGACATGTGCTTGAGCTGAAGAGAAATTTAATTTCTCTTGGAATGTTTGACAAGCAAGGCTATTTGTACAAAGATGAAGGTGGAGTTCTAATAATCACAAAGGGTTCCATGGTGATGATGAAGGGAAAATTGGAGAATGGTCTGTGTTTCCATCTTGGCAGTATTGTTGTGGATAATGCTAATGCAATTTCTGAACTAAGCCAGTCTCGAGCAAGTCTTTGGCACAGAAGGCTTGGCCATATCAGTGAAGGAAGTCTCAGGGAGTTGAGCAAACAGAAACTGCTGGGCAAAGACAACAATGAAGCACTGGAATTCTGTGAACACTGCATTTTTGGAAAGGCAAAAAGGTTGAAGAGTGCCACTGCCGTTCATCACACAAAAGGTACTCTTGACTACATTCACAGTGACTTGTGGGGGCCATCAAGAGTACCTTTACACAGTGAAGCAAGGTATTTTTTATCCATAATTGATGATTTTTCAAGGAAGGTATGGATTTACATTCTTAAAAACAAGAATAAGTCATTTACAAAATTTAAAGAGTGGAAGGCCTTAGTTGAAACTCAAACCAGCAGAAAGATAAAAAGGTTTAGAACTAATAATGGTTTGGAGTTTGGTTCTAATGAATTTGATCAATTTTACAAAGAAAATGGAATTGTGAGGCATAGAACAGTTAGAGCAACCCTTCAGCGGAATGGGCTTGCTGAAAGAATGAATAGGACAGTCATGGAGAGGGTTAGGTGCTTATTGTCCCATGCTAACTGTTCTGCACATTTAGGGGCTGAAGCAGTGATGATTGCTACTCATCTTATCAATAGAAGTCCTTCCACTGCTATTGATATGAAAACACCAGAAGAAATGTGGTGGGGCCATCCTCCAAGCCTTGAAAATTTGAGAATCTTCGGATGTGTGGCTTATGCTCATATAAATCAAGGTAAACTTGAACCAAGGGCTCTGAAGTGCATGTTTCTTGGATATCCTCAAGGAGTAAAAGGATACAGGTTGTAGTGCATTGAAAAGGAGGAGCCTTGAGTACTGATCAAATGTTCTACTCAAATAAAGACTCAAATCAGCAGCATGAATTGGCTGATGTTGAGAAAATTCATTTGGAGGTGGAGCCATTGCATGAATCAAGGGTTCATGAGCTTGATACAGAACCTGAAATTGAAGCTCATGAGCAGATTGAAACCACAACTCAATAGGATCAGCAGGACTATCTCTTGGCCAGAGATAGGAGCAGAAGAACCATTAAGCCACCAATCAAATTTGGTTATGCTTATATGGTTGCTTTTGCTCTTACAGCTGTAGAAGAAATTGAGGGAAATAAGCCTAGAAGCTATACTGAAGCAGTAAACATCAAGCAATCTCATGAGTGGATTGCTTCCATGAATTAGGAATTGAGTTCCTTGCACAAGAATAATACCTGGGTGCTGGTTGACAGACCAAAAGGGAAGAAGATTATTCAAGCCGAAGGAAGGAATTCTAGATGTTAAAAAGGCTAGATTCAAAGCAAGGTTGGTGGCAAGAGGCTTTACAGAAAGAGAGGGCATTGACTGCAATGAGGTGTTCTCTCCTGTTGTAAAACACTCTTCAATCAGAATGGTTTTGGCCTTGGTTGCACAAGAAGACATGGAATTGGAGCAGCTTGATGTAAGAACAGCTTTCTTACATGGAGAACTTGAGGATCAGATTCACACGACTCAGGCAGAAGGTTGTATCAAGAAGGGTGATGAAGTCAAAGTATGCTTGTTAAAAAGGTCACTTTATGGCCTTAAGCAGTCACCTAGGCAGTGGTACATGAGGTTTGACACCTTCATTTTGAAGAATGATTTTGAAAGGTGTGAATATAATGGTTGTGTTTACTTGAAGAAAACTGAACATGGAGCTATTGTTTACTTACTCCTCTATGTAGATGATATGCTGATTGCATGCAGCAACAAGGGAGAAATTGAAAAGGTGAAGGTAATGTTGGAGAGTGAATTTGAAATGAAGAATATGGGAGCTGCTACTAAGATTAATGGAATGCAGATCACAAGGGACAGAGCTCAGGGAACCTTATTCATCAATCAAAAGAGCTACATAGCTAAAGTCTTGAAGAGGTTCAATATGGATCAGTCAAAGGCAGTGATGACCCCCATGGCTCATCATTTTAAACTCTCCCAACAGGATTCTCCTAACACTGGAGAGGAAGTTTCCTACCTGAAAGAGGTTCCATATGCAAATGCAATAGGTAGCCTCATGTACTTGATGATTTGCACTCGGCCAGATTTGGCATATGCCATGAGTTTGGTCAGCAGGTACTTGGGAAAACCATGAAGACTGCATTGGGAGGCTATGAAATGGACTTTCAGGTACTTGAAAGGAACATCTGAAGTTGGTTTATTGTATACAAGGCATGAAGGTAGTGTTGCTAATGTTACTGGGTTTGTTGATTCGGATTGTGCTGGTTGTTTGGACACTAGAAGATCTTTAACAGGGTATGTCTTCAAGTTCTGTGGTAGTACTGTTAGCTGGAAGTGTAACCTGCAACATGTGGTGTCTCTATCCTCTACAAAAGCCAAATTCAATGCCGTTACAGAAGCAATCAAGGAGGCAATCTGGATAAGAGGAATGGCCATGAGTTTAGAAGCAAGTCAGGCAGTCACTAGGGTTTTTTGTGACAGTCAAAGTGGTACACACTTGGCTAGAAATCCAGTGTACCATGAAAGAACGTAGCATATAGATGTTAAGCTTCATTTTGTGAGAGAAGTAATTGCAAAAGGGGAGGTGATTCTAGAGTAAATCAGCCCTGATGACAACCCAGCGGATGTGTTAACCAAAGCACTGCCAGGGCCTAAGTTCAAGCTTTACTTGAAGATCTTACAGGTTGTATAAAGTCAAGCCAATGTGGAGAATTTGTTAGTTAGTGGCTTGGGACTTTATGATTTTGAGAAGTTAGCTTGGTAATTATATGTTATTTACTTATAACAGATTGTAACCGTTTTTGGTTAATAGTTAGTGATGTAAATAAAGCCTATATAAGACTCGTAATTGATCTCATTCATCAAGGCTAATGAAAAGCTAATGCATTTCCAGAAAATACTTCTTCTCTACACTTTCTATCTCTCTCAAATCTTTCTTTCATTTTCAATTTTCGATATCAGTCTATAACAGTTTATTGGCTTGAGTTATCTTGGAATCTTAGCATTCCGAATTCCTAGTTTTTTTCCTCGGTTATAGGTGCCACTTATCGTTTGGGACTATTTGGTTCAACGAGGTTCGAATTGGACTTCATAAAATATATTTTTTTTCCCAAAAAAAATTCTACACTAACCATGTGGCTAAAGTTAATTTTAGCACTTGAAATTTAGAAAATGTAACACACTTGGTGAATTTTAGTTGTTTCAATTCAAAAAAAAAATACTATCTTTGATTATTTAATTATATTCTATAATGAAAAAAATTATTTTATGCCATTTTTTATATATTAAATTTGTAATAATTTTCGCATATTTGATTTTAATGTTGTTGAGATTTCCTAAACTCGTGTCATAAGAAGATTGGAGATCTCACAAAGTAGAACAAGAATGGAGATATCGATGTATATATAACAGTTTCAAGTATTATATTGTATTATGAGAAATGCTGGTATTACATTCTTTTTGATACTCTTCCAACCAATGTTTAAGAGTTGAACCGAAGATTGAACCGGTGAGACCTCTGGGTCTTGGTTCAATTAGTTTAACCGGACCATGATTGGACCAGATGACTAACAAATAAATAATTTAATAATATATATATATATATATATATTATATTAAGGTGCTATTGAAAGGTTTTAAGTGCTCGTTTGGTGGTCAGGATAACAGAGACACGATAGGAGAAACTATCATATTCTATCTGAAACTATTGTTTGGTGAGCCAATAAGATAGAATAAATTAATCCTTTCACCTGTCATATCTTTTTTATCTAGATAAAATTCTATTCTCGGGGGAGTTAGAACTCCACATGATATGATAGGGTGATTTAAAGTCTAACAAAATATAAAAATATTTTATATATAAAATAATTAAAGTATAGTAAAATAATATTTTAAAGTATAATAAAATATAAAAAGGTTACCAAAAAAAGATATAATAAAATATAAAATATTTAAAATAATAAAAATATTAATAATTAATTTTAAAATTTATTTTTATTTTGTCACAAGGCTAATTTTTAAATATTTTTTTAAACTGAAAGATATAAAAAATTATTCTAATAATTTAACTATAATATGTAAAGTAAAATCTAAAAAATGAATATTTAAAATTACAAAAAAAATTAATTTAAGTTAACAATATTTTTAACAATATATGTAATTTTATCAAAAGGATAATTTTGTCTTTTTTATATAATTTAAAAAATTATAGTTATAAAAAAATTATTTAATAAAATATGAAAACATTCAGAATAAAAATGAAAATTTTAAAATCCGTACTTAAATTATATTGCTATCCAATCGGTTATATGGTGGACACCAAATGTAGGATAGCATAACAATGTATCCTGCGCATATACTATCATACTCCTATCTTGCTCTCTTATCCTACCTGCCTCTATCCTATCCTAAGAGCATCTCCATTGCTAGTTGCTTATGGGTTGCTTAAAGATAAGCAACAATTGCTTATATGTATTTAGCATAGGAGTTGTATCAATGGTTGCTTAAAATAAAGCAAGGTTGCTTGTATAAGCAACCATTCCTTGAGTTGCTTATATATTAAAATACAATATTTTTGAAAGATTGAAGCCAACATTAATTGAATGAAGATATAAAACAAATTCAATATCAAATAAAAAAGAATAAAAAAATTGGGTTGCTTATTGTATGTACCATTGGAGTGAAAAATGGATGAGTTGCTTAAATATGATGTGACATTATGGGGTCCACAATGGGCCCCGCTCAAGCAACCAAAGTGGGTTGTTTATACTTTAGCATTGGAGATGCTCTAAACACCAAACTAGACCTAAAACACCAATAATTAGAGGTGGAAATAGGCTAGCCGAGCTAGGCCCTGATAAGCCTAGGCCTGACCTGTGTTCCAATCACGAGGTCTGAGATTGGCCTATAACCTGATATAGGCCAATTTCTAATGCCTGAGCCTGACCTACTTTAAAGCCTAGCCTGGCCTGAAAACATACTTAAAAGCCTTCTTATCAGCAAGACCTTTAAATATGCATCAATCTATAAATATGTCACAGTCTTTCATTTGTAAATAGGCTCGTAGGTCTCTAATAACAAAGAAGTTGGTAGACATATATTAATAAATAAGTCACTAGGCATTCACAAATAAATAGGCAAGTAGGCCACTGCATGATGATGCGTGTATTTTTAGAATTAAAGGCAAGTGCACCTCGTCGCAATCAAGTAATACGGTGGTGAGACCGGTTATCGTATCCACAGGGATTGGTTGTCAATTACCAATTCACAACCTTAACAACTATCTAGACTAAACTATAATATGAGAGATTAAACAGAAAATAAAGAAATAAAATATTTTTGTCTTTTTGGAATTATATCGAACACTTGGTATGCAAACAGGGATGTGGCTAGAATTGTCAGGGTTAGACTACACTAATCCTCCCTCAATTGCAATGAAATGGGTATCAACACAAGTCCTACTTCAATTATGACAATCAAGCCTTTTCTAAAATACTCAAGCCTAATTCCTTAGGTGGATTGAGCCTAAAACCCCAAATTAAACCCTAATTCCTTAGGTGGATTAACCTGTGATTTTGCATTAAGTCAAGACTTATAAGATTGCAAGCATTCAACACCTATTCCTAGATTCTTGAACAACTTGGCATATGATTCATGAGCATGCCTTAACACCAACCTTCCAGTCATCTATCAAAGCAACATATCATTCCTATGGGTAGCTAATCCAAGGAAAGCATTAAGCACAGAAGCACATACTCATAAAGAAATAGAGACTTGCATTAAAACACCAAATCAAATACAACAAGTTCAGAAAAGTTACATCTAACCCCAACAATGGGGATTTAACTACTCATGATAAAAGGAAATACAAAACAGAATGAGAAAAGGGATGGAGAACACTCATAGACAAGCTTCCTCCATCTTCTCCCCATCCAAGAGCAGAGAAAACGCCCCCCTATTTGGGTAGAAACCCTCTCCAGCCGCCAGCCTCAGCCTGCCTCCAAGTGCAGATCCCTAATTCTGTTCAGTGCAGGTTTATTTATAGGTCCGTTGCCCGTCACGGCCGTGACAGCCATCACGGCCAGGCCGTGATGGTTTCTGACTTGGGCGCCTCTTCATTTAATGATTCATCACGGCCGTGATATCCATCACGGCTAGGCCGTGATCGTTTCTGACTTTTCCAACTAGCAGGTCACGGCCGTGATAGCCATCACGGCTAGGCCGTGATAGCTTCTGACTTTTGGCTCAATTCTGCTTGATCACGGCCGTGATGGGCTCTGTTTGGCTCATAATCTTCACTTTTCAGCTCTTTTTCATCTAAGCTCTACCAAGGCTGATTTCTGGGCATTTTTCCATTAAATCCTGCAAAACAACACACAGAAACCACCTCATCCGTTCCAAAGGAAAAACTATACAAAATCAACACTAAATTGGCCTAACTATATGCAAATGCATGCAGAAATGTACATGGAAAATGAGGTGAAATCACACTCATCAAATCACCCCAAGCTTAAGACTTTGCTTGTCCTCAAGCAAAAACTAAGGCCAGAAGAGATAAACAGTCAAAGCATGGATAGTGAACTAAGAACCCGAGTAAAATGATCCAAGCAATAGGCAATTCAAACAATTCAGCAAGAGACAATCAATTCAAGTCCAATTAGGGGCTTAAGTTCCTCAGACTCATATTCTCACTGATTTGGGCACTCTTTCTCACATGAAGCTCACCCCAAGCTTGTTTATTTGCTTGGCTCTCTTTCTTGCCTCACTCACTCAAGTGTTCAAGTATATATAACAATTCGCTCCATTTTCCTCAAGGAATGATTCTACCATATGCTTGACTATCAACCAAATCTCCACTTTATTTATGAAAACACCTAAGAATCAAGAGGTCTTTATTTGGTTGTAACGTGGCCATGGGATTAATCTTTAGGTGGGGATAACAAGAAAGGGATATTTCAAAAGGCTAAACCAAGTATCAACAATTCAACACAAGACACCTTCTAAAATACCTCCTTGGGTTTTCAATACATTTTTCCACCTTTCTTTTCTTTCTTTTTTTTTCTTTTATTTCTCACTTCTCTTTTTGTCATCCCCTTCTCTATTTATTTTTATTTTTTTTATTTTTTTATTTTTTTTTTATTTTGTTTTTTTTGTTTTTTTTTTATTTGGAGAAGGGGATTTTTTTTTTTTTTCTGATTCTTATCCCAAACTCTCAACTACCTTTTTCACCCTTTTTGTGATACTTTAGAAGGTCCCTTATCAAGTATATGTATCAAAATTTTTCAGGGTACCAAGAAAAGCATTTTATTCATTCAGGCTCAAAATTGGGCAACTAAGGGTAGCATTTACACATTCAAAGCTCAGAAGGCCCGAAAAATACCTATTGCCTCAATCATTTTCAAAAATGTTTTCAAAAAATTTTAAGCTTTAAAATGGTTTCAAGTCAAGTTCTAGAGAAATTCATCCAAGAGGAGCAACACTCAACACAAAGAATGGGGGCAGATTTAGTGAGTACCCCCTAATGGCTCAAAAGCTCACATTTATCAGTTCAAAAACCAGTGAGAAACACAAGTCTAAAGAAACATATGCTAATCACCAACTATCCAAGATCATCTCAAGCATATTTATTTGCAGCCATATCACAAGAATAACAAATTGGGTTCAACAATTCACTATCACAAATTATTGGCACTTAGCTCTCACAATCATAAGCTCAATCTAAGCAAGGGTAACCGAATCATGCGATCATGCAAACTTAAGCCTATATGAATGCAATATTTACAATGCAAGCAAAAAGATCACCCTTACCCCAAGCTTAAAGATTTACATTGTCCCCAATGTAAACAATCAAGTTGGAGAGAGGAGAAGAAAGATAAAATAAAACAAAGCAAAAATTGGAACGGCTTACCGAGGCGGTAACGGGTGTTGGCTCACATGCTTTTTGGCTTTGTTTCTCCCTGCTCTTTTTTTGCCTTCCTTTATTCAAAATCTGAAGACACTTAACAAAATTATTAACAAACCTCTTGAGCTTCTCAAATTATTCAAGAGGTTAAAGCAAAAACAAAATTAACTAAAGAGAAGGGTTAAGAAAAGTTGGGTTGCCTCCCAATAAGCGCTTCTTTAACGTCACTAGCTTGACTTATTAAGAAGCATCCACCTGGATCCCATAACCTGTGGTATAAGGACCAAGGGATGCTAACCATGTGAGATCTTTCACCTGGATCCCACAGTTTGCAGCATAAATATGGGAGTGAGCTCTTGAAAATCATGGTGACCTCACCAAATGTGTTGAATTTCTCACTCCCTCTTGGGTCAAAATTGACCCCTTCATCCACAAAATCTTCCCAATAAAAATGGGGTTCATGGGGTTCAACCTCAGGTAGAGGCATGAACTCCATTGTTGACTGCTTTAAAATGTGAGGTGGCAAACAATTCGAGAGGATCATTGGTGCTGTTCTGGCTTCTGTACAATCTTCACTCTCAGCATTGCCAAATCCATCACCTTCCAAATATGCAGAAATCTCCGCACAAACCACACAAGTGTTTCTCCCATCACATTCCACACATGCATTGGAACTAATAGCATCATCTAATTCCAAAAGTTTTTCACCATTCCCAAGCATGGTGAAATAGATGTCCTCCAATTGCCTCTTCCTTTCAGGCTCTTTAGTCAAGGGTTCAATGGGGAATGGTGCAACTATGTTCTCCAAAACAGGGTCTTCACTTCTTGACTCGGTTGCTCCCACTTCTTCTTCTTCCTCCTCATCCATCATTGCATCATCTTCATCATCATCCATCAAGTCCTCATTTGGCATTTTGGACAGAAGGTTAGAGAGTTCCTCAATACGTACCCCGAGACTTCGAATGGCATCTTCTTGATTCTTTAATTCTTCCATTGTTGTTGCCATGAAGTTCTCCAAAACAGCCTCTAAGTGAGGTTGACTATCCGGGATAGGTTGCTCAACCTCGACTGGGAATGCGGATTTGAAGTTCTCCCAAGCAACTTCCAATGGGGATGGCTCATCATACCAAGGTGTGGAAGATTCCCAATGTTCCTCTTGCTCAATCCAAGTATTGTTTGGAGGTTTCCCCCACCATGGAGTGTAAGTGTTGGGAAATTGATTTCCCCATTCAGAACAACCTACCATTGGTGGAGGAGAGACAGTTGCCCTTGATAGCTCATTACTCACTTGTTGGATGTTTACGGCTAATTGCAGCATATCTACCCGCAGCTGCAACTCAGATATCTCCATTTCTGCATCAGATGGTTGATACCAATTGTAGTCCATGATCCTGTCTAATCAATTTTTCACCTCACAGACAATTAAGCCCAAGATCAAAAAAACACAAAAACAAATATGTACAAAACTAACAAAAGAAAGATATCAAATATATACAGAAAAATAAAATAAAAATGTCTAAACTAGTTGTCTCATTTGTTACTAATGATATTGACAAAACCAATCCCCGGCAACGGCGCCAAAAACTTGATGCGTGTATTTTTAGAATTAAAGGCAAGTGCACCTCGTCGCAATCAAGTAATACGGTGGTGAGACCGGTTATCGTATCCACAGGGATTGGTTGTCAATTACCAATTCACAACCTTAACAACTATCTAGACTAAACTATAATATGAGAGATTAAACAGAAAATAAAGAAATAAAATATTTTTGTCTTTTTGGAATTATATCGAACACTTGGTATGCAAACAGGGATGTGGCTAGAATTGTCAGGGTTAGACTACACTAATCCTCCCTCAATTGCAATGAAATGGGTATCAACACAAGTCCTACTTCAATTATGACAATCAAGCCTTTTCTAAAATACTCAAGCCTAATTCCTTAGGTGGATTGAGCCTAAAACCCCAAATTAAACCCTAATTCCTTAGGTGGATTAACCTGTGATTTTGCATTAAGTCAAGACTTATAAGATTGCAAGCATTCAACACCTATTCCTATATTCTTGAACAACTTGGCATATGATTCATGAGCATGCCTTAACACCAACCTTCCAGTCATCTATCAAAGCAACATATCATTCCTATGGGTAGCTAATCCAAGGAAAGCATTAAGCACAGAAGCACATACTCATAAAGAAATAGAGACTTGCATTAAAACACCAAATCAAATACAACAAGTTCAGAAAAGTTACATCTAACCCCAACAATGGGGATTTAACTACTCATGATAAAAGGAAATACAAAACAGAATGAGAAAAGGGATGGAGAACACTCATAGACAAGCTTCCTCCATCTTCTCCCCATCCAAGAGCAGAGAAAACGCCCCCCTATTTGGGTAGAAACCCTCTCCAGCCGCCAGCCTCAGCCTGCCTCCAAGTGCAGATCCCTAATTCTGTTCAGTGCAGGTTTATTTATAGGTCCGTTGCCCGTCACGGCCGTGACAGCCATCACGGCCAGGCCGTGATGGTTTCTGACTTGGGCGCCTCTTCATTTAATGATTCATCACGGCCGTGATATCCATCACGGCTAGGCCGTGATCGTTTCTGACTTTTCCAACTAGCAGGTCACGGCCGTGATAGCCATCACGGCTAGGCCGTGATAGCTTCTGACTTTTGGCTCAATTCTGCTTGATCACGGCCGTGATGGTCATCACGGCCAGGCCGTGATGGGCTCTGTTTGGCTCATAATCTTTCACTTTTCAGGCTCTTTTTCATCTAAGCTCTACCAAGGCTGATTTCTGGGCATTTTTCCATTAAATCCTGCAAAACAACACACAGAAACCACCTCATCCGTTCCAAAGGAAAAACTATACAAAATCAACACTAAATTGGCCTAACTATATGCAAATGCATGCAGAAATGTACATGGAAATTGAGGTGAAATCACACTCATCACATGACCAATAGGCCTTTACCTTTGAATATTATGAATAATATGAATAATATATTATTGTATTATAATACATTATATTATACATATATATTTATGTGTGTGTATGTGTTAAATAGGCTGGCCTGGTAGGCCCAATAGGTTTTTTTTAAAGCCTCGGACCTGGCCTATTTAGCTATATAGGCTTTTTATAATGCCTTGACCTGACATGGAAAGGAATGCATGAATGTTGCTTCATTCTGCTCTGACCGGTACTATATATACTGCTAATAATTCCATATTATTCATCTTGTTTTCATTGTTTATTACATATGGTTTTCTTTTCATTGCATATTTTCTGTTTAAAATTGTGGTGATGTCTTGTCTTCACTAGATTCTTGAGCGAGGCAACAGATCGTTGTTCATGTATCACTGATCCAGATTTGGTTAGATGGAATTCTTTGATGATGTCTTATGCTTTATATTTCTCCGCCTTCATGCTTTTGCTCTCTTGGTCGGAGCAATGTTCAGAAATACGAATGTGATTTCCTTGATTAACATAATCAAGGGTAAGTATCACATCTTTAACTAATTTAGTTAATAATCATAATTATGAATATATTATATATATGTATATATTCTACTTAACATTTGCAATTTATTTTTTGTTGTTGAATTTATTAGTAGTTTTTACCTGCTTCGTGGTATCCATTCTATTTTGTTTCTAGCTTTAGTATATGTAATTTGTTTTACTATTATGTATGTTTCTGGTATTTAGTATATTTTTCGTCCTGGCTACTGCTTTACTGAACTATTGTTAATAACACTGTTATTATTCCTGCTGTAATTGTATATTTTTTATGAAATGTTATTTTTCTGTAATAATTCATCTTTGGACTGTTCTCCTGTATCGAGTCGGTTCCTCTATATAAAGCTGCTACATTATTTACGGACTGATTTGTTACCTTTGTTCAGGTTTATATCGCTACATTTTAAATCGATGATTGGGATGAAAATGTTTAATCATATTAATACATTAGAACTTACAAGATCCGTGACATGTATGTTGTTGTTAGATCATTCTTTCAAATAGCTATTCAATTTTTTTTATGCCAAAAATTGTTGTATTGGCTGCCCAATGGCCATCAGAATGGAAGGACCGACTTCCCCATCCTCCGCATTCACCTATTTTTTGTAGAGTCAAAGCGATACTTTTCTCGATTTGTGCACCTTAAGGTGAATATAGTAGCTCAATAGGTGTTTTGTGTAACACCTTGTTTCTTTTATGTATTTTAATATCGGTAGTTATATTACCCTGAGACCCAAAAAATGATTTTGGAGAAAACAAAATCATATCTAGAACCTACTATATGGTAGGAGGTTATGCACCTACTTCATATTAATAGCATATACATCTCTAATATATAGTGCTTTATAGATAATAGAGGTAGGGAAATACAAGAAGAAACAGACAGGTTTACCATAATGGATATTGCTGTTGAGAGAGACGGAATGCATTCCCTGAGACCACCTATGCGACTGCTAAACCTTAATGCTTTTACCTTTCTGATTAGAGCTTGCGCCTTTTGAAAACGATAATCTGGGGTAGTATAAATGTCTTGCAGGAGGATGTCTGCGATTTTCAGTTGCATTTTCTGACAAAATTTGGGGTCTCTGAAGCTATTTTGCTCATATTGAGTAAGTTCCTGAACAAACATCAAGGGAAAAAAGAAATACATTAACAAAAGGTCCAATACAGGTTAGTAACAGCAAAGAAATGTTGAATCTGCTCTATGATTGTGCAAATGCTACTCTTTGAAAATTTTGAAGAAACTGTCCAAGAGTATAAGGTATGAAAATAAACTCTCTCATTCACTTCCTTGATAAGTTCGCTGTGTATCTGCATACACAAACAATGGGAAGAAGAATTAAAAATTAATTTGCATCAGATATAAGGCTTAACGAGAAAGAAGAACGTGGAAAATTTTCAAAAAAAATTCAAAAACTCCACTACACAAGGTTTATTATATGTGATGTTATCTCGTGGTTCATTCCAGTTGGTTGGGGTTTTGTTGTCATAGTCAATCTTGCTATGGTATTGGTGTTTTTCTTATGATCCAAAATTTACTTTTGATT
Source organism: Sophora flavescens (assembly GCA_030762895.1). NCBI lineage: Eukaryota > Viridiplantae > Streptophyta > Magnoliopsida > Fabales > Fabaceae > Sophora > Sophora flavescens. The sequence goes on from CM061063.1 coordinate 261,767,279, forward strand.
GTTGAATGATACATGGCATCTGAGTCTAGCAAATTTAGGTTTGAATAGCAAGAACCCTATCTCTCCCCCTCCCAATCGTGCCATCCCCTCACATACTAATATTTATTGTATGTTTTTTTTAATGAAAATCATGTAATCATTTACTCAAAATGCCACAGAGAGGTTTTAAGTAATTTTTTGGGTGGTCAAAATTAAGCAAACCCATGCATGTGAACTATTGTTAATAACACTGTTATTATTCTTGTTGTAATTGTATATTTTTCTGAAATGTTATTTTTCTGTAATAATTCGTTTTTGGATTGTTCTCATGTATTGAGTTGGTTCCTCTATATAAAGATTCTGTTCAGGTTTATCTGCTGTATTTTAAATCGATGATTGGGATGAAAACTGTTTAATCGTATTAATACATCAGAACTTAGAAGGTCGGTGTGAACACCTAATTTTGTCCCATTTAATTTTATTTAAATTCTAATTCTAATTTTTTGTTTTATTTTATATTTTAGGTAAATAATAGATCAAGGTGAAGAAAAGAAAAAAAAATAAAGAGAGAGCATTGGGCTCAATTCCTTCCAAGTCCATCAGAAATAAAAGAACAAAAAAGGAAAGGAAAATGCACCCAGTCCATCAGAATGGCCCAACAGCATCAGACACGGACAAAAAAAAAAAAAAGATGAGCTGACTCGCGCTATAGAATTGGGTCGCTCCTGACCCGGTTCGGTCTATTTTATTCTCCCACGTTAATAAGCTGATCCGCACCCAGCGAACCGGGCCACGCCCAACTTGGTTTGCAACCCACCAACATTCCTTCAGTTCCTCTCTTCTTGGGCCACCCCTGCATGTTCACAGATCGGGTCGCACGGCCCGGTTCTGGACCTGAACCGCCCACTCTTTCTTTTTCCCCTTTCTTCTTACCTCCTTACCTTAGCCGTTTGCCCTTGTCAAAGCAACACAAAAAATTATTCTCTCCTCTCCTTTTCATGACAACGCCTCCTTTTCCCTCCTTGCCACCACCATTTTTTTTCTCTTCCTTATCATCTCACACCATTTTCTTCATTTTTTATTCTACTCTTCTCTCACACAATCGAAAAAACTTCTCCCTCCCTTAACCTTTGCGCTCGCCCCACTCCTCTAGCACATGGGTTTCTGACATAGAGGAGGAATTGAAAAGCATTAAATTCGGGATGGAAGTTGGAGAGAAAATTGTTGAGGAAACTCCTATAAAATAGGCAAAAATCTTTAGAAAGAGGGGTCCTTAAAATTGTTGTTTTTGGTTAATGTGTGAGGGGTCCGAAATTGATGTTTATGGTTACTCTGTTGGAGGCCAAAAATTTCTGGTTAGGGTTTGAATTTTTTAGTAGAGAAAAGGATTTGAGAGTTCTTTGTACTGTGTGTCCTGTTCTGGGCATTCTTGCATAGAAAAAAAAAATATTTTCTTGCATTTGAGAAAGCTTCAGTTGGCAAGCTCAAAGAGGAATTGTATTTTGGTAAATTCTCACTACCAATTACTTCTTTGTTTTTGTACTCAAATCGTTGTATAAAATCGTGGTTGTTGCTAGACTTTTCATATGATGAAATGTGAACTTCTTTGTGTTGTAGCTAGTATTAGTTTATTTTCTATAACTCAGTTTGTCTTTTTTTCTGTCTAAGATTTTTCATGCTTCAGTTTTGTGTTGTTGAATAGCGGCCATGGCGGCACCATGGCGGAAAGCGGTGGCGGGATTTGAAGGAACCGCCATACGAAGGCGGTGGCGTGGTGGATTTTCCGTGGCGGTTCATGGCGGCTGCATGGCGGCTGGCGGGTATGGCGGAAACGGCTGCCATGGCGGAAATTGCGGGTTTTTTAGGGTTTTTTGAGGAAAAACCTGACCCATCTTTCCGGGTAAGTTGGGCTGTGTGATCCGACCCGACCCAAAATGGGTGAAAACCCTAGTATCGTTGTAGCAGGCTTCCCTCCCTTCATTTCATCTTCCAAACAGAAACAGAGCAGAGCCCCTTCTCTTCCTCCCATTCCACACTTTATTCTCCGACCACCCACTCTCCGGCGACACCCACTGTTGGGTGACCACCGTCCAACGACCACCTACCTCCGGGGACATCCTTTGACCGGTGACCAGCGGCCATTCTCTTCTTGTCTCCTTTTTTCTGTCTTTTTCAAAAATGGTCGGTACTTTCTGTTGGGTGTACTCAGTGTAGTTAAAATCGCGATCCAGATTGCAGGATCATACGATTTTACGATCTATGGGGGCTTCATCCCTTTGAAAGCCGTGTTCGTTTTCGAATAACAGAGAGTTGAAGGCGACGGTAGTGGGACTTAGGCACTTAGATAGCTGAAGGGGGTAATATATAATACTAATAGGATATTAGGGTATTAAGGTTTCAGGAGATTGGGTCATGTGGACTTTGTTTTCTATTTTGTTGGACCTTTTTTTTACTGACTGAACTAATATTGGGCCATAGGGTATTAGGGTATTTTGTTGGACGTTAAAAACTATCTTTTATAATAACATATAAATAAGTTAAAAAACTTTCAGACTAATATAATAAACTAAATAGGTATTATGAGACTTATATGATATTTTATATCAATTTAGTTTATGGTTCTTGACATATGTTGTTAGAGTTTTGGATTTTATATTTATTTCTGCAATTTTTGTTATGTATGTATGTATATGTATATATAAATATATATATATATATATATATATATATATATATATATATATATATATATGTCCACCATGGCATCTGCCATATGGCCGCATCGCCATCCGCTATAATGTATGGCAGATTTTTGGCCGGCCACCATAGGCCGCCATCCGCCATCGATAACACTGTTTGTGTCTATACATGTGAATTATAGTAGCTCTGTTGGAATGAGTTTAGCAATTTGAGTCATTTTGGATTAAATCTTGATGGAATTAGAGACATTTTTATTGTGGATGAGACTTGTACATGTGTTGTTTAATTTCAGATTCTGATATGCTTCAGTCTTAGATAGCATGTATATATTCATGTTTAAATAAACCTTTTTTTGTGCTTTCTTCTTGAGTATCTTAGAAGTGTTTAAATTGTTCAGACATGATTTGCTTGTTATATGATACTTGGGGTATAAAGTAATTTGAGCCAAGTTGTGATTATAGTATGTCCCATCGTTTTGGTATGATGATATTGGTGTTTTGCACATAATGAAGTTTTGTCATTAGGTTAATAAACATAGTGGTCTGCACAACATGTTTCATTTTACATATAAGCTTTGTTTCTTGCTTGTGAACAATCATGAAAGAATACATTTTATCCTTTTTAAGTTGTATGGTGATTAATGCTTATTCTTTTGGCTGGATGTGTTAGTTGTAACACCCCATTTTCTTTCATAAATAACCTTTATATATATATATATATATATATATATATATATATATATATATATATATATATATATATATATATATATATATATATATATATATATATATATATATATATATATATATGACATATATGCTTGAATATGGTTATTAGATTGTTCTTGGCATCTATGTTCATTTTTGGAAAGTTTAGCCTTAGAAAGACTAAAACCTTTTAGAGTCCTAGTAACATGTTTCACCGTTTTGGTCATATATTGAGTTCTAGATGTCCGATATAGGTGATCTTTGTGGAATTGGAAATATAAGAGAATTTTCTAAAACTTTAATGAAGAGATATAAATCAAATTCGGAAGTTTAGGTTGTCAAAAATAATCAATTGTGGAGCAGGCCAGCTTGTGCGGATTTTGGATATACCTCCACTAATTTAGGCCTATCTCACCCATTTCAAACCCAAATTAAGTATATGAGCACTACTTGGAAAGCTTATTTGAAGATATATCTGTTAGGATTGAATTGATTTCGAAATATTGGTCAGAAATATCATTTATGGGTTAGGTGAAAAGTGAAGGAATCATATGGCATAATTAGTGCAAGATTAGGTGGGATAATTAGTGCAATGCTTTTTGTTTCATTCTTTTTACTCACCAACTCCACCAACCATCCCACAATCAGATAACACCTCAAAACAACTCATAGTGGAGCAAAACATGGAGTGATTTATGGATTAGTGGAGCACATCATGAAAGAAAAACCAATAATCAAAGTTTGGTGGGAGACAAAAGCAAGAACATTCACCAACCATGGAATATTAATTAGGCCACCAAGGAGCACGAATTTTGGGCAGATTTATAGAGTTTCTAAGACTATATAAATTATGGTTATTGATGCTTAAAGAGGGGAGAAGAAAGCTTAACCTATAGACCAAAACAACCATTGCGGAAAACTTGAAACTTGGTGGAACTTCGGTAAATCCTTCACTATTTCTACATATACCGTTGGATCTTGTTCCAAATTCATATAGAGTTCCTAGGCTTATATTACTTCATATCCAACTGTAGAAATTTCTGTTTAATTCATATAGTGAGAGTTATTCATCTTATAAGTTGGATTTGAGTTCAACTCGGGTAGCTCCAGACCAGTCAACTTGAGAGGATCATCCTGTGCTCATTAACCGTTGGATCTAGCTGAAACTTTTGTATAATATAAATTAAAGGCATATCGTTATTATTACCGTTCAAATTGGTAAAATAATGTCTGGTTTGTGAGATATAAGGCAAACACAGTGGCGGATTTTGTGGTAATTGTTGCCGATCTTAAGTTCTTTACAATGTGCCTTTCACAATGTGTTTCGTAGGTGAATCTTGAAGCTCAGGGACCCTAGTGAATCTTATTTCTTCTTAAACGCGAACTTCAATCCAGGTATGGGGAGAAGGGTAGTGTTTACATAGGCTTGGAGTTAGAGTAAAGTAAAAGTTGTCCCCATAACCCCGTATTTATGTGTTACTAAATGATTTTAATACGTATGAGGTCGTGATTGTTGATTATAACATGTTAGTGGTCGTTGTTGGATATTTGATTATTCATGCTTATGTTCATAATGTTTGGTTTCTGATTATGTTGTTGCTGTTGTTGTTAATATGAATATGTTGACATAATAAGGTGTTGGATAACGTTGTTGTTGTTATGACTGTTGATGGTTAAGTCTTGGGGGCTTATTGGTCCAAGCAACGTTATTGTTAAGTCTCGAGTACTTGTTGGTGCAAGCGGAGGTGGTGGCGTTTGCCGTTGATTGCTGTTTGACATGCATTTCATTGGAGATGTTGTTGGGAGATGTTTGACATAGGGGAGATCGTCCGAGAGTAAGGCGATCCGGTCATCCACGGTAGGTTACCCAAGGTTTGGTAACCGCGGCCCCCCGTGATGAGGCATCCATGGTTTGGTGCGTTGGCTATCCATAGGGTCTACCCAAGGTTAGGTGGACTGCCGGTGTTGGTGTTTATTGGCCAATACGGATATGTAACTCCGAAGTCGTTCATCTTGAGTTAGCTGGATCCACATGCATAGTTGGAGTAGCGGAGTAGTTGGTGCCTTGCATTGCATAGCATATTCGATGATGTTGTTGTTGATGTACGTTGATACATGCTAAAAACTATATGCCTATGTTGATGCCATGCTTGTATGATTTACTTTACTTCCTACCTCTATGCTGATTATGTATACATGAACTTACTCCCCTTCGTTTGTTGCTTGTGTTTGGCCTGAACGGCATTTGCAGAGGATGACGGGCAGCCCGGAGAGGAGTGACTCTGAGGAGCCGCCACTCATAGTTAGGGCCTGCTTTTATGTTTTAATTCTCTTGGTTTAGATGTATTTTCGTTATACGGAAGGATTATACCAGCTCTGTATGTGACATTGGGGTTGGGTCTTATTATGTTTATTTGCTTTAACTTATTTATTTTCGCGATTTTGAAACTTGGTTCATGTGGGACTTTTCTACCCATTGACAACTCACTGAATTCTTATTCAGGTTATGCATGTCTGTTTAATTGACAACTCACTGAATTCTTATTCAGGTAATGCATAAATTGTTGTTACATGCTCTCTCACATACTATGTTTGATAAATGAAAGATAACTGAATTGATTCACATGACAGAAAGTATGTTATTTGATACTTCAGGCTTGGTTTTATAAGTTTTTATGGCTTGATTTGATAAATGTTTGGATGGGTGGTTGTTTCTCTTTTTAGAGAGTAGTGGATCTAATGCAATCATTATCAAATGATACATGCAGTTTGACTCTCTTAAATTTTGCTTAATTACTTGACACTGTGATGAGCACATGATCAACAACTTGTAATATCTGAAGAATTTTGGTGGGTGTAATGTCTCTAAGTCTTCATTTCATTCCTTGTTAATGCCTTGCACAATTTGGTTGTCTTACATGCTGGATTCCCATTGATTTTCATGCTTTACTGGGTTACGAATAAGTATGTTGACATGCAGTATTTCTTCCTCTTGGTACTCATGAATGGATAAGGGGAAAAACAATAAAAAAGAGCAAGTAAAGATAGAAGGCTACAAAAGAACCAAAAATCAGCTTGGTAAGAAGTGGGGATTTGCACTAAAATATGCTTCATGATATCCCTTTAACTTATTTTAAGAGTTGATGCTAAATAAAAAAAAAGGTCCTAATCAAATTTGATTATCTTTTCCTGTTCCTCTTTTTTTTTCATCTTATTTATTTTCGTAAATATAAAATTTTGATCACTCTTCTCTTATAAATAATCTCCTGTGATGTCTTTGACTATACGTTAAGTTTCACTTGCTCATAATAAAAAATGTCGATTTAGTTTTGACAACTTGTTGGTCCCAACATTCAATTTTTTTTACGTAAACAATAACAATAAAATATTTTAAAAAAAAAAAAATAACAACAAAAGTGAAGTCCTTTTCGTAAGCTGATTCACTTCTCAAAAATAAAATAAAGATTTTTCTAGCTGAAATAGAAGAAATCATTTTAGTTGTACAACTTATTGATTCTTTAATTGTTCAAGAGATGTTAAGTTTTTACAACTTACTTCTTAAAACTTTTCATTAGAAATAAAATTTCTCGTCACGCTATAAATTATAAAATAAAATATGACAACGTCTTTATTTTTTAATAAAATGATCCACTTCTTAAAAATAAATAAATCTTTTCAAGAGGATAAGAAAGGGGAATCAATTAAGTGTACACTTATTGATTACTTAATCGTTTGAGAGACGTCAGAGTTTTTACAACTTGACCTCTCTGAAGCCCTTTTTACAAATAAATATTTTCTTTGTTCTAGCCAAAATCCGACTTACCGGAGTCTAGCCGGAGTGTGTATAACCGAGAATGAATACCAAGGTTATTTTAGATTATAGCTTGACAAAATGTTGTATTCTGGTCCTACGTATCCCAAAGGGAATCAAAGCTAACGTAGTTCTCTATTCAGCCTTATGTGATATGGTAAACTCAGTCCCTTAATTTTGTAAATGGTGAATTCCGATGAACAAGGACTTTTTAGTAGTCTCTTAGTTTGGCTGGTTCCCTAAGTACGCTTAAGGGAGATTCACCTAGGTTAGCAAAAGTGAGTCTTTCTCTTGGGGTTTTCCTCCTTTTAGAATAGGGTCCCATGATCTCTTTTCTTTCAGATTAGTTCTATCTTTTCTTATCTTTTATCATTTAAGCCAACTTCTGAATATATGATATCCTTATTTGATAGGACTTACTTCTTATATTGAGATAAGGTTGCTAGTTAGGCTTAGATAAGTGTTATCTTTTAATCTTATCTTTTCCTATGTCCTTGGGAGATCGGATCTCCAAGCTCGGTGGTCGAGGTTACCATCTCGGTCAGTACACAAGTCCCCCCAAGCTTTGAGCTTAAAGGGGCATGAAAGCTTTCATGATAGAAACCGAGCTTGGCTTTAATGTTGCCGAGCTTTACACCTCGACCAATTCTTGAGTTTAGCTGGCTCGATGGGCGAGCCTAGTAATCCTTTACCTTTTATTATTTGGGTTTGGTGGCCGAGCGTTGACTCTCGGCCAATACTTTAATTCGATAGGCTCGGTGGGAGAGCCTACCATCTTGGCCAGTACACAAGCCCCCGAGCTTTGGGTTTAGAAGAGCGTAAAAGCTTTATGAAAGAAGCCGAGCTTAATCATGCTTTGGTACTGGACTTTTTACCTTGTCCGTCTGGGCTTCTAAAATCGAGTTTTTCTTTCTTGGACTTGGTTGAGTGTAAAAGAACTTGATTTTCACTATAACCTCATGGGTAGTAATAGACATAATAAGAACATGTTCTGTACAGAAGATATTTCAACCTTGTCTTTGTTAAGACAAGTTTAGATGCTGGTAGCTGAGATTCAGCTTATCAATGATTCAGGCTCAAACCGGTCTTTAGGAAAGTCATGCTCAAACTCGGTCATTAGTACCTCAAGCTTGTATTTCAGTTGAAATCTTTGATGTCCTCAAGATGCTTATCTTTAGAGTTTAAACTTGATTCACCTTTTTTCGATGGGTATAAACATTGTCACTACATCCTATAGAGACAAAAGCAAAATCATAAGTATAACAAATTATGATCTGTCACTAAAACGAATACCAATGGAATATAAATTGTAGGTATATCTATGTGTAATACACCAATAGGTGTGACAACTGTCACTAAAGCCTATAGTGGCGGAGTTAAAACCGTAGGTATAAGGTATTATAGGTTGCGAAAAAATGTCTGTCATTATAGATTTTTGGGGCTATACCTATGATTTTCCGTCGTTTTACTTACAGTTTTTTACTGTCACTAAATGACACTTTCCTTGTAGGGTATTTTATGTCCTAACTCATTTTTGAAAGATTTGGATAATTATTTTAGCCACGCACCGCAATCTTCCCTCAGAAGTACAACTATCGAGATGAAAATGACAATGAACTAGGTATGACATATACCCTAATTCTAATTCTAAATTTTGTTAACCCTCTGTATGGTATACAATTTTTTAATATTTATTTATAGAAAGACTTAATGTTGCAAGTATTACAATATTGTAACATTTTTAACAATACAAACACGTTAAATTTGGAGGTGAGTTGCGATGACATTTGGATGGGTTAGTAATAGATATCATAATATTTTGACTATTGCAGTTGTTGGAGGTGAGTTACGATAATATTTGGATGGGTTAGCTAATGATATAAATGTGCAGGAGTATGTTAAGAATCACCAATGTGGTCAAGCAGGTATTAATGACAAAAATGAATATTAGAAGACTATTTCTCATATTATAGACTTACAACTTTTTTTTATAAGCAAAATATCATTCAAATGGTACAAGGGGTACCAACCCAACCACTGTACAAAAGTAACATACCACCCAGCACAACATAAGCTTGAAACAAAAAAAACCCTGCGTCAATAATAAGGCCAAATGAAAGAGAACAATTTTAAAGAACAATTCTAAGCCTAATCTTGGTTCAATTAGTTTAAATAGTTTAAACTAATTGAACTTGTTAGTCATTCTAAGTCTACAATTACATTGATTTTTTTTTCCTGTTTTAGTGGTAGTCTAATTAGCAACATAACAAAATCAGTTATTTTGCTTACTCGTTTTTGGATTTACTTTTTCTACTTTTGTAATTAGATATTACAACACTTATTTATAAGGGAAGTGATAAGATCATGAAAATAAAAAATAAAAAAATTATACATGAAATGAATGTTATTATTCCTTCGCTAAACTATCTCTATTTTCTTTTTGTTTCACAGCTTTTGATCTCCCGAGTTTGCTTTTTTTTTACTCTACTACTTGTTAGTTGGTGGCTTGGGACTTTATGATTTTGGGAAGTTAGCTTGGTAGATATATGTTATTTGCTTATAACAGATTGTAACTGTTTTTGGTTAATAGTTAGTGATGTAAATAAAGCCTATATAAGGCTTGTAATTGCTCTCATTCATCAAGGCTAATGAAAAGCTAATGCATTTCAAGAAAATACTTCATCTCTAAACTCTCTATCTCTCTCAAATCTTTCTTTCATTTTCAGTTTTCAATATCAGTCTATAACAGATTGGTATCAGTAGCAAAGGTTGGGTTTTCTTGGAGGAATCATTCTTGCTCCCAATATCAAGAATGGGTTCCACAAAGTTTGATATCAAAAAGTTCACAGAAAAGAATGACTTTAGTTTATGGAGAATGAAGATGCGGGCTCTTATGGTGCATCAAGGAATAGAGGAGGCTCTCAATGGGGAATCAAAACTTCCCGACACACTGCCAGAAAAAGAGAAGAAGGAGATGCTCAATAAGGCTCACAATGCTTTGATTTTGTCCCTCGGAGACAAGTTTCTTAGGGAAGTCTCAAAGGAAAAGACAGCTGCTGCTATATGGCTCAAATTGGAAACCCCGTATATGACCAAATCTTTGGCCAACAGGTTGTATTTGAAGCAGAAGTTGTACACCTTCAAAATGCTGCCAGGAAGGTCATTGGAGGATGACTTGGATGATTTCAATAAGATCATCATGGATATGGAGAATATTGATATCATGGTTGATGATGAAGATCAAGCATTGCTCCTGCTCAGGTCTTTGCAAAGTGAATTCGATACTCTCTCAGACACACTCATCTATGTCAGAGACACACTGTCATTAGAGGAAGTTCAGGATGCTTTATTTTCAAAAGAATTGAAAAGAAGATCTGAGGGAAAAGGCGATCAGGGTGCTGAAGGATTGTACACAAGAGACAGGGCAGAAAATGGTGACTTTAAGAGAAAGAAAGGATCAAGATCCAAGTCAAGAGATGGCAAGAAAAGAAAGTGTTTTACCTGTGGGAGTGAGGAACATCTCAAGAAAGAATGTCCTGAGAAAGGAAAGAAAAATAAGAACAAGGAGCAAAATAATTACAATGGAGAGATGTGCTCAGAAGGTTATGAAAGATAATGCATGACACTTCAATCATCAGGCTCTAATCTTAATCTCATGAGATACCATCACCGTTTTGTCATTAAGAATGAAAGAGTTGATCAGGCTCATATGCCGCATTGGCAAGTTGTCTCCGTCACCTCATGTACCTGGATCAACACCATCACAAATCCCTTATAACGGCCATTCGAATGTATACATCATCAAATACCACATCTTAAGCGGGTATTCGGTAACTCAAGCACGTCTGCTAAAGGGAAATACATACGAATAAAAGACTTTTCATTAACGAGACTTTTCTTTGTGTTCACTTTTTTCCGTTGTCGAAGCCCAAAGCTAACGACTATTCACAATTTTTTTCACTTGAAAATTAATAACACAGGACACACAGTCCGAGTGCTGAATCACAACACCTTAGACAGAGGCCGCGGTCCAAGGTTGTGGTCGTAGAAACAATTATAATTTTATCCATGTTTTATTTTCAACATGATAGGGACTCCTATCCCATAACAATGAAATTGGAACTCACAGTCCTCAATTCCAAGATTTGGACTCCTAGTCCATAATATCACAACTTGAACCCTTGGTCCATAATTCTTGACACGGATCCCAGATCGCGTGCTTATAACTGAATACTAGAGGCGACGTCTCACGAACTATATTCTCTTTCACTTGTGCTTACTTTTTTCTCAGTGAAAATCAAAAATCAAAACAAAACCTCGGTCATCTATCCAAATAACCGGAACGTTTCTAAATCATTTAGGAGAAAATCTTTTCCTTTACAAATTGTTTTATAAAACATGTGTAAATTCGTTTGCTTTTGAAATCCTTGATGGAATAAGGTCAAATATTTTCAAAGGGGTTTTTCCTTCATGAAACACATAGTTCGAAAAAGGTTTTCTCTCGTACAAACTTTGGATAATAAAAAGGTAGTTTCTATTGACTTAAAAACACTTCAACGTTCCTTTCAAAACAAGAATCTCATTCTCTTGAAGTAAGTGTTTTAAACAAGGAACTTTTATAAATGAAACCAATACTTTCAAAGTTCTATTCAAGACTTATTAAGGCTTTAATCTTTATAATCATTGAGCACAAACTCAAGTCCGGCTTCCCAAACTTCAATCAATAGTAATATATTCTCAACAATAATATCATAGTTAATGACAGTTCATCACATATATACAACTCACAATACTTTAAGACAAGTAATAATCAACTTCAAGTAATATTCACAATAGTTCAAGTAAATAAGTCATTCAAGTGGTTGCTCCACATCATAATAATATTCAAATCACTCAAGTAAACCCATACACACATGCATATAGTCATTGAATATCCCGAGGCATTCCCCTCTTACTTTCTGTGAAGGTAAGAAGATTATATGCTCGAAGAGGTATGTCACGAACGTCATCGTTTCCTCCTCGATGGAAGTCAAAGGTTATGAACACAAAATTACAAGTTAAAATCAAACAAGAACACTAAACCACAAGGTATAGGTTCAGTCAAGACTAGTTCTTAGGGTTAGAGATTCCCGAAAATTATACAACTCATGGATTTATGATCCTTAAGTGTTATGAGTTCATAAACAATGATCATCTTACAAAGTTGAATTAAAATCCCACTAAGTTATAAACTTAGGGTATTCGGCCAAGGCTAGTAAAGTAGGCTAGCATTCACTAAACTTTCCAATCTCTTAGGTTTAGCATCCATATGTATTAAGGAGCTCAAAACCATGATCATTTTGGAAAAATAAGAACAAAGTATCCTAGGTCCATAACCTTCTAGGTTCGACCTTCACAGGATTTATAGGCTAGAAATCTTTGAACTTTCCAATCTCTTAGACTTAGCATCCAAATATCTTATGGAGCTCAAGTCCATGATCATCTTGGAAAATAATGGAAACTTAAACATTCCAATCTCTTAGACTCAGCATCCAAATATCTTATGGAGCTCAAGTCCATGATCATCTTGGAAAACAATGGAAACTTAAACATTTCAATCTCTTAGACCTAGCTGTTGGTGTAAGCCCTAGAGGCCAATGTATTTCTTTAGACTTACATTAGTATCTTGCTATTTCATATATATATGATATGAGGCATTCCAGTTTATTGTGTTACTTGTTTAAACATAATAAAGTCCTTAGAATAGAAATTTCAGTTTAATAGAATATCAAGTATATGACTTGATCGTGAGACACTATTGAACAATGAAATCCTATTCTTAAATATCCGTAGTCAAGTATTTTATTAATAAGGACAATAATAATACAATTGAGACTATTATGTGTGCAGACTGATGACCATATCTCATGGGTTATGGATATGAGATATCGAGTCGCAACATAGGTACACATTAAGGTAATGGTGTACTGGATTGACCCACCATGAGAACACTACATGGAGCGTTATGTGAGTGTCATAAGTAGTTCTCATAGTGACAATGGTGTATGCAATCCTTCGACCTGAAATCACTACGATCCCTACATGAGGAGTCGTGTGCTTTAATATCGTCAAACGTCATCTGTAATAGGATGATTATAAAGACGGTCATTAGGCATACCACGAGCCATGCAGAGGGATGTGAGTGACCTAGATGGAATTTGTCCCTCCTACATAACAGGAGTAATATCTGTGGGCCCCCTGATAGAGTGAGACTGTAAAATGCATGGCCGTGCTGAAATGAGTCAATATAAGATATTGACGTCATTTGTTGTTAAGTCTACTCGGGTATCAGGGAACATGATATTGAACCATACAAGGGTGACACATTCTATGTCTTGTGTTCAATATAGATATATGGACATAGGGATAATAATGCACATGAATAATGCACATGAATATTTGGCTTTATGTAAGTCTTGTTTATTGGGAAAGATGACTAAAGCTCCATTCACCGGAAAAGGTGAAAGAGCTAACGATCTTTTGGGTCTTATACATAGCGATGTATGCGGACCCCTAAACACATTAGCTAGAGGTGGTTTTCAGTACTTCATCACATTTACTGATGATTTCAGTAGATATGGATTTGTGTATCTTATGAAACATAAATCGGAATCCTTTGAAAAGTTCAAGGAATTCAAAAATGAGGTACAAAACCAACTTGGTAAAAATATTAAAACTCTTCGATTAGATCGAGGTGGTGAATATTTGAGCCTAGAGTTTGATGATCATCTGAGAGAGTGTGGGATTTTATCTCAACTCACTCCACCTGGAACACCACAATGGAATGGTGTTTCTGAGAGGAGAAATCGAACCTTGTTGGATATGGTTCGGTCTATGATGAGTCATGCAAACCTTCCAAACTCTTTCTGGGGACATGCTCTATTAGCAGTAGCTTTTACACTTAACCGTGTTCCATCCAAAATGGTAGAAAAGACACCATGTGAGATATGGACTGGTAGACGACCCAGCATGTCTTTTATGAAGATTTGGGGTTGTGAAGCATATGTAAAATGTCAAGTTTCTAATAAGCTTGATCCCAAATCTGATAGATGCTTCTTTGTGGGGTATCCCAAAGAAACCAAGGGATATTATTTCTATAATCCTTCCGAAGGCAAAGTGTTTGTCGTACGGACTGGTGTATTCCTAGAAAAGGAGTTTATCTCCATAGGAACCAGTGGGAGGAAGATAGAACTTGAAGAAATTCAAGAATCACAGAGTAGTGACCTACCATTGGTGGAACAGGAGCAACCTTCACAGAATGCTGTGGAGGAACAACCCGCTCCAAAGTGCACAAGACCAGCGTAGGTCTAACAGGGATACGTCACCACTGAGAGATATGGATTTCTCATGACTCCACAAGGTGATGTAATGCTCATGGATCAAGATGAGCCTGTGACCTACCAGGAGGCCATCACTGGCCCAGAATTTGAGAAGTGGCTTGAGGCCATGAAATCTGAGATGGATTCCATGTACACCAACCAGGTATGGACCTTGGTAGAGCCACCTGAAGGGATAAAACCCATAGGGTGAAAGTGGGTTTTCAAAAAGAAAACTGACATGGATGGTAAGGTACACACCTTTAAGGCGCGATTGGTCGCTAAGGGTTTCAAGCAAATTCATGGTGTCGACTATGATGAGACCTTTTCGCCTGTTGCGATGCTTAAATCCGTCCGGATCTTACTTGCTATCGCTGCATACCATGATTATGAGATATGGCAGATGGATGTCAAAACTGCTTTCCTTAATGGAAAACTTCTTGAGGATGTGTACATGACACAACCTGAAGGCTTTGACATTTCAGAGGATGCCCGAAAGGTATATAAATTGCAGCGGTCAATCTATGGATTGAAGCAAGCTTCCAGAAGTTGGAACCTTCGTTTTGATGATGCTGTAAGACAGTACGGATTCATCAAAAATGAAGATGAATCTTGTGTCTACAAGAAGGTTAGTGGGAGCATTGTTGTTTTTCTGGTGTTATATGTAGATGACATTTTACTCATTGGAAATGACATCCCTACACTACAAAATGTAAAGACATGGTTAGGGAATTGCTTCTCTATGAAAGATTTGGGTGAGGCTACCTATGTATTGGGAATCAGGATCTATAGGGATAGATCGCTGAAATTGCTTGGCCTAAGTCAGAGCATATACATAGACAAAGTGTTGAGACGCTTTAACATGCATGAATCCAAGAAAGGACACTTGCCTATGTCACATGGTATATGCCTATCAAAGGCACAATACCCTTCCACTCAAGAAGAAAGGGATCGCATGAGTAAGATTCCATATGCATCCGCAATTGGATCTATCATGTATGCCATGTTATGTACTCGACCAGATGTATTGTATGCGTTAAGCATAACGAGCAGGTACCAGTCTGATCCCCGTGAGAGTCATTGGTCTGCTGTCAAGAACATCCTTAAGTACTTGAGAAGAACTAAGGATTCGTTCTTGGTATATGGAGGCGAGGAAGAGCTTGCTGTAATAGGTTACACCGATGCTAGCTTCCAGACCGATAAGGATGATTCCAGATCGCAATCTGGTTATGTGTTCTGCCTGAATGGCGGGGCTGTGAGCTGGAAGAGTTCAAAGCAGGAGACAGTTGCTGATTCTACTACAGAGGCTGAGTATAGTGCCGCCTCCAATGCAGCAAAGGAGGCTGTTTGGATCAGGAAGTTCATTACCGAGCTTGGTACGGTTCCTAGTATTGTGGACCCCATTGATCTATATTGTGATAACAATGGGGCCATTGCACAAGCTAAGGAACCTAGATCTCATCAGCGATCCAAGCATATACTTAGGCGCTTCCATCTCATTCGAGAGATTATCGATAGAGGAGATGTGAAAATATGCAGAGTACCAACACTTGATAACGTTACTGACCCACTTACGAAACCTCTTGCTCAACAGAAGCATGAAAAGGTCACACTAGATCTATGGGCATTAGATTTATGCCTGATTGGCTTTAGTGCTAGTGGGAGATTGTTGGTGTAAGCCCTAGAGGCCAATGTATTTCATTAGACTTACATTAGTATCTTGCTATTTCATATATATATGATATGAGACATTCCAGTTTATTGTGTTACTTGTTTAAACATAATAAAGTCCTTAGAATAGAAATTTCAGTTTAATAGAATATCAAGTATATGACTTGATCGTGAGACACTATTGAACAATGAAATCCTATTCTTAAATATCCGTAGTCAAGTATTTTATTAATAAGGACAATAATAATACAATTGAGACTATTATGTGTGCAGACTGATGACCATATCTCATGGGTCATGGATATGAGATATCGAGTCGCAACATAGGTACACATTAAGGAAATGGTGTACTGGATTGACCCACCATGAGAACACTACATGGAGCGTTATGTGAGTGTCATAAGTAGTTCTCATAGTGACAATGGTGTATGCAATCCTTCGACCTGAAATCACTACGATCCCTACATGAGGAGTCGTGTGCTTTAATATCGTCAAACGTCATCTGTAATAGGATGATTATAAAGACGGTCATTGGGCATACCACGAGCCATGCAGAGGGATGTGAGTGACCTAGATGGAATTTGTCCCTCCTACATAACAGGAGTAATATCTGTGGGCCCCCTGATAGAGTGAGACTGTAAAATGCATGGCCGTGTTGAAATGAGTCAATATAAGATATTGACGTCATTTGTTGTTAAGTCTACTCGGGTATCAGGGAACATGATATTGAACCATACAAGGGTGACACATTCTATGTCTTGTGTTCAATATAGATATATGGACAAAGGGATAGTAATGCACATGAATATTTGTCACAGAAAGGTTTCACAAATCATCGACTTTCTCACTACTTAGGTAGCAGTGATGTATTGCTAGATATCACTCATCGTTTGTAATATTAAATGGGATTTAATATTACTACTAACGTTTTGGGAACCTATAGGGTCACACACATAAGAGCGGATTAAAAGAAGCATTAAAAGGAGAGTTGGACTTTCCTATTGGGCCTAGCGCATAGTACATGGGCTTAGGTCAAATGATGCTCACTAACTCACTTAAGGAGGCGCTACTATAAGTAGACCACTTAAGTTGTTGTGCCCACATGGTTGATAACCTAGCCGCACATAGAGAGTAAGTGTGAACAGCAAGTCTCGGTTTTGAAGCTAGCACTATGAGACAGAGACGCTTCGGGTTCGTGACGTTGGACGTTCACGGAATCTGCACATGTGGATACCTTAGAGACACCGTTCGTGCGGTGTTCGAGATAGACGAATTTCAACCAACAGCCATCACATCAAGAGGTAAACCTTCTAATCATGAATCATGACCATTCGCAAGGATCCTTCGATGGGAATTTTTCCGCTGCGTTTCCTTTTGTTTTATACGCAAATTCCTAACACTAGCATCCAAATATCTTATGGAGCTCAAGTCCATGATCATCTTGGAAAAATGAAAGTAATATATACTAGCTTTAATAACATAGAATAAACAAGTTAGAAATCCTTAAACTTTCCAATCTCTTTGACTTAGAATCCAAATATCTTATGGAGCTCAAGTCCATGATCATTTTGGAAAAATAAAAACTCAAACATCCTAGCACCTAAACACTAAGATTTGGCCATCATAGGATGATGAGGAAAATATTCTTTGCTTAACAATAACTCTTAGGTTTAGAGTCACAAGGTATTAAGAGTTCTAAATCCATTATCAATACTTGGAAAGTTGAAACATAGTATCCTAGGCCTACTTATTCATATTTTTCTGCCATCATAGGAACAAGCTATCAAAACTTCTAAGATTTATAGATTCAAGATCAAGGGATAGTTAGAAACTCAAACACATGATCATATTCCAAAAGTTGAAACAAAAACTTCCTAGGTCACAAATGCAAGCATTCGACCTTCATTGGAAGAGGTGGATAGAGATTTTTGTTTTACACAACCTCTTAGTATGTGAAAATATAAGTTAATAAAAAACTATAGAAAGTGGTTTTAGCTCAAAAGGAGTTTTCTACCATTTAAGAGAAATTTTAGAAGTTTAAAGCATATAAAGAACACATAAAATAAACTAAGAAATAAAAGATGAAACTTGCAAAAAGATTCATATGAGAGCATTACCCTTAGTATAAGGAAGAACTTTAATGAAGAACTTAAGTAGAAAAGATGAATAAAAACTAAATCTTTAAGAGCTTGAAATTTTAGAAGAAAGAAGAAGATGAAGGTTTAATGGAGGTTGAAGGAGGAAGATGATGAAGTGAAAATGAAAGGGGTATATATAGGGAAAGGGGGAGAGTTCCACGGCCAAAGGGGAGTGAAGGAGAGCTTGTTGAGGAAGCTTGGTGGTTTAATGCTTGATTGGATGGAAGAAGAGAAGGAAATGACTTTTTTGATTAGAATAGTATTATAATTTGAAAAGTGTGATGATTGTACTTTTAAAGTGTGTCATAGTGATGAGTGTGATTTCACCTCATTTTCTATGTACATTTCTGCATGCATTTGTATATAAGTTAGGCCATTTTAGTTTGATTTTGGTTAGTTTTTCCTTTGGAACAGAAAAGGGGGTTTTGGTGTTGTTTTGCAGGAATTCAATGGAAAAATGCTCAGAATTAGCCTTGATGGATGCTTGGATGAAATAGAGCCTGAAAAGAGAAGAAATTGAGCCAAGCAGAATTCTGGAGATTCGCCCCGCGACCCTGGATTCGCCCCGCGACCCTGAAAGCTGACTGTTGGAGAAAATGCAAGCCTTTCTGGTTCGCCTCGCGAACCCATGTCTCGCCTCGCGAGTCCGGGAAACAAGCCATCACGCCCAGGCCCTGATGCTCCTCACGGGCGTATTGAAGAAAAACCTTTCGGTCTCGCATAGCGAAGAAACTCTCGCCTCGCGAGAGTTCAATTCTCTGAATGCAGATTTTTAACATTCGCCTCGCGAGACATGTCTCGCCTCGCGAACGCGCGCAGATCTGATTGGTATAAGTTGCTGTTTTAGGGCAGTTTTGGGAGCTTTTGGTGGAGAGAACTCTTGGGGACTTGGAGGCTGCGGCTGAGATAGGGTTTCGACCCTATAGGGGAGTTGCTGAGAGGGGTTGCTGTGAAGAAGAAGGAAAGCTCCCATGGAGTCTCTCCTCTCCTTTTGTCCTATTTCCCTGGTTTGGTTTTCTGTAAATATGAGTAACTGATCCCCCATTGTTGGGGTTAGATGATTACTTTTCTGAACTTGTTTGTAAATTGATTTGGTTGTTTAATGCAAGTTTCTATTCCTTTATGAGTATGTGATTCTGTGCTTAATGCTTTCCTTGGATTAGCTACCCATAGGAATGATATGTTGCTTTGATAGATAACTGAAAGGTTGGTGTTAAGGCATGCTCATGAATCATATGCCAAGTAGTTCAAGAATCTAGACATAGGTGTTGAATGCTTGCAATCTTATAAGTCTTGACTTAATGCAAAATCACAGATTAATCCACCTAAGACATTAGGGTTTGATTTGGGGTTTTAGGCTCAATGCACCTAAGACATTAGGCTTGAGTATTTTAGAAAAGGCTTGATTGTCATAATTGAAGTAGTGCTTGTGTTGATAATCATTTCATTGCAATTAAGGGAGGATTAGTGTAGTCTAACCCTGACAATCTCAACCACATCTCTGTTTGCATACCAAGTGTTCGATAAAATTCCCAAAAGACCAAAAATATTGTATTGCTTTGTTTTCTGTTTTGATATCTCATACCATAGTTTAGTCTAGATAGTTGTTAAGTTTGTGAATTGGTAATTGACAACCAATCCCTGTGGATACGATAACCGGTCTCACCACCGTATTACTTGATTGCGACGAGGTGCACTTGCCTTTATCTTAAAAATAACGCATCAAGTTTTTGGTGCCGTTACCGGGGATTGGTTTTGTCAATATCAGTAGTAACAAATGAGACAACTAGTTTAGACATTTTTTTTATTTTATTTTTCTGTATATAATTGATCTCTTTCTTTTGTTAGTTTTTGTACATATTTGATTTTTGTGTTTCTTTGATCTTGGGCTTAATTGTCTGTGAGGTGAAAAATTGATTAGATAGGATCATGGACTACAATTATTATCAGCCATCTGATGCAGAAATGGAGATATCTGAGCTGCAGCTGCGGGTAGATATGTTGCAGTTGGCCATAAACATCCAACAAGTGAGTGATGAGCTGTTAAGGGCACAAATCTCTCCTCCACCAATGGTAGGTTGTTCTGAATGGGGAAATCAATATCCCAACACTTTCACTCCATGGTGGGGGAACCCTCCAAACAATACTTGGGTTGATCAAGAGGAACATTGGGAATCTTCCACACCTACATATGAAGCACAACCATCACCATTGGAAGTTGCTTGGGAGAACTTCAGATCCGAATTCGCAGTCAATTCTGAGCAACCTATTCCGGATAGTCGGTCTCACTTAGAGGATATTTTGGAGAGCTTCATGGTAACAACAATGGAAAGTTTAGAAAACCAAGAAGATACCATTCGAAGTCTCGGGGTACGTATTGAGGAACTCTCTAACCAACTATCCGAAATGCCAAATGGGAACTTGATGGATGATGATGAAGATGATGCCAAAATGGATGAGGAGGAAGAAGAAGAAGTGGGAGCAACCGAGTCAAGAAGTGAAGACCCTGTTTTGGAGAACATAGTTGCACCACTCCCCATTGAACCCTTGACTAAGGAGCCTGAAAGGAAGAGGCATTTGGAGGACATCTATTTCACCATGCTTGGGGATGATGAAGAACTTTTGGAATTAGATGATGCTATTGTTTCCTATGCATGTGTCGAATGTGATGGAAAAAACACTTGTGTGGTTTGTGCGGAGATTTCTGCATATTTGGAAGGTGATGGATTTGGCAATGTTGAGAGTGAAGATTGTACAGAAGCCAAAACAGCACCAATGATCCTCTCAAATTGTTTGCCACCTCACATTTTAAAGCAGTCAACAATGGAGTTCATGCCTCTGCCTGAGAAACCAGATTTTGGATCTTTAAAAATGCAGGCACCATGGCCAGTCCAAGAGGTTGAACCCCATTTTTATTGGGAAGATTTTGTTGATAAAGGGGTCATCTTTGACCCGAGAGGAATTGAAAAGCACTTCCCATTTGAAGAAGTCAGCATGAATTTCGAGCGCTCACTTCCACATTTTTGCTGCAAACCGTGGGATCCAGGTGAAAGATCTCACATGGTTAGCATCCCTTGGTCCTTATACCACAGGTTATGGGATCCAGGTGGATGCTTCTTAATAAGTCAAGCTAGTGACGTTAAAGAAGCACTTATTGGGAGGCAACCCAACTTTTCTTAACCCTTCACTTTAGTTAGTTTTTGTTTTTGATTTTCAACCTCTTGAATAATTTGAGAAGCTCAAGAGGAAAATAATAAATTGTCAATTGCCAAGTGTTTGCAGGGTAATAAGGAAGGAAGGGAGAGCAAGAAGACAAGGAGAAGGGAAAAAGGGGCAGAGAAAAAGCAAAGTCAGCACCCGCTACCGCCTCGGTAAGCCGTTCCAATTTTTTTTGCTTTATTTTATTTTTCTTCTCCTCTCTCCAACTTGATTGTTTACATTGGGGACAATGTAAATCTTTAAGCTTGGGGTAGGGGTAATCTTTTTACTTGCATTGTAAATATTGCATTCATATAGGCTTAAGTTTGCATGATCGCATGATTCGGTTACCCCTTGCTTAGATTGAGCTTATGATTTTGAGAGCTAAGTGCCAATTTTTTTTTTTGTGATAGTGAATTCTTGAACCCAATTATGTTTATTCTTGTGATATGGCTGCAAATGAAAATGCTTGAGATAATTGTGGATAGTTGATAATTAGCATATGGTTCTGTGGACTTGTGTTTTTCATTGATTTTGAACTAAAATGTGAGATTTTGAGCCATAAAGGGGTACTCACAAAATTTTACCCCATTCTTTGTGTTAGAGTGTTATTCCTCTTGGATGTATTTCTCTAGAACTTGACTTGAAACCATTTCAAAGCTTAAAAAATTTTTGAAAACATTTTTGAAAATGATTGAGGCAATAGGTATTTTTCTGGCCTTCTGAGCTTTGAATGTTGAAATGCTACCCCTTAGTTGCCCAATTTTGAGCCTGAAAGAATAAAAATGCTTTTCTTGGTACCCTGAAATGTTTTGATAAATATGTTTGATAGGGACCTTCTAAAGTATTACAAAAGGATGAAAAAGGTAGTCGAAAAAGTTTGGGAAAAGAATCAGAAAAAAAATAATTCTCTTGAGTTGAAAAAAAAAAAAAAATTCCCCTTCTCTAAATAAAGGAAAAGAAAAAAAATTTTAAATAGAGAAGGGGATGACAAAAAAAAGTGAAAAATAAAGAAAAAAAAAGAAAGAAAAGAAAGGTGGAAAAATGAATTGAAAACCCAAGAAGGTATTTTAGAAGGTCATGTTTGCAAAGCTTGATATTTATGTAGCCTTTTGAAATGTCCTTTTCTTGTTATCCCCACCTAACGATTAATCCCATGGCCACGTTACAACCAAAGTAAAGACCTCTTGATTATAAAATGTTTTCATGAATAAAGTAGAGATTTGGTTGTTAGTCAAGCCTATGGTAGGATTCATTCCTTGAGGAAAATTGAGCGAAATGTCTTATTCCCGAAACACTTGAGTGGTGAGGAAGAGAACCAAGCAAATGAACAAGCTTGGGGTGAGCTTCAGGTGAGAAAGAGTGCCCAAATCAATGAGAATATGAGTCTAAGGAACCTAAGCCTCTAATTGGACATGAATTGATTGTCTCTTGCTGAATTGTTTGAATTGCCTATTGCTTGGATCATTTACTCGGGTTCTTGGTTCACTATCCATGCTTTCACTGTTTATCTCTTCTGGCCTTAGTTTTTGCTTGAGGACAAGCAAAGTCTTAAGCTTGGGGTGATTTGATGAGTGTGATTTCACCTCATTTTCTATGTACATTTCTGCATGCATTTGCATATAAGTTAGGCCATTTTAGTTTGATTTTGGTTAGTTTTTCCTTTGGAACAGATAAGGGGGTTTTGGTGTTGTTTTGCAGGAATTCAATGGAAAAATGCTCAGAATTAGCCTTGATGGATGCTTGGATGAAATAGAGCCTGAAAAGAGAAGAAATTGAGCCAAGCAGAGTCCGGAGATTCGCCCACGAGCCTGGATTCGCCCCGCGACCGAAAGCTGATTGTTGGAGAAAATGCAAGCCTTTCTGGTTCGCCTCGCGAACCCATTTCTCGCATCGCGAGTCTGGAAAAAGTAGAAATAACGCCCAGGCCATGATGCTCCTCACGGGCGTATTGAAGAACAACCGTTCGGTCTCGCATAGCGAAGAAACTCTCGCCTCGCGAGAGTTCAATTCTCTGAATGCAGATTTTTAACATTCGCCTCGCGAGACATGTCTCGCCTCGCGAACGCGCGCAGATCTGATTGGTATAAGTTGCTGTTCTAGGGCAGTTTTGGGAGCTTTTGGTGGAGAGAACTCTTGGGGACTTGGAGGCTGCGGCTGAGATAGGGTTTCGACCCTATAGGGGAGTTGCTGAGAGGGGTTGCTGTGAAGAAGAAGGAAAGCTCCCATGGAGTCTCTCCTCTCCTTTTGTCCTATTTCCCTGGTTTGGTTTTCTGTAAATATGAGTAACTGATCCCCCATTGTTGGGGTTAGATGATTACTTTTCTGAACTTGTTTGTAAATTGATTTGGTTGTTTAATGCAAGTTTCTATTCCTTTATGAGTATGTGATTCTGTGCATAATGCTTTCCTTGGATTAGCTACCCATAGGAATGATATGTTGCTTTGATAGATAACTGAAAGGTTGGTGTTAAGGCATGCTCATGAATCATATGCCAAGTAGTTCAAGAATCTAGACATAGGTGTTGACTGCTTGCAATCTTATAAGTCTTGACTTAATGCAAAATCACAGATTAATCCACCTAAGACATTAGGGTTTGATTTGGGGTTTTAGGCTCAATGCACCTAAGACATTAGGCTTGAGTATTTTAGAAAAGGCTTGATTGTCATAATTGAAGTAGTGCTTGTGTTGATAATCATTTCATTGCAATTAAGGGAGGATTAGTGTAGTCTAACCCTGACAATCTCAACCACATCTCTGTTTGCATACCAAGTGTTCGATAAAATTCCCAAAAGACCAAAAATATTGTATTGCTTTGTTTTCTGTTTTGATATCTCATACCATAGTTTAGTCTAGATAGTTGTTAAGTTTGTGAATTGGTAATTGACAACCAATCCCTGTGGATACGATAACCGGTCTCACCACCGTATTACTTGATTGCGACGAGGTGCACTTGCCTTTATCTTAAAAATAACGCATCACATAGCCTCTTCCATCATATCTCCTTACTTCTTTTATGGTCCATAATCTACTCCATTTCGTACCCGGTTGCATTTCTGATCGTAATTCTCCCGACGTTTTCGCCTGAATAAAATATTATATTTTATTTTTTAACGAAAATTAACAAAATAACCAAAGTGGAAGGAAACATAATAAAAACACTAACTGTCTTGTTCACAGGTCAAAATTAGGTTTTCTACATAGTAAACTTGTACCGGCAGTGAAAATACAGACCGGCTTCCGTCTGAATTTTCAACCAAAATTTTTATCGTGACTTCATATGATATAACAACACAAGAAAATGATTTTAGTTTAATTAAAATCATCCTCTAAGTTTAATCTAAAATAAACATATTTAAATATGTATTTACTGCTACAGAAAACATAGGAAAAACAGGGTGTTACACATGTCATTAAGGATAAAATGGCATTGGCATTTTGAAACTATAAAAAGGTCTTGATGGGATTGATGGAAATAACTGACTCGGTATTAGAGAAAATACCAGATGAATTTGTCTTTAAGACAAAATAAATGCAACTAATAAATATGTGTATGGATGTAACACCCCCTTGGGCATTACTATACAAACACGTGTGGAAATAAATTGAAAAGAATTTTGCTGGTTGCTTTCAGAAAATTGATTTATTTGAAGTCAGAAAATCTGGTGTAAAACAATTTCTTCTGAATACTTCGATTCATAACATACTCATCACAATAGTAAAAATAAAACATATTATTCGCAACATAATTTTAAACCATATAAAGGTTTTCAAAAACACCTACACAGACTTTCTGAAAACATACCACCAAAAGGAAATCCTAAGTTGGTCGCTCTACAAGACACTCACTGATAAGACCTCGTGATCATCCATATGATCACATATCTCTTTCCGTAATCCAGACTTAAGTCTCCAAGTGATTTAAGGAATTCTTCTGCAACATCTGCATTTGTGTACCAAGGTACAACAGCAAAGACAGAAGAACGAGTATATGGAAAGGTGAGTTCCAATATATGGATTTGAAAACGATAACCATATGCACGACACACAAATAACATTTAACATGTATATTCACAATAAACAATTTATTTATCAAAGGGTTTCACACCCGGCAGTCGTAGCTGTTTTAAAAACCATGACACTTCAATATTCATCAACTAACTTTGATACCTAATCTCCGGAGCTCCAACCAACCAATAAATGAGCTGATTAGGCTCTCATTGTCGAATAAGGCAGAATATAAATGTTACAAAAAAATGCAAGTTTCAAATGATTTGGCCTGTCAAGGTTCCGAGTTCCAACCATTTAAGTAAATAACTTGGTAGGATATGAGCTCCAACCATCATCGTAAGTAGTTCACAAGAATATCCAATGATAGTCATAATTAACTCGGCCTATAAAATATTACTAATATCCGAGCTCCCGAAATAGTCGTAAATAGCCCGGTCTTTCCTAGGCCCCCGTTCATTTCCCCCAAAGGTGAAATGTATCACATAACATGGATACCTATCGAGGTACCATGCATAAAACCTTTAGGCACATTTACCAAAATAAAATGTAAAATGCATGTAAAACATTTAAGTTTAACAAACTTTTCAATCAAACATACTCCAAGTCAAAAATGTGCAAATCATGAATTCTAGACCCGTACACCAGATTTAGATTCGTAGATTTTGGCGCACAAAAATCAATATAGATTTTTTATAATAGGACATCTAGTCCATAACTTCACATTTCGGACCCTTGGCCCATACCATAGAACACTAGATCCCGACATTTCGGCAGCTAGGTTCGTTTTTCAATTTAAAAAGCATTTTCGCTCTTTAAAACACAAATCCAAAAAAAACAAAACTTCCTCAAATTATCCAAGTTGTCGGAAATAACCCATTGTATAAATATACTTTACATAAAATCCTTTTACGTTGGAAATTTGTTTTACAAAATCATCAAAATCACTTAAAACTCATTTTCTTTCGAAAATCAATATTTCAAAAGTAGATAATTGCAAAACACATGATTTCAAACTACAGAAAATAATTAACACACCAACTAAGTTATACAGACAACAAACAAATGGCATATAGCCATCAGAAAAATCCCTCAAGTACTCCCCTTACCTCTTGAAGACTTTTCTTTCCGAATTTAAAATTCCATCAAGCGTCCGATTTCCGCAAAACACGTACACGATGGACACACCAACTAATCCTTCAACAAAACACAACACATAATTATCAATTAAGCACTAAATACACCTATTCTCCTACATGCTAGGTCCGACCATGAGGTGATTAATTGGCTAAAAATTTCTAAAAATCCTAAGCTCTTGGATTAATGATCCTTGATCACTTAGAATCCTAAACCAATGATTAACTTACAAAGGTAGAAATAAAATACTCCAACCCTTCAAAACCCTAGTTTCGGCCATGACACTTAACATGGGTTAGAGATTTCAAAAATTTACATACTCTTAGATTTATGATCCTAGAGTAGTGTAGAGTTAAGATAATTTATCATAAGTTGAAAAATGAAACAAAATCTTTCAACTCTTCAAAATTATAATTGCGGCCATGAACAAACCAATAGGTTATAAATTTGAAGTTGATTCCACATCATGGATTTAAGACATACATGTACTAAAAGGAATGAATCAAACATGATTGGCCAAAAAAAGTGCACAAAGTTCCTCCCCACACACACAAACTAGGTCCGGCCTTAATGAGATAAATGGGCAAGAAATTTTTGTTGAATTCATCCTCATGGATCTTAAATATAGAGGTGATACTAAGATCATAGAAATTGGTTTCATGATCATAGGATTTTTCTATGATTTTCTATGAATTTTCAAAGTTCTAGATATAGGAATTGAAAAATATGATCAAGACTTCAAATCACAAAAATAATTGAAGAACGTGATGATGATTGAGTGAGAGGAGTATGGTATACCTCTTGGAATTGAAAAATGAGCTAAGAATCAAGTAGCTGCTTCACACTTTTTGGCTATGGAAACTTAAAGCTTTTTGAGAGAAAATGAGAGGAAGAAGGCAAAGTGATGCACAAATGAGTATGATGGCCTAAGGAAATGGGTTTGGGCCGTGGGAAATGAGGGTAAAAGGGTCCAAGTCATAAAAATTTAAGGACAAAAGTGTAATCTCAATTAAGGCAGTTTTGTGATTAAGTTAGGACTTAATGACATTTTGGTAATTTACCCTAAGGTAATCATGAAAATTATGTGGTTGAGGTTGAAGGAGAGGTGGCTGATTTGTATCCACAAATTTTTGGGGCAAACTTGTCATTTCAATGAAAGTTCAAGGGTAAAATAGTCTAAGGGCAAAATGGTCTTTACACTACTTTGAAGAAATATCTAGATTTTTGTTAAATGTAATCATGACATTGGTAACTCACCCATATGACTCACCACCCTAGGTGGCAAAAGGTCTCAACATCCGATGTCGGGTTTTGTCTTTGCACGTCCGTTCTCGACTCCGTCGATTACCCGATTTAGGGTTTTACGCCCAAATCGAGTATAATAACCTATTTATTTTGAAAATTTTCAAAATAACCTATATCATTGGAAACGAGATATAAAATCTATTCATTTCGTTCTCGGGTCAAAATTATGTTTTCTGATCAGTAAAATCTTATTGTCAGTGAAAATGCAGACCGGGTTCCGTCTGAATTTTCAACCCAAAAATTAACCGTATACTTATAAAAATAAGTATAATATGAATATGACTTTGATTTTCCAAAAATCATTTTCTAAGTTTTAGATAAAAATATAAACGTTTATTTATATTTATACCGATCTTAATATTAATATGAACATGAATGTTTAGTATGTAAAAATATTCTTTAATAGGTTCATGAGTGTAAAAATGCATATCTAACTCGGAGCCAGAATCTAGTCATCGTCTAGCAGAGCCTCGTCTACTATATTTGGTTCCAACTCAGATACTAGTGCGGAATCTTCCCGCTCTCTGAAAGTTGATCTGGTTCTTAGCGTATCATTGGGGTTTCCAATGATTTGATCTTATGGATGATAATTTTTGAAGTACCATGATCTGCGAACAATATCCTGTTGAGAAGTGGAGGTTTCTGGTTGTTGAGGAGGGTCGTCCACTTGATCATCAACTTTTACCTCCATTGAATCTCCTGAGATATTTAGATCAAGATATGCAAAAGCTTCATCTAGCTCTGATAATTTCTTATCAGGATGGTTGTCATCAAACTTGACATGAATACATTCTTCTACTACTAGAGTTCTAGAATTATAAACTCTAAAGCCTTTTGAAGTTTCAGAATATCCTAACAGAATTCCATTATCTACTTTTGCATCAAACTTACCAAGTTGATCTTTAGTATTTAGTATATAACATTTACAACCAAAAGGATGAAAGTAAGATATTTTGGGTTTTCGTCCTTTCTACAATTCATAACAAGTCTTATTCAAGACAGGTCTGATGTATATTCTGTTTTGAATGTAGCAGGCAGTGTTAACAGCTTCAGCCCAGAAGTGTCGAGGGACAGAGTTGTCATTGAGCATAGTTCTAGCCATCTCTTGAAGAGAACTGTTCTTTCTCTCTACCACACCATTTTGCTGTGGTGTTCTAGGTATTGAGAAGTTGTGAAGAATACCACTTTCTTCACAGAACTTATGAAATAGCTCATTTTCAAACTATTCCCCGTGGTCACTTCTGATTGAAGTGATACACATGCCTTTTTCATTCTGTACATGTTTGCAAATTACAGAAAAGACCTTGAAAGACTCATCCTTGGGAACTAGGAACATAACCCATGTCCATCTAGTGTAGTCATCTACAATGGCTAGACCATATTTCTTACCACTGACAGAAGCAGTCCTTGTTGGACCAAAGAGATCAAGGTGTACCAACTCTAGTGGTCTAGTGGTACTAACAACATTCTTATATTCAAAAGAACCCTTGACTTGTTTTCCCTTTTGACATGCATCACAGAGAGCATCAGATTTGTACCTGAGGTTTGGTAGCCCTTTCACGAGGTTATGCTTATTTAGCTATGAGATTAATCTCAAGCTTGCATGACCTAGCCTTTTGTGCGAAATCCATCGTTCATATTCAATGGACACTAGACATGAGACACTTTGATTTGAGAGGTCCTCCAAGTCAATCTTATACAGATTTTTTTGCCACTTTGCAGTGAATAAAAGTGATCCATCATCCTTTTTGACATTACACATGTTCTTATCAAAAGAAACAATATAACCACTGTCACATAATTGACTTATGCTCAGTAGATTATGTTTTAAACCATTTACCAAAAGAACATTATCAATGGAGGGAAAATGATGTTTACCTATACCAGTGATCTTCCCTTTCTGGTTTCCTACAAATGTAACCCAGCTGTCATCTTTGTGTCTAAAGTCTTGGAACATACACCTTTCTCCCGTCATGTGACGTGAGCACCCACTGTCCAAGTACCAAGATGTTTGTTTCTTTCCTATTGTTAAGCAAATCTGCAACAGATATTATCTTATCTTTTGGTACCCAAATTGACTTGGGTCCTTTCTTGTTAGTGGTTATTGGACGAGAATGTTTAGCATGTTTATTATGTATGCATCTAGATGTAACATGCCCACTTTTTCCACACACTTTTCAAAAGGTGTTGGACGGGTCTGACTTAGTTTTAGCATGTTTAGCTGGAGCTTTTGAATCTCTATGTTGTGTATGTGGTTTTGACTTTTTGTGAGATGCTTCATGCTTCTCCTTGTCATAACCAAGACCAGATTTATCATGAGGTGACCTAGAATACCTTAGAATGAGGCTGGGCTTATCTGAGTCACCTACAAACTTTGACAGAGTGTCTGTCAAATACATCACATCTTGTTTCATTTTTGAAACTTCACAAGAAACATCAGGCTCACACTCGAGTTTGCCAGTTAGACTGACATTCTCTGATTTTAGTTTTTCATTTTCATTTTTAAGGTTTTGTTTTTCCATGCAAACCTGATCATATTCTTTTGATAGTTTTGTAAACTTCTTTTTGAGACTTCTATACTCATGAGACAGTATGGACGACTCATGCAATAATTCATCAAATGCATTTTGAAGAGTGGACGGGTCAGAGTCCATTACCTCAGCATCAATGTATTCACTTTCTTATTTGCCTATTCCTCAGCTTCATCTTCTTCATCAGATGAGGATAGATCCAGATCCTCCCAAGTAGCCATCAAACCCTTCTTATTTTTTAAGAACTTCATTTTGTATTTCAGATCAGGGCAATCAATTTGAAATAGCCAGGCTTCTTGCATTCAAAGCACAAGGGTGGACCTTTTTCCTTGGAGTCTGACTTCTCCTTGGAAAACTTTTTGTTGAACTGCTTCCTCCCGAAGCCACATTTCTTTCTCCACATGTCTTGAATCTTTCTGGAGATGAAGGGTAATTCATCTTCATCTGATCCTTTGTTGGTGACTCCGGCAAGTGTACCGGGTCGTCGCAAGTAATAAAAATACACGGTAAGTAATTACCGAGGTCGAACTCAGGGATTGGGCTACCAATTCGACTAATCCGCGGGAAATCGGATACGTTCGGTCAAGTTACGGAAGGTGGTTGAGAGAGAAGAGAGAATAGGATCGAAATTCAATTAACAATCTAATTAAATAATTAACTAAAAATATGAAAATTAAAATATCCAAGGTCACAAATCCACCTACCCAATCATGTAAACCCAAGTGACGATGAATTCTCCCTAAGTTCAATTACAATGTCAACCGGGACCCCTAAATTCTCCTAAATCCACGGTCATGCTCATTAGGACGTATTCGAAGATTGGATTAATTACTTGCAGGTCTCATAATCCTAATCCCGAATTCTGTTAATTCTTGTTCCCTAAATGGTTGCACTAATCTCCTAAATCCACTTTCGTGTTTATTATTCGATTAGTGATTCCAATTCAAGTTCTAAAACGTGAATCGCCGTTTGGCCTTAACACGTTTAACTAATTAATCATGCAACACATATGATCAACACATTCAATTCAGAATTAGAAAACATTTATGATCCCGATTCAAGTTCTGAAACGCGAATCGCCGTTAGGCCTCAAACACGTTTAACTGATTAATCACGCAAAACATATGATCAAACATTCAAATCAGAATCGGGAAACAAGAATTGAGTTAAAGGAGAAAGACATACATCATATCGGATTTACATCACCATGGGTGGCTTCATCGTTCCCTCGGACGAGGGGATTAGTTCCTCATGCTCATAGACAAGCGATCGGACATAACCTCCATAAGAAAAAGGGAGACGCAGCTCCAAAGAGAAAAGAAACTACCCTAAACGCTACTCTAAACAGTGGAAAACTACTAGGATTCGCGGCCCTCCAAAAGCCCTACAGCCTCCTCCAGTTCCTCCTTTATCTGATCTGCAACAGCCTTTAAATAGGATTCCTGATCTGCGCTCGTTCGCGAGGCGAGAAGCCCTTCACGAGGCGAGAATTAAAATTGGCGCGCTTTCAATTTAAACTCTCGCGAGGCGAAAGTGTGTTCGCGGGACGAGTCTTCAATTCTGGGCTGTGACCTTCATCACGGCTGGGTCGTGATGGTCTCTGACTTCCAAGTCTTCATTCTCTCGCGAGGCGAGCTTCCTCTCGCGGGGCGAGTCTTCAAACCTTAAACTGCCACGGGCGTGGTATTCATCACGGCTTGGCCGTGATGGTCTCTGTCTTGCAGGTCCTCATGATCTCGCGGGGCGAGACACCTCTCGCGTGGCGAGACTAAAGTGATGACTTTTGCTGCTTTGTTGACTTTCAGGCTCGCGGGGCGAGCATACACTCGTGAGGCGAGTGTCTCCAGACTTGCAATTTCCACTGCTTTTCGACTTTCCTTGACTCCCGGAGCTTCACTTATTTAACCTGAAACAACAAAAGCACCCACAAGCGTAATTCTATTCAAAATAACCTAAAAACTACACAAAAGACGCAAAAATGAGTCAAAGTCCAACTTAGGAACAAAACAAGGCAAATTTGGGCAAAAACGAGAGTGAACTCGAATAAATAGGCACATGAACCCTAGTTCATCTAGTCATAAAACTAGATAAGCCAGAGGCTTATCAAAATACCCCAAACTTAAACCTTGCTTGTCCCCAAGCAAGCTTAAAACTCAAAAACGACTCAAGACTTGGCAAGCCTAAAGGAATCAATCGATTTCGCACAAATTTCATGCAATCAAAACAGTTTTTCTCCAATGATCTCCCCCCCCCCCCCCCCCCTTACATCAAAGTAATCCCCACATTCATTTACTTTAAACAATTGAGAACTTCATCATTCATGCAATCATTAATCTAAGTTGAGGATCAGAGTCACACACAAAAGGAAGATCACCAATTTCAAACAACTGCCTTCCTCACAAGGGTATGTAAAATTTCACTCATTCGCTCAATTCGTCAAGGCTTTCAACTTTTTCACTCAATTTCACTTATTAAGAGCACTTCCCATGAATTTGATTTTCATCTCAAAAATGGTCCCCACGAAAACATGCATGCAACATCAGAAGGTCTTTTAAAGGTTGTAATGGGGCCTGGCTGAGGGTAGGATAGTCAAGGATACTAGGCTTAAGTCCCTAGGAACTAAGAGAGCATGAACCTTTTTACACGTATTCCACTCAAATTCCTTTTTTCATTTTTCTTTTTGTCTCGGGTGACTACAGCCTTTTTCCTTGCTAATCTTTTGAATTGCCCCTTTTCTTTTGGCATTTTTTTTTGGCCTTGGGTCAACCTTTATTTTCTTTTTCTCATCCCAATATGACATATCACCTCGTAGCCACCCCAAACTTAGTTCCTCACAACCATTCTCTTGCTACGTTTCCATGCTCTCCTAATCCTAAGATTGGGTTAACATGGTTTTTCAGATTTTGGCTCGTAATGTAGGGTCATAAAGAAACAATAGGCTAATTAGGCTCAATGTGGCTAACTAGGGAACATGCATTAGGGATGGTTCATTTTCAGGCCATGTAGCTAATTCAAAGAAAATCGCCTAAATCATTTGATGCAACACATAATCATGCAAACCCTAAAGAGATTCAAGCAAATTCGGGAAAGTGCAACTTAACAGTGATTCACACATTTAAAAACAGAGTTGGAGGCTCAAATTCTCACCTGGACATTTTGCAAATTGTTTGACCGAGATACGATTCCTAGTGTGTGCACCCCCCTCACCCCAAACTTATCATAAATCAAGTAATCACAACAAAGTTCTCAAAGTTCAGTTTTCAATTTTTAAGTGAGGATCAATTTTTCTAATTTCAGAACTTAGGGGGAGATTATCAATGGTCAAATAATTTCATGCAATCAATTTATGCTCAATTGAATTAAAACCTAACAAGCTTGCCGACACGACATTCATACAACAACTCTTGAGCTTCTCAAATTATTCAAGAGTGACAAACAAAAACAAAACAAAAATAAAAAACAAAACAAAAGTTAGGAAAAGAGAGGGATACCTAGCTTGGGTTGCCTCCCAAGAAGCGCTTGTTTAACGTCCCGAGCCTGACTTATTAAGAAGCATCCACTTGGATCCCATAGTCTGTGGTACAACGGCCAAGAGATGCTCATCACATCAAATCCTCCACCCGGATCAAATGGTAATTGGAGTGGAGATCGTAGCAGCAATATGACTCTATCCATACTTCCATCCAGCCAGTATGTGAAAACTCCATTGACCTTTGTAATTATGAATTCACTTCCTCTCAGGTCAAATGGTGTCTTCACGAGGAAGTGTGCCAGGCAAGTGGGAGGGTCTATCTTACCCAAGTCCACACATGCATGTAAGCCAACATAGTTATTTAACGCATAAATCAGGTTGCTTGGCAAGCATGGTGAACTCCTCTCCCACCTTATTTGAATTTTGTTCTCTACCCCCTTGCTCCAGTGCCTTGTCCCTTGCCAACTCCTCTTCCTCTGGTTGTTCTTCCTCATCATGTGGTTGTTCCGGGGCCTTGTCGCTTGTCAATTCCTCTTCCTCCGGTTGTTCTTCCTCAACATGTGGCAGTTCTTCCTCCACTTCCTGAGAACTAGTTGCATCCCCGTTAGATCCCAACACCCCACTGCTTCTCGTTGTTGTGGCGTCGTATTGGTTCTTAGGGTCGTTCTCGGTATCAACTGGGAGAGTCTCTGGGGGAGGCTCATTTAGTTGCTTTGCAAGCTGGGCAATCTGCATCTCTAGATTCTGAAGTGCCATCCCTGTATGAGTTGCCAACTTGTCAATGGCTGCGTTTGTATTGATTGACACTTTCTCAAGTGTCGCACTCAACTTCTCAAGAGCCAACTCCCAAGGTTGTGGTTGCCAATTTTGTTGAGGTTGTGGCTGCCAGGCTAGACCATCGTCAGCATTACTCCAAGCGACATCCGGATGGTCTCTACTCATATCGCCCCAATACTGATTCTGACTCTGATAGTTGTTCTGGGGCACGCTGTCATTATGCCATGGTTCCACATATACTTGAGGGAAGTAGAACGGACAACTCCAAGTGTCATGGTTCCCATCACAATATTCGCAACCCGGAAGCATTCCTTCGTGTACCTCGGATACAAAACAAGGCAAGACCAAGTGGAATCAAAGAAGTAGAGAGATAGTAGAAAATAAAAAGAAAATAATAAAAATAAAAATAAAAATAAGAACAAAAATAACTTAACCAAATAATCAAACTCCCCTAAAATCAGAAAAATTGGTTTTGCCAATCCCCGGCAACGGCGCCAAAAACTTGTTGGTGACTCCGGCAAGTGTACCGGGTCGTCGCAAGTAATAAAAATACACGGTAAGTAATTACCGAGGTCGAACTCAGGGATTGGGCTACCAATTTGACTAATCCACGGGAAATCGGATACGTTCGGTCAAGTTACGGAAGGTGGTTGAGAGAGAAGAGAGAATAGGATCGAAATTCAATTAACAATCTAATTAAATAATTAACTAAAAATATGAAAATTAAAATATCCAAGGTCACAAATCCACCTACCCAATCATGTAAACCCAAGTGACGATGAATTCTCCCTAAGTTCAATTACAATGTCAACCGGGACCCCTAAATTCTCCTAAATCCACGGTCATGTTCATTAGGACGTATTCGAAGATTGGATTAATTACTTGCAGGTCTCATAATCCTAATCCCGAATTCTGTTAATTCTTGTTCCCTAAATGGTTGCACTAATCTCCTAAATCCACTTTCGTGTTTATTATTCGATTAGTGATTCCAATTCAAGTTCTAAAACGTGAATCGCCGTTTGGCCTTAACACGTTTAACTAATTAATCATGCAACACATATGATCAACACATTCAATTCAGAATTAGAAAACATTTATGATCCCGATTCAAGTTCTGAAACGCGAATCGCCGTTAGGCCTCAAACACGTTTAACTGATTAATCACGCAAAACATATGATCAAACATTCAAATCAGAATCGGGAAACAAGAATTGAGTTAAAGGAGAAAGACATACATCATATCGGATTTACATCGCCATGGGTGGCTTCATCGTTCCCTCGGACGAGGGGATTAGTTCCTCATGCTCATAGACAAGCGATCGGACGTAACCTCCATAAGAAAAAGGGAGACGCAGCTCCAAAGAGAAAAGAAACTACCCTAAACGCTACTCTAAACAGTGGAAAACTACTAGGATTCACGGCCCTCCAAAAGCCCTACAGCCTCCTCCAGTTCCTCCTTTATCTGATCTGCAACAACCTTTAAATAGGATTCCTGATATGCGCTCGTTCGCGAGGCGAGAAGCCCTTCGCGAGGCGAGAATTAAAATTGGCGCGCTTTCAATTTAAACTCTCGCGAGGCGAAAGTGTGTTCGCGGGGCGAGTCTTCAATTCTGGGCTGTGACCTTCATCACGGCTGGGCCGTGATGGTCTCTGACTTCCAAGTCTTCATTCTCTCGCGAGGCGAGCTTCCTCTCGCGGGGCGAGTCTTCAAACCTTAAACTGCCACAGGCGTGGTATTCATCACGGCTTGGCCGTGATGGTCTCTGTCTTGCAGGTCCTCATGATCTCGCGGGGCGAGACACCTCTCGCGTGGCGAGACTGAAGTGATGACTTTTGCTGCTTTGTTGACTTTCAGGCTCGCGGGGCGAGCATACACTCGCGAGGCGAGTGTCTCCAGACTTGCAATTTCCACTGCTTTTCGACTTTCCTTGACTCCCGGAACTTCACTTATTTAACCTGAAACAACAAAAGCACCCACAAGCGTAATTCTATTCAAAATAACCTAAAAACTACACAAAAGATGGAAAAATGAGTCAAAGTCCAACTTAGGAACAAAACAAGGCAAATTTGGGCGAAAACGAGAGTGAACTCGAATAAATAGGCACATGAACCCTAGTTCATCTAGTCATAAAACTAGATAAGCCAGAGGCTTATCATCCTTCATCACTATCTGAAGTTCCAGCATCATCTGAAGATTTAGCAGCTTTGAGAACTTTTGATGAACTTGCTTTCTTTTCCTTTACGGCAATAGACTTTCCTTTTCTGGAGTTGTCTTCTTCATTCAGTTCAAGTTCATGAACCTTGAGAGATCCAAGAAGCTCTTCTAGAGAAAGAGTATTCAAATTTTTGGCTTCCTGAATGGCAGTAACCTTGGGTCTCCATTGCTTGGATAAACTTCTCAGAATCTTTCTAACATGGTCTCTATTTTCATAGGTTTTTCCGAGAGATCTGAGGCTGTTGGTGATAGTTTAAAATCTTCCAAACATCTGATCTATTGTTTCATGGTCAGCCATTTTAAATAGTTCATACTGATGAACCAGCATGCATATCTTTGATTCCTTTACTTGAGATGAACCCTCATGAGCTAGGGCAAGAGTATCCCATATTTCCTTGACAGTGTTGCAGCTGTTAACCTTGTCATGCTTAGATCTGGTAATAACACACATGAGATAGTGCTTAGCTTTTAGATTAAGATGATGTTGGTTTTTCTGCTCTTGAGTCCGTTGGGCTCTAGGGACAGCAGCTCCAGCTTCACCTCTTGGCTCTGTGAAGCCGGTTTCAATCAGCTCCCAAATATCTACATTATGTGCATCCAAGAAGGCCATCATCCTCTTCTTCCAGTAGTCATAATCAGCTTCATCAAAGAGAGGAGGTCTGTTGATAGCTTGTCCTTCTACATCCATGGTTGTTGGATTGTACTCCCTCAACACTTGTTAGATGCTCAACCTTTTCGAGGCTGAGCTCTGATACCAACTGAATTTGACACAGGCAAACACAAGAAGAGGGGTTGAATTGTGTTTGTTAATAATTTTCGAAAACAACCTTTTTCTAAACTTACTTTCTCACACAAAGAATATAAGGTAGATGCACACACAAAATGATCTTTTGAAAGCTTA
The DNA here is from genome assembly GCA_030762895.1 of Sophora flavescens. Lineage (NCBI taxonomy): Eukaryota > Viridiplantae > Streptophyta > Magnoliopsida > Fabales > Fabaceae > Sophora > Sophora flavescens. Next base: position 261,805,187 of record CM061063.1, read on the forward strand.
ACAAAATCAAGTTCAAATCCCCACAGTCAGTATAAACAAATAAAACTGTAAGAGTTAAGGGATTAGAAGATTCACGCAAATGTTTTATTCTGGTTCACTCTCTTCCAACCAAGAGCTACGTCCAGTCCCTTCGACTTGAAGGATTTACTCCACTATTTATCCAAATAGAGTACAACAAGTATTCCTTTCTTACCAAGTCTCTTCAAGCTCTAACCCTAACAAAGAGATTGTTTGTTTTTGATATTCTAACTCACTATGTGTGAGGATATGAAAGTTTAAGATCTGTTGAATATTACAACAATATTCAAGCTAAAGAATTACAAACTTTTGCTCTTGAAATAATAAAAGAATGAGAGCTTGTAGATTGGTAAAAGTTTAGCTCGCAAAAGTTTTTCTTCAGTGGTTGAGATCTTCTATTTATAGTGACCTTCTTCTTTACTTGAAAATCTTCAACGGTTGTTTTGGATATTCCCGTTTAGAGATAGCATTAAATTAAATGCATAATATCCGTTGTGACTGATAGCTTGATCGCGGTCATTGTGAAATGTACTATTGGTTATGACTTTTGCACGAAATGGAGAGTCACAGCTCTGAGCAATTGCAACTTGAAAAACTGTCTTTCCTCCTTTATGAAAATTTCAGTTATTCCAGCGATAAAGGTGACAGGGTACAGAGCGTTTTGCATTTCCCCATTGTACTATGTTGCTTTTTGCATTTCCTCGATGGTACTATGTTTCTCTCACAAGGAAACAAGGCATTAAAACAAATAAAACAAATAAGAAGGACCAACATTCGTTTGAAATAAATATCAATCATTTGAAATAAATATTTCTTTGTGGTCAGGGTAGTATTTACTTAGCTAGATGAAGCATATGAAAACTTTTAAGAAAAAGAGCTCATCTACTTAAAATATGCGTCTACACGCTCAAGGGTAAAACCAAGTCTATGGACTTGCAGTTTTCTTTTCACCCGACTACTGACGTGGCATATCCTCTCGTCTATCATCAAGTCTTTGGACTTGCTATATTTCAGTGAGTTATTTTTTATCTCCGTCTACTGACGTGGCATTTAAGCTAGTCTTCTCATTGAAACTAAAGTTCGCGTCTACTGAAAGTATTTTATTAACCGTCTACTCAAATATATTAAATAAATATATATACCAGACGTTTTGAGCAGCTCGTATACATGAATGAACACTGATTCACAATCTAAGTCCAAGCAGATATAAGGAAACTTATTCAAGGTTTCCATAACTTATATTTTTTGAACATTCCTGCAAGACTAGATAAAGCATGTTAGATCTCAACTAAAACTTTGTTAGGCAAATTTAATCCTTTTTGTTAACATAAAAAATTAGAGATTATTAATCCAAATCACTTTGGTTCCAACAAGGGTCTTCCATGGTTTCCCACACAAAACCACTCCCTCCACTGATTTCCCTCGTCTTACATTATCCTCCTTTGGACCCTACAAAGATTGATGATTTTGAGAGAGGTTCTGAGAATATTCTGAGATAGATTTTCCTGTGATAAATCTTGATCATTCTTCCTGTTTTCTCCAACAATATCAGAGCACTGACTTTCTTTGTTACCATATCTACCGCAGTGAAAACAAATCAAGTGCAACCCCTCATATTCAAGAAGGATTTTATGACCCCTTACTATAATGAAAGACTTTAGAGGCATCTTAAGATCCACTTCCACACAAATTCTTGCATACAGTCCTCTTGAATGAATAGAGGTAAGTCAATCTACTTTCAACATTGTGCCTAGGCCTACACCAATTCTTCCTAGAAATTGATAATTGTATAGTTCCAATGGTAAACGAGGAATGCGCACCCAAACTGCCACTTTCTTGATAAGATCAGCATTTTGGAGAAATATTGGTCTCCGCCTTTGCACAATTAGATAGTAGTATGAAATCATCCAGGGACTTTCGAACAAGGCGTGAGCATAGTCCTCTTTAGTAGAAAAGTGCACCAAAAAGAACCCATCTGGCATATCAACAAGTTTGACTGACCTTTTCTTGGTCCACTTTTTTTGAAGATTATTCTCTAAAAACTTGAATTCACTTTCTTTTCCCATTACTTTGACCACCAATGTCTTTGTCCATGGTTCAGACCATTTGTTCCATTCTTCGACAGACAGTGGAATCTCAACTCATACACCATCACCCACTTCTTTAAACTGAATAACATCTTGCTTCGGCCCTACATCTTGAATTTGTTGCTCCTATCCTTTTTCAAGAATGGAGGACTCAGACCCCGCATGGCTATGGACTCTTACATCTTCAACCATATTCAGTAGTTTATCGTTAAACGAACCCAAAGTTTTCTCAACAACCTTCTATGAGTGGAGAAGTTTATTATCTCCATCGGGAGGATCCGCTGGAGGTGGCTGAACAATTGGGGAGCTTGAGAAGGCTATGCCTTCCATAACAAGAAAATTAACGAAAACAGAGCCCTAACAGTGAGCGGTTTTCTTGCAGAGTTCTTGAAAAAATCTTTTATATAAAATGATTTTTATTGATTGATGGTGTAAAAAACTTTATACTAATAATATATCAAAATCATTTTTTTTAAAATATAGAGATTGATCTGATAAATTCTTGAAACTTTAATCAATAAGATTTTTATACATGTATTGAGAAGGTAAGTATGAAAGATAGGATTTGATTCTAAAAACTTAGGATTAATGGAAAATATCTTTACCAAATGAGTTAAATAACACATTATTTTTTTTAATCTATAAATTAGAAAACCCAAGAGCGCTTGGATGAGATGACACGGATCTCTTCCAACTTAACCAGAGGTTTCGAGTTCGAATTTTGGCCCTGGGAATGCAGCAACGTTGAAACTCTTGAGGGAGCTAGAGCTTTGCCACCCTTGTGGTCTTACCCGGCTCTAAAGATTAGTCTCCTCAGTTGCGCGCAGAGGATACCATGGGAAGCCAAAAAAATCTATAAATTAGAAAAATTATGCTTTTCTTTTAGATTTATTGGTCTATATCACATTCAATTGCAATAACCTTTTTATCTACAAAAAAATTGCAATAACTTTTTTCGAAAACCAGTTAAATAAAGATCTTATTGTATCTTTTTTATTAATATCCTATTTATATTGTTCATGTGTTTCACGAGTTTCTGTTTTTTATTTCTTAATAAAATTTACTTATGTAATAATTATCGTTTTAGATATCTTAGGTTTATAATTTTTTTTTGAAAAAGGAAGTATACCGTCCTTTTCTTTAAAAGCTAACATACATGATGTTTAATGAAATTGCCATTTAAAGAAGAAAAGGGAATAAGGAGAGACGAGGAACAATACAATCGGATAGTCATAATATGATTGTATGATCCTAGAGTTAGGAGCATGGATGTTCACGGGTCGGTTTGGTTCAGATTTATATAAAAAATAAATCTAAACCAATCAAAATCAATTGGTTCAGTTCCGTTCTGATTTGTAAATTTTTTGTCAGGAAATCCGAACCAAACCATTCAATGATGGGCTAAAATATATAAATGATTAAATTATATATATAACTAAATATATTAAATGTAAATATTAAATTATTAAAATATTAAAGTTTATTAAATAATAAATATTTAAAATATAAACATAAATATTAAAATATAATAATCGGTTCGGATCCAAAATCCTTGAATATGATAATCAAACCAATTACCACCGGAATTAGTTTGGTTTGGTTCAGTTCTGATTCGAACACCAAAAAAATGAAAACAGAATTAATTGGTTCGATTCGAATTCTCGGGTTCATTGGATCAGTCCGAACCAATGAACTCCCCTAGTTATGATCCAATGAAAGAAGTATAATATTTTCGAATTAATTTTTTTCATAAATAAAATTATTTTAAGGGTCATGATCTCTTGCATTCACTTTATTGAATGCAAAGAAAAGTCCTAAGGCATTGGACAATAATGTCCCTTATTAAAAGAGCATTATAGGTAAAACACAAAAATAAACATTAACTTAGTAGTTAAATTTTATTTAACTTGCTAAGCAATGTTATTAAAACAACCTTTAAACCCGTGCGCTTCAGTTCCGGCATCAACTCAATGCAAATTCTAAATATGCAAAAGTTGACATGGAGGAGAATCGAACCTTGGTCGAACAGGTTGTCCACAAATGACTGTACCACTGGGGCACTGATAAAAATGGTGTATTGTTGACAGATATTTTATATATACATAACTTAACTATAAAATTTATACATTTAATATATACTGGTTCAACTAGTGACCCATTGACCTGGTATCCTAACTAACACTGTTGCTTGCTTACCATCATCCATATGGTCTGATGGCTATATGTAAAAAATTTCCATTCATTACGTTCTCTACCTTTTCTTTAAAAGCTAACATACATGATGTTTAATGAAATTGCCATTTAAAGAAGAAAAGGGAATAAGGAGAGACGAGGAACAATACAATCGGATAGTCATAATATGATTGTATGATCCTAGAGTTAGGAGCATGGATGTTCACGGGTCGGTTTGGTTCAGATTTATATAAAAAATAAATCTAAACCAATCAAAATCAATTGGTTCAGTTCCGTTCTGATTTGTAAATTTTTTGTCAGGAAATCCGAACCAAACCATTCAATGATGGGCTAAAATATATAAATGATTAAATTATATATATAACTAAATATATTAAATATAAATATTAAATTATTAAAATATTAAAGTTTATTAAATAATAAATATTTAAAATATAAACATAAATATTAAAATATAATAATCGGTTCGGATCCAAAATCCTTGAATATGATAATCAAACCAATTACCACCGGAATTAGTTTGGTTTGGTTCAGTTCTGATTCGAACACCAAAAAAATGAAAACAGAATTAATTGGTTCGATTCGAATTCTCGGGTTCATTGGATCAGGTCCAACCAATGAACTCCCTAGTTATGATCCAATGAAAGAAGTATAATATTTTCGAATTAATTTTTTTCATAAATAAAATTATTTTAAGGGTCATGATCTCTTGCATTCACTTTATTGAATGCAAAGAAAAGTCCTAAGGCATTGGACAATAATGTCCCTTATTAAAAGAGCATTATAGGTAAAACACAAAAATAAACATTAACTTACTAGTTAAATTTTATTTAACTTGCTAAGCAATGTTATTAAAACAACCTTTAAACCCGTGCGCTTCAGTTCCGGCATCAACTCAATGCAAATTCTAAATATGCAAAAGTTGACATGGAGGAGAATCGAACCTTGGTCGAACAGGTTGTCCACAAATGACTGTACCACTGGGGCACTGATAAAAATGGTGTATTGTTGACAGATATTTTATATATACATAACTTAACTATAAAATTTATACATTTAATATATACTGGTTCAACTAGTGACCCATTGACCTGGTATCCTAACTAACACTGTTGCTAAATAGTCAGGATTCGAACCCTTGACCACTTGCTTAAGGTGTCCAAGTCCCTTACCACTTGGACCAACCACATGTTGGTACTCCATTGGTTTTTTAATATAATAGATTAATCACCAATGATCATAAAATAAATTAATTATCCCTTAATGCATTAATTATTAAAATATGCAAACATGATAAATATGTATTATCTTTTTCTTTTTTAACCCGCGAAATTCCTATTACTTTCCTAAAAGAAAATATCAAGGTTTTTAAAACCGGACCGGTCATTGAACCGGTGAAGACACTGGTTCAAGGTTCAATAGTTTGACCGTGGTTGAACCGGTCATAATTTAATAATATTTTTAAATTTTTTAATATAAATGTTATGCAATATTAACATAATTTTAAATAATAATACTTTTTTTAATAATATAAATTATTGTTTTGCATTTTATAAGTGTAAAAAAAAAGTCCTGTAAGCCCAAGCCTCCTTGTATGCTTTTTCACCCAACTATCAGGAATAGAATAAAAGAACAAATTGGATTGGTTTAAGGCTTTGAGCCCATTTTACATTAGAAAATAACACAGAAGATAATGGGTTGGACCAAGAATGACACCCAAGCCCATTTTCATTTTAAAGAAAAACAAACCCTACCTCTCTTATGTTTCAATCAGTCACCCACTCCCTTATCTCCTCTCTTTCTTCTTTCTAAATTCTCCAACGCGTTCAGACTTCTTCTGGTTCCATATTCAGTCGCCCAACCCCTCATCCCTTCTCACTCCTCTTCTTTCTTGTTTATGTAATAACACGATTTGGTTCTTCTTCTCTATCACGTTCTGGATCTGCTTCATCCTTTTCTTGCGGCCATCGTCTGATGCGATCAGCTCGTCGGAGGATGCTGCTTTTCTCGGACCGCTCCAACCTGGGGAACCGCCGGTTTTGCCCGGGTTTCACGGTTCTACACCGGTTTGCCGGTTTTCCATCCGGTTTTTTTGATGAGCGGCTATAAGGGTTGTCCGGATCGGAGTGCAGGCCGGGTCCCGGTTGAACCGGTCGAACCGACCGGTCCGGTCCGGTTTTGAAAACCTTGGAAAATATACGAGCATTTTTCTATTATAGCGTACTTTATAAAAAACAAAATTTATCATATAACCTTCATAGAATAACATATTTTAATTTTCCTGACATAACATCATTTAAATTTTATAATCAAATTATTAAAATTATCACGTATTACACTATAGTAGATGGCTTTGTTAGTTTTGAAATATTGTATTTATGTTTAATTATTTAGTTGGTCCCTGAATTATTTGAGAATTTCTAGGTAGGTCCATGAACTCAAAAAAGTTTCTAACGGAGTCTCTAAACTTATAAAAAAATATTCAATTGGGTCCCTAAACTTTTAAAAAAAATTTGATTGGGTTCCTAAGGTAAGGTTATGTGAAAATGCCGTTAAGCTTATTGATGTGGAACCTTTTTTTTTTCCTTTCTAAATTAGTATTTAAGGGTTGTAGGAGACAAAAATGTTAAAATAGAAGACCAAAATGTAACATGCAATTGCTTCTCCCGCATATGAATTAATAGCTTCTTCCTTCCCCAATCTCTATTTCACGTTTTCATACCATCCCCTGAATAGTGAATGAGGGTGGAGTGTTACCTGCACAATGACATGATATGTGGCAAATATGAGTGTCTAGCTTAGATGAAATTAATAATATTGCAACCTATTTGAAAATTTCTAAATAGTTTGGGGACCAATTGAATAATTAAACCTTATTTTTATTGCTGTTGAGATTTCTTAAACTCGTGTCACGAGAAGAAGAATAGAGAAATGGATAAATATATAATAGTTTTGAGTATTATATTGGACTATATATTGCTTAAATGTGTATTATATAATGGTAATAATCCTAAGAAATGCTTATATTGCTTATTGACTCTCATACATTTATTGAGAAATGTTGATATTTAGGATGTTCTATTTCAATTAGTTCAAATCAAATTTCTCTTCACCAACAAGTGGTTGGTCCAAGTGATAATGAGCTTGGACCCCTTAACAAGTGGCCAGGGGTTCGATCCCTAACTCTTGCGTATGGAGAAAACCTGATTGGGAGAAATCAATCTTTCAATGTCGTCTAATACCACGGGGGATTAGTCTCCACAGTTGCGCGTGGAGATACCTGGGAAACAAAAAAATATTCAAAATTTCTCTTCAAAAGTCTATATTTCAAAATTAAGGTTTAATACCAAATACATATTCATCTTTTCCAAATATTTAATATAAGTAAAGAGTTATGTTGTAAACATTGAAATGTATTTTTTTTTTTTAATTTCTAATGTTCAAATATTTGAACCTTTTTGTTTATTACCTGATCCAAATATTTACATATAGTCTCATCAAGTGCACAACCTTCTTTCTGGATTTTTTTTTAAAAAAAAAAGGGTCACGCATTCATTTTTTCAAGCTAATAGTTTTCTACCTCTTGGGCCCAATCTTGGCCCAATCTGAGCTAACAACATTGAACTAGTAGGGTTTCACTTTCACCATTCACTATAATAACTAGTAGAGTCTGCGCCGCTGGTTCCCTCAAAGGCACAAAGCTTCAAAAGGGGCCTTGCCTCTGCTGGCTGACATTCACATTCACATTCACATTAACAGTAGATATATTCAGAAACATACAAAGATACTTGTATGATAAATGCTGAAGAGGTACTATACATACTGCTATTCCATATTATTCATCGTGTATTACAGATGCTTTTCTTTTCTTATCATATTTTGTTTAAAATTGCTGGGATTTTGTCTTCACTAGATTCTTGAGCGAGGCAGATTGTTCATGTATCTCTAATGCAGATCTGGTTAGATGGAAATCTGGTCGAAGCAGTGGCCAGAAACACGACTGTGATTTCCTTGATTAATGATATGGTAAATCTCACATATTTTTGACTTTGACTAATTTATTTGATAATCATAATTATGAACAATCTAATGTCAACAATTTATGGAGAAAGATCTGATTAAGGGGTTCAAAAATCAACGATTTAAAGTCAAAATCAAATGCTATGTCCTCAAAATAGTATTCAGAAAATATAGAAAAGTAAATAACTGCAACAAATTAGCGATAACGGTGAAGTGATACAGGTGTCCTTTGCCAACCAAACCCCTGTTATGTTTCCCAGCAGAGGTGAGCCCATGCAACTCCCTGTGTTTGTGAACTGGATTGCAGAGCCAATTGATTCTTAGATCACTTCTAATAGCAGCGTGTGCAACATCGACAAGAACTATCTCATAATATTTATAAGTAGAATCCTCGTTCACCCAGTAAGAATTGAGCACCCTAAGGCCACCCAGCTTACGTCCAGCTCGCTCCTCAAAGAATGAGACCTCTTCTTTCACACTGAAATTTGAGTTGAGTAACACCCTGATTTGTGGGCTTCCCATAAACAATACCTTTTGGAACTGGCCTCTTCCGACCACCCCTCCGAACACGAACACGGTAAACCACATAACCCTGCTTAGCCTTATAGCCCAAGCGACGAGCCTTGTCAGGGCGAGTTGTCCTTGTCAAGCGAACAATGGAAGGTTGTTGCCTATACTCCCAGCATTTGTAAGAGGTAACAATAAAAATAAATAATCGTTATTCTTTAAAAGCTTCTCATCATTTTGAAAAGACTAAGGGTCAAAATGTAGAATAACTATAGTCAAAGTTATACCATAATAAATTTCACGTTGGATAGAGTTGTCGGTGACATCCTTTATGAATTTGGTGCTTCATTGATTTGATTCGGGAGACTCGGTAGTCTTCTTAGTGCATTGTTATCATTCGCTTCTTCATTTTCTTCTTTGTTGTCATCCAGCTTTGATGTTTCTTCAACAACAAAGCTTCTACACATGTTATTTGTGTAAATTTTGAACAAAGTCTAGCATAAAGATTGCTTGTATATATAGCTTAATGACTTTATATTAAGTAGGGGTGGTTTTCTAGTAATATACATTGCATTTCACTAATGATTGCAATCTTGTTTAATAAAATTTACAAGCAATTATATTTTTTAAAAATTTATTAAATTATATATGTGTAGAAAGTATTTAACCGTATCGGGAATCTAAATTATTAATTTTTCATCAAATTAAATTATTTTGATTTTATTAACTAAAATAAAAAAGTGTACCTTTTTAAAAAAATTTGTTTCCAGAATTTTTTTTAAATTAAAACATGCATGTAACTCATTATGTTGGTATAATTAATGTAGAACATTCTCTTTCCTTCTTTAGAATGGTTGCCTCTTTTAAATTCAATGACAATTATACTTTGTTCCGTTGTAAGTGGAAATGTAATAATGTAAAATATCATTATTGGAAATTCTATGATAATAGAAAAAATTGAAAGTAAGTTACAGATGGATGTAGGACTGGACAGCGGTCGGGTTCGGTCTGATTCGGGCCTAAACAACCCAATCCGAACCAAACCGACGAGCATAATATAAAACCCATTTCCATCCGTTCGGATGCTCGGATTGCTCGGATGGCATGGTGGCGGGTGGCGGTCGGTTGAACGGTTTAAGAAAATAACCATTTTTCAACCAAAAAAAAATATGAAGGAAAAGATGAAATAGAGATGTTACACAACAGCAACCACCGTACGCCCAAACCGCCGCCACCAAACGTCCCTGTTATCACGACCTCCGTTCCTTCGTGAGCGGTCCATACACAGCCGCCATCACCATCGGTCATGAGAATGAGATAGACGACTGATGGTTGTGAGAAGAACTGGAGAAGATAACCAAGAGTGTGAGAAAGCCATGAAGCAAGCATAGTGGCGCAAAATTGCTGAACTAGGGTTTGGAAACACAAGTTTGTAAGGAACAAATGAAAGATGTGGGTCGTTTCACCTCAGCATAATGAGAAAACGTAGTGGTCCGTTAATGGGGGCAAACAAATGAAAAAATGCACTTAAAAACATAGTGTCTTTCAGGATTATTTTGTTGGGCCATTTAATTTTGGGACCAATATTCTTTTTTACCGTTTGTGTTTCTAAAATATCTAAGAAAACCCTAAAAATCTTAGCTTCACTTTCTCTTACCCTTTCTCAATTCTCACTGGTGTCTGGCGGCTCCCTTCAGGGCCACAACCCTCTCAACCACAGTATCCATTTCAGTCCCACTCCCACCTCTCAATCTCCACTCTCCACTCCTCGTCACCTCCCGACCGACCACTCTCGACACCACCATGCCCACCGCAGCACTTCTCGCGCCATCATATCTCTCCGTATCACTGGAAATCTCTCCCCCAAGCCATGGCTGCCACCTTTCTCTCCTCATATCTCTCTCCTTTTCTCTAATGTCGGTCGGGTTAGATCACCGAAATAAATTATTTTCTAGACCCGCACTCGCCCGAAGTAAGCCGCCTGGAACTGAGTTTTGTAACCAGCCGACCCGTTGCCGACTTGACCAAACCAGTCGACCCGAATGATATGTGTATTGTATTCGATATGTAATTCGTTTTGTGTAATTCGTATATTATGTTAAAAAGTGTTCCTTTGATCCCTCTTTATATAGAAAACAAGTTATAGTCGTTGGGATCAATCAAAACAGATTTGGATGTGATTAACAGAATCTGTTTTCTTGATTCTCGTTCTTGAAATAAGATTCTGATTGTTCTTGTAGAATTCGCGTCAATCTTGAAAAATAGTTGCATCCATCTAGCCATTAAGATTTTACATTCGGATGGGCTAGTAGACGAGCTCCATTTGCCATGTCAGCAAACGGGAGTACTAAAACACAAAGTAATTGGACGTGCTACAACTAGTAGACGAGCGCTTGTATTACTTTAGAGACGAGCGCTTGTATTACTTTAGTGGACGAGCACTTCTGTCACTTTAGTAGACGTGAGCTTCTGTCACTTTAGTAGATGTGCGCTTCTGTCATCTCAGTGGACGGCGCTTCTGTCACCTTAGTGGACGTGTGCTTTTGTCACCTTAGTAGACGTGCGCTTTTATCACTTGTGTTTAGACGTGCACTTCTCATTTCTTCAGTGTTGGACAAGCGCTTTGAAATCTTATTTCAAAAAATCATTTTCATTAACGAAAACTTATTCCTTTTAATGCAGGTTATGAAAATTGATTTTCTTCATGCATCTTTTTAATTGAGATTTTTGTGAATAAGAGATTTCATCTTTTACAAATCATCTAAGACTTAAAACTAATTTCTCCTTTAAGCTCTTGTCTTGATGATTCCTTTGAACTCTTTCTTTGCCCTTTGACTCCTCCATGTAGCTCTTTCGATTCCTTCAAGTTCTTCCTTGAATATTCTCCTTTCATTTTTCACTGAACTTGTTGAGTATTGCTTGATACCTGTCTTTGTAATTTGACACTAAAAACACTTGCATACACATTAAGTTGTATTTGTCATATATCAAAATCTCTAAGTCATTGAGTTTAACAATCTCCCCCTTTTTTATTATGACAAACATTTTAACAAATTATAAGATAAGTGTAGCAGACGCTTAGTGTTTTGACAAATTTATATCATGGTATCAAAGTAGTCAGAGCAAAAGTATATCAGAGCAACAAAATGTTATTATAGCAGAATTTGATTTACTTCCCATTAATCATGTAAGCTTTTAAGCTCCTCCTCAACATATGCATGTATAATTCGTTTTCTCTATATCATACCTTTTTTATGTATAATTTGTTATTATCCCCTTTCTCTATATCATACTTTTTCCTCTCCCTTTTGGCATTATCAAAAAGGTAAAGAAAAGAAACATTTAAAGCGATAGAGAAGGTAAGAATTTAAACATTCAAACATAGCATATAGGATTGATCAATTATGACCAATTCTCTTCTAATGAAAAAGAAGCTTTCCTTGTTCAAGGACTTGGTAAAGATATCAGCAAGTTGCTTAGTTGTATCAACATATTCAATCTCAATTTCTCTACTTTGTATATGGTCTCTAATGAAATGATGTCTGATTTCTATGTGTTTAGTTCTAGAGTGCATTATGGGATTCTTAGTTAGGTTAATTGCACTCGTATTGTCACATCTAATAGGAACTTGGTTTAGTTGCACACCATAATCAACTAATTGTTGTTTCATCCATAAAACTTGTGCATAACAGCTTCCAGCTGCTACATATTCAGCCTCTGCAGTGGATAAAGCCACACTAGATTGTTTTTTACTGAACTATGATACTAATGAGTTTCCTAGTAAATGGCAAGTTCCACTTGTACTCTTTCTGTCTAGTTTACAACCAGCAAAATCAGAGTCTGAATAGCTAATTAACGTACATGTAGCTCCTTTGGGATACCATAATCCCATGTCTTTTTTTCCTAACAGATACTTAATGATCCTTTTAACTGCTGTTAAGTGTGATTCTTTTGGATTTACTTGATACCTAGCACACATGCATACACTAAACATGATATCTGGCTTACTAGCAGTAAGATAAAGTAGTGAGCCTATCATACCTCTGAATTTAGAAATATCAACAGGTTTACATTGCTCATCCTTGTCCAGATAACAGGAGGTACTCATTGGAGTAGCCATCTCCTTAGCTTTTTCCATGCCAAACTTATTGATTAACTCATTGCAGTACTTGGTTTGGCTAACAAAGATTCCATTTTTAGTTTGCTTTATTTGCAGTCCAAGGAAAAAGTTCAGCACACCCATCATTGACATTTCAAACTCACTCTACATAAGACTTGCAAACTCATTGCACAACTACTCATTAGTAACACCAAAAATTATATCATCCACATATATTTGTACAAGTAAAATGTTGTGTGCCTTTTTCTTAGTGAACAAAGTTGTGTCAACTTTACCTCTTTTAAATCCTTCTTCAATGAGAAAATTACTTATCCTTTCATACCAAGCTCTAGGAGCTTGCTTTAAGCCATATAGTACTTTAGACAGTTTATAAACATGGTTAGGCAATTCATTATTCTCAAAACCAGGTGGTTGACCAACATACACTTTCTCTTGTATAAATCCATTTAAGAAAGCACTCTTAAAATCCATTTGATTCAATTTAAATCCCATTATGCAAGCATAAGCAAGTAGCATTCTTATAGCTTCTAATCTTGCTACTGGTGCATAAGTTTCATCATAATCTATGCATTCTTCTTGGTTGTACCCTTTGGCTACCAATCTAGCCTTGTTTCTTACAATTATACCATTTTCATATAGTTTATTCCTAAAATACCATTTTGTACCTATTACTTGACAGTTCTTGGGTTTAGGCACTAGTTTCCAAACTTGGTTTCTTTCAAATTGGTTTAACTCATCTTACATAGACATCATCCAATGTTCATCAATTATAGCATCATCTATGTTCTTAGGTTCTACTTGAGACACAAATTCCATATGATTAAAAACATTTCTAAGAGATTGTCTAGTAGTTACCCCCTTTGTAATTTCACCAATGATGTTATCAATTGGATGATTTCTAACAGTCCTCCATTCCTTAGGTAGGTCAGGCTGTTGTTCTGTTTGCTCCTGCTACAGCAATTCATTCTTTAATCTTTCATCATCTTCATTGTCCTATTTCTCTTCTAGGAGAATTTTCTCAATTGAATCTGCAAGATCATCAATAACAGAATCCATTCCCAAACTTTTGGGGTTAGACTCATCAAATGTCACATGCACAGATTCCTCAATAGTTTGTGTTCTTTTATTATATATTCTAAATGCTTTACTAGATAGAGAGTAACCTAGGAAAATTCCTTCATCAACCTTTGCATCAAATTTTCCAAGATTATTCTTTCCATTGTTAAGAACAAAGCATTTGCAATCAAAAACATGTAAATGTGCTATGTTTGGTTTTCTTCCTTTGTAAAGCTCATACGGGGTTTTCTTTAAGATTGGTCTTATCAAGACTCTATTTAACATATAGCAGACTGTATTGACACCATTTGCCCAAAAATGTGTAGGCAAGCTAAAGTCGTTCAACATAGTTCTTGCTATCTCCTCTAATGATCTATTCTTTCTTTCCACTACTCCATTTTGTTGTGGAGTTCTAGGAGCAGAAAAATTATGTTGAATGCCATGCTCATCACAAAAGTTTTCAAACACTTCATTTTGAAATTCTTCCCCATGATCACTTCTTATAAAAACAATTTTCACGTCCTTTTCATTTTGCACAATTTTTGCCATTTTCTTAAATGCAGCAAATGAATCACTCTTATGAGATAGAAAATATGTCCATGTATATCTAGAGTAATCATCTATTATTACCAATGCATATGAGTTACCAACAAAGCTTTTGGTTCTAGATGGACCAAATAAATCCATGTGTAAAAGTTGCAAGGGTCTAGTTGTTGAAACAATGTTCTTTGGTTTAAAAGAGACCTTAACTTGCTTTCCTTTTTTACATGCATCACATAGTCCATCTTTCACAAATTTTAGTTTAGGCAATCCAACTACAAGATCTTTACGAATCAGTTTATTCAAGTGGTTCGTGTGAATGTGTGCAATTCTTCTATGCCAAAGCCAATTCGCTTCTTCTTTTGAAATAAGACAGCATGCAGTATTTGAAGAGATATTATCTAAATCAAGCATATAGATGTTATCTGTCTTATGTCCAATTAATTTCAAATTTTTATCAAGCTGATTTTCTATTAAGAAACTATTGGAATTGAATTTTACCTTGAAGCCTTTGTCATATAGCTGACTGATACTTAATGGGTTATGTTTCAATCCCACAATTTTTTTGGGGGGTGTTCGGGTTTGAAGATTCAATTAAGAAAAACAGTTCAATTAAGTGATTATCAATAAGCTAGAATGATTAATATACTATTTCGATTTCCCAACTATCATTGATTCATATAATTTCCATGCCCTAAGCGGATTCTAATCCCTTTTCGATTGTAGCAGCAATTAAACAAGCGCAATTGACACTACGAGATATATGTTCCTAATTTTCGAATTAAGCAAACGGATTGAAGCTCTCGTGAATTAAGCAAACACGATCAAACACACGCGAATTAAGCAAACACGATCAAGGTATAGGAACATATAGTCATCGAAATTAATCAATACTTATTCTATATAACTTGAATTAAGTAAACAAGACATATAGCATAATATTGAAAGGGATAAGAAAATTGATTGGGAATTATAGAACCTCAAGTGTCGGCGGAAACCGATTACAGCAGATTAATCACTGGTGATTAGTTCTCCATCACAAACATAATACAAACTTTTGAAATAAATTGTAAACGGTCGTAATATAAACGGTCGTGATGCCCATCACGGCCAGGCCGTGATCAATTCTGTCCATGGGTGCTGATCTGTCACGGTCGTGACCTCCATCACGGCTAGGCCGTGATGCTCTCTGATCTTCAGGGTTTTCTCATCACGCCCGTGATGGGTATCACGGCTGGGCCATGATGCTTTCTGATCTTCAGGGTCTTCTCATCACGCCCGTGATGGATATCACGGCTGGTCCGTGATGCTTTCTGACCTTCATTGGTAGCTCATCACGGCAACCCCAAACATAGTTTCTTTTAACCCTTGTCTTGCTAAGCATCCATGCTCTCCTAATCCTAAGATTGGGTTAACATGGTTTTTTCGGATTTTTTTTGGCTTATACAAAAAGGTCGTCAAGAACAATAGGCTTATTAGGCTCAATGTGGCTAACTAGGGAACATGCATTAGGGATTGGTTCAATTTAGGCCAAGTAGCTATTTCAAAGAAAATTGCCTAAATCATTTGATGCAGCACATAAACATGCAAACCATGAAGAGATTCAAGCAAATCCTGGAAAGTGAAACTTAAAAGTGATTCACACAATTAAAAACAATGTTGGAGGCTCAAATTCCTCACCTGGACATTTTTCGCAAATTGTTTGACCGAGATGCAACCCCTAGTGTGTGCAACCCTTCACCCCAAACTTATCATAAATCAAGCAATCACAATGAAATTCCTCAAAGTTCAATTTTCAATTTTTCACATGGGGGCCTGATAAGCCTCTGGCTCATCTAGTTTTATAACTAGTAAGGCCATGGTTTTTGTACTAATTATTCGAGTTTAATCTCGTTTTCGCCCAAATTTGGATTTAATTGTCCTCAAGCAACATTTTGAGTCTCTTAAGTAGTTTTAGGATACTTTAGTTAATTTTGAGTCCAATAAAGCATTTACTGCTATTTCATATTTACAGTTTAATAAGAAGAGCAAAAAGGGAAGGACACTTGAAGCAGAAGCCATCACGCCCAGGCCGTGACACTGGTCACAGCCGTGATGAGCTACCCCTGAAAGTCAGAATTGATCACGGCCTAGCCGTCATGGAGGTCACAGCCGTGACATATCAGCACCCAAGGATAGAATTGATCACGGCTTAGCCGTGATGGACATCACGGTCGTGACAGACCAGAATTTGAATGCGCGCCCTTGGCAGAATTGGTCACGGCCTGGCCGTGATGGAGGTCACGGCTGTGACGCGCACCTGATCTATAAAAGGCATCAGGGCAGACAGAAAAGAGACAGAATTTTCACTGTTTACAAATTATTTCTAGGGTGTTTGTTAGGTTTGTGATGGAGAACTAATCACCAGGGATTAATCTGCTGTAATCAGTTTCCGCCGACACTCGAGGTTCTGTAATTCCCAATCAATTTGCTTATCTCTTTCAATATTATGCTATATGTCTTGTTTGCTTAATTCAAGTTATATAGAATAAGTATTGATTAATTTAGATGACAATATGTTCCTATACATTGATCGCGTTTGCTTAATTCGCGTGTGTTTGATCGTGTTTGCTTAATTCACGAGAGCTTCAACCCGTTCGCTTAATTCGGGAATTAGGAACATATATCTCGTAGTGTCAATTGCGCTTGTTTAATTGCTACTACAATCGAAAAGGGATTAGAATCGGCTTAGGGCATGGGAATCATAAGAACCAATGATAGTTGGGAAACCGAAACAGTAGATTAATCGTTCTAGCTTATTGATAATCACTCAATTGCATTGTTTTCTAAAATTGAATCATTCAACTTCAAACACACCCCCCCCCCCCCCAACCCATTGATTTATAGGTTAATAATAATCCAAGAGTCCTTGAGAGACGATACTCGAGTTGTCGTGCCCTAACTACAGTTTTTTTTCATCACTCGTTTTTGACCCATGTGCGACAGCGGATCAAAATTGGTGCCGTTGCCGGGGACTCTTGTTGTTATTAACAAAATTTGTTGATACATCTAGTTCTGGATAATAGCTCTGGTTTTTCTAACTTGTTTGATTTGGATCCCGAAATTGAGAGAACCTTGCACACACGTCGTAGAGCAATTCAGGCCAGCACTACTTCACCAACCAATAGTAATTCTGATTCTGCACTTTCTTTTGATAAAATGGCTGATCAAAGAACACTAAGACAACTTGTTGCTCCTGATGTTAATTACAATGGTTTATGCATTGAATATGTTGATGTGTTGCTCCTTTTGAATTGAAATCTGGTTTAATACACTTGTTGCCAAGGTTTAGTGGTCTTGCAGGTGAGGATCCGCATAAGCATCTGAAGGAATTCCAGGTTGTTTGTTCAACGCCTCTGAGACCTGAAGGAATAACAGAAGACCATATCAAGCTGAGAGCCTTCCCATTCTAACTTCAAGGTGCTGCGAAGGATTGGTTGTATTATCTTTAGCCAAATTCCGTTTCAACCTGGAATGATTTGAAGAAAGTCTTCCTAGAGATAGACTTCCCTACCTCCAGAGATGCATCAATCAGAAAAGAGATATGTGGCATTAGACAAGGCAATGAATCACTGGCCGAGTATTGGGAGAGATTTAAGAAGTTGGTGTCCAGTTGTCCTCAGCACCAGATTTCCGAGCAACTGCTTATTCAATACTTTCATGAGGGATTGCTACCAATGGATAGAAACATTTTGGATGCTGCTAGCGGGGGAGCACTTGTTGATAAGACTCCAGCTGCTGCCAAGTCATTGATTGAGAACATGTCACTCAACTCCCAACAGTTCACAACTAGAAACAATTCTGTCGAAACAAGGGGTGTGAATGAGATCCATGTTTCTTCTTCCAACAAAGCCCTTGAAACAAGACTTGATGAGCTTACTTCTTTAGTGAAACAATTGGCAGTGGATAAAGCTCAAACAGCAAGGTTGTGTGGTATTTGTACTTCTCCAGAACACCTGACCAATACATGTCCCATTCTGAAGGATGAGTCGGTCACTGATTTGCCTCAAGCATATGCAGCCAATCTTTACAATCAAGGCAACAATCAGAATAGGTACAACATTCATGACCTTTCCACTAATAAGTACCACCCCAACTGGAGAAACCATCCAAACCTTCGGTATGGAAACTCATCCGCACAACAACAACAAATGATGTTACCGCTGACACCACCACAGAACTCTCCCCAAGTAACCACCTCTGCACCCTCCGGACCTTTGCTAGAGGACCTTGTCAAGCAAATGGCTGTAAACAATCTCCAGTTTCAGCAGCGAACGGATTCTAGTATTCATGCTTTGCAGACACAGATTGGACAGCTTGCCACTTCGAAGAATGCCATGCAGCAAGCTCAAGGATCGAACCAACTACCTGCACAAACAGTAGTGAATCCTAATGTCCCGAATCCTAATGCGAGTGAAATTTCTTTGAGATCCGGAAAGGTTGCAGAACCAGCCCCTGAAAAAAATAAAAAAAATTGTTGAGGTAACACCTAAACCTTCTGTTGTTATTGAGGCTAAAAAAGAGTATGTGCCACCAATTCCCTTCCCACAAAGAGTACTGAAAAATAAAAAGATTGATGGGCAAGGCAAAGAGAGAGAGATTATGGATGTATTCAGAAAAGTGGCGGTAAAACACAAAGTTTCTGAAGGATTTGTGCACACACAAGAGGAGGTTGAAGGGAAATGAGGGAGTCAATTTGGGGCGAAATGTTTCAGCCCTTATTTAACCTAAACCTGCACCTGAGAAGGTTACTGTCTCAACCCTCAATCAGGCAATGCCACAGAAATGCAAGGATCCGGGAACTTTTGCCATTCCATGTACCATTGGGGATAGTAAATTCGACAATTGCATGTTGGATTTAGGAGATTCTATTAATGTTATGCCTACTTCTTTTTTCAACAATCTTGATCTTGGTCCTTTGGAGCATACAGGTCTTACTATTCAGTTGGCAAACAGGACCAATGCTCGCCCCATTGGAGTAGTAGAAGATGTGCTTGTTCAAGTCGATGACATGATTTTCCCTACTGATTTTTACATTCTCGAAATGGTAGGAGAAACGAATTCAAGCAGATCACCAATCATTCTGGGCAGACCGTTCATGAAAACGACGAAAACAAAGATTGATGTTGATGATGGAACCATGTCCATGGAATTTGGTGACATTGCTAGGAAATTCAACATTTTCGATGCTATGAAGCATCCCTTGGAAGAGCATTCTGTTTTTCAAATAGAGTTGCTCTCTGAAATTGTTGATGACACTTATTATGATTTGGTTGCAGCTGCTGATTTTCCATCTGTTTCTGGTTTTGATGATGTTTACTCATGTGCTGATTGTACTAACACTGACCCTTGTGCTGTTTGTGCTGAGATTGATGCTGCCTTGCAGGTGACAGTGTAAGTGAAGCTGTTTATTCAACTGAAGTTCTTGACAGAACGGCTGCCCCAAATATACCATCTATTGAGCAGCCACCTTCCTTAGAGCTTAAGCCACTTCCTGAAAATATGAAATATGCTTATTTAGAGAGGAATGAAAAACTTCCAGTTGTAATTTCCTCTAACCTTGATTTTGACCAAGAAACTAAGCTCTTGGAGGTTTTGAAGAAGCATAAGAAGGCGATTGGGTGGACCTTGGACAACATACCAGGTATTAGCCCATCCAGGTGTATGCATAGGATTCTGTTGGAGGACGGGGCTAAAACAGTTAGGCATCCCCAAAGGCGGCTTAACCCTTTGATTCTTGATGTTGTGAAGAAGGAGGTAACAAAACTCTTGCATGCAGGTATCATATACCCTATCTGTGACAGTAATTGGCTGAGCCCAGTGTAAGTTGTACCTAAGAAATCTGGACTCACAGTGGTAAATAATGAAAATAATGAACTTGTTCCCACTAGAGTTCAGAATAGCTGGAGAGTTTGTATTGATTACAGGAGGTTGAACCAGGCTACTAGAAAGGATCACTTTCCTTTGTCGTTCGTCGATCATATGCTTGAACGGCTAGCTGGTAAATGACACTATTGTTTTCTTGATGGTTTTTCAGGTTACTTTCAGATCCACATTGCACCAGAGGATCAAGAAAAGACAACCTTTACGTGCCCTTTCGTCACATTTGCTTACAGGAGGATGCCATTTGGTCTTTGCAATGCTCCTGGCACATTCCAGAGATGCATGATTAGTATTTTTACTGAATATATTGAGAATTGCATGGAAGTGTTCATGGATGATTTTACTGTTTATGGTTCCTCATTTGATGCATGCTTGAGTAGTTTGAATCTGGTTTTGGAAAGATGCATTGAAACTGACCTTGTTTTGAATTATGAAAAATGTCATTTTATGGTTGAACAGGGAATTGTTTTGGGGTATATTTTTTCTAAAAAGGGTATTTCGGTAGATCCTGCTAAGATTGAGGTGATTTCTACACTGCCTTACCCATCTTGCGTTCGCGAGATTCGCTCTTTTCTTGGTCATGCAGGTTTTTACAGGTGCTTCATAAAGGATTTTAGCAGGATAGTTCTTCCTCTGTCAAACTTGTTGAAGAATGATGTCATTTTCAACTTTGAGGACAACTGCAAAAAGGCGTTTAATTTCTTGAAAAAATCATTGACCTCCACTCCCATCATCCAGCCTCCTGACTGGACCCTCCCTTTTGAGAACATGTGTGATGCTTCTAACTATGATGTGGGGGCGGTCCTCGCACAAAGGGTGGACAAGGCTGCCCATGTCATTTATTATGCTTCTAGAACTTTAGATTCTGCACAGGCTAATTACACCACCACTGAAAAGGAACTTCTAGCTATTGTTTTTGCTCTTGATAAATTCAGATCATATTTGCTAGGTTCCGAGGTTGTTGTTTTCACTGACCATGCAGCTTTAAAGTACTTGTTGAAGAAACCAGAAGCAAAACCGAGATTGATTCGGTGGATGTTGTTGCTCCAAGAGTTTAGTGTGGAGATTAAAGATAAAAGTGGAGCTGAGAATTTAGTGGCTGATCACTTGAGCAGAATAGAGAGGGGTGAAGATCCTTCCCCCATTCAGGATGACTTTCCTGATGAGCAGCTTTTACAGTTACATGGGGTGACTCCTTGGTTTGCTGATATTGTTAAATATCTTGTTGCTGGTGTTTTTCCGACAGGTGCAACTACGTCACAAATTCACAAACTCAAGAGTGATGCCAAATATTATGTTTGGGATGATCCATATCTTTGGAAATTTGGTAGTCATCAGGTAATTAGGAGATGTGTCCCCAACTATGAGATATAATCTATTTTCCATTTTTCTCATGCTTCTCAAGTAGGGGGACATTTTGGGCCACAAAGGATTGCAAGAAAAATCCTAGATTCAGGTTTTTATTGGCCCACTATTTTTAACGATGCTTATGAGATTTACCGGACTTGTAAAGAGTGTCAGATAGCAGGTACAACCATCACTCGTAAGAGTGAAATGCCTCAGCAACCTATGCTTTTCTATGAGGTGTTTGATGTGTGGGGAATTGACTTTATGGGTCTTTTCCCTGCATCTTTTGGTTTTCTCTATATTTTGCTTGTTGTTGATTATGTTTCAAAGTGGGTGGAAGCTATCCCCACTAGGACTAATGATTCTAGAGTTGTTGTAAACTTTGTCAGGTCCAATATTTTTTGCAGATTCGGAATACCTCGTGCTATCATAAGTGACCAAGGCACTCATTTCTATAACCGCACCATGGAAGCTTTACTCCGAAAGTATGGAGTTGTGCACAGGGTCTTCACTGCATATCATCCCCAAACTAATGGGCAGGCTGATATCTCAAACAGAGAAATCAAACAAATCTTAGAGAAAGTGGTGCAGCCAAATAGGAAGGACTGGAGTCGCCGTCTAGAAGACGCACTTTGGGCTCAAAGAACAGCTTTTAAGACACCAATAGGGATGTCTCCCTATAGACTTGTGTTCGGTAAGGCATGTCATCTTCCTGTAGAGGTTGAGCACCGTGCTTACTGGGCGGTCAAAAGTTTTAATTTGGAAATGCAAAAAGCAGGCATTGAAAGAAAACTCCAATTACAGCAGCTTGAAGAGCTTAGGTTGGAAGCCTATGAAAACTCTCGAATTTATAAGGAGAAAACTAAGCACTTCCATGATAAGATGATTTCTAGGAAGGAATTCTCTGTGGGCCAACATGTTTTATTGTTTAACTCACGCCTAAAAGTGATGGCTGGGAAACTTCTATCCAAGTGGATTGGCCCATTTATTGTTACTAATGTTTTCCCTCATGGTGCGGTAGAAATAAAAAGTGTAGGTAGCAACAAGGCTTTTAAGGTTAATGGGAAGTGCTTGAAACTATTCCATGAGAGCTCGGTGCCTGAAGATGCAACCGTAGAAGAGCTTTCCTTGGAAGCGCCCACCTACACTACAACTTGATCAGGGAGCACCTCCTCCTTTCACTCACTCTTATTTTATATTTATGTTCTTTCATTGAGGACAATGTATGTCTTAAGTGTGGGGGAGGGAACCAATTCCTTTGTTTTTGTTTTGTTTTCCTTGTTTGTGTTGCTTTGGATCGTATGTGTGTGAGTCTTACGTCGGCAAGCTTGAATGGATTTTGTTAAAATTAGCATAGATGAATTGCATGATATATGTTGATTATTGATGATATCCCCCTAGGTTTTGAAAATCGAAAAATTGATCCCCATATGAAAAATTGAAAATTGAACTTTGAGGAATTTCATTGTGATTTCTTGATTTATGATAAGTTTGGGGTGAAGGGTTGCACACACTACGGATTGAATCTTGGTCAAACAATTTGCAAAAATGTCCAGGTGATGAATTTGAGCCTCCAACATTGTTTTTAATTATGTGAATCCCTTTTAAGTTGCACTTTCCCGGATTTGCTTGAATCTCTTCATGGTTTGCATGTTTATGTGTTGCATCAAATGATTTAGGCAATTTTCTTTGAAATAACTACTTGACCTAAAAAGGACCATCCCTAATGCATGTTCCCTAGTTAGCCACATTAAGCCTATTAAGCCTATTGTTTCTTGATGACCTTATGTTATAAGCCAAAAATCTGGAAAAACCATGTTAACCCAATCTTAGGATTAGGAGAGCATGGAAGCTTAGCAAGAGAAGGGTTGTAAGAAACTAAGATTGGGGTGGCTACAAGTTTGATATGTCATTCTGGGTTGAGAAAAAGAAGAAAAAGGTTGGATCCAAGGGCAAAAGAAAAAGAAGAAAAGAACAAAAATGTCAAAAAAGGGTATTAGAAGAAAAAGGCTGTAGTCACCCAAAGCAAAAAGAAAAATGGAAAAAGAAATTTGAGTGGAAATTCAATGTGTCAAAATGCTCATGCTCTCTTAGTTCCTAGGGACTCAAGCGTAGTACCTTTGAATATCCTACCTTTAGCCATGCCCCATTGCAACCTTTAAAAGACCTTTTGATGTTGCATGCATGTTTTCGTGGGAACCTTGATTGAGATGAAAATCAAATTCATGGGAAGTGCTCTTGAAATGTGAAATTGAGTGAAAAGTTGATAGCCTAGACAAATTGATCGAATTAGTGAAACATTAAATGCCCTTGTGAAGAAGGCAATTGTTTGAAATTGGTGATCTCCCTTTTGTGTGTAACTTGGACCCTCAACTCAGATTACTGATTGCATGAATGATGGAATTCTCAATTGTTTAAAGTAAATGAATGTGGTGATTACATTGTTGTAGAGGGGGAAAACATTGAAGAAAAATTGTTTTGTTGAAATTGCATGAAATTTGTGTGAAATTGATTGAATCCTTTAAGCTTGCCAAGTTTGAGTCCTTTTGAGTTTTAGTTTGCTTGGGGACAAGAAAATTTTAAGTTTCGAGTATTTTGATAAGCCTCTGGCTCATCTAGTTTTATAACTAGTAAGACCATGGTTTTTGTACTAATTATTCGAGTTTAATCTCGTTTTCGCCCAAATTTGGATTTAATTGTCCTCAAGCAACATTTTGAGTCTCTTAAGTAGTTTTAGGATATTTTAGTGAATTTTGAGTCCAATAAAGCATTTACTGCTATTTCATATTTTCATGTTAATAAGAATAGCAAAAAGGGAAGGACACTTGAAGCAGAAGCCATCACGCCTAGGCCATGACACTGGTCACGGCCTTGATGAGCTACCCCTGAAAGTCAGAATTGATCACGGCCTAGCCGTGATGGAGGTCACGGCCGTGACAGATCAGCACCCATGGACAGAATTGATCAAGCCCTAGCCGTGATGGGCATCACGGTCATTACAGACCAGAATTTGAATGCGTGCCCTTGGCAGAATTGGTCACGGCCTGGCCATGATGGAGGTCACGGCCGTGACGCGCACCTGATCTATAAAAAGGCATCAGGACAGACAGAATTTTCACTGTTTACAAATTATTTCTAGGGTTTTTGTTATGTTTGTAATGGAGAACTAATCACCAGGGATTAATCTGCTGTAATCGATTTCCGCCGACACTTGAGGTTCTGTAATTCCCAATCAATTTGCTTATCTCTTTCAATATTATGCTATATGTCTTGTTTGCTTAATTCAAGTTATATAGAATAAGTATTGATTAATTTCGATGACTATATGTTCCTATACCTTGATCGTTTCTTTTCCATCATGCATCCTTTGGATTCTTCTTCTCATGCAACCTCTCTTTTGTCAGTATAAAGCTGACCAACTTGACCATTTCAAAGCAAAAAAAAAGCTTTGAGAGAACCAACAATGTTGATGAAAAGGAAGCATCAACGGGAGAACACTCAAAAGTGTGTGGGACATATCCCGGGAATTGAATTTGGGGACCAGTTTCAATACAGGACTGAACTTAATGTTATATATCGGTCTACATCATCAGTTTTCAAGTGGGATTGATTACTTGGGGAAGGGTAGCGACTTATTGGCCACCAAAATTATCGTAACTAATCGCTACGACAATGTTAAAAAATCAAGTGCTTCCTTGATTTATATAGGTCTTGGAGGTAATCCTATTGTAACATATAACACCGTGCCTCGTGATCAGAAATTGGAAGGAGGAAACCTTGTTTTAAAGAATAGCACGGGTGCGAAAAGTTCGGTGAGCGTTATATTGAATGTTTGTAAAATCTCTGATGGGATAGACAACAGTTCAAACACCTGCTATGTTTATGATGGGTTGTATTTAGTGCAACAGATGACTCATGAAAATTTGGAAAACTTGTGTTCAAGTATACAATGAATAGAATTTTAGAGCAACCCAAAACTTGTATTTCACCAAAGAATGTGTTTACTCAAAGAGAGACACATAAATATAAAGCTTGTATTGTCCAACGGATGTTGTCTGTGTGAATGATATAAAACTTGTTCAGTCAACATCAAAGTCACCACAACTCTTCGTACATCGATCAAAGTTTTTCTTCGCCTATTTATGAATGTTGAGACATGAAACTTTGAGGAAACCACCCTCTGCAAGAATCTCATGACATCAGACTGCTTCTTGCGCCAAAGCTCCGAGACATACTTGTAGAGGAAGGTAGGGTAGATTTTCATTTGACTAACTCATATAACAACCCTCCTTTTCTATTTTTTGTCTAGCTTTAGTATATGGAATATGTTTTATGGTTCTGGTTTTTAGTCTATTTTTGTTTCTGGTTAATATTATATCGTACTATTGTAAAAAAATACTATTATTAATTCTGCAGTAATTGTATATTTTTCGGCTATAATTCATTTTTGGACTATTTTGCTTTATAGAGTTGGTCCCACTATATAATAATCTACTACATCCTTTCTTGACTTATCTGATGCACAGAGTTCAGGTTTATTTGATTGTGGTCTACTAAATTTAAATCGATGATTGGGATGAAAACTGTTTAATTAAAACTTAGAAGGTCTGTAACATGATACTTGTTGTAAATTCATTGCTGCAAATGACTATTCAACTGTATTTATGCCAAGAATTATTGTCTTGGCTGCACAATGGCCATCAGAATGTATGACTGTAAGGACCAACTTCCTCGTCCTTAGCATTCACCTATTTTTTTAGAGTCAAAGTGGTACTTTCTGAGTTTCAGATTTTTGACGTTGCATATTGAGAAGGTAAGTATGAAAGATAGGATTTGATTCTAAAAACATAGGATTAATGGCAAATATCTTTACCAAATGAGTTAAATAACACATTATTTTTTTTAAGCTATAAATTAGAAAACCCAAGAGCGCTTGGATGAGATGACACGGATCTCTTCCAGCTTAACCAACGGTTTCGAGTTCGAATTTTGGCCCTGGGAATGCAACAACGTTGAACCTCTTGAGGGTGCTAGAGCTTTGCCACCCTTGTGGTCTTACCCAGCTCGAGAGATTAGTCTCATCAGTTGCGCGCAGAGGATACCATGGGAAGCCAAAAAAATCTATAAATTAGAAAAATTATGCTTTTCTTTTAGATTTATTGGTCTATATCACATTCAATTGCAATAACCTTTTTATCTACAAAAAAAATTGCAATAACTTTTTTTAAAAACCAGTTAAATAAAGATCTTATTGTATCTTTTTTATTAATATCCTATTTATATTGTTCATGTGTTTCACGAGTTTCTGTTTTTTATTTCTTAATAAAATTTACTTATGTAATAATCATCGTTTTAGATATCTTTGGTTTATAATTTTTTTTTGAAAAAGGAAGTATACCGTCCTTTTCTTTAAAAGCTAACATACATGATGTTTAATGAAATTGCCATTTAAAGAAGAAATGGGAATAAGGAGAGACGAGGAACAATACAATCGGATAGTCATAATATGATTGCATGATCCTAAAGTTAGGAGTATGGATGTTCATGGGTCGGTTTGGTTCAGATTTATATAAAAAATAAATCAAAACCAATCAAAATCAATTGGTTCAGTTCCGTTCTGATTTGTAAATTTTTTGTCAGGAAATCCGAACCAAACCATTCAATGATGGGCTAAAATATATAAATGATTAAATTATATATATATATAACTAAATATATTAAATATAAATATTAAATTATTAAAATATTTATATATATACGTATTAAAGTATATTAAATAATACATATTTAAAATATAAATATAAATATATATTAAAATATAATAATCGGTTCGGATCCAAAATCCTTGAATATGAGAATCAAACCAATTACCACCGGAATTAGTTTGGTTTGGTTCAGTTCTGATCCGAACACCAAAAAAATCAAAACAGAATAAATTGGTTCGATTCGAATTCTCGGTTTCATTGGATCAGTCCGAACCAATGAACTCCCCTAGTTATGATCCAATGAAAGAAGTATAATATTTTCGAATTAATTTTTTTCAAAAATAAAATTATTTTAAGGGTCATGATCTCTTGCATTCACTTTATTGAATGCAAAGAAAAGTCCTAAGGCATTGGACAATAATGTCCCTTATTAAAAGAGCATTATAGGTAAAACACAAAAATAAATATTAACTTACTAGTTAAATTTTATTTAACTTGCTAAGCAATGTTATTAAAACAGCCTTTAAACTCGTGCGCTTCAGTTCCGGCATCAACTCACTGCAAATTCTAAATATGCCAAACCCCTCATCCCTTCTCACTCCTCTTCTTTCTTGTTTCTGTAATAACACGATTTGGTTCTTCTTCTCTATCACGTTCTGGATCTGCTTCATCCTTTTCTCGTGGCCATCGTCTGATGCGATCAGCTCGTCGGAGGATGCTGCTTTTCTCGGACCGCTCCAACCCAGGGAACCGCCGGTTTTGCCCGGGTTTCACGGTTCTACACCGGTTTGCCGGTTTTCCATCCGATATTTTTGATGAGCGGTTATAAGGGTTGTTTGGATCGGAGTGCAGGCCGGGTCCCGGTTGAACCGGTCGAACCGACCGGTCCGATCCGGTTTTGAAAACCTTGGAAAATATACGAGCATTTTTCTATTATAGCGTACTTTATAAAAAACAAAATTTATCATATAACCTTTATAGAATAACATTTTAAATTTTCCTGACATATCATCATTTAAATTTTATAATCAAATTATTAAAATTATCACGTATTACACTATAGTAGATGGCTTTGTTAGTTTTGAAATATTGCATTTATGTTTAATTATTTAGTTGGTCCCTGAATTATTTAAGAATTATTAGGTAGATCCATCAACTCAAAAAAGTTTCTAACGGAGTCTCTAAACTTATAAAAAAATTTCAATTGGGTCCCTAAACTTATAAAAAAAATTTGATTGGGTTCCTAAGGTAAGGTTATGTGAAAATGTCGTTAAGCTTATTGATGTGGAACCTATTTTTTTCCTTTCTAAATTAGTATTTAAGGGTTGTAGGAGACAAAAATGTTAAAATAGAAGACCAAAATGTAACATGCGATTGATTCTCCCGCATATGAATTAATAGCTTCTTCCTTCCCCAATCTCTATTTCACGTTTGCATACCATCCCCTGAATAGTGAATGAGGGTGGAGTGTTACCTGCACAATGACATGATATGTGGCTTGTGACACCCTAACCCAGGTCATCACATGATTACCCGTTTGCGGAAATAAAACTTAATTTGCTGGTTACTTTCGGAAAATAATGTTTTCTCAACGTTCATCTTTTCAAAATATGGTGATAATTTTTTTTTCTTTTAACTTCACAACCACAACAACAACAACAACATAATCAAATTACATTTAGATACACAAAGTATATAAATCTTACAACTATACTACCTCATATGTCTTCACACCTAGATCATTATCAAATTTATTCTCCTAAACACCATATATCAAAATAGGACCTAAGCTGGTCGTAACTAACAAACACTACTGCCAACTGGAGCAGCACAGCATGCCTTGAACTAGACAGCCTTCTCCTTCTTGTAGAAATCCTACCCCTTTTACGTCTCTGATATGTGTTGTAAGGGTGAGACACCAATATATGGATTTATCACCATAACTAAACGCGCAACACAAAAGAAGGCACATACACATATACATATTTATAACAACATACTCATTCATATTATATCACATCGTTTATCAATGGGTTTCACACCCCAAACATCAACGTTGAAAAACTATGCATGGACACTTCAAAACATTATCTACACATTTATACCTAATCTCCGGAGATCCCCAACGTCATTTAAAATGAGCTGATCGGGCTCGATTGCCAAAAGAGGCACGTTGATTTTTGCCAATAGAGGCACGTCGATTTTTGCCAACAAAGGCACGTCGATTTTACCATAGCGCACTGTCCGGAACAGTGAGAACGTCGATTTATGGAATTTTTTCATTGCACGTCGATTGCCCAAGGCGTAATGAATTTCATTATACGTCGATTGCCTAAAGGCGCAATGAATACGTCGATTACATGAATATCACAAAATACCCTGATTTCATTGTACGTCGATTGCCTTGGGCACAATGAATTTCATTGTACGTCGATTGCCCAAAGGCACAATGAACACGTCGATTTCAGGAATATCATAAAGATACCATGATTAACAAATACATCGAGACATGAATATCACCAAGATATCATGATTAACCTCGTAGGCACGTCTGCCGAATATGCATGCAAAAAATTTTATTCTCGTCATTTTTCTTTGTGTTTGATCTTTCCTTTGCCGAAGCTCAAAATGGCTTACGACTCACATAGTTTTAAAACACCTTTAAAACTTTTATCACAACACAGGACCTCACTATCCGAGTGCTCAATCACGACACCTCTCGACCGATGCACCAGTCTTAGGTTCGTGGTACTAGAAAATATCTTCAAATGTTTCAATACAGTATACCTCATGTATACAATATAGGCCCTCAAAGTCCAAATGACTGAGTCCATCACAACACAGAACATTAGTACCCCGACATCTCGGTTACTAAGTCCAACTGTACTTTCAACACGGTTAAATCAACTTTTGATTTTCAGAAATTCTTTTCCAAGGTAGAAATTCATTATAAAATCCTTAAATAATAACAACTTAGTTTTTCACAAACCAATGAGTCACTTGAGGTTTAATTTCCTCAAAATATGCACTGCTGTTTCAAAAATACTTGCCGTCTACACTTTTCCAAACTTGCCGTCAAATATTATTTTAAAGGCTTTTCAAGCCAAAACTTAACTTTTTCCACTTAATTAATTTTCTAAAATCATGATTAACTTATTTTCACCAATTAATTTCATAAAAGAATATTTTGTAATATTCCAGAATTTCTTACGTAAAAATTAGCAGTGCAAAAATATTTTCACGGTTTCGCTCTCATTGTGACTCATAAATTACTTTTACACTAACAAATCATTAAAATAATAATATTTCTCAAAACTCATTATTTTTCCAAAATAATATTTTCCACTACTATTATATTCCAACATTTCCCATAAAAAGTTGAATATAATTTTCACAGCTTATTAAAGTTTTTATCTGATTAATCGGTTGTGCACTGACCACTGTCAGGCCTCTCACACAACATTCAACAACATCATTCAACAACATCATCATAATTATACCACCAGACAGATCATGCATCATAGCAACATAATATACTACTGCAGATAATTAAATCAATTAAAAGCAGATCAATCACCAATACACAGATAAACAACACAGCGTAAACAGCGTAAACAGCGTAAACAAATAACCACAACCACATATAAATCATATCAACCACAATACAAGCAAATAGTTATTGAGAAAATCCCTCAGGTAAGCTCCCCTTACCTCTTGAAGACTCGAACTAACGGTTTCAAATAATCTCCCGATTTGATCCGGCTTCCTCCGTCGACTTTAGGTCAAACCAACCCGATCGATTCCTTCATAACGAATTGCAACCAAAATAAATCAAAATCAAACAACAACACACTTAAATCAATGGGGGTAGGGTTCGGCTTCACCCAATTTTCTAGGTTAGGAAAGTTAAAATTTGATTAACTTAGGGATTAATGATCCATAAGTAACTTAAACATGATTAAGCACTTAACCCAAGATTATGAACCAAGAACATGAACTAAAACTCATCTAGTTCCAAGAACTAGGGTTTCGGCCAAGGGCTGAGTTTGGAGTTAGAAATCTCTAAAATTTCTAAACTCTTGGATTTAATCAACATACAAAACCTAGAGTTAGAGTCAAGTGTTACAAACAACTTTTGAATCATAAAACCAACAAGTGCTCATACCTAGGGTTTCGGTTTTGATGAGATCAATAGGTTAAAGTTTGATTTTTTTGATCTTCTATATACTTGAATACAAGAACTATCAAGTTATAATCATGAATCAAGACATGAAAATGAAACAAAACCTAAGAACCCAAGTTTGACCTAGGTTCGGCCATTACCAGAAATCAAAGAAGGAAATTTCTCATGGTCTTATGCTTCTATATGATGAAAAAATAGATGATTATAAGATCATAGCAATTGGTTTCATGTCAAAAGGATTTTTCTAGAATTAGTTATGAATTTTTGAAGTTAGTTTCATAACTTTGAGTAAAATAAAGAACATGTTGATCTAAGCCATGAATCTACAAAAGTTGTGAAGAGAAATGATTTAAATGACAAGAGAAGAAGTTGCTACCTCTTGATGATTCAAGGAAAGAAATATTTGGATGATGTTCTTCACAAATTTCTCATGATGTTCTTGAGAAACTTAAGGAAGAAGATGAACATAGTTAGGGTTTAGAACAGTTTTAGTATTTTGGGTTGATCTCTCAACATACTTGTCCGTTTTGGATGATCTTTATGTCGTTGGAAAGAAGAGAGAAATATGAACAACTTTCATGTTGAAAGTTTTCCGAGATTCAAAATAGAAACTGGTCATAATTGCCAATCAAAATATGACGAATTATGAACTCTTTGGAGCAAAAGAACATGAAAATGGAAAAATGGCTTAATGAAGAAGACAACTTATTTAAATGAAGAAAAAACCAAACTTAATGAAGAAGGAATTGGAGCCGTGGGTTTTGGGCAAGAGTTGGTCAACTTTTTCCAATGGCATTTGTTTGAAATTGTCATAAAAAGACAAGGGCAATTTGGTCATTTCATAGGAAAAATTAACTTTGTCATAAATGTGCCATTATGGCCATTATGATACGGATAAACTCATCATAAATGCTCGTCAAGTCGGTCAATCCAACATCTCTGCTACGTTGCCGACTTCTTGATTCATCTGGCGCAAGCTTTTCCTAGAGACATCTCGACGTATACGCCCGCAACAAATATAATTTTTTAATTTTTTTACCAAAATATTCAAAACTTCCAATATCGTAATAAATATGATAAAAATATTTTTCATCTCATTCACGACTCAAAATTAGGTTTTCTGAGCAGTAAACTTTTACTGTCAGTGAAAACACAGAAAACAGCAGACCGACTTCCGTATGAGTTTTCAACCAAAAACTTCCCCGTAACCTTATGAAAATAAGTATAACAAGGAAATGACCTTGGTTTATCCAAAATCATTTTCTAAGTCTCGGATAAAAATATATATTTATATATTTATTACCGATATTACAAAGCAGCGAAAATCGGGGTGTTACATGGCTAATATGAGTGTCTAGCTTAGATGAAATTAATAATATTGCAACCTATTTGAAAATTTCTAAATAGTTTGGGGACCAATTGAATAATTAAACCATATTTTTATTGCTGTTGAGATTTCTTAAACTCATGTCACAAGAAGAAGAATAGAGAAATGGATAAATATATAATAGTTTTGAGTATTATATTGGACTATATATTGCTTAAATGTGTATTATATAACGGTAATAATCCTAAAAAATTCTTATATTACTTATTGACTCTCATACATTTATTGAGAAATGTTGATATTTAGGATGTTCTATTTCAATTAGTTCAAATCAAATTTCTCTTCACCAACAAGTGGTTGGTCCAAGTGATAACGAGCTTGGACCCCTTAACAAGTGGCCAGGGGTTCGATCCCTAACTCTTGCGTATGGAGAAAACCTGATTGGGAGAAATCAATCTTTCAATGTCGTCTAATACCTCGGGGGATTAGTCTCCACAGTTGCCCGTGGAGATACCTGGGAAACAAAAAAATATTCAAAATTTCTCTTCAAAAGTCTACATTTCAAAATTAAGGTTTAGTACCAAATACATATTCATTTTTTCCAAATATTTAATATAAGTAAAGAGTTATGTTGTAAACATTGAAATGTATTTTATTTTTTATTTCTAATGTTCAAATATTTGAACCTTTTTGTTTATTACCTGATCCAAATATTTACATATAGTCTCATCTAGTGCACAACCTTCTTTCTGGATTTTATTTTTAAAAAAATGGGTCACACATTCATTTTTTCAAGCTGATAGTTTTCTACCTCTTGTGCCCAATCTTGGCCCAATCTGAGCAAACAACATTGAACTAGTAGGGTTTCACTTTCACCATTCACTATAATAACTAGTAGAGTCTGCGCCGCTGGTTCCCTCAAAGGTACAAAGCTTCAAAAGGGGCCTTGCCTCTACTGGCTGACATTCACATTCACATTATCAGTAGATATATTCAGAAACATACAAAGATACTTGTATGATAAATGCTGAAGAGGTACTATACATACTGCTATTCCATATTATTCATCGTGTATTACAGATGTTTTTCTTTTCTTATCATATTTTGTTTAAAATTGCTGGGATTTTGTCTTCACTAGATTCTTAAGCGATGTAGATTGTTCATGTATCTCTAATGCAGATCTGGTTAGATGGAAATCTGGTCGAAGCAGTGGCCAGAAACACGACTGTGATTTCCTTGATTAATGATATGGTAAATCTCACATCTTTTTGACTTTGACTAATTTATTTGATAATCATAATTATGAACAATCTAATCTGAACAATTTATGGAGAAAGATCTGATTAAGGGGTTCAAAACTCAAATATTTAAAGTCAAAATCAAATGCTATGTCCTCAAAATAGTATTCAGAAAATATAGAAAAGTAAATAAATGCACAAAATTAGCGATAACGGTGAAGTGATACAGGAGTCCTTTGCCAACCAAACCCCTATTATGTTTCCCAGCAGAGGTGAGCCCACGCAACTCCCTGTGTTTGTGAACTGGATTGCAGAGCCAATTGATTCTTGGATCATTTCTAATAGCAGCGTGTGCAACATCGACAAGAACTATCTCATAATATTTATAAGTAAAATCCTCGTTCACCCAGTAAGAATTGAGCACCCTAAGGCCACCCAACTTACGTCCAGCTCGATCCTCAGCAACAGACCTCTTGCTGCACTGAAATTTGAGTTGAGTAACACCCTGATTTGTGGGCTTCCCATAAACAATACCTTTTGGAACTGGCCTCTTCCGACCACCCCTCCGAACACGAACACGGTAAACCACATAACCCTGCTTAGCCTTATAGCCCAAGCGACGAGCCTTGTCCGGGCGAGTTGGCCTTGTCAAGCGAACAATGGAAGGTTGCTGCCTATACTCCCAGCATCTCACCCTCTGCAAGAATCTCATGACATCAGACCGCTTCTTGCGCCAAAGCTCCGAGACATACTTGTAGAGGAAGGTAGGGTAGATTTTCATTTGACTAACTCATATAACAACCCTCCTTTTCTATTTTTTGTCTAGCTTTAGTATATGGAATATGTTTTATGTTTCTGGTTTTTAGTCTATTTTTGTTTCTGGTTAATATTATATCGTACTATTGTAAAAAAATACTTTTATTAATTCTGCAGCAATTGTATATTTTTCGGTTATAATTCATTTTTGGACTGTTTTGCTGTATAGAGTTGGTCCCACTATATAATAATCTACTACATCCTTTCTTGACTTATCTGATGCACAGAGTTCAGGTTTATTTTATTGTGGTCTACTAAATTTAAATCGATGATTGGGATGAAAACTGTTTAATTAAAACTTAGAAGGTCTGTAACATGATACTTGTTGTAAGTTCATTGCTACAAATGACTATTCAACTGTATTTATGCCAAGAATTATTGTCTTGGCTGCACAATGGCCATCAGAATGTATGACTGTAAGGACCAACTTCCTCGTCCTTAGCATTCACCTATTTTTTTAGAGTCAAAGTGGTACTTTCTGAGTTTCAGATTTTTGATGTTTCATATTGAGAAGGTAAGTATGAAAGATAGGATTTGATTATAAAAACTTAGGATTAATGGTAAATATCTTTACCAAATGAGTTAAATAACACATTTTTTTTTTAATCTATAAATTAGAAAACCCAAGAGCGCTTGGATGAGACGACACGGATCTCTTCCAGCTTAACCAGAGGTTTCGATTTCGAATTTTGGCCCTGGGAATGCAGCAACGTTGAAACTCTTGAGGGAGATAGAGCTTTGCCACCCTTGTGGTCTTACCCGGCTCGAGAGATTAGTCTCCTCAGTTGCGCGCAGAGGATACCATGGGAAGCCAAAAAAATCTATAAATTAGAAAAATTATGCTTTTCTTTTAGATTTATTGGTCTATCTCACATTCAATTGCAATAACCTTTTTATCTACATAAAAAATTGCAAAACCTTTTTTTGAAAACCAGTTAAATAAAGATCTTATTGTATCTTTTTTATTAATATCCTATTTATATTGTTCATGTGTTTCACGAGTTTCTGTTTTTTATTTCTTAATAAAATTTACTTATGTAATAATCATCGTTTTAGATATCTTAGGTTTATAATTTTTTTTTTGAAAAAGGAAGTATACCGTCCTTTTCTTTAAAAGCTAACATACATGATGTTTAATGAAATTGCCATTTAAAGAAGAAAAGGGAATAAGGAGAGACGAAGAACAATACAATCGGATAGTCATAATATGATTGCATGGTCCTAAAGTTAGGAGTATGGATGTTCACGGGTCTGTTTGGTTCAGATTTATATAAAAAATAAATCTAAACCAATCAAAATCAATTGGTTCAGTTCCGTTCTGATATGTAAATTTTTTGTCAAGAAATCCGAACCAAACCATTCAATGATGGGCTAAAATATATAAAACTAAATATATTAAATATAAATATTAAATTATTAAAATATTAAAGTTTATTAAATAATAAATATTTAAAATATAAATATAAATATTAAAATATAATAATCGGTTCGGATCCAAAATCCTTGAATATGAGAATCAAACCAATTACCACCGGAATTAGTTTGGTTTGGTTCATTTCTGATCCGAACAACAAAAAAATGAAAACAGAATTAATTGGTTCGATTCGAATTCTCGGGTTCATTGGATCAGTCCGAACCAATGAACTCCCCTAGTTATGATCCAATGAAAGAAGTATAATATTTTTGAATTAATTTTTTTCATAAATAAAATTATTTTAAGGGTCATGATCTCTTGCATTCACTTTATTGAATGCAAAGAAAAGTCCTAAGTCATTGGACAATAATGTCCCTTATTAAAAGAGCATTATAGGTAAAACACAAAAATAAACATTAACTTACTAGTTAAATTTTATTTAACTTGCTAAGCAATGTTATTAAAACAACCTTTAAACCCGTGCGCTTCAGTTCCGGCATCAACTCAATGCAAATGTTGACGTGGAGGAGAATCAAACCTTGGTCGAACAGGTTGTCCACAAATGACTGTACCACTGGGGCACTGATTAAAATGGCGTATTGTTGGCAGATATTTTATATATACATAACTTAACTATAAAATTTATACATTTAATACAAACTGGTTCAACTAGTGACCCATTGACCTGGTATCCTAACTAACATTGTTGTTAAATAGTCAGGATTCGAACCCTTGACCACTTGCTTAAGGTGTCCAAGTCCCTTACCACTTGGACCAACCACATGTTGTTACTCCATTGGTATTTTAATATAATAAATTAATCACCAATGATCATAAAATAAATTAATTATCCCTTAATGCATTAATTATTAAAATATGCAAACATGATAAATATGTATTATATTTTTCTTTTTTAACCCCCGAAATTCCTATTTCTTTCCTAAAAGAAAATATCAAGGTTTTTAAAACCGGACCGGTCATTGAACCGGTGAAGACACTGGTTCAAAGTTCAATGGTTTGACCGTGGTTGAACCGGTCATAATTAAATAATATTTTTAAATTTTTTAATATAAATGTTAAGCAATATTAAAATAATTTTAAATAATAATACTTTTTTTAATAATATAAATTATTGTTTTGCATTTTATAAGTGTAAAAAAAAAGTCCTGTCAGCCCAAGCCTCCTTGTATGCTTTTTCACCCAACTATCAGGAATAGAATAAAAGAACAAATTGGATTGGTTTAAGGCTTTGAGCCCATTTTGCATTAGAAAATAACACAGAAGATAATGGGTTGGACCAAGAATGATACCCAAGCCCGTTTTCATTTTTAAGAAAAACAAACCCTAGCTCTCTTATGTTTCAATCAGCCACCCGTTCCCTTATCTCCTCTCTTTCTTCTTTCTAATTTCTCCAACGCGTTCAGACTTCTGCTGGTTCCATATTCAGTCGCCCAACCCCTCATCCCTTCTCACTCCTCTTCTTTCTTGTTTCTGTAATAACACGATTTGGTTCTTCTCCTCTATCACGTTCTGGATCTGCTTCATCCTTTTCTCGCGACCATCGTCTGATGCGATCAGCTCGTCGGAGGATGCTGCTTTTCTCGGACCGCTCCAACCCGGGGAACCGCTGGTTTTGCCCGGGTTTCACGGTTCTACACGGGTTTTCTGGTTTTCCATCCCCTTTTTTTGATGAGCGGTTATAAGGGTTGTCCGGATCGGAGTGCAGGCCGGGTCTCGGTTGAACCGGTCGAACCGACCGGTCCAGTCCGGCTTTGGATACCTTGGAAAATATACGAGCATTTTTCTATTGTAGCGTACTTTATAAAAAACAAAATTTATCATATAACCTTCATAGAATAACATATTTTAAATTTTCCTGACATAACATCATTTAAATTTTATAATCAAATTATTAAAATTATCACTTATTACACTATAGTAGATGGCTTTGTTAGTTTTGAAATATTGTATTTATGTTTAATTATTTAGTTGGTCCCTGAATTATTTGAGAATTTTTAGGTATGTCCATGAACTCAAAAAAGTTTCTAACGGAGTCTCTAAACTTATAAAAAAATTTCAATTGGGTCCCTAAACTTATAAAAAAAAAATTGATTGGGTTCCTAAGGTAAGGTTATGTGAAAATACCGTTAAGCTTATTGATGTGGAACCTTTTTTTTTTCCTTCTAAATTAGTATTTAAGGGTTGTAGGAGACAAAAATGTTAAAATAGAAGACCAAAATGTAACATGTGATTGCTTCTCCAGCATATGAATTAATAGCTTCTTCCTTCCCCAATCTTTATTTCACGTTTGCATACCATCCCATGAATGGTGAATGAGGATGGAGTGTTACCTGCACAATGACATGATATGTGGCTAATATGAGTGTCTAGCTTAGATGAAATTAATAATATTGCAACCTATTTGAAAATTTCTAAATAGTTTGGGGACCAATTGAATAATTAAACCTTATTTTTATTGCAGTTGAGATTTCTTAAACTCGTGTCACAAGAAGAAGAATAGAGAAATGGATAAATATATAATAGTTTTGAGTATTATATTGGACTATATATTGCTTAAATGTGTATTATATAACGGTAATAATCCTAATAAATGCTTATATTGCTTATTGACTCTCATACATTTATTGAGAAATGTTGATATTTAGGATGTTCTATTTCAAGTTCAAATCAAATTTCTCTTCACCAACAAGTGGTTGGTCCAAGTGATAACGAGCTTGGACCCCTTAACAAGTGGCCAGGGGTACGATCCCCAACTCTTGCGTATGGAGAAAACCTGATTGGGAGAAATCAATCTTTCAATATCGTCTAATACATCGGGGGATTAGTCTCCACAGTTGCGCGTGGAGATACCTGGGAAACAAAAAAATATTCAAAATTTCTCTTCAAAAGTCTATATTTCAAAATTAAGGTTTAATACCAAATACATATTCATCTTTTCCAAATATTTAATATAAGTAAAGAGTTATATTGTAAACATTGAAATGTATTTTGTTTTAATTTCTAATATTCTAATATTTGAACCTTTTTGTTTATTACCTGATCCAAATATTTACATATAGTCTCATCGAGTGCACAACCTTCTTTCTGGATTTTTTGTAAAAAAAATGGGTCACGCATTCATTTTTTCAAGCTAATAGTTTTCTACCTCTTGGGCCCAATCTTGGCCCAATCTGAGCTAACAACATTGAACTAGTAGGGTTTCACTTTCACCATTCACTATAATAACTTGTAGAGTCTGCGCCGCTGGTTCCCTCAAAGGCACAAAGCTTCAAAAGGGGCCTTGCCTCTGCTGGCTGACATTCACATTCACATTAACAGTAGATATATTCAGAAACATACAAAGATACTTGTATGATAAATGCTGAAGAGGTACTATACATACTG
This sequence comes from Sophora flavescens, assembly GCA_030762895.1. Lineage (NCBI taxonomy): Eukaryota > Viridiplantae > Streptophyta > Magnoliopsida > Fabales > Fabaceae > Sophora > Sophora flavescens. The sequence continues at coordinate 261,845,085 of CM061063.1, forward strand.
CTATTCCATATTATTCATCGTGTATTACAGATGCTTTTCTTTTCTTATCATATTTTGTTTAAAATTGCTGTGATTTTGTCTTCACTAGATTCTTGAGCGAGGCAGATTGTTCATGTATCTCTAATGCAGATCTGGTTAGATAGAAATCTGGTCGAAGCAGTGGCCAGAAACACGACCGTGATTTCCTTGATTAATGATATGATAAATCTCACATCTTTTTGACTTTGACTAATTTATTTGATAATCATAATTATGAACAATCTAATCTGAACAATTTATGGAGAAAGATCTGATTAAGGGGTTCAAAAATCAATGATTTAAAGTCAAAATCAAATGCTATGTCCTCAAAATAGTATTCAGAAAATATAGAAAAGTAAATAACTGCAACAAATTAGCGACAACGGCGAAGTGATACAGGTGTCCTTTGCCAACCAAACCCCTGTTATGTTTCCCAGCAGAGGTGAGCCCACGCAACTCCCTGTGTTTGTGAACTGGATTGCAGAGCCAATTGATTCTTGGATCATTTCTAATAGCAGCGTGTGAAACATCGACAAGAACTATCTCATAATATTTATAAGTAGAATCCTCGTTCACCCAGTAAGAATTGAGCACCCTAAGTCCACCCAGCTTACGTCCAGCTCGCTCCTCGGCCAATGAGACCTCTTCTTTCACACTGAAATTTGAGTTGAGTACCACCCTGATTTGTGGGCTTCCCATAAACAATACCTTTTGGAACTGACCTCTTCCGACCACCCCTCTGAACACGAACACGGTAAACCACATAACCCTGCTTAGCCTTATAGCCCAAGCGACGATCCTGGTCAGGGCGAGTTGGCCTTGTCAAGCGAACAATGGAAGGTTGTTGCCTATACTCCCAGCATCTCACCCTCTGCAAGAATCTCATGACTTCAGACTGCTTCTTGCGCCAAATCTCCGAGACATACTTGTAGAGGAAGGTAGGGTAGATTTTCATTTGACTAACTCATATAACAATCCTCCTTTTCTATTTTTTGTCTAGCTTTAGTATATGGAATGTTTCTGATTTTTAGTCTATTTTTGTTTCTGGTTAATATTATATCGTACTATTGTAAAAAACTATTGTTATTAATTCTGCAGTAATTGTATATTTTTCGGTTATAATTCATTTTTGGACTGTTTTGATGTATAGAGTTGGTCCCACTATATAATAATCTACTACATCCTTTCTTGACTTATCTGATGCACAGAGTTCAGGTTTATTTGATTGTGGTCTACTAAATTTAAATCAATGATTGGGATGAAAACTGTTTAATTATATCAATACATTAAAACTTAGAAGGTTTGTAACATGATACTTGTTGTAAGTTCATTGCTGCAAATGACTATTCCACTGTATTTATGCCAAGAATTATTGTCTTGGCTGCACAATGGCCATCAGAATGTATGACTGTAAGGACCAACTTCCTCGTCCTTAGCATTCACCTATTTTTTTAGAGTCAAAGTGGTACTTTCTGAGTTTCAGATTTTTGATGTTGCATGTTGAAAATATCACTACATGAAAATAAGTGAATAGTGACGAAAATATGGTGACGGTTACATAAACCGCCGCCGGTTAATGAATCATCACCTAAATTAGAGGCGGTTTTAATAAATATCGTAATCAAATAAATTTTAGCGGCGATTTTTTTTGAAACCGCCACAATTATTATTAAATTCTCGGCGGTTTATGATGAACCGCCGCAATCTAGAGACGGTTTTAATAAATGTCTTAATCAAATAAATTTTAGCGGCGGTTTGTTTCAAAACCGTCACAATTATTATTAAATTATCGGCGGTTTATGATGAACCGCCGCAAAATTAATCTATTTTTTTAGCATTCAGAAAATAACCCACCTAAAAACCCTAACCTAACCCACACAATTTCTTCTTCTCTGCTTTCGTGCGCTTCTCCGATCAAAGGTTCTGAAACCTGTCCTCCATTGATGCTCGCGCGGGCTCATTCCAAACGGCGACGACGAGAGTGATTCTGCAGGGCGGCGGTGGCGACGAGTTCATCAACTCAGACCAGTTCCTCCTTCCTTCCAAGAGGCCAGAACCATAATGCCCCATTGAACTCGCGCGAGCTCATTCTGCAGGGCCGCGGCGGCGACTTCATCCGTCCCCAAATCATATTCGCGACGCCCATACCAAACCAGTCACACCCACCTTTTCAAACCTCATTTTGACCTATCCAAATCCCCTTTCCACATCAAAAACCTTCCCCTCCTTCACAAACCTTCATCATATCATGGTTCTTTCTCTCCATATCCCTCTAAATCTGAAAACCCCTTTTCAAACCTCCATGAACCCTAACTCCCTCCTCTCCTATTTTGGTTGATTCAGGTGTGATTCTCGGTCTCATACTTCCAAACCAAGCCTTCTCTTCATGTTCTCATCCTTCCTTTCATGAAGTTGGTGTGTTTCCACACCTGATTCGGTTTGAGGCTCTTGCCCCTGGTTCGTGCGATTCTTGGCTCTCAAGCTCTAGTTCGAAGTTGTGCTTCTCTAATTAGTGGTTCTGGTTAGGGCTTTCTCTGGATCCTCTGCCACTATTCCCTTTTCGTGGCATTCAAATCCGGTTCAAGGTATCTTATTCCTTTTGGGTTCTTATTCATAGTTGATTTGTGTTCATCTGCCTCTGGATCTTAGTTGTTCTGGATTTGTGTTGATCTGGTTCTCTGTTCTGGTTTTGTGGTTCCAGACTCAATTATGCCTCCCAAGAGACAGAGACGTGGTGCTCCTGCTCTAATTCCTCCTACTGCTAGTGCCCCTGATGTTGAACCACAGGTTGTGCCCCCTTAGCCTGCTGTAAATGCTGCTGCCCAAGCACCTAATGTTGCTCAGTTCAACGTCTCACGTTGGTTTTCTGATGTGAATGAGCATAGAGCCTCCTCTCCAGGCTACAAGTATTTCTTTCTTACCAAGCCTCTTCAGGCTCTAACTCTAACAAAGAGATTTAACGTTTGATCTTCTTAACTCGCAACGTGTGAGGATATGAAAGTTTAAGATCAGATGAATATTTTCACAATATTCAAACTAAAGAATACAGACTCTTGCTCTAAAAGAAATATGAGTATGAGTGATAGTAGTTTGACAAAAGTTGAGCTAGCAAGGTTGTGCAGGCAAGAATTGTTCTTCAGTATCACATGTCTTCTATTTATAGTGGACTTCTTCTTCACTTGCATTTCTTCAACGGTTATTTTGAATAATCCCGTTTAGAGATAGAATTTAATGCATGATATCCGTTGTGACTGATAGCTTGATTGTGGCAAGCTGAATAGTACTCTTGGTTATCGAGGTAGAATGAAATTGGAGGCTCACTGCTCTGAGTATTGCAGCTTGAGAACTTGTTGTTCCTCCTTTGTGTAAAATCTAGCTTTTTCAGCCATAAAGTTGTCATCGTACAGATCGTTTTGTAGTATCTCATTGTACGATTATGCTTTTTGAATTTCTTGAAGGTACTATGTTTCTTTTACAACAAGGTAAAATATTAAAGCAGATAAAACAAATGTGAAGAACAAATATTCTATTGAAATAAATATTAATCATTTGAAATAAATTCAAGAGATTTGTATTGCATTTATTTATTCAAAGATGGAGCCTGTCTACTTTAAAAACTCCGTCTACTTAGTTATATGAGAGACCAAGTTTGTTTCAACAAATTATTTTGCTCGTTCGATGACGTGACATATCCTCTCGTCTATCAAGTCTTTGGACTTGCTATACCTCAATGAGTTATAAAGATCTCCATCTAGTGACGTGGCAGATAGAGATCGTCTACCTAATTACCTTTTTTTTAGTTCATTCAATTTTACCAATTACTTTCGTCTGCTGTCGTGGCAATCTAGACACGTTTACTATCAAGTTTTTGGACTTGTTGTATCTAAGAAGTTATTTTGATTTCCGTCTAGTAAGCATTTAGAGCCTCGTCTGCTTAATAAAACCAGTCTACTCAAGTAAATAAATAAATAAATAAATTTTACCAAAACATTGAGTAGCCCGTCTACAAGGGTGGACGTGTATTTTTCAATGAGAACTTCTCCCAAGTTTCTATTACGTATATTTAAATATTCCTGCATAACTGAAAGCACATGTTAGATCTCAACTAACATGTTGCCAAGAAAATTTATTCCTTTTGTTAACATCAAAATGTAGAGATTATTTAGTCCAAAACCACTTTGGTTCCAACAATCTCCCCCTTTTTGATGATGACAAAAACTAATTAAATTTGAAAAGCAAAGTCTAAGAGAGCCTGCAGGGCTCCCCCTAAGACAAAGCATTCGGATAAATAATCAGTAAAAGCATATGAGACAAACTTCATATAAGCTAATAGATAAGTGCAACAGCTTATCAAACTTAGAGTATATATGAAGGAATAAATAAGCATAGTCAACAGATATCAGAGCAAATTGGTAAACATAAGTATTAGACCAATTATCAAGTAGAAAACAGAATATACATATGCAGACAAATATGAGTTTTTCAAAAACAGACTTTATATATATATATATATATATATATATATATATATATATATATATATATATATATTTATATATATATATATATATAATCAAAATCTCTTTTCTTTCCTTTCTCCCCCATTTTGTCATCAGTCAAAAAGGTAAAAGGAGTGGACCATCATTGTTGGTATATATAAAAAAAAAAAATCAGGTTAGGCAGGAGGAGGTGGTGGAGGTGGAGGGTTCTGAGTCTGGTTTTTCTTGAAATCCATAAGGAATTCCAGCATTTTGTTGACAACTTCTAAGGTTAGAGCCATTGATGTTTGAACTTGTTGTTGGACATCCTCCTTAATTTTCTCAGTCATCTTCTCAACCTTTTCATCAACTATCTTGCCAACTCTGTCATCAACGATTTTGCCAAGTATATCTTCAAGGTTCTATGGCAGAGCATGTTGTCTTGACCTCTCAGCAGATTCTTGAAAAATGCTTAAGGCTCTGGAGTGTTCAGGGTGATCTGAAGGGTGCATCACAGCCAAAGCTAATGGTTGAGAAGAGTGCTTTCCAGATGAGCTTTGTTTGGAGATGGACTCAGCAGTTTCTTCTTCAGGACCACTGTGTGTGAGTGTTGTGTCGGCTAGCTTGATTGGATTTTGTTAATTTTTGCATAGATTGATTGCATGACATGTGTTGACTGCTGATAAATTCCCCCTAGGATTTTAAAATTTGAAAATTTGATCCCCATTTGAAAAAAATTGAAAATTGAACTTTGAGATATTTTGTTATGATTGCATGATTTATGATAAGTTTGGGGTGAAAGGGATGCACACACTAGGGGTTGTATCTCGGTCAAACAATTTGCAAAACTATCCAGGTGAGGATTTGAGCCTCCAACTTGTTTTTAATTGTGTGAATCACCTTTGAGCTGCACTTTCCCGAATTTGCTTGAATCTCTTCATGGTTTGCATGTCTATGTGTTTACATCAAATGATTTAGGGAATTTTCTTTGAATTAGCTACCTGGCCTAAAGTGAACCAGCCCCTAATGCATGTTCCTTAGTTAGCCCCTTTGAGCCTAATTAGCCTATTGTTTCTTGATGACCTTATGTTATGAGCCTAAAATCTGGAAAAACCATGTTAACCCGATCTTAGGATTAGGAGAGCATGGAAGCTTAGCAAGAGAAGGGTTGAAAGAAACTAAGTTTGGGGTGGCTACAAGGATATGATGTGTTGTCTGGGATTGAGAAAAAAAATAAAAAAAGGTTGGAGCCAAAGGAAAAAGAAAAAAAAAGGCACAAAAATGTAAAACGGGGTATTGGAATAAAAAGGTTGTAGTCACCCAAGGCAAAAATAAAAATGGAAAAAGGAACTTGAGTGGAAATTCAATGTGTCAAAATGCTCATGCTCTCTTAGTTCCTAGGGACTTAAGCCTAGTATCTTTGAATAATCCTACCCTTAGTCAGGCCCCATTACAACCTTTGCAAGACCTTTTGATGTTGCATGCATGTTTTCGTGGGAACCTTGATTGAGATGAAAATCAAATTCATGGGAAGTTCTCTTGAAATGTGAATTGAGTGAAAATTTGATAGCCTAGACAAAAATTGAGCGATTGAGTGAAATGTTAAATGCCCTTGTGAGGAAGGAAATTGTTTGAATTTGGTGATCTCCCTTTTGTGTGTAACTTGGATCCCTTGCTTAGATTAATGACTGCTTGAATGATGAAATTCTCAAATGTTTAGAGTAAATGAATGTGGGGACTACATTGATAAAGGGGGGGAACATTGAAGAAAAACTGTTTTGTTAAGAGTGCTTGAAATTTGTGCGAAAGTTGATTGAAACCTTTAAGATTGCCAAGTCTGAATCTTTTTGAGTTTTAGTTTGCTTGAGGACAATTACGTCCAAATTTATACCAAATCCGGATACAATCATAGAATACAACTAAAACTGAAACTAAAACTAAAACATCCTAGCAAGACGCATCATAATCTGGATGCGCCACCACGGGGGCGCACGGTTTACCAAACCTTGGGTAAACCATCCGAGACTTGGCCAGATCACCGTACTCTAGGACGACCTCCCCTATGTTGAACTCCCCCCACTAACAGCTTCAACATATGAATGCATGAGCACAACAACAAACAAGGCAATCACCTCATTTGCTTGGGCTAATAAGCACCCAAGACTTATCACCAACATCAACACCTTCACCCTTATGGGTCAAGGCCCTCTTAGCCAAAAAGCACTAAGGTCCAACTCATCAACACCTCGACCAAAAAGAATCAAGGAACTTTGGCCAAAAAGCATGAAAGTATATCAACGTGCGGTAACCCACTGGGCACCAGCTTAACCAACTCGTTATTCTTGCTTATCTTAATCAATCGTCAATTAAGTTATCTAACTGTTATTGTCTGATTGGTGTTTTATCATATTATTGGGGACAAATGGAGTGAAACACCCCTTTAAACCTTTAATCTTAGATTATGTACCGGAAGGGCAACACGGGCGTGCTCGCTCTAAGCACGGGCGTGCTTCCACTTAAGTGAAACACGATCGTGCTTTAAGCACGACCGTGCTTGATGCATGGTCGTGCTTCTGTACTGTACGGCCGTGCTCAAAGCACGACCATCATGAAGATTCAAACTGGCATCACGGGCGTGCTCCCTTTTCAGCACGGCCGTGCTCCTGGAGCTGGTCGTGCTGTTCTGGGCAGATTCAACTTGTTCTTGGAGCCAAAACTACCTAAACACTCACAAATCAATTCCTAGGGTCTTAACTAAACCATTGGGCATCAAACCTCACTTCTCGTTATCAGTTCATCTCTTATGAGATATTTGGGACATTATTCCCTTTACCGTTATGTCAATTAAGAGTCCTAAATTAGTCAGTTAGGGTCTTATTAACTGTTCAACATTCTCAATCAACATCATTCATTCAACCAATCAACATACTCAGCCAACATATTCATGTCATAAACAGCATACCATCTCAACCAACATATCATGACATAAAGTATAACACTTAATACAATATCATAAACAGTTCAGTAAAACAAACCAAATAAGCATTATAACAGGCATACTCAATAACCAACTTACAATTATAGTAATTAACTAAACATAACAGACATGCTCGACAATTGATCGTAACATATAACAACATCTAACGACGCTATGGGAACCCCTCATCTTACCCGACCCCTTGCTTAATGATTACACTATCATCTCCCTATACCTGGTATGAAGAAACTGATAGTGACAACACAGCCGGTACACTACGTGTTCCTCAAGTGGCTCAGTTAGCTTTCCAATCCTTGGTCAAACAGAAAGGGTTAACTAATTAGTTCTCAAATCTAAAATATAATAGAAAAGGAACACTGAGGAGAGGAACCGTTATCTATAGTGATCAACACCGACGAGCTAAACGTTCCCAAGAGTCTCTAAAGCTCTAACAAAGCAATGGGTTTAGAGAAAATAGGGAAGAAAAGGTTGGTAGCCGCACAAGGGTTTCTATGCCTTTTTTTTATAGGCTGCAGGCCTAAGTACGGTCGTGCACCCTACTATGCACCGGAGTTCTTAACTCAGTGTCACCATGACGCCAAACCCTTGCACGGTCGTGTTTCCCATTAAGCACGGTCGTGCTCACCAAACCCTTGTACGATCGTGCTTCCTATTAAGCACGACCGTGCTTATGATCCAAACGGTCACAAGACATAGCATTTGAGCACGGGCGCGCTGGACATTAGCATGGTTGTGCTCATGTACCAGAAAGGGATTTAAGCCTAAAAATCCCACTTAGCCCTCAACAACCATTCTAAGCTAAGTCCTAAGGCTTAAACAAAAACAAAAAACAAATAAAAGCACTTAACGAAAAATGGGGTGTTACAATTCCACCCACTTATAAAAATTTCGTCCTCAAAATTTCTACTCACCTCGATTGAAAAGGTGCGGATATGATTCCAACATCTTGCTTTCCAGCTCCCAAGTACCACTTTCCTCAGTAGCCCTACTCCAAACGACTTTAACCAAAGGGATCACCTTGCCTCTTAGCTGCTTCACCCTCTTATCCTCTACTCGAAGGGGTAATACCTCAAAAGTCAAGCTCTCTTTTATTATATGGTATCGGGGATTATCATGTGACTAGGGTCATGGATGTACTTTCTGAGTTGAGACACATGAAAGACACTGTGAAGGTTTGACAAGAACGGTGGTAAGGCTATTTGGTAGGCGACTTCGCCGACTCTTTTCAAAATTTGGTAAGGACCAACGAATCTAGGGGTAAGTTTCTTTGCTTTCATCACTCTACTGTCCCCTGTTGTCGGAGTAACTCTCAAGAACACATGGTCACCTTCGTGGGACTCGAGTGTCTTCCTCCTTTTGTCATGGTAGCTCTTTTGCCTACTCTGTACCACTTTCATCTTTTCCTGAATCGTCCTCACTTTATCTGTAGTTTCTTGTACAACTTCAGGTCTTAACACGACACTATCACCGGGTTCAACCCAACATAAGGGTGTCCTACATCTCCTCCCATACAGAGCCTCATAAGGTGCCATCCCAATACTGGAATGGAAACTATTGTTGTAGGTAAACTCTATGAGGAGTAAAAACTTGTCCCAACTTCCCGACTGCTCTAGCACACAATCTCTAAGCAAGTCTTCTAGGGACTGGATGGTTCTCTTAGACTGACCATCATTTTGTAGGTGATAAGCCGAACTTAGCCTAAGCTTTGTACCTAAGGCTTTTGCAAACTATTCCAAAAGCTAGAGGTAAACCTCGGGTGTCTATCAGATACTATGCTAGAGGGTACACCATGTAACCTAACTATCTCTCTGATGAACAACTTAGCCAACTTTTCCAAATAGTATTCCACGTTCATAGGGTTGAAATGGGAGGACTTAGTTAGTTTATCCACAACAACCCATATCGCCTCAAAACTGGCTGGAGTCCTAGGGAGTCCAAACACAAAATCCATGGAAATACTATCCCATTTCCATTCTAGGATACTTAAAGGTTGTAACTTACCTGACAACTTTTGGTGTTCTATCTTAGCATTTTGGCACACTAAACAAGCATACACAAACTCAGCCACATCTTTGTTCATCCTAGGCCACCAAAACATCCTCTTAATATCATAATACATCTTAGTGGCACCTGGGTGCACACTCAATCCACTCCTATGTCCTTCTTCAAGGATCAACTTTCTAAGCTCTGGAACGTCTGGTATACAGACTCTATATTTGAACCTAAAAATTCCATCACTTCCGTCCTAAAAGCTAAGGTTTCTACCATGAGCGAGCAACTCTCTCTGGTCTAAGAGAAACTGGTCTATCTTCTGACCATCTCTAACCTGATCCATCAAACTGTTGACAACCTTCAAGGTTCCAAGCCTAATACTCTTAGGGGTAACTTCCGAAACTAAACTCATATCTCTAAACTCCTTGATCAGAGCCATCTCCCTAAACATCAAAGCTGAGACGTGCAAGGTTTTCCTAATTAGAGCATCTGCCACCACATTGGCCTTTCTTGGGTGGTAGGTTAGATCAAAATCATAATCCTTTAAGAACTCCATCCACCTACGATGCCTCATATTCAACTCCTTCTAATCAAAGAGATACTTCAAACTCTTATGATCACTAAAGACCTCAAATTTTGCTCCATAAAGGTAATGCCTCCAAATCTTTAAGGCAAACACCACAACTCCTAACTCTAGGTCATAGGTAGAGTAGTTCTTCTTATGGGTTTTCAACTGTCTAGAAGCATAAGCCACTCCCTTACCATCTTGCATCAACACTCCACCTAAACCTTGATTCGACGCATCACAGTACACTACGAAATGTTTACTAGGATCTGGCAAAACTAACACTGGTGCTGATGTTAACCTAACCTTAAGGGTTTGGAAACTCTCCTCACGCTTGGAGTCCCACACAAACAATTGTCCCTTCTTAGTGAGACGGGTTAAGGGTAAGGGTAACTTAGAGAAACCTTCTATAAACCTCCTATAGTACCCTACTAAACCTAAGAAACTCCTAATCTCGGTCATTGACCTCGGCGCTTCCTACTGGAGCGCTGTCTTAACCTTAGCCGGGTCCACGGCTATCCCACCTCTAGTGATGATGTGTCCTAAGAAACTCACCTCTTCTAGCCAAAACTCACACTTATACAACTTAGTATACAACTGCTTTTCCTTAAGGGTCTGCAAGACAACCCTAAAGTGTTCCTCATGTTCCTCCTTGGTCTTGGAGTACACTAAGATGTCATCTATGAAAAAAACTTATCCAAGTAAGGGTGAAAGGTCTTGTTCATGTAGTACATGAACACAACAGGAGCATTGGTCACACCAAAGGGCATAACCAAGTACTCATAGTGACCATAACACGTCCTAAACGCTGCCTTCAGGATGTCCTCAGACTTAACCCGAATCTGATGGTACCTGACCTCAAATCTATCTTCGAGAAAACACAAGCTCCGATCAATTGATCCATAAGATCATAAATCCTAGGGAGGGGATACCGATTCTTAATGGTCACTTTGTTGAGTTGTCGATAGTCGACACACAACCTCATATTGCCATCCTTCTTCTTTACTAGCAACACTGGCGCACCCCACAAGGATACGCTAGGCCTAATAAACTGATTCTGGATAAGATCCTCTATTTGTTTCTTCAACTCAGCTAGCTCTAGAGGAGACATTTTATAGGGCGCTATGGATATTGGCCCGGTTCCAGGCACTAGGTCTATGGTGAACTCAACATCTCTCTCAGGGGGCAAGTTATAAACATCCCCCGGCAACACTTCAGGAAATTCCTGCACAACAGGCACACTTCCAACATCAGGAGGGCTCTCTAATTCCAGGGAAGACAACATCGTGAACACTTCGGCTTCGTCTTTCATCGAAACTTTAACTTGGTTGGCAGAGAGAAAGGTCGGATTCTTAGACTCCACGGGATTTCCAAAAACTATGGTTTTATCAAAGCAATTTAGAAGGACGTGGTTGGAAGATAACTAGTTATTGTGACTCCGGCAAGTGTACCGGGTCGTCGCAAGTAATAAAATAAAACACGGTATGTAATTACCGAGGTCGAACTCAGGGATTGGGCTACCAATTCGACTAATCCGCGGGAAATCCGATAGGTTCGGTCAAGTTACAGAAAAGTGGTTGAGAGAGAGAAGAGAGAATAGAATCGAAATTTAATTAACAAATCTAATTAAATAATTAACTAAAAATATGAAAACTAAAATGTCCAAGGTCACAAATCCACCTACCCAATATGTATTCCCAAGTGATGATGAATTCCTCCCTAAGTTCAATTACAATGTCAACCGGGACCCCTAAATTCTCCTAAATCCACTCTCGTGCTCATTAGGACGTATTCGACGATTGGATTAATTACTTACTAGGTCTCATAATCCTAATCTCGAATTCTGTTAATTCGTGTTCCCTATAAGGTCGCACCGATCTCCTACTCACTCTCGTGCAATATTCGATCGATGATCCTAATTCAAGTTCTAAACGCGAATCGCTGACTAGGCCTCATCGACGTTAACAAGTCAATCACGCAACACATATGATCAACACAATCAAGTCAGAATTAGAAAACATTATTGATCCCGATTCAAGTTCTGAAACGCGAATCGCCGTTAGGCCTCAAACACGTTTAACTGATCAATCACGCAAAACATATGATCAAACATTCAAATCAGAATCGGAAAACAAGAATTGAATTAAAGGAGAAAGACATACATCATATCGGATTTACATCGCCATGGGTGGCTTCATCGTTCCTTCGGACGAGGGGATTAGTTCCTCATGCTCATAGACAAGCGATCGGACATAACCTCCATGAGAAAGGGAGACGCGGCTCCAAAGAGAAAAGAAACTACCCTAAGCGCTACTCTAAACAGTGGAAAACTACTAGGATTCGCGGCCCTCCAAAAGCTCTACAGCCTCCTCCAGTTCCTCTCATTCTGATCTGCAACAGCCTTTAAATAGGATTCCTGATCTGCGCTCGTTCGCGAGGCGAGCAGCTTTTCGCGAGGCGAGAATTAAAATTGGCGTGCTTTCAATTTGAACTCTCGCGAGGCGAAAGTGTGTTCGCGGGGCGAGTCTTCAATTCTGGGCTGTGTCCTTCATCACGGCTGGGCCGTGATGGTCTCTGACTTCCATGGTCTTCATTCTCTCACGAGGCGAGCGTCCTCTCGCGGGGCGAGTCTTCAAACCTTAAACTGCCACGGGCGTGGTATTCATCACGGCTTTGCCGTGATGGTCTCTGTCTTGCAGGTCCTCATGATCTCGTGGGGCGAGACACCTCTCGCGTGGCGAAACTGAAGTGATGACTTTTGCTGCTTTGTTGACTTTCAGGCTCGCGGGGCGAGCATACACTCGCGAGGCGAGTGTCTCCAGACTTGCAATTTCCACTGCTTTTCGACTTTCCTTGACTCCCGGAGCTTCACTTATTTAACCTGAAACAACAAAAGCACCCACAAGCGTAATTCTATCCAAAATAGGCTAAAAACTATACAACATACGCAAAATGAGTCAAAGTCCAACTTAGGAACAAAACAAGGCAAATTTGGGCGAAAACGAGAGTGAACTCGAATAAATAGGCACATGAACCCTAGTTCATCTAGTCATAAAACTAGATAAGCCAGAGGCTTATCAAAATACCCCAAACTTAAACCTTGCTTGTCCCCAAGCAAGCTTAAAACTCAAAAACGACTCAAGACTTGGCAAGCCTAAAGATCTAATCAATTTCGCACAAATTTCATGCAACTTTACAAAACAGTTTTCTTTGATCCCCCCCCTTTTTTTTTCATCAATGTAATCCCCACATTCATCTACTTTAAACAATTGAGAATTTATCATTCATGCCATCATTACTCTAAGTTGAGGCTCAAAGATACACACAAAGGAAGATCACCTATTTCAAACAATTGCCTTCCTCACCAGGGCATGTTGTATTTCACTCGTTCGCTCAAGTTTGTCTAGGCTATCAACTTTTCACTCACTTTCACATTCTAAGAGCACTTCCCATGAATTTGATTTTCATCTCAACATAGTTCCCACGAAAACATGCATGCAACATCAGAAGGTCTTTTAACGGTTGTAATGAGGCCTGGCTCGAGGTACGATATTCAAAGGATAGAGGCTAAGTCCCTAGGATCAATGAGAGCATGAAACTAATATAACACCAATTGAATTCACTCTCATACTATTCTCTTCCTTGCACTTGGTGGCTACACACCTCTTCCTTTTTATATTTATTTCTCTTTGCCCTTTTTGGCACATTTTCAATGCTTTTCATCACCATTTTTTTTTTCAGACCTTAGGTTTCAACCTTTATTTTCTTTTTCTCACCCCAATATGACACATCACCTTGTAGCCACCCCAAACTTAGTTTCTCACCACCATTCTCTTGCTCACTTCCATGCTCTCCTAATCCTAAGATCGGGTTAACATGGTTTTTCAGATTTTGGCTCGTAATGTAGGGTCATCAAGAAACAATAGGTCAATTGGGCTCAATTTGGCTAACTAGGGAACATGCATTAGGGATGGTCCTTTTTAGGCCAAGTGGTTTTTCAAAGAAAATTGCCTAAATCATTTGATGCAACACATAAACATGCAAACCATGAAGAGATTCAAGCAAATCCGGGAAAGTGCAACTTAACAGTGATTCACACATTTAAAAACAGAGTTGGAGGCTCAAATCCTCACCTGGACATTTTGCAAATTGTTTGACCGAGATACGATTCCTAGTGTGCACCCCCCTCACCCCAAACTTATCATAAATCAAGTAATCACAATAAGGTTCTCAAAGTTCAGTTTTCAATTTTTTAGTGGGGATAAACTTTTCTAATTTCAGAACTTAGGGGGAAATCATCGATGGTCAAATAATTCGTGCAATCAATCTACGCTCAATCTAATTAGAATCCAACAAGCTTGCCGACACGACTTTTCATACAAAAACTCTTGATCTTCTCAAATTATTCAAGAGTGACAAACAAAAACAAAAACAAAAACAAAAAGAAAACAAAACAAAAGTTAAGAGATGAGAGGGATACCTAGCTTGGGTTGCCTCCCAAGAAGCGCTTGTTTAACGTCCCGAGCCTGACTTATTAAGAAGCATCCACCTGGATCCCACAGTCTGTGGTATAGAGGCCAAGAGACGCTCATCATATGAGATCCTCCACCCGGATCCCATGGTTTATGAAGTGGCCCTCGCAGGAGCAATACGACTCCATCCATACTTCCACCAAGCCTGAGTGTGAAAACTCCATTGACCTCCGTTCTGATGAACTCACTTCCTCTCGGGCCAAATGGTGTCTTCACGAGGAAGTGTGCCAGACAAGTGGGAGGGTCTATCTTACCGGTGTCTACACATGCATGCAAGCCAACATATTTATTTAACGCATCAAAATCAGGTTGCTTGGCAAGCATGGTGAAATCCTCTGCCACTTTATCTTCATTTTGCTCTCTACCCTCTTGCTCCGGTGCCTTGTCCCTTGCCAACTCCTCTTCTTCTGGTTGCTCTTCCTCATCATGTGGTTGTTCCGGGGCCATGTCACTTGCCAATTCCTTTTCCTCCGGTTGTTCTTCCTCAACATGTGGTAGTTCTTCCTCAACTCCCTGAGAACTAGTTACATCCCAGTCATATCCCAACACCCCACTGCTTCTAGTTGTTGTGGCATTGCATTGGTTCTTAGGGTCGTTCTCGGTATCAACTGGGAGAGTCTCTGGGGGACACTCATTTAGTTGCTTTGTGAGATGGGCAATCTGCATCTCTAGATTCTGAAGTGTCATCCCTGTCTGAGTTGCCAACTTGTCAATTTTCGCATTTGTGTCGATTGACAATTTCTCCATTGCTGCATTCATCTTCTCAAAAGTTGTGCCTGTAAAGGTTGACAACTTCTCAAAAGCCAGCTCCCACGGTTGTGGTTGCCAATTTTGTTGCGGTTGTTGTTCCCAGTTATGTTGAGGTTGTGGTTGCCAGGCTAGACCATCGTCAGCATTACTCCAAGCGAAGTCCGGATGGTCTCTACTCATATCACCCCAATACTGATTCTGACTACGATGGTTGTTAGGGCACGCTGTCATTATGCCATGGTTCCACATATACTTGAGGGAAGTAGAACGGACAACTCCAAGTACCATGGTTCCCATTACAATATTCGCACCCCGGAAGCATTCCTTCGTGTACCTCGCATACAAAACAAGGCAAGACCAAGTGGAATCAAAGAAGTAGAGAGAGATAGTAGAAAATAAAAAGAAAATAATAAAAATAAAAATAAAAATAAGAACAAAATTAACTTAACCAAATAATCAAACTTCCCTAAAAAATTAGGAAAACTGGTTGTGCCAATCCCCGGCAACAGTGCCAAAAACTTGTTGTGACTCCGGCAAGTATACCGGGTCATCGCAAGTAATAAAATAAAACACGGTAAGTAATTACCGAGGTCGAACTCAGGGATTGGGCTACCAATTCGACTAATCCGCGGGAAATCCGATAGGTTCGGTCAAGTTACAGAAAAGTGGTTGAGAGAGAGAAGAGAGAATAGAATCGAAATTTAATTAACAAATCTAATTAAATAATTAACTAAAAATATGAAAACTAAAATGTCCAAGGTCACAAATCCACCTACCCAATATGTATTCCCAAGTGATGATGAATTCCTCCCTAAGTTCAATTACAATGTCAACCGGGACCCCTAAATTCTCCTAAATCCACTCTCGTGCTCATTAGGACGTATTCGACGATTGGATTAATTACTTACTAGGTCTCATAATCCTAATCTCGAATTCTGTTAATTCGTGTTCCCTATAAGGTCGCACCGATCTCCTACTCACTCTCGTGTAATATTCGATCGATGATCCTAATTCAAGTTCTAAACGCGAATCGCTGACTAGGCCTCATCGACGTTAACAAGTCAATCACGCAACACATATGATCAACACAATCAAGTCAGAATTAGAAAACATTTATGATCCCGATTCAAGTTCTGAAACGTGAATCGCCGTTAGGCCTCAAACACGTTTAACTGATCAATCACGCAAAACATATGATCAAACATTCAAATCAGAATCGGAAAACAAGAATTGAATTAAAGGAGAAAGACATACATCATATCGGATTTACATCGTCATGGGTGGCTTCATCGTTCCCTCGGACGAGGGGATTAGTTCCTCATGCTAATAGACAAGCGATCGGACATAACCTCCATGAGAAAGGGAGACGCAGCTCCAAAGAGAAAAGAAACTACCCTAAGCGCTACTCTAAACAGTGGAAAACTACTAGGATTCGCGGCCCTCCAAAAGCTCTACAGCCTCTTCCAGTTCCTCTCATTCTGATCTACAACAGCCTTTAAATAGGATTCCTGATCTGCGCTCGCTCGCGAGGCGAGCAGCTTTTCGCGAGGCGAGAATTAAAATTGGCGCACTTTCAATTTGAACTCTCGCGAGGCAAAAGTGTGTTCGCGGGGCGAGTCTTCAATTCTGGGCTGTGTCCTTCATCACGGCTGGGCCGTGATGGTCTCTGACTTCCATGGTCTTCATTCTCTCGCGAGGCGAGCGTTCTCTCGCGTGGCGAGTCTTCAAACCTTAAACTGCCACGGGCGTGGTATTCATCACGGCTTTGCCGTGATGGTCTCTGTCTTGCAGGTGCTCATGATCTCGCGGGGCAAGACACCTCTCGCGTGGCGAAACTGAAGTGATGACTTTTGCTGCTTTGTTGACTTTCAGGCTCGCGGGGCGAGCATACACTCGCGAGGCGAGTGTCTCCAGACTTGCAATTTCCACTGCTTTTCGACTTTCCTTGACTCCCGGAGCTTCACTTATTTAACCCGAAACAACAAAAGCACCCACAAGCGTAATTCTATCCAAAATGGGCTAAAAACTATACAACATACGCAAAATGAGTCAAAGTCCAACTTAGGAATAAAACAAGGCAAATTTGGGCGAAAACGAGAGTGAACTCGAATAAATAGGCACATGAACCCTAGTTCATCTAGTCATAAAACTAGATAAGCCAGAGGCTTATCACCAGTCCATGCCAAGAATGACATTAAGGTCTTTTAAAGGCAGGCACACAAGATTTACAATAAAAGTTCTACCATTAATGGTAATACGATAGTTCTTGTATGCATGGGAAATAAGAACATGTTTATTTGTAGAAGTGGAAACAACCAAATCATACCCAAGGAAAGTAATAGGCAAATTTAAACTCTTGACCCTATCATGTGATATAAACGAGTGCGTAGCACCCGAGTCATACAATACAGTTAAAGGAGTTCCATCAATTAAGCACATACCTTGGATCAAGTCATTAGTCTCGGAGGCCCCGGCTACACTAAGGGTAAAGACTCTGCTCTGACTTTGCTCCTCCACAATCCCGACTGATGTGACCAGACTTGCCACACCTAAAACAGATGATGTCCGATTCCTTGCACTGGGTAGTGAAGTGATCTGGTGCGCCGTACTTGCCGCATTTCATGGGCCTAGAATTGGAGTTATCACCCCTAGACCTATCATAAGAAAACTGTGGCTTCCTGCAACTCTGCTTGAAATCCCGGTCGGCTGGAGAGTAACGTTGCTTGCCCTTGTCCTTCTGCTCGGTCTTGCTACCATGGATATCTGAATTCCTGAAGCTGGCAACCCTGGACTTGTAGGCATCCTCATAGATCCTACACTTGTTCGTCAAGGTTGGGAAGACTCTGATCTCCTGATAACTGATCGCTTACTTGATCTCTGGGCGAAGGCCACCCTAAAACTTGACACACTTTTACCGATCATCAACCATGACCTGATAAGGTGTGTAATATCTTGCCAGCTCCTCGAACTTAGCTGCATACTCGCCCACTGACATGTTTCCCAGCTTCAGCCCCAAGAATTCCATCTCCTTCTTGTCACGAACATCCACAGGAAAATACTTCTCCAAAAACCTATCTCTGAACATAGCCCACGTGATCATCGTGCCCTCAGCCTGCATCCTCTGTCGGCAGTTCTCCCACAAGTGCTCATCCTCCTCGATGAGCATAAACATGGCAAATATTGTAACACCCCCCTTGGGCATTACCTTGTGAACACGTGCAGAAATAAATTAAAAGGACATTTGCTTGTTGCTTTTGAAAATAATATTTTCTAGTCGTTCATCCTTACTCGAAAGAGGTGATAAAATTTTTTCTCTTCTATTTCATCCACAACAACATCATAAAACACACACACACACACACACACACACACAGACACACACACACACACACACACACACACATATATATATATACACACACCTATACCTCGTTATACATCTAAATTGCGCCATAAACCGTTTCTACAACAAGACCTTTATAACTATAGGTCATTTCAAAGTAAACAACATAAGTAAAATGAAAACATGACTGTAACATAGTGGTACGTCTGGAACTGCGACGTCAAAAAGGATATAACTAGAATAGTCCTAAGCTGGTCGTCCTAACCATATATTACTAGAAAGATCCCCGTGGTTACCGTTACTGTCAACATTCTCTTCAAAGATCAGTACTAACATCTCCAATGGATCCGGGAACTCCTCGACAACGTCTATATTTACGTCCCACGGTACAACATCAAAACAAAAAAAACAGATATAATGCAAGGGTGAGATGCCAATATATGAGTTTATAACGATAACCATATGCGCGACACACGACAAACAACAAATACATGTATTTATAACGTTTAAAAGAAAACAAACCACATAGTTAATCATTGGGATTCATATCCAACAATCATCGTCACTTTAAAAAAATGCATGACACTTCAACATTCAACGTCTAACTTTTTATACTTAATCTCCGGAGATCCCAACTTCATTTTAAATGAGTTGATCAAGCGCGATTGCGAAATAAGGCACAATGTCACATCAATTTTCCATGATACCATTGTCCAACTCGAGGCACATTGATCAACCTCACATGGTTTCATTGTCCATCAAGGCACAATGTACAACGTCGCATTATACCTTATCCATCAAGGTCTCACGACACAATGTCAGGCACGTCTGCCACAAATGCATATGTAAAACATTTTATTCTTGTCATTTTCTTTTTGTTGATTCTGTTCTTGTCGAAGCTCAAAGGCTCACAGCTATTCGTAAATTTCAACATTTAGTTTTTTCACCGTCGTATACAGGACACGAAGTCCGAGTGTTCAATCACAAAGCCTTAGATCAATGCCTCAGTCTTAGGTTTGTGGTTGTATAAAATAACATTCACCGCCAACAACACCAATACAGTTTTATAGGACAAAAAGTCCAAAACAACGTAATACAGATCAATAATCTACATGCTTTTATCATAGAACACTAGAATCCCGACGTCTCGACTACTAGGTTCACGTTTTCAATGTCAACATCGTTTTTTGTTTGGTGAAACACAAATACAAAACAAAATTTCTGAAACTTATCCAAGTTTACCAGAATTATTTATAAGGAATCAAACTCTTTTGTAGAAATTCTTTTCCGTTGCATATTCATTTTGTAAAACGTAAAATCATCGTGAAATTCATTTTTTTATTTTAACTTTTTTTTTTCTTGGAATCTCTCTCCAAAGAAAATGTAATTTCCTTAAATAATCATTCTTAACTTATTTCTATCCAAAGAAAAAATCGTTTTCCATCATCTTGCTGTAAAAATCCATTTTCTATATTACTCGTCTTTTAAAATTAAATTATATTCCAATTCTAAAAATTTTCCTCTTATAAAAAGTTTATTTTTTTTCCACATCAACTTTTAAATTATTTTTGAAACTTAATTTATTAAAATAACTTTTTATTTTATTGTTGAATTTATTGCGCAAAGATTAATGTAACTGAAAAATTTTAACAGTTTCATCCTCAATGTTACTCATAGACTAATCTCTCACCGTAAAATCATTAAATAATATTATTTTCAACTTGTTTTCATTTTCCCAAATTTAAAATAGTTAAAATTCCACGTCAAGCTTATTAAAGCTTTTATCTTAATTACTTAATTGAGCATTGACCACTGTCAGGCTTCTCAATAAACATTCAACAACAATAAAATTTTCACGTCACAGTTATAACATATATCACAGTTATAATATGCATCGAAGCTATACCACATATTTGCAGATATACAAATAAAAGCAAATAAAACAACCACGTAAAATAAACAACTACGTAAAATAATTAAACAACCACAATGAAACAAAAATTAATTTAATTGACCAACAACTGGTAGCACATGGCTATCGGAGAAACTCCTCAGATAACTCCCCTTACCTCTTGAAGTTTCCAAATTTCTTTCGCAGAATGATTCTCCGGTTTCCTCCATGAAACTCAGAATCAATCAAACACAGTTTAACCCGTCACACAAAACACAACCAAAATTAACAAAATCACACAAATCAAACAACAAAACCCTCTAATTCCTAAAACTATGGTTCGGTCTTCTCATAATAATTATGCTAGGGTTTTCAAAATTTCACAAACTCTTGGATTAATGATCTTTAAGTGCTAGAAAGACTAAAACCATTATCATGAATCAAACTTTAGAACAAAAACCTTCTAACTCACATGAGCTAGGGTTCGGCCTTCACAAGAAAAATAGGCTATAAATTTTATTTGATTTCTATCTCTTGGATTCAACAAGCATAGATAGTATAGAGATGAAATCAAGTGTCACATGATTAAAATTGAATCAAAACCCATTCACACGAAAACCTAGGGTTTCGGCCTTCAATAGAAAATTAGGGAGGAAGTTTATTTTGATTTCATGCTTCTAGATAATAAATATAGGCCTCATAGAGAGTTCATAGAAATTGATTTCATGTCAAAAGGGTTTTTCTACAATTTTCTAGAATTATTTGAAGAATAGGTTTAGAAATTGGAAAATGGTGTTCATGTCAAGAAAATTATGAAATGATTGAAGATGGAAGACAAGAATGATCAAAGAGAGGAAGGTATACCTCTTGGATAATGAACAAGTGATGAAATGATCAAGTTTCTTCAAGAACAAATCAATGGAGTTTTTCGAAGTTTTTGAGAGAAAATGGCTTTGTTTTCAAAGGAAGAAGATGAAATGCATCATGAAATTTGTGTAAATATGTGGTTAAGGAGGTGGAGTCGTGGAGTGTAGAGAATTTAAGGCCAAAATTTGCTTATAACACATTTGAGAAATTGATAGAAAATTGGGGACAATTTGGACAATTCATTAGGAAAATATCTAGATATTTAAAACTTGCCATTAATGCACCATAATTGCTAGGTGGGTCACCCATGTGACTCGCTACCTTAGGTGGCAAGATGTCCCATCATCTGGTGTCAGATTTTGTCTCTGTACATTCATTCTCGACTTCATCGATTTCCCGTTTGTTGATAATGCGTCCGAATAAGTATAATAACTTATTTATTTTGAAAATTTTCAAAATAACAAATATTGTTGAAAATATGATTTAAACCTAAACCGCTTCGTTCACGAGTCAAAATTAGGTTTTCTAATCAGTAAAATCTTACTGTCAATGAAATCCCAGACCAGGTTCCGTCTGAATTTTTAACCCAAAAATTTAATCGTAACCTTCTACTATTTAGTAGAGTCTAAACATGACTTTGGTTTATCCATAATTATTTTCTAAGTCTCGGATATATATATATATATATATATATATATATATATATATATACATATATATATATATATACATACTGATATCGAAGTACAGTAAAAATCGGGGTGTTACATTACCACCCCACTAAAAAACTATTCCGTCCTAGAAATATAGTGACTCAAGACTATACAAGATTTTCTTAATCCCAAGGTCTTACTCTTGTAAGAAAGTATATAGAAGAACTTTGTCAATTTGAAAAGAGTACAGGAATATCCAGTATGTATAGAAGATTCTTTAATAGGTTCGTTAGTGTAAAAATGCATAGATAATACATGTTTACAACTATGGCTCTAATAAAGTTCCTTCTTTCACAAGAATTCCCAGTGGATTAGGAACTCACAAAACGAATAGTTCCTAACCTTAAGAGGATTTATTCTTTGGACAAGGGATTTACAAAACGACAATTTAAAAATGACAACAGTCCGCCAAAATTCAGACGGAATCACATCTACCAAAAATAAAGGTGACTAGAGTAAGTTCCATAAAAAAACTTCTCTTATCAAAGTGTCTATCTTGAACAACAATAGGATAGTTCAAACATATAGAATTTACAAGTGAGAAAGAGATGTATGCAACTGATTGTTGCACGGCGAGCCTATGTGGAAAAAGAATATGAGCCTGAGTGGCTAAGTATAATTCTCCCAAAGACTTGATAAGAACGATTGTGTTGATGTTGGTTGTGCATACATATATACCTCGGCTTCATATGATGGCGTGAGCCATGTCGCTCGTGTCATGTCTCGAAAATAACAGTAATGTAACACTGTAATTAATTATTTAATAAATAATTTAAGTTTAGATATTAAGGATTTTATTATCCAAGTAAAAATGCATAGACCCGGAAGACGGTAAATTATATCAATTAACCCAATTTTATTAGCACCCGATTAGTGGTGGATAATAACCGTCAAACCATGAGGGATAAAATAAATAAAGTATTGGAAGGAAGTGTAATTATGGTGTTAGAAATTAAGGGGAAATACTAGAGGAAAATAGAAAAGAAATTGATGAGTGACATGTGTCAACAAGTAGTGAAGAAATAAAAATGGGGTCAAATTGTAACAAGAAGAAGTACAAGGACTAATACCAAAAAGAGGAGGGATTTAATTGCAAAACAAGGAAGAGTCCATGGATTTAAGTACAAAAATATTAAGGACTTTATTGTCCGCAAAAATATGAGGAGCGTATGGCGGAGTATTTTATTCATCCAATTTTAATTAAAACCGGTTCAAGTACAATATGGCGCATTGAGTAATAATAATTTATAAGGGACCAATATTATTAGGGATGATTAAAATAATTAGAGATGGGTATTCTAATTATTTGATTGGTCGAAAATCTAAAAGGATTACATTACAAGCCAATCATAAATCAACTAAATGCCACCTAGACTAAGTGTGGGGAGCCCAACGCTCAAGTGTTGGGGCACTCGAGCATCGGGAGGCCAGAGCTCAAGAGTTGGGGCGCTCGAGCACTAGGTTACTAGTGCTGGAGCGTTGGGATGCTGACTCATAAAAATAAAAAGGGCCCAAGTGAATTCACTTGAGCCATTTGAAACAGAAATAGAGAGCTGGTCCTAGAGAGAAACCCGAGAACATAAAACCAGAGAGTTCTAGAGAGAGAAAGAGAGATCTAGAGAGAGAGGAAGGCTACCAAAAAGCCCTAAACCACCATTGTTGAGAGTTTTGAACCTGGAACAACTTCTGTGAAATCATCACCTCACCTCGTCCACCGTTGGATTGTGTTCAAATTTTATATGGAGGTTCTGGACTAGTAGTTCTTCATATCCTACGGCTATAATTTCTGTATAACCCTCTGAGTGTGAGTTATTCAGCTCAGAAGTTGGAGAGAAACTCAACCGGTGTAGCTCCTGACCGACTAACCTTGGAAGATTCATCCTAGGCTCGTTCACCGTTGGATCGAGCTGAAATTTTTGGAGTAGTTAAAGGAAAGGCAGCTCTTAATTCTCACCGTTCAAATTTGTAAACAAATGTCTGGATTGTGAGAGATAGAGCCAAAACACTGGCGTATTTTGTGGTGTTTGTTGCCGATTTTAAGTTCCTTACAATGTGTCGTTCACAATGTGATTTCTTAGGTGGAATTTCAGAGACTAAGGGGCCTTAGTCCATGGGAGGCAGATTCGAGACAAGTTGAGGAGTGGTTTCATAACGTTCTGGGGGTCGTACGACTTTCAGGTGGGGTAAAGGAACTATTTAACGTCATAAATGGTGCGGTTGTATTTAATTCGATAATGGCGTAGGGCGACCTAAACCCTACATGTGATCGAGTAACGGACAATTTCTATATCACAATGGGGACTACCTAGTGGTACCAATGATAATATTGAAATTGTTCGTATATCATCGTTATAATAAATATATATATATATATTATATTATTTATTATTTGATGATTGCATGCTTGACTGATTTGACTGGTTGAATTGAATTTGGTAATTGATGGATGATATTACGAATTTTGGAATTATTTTTGAATGTGTTTATATTTATTATTATTATATTTTAGCAATGATTATTATTTTGGAAATGATGATAAGAATGTAATTATGATATTATGACATGATAGTAATGATGATGATTTTGATGATATGATGATTTGATGTAATTAGTGTTATGATTATTCATAACCGAGATGATTACTGTGATATGATGATAATGAGATTGATGAGATGAAATTGTTATTGAGGTTATCTATGATATTATAATGAGCGGTTATGGCACTAGGGGGTGACCTGAAACATGGTCTGTGATATGGTTGACCTGAAACATGGACGTTCCCGGGGTTTAGGCTAACGGCGGACAGTCCCAGGCATTATTTCACTTTAGTTGCAGCTATAGTTCATGCGTTGCATGAGCATTCTGACCGTGGTTCAGAGGTGTGCACCGGATTGTGCAGCTATAGTGCCATTGTTTTGCATGGGCATCCTCCATCCGAGGATGAGGGTTGCACCGGGTCCTCTAGGACGTGTCGATTGTGGATATCTGGATATGGGTGATACATGATGAGATGATTCATACAACATTGCATTGCATCATGATGGAGGGTAGAGGAAAAATCTTAGAAGTGGATCGAGGATGATTTGTGTTATATATATATATATATATATATATATATATATATATATATATATATATATATATATATATTCTTTGAGACGGATGTTTAGTGTGCTGTTATAGAATTAAATGTTGCTAAACCCTTTCCACATTTGACGTTATATTTCTTCTTATCTCCTTTTCTTTTGCTGTGTGCTTGTACATATATGTTTTGTATCTCAGATCTAGGCAGAGTAGATGGCACATTGGGATCATCCATCGATGACCCAGGATCCAGGGTTTCCCCTTTCGGGGACCTTTGAGGTGGAGTGCGTTGATCCAAATGGGTGGCTAGGGGACTCAGTCACTCTTTTTGTTATATATATGGGTCCGATGTCCATCACTTCCGGGCTAGGACAGGGAGCACCCATAGGTTTCGTCGTTATGTTCGGTTTTGGTACACCCTTCCTTTCCCGATAGGTCAGCCCGATGGACATATACCGCCGATGCCAGGCATGGCTCCCGTCCCCTTCATGGTACCCTTTGAGCTACTTGTACCACGGCTCACACCGGCACCCGCAACAGCACCATCACCAGCACCAAAGCCCGATTTGGAACCCATCCAGGAGGAGGACCCGATTGCTCCCGCTCAGGACCTGATACCTCTTCTAGAGGTACCAGCACCTCCGAGGTCCGGGCCACTGTTTCAGAGTCTTCTCGGGTACCTACTAGACGGTTCAATCCCCGAGATAGTAGGCTTTACAGACAGATGTTCCAGAGGCAGTCGGATATGAACTCTTCCAGTGGGAGCGAAGGAGTGTTCGGACCTGGCGGACCACGGGATGCGGACGAGGGTGGTAGTATATGATGGCTCGGGCCAGAGCCATCTGTTTATGTGTGAGTGAGGTTTTATTGTATTTTGAAAGGGAACGGGGTGTGGAGAGAATTGGTAAGGCATATTTCTTTAGATCTTTGATGTATTTTTGTTGATGTTATCAGTCTGTACCCATTGGGATCCTACTGATGGGATTCCTTCTACTGTATTGTATAAGGTTATGATGTGTATATGTTACGCATGTATGTATATATGTTGTTTATATTTTAAGTTTTTAATTTTCCAATGTTTTTAATATATCCGGCTAACGATAATAACACGATTAGGTCCTACATAATATGGGTTTCTTTAATGGGACGTCAGGGCGTCTTAGATATGATGACGAGATTGATGAGACGAGATTATTATTGAGGTTATCTATGAGATTGAGATGAGCGGTTAGGGCACTAGGGGGTGACCTGAAACATGGTCTATGATATGGTTGACCTGAAACTTGGTCTGTGACATGGTTTACCTGAAACATGGTCTTTTGGGTCTATTCCTCGGAGGGAGAATTCCCGGGGTTTAGGCTAACGGCGGACCGTCCCAGACATTATTTCATTTTAGTTACAGCTATAGTTCATACTTTGCATAAGTACCCTAACCGTGGTTCAGAGGTGTGCACCGAATTATGCAACTATAGTGCCATTGCTTTGCATGGGCATCCTCCATCCCTGGACGAGGGTGTGCGCTGGAGCCTCTAGTGACATGGTCGTGATGGATATCTGGATATGTGGCTGATACCTGATGAGATGATTCATATAGCATTTGCATTGCATCATGATGGAGGGTAGAGGAAAAATCTTAGACGTGGATTGAGGATGGTAGTGCTACATATATACATTTATATACTCATATATTTGGAGACGGATGTTTAGTGTTTTGTAATAGAATTAAATGTTACTAAACCCTTTCCACGTTTGACGTTATATTGTTCCTTATCCCCTTTTTTGCTGTGTTTTTTGTTGCATATATGTATTGTACCTCAGACCCAGAAAGGATGGATGGCGCATTGAGATCATCCCTGGATGACTCAGGATCAGGGGTTTCCCTTCTCGGGGACCTTCGAGGTTGAATACATTGACCCTAACGGGTGGCTAGTGGACCCGATCACTCGTTTTACCGTATATACGAGTCCGATGTCCATCACTTTCAGACTTGGGCAGGGAGCTCCCATAGGTTTTGTCAGCACTTTCCGAGATGGCATGGTCTTTCCTTTTCCTATTGGACAGCCAGATGGGCATATACCGCCGATGCCGGGCATGGCTCCCGTTCCCTTTAGGGTACCTTTTGATGCCCTGGTACCAGGACCCACACCTGTACCTCCACCAGAGCCTGGACTTGACCCAGTCCCGAAAGATGAGGACCCCGCAGATCCAGTCTATGACCCGTTTCCTGTTCCTGAGCCCCCAACACCACCCGAGATTAGGGCCACCGGGTCAGAGTCCTCCCGAGTATCCTCCCGACGACTACCATCCAGAGATGCCAAGGATTACCGATGGTTGTTTCAGAGATCTACCATAGATATGAGATCTTCCAGTGGCAGTGGAGGAGAGGCAGGTCCGTCGAGACCTCGGGGTTACAACATGGGTAGTAGTCTGTGATAGCCTAGGCCAGGGCTACACGTAGGTGAATGTGTGAGGCTTTTGATGTATTTTGAGAGGGGATGGGGTGGCAATCGGCTGTGAGGTATCTTTTCTTTTGTCCTTTGATGTATTTTTGTTATGTTGCATCTAGTTTGTATATATTGGGATCCTACTAATGGAAATCCCTTGACAGTATAGCACCCGGAGGTTATGTATATATAGTTATGTTTATTCAGAGATCTACAACAGATAGGAGATTATCTGGTGGCAATGGAGAAGAAGCAGGTCCGTTGAGACCTCGAGGTTACAGCAGGGGTAGTAGTTTGTGATAGCCTAGGCCAGGGCTATTCACGTAGTGAGTGTTTGAGGCTTTTGATGTATTTTGTGAGGGGATGGGGTGCCAAGAGGCGGTGAGGTATATTTTCTTTTGTCCTTTGATGTATTTTTGTTATGTTGCAGCTAGTTTGTATATATTGGGATCCTACTGATGGAAATCCCTTAACAATATGGCGCCCAGAGGTTATGTATATATTGTTATGTTTATGCATGTATGTATATATGTTGTTTTATATTTCAAGTTTTAATTTTTCAGTTGTTTTTAATAAATCCGCTTAACGATAATAACATGATTAGGTCCTAAATATTATGGGTTTTCTTTAATGGGACGTCGGGGTGTCTCAGCTTGCACCTGTTCAGGACGAGGACCCAATGGCACCAGTTCCGGACCCGGTGCCTATTCCCGAGGTACCAGCACCCCCAAAGGTACGAGCTTTGGGATCAGAGTCTTCTCGTGTGTCCTCTCGACTACATCCTAGGGATAGCAGGCTCTATTGACAGATGTTCCAGTGACAGGCAGATCGGAGCTCTTCCAGTGGTAGCGGAGGAGTATCTGGACCAACAGGACTACGTGATGCTAGCGAGGGTGGTAGTTTATGATAGCTCAGGCCTGTGCTGTCAGCTTAGGTGTGAGTGAGGTTTTGCCTGTATTTTGAGAGGGGACTGAGTGTGGAGAGAATTGGTGAGGCATCTTTCTTTAGCCTTTTGATGTATTTTTGTTATGATGCCATAGTTTTTGTATATTGGGATCCTACTGATAGGATTCCCTTGAAAATACAGTACCAGTAGGTTATGTATATATGGATGCATATGATGTACATATTTTATGTATGTATATGATGTTTTATATTTAAGTTTTAATATTTCACCGTTTTAATATATCCGCTTAACGTAAATACACGATTAGTTTTTAAAAAATTTAGTTTTTCTTTAATGGGTCGTCGAGGCGTCTCATAAAATATATGACGACAATGGGTGACGATGGTTGGTGACGTAAAGTCCTAACCACAAAACCCTTAGAAGTTCAAGATGACTCGAATGAGAAGTCAAGGGAAGAGTGATGTTCATGGATGATTAAATAAGGAAGAAATGATTGGAAATAATAAAAGGTAATGCACTATTGGCGAATTTCGGGGATGAAATTCCTTTTTAAGTGGGGAGGAAATGTCAAGTCCTGAAAATTAAAGTAATGGAACTTTGTAATTAATTATTTCATAAAGAATTTAAGTTTGGATATTAAGGATTTTATTATCCGAATAAAAATGAATAGACCCGGATGATGGTAAATTATATCAATTCGCCCAATTTTATTAGCATCCGATTAGTGGTGGATAATAACCGTCAAACCATAAGGGATAAAATAAATACATGTATTGGAAAGTAGTGTAATTATGGTGTTAGAAATTAAAGGGAAATACTATAGGAAAATAGAAAAGAAATCGATGAGTGACATATATCAACAACTGGTGAAGAAATAAAAATGGGGTCAAATTGTAACAAGGAGAAGTACAAGGACTAATCCCAAAAAGAGGAGGGATTTAATTTCAAAACAAGGAACAGTTCTTGGATTTAAGTACAAAAATATGAAGGACTTTATTGTCCCCAAAAATATGAGGATCGTATGGCAGAGTATTTTATTCGTCCAATTTTAATTAAAACCGGTTCAAGTGCAATATGGCGCATTGAGTCATAATAATTTATAAGGGACCAATATTATTAGGGATGATTAAAATAACTAGAGATGGGTACTCTAATTATTTGAATGGTCAAAAATCTAAAAGGATTAAATTACAAGACAATCGAAAATCAACTAAATGCCACCTAGACTAAATTAAGACTTAATCCCTCTATGCCTATAAATAGATGGCATCCTCCTTCATTTAACACCTTGAATCATTTTAATTGAAGTAAAGTCAGAATAGAGAGAGAGGAGAAGAGAGATAGGGAGCCATGAGAGAAAAGAGAGAAAAGGAGGAAGAAAAAAGAATCTAGAGAGAGAAGTTGTCAAACACCAAGAGCTTTCTATTGAGATAGGTTTCATCTTCAAAGGAGCAAGCTTGGAGGCTCTACACCCACATTTACCTTGCTACCCACATGGAAGAGGGAAGGTAAGGGAGGAGACTCTCATCTTTGTAGTTTGGAGCCCCTCCCCCTAATGTTTGAATGCCTAGAAATGCTTTGCATGTTAAATTTGTTCTCTGTATTGTGTGTTTTATATGTGATACAATCAATGTGGCGATGAAAATGTGTTCATAATGTGTTGGATGTTTGATATGAGTGCTTGCATGTGCTGAAACATGAATTTCCAGCGTGATACATGTTTGTATTCTGGGTTGTATCTTTCAAACAAAAAATGATCTCTAAAAACTGAACACATATTTGGAATCCTCACTTTCAGGGCTTCGATTTTCATATAAAGTTTGTAATTTTTTTAAGAATAAATGATGGGTTAAAATGCATGCAAAGTCATAGCTGACTGAGAAAAATCGTTTACTGGACTAACCTTTGGTCATTCATAGATTTTTAATAATTTTTATAGATTTTTTTTTAAAAAAAATCTGAAGACACCACTAGAAAGAAGACGAGAAAACCTTTCGAGTGATGTAAAGGAATCATGCATGGGATATTTGTAAGGTACCTAAAACTGGGCTACGAAATAGCCATAAAAACTGGAGATTATTTTTCCAGCACAAAATAGCCATAGAAATGTGTTTTTCCAGCAGGGAGCTGGAAAAACGTGATGAACACCAACAAACTCATAAAAATCATCTCAAAACTAATGACACAAGAATGCTAGATTCTGAGTTTGTGGGTTAATGTGTAATATTAATTTTATTAAGTAAAAGATTAAAATAAATTTAGAGAGAAAAGAAAATAGGGCTAGAGTAGCCCATAGTGAGAGCCAATGCATGGCTCTTGCTTGAAAAGCTTGCAAAGCCATGGATGACGGCTATGCTGACCAAGACAGAAATTGTGTTAGCTATGAGGAGGCAAGGAAACTGTACTAAACATTCTGGGCTTCACATGCCTTAGGTAAGAAAGCAAAGAGAATGATTGGAGAAGCTTTAAGCCTTCAAATAACAATAAAAGGTCACATGAGTAATTAGTAATCTATAATAAGATAAATTTAAAGTATGAGGATGTTAAGAAGGGGTGGTGGTTGTGTGGATGAGTAAAGAGAGAGGAGATTTTCATGGAAAATAATAATAAGTTTTATATGAAAATAGTTTACTATAATAGTATTATAAAACTTAGTGCAAGTGAAAAAGGATGATTAAGGAGAACGTCGAAGGATGGATTTTCAATCATGAAGAGGTTAAAGATTGGACTATAACTAGGGGAGAATAAGTTTAACAAAAATGGAGAAGTGATAGAAGGATAAAATATATGACGTATATGGGTGGTGATGGTTGATGACGTAAAATAGTAATTAGGTGATGGTTGTTGTTTCCCTAATTATGCAGAGTAGCCCACTGTTCTAGCAATTTTTTGAACAATTATTTTACTACAGAGCTTTAGGAGAGGTGAAGAGCCTCTCTTTGGGCTTGTGATATTCAATAGAAAAAAATTTCATGTCAAGGTTATGCATTTCTCTTCCGGAATGTCCCGTATCAGGATTTTGCATTTTTCCATTTTACTCGAATTCCCATTGGAGAATGCTAGATGGTTTATATAGCAACAAACCAATAGCTTCTTTTATTTTCTAGTACCTTAATTAGGGGTGTGCAAAACCTGGCCCGATCCTAGAACCCATCCCAACCCATGGTGTTTGGGCCGGGTCTAACCCTAACCAGCAGAAGAGAAGGGACAAACTCGCGTCCTACTTTGTGACCCGGTACCGGGTTAGGGACGGGTCCGGGTTGACCTTCGGGTTACCCAACCCGTCCCATATAATAGAAATCTACTTTTATCCCTCCTTAGAATATGTTTCAAGCATGGTCACTAAGAAAGAAGTATGAAGTAAATTACTAAACTTCTAATTTCACATCTCAGGTCTCACACTAGCCCAGTTGGTGGCTTTTAGGAAAAAAATTGTGGCTTTTATGACATTGAAAGAATGTTCTTTTATGAGAGTATTTTGTTTTTAACAATGTGACTTTAACATGACCATCAAGGAAACATCTAACAAAAGGATTTATTTATTTATATTTTGTAACATCTAATTTTGGATCAATTGGTGGCTTTTAGGTGATATCTTTTGCTGATATTTTGCCTTATAAAAAAATTAACATTTTCCCACTCATAAAAAATTTGTTTATAAAGAATCTATTTAAATTCGAGTCAGCCCGGTCCCATCCGATTTAGACCCAATCTTAAACCAACCTGCATATCATCGGGTTCCTTTGGGTCTAGGGACGGGTTCGGGTTCAAAGATTTGACCCTATCAATATTTAGGACCTGGTAAAGGACAAGCATAATCCCTCCCAAACTGTCCCACGCTCACCCTAGTACCTTCTGAAGTTTACGTAGTTTATATGGAAAGGTTCTGCACTGTTGAGTATTCACCGCATATCCTAAGATATAGTGAACTTTATTATGTTCTTATGGTGTATCCTTACCTTGAATTGTACTGATTATCATGTCATTTTCTGATTCAAATGCAATTTTTTCTTTGTATCTACTTACTACTTTAATCTTTAGAGCTATACAGTTGTATAATTCACTGCAAGTGTTTTTATTTTGGGCCTGGTGTTTATAATCGAGGTTGTCGGATTGTCTATTCCAATTAAAAAGGAGCTTCTAACTAATAATAGGTGTTGTCTAAGATGCATCATCCAAGTGACAAAATCTAGCCAAGATTGCCACTTGGGTTAGTTTACTTTTCCCGATGAAAGTAGATATTATTTTGGTATTTAGTTATTTACTTATAAGGTGTTGGTCAAACCGTATTTGCATCTGGACCTTCTTCCATCTCTATCCATCTGCCTTTCGATCTCTTTACATGCCATATCTCGAGCCCTCTCTCTAGACAGATCTCCATTGACAAGAACCTGCGTGATCTGGTTCGAACTTGACCTTGGAGCCCCTTTTTTCTAGTAATTTGTTCTACCACCCTTTGAGCAATTCTTTCAATTAATTAATTAAAATAAAATAAAAATGGTATTTAAGCAAATACAATAATACAATACCTTCTTTTACAAACACAACAAAAATAATGTATCCTTTGATCGTTTGTCCCATATGGCAAATTGAATGGCCCAAGTTTTACCACTTGGGTGGTGCAACACCCCCTTGGGAATTACATGACTAACTCTATTTAGTAAAAAACACATTAGATAATAATAAAAAAAATAATAGCTGCTTTCGGAAAATAACTCCTGTAATTCTCTATAAGTCGTGAGAGTGGGTGTAAAAATTTCTTGCGGAATACTATAAAATTCCAAACATATGTTAAAGAAGAAAACTACATTTCACACATCATCATACAAATTCTGGTCATATACCTAACATGATCGCCATCGCATACAAATTTTTCCAGAAAATGTTTTCAACATGCAAAGCTGAATTTTCAAACTATTTTTTTTACAAACACACATGTACTGACCTTCCGAACAAAATATCCCAAAGAAAATCCTAAGCTGGTCACTCTAAAAGTTATCCACTAGGAAAACCCTATGATCATCACCACGTTCAATGTCCTCTACAGTTATCAGGACTAATGTCCTCGAGTAAAACAGGAAACTCCTCTGCAACTTCTATATTTGCGTCCCACAGTACAACAGTAAAAACCAAGAAAACAGATATATTGCAAGGGTGAGATACCAACAAATGAGTTTCATCATGATAACCACATGCACGACACACAAACGACAACACACACACACACACACATATACTTCACATGAATCCTCAGAATAAATATTATACTTTAAACAATGGGATTCATACCCGACAGTCATCGCAATTTATAAGAAACATATGACACTTCAACATCCATCCATTTACTTCCTAATCTCTGGAGATCCCAACATCCATTCAATAACATCAATTATTTTGTCGGTTAAGGTTCCGAGTTCCAATTATTTAAGTAACGTAACTCAGTAGGACTCGAGCTCCAACCATCATCGTATCGTAATTCACATGAACTCCAATGATAGTCGTAACATAATTCGACCTATAAAATATCTCAAATATACGAGCTCCAGAAATAGTCGTACCATAGACCGGCCTTTCCTGGACCCACTTTCCAATCCACCAAAGGCACGTCTGCCGATTCATGCATGTAAAACATTTATTCATGTCACTTTTCTTTTTCATTCATTCTTCCCTTGTCGAGGCTCAAAGGCTCACGAGCATTCTTAATTAAACATTAAGACTTTTCATTCTCAACACAGGACACACAGTTCGAGTGCTCAATCACGAAGTCCAAGATCGATGCATCAGTCTTAGGTTCGTAGATATGGGAAACAAAGTTCACCACATCATTTACTGGACACAAAGTCCACAACATCTTTTACAGGACACGAAGTCCACAACAACTAATACGGATCCATGATCCACGTGTTAACAGAACACTAGAATCCCGACGTCTCGGCTACTAGGTTCACTTTTCTTCTTTAACATCATTTTCGTTCTGTGAAACAACAAATACAAAACAAAACCTTCGAAACTTATCCAAGTTTGTCTGAATTATTTTCGCTGAGTAAAACCCCTTTGCATAAAATCTTTTCCGTTGAAAATCGTTTATAAAACGTTAAATTGCAGAGAAATGCATTTTTCTCAAATTCCTTCCCTCTTGAAAATCTCTTTCCAGTAAATATCAAATCCTTAAAAACATAATTCCTAACTCATTTATGTTTCAAAGAAATAAAATTGTTTTTCATAGTCTCGACGTAAAGTTCTTTCTTGGATTACTGTTTATTTAGAAATAAAATCATTTATAAACCAAATGACTTTTCTTTTACAAAAACTTTTTACAACATCAATATTAAACAAATTTGAAAACTTAACTTCTCGTAATAACTTTTTATTTTATTTTTGAATTTATCTTGGAAAAACTAACGTCATTGAAATTTTTTCTCGGTTTCGTCATCACTGTTACTCATTGACTCCTCATTCACTGAAAACCCCATTAAAATATTATTTTCCACTTTTTCTTCTAATTTCCCAAATTAAATCATTTTGATTTCTCTTCAAGCTTATCAAGCTTTTATCTTTAATTTTAATTGCGCACTAACCACTATCAGGCTTCTCAGTCAATCACTCAACAACAGAAAATCCATGCAATACAGTTATAACATACTTCACAGTTATAACATGCATCACAATTATAACATGAAAATTCACATATACCATATAAATTGCACACAAGTACATAAAATTACATAAACAAACACGAAATAAATAAATCAAATAACACGACCTCACTACAATTAATCATACAGACAACACACAGATAGCATGTAGCTATCTAAAACCCCTCAAGTAAACAACCTTTACATCTTGAAGTTTCAGTTTTTTTTTCTTTGAGTGTCTCTTTGATTCTTCCGGTTCCTCCTCACAACTTCACACAACCAAACAATCTTATCATTGATAACAAATCACAACACAATTAACAAAATAAAACAACAAAATCCTTCTAACACACATGATTAAGTTCGGCCATCATGAGTTAATTAGGCTAGGGAAGTCAAAATTTCACAAGCTTTTGGATCAATTATCATTGAGTATTAGGAAGACTAAAACAATTGCCATGAATCAAAAATTTGAACAAAAACCTTCTAACACCAAGGGTTATGGTTTCGGCCATCATCAACAAATTAGGCTAGGAAATGTATTTGATTTCAATCTCTTGGATTTAGTAAGTATAGGTATTAGAAAGATTAAATCAAGTATCACATGACAAAAGGAAAAATATGGATGCAATTTTATTTTGCTTCATGCTTTTGGATAATAAATATAGAGATCATAGAGAGTTAATAGAAATTGGTTTCACATCAAAAGGATTTTTCTATGATTTTCTAGAATTATTTGAAGAAAAACACTAGAAATGGAAATAGTATGTTCTTGACAAGATTCAAATGGAATCAACGAAGATTGAAGGCAAGAATGATGAAGAGATGAGAGTTTACCTCTTTAATGATGAAGAATTGAAGTGAAATGATCCTTACAAGTCTTGTTCAACAATGGAAGCTTGTGAGTGTTCTTGAGAAAATGTGAAGATGATGAAGTGAATGAGAGAAAATGGTTAAATGTGGGGTAAGGGTGTGGGCCGTGTGGGTAAGGATAGGATTGTCCAAAAAAAAATTGACTTAGGGACAAGCTTGAAATTACATAAAAAGACTAAGCGTATTTTGGTATTTTCCTTTAACAAATATCTAGATATTTGTAAAATTAATTATGACTCGCAATGAATGATCATCACATCAATCACTTCAGTCACCTCAGCTCCCTATCTGGCTCCATCGTTTATCCGACTTAAGTTTTACACGAGTTTATTTTGAAGATTATGCCCGTATAAATATTTTATTTTTTTCGCAAAAAATTTCAAAAAACCAATATCTTTTTCAATACGATATAAACCTAAACATTTTCGTTCACGAGTCAAAATTAGGTTTTTATGATCAGTAAGCTTTTACTGTGTAACACCCGATTTTTCACTATTTACTGTTTTATATCGGTAAAATATACAGGAATGTTTATATTTTTATTTTAAAACTTAGAAAATGATTTGTGATAAACCAAAATCATATCCATACTCTACTTTACCACAGAGAGTTACGATTAAATTTTGGGTCGAAATTTCAAACGAAACCCGGTCTGCGTTTTAATGACAGTAAGAATTTTACTGTTCAAATAACCTAATTTTGACTCGTGAACGAAATACTTAGGGTTTTTAGGAAGTTTCCAATGAATAAGGCTATTTTAAAATTTTTTTACTTAAAAAGTGAAATAATATATATTATACTGGCATCATACGAAATCGGGTGAACGTCGGAGCTGAATACGGGATTTGCGAGACCCGCTAAAGAATAAATGGCTAGTCATTCAAGATTACTCACAAGGGGTGAGTCATGTAGATGACTCACAATAGTAATGATGCCTCTTTGAGGAATTTACTAGTATGTCCTCAAGGTTGGTTTTTATCACAAAATTGCCATTGTATAAGATTTCAATTTTGTCCCTAAAAATTTATGCCTTGGACCCTTTTTCCCTAGCTTTCCCATGGCCCAAACCCTCCATGAGAGCCCATTCCATTGCTATACAAGGCATCTTCATCTTCTCCATGAAGTTTGTTCATCTTTTCTCTTAAAATTTCTAAGTTTCCATAGCCTTGTTTTGTGAAGAAAGTACTTGATCCTTAGCTCATTTTCCATTTCCAAGAGGTATACCATACTCATATTACTTAATCATCATCATTTTCTTCATTTATTTTTGTGTTTTGGAGCCTTGATCAATATGTGTCATCTTAGGGTTTCCAACTTACAAAATTCATAGAAAATCATAGAAAAATCCAATGAGCATGACACCAATTTCCATGATCTTATTATC
This sequence comes from Sophora flavescens, assembly GCA_030762895.1. Lineage (NCBI taxonomy): Eukaryota > Viridiplantae > Streptophyta > Magnoliopsida > Fabales > Fabaceae > Sophora > Sophora flavescens. The sequence goes on from CM061063.1 coordinate 261,882,559, forward strand.
ACCTCTATATTTAAGATCCATGTGTATTCATCAAACAAAAAATTTCTTGCCTATTGAACCTAACAAGGCCGAACCCTAGTTTGTTGTGGGGGAGGACTTTGTTCATTTTGTTTAACTAATCTTGCTTAATTCAATCCTTATAGCTCATGTATGTATTGAATCCATGATGATTTGATAAAATTAAAATATCTATGTCATTATTCTACTCATGGCCGAATTTGGTTTGTTAAAGGATTGTAGTATTTTATTGCAATCCTTGTATCTGAAGTGTTGATTTAGGGTTTTAAGTGATTATTAATCACTAATTCAAAAGCTTAGGAATTTTAAGCTATTTTAAAACCCCAAGGCCGAAACCAACATGTAGGAAAATAGGTGGTTTTAAGTTGTTTTATTGTTGATTGGTTGTTGTAATTGTTGAAGGATAAGCTTTATATCGGGTACGTGTGATATCGACGCTTGGATTTACGGCGAAACTTTTATCGGAGGAAAAATCTTCTAGAGGTAAGGGGATTACCTGAGGGGTTTTTCTGATAGCTGTATTTAATTGTTTGTGGTCTGTATTATTTATTGACTATATTTATTATTTTACGTAGTTAGCATTATTTACTTTTAAATTATCTGCTTTTAAATTTTTTATCTGCATTTAATTGTTATTATATTTTATTGCATGTCATTAATTTCTACTTGCAATATTATTGGCATGAAATTGTTATTGATGTTGATTGTGGATTGAAAAGCCTGACAGTGGTCAGTGCTCAATTAATTACGAGGTTAAAAGCGTTAAAAAGCTTTTTATGGAATAATAAGTTTTAATTGATGGAAAATAGTAATATAATATTACTTAATTATTTGATTGGTTAAAAATGGACGATAGTGAAAGATGACATTATTTAAATGATGTAACGGCGTACGAGTGTTTTATGGGTCACAGTGAGGAAGTAACCGTAAAAATATTTTAGTACTGCTAATGTATACATAAGAAATTTCTAAATATTATAAAATAATATTATAAAAAAATAAGTTTCAAAAATAATTTTATTATGGTGTTGGAAAAATTATTTTACTAGAAAAGTCATATTTTAGACTTAAAACGTTTCTAAAACGTCAAACGTCGGACAATTCCGACAATATTTACAGAAGTATTCTTTAAAATAGCAATATTAGTTAAAACAGAGAATTAGTCTCAAAACGATGTTTCAGGTTCAAAAATATTGATTTTTGAAAGAAAATGGGTTTTAAGTGATTTTGAGGATTTTATAAAATGAATTTCCAACGTAAAAGGATTTTCTGTAAAGTATTTTTATACAACGATGCTATTTCCAACAACTTGGATAAGTTGAGGAACTTTTGTTTTGATTTGTGTTTCACAGAACGAAAATAATTTTAAAGATGAAAAACAGACCTAGAGACTGAGACGTCAGGGTTCTAGTGTTAAATGATGTGGATGATGTGTCCCAACGGTGAAGTTATTGGCTATATGTCCTATAAAACGTTGTATTTATTTTGTGCGCTAAAATCTACGTATCTATGACTGGTGCATCGGTCTAGATTTCGTGATTTGCACATTTTGACATGGAGTCTGTTTTATTGGAATGATGGATTAAACTTAAATGTTTAAACGTTGGATTGGTCGTGAGTCTTCGAGCACCGACAAGGAAAGAATGAACACAAAGAAAATGACGTGAACAAAACGTTTTACATGCATTTTTGGGGCAGACGTGCCTACGCATTGGACTTGGATGCTTGATGTCAAGTATTCATGATGTTGCATCATTGTGCCTTGATGGACAACGAAACTATATACTATGAATAATATCCACTGTGCCTTGTTTTGGACAGTGATATGGTTAATTTAAAACTTGCCTTATTTGTCAATGATTAAAACCTGCCTTATTTGGCAACGAGAGCTTGATCAGCTCATTTATTTGGTGGTTGAAGCTCCGGAGATTAGGTACCAAAGTTAGATGATGAATATTAAAGTGTCATTGTTTTTAAAATGACAATGACTATTGGGTATGAAACCCTTTGATAAATAAATTGTTTATCTTTTAATATACATGTTAAATGATGTTTGAGTGTCGTACATATGGTTATCGTTTTAAAATCCATATATCAGTTCTCACCCTTGCGCGTTTTATTGTTGGTCTCTTTTCTGTATGGTATATATTTCTATCTGAGTATAGATGGATCCGACGATGCCATTGGCACACACAAGGGTTCGTTCCCTCCATTTTGAGGATGTGGAGAATATAGGCGCGTGGGTTATTAACCATGAAGCCCACAGTGCGACATATACCGAGGGTATACATACTGTAGAGGGCACCATAGCGACTAGACCATAGCGTGAGCATCATACTGTGGAGACCATAGAGGTAACCTTACCTCCGATGTGGTTCCTACTACAACACCTGGTTGATCAGGGGGAGCTTTAGGCACAGTCGTTAGCTGAGGCAACACCGGCATCACTTCTAGAGGAGATGGTTATAGATCCGGAGGAGTTCGTAGAGGATGTGCCCGAGTACATTCCTCTTGATAACGACGACGATTCACCAGATGAGGGTGCAGTCGAGTCTTCATCCGATACTTCTACGGGGAGTGGGATTGATCATATGATCTTCCCAATGGGTATCATTAGATACGACCAGCTGTAGGTAGATTCCATTTTTGGGGTAGTGTTTCCGTCAGTCTATTTCTAGCTATTGAGAGCCATGTTTTGTTATGTGGTCATAGACGATTCACTACGTGTTTGTTATATTTTTATTTCTTTACTTAGTCATGTTGAGAATGGCCTGTCCTGATAAAGGTCCTGTATAGTTATATGTTTGTACAAAACTGCTAATGCATATGATGATATATATACATATATGTTATGTTTGATTATGTCGTTGTATGTTGTTGAATGTCAAATTTAAAAAAAATTATCACCATTTTTGGTATTAAGAAAAGTGTTATAAAATATTATTTTTCGAAAGTAACCAGCATAATTAACGTTTATTTTTCCACAACGTATTACTATGTGATGACCCAAGAAGGGGTGTCATATACTGTCGGTGAAAATGCAGATCGAGTTCCGTTTAAATTTTCAACCCAAAATTTAACTGAAACCTCTACTATTTAGTAGAGTCTAAATATGATTTTGTTTTATACAAAATCATTTTCTAGGCCTTAGATAAAAATATAAACATATATATATATATATATATATATATATATATATATATATATATATATATATATATATATCGATACTGAGAAACAATAAAAATCGGGGTGTTACAGGTGTTGCACCACTGCACCACTTTGGTGGGTGGTGCACCATATCCATAACCCTGATAATGATACCAAAGGTATCAAGTAGGACACAATGATCTCATAAAACACATTTGCTATAACAAGAAAGAGCATGCCTTTGCATCATGCCATCTTGTGCACACACACACAAAATTTACTTTTATAGTAAAATAATCTATTCAAAGAATCTCTCTCTTTCTCTCTGGTCTTTTAAAAGATGAGATAAACTAGACATGTTCTTTGTTCCTTGCTGGATCAATGACATTCACGTATTTTTGGTTGGGCCTTTACTGTTTTTCTTTGTATTGTACCTTCATAAAAGACCTATTCACTAGTTGCGAAGATATGTGCTGTGACATAATAATATGTATTGTGCTGAACTCAATCCTTTGTTAGTTAAACATCCTTGATTGGTTAGCACCTTAATTTTTATAAAAATTTTAAATTTCTTAAGATTGTTACAGAATCCTAGTTGTCATGGATGTTCTTAAAATAAAGTAAATAGGAGGCATGTAGACTATAAGGCAAATAGGTATGCTAGAGATTGCTCTAAGAAGGCTCAAGACATGTTTATTGTTCGGTAGACTTATGGTACGGGGACTAGAACATAAAGTCATGTGACTTTTTTAAGTGATCACATGACCACCAACTAACTTCTAATCCTGACCATCCATGTATGGTTTAATGGCCCATATTTGCTCATCTCATCTCTCATAATAATACACTCCTCTCACTTGAGTCATTCCATATATATATATAGGGATTTACTAACATACACTCACACATTTTTTAGAAGGTGTATGTTAGTAAACTATACCTTCAGGGTATTTTCCATTTTTTTTTCTTTAATATTTATAATGTTTTAGGAAGAATTGAAAAACTCAATAATGAGGCTGGAAGTTCTTTACTAGTTCAAAGCACACAGTCGTATGTCATGAAAGTATGACATATATTTTAAAGTACAAGGACCTGGAAAGAGGGGGCATGTGTGTTCCGTGGGTAAAATTCCAAAATCTATAAAATCGAAGGTCTGTCTGACTGAAAAGGAAGAGTTACGTGATAAGAGGTAAGTGTATGGAAAGGTTGTTGGCAAATGTTATGACGTTGATTCAAAATCGATTTTCAGGAGAAAATGTTAATGATATTATACATGTATATTATGTTTTCCTCATGAAGTTCATATTTTGAGGAATATGTTTTTTCTTGTGCGTGAGGTATGAAAAAACTAAGTTTTCCCTCATGAATATGGTACTGCTTAGTATTAACTAATTCTCACTAAAATTGTTAATATTTCATATGGTGACTTATGCTATTTTCAACTTGTTCTTTTTTTATTGCAGGTGAAAGTTAAGAAGCTAAGATGTTATTGACGGCGTAAAATTGACAATTAAGTGAAATGATTTATTTTTAATTTTTTATATTGGTATGTGACTTTATGTGCATACTGAAGGAAAACCTTATAATTCTAAATACCATACAGATACAAATTATAGCATGTGATTCATGTTAATCAAATGAAAGAGAAGAATTTCATACCTTGGAGATTCGCAGAATCCATCACAGCAGATCAAAGGGTGAGAAGGAGATGAACAGTGATCAGAATGTTGGAGAAGGTGAGAGGGTTACTCCTCTCTTTCTGGTTGGTTTTGGTGCTATGTTTCTGTCTGTAAGAATGCCTAATGGGGAGGCTATTCTTATAACCTACCAGCAGAGAGTAGGGACCTCTCAACGGGTTAACATTAGAAATGACCCATCCCATCATAGGGTCACTCTTTAGTAAATACCCAACAACTATTTCACCAATTGGTTACGTAATTAAGAATTAATTTTATAACTGATATATATTAATAATTTAATTATAATTTAATAACCAATTAATGCTAATCCATATATTATACACATTAAAATTTAACATTCTCCCACTTGGATAGCATTAATCAATTATTAAAGAGAAATATCAGTTACAATCAAAGCACACGTTAACCAGCAGTATAAGAAATACAAGCTTTAACAATGCAGAAATAGTATCCGATAGGGAAGTAAATCATACATGCTAAAGACTCATATTTCACATAAAGATTGATGAATATAAAATTGCATATAATTAATAAAGAGAAATATGCAATTCAAAAAATGGTCCAAGCATCTTAAAATGCTATAAGAGATATGAATCCAAGAATGATGTCAATTTACATATCTCATAATAAAAAAACGATAATGGGCAAATAATGGTTTCAGACTCCCACTAATCCAATACATCAAAAGACTTAACTAAGCCCATATGAATTACATGATTCCGGAATATTCCAACAGTTAAGCCTTTGGTTAGTGGATCAGCAAGCATGTTTCCTGTATCAATATGCTCAATACGAGTCTGAAACTCCTGAATCTTCTCTCTAACGAACAAATATTTCACATCAAAATGCTTAGTGCGAGAAGAGCTTCTATTGTTATGAGAGAAGTTCACAGCAGCAGTATTGTCACAATATATCACAAGTGGCCTAGATATGCTTTCAACAATATGAAAGCCAGAAATCAAATTTTTCAGCCACATGGCTTGACAAGTAGCCTCATAGCAAGCAACATACTCTGCTTCCATGGTAGAAGTAGGCAGTAGCGTCTGCTTGACGCTTTTCCAAGAAATAGCTCCTCCCGCCATCATAAAGATAAAGCCGTAGTAGATTTTCGGTCGTCAGGGGCAACTGCGAAATCGGAATCGAGAATAACCAGGTGACCTGAAGTTGATCGGACTTCTTATAGGTCAACATATAATCTTTGGTTCCCTTCAAATATCTCATGACCTTTTTACGGCTTTCCAATGACCCAAACCTGGGTTGCTCAAGTATCTCCCTAAAGCATTTACAAGCAAAAGCAATGTCGGGATGAGTACAAACTTGAGCATACATTAAACTCGCCAACAATGGAAGCATATGGGACCTTTTTCATTTCATTTATTTCTACATCATTTTGAGGACATTGAGATTTAGAGAATTTTTCTTCACCCTTTTGAACAAAGCACATGGGGAGCAAGAATGCATATTAAACCTTTTGAGGACCTTTTCAATATATCCTTTTTGAGACAATCCAAGAACACCACGTGACCTATCACGATAAATCTGGATGCCTAAAACAAATGAAGCATCACCAAGGTCTTTCATATCAAAGTGGCTACTCAACATGAGTTTTGTCTCGGTCAGGATTTTAACACAACTGCTAGCAAGAAGTATATCATCAACATATAGAACGAGAATGATGAATTCACCCTCACAAGTCTTCAAGTAAACGCACCGATCCGAGGCATTTTCTTTGAAGCCAAGAGAAGTGACAACCTGATCAAACTTCAAATACCATTGTCCTGAGGCCTGTTTCAGTCCATAAATAGACTTATTCAGCTTGCAAACCAAGTGCTCTTTCCCTGTTTCAGCAAAACCTTGAGGCTGAACCATGTAAACATCTTGATGAAGGTCTCCATTCAGAAATGCCGTCTTCACATCCATCTGGTGAAGTTCTAGATCAAAATGAGCTACCAAAGCCATGACAACTCGAAATGAATCTTTCATAGAGACTGGTGAGAAAGTCTCCTTATAGTCAATGCCTTCTCTTTGGTTATAGCCTTTAGCTACTAGTCTGGCTTTGTACCTTTCAACTTTACCATCTGGAGTACGTTTGGTTTTGAAAACCCATTTGCATCCAACAGGTTTACAACCAATTGGTAATTCCTCCAGACTCCAAACACCATTATGAGACATAGAAGACAACTCATCATGCATAGCATTCAGCCAATCAGAAGCATGAGAGCTAGAAATTGCCTCCTCAAAGGTAATAGGATCATCATCATCATTGAGGTCAAACTCATGTTCCTGAAGATATACAACATAATCATCTGGTATGGAAGGTCTGCGCACTCTTTGAGATCGTCTCAGTGGAATTTCATCAACAGAAGATCATGTTCTTGTTCATCTACAAGCGGTGCTGCCACACCATCTTCATGTTGAAGATTCTGATCAACATCATTAGCTAGAATCAAAAACTTCTGAAGGAAAAGGAATAGCTGGTATAGGAACAATGGTGCGATCTTCTTTAAGAGTAACTGGTCGTGGTATATCACTCCCACTATCCAAGTCATCCTCAAAGAAAACCGCTCGATCAGATTCGACGACTCGCATAGAATGAGATGGACAATAGAATCTGCTACCTCTTGAACCCACACAATAGCCAATAAAGAAGCCACTAACAGTCTTAAGATCAAGCTTCTTAGACTGAGGATTATAAGGTCTAACTTCTGCCTTACAACCCCATACATGAAAATGTTTCAAACTCGGCTTCTTTCCACTCATGAGCTCATATGGAGTTTTTGGTACAAACTTGCTGGGTACTTGATTTAGAATATAGACAGCAGTTTTTAAGGCATCTCCCCAAAGAAAGTCTGGCAATGATGAATGGCTCAACATACATCTTACCATCTCCATAAGTGTGCGGTTACGCCTCTCTGCAACTCCATTTTGCTCAGGAGTACCAGGCATAGTGTATTGAGCTTCAATACCGCATTCCTCAAGAAATCTGGCAAAAGGTCCTGGGTTTCTACCCGTCTCATTATATCTACCATAGAATTCTCCACCTCTGTCAGATCTAACACATTTTATTTTCCTACCTGTTTTCAACTCAACAAAGAAATTTTAAAGGATTTGAAAGCATCTAGGGAACTAGACTTTTCTTGAAGAAGGTCTATCCATCCATATCTCGAGAAATCATCTATAAAGGTAATGAAATACCCATATCCACCCATGGCAGTGGGTGTAATAGGTCCACACAGGTCGGTGTGAATCAACTGTAGCACATCGTCACACCTATTTGCAGCTTTATTCCTAACCTTGGCAGTAAATTTGCCCTTGATGCAATCAACACTTGTATCAAAATCGGAGAAGTCTATATCATGGAGAATACCTTCCTTGACTAGCCTCTCAATACGGGGCCTAGAAATATGCCCCAAACGTCGATGCCATAACATAGAAGAATGTTCATTAATCCTACTGCGTTTGTTTCCAACAGCAGAATTGACAGACATGTCATGTAGATCTAACATATAAAGGCCATCACGTAAAACTCCTGAACCAACGGAAACAGAATCTGAATAAACAAGCAATTTCCCACTACCAAACTTAAAAGTGTAACCACATTTATCCAAAGCAGAAACAGAAATCAAGTTCCTTCTCATAGAAGGTGCATACACAAAGATCTCTTAAAAGCAAATTATGTCCAGAAGGCAAAAGTAAAGAAACAATTCCAATGTCAATAACAGAAACTCCAGCTCCATCTCCCATAATAATCTTAGACTCAACATCACTTGGTTTCCTCAGGCTTGTGAACCCCTGCAAGGAATTCACAACATGAATGGTTGCACCTGAATCTAACCACCAAGTATTTGGAGGAACATCAATGACATTGGATTCAAAGCATGTTAGAGCCTTCTCAAAAGTCATAAAATTCTCCCCAACAGCTTTCTGATATTCTTTAGCATTATCGGTCTCTAAGATACTCTGCCTGATGGATTTTTCCATAGTATACTTCATCACTTTCAGGCACACTCTATTAGAGTATTCCCATTTCTCATAAGCAATCCTCTGTGCTGCAGTAGACTCATTTATGAGAGCAGCTGGCTTGTCTTCCCTCAAGGTCAGATCCAAGTCAGCAATGGTTAAGTAGAGATCTAGAGTCTCTTTCTAGTCCTCATAGTTTGTCCCATTTAGAGTTTTGACAGAATTTGGGAAGGAGGCTGACATAAAACATAGAATAAGGAATCATTAAGAATTGAAGGGTAATATGATTCCATATATATATGTTCAGCCGATCTTGCCCATAATACAAATTTCTTATTCATTATAATTCCGCCTAAGGGTCCCGAATCATAATAAACAAGAAATACAATAAGAAGAATAATACAATGTACAAAACTTACATCACCAAAATTTCTAATACCGATAGGGTACTTGAAACCATAATTGACATAAGCTTAAGACAATAGTACGATGTATAATAACGAATTACATTAATAATAATACACCGATAGGGTATAATTATTATTAATATAATACAAATATAACACATTAGAATAATCAATTATTTAACAACACAAATTTTGTATAATTATTCCCACGATAGGTGAGTTCATAACTATACAAAATATCAATAGTCATGCTACAATTATACATTAGAATAATTAATTGTTTAACAACACAAATTTTGTATAATTATACCCACGATAGGTGAGTTCATAACTATACAAAATATCAACAGTAATGCTACAATTATACATTAGAATAATTAAATTGTATAACAAATGCAGCATAGAACACACAACTAAATTCACATAAGGCTCTAAAATTAATTCCATCTATATGACACATGATCAAGGAGAGTATAACATATCAAAGTGTCACAAAAAAGTAGAGAACAATCACAAAATTTTAGATCAAAACCTTAGAGTACAGTATTAAAAAATACAATATATTTTTCGGTTTTAACGATATATAAAATATTCGCGAGGCAAGAGGTATCTCGCGAGGCGAATCTTGTGAAAAGTCAGCAACGTTTGGTCTTCTCGCGGGTACTCGCGAGGCGAGTAAAGTGTTCGCGAGGCGACCCAGAAACCTTTCATTTTCCCAGAACGGTCAGCCTTCGGGGTCGCGAGGCGAGAAGAGTAGTCGCAGGGCGACCCAGAGACCTTTCATTTTCCTAGAACAGTCAGCCTTCGGGGTCGCGAGGCGAGAAGCGTAGTCGCGGGGCGACCCAGAGAGCATGACAATTTCACTGTTCTTCTGGCTTTCAGGTTCGCGAGGCGAGAATAATCTCGCGAGGCGAATCTGGAATTCCACAGATGCTGATGCCCAGAATCGCGAGGCGAGCAAAACTCGCGGGGCGATCGAACCAGTTTCACGCAAAAGGGAAATGAAAAGGCATCGATTTCTCACATTTTATTTGATGAAATCCAACGATTTTCGAGTATGTTACTCGAGTAACATGTGGGAAGAAAAGCCCTCAAACAATTTTCGAAATCATTGGCCAGAATCATAGTTTCGAATTTTGAAGAACAAGCCATGAAAACGAAAGTTGTTGAAGGGAAAAAAATTCTGGGCACGCAAAATTTTTACGATATTGATATAACATGATATGAAAATCCCTAACAAATTTTGTATCTTGATTGAAAAACATAAATTAGGGTTCATACAATTTTCAGAACAGCTATAACATGTATCTATCCATGGCTCTGATACCAATTGAAGGAAAACCTTATAATTCTAAATACCATACAGATACAAATTATAGCATGTGATTCATGTTAATCAAATGAAAGAGAAGAATTTCATACCTTGGAGATTCGCAGAATCCATCACAGCAGATCAAAGGGTGAGAAGGAGATGAACAGTGATCAGAATGTTGGAGAAGGTGAGAGGGTTACTCCTCTCTTTCTGGTTGGTTTTGGTGTTATGTTTCTGTCTGTAAGAATGCCTAATGGGGAGGCTATTCTTATAACCTACCAGCAGAGAGTAGGGACCTCTCAACGGGTTAACATTAGAAATGACCCATCCCATCATAGGGTCACTCTTTAGTAAATACCCAACAACTATTTCACCAATTGGTTACGTAATTAAGAATTAATTTTATAACTGATATATATTAATAATTTAATTATAATTTAATAACCAATTAATGCTAATCCATATATTATACACATTAAAATTTAACACATACTATATGCTAGTATGTTAATTTTAGGTGGACTCATGTCTAACTATTTTGTAATTGATATGTTAATTGTAAGAGTTTATGTTAATTTTTTATGTGAATGAAGTTTTATTTTATTTTGGTTCCAAAACACATTTAATATTTTATTGTTTATTTAATTTATAATTTAATCAATGTTTTAAAATAAAATACGGTATTTATTATTATTCCTTTAATGAGCATATATTTTATCACCAAAATCTAGTGATAGAAGCAAAACTGTGGGTACAACAAATTATAATTTGTTACTAAAACTTATACTAAAGAAAGATAAATTGTGGTAAATGTTCAAGTATTTTTCGACGGGTATAAACATTGTCACTACATCCTATAGAGATAGGACCAAAATCATAAGTATAACAAATTATGATCTGTCACTAAAATGTATACCAATGGAATATAAATTGTAGGTATATCTATGCGTAATACACCAATAGGCGTGACAACCGTCACTAAAGCCTATAGCAGCAGAGATAAAACTGTAGGTATAAGGTATTATAGGTTGCGAAAAAAAGTCAGTCTTCATAGATATTTGGGGCTATACCTATGATTTTCCTCGTTTTACTAACGGTTTTTTGTTGTCACTAAATGACACTTTCCTTGTAGTGTATTTTATGCCCTAACTCATTTTTGAAAGATTTGAATAATTATTTTAGCCACACACCGCAATCTTCCCTCATAAATACAACTATCGAGATGAAAATGACAATGAACTAGGTATGACATATACCCTAATTCTTATTCTAAATTTTGTTAACCCTCTATATGGTATACAAGTTTTTAATATTTATTTATAGAAAGACTTAATGTTGCAACTATTGCAATATTGTAACATTTTTAACCATATAAACATGTTAAATTTGGAGGTGAGTTGCGATGACATTTGGATGGGTTAGTAATCGATATCACAATATTTTGACTATTGCAATTGTTGGAGGTGAGTCACGATAATATTTGGATTGGTTAGCAAATGATATAAATGTGCATGAGTATGTTAAGAATCACCAATGTGGTCAAGTAGGTATTAATGACAAAAATGAATATTAGAAGACTATTTCTCATATTATAGACTTATACCTTTTTTTTTATAAGCAAAATATCATTCAAATGGTACAAGGGGTACTGACCGCGCTGTCGCCACGCGCCAAAAAGAACGAGCGTTTACAAAAATAATGTAGTATAGAGCGACAACTCGGATATCGTCTCTCAAGGACTCTTTAGTTGTTGTTATTATTAACAGAAAATCAAAAGTTAGTTTTGGGGGTTTTTGGATTGAGTGCAATTAAAATAAAGAAAACAAAATAAAAACAGAGTAAGAAAACAAGAAGTTAAAATATTATCAAATAAACTAAAGAACGATTAACCTACTGTTCTCGGTTTCCCACTATCATTGGTTCATATAACTCCAAGCCCTAAGCAAATTCTAATCCCCTCCCGGTTGTAGCAACAATTAACAACGCAATCACTACTACGGATGCATGTTCCTATTCCCGAAATAACAAACGGGGTTAAGCCCTCATGAACAAACGAACATGAATGAACACACGCCAAATAACAAACGCGATTAAGTATAAGAACATGGCATCACCGAAATGAATCAATACAACACTATACATTCCTGAAATAACAAACAGAAACATATAGCATCGTATTGAAAAGAGAAAAGTAAGTGAAAACAGGAATTATAGAACCTCAAATGTAAATGGAAACCAATCCCAGTAGATTAATCTAGGAGACCAATTCTCCATTACAAAAGTAAAACACAAAAGAAAAGAAATAAACTATTGAAAACTACTACTACTGTCTACCAAAGATTAGCCAAAACTGGCTAACTCTCTGACCCCCACTAACTATGACTAACTCCTCTCTCAATATCTGAATGCTCCTTTTATTGACTTCAACCTCTGCCTCTTAGCTTTCCAAAACCACTTAATTTGCTTAATTATGAATTAAGATGAGGGAGTTATGTCCACATTCAACTCATAGGGCAGCTGAAATGCCTCTGACTTCACAAGGATTAAAGACCTTCAAAACGGCTCTGTTTGGAATAATGGTCTTCATGAGAGTTAAAGCTCTTTGTTTTATCTTTCATTTGCCACCGGTTTCAGTTCCAACCGACATCTACAGCCCAAGTTATGGCGCAATCTTCATGACCAGTTCAGGTTCCAATGACAGCAATTATATTCTGACTTCCAGACTCGCGAGGCGAATGGATGCTCGCGAGGCGAACGCTTCAACTTCAAAATTGCCACGGCCGTGATCTTCAACACGGGTAAACCGTGATCGTCTCTGACTTTTCAAGCTTGCGTGACTCGCGACGCGAGATATCCTTCGCGGGGCGAACCGGAATTATTTCCTTTTTATTAACCTGAAAATAAGAAAATAACAGTAAGTACTTTATTCACTCTAAATCAACTAAATTAACCTAAAAACACTTTACAGACTCAAAATACTACTTAAGGACAATCAAGTCTAATTTGGGTGAAAATGATATAAAATTAGCACAAAGCCAAGGTCTTTACTAGTTATAAAACCAGTCAAACAGAGGCTCATCAGGTACCAACCCAACCACTGTACAAAAGAAACATACCACCCAGCACAACATAAGCTTGAAACAAAAAAAAAACCCTGCGTCAGTAATAAGGCCGGTATATAAAGCATGGTAGATATCTTATTTGCTTATAACAGATTGTAACTATTTTGGTTAATAGTTAGTGATGTAAATAAAGCCTGTATAAGGCTTGTAATTGCTCTCATTCATCAAGGCTAATGAAAAGCTAATGCATTTCCAGAAAATACTTCATCTCTAAACTCTCTATCTCTCTCAAATCTTTCTTTCATTTTCAGTTTTCGATATGAGTCTATAACAGATTGGTATCAGTAGCAAAGGTTGGGTTTTCTTGGAGGAATCATTATTGCTCCCAATACCAAGAATGGGTTCCACAAAGTTTGATATCGAAAAGTTCACAGGAAAGAATGACTTTAGTTTATGGAGAATGAAGATGCGGGTGCTTATGGTGCATCAAGGAATAGAGGAGGCTTTCAATAGGGAATCAAAACTTCCGAACACACTACTAGAAAAAGAGAAGAAGGAGATGCTCAACAAGGCTCACAGTGCTTCGATTTTGTCCCTCGGAGACAACTTTCTTAGGGTAGTCTCAAAGGAAAAGACAGCTGCTGCTATATGGCTCAAATTGGAAACCCTATATATGATCAAATCTTTGGCCAACAGGTTGTATTTGAAGCAGAAGTTGTACACCTTCAAAATGCTGCCAGGGAGGTCATTGGAGGATCACTTGGATGATTTCAATAAGATCATCATGGATCTGGAGAATATTGTTATCATGGTTGATGATGAAGCTCAAGCATTGCTCCCGCTCAGGTCTTTGCCAAGTGAATTCGATACTCTCTCAGACATACTCATCTATGGCAGAGACACACTGTCATTAGAGGAAGTTCAGGCTGCTTTATTTTAAAAAGAATTGAAGAAAAGATCTGAGGTAAAAGGTGATCAGGGTGCTTAAGGATTGTACACAAGAGGCAGGGCAAAAAATGGTGACTTTAAGAGCAAGAAAGGATCAAGATCCAAGTCGAGAGATGGCAAGAAAAGAAAGTGTTTTACCTGTGGGAGGGAGGAACATCTCAAGAAAGAATGTCCTGAGAAAGGAAAGAAAAAGAAGAACAAGGAGCAAAAGAATTACAATGGAGATGCAGATGTGGTGTTAGAAGGTTATGAAAGTGTTGAAGTGATGTGTGTGTCAGAAGAAAAACTGAAACCAGAATGAGTTCTTGATTCAGGGTTCACATTCCATATGTGCCCTAACAAGGACTGGTTCATTTATTACACAGAAGGCCATGGAGGATAGGTTATGTTAGTCAATAACAAAGCCTGTCCAATGATTGGAATTGGTGCCATCAAGCTAAAACTTGAAGATGGAGCAACAAGGATCTTGCAAGGGGTGAGACATGTGCTTGAGCTGAAGAGAAATTTAATTTCTCTTGGAATGTTTGATAAGCAAGGCTATTTGTACAAAGCTGAAGGTGGAGTTCTAAGAATCACAAAGGGTTCCATGGTGATGATGAAGGGAAAATTGGAGAATGGTCTGTGTTTCCATCTTGTCAGTATTGTTGTGGGTAATGCTAATGCAATTTCTGAACTAAGCCAGTCTCGAGCAAGTCTTTGGCACAGAAGGCTTGGACATATCAGTGAAGGAGGTCTCAGGGAGTTGAGCAAACAGAAACTGCTGGGCAAAGACAACATTGAAGCACTGGAATTCTGTTAACACTGCATTTTTGGAAAGGCAAAAAGGTTGAAGTTTGCCACTACCGTTCATCACACAAAAGGTACTCTTGACTACATTCACAGTGACTTGTGGGGGCCATCAAGAGTTCCTTTACACAGTGAAGCAAGGTATTTTTTATCCATAATTGATGATTTTTCAAGAAAGGTATAGATTTACATTCTTAAAAACAAGAATAAGTCATTTACAAAATTTAAAGAGTGGAAGGCCTTAGTTGAAACTCAAACCAGCAGAAAGATAAAAAGGTTTAGAACTAATAATGGTTTGGAGTTTTGTTCTAATGAATTTGATCAATTTTACAAAGAAAATGGAATTGTGAGGCATAGAACAGTTAGAGCAACCCTTCAGCGGAATGGGCTTGCTGAAAGAATGAATAGGACAGTCATGGAGAGGGTTAGGTGCTTATTGTCCCATGCAAACTGTTCTGCACATTTAGGGGCTGAAGCAGTGATGACTGCTACTCATCTTATCAATAGAAGTCCTTCCACTGCTATTGATATGAAAACACCAGAAGAAATGTGGTGGGGCCATCCTCCAAGCCTTGAAAATTTGAGAATCTTCGGATGTGTGGCTTATGCTCATATAAATCAAGGTAAACTTGAACCAAGGGCTCTGAAGTGCATGTTTCTTGGATATCCTCAAGGAGTAAAAGGATACAGGTTGTAGTGCATTGAAAAGGAGGAGCCTTGAGTACTGATCAAATGTTCTACTCAAATAAAGACTCAAATCAGCAGCATGAATTGGCTGATGTTGAGAAAATTCATTTGGAGGTGGAGCCATTGCATGAATCAAGGGTTCATGAGCTTGATGCAGAACCTGAAATTGAAGCTCATGAGCATATTGAAACCACAACTCAATAGGATCAGCAGGACTATCTCTTGGCCAGAGATAGGAGCAGAAGAACCATTATGCCACCAATCAAATTTGGTTATGCTTATATGGTTGCTTTTGCTCTTACAGCTGTAGAAGAAATTGAGGGAAATAAGCCTAGAAGCTATACTGAAGCAGTAAACATCAAGCAATCTCATGAGTGGATTGCTTCCATGAATTAGGAATTGAGTTCCTTGCACAAGAATAATACCTGGGTGCTGGTTGACAGACCAAAAGGGAAGAAGATTATTCAAGCCGAAGGAAGGAATTCTAGATGTTAAAGAGGCTAGATTCAAAGCAAGGTTGGTGGCAAGAGGCTTTACAGAAAGAGAGGGCATTGACTACAATGAGGTGTTCTCTCCTGTTGTAAAACACTCTTCAACCAGAATGGTTTTGGCCTTGGTTGCACAAGAAGACATAGAATTGGAGCAGCTTGATGTAAGAACAGCTTTCTTACATGGAGAACTTGAGGATCAGATTCACACGACTCAGCCAGAAGGTTGTATCAAGAAGGGTGATGAAGTCAAAGTATGGTTGTTAAAAAGGTCACTCTATGGCCTTAAGCAGTCACCTAGGCAGTGGTACATGAGGTTTGACACCTTCATTTTGAAGAATGATTTTAAAAGGTGTGAATATAATGGTTGTGTTTACTTGAAGAAAACTGAGCATAGAGCTATTGTTTACTTACTCCTCTATGTAGATGATATGTGGTCGCGCTGTCGGGGACGCACCAAAAAGAACGAGCGGTTTGTAAAACTGTAGTTTAGGGCGACAACTCGGATGTCGTCTCACAATGACTCTTGAAGTGTTATTTATGTAGCAACAATTTACAAGTGAAATAACTACTACAGATATATGTTCCTATTCCCGAATTGAGCAAACAGGGTTAAGCCCTTCATGAACTAAGCAAACACGAATTGTACACACGCGAATTAAGCAAACGCGATTAATTATAGGAACATAACATCACCGAAAATAAATCAACACAACACAATATACTCCTGAATAAAGCAAACATAAATATATAGCATGGCATTGAAAAGGGAAAAGCATACAAAACAGGAAATACAAGAACCTCAAGTGTAGTGGAAATCGATTACAATAGATTAATCTAGGAAACTTAGTTCTCCATAGAAAAACGAAACACACAGAAAAATGTAAAAACAATGGAGAAGCAAAAAGTCCTTCCAATCTGTCCAGAACAGCCTTTTATACTATTCAGAAACTAAGCCCGCTCGCGAGGCGAATATCATGAACAGTCTGCAACGTTTGGTCTTCTCGCGGGGCGAAGTACTGCTCGTGTGGCGAGGAATGGAACAGTCATGGATTCTGGTCTTCAGTCTCGCGAGGCGAGACATGTATCCGCAAGGCGACACAGAACGGGTTGCATTTCTCTGGAACAGTCAGCTATCAGGGTCGCGAGGCGAGGTGTTGTTCGCGAGGCGAACCAAAGAGGATGACATTTTTGCTGTTCAGCTGCCTTTCAGGTTCGCGAGGCGAGAATACTCTCGCGAGGCGAACTCCTCCAGACTTGAAATTTCCCTGATTCTTTATTCTCTTGACTTCTAACTTAACCTGAAAACAACAAAATAGCCATAAGTGCTTTATTTGACTCAAAACTGGATAAATTAACCTAAAACTACTTTAGAGACTCAAAACCTGGCTTGAAGACAATCTAATCTAATTTGGGTGAAAATAGAATATAATTTGCACAAAATCCTGGTCATATTAGCCATAAAACTAGATGAGCCAGAGGCTTATCAAAATACCCCAAACTTAAACTTTGCTTGTCCCCAAGCAAACTACAACTCAAAAATAAAAAAGACTCAAGGCATGGCAAGCTTAAAAGATTCAATCAACCCTGCACAAATTCAAGCAATTTCATTAAAACAGTTTTCTTCAACGTCCCCCCCTTTCAAGCAAAGCAATCCCCACAATCATTTATTCTGAACAATTGTGAAATTCATCATTCAAACAATCATTAATCTAAGCAGGGGATCCAAGTTACACACAAGAGGGAGATCACCAAATTCAAACAACTGCCTTCCTCACAAGGGCATTTAGTGTTCACTCAATCGCTCAGTTTGTCTAGGCTATCAACAATTCACTCAATTTCACTTTCAAGAACACTTCCCATGAATTTGATTTTCATCTCCAAATGATTCCCACAGAATGCATGCACATCAAAAGGTCTTTTTATGGTTGTAATGGGGCCTGGCTAAGGGTAGGATATACAAGGGAACTAGGCTGAAGACCCTAGGAACTAAGAGAGCATGAGCTTTTTACACTTTGAAATTCCACTCAAACTCCTTTCTTCATTTTTCCTTAGCCTTGGGTGACTACAGCCTTTTTATTCAAATAGCCTTTTTGACATTTTTGCACTTTTTATTTCTTATTTTTTTCTTTTTCTTTTTTTTTCTGCTTTTCTTTTCTTTTTGCCTTTGGCTCCAACCTTTTTATTATATTTTTTTCTTTTTCTCAATCCCAACAACACATCACACCTTGTAGCCACCCCAAACTTAGTTTCTTGCAACCATTCTCTTTGCTAAGCTTCCATGCTCTCCTAATCCTAAGATCGGGTTAACATGGTTTTCCAGATTTTAGCTTATAACATAAGGTTATCAAGAATTAACAGGCTAATTAGGCTCAAAGGGGCTAACTAGGGAACATGCATTAGGGACTGGTTCAATTTTAGGCTAAGTAGTTATTTACAAAGAAAATGCCTAAATCATTTGAAGCAAACACATAAACATGCAAACCATAAAGAGATTCAAGTAAATTCGGGAAAGTGCAACTCAAAAGTGATTCTCACAGTTAAAAACATGTTGGAGGCTCAAATCCTCACATGGACATTATTTGCAAATTGTTTGACAGAGATTCTATCCCTAGTGTGTGCTTCCCTTCACCCCAAACTTATCATAAATCATGCCATCATAATAAAATCTCAAAGTTCAGTTTTCAATCACATGGGGATCACTTTTCAAAAACAAAAAAAAATTTCAGCCTAGGGGGAATCATCATTCAACACATAACATGCAATCATCTATGCAAATTCAACCAAATCCATCAAACTTGTCGACTCAAGACTAACACAATTTATTCAAGAGCTAAAAGAAAGATAAGACAAAACAAAACTACAACTAGTTCCCTCCCCCACACTTAAAACATTCATTGTCCCCAATGAAACAACATGACTATAAAATCAGAGTGAGGGAAAGGAAAGGGTACTCCCTGATCAGGTGGCAGTGTAGGAGCTTCCGCCTGGATCCCATTGCTTGTAGCATAAGGCCAAGGAGAGGGAGTTCATTCCATGGTCCTATAACTTGCAGCCTTGATATATGAGTGAGCACTTGACAATGATGGTGACCTTGCTCAATGCGGCAGACTCATCACTTCCTCTTGGGTCAAAGACGACCGCTTCCTCAACAAAGTCCTCCCAATAAAATTGGGGTTCAACCCCTTGAACTGGCCATGGTGCAAAATCTAGTCCCTCTGGTGGTTTCGCAGGGGGAGGTGGCAGATAGGTAGGGAGGGTCTCCGGTGTAGCTTCATCTTCTGCATGTTCCTCATTCACTGCACTACCACATCCATCACCTGCTAAACATGCAGCAATCGCAGCACACACCACACAATGATTAGTGTTAGTACAATCAGGATATGAAGAAATATCATCAAAGCCAGAAATAAATGGAAAATCAAGAACAAGGTCCTCATGGGTGTCAGCAATAATCCCAGAAAGCAGCTCTATGTGGAAAACGGAATGCTCTTCCAATGGTTGTTTCACAGCATCAAAGATGTTAAACTTTGCCACAATATCACCAAACTCCATAGACATGGTCCCATCATCAACATCAATCTTAGTCTTAGCTGTCTTCATGAACAGTCTGCCCAGGATGATCGGTGATCTACTGGAATTTGTCTCTCCTGCCATGTCCAGTATGTAGAAGTCAGCAGGGAAGATCAACTCATCAACTTGTACCAGCACATCTTCTACCATTCCCATGGGGCGGGCACTGGTCCTGTTGGACAACTGGATGGTGACACCTGTATACTGCAAGGGCCCAAGATCAAGGTTATTGAAAATAGAAGTGGGCATGACATTTATGGAGGCTCCCAAATCCAGCATGCAATTTTCAAATTTCCTGTCCCCAATAGTGCATGGAATAGTAAAAGTGTCTGGATCCTTGCACTTCTGTGGTAATGCCTGAGTAGGGGCTGAAGCAGTAACTCTTTCTGGTGCAGGCTTAGACTGGATAAGAGCTGAAACATTTCTTCCCAAATTAACTCTCTCATTATTCTTCAACATCCTCTTGTTGGTGCATAGATCCTTCAGAAATTTTGCATACTTAGGCACCTGCTTGATCACATCTAGAAGGGGAATATTCACAGCTACCTTTCTGAACACATCTAAAATTTCCCTCTCCTTGTCTTCACCACCAATCTTCTTATTCTTCTGTACTCTGTGTGGGAAGGGGATCGGTGGTATGTACACTTTCTCAACTTCAACATCAACAGTAGGATCAGGAGTTACCTCAATAGTTTCTTCATCTTTTCCAGAGGCTGCCTCAACAACTTTTCCAGATCTCAGAGAAATGGCACTCACATTAGGATTGGAGACATTGGGATTTATCACTGTTTGTGCCGGCAGTTGACTTGATCCTTGAGCTTGCTGTATGTTGTTTATGGATGTGTCAAGTTGTCCGATCTGTGTCTGCAAGGCCTGAATGCTAGCATCCATTCGTTGCTGAGACTGAAGGTTTTGTACAGTCAATTGCTTGACCAAGTCTTCTAATGAAGGTCCAGAAGGTGCAGAAGTGGTCACTTGAGGAGGATTCTGTGGTGCTGCCATCGGTTGTTGTTCGGATGAGTTCCCATACCGAAGGTTAGGATGATTCCTCCAATTGGGATGGTACCTATTTGTGGAGAGGTCAGGAGTGTTGTACCGGTGCTGATTGTTTCCTTGATTATAGGGATTTACTCCATAAGCTTGAGGCGCTTCACTAACGAACTCTTCTTTCTGGATGGGGCATACATCATAAGGGTGCTCAGGAGAATTGCATATGCCACATAACCTTGCAGGCTGAACCCTATATATTACCAATTGCCTTACAAAAGAAGTGAGCTCATCCATTCTATTCTCGAGGGCCTGGATGGAAGAAGAGCTATGGACCTCATGCACACCTCTTGTCTCAACAGAATTTCTCCTGGATGTAAACTGCTGGTAGTTCAGTGACATATTTTCAATTAGTTGTTTGGCAGCAGCTGGGGTCTTATCAACAAGTGCTCCCCCACTAGCAGCATCCAAAATATTCCTATCCATCGGTAGTAACCCTTCATAAAAATACTGGATAAAAAGTTGTTCAGAAATCTGATGCTGGGGGCAACTGGATACCAAATGCTTGAATCTTTCCCAATATTCAGCCAACGACTCATTTCCTTGTCTGATTCCACATATTTCCTTCCTAATTGATGCAGCTCTGGAGGCAGGAAAATATTTCTCTAAGATAACCTTCTTCAAATCGTTCCAGGTGTTAATAGAGTTTGGCTCAAGATATAATAGCCAATCCTTTGCAGCGCCCTGGAGTGAGAACGGAAAAGCTTTCAACTTGATGTGATCCTCAGTTACTCCTTCTGATCTCGAGGTTGTGGAGCAGACAACCTGGAATTCCTTCAAGTGCTTGTGTGGATCCTCACCTACAAGACCACTAAACTTTGGCAACAAGTGAATGAAACCAGATTTTAATTCAAAGGGGGTATCAGCACCAGAATATGCAATACACAAGCCATTATAAGTAACATCAGGGGCAGCAAGCTGTCTTAATGTCCTTTGGTCACCCATGTTAGCAACAACAATTTTAGAATTAGAATCACTACTAGTGCTAGCCCGAATTTCTCTACGGCGTGTGTGTAGTGTTCTTTCAATTTCAGGATCAAAATCACACAATTCAGGGCAATTAGACCTAGTAGCCAGACCAATTCAAAACAAAAACGAAAATAAAAGAAAAAGAAAAGAAAAGAAAATGCGAAAAATAACAAACAAGAGTGCCCGGCAACGGCGTCAATTTTTGGTCGCGCTGTCGGGGACGCGCCAAAAAGAACGAGCGGTTTGTAAAACTGTAGTTTAGGGCGACAACTCGGATGTCGTCTCACAAGGACTCTTGAAGTGTTAATTATCACAAAAAACAGTTTTTTTTTTTTTGGGGTTGGATTGGAATGCAAATAAGAAACAAAGCAAAACAAAGCAATGAAAACAGAGCAGCTGAAAAGATTATCAAATAGCTAAAGACGATTAATCTATTGTTCTCGATTTCCCAACTATCATCGGTTCATGAAATTTCCAAGCCCTAAGCAGATTCTAATCCCCTCCCGGTTGTAGCAACAATTTACAAGCGAAATCACTACTACAGATATATGTTCCTATTCCCGAATTAAGCAAACGGGGTTAAGCCCTTCGTGAACTAAGCGAACACGAATTGTACACACGCGAATTAAGCAAACGCGATTAATTATAGGAACATAACATCACCGAAAATAAATCAACACAACACAATATACTCCTGAATTAAGCAAACAGAAATATATAGCATAGCATTGAAAAGGGAAAAGCATACAAAACAGGAAATACAAGAACCTCAAGTGTAGTGGAAATCGATTACAATAGATTAATCTAAGAAACTTAGTTCTCCATAGAAAAACGAAACACACAGAAAAATGTAAAAACAATGGAGAAGCAAAAAGTCCTTCCAATCTGTCCAGAACAGCCTTTTATACTATTCAAAAACTAAGCCCACTCGCGAGGCGAACACTCTCTCGCGAGGCGAATATCATGAACAGTCTACAACGTTTGGTCTTCTCGCGGGGCGAAGTACTGCTCGCGTGGTGTGGAATGGAACAGTCATGACTTCTGGTCTTCAGTCTCGCGAGGCGAGACATGTATCCGCGAGGCGACACGGAACGGGTTGCATTTCTCTGGAACAGTCAGCTATCAGGGTCGCGATGCGAGGTGTTGTTCGCGGGGCGAACCAAAGAGGATGACATTTTTCCTGTTCAGCTGCCTTTCAGGTTCGCGAGGCGAGAATACTCTCGCGAGGTGAACTCCTCTAGACTTGAAATTTCCCTGATTCTTTATTCTCTTGACTTCTAACTTAACCTGAAAACAACAAAATAGCCATAAGTGCTTTATTTGACTCAAAACTGGCTAAATTAACCTAAAACTACTTTAGAGACTCAAAACCTTGCTTGAGGACAATCTAATCTAAGTTGGGTGAAAATAGAATATAATTTGCACAAAATCCTGGTCATACTAGCCATAAAACTAGATGAGCCAGAGGCTCATCAATATGCTGATTGCATGCAGCAACAAGGGAGAAATTGAAAAGGTGAAGGTAATGTTGGAGAGTGAATTTGAAATGAAAAATATGGGAGCTGCTACTAAGATTAATGGAATGCATATCACAAGGGACAGAGCTCAAGGAACCTTATTCATTAATCAAAAGAGCTACATAGCTAAAGTCTTGAAGAGGTTCAATATGGATCAGTCAAAGGCAGTGATGACCCCCATGGCTCATCATTTTAAACTCTCCCAACAGGATTCTCCTGACACTGGAGAGGAAGTTTCCTACCTGAAAAAGGTTCCATATGCAAATGCAATAGGTAGCCTCATGTACTTGATGATTTACACTCAGCCAGATTTGGCATATGCCATGAGTTTGGTCAGCAGGTACTTGGGAAAACCATGAAGACTGCATTGGGAGGCTATGAAATGGACTTTCAGGTACTTGAAAGGAATATTTGAAGTTGGTTTATTGTATACAAGGCATGAAGGTAGTGCTGCTAATGTTAATGGGTTTGTTGATTCGGATTGTGCTGGTTGTTTGGACACTAGAGGATCTTTAACAGGGTATGTCTTCAAGTTCTGTGGTAGTACTGTTAGCTGGAAGTGTAACCTGCAACATGTGGTGTCTCTATCCTCTACAAAAGCCAAATTCAATGCCGTTACAGAAGCAACCAAGGAGGCAATCTGGATGAGAGGAATGGCCATGAGTTTGGAAGCAAGTCAGGAAGTCACTAGGGTTTTTTGTGACAGTCAAAGTGGTACACACTTGGCTAGAAATCCAGTGTGCCATGAAAGAACGTAGCATATAGATGTTAAGCTTCATTTTGTGAAAGAAGTAATTGCAAAAGGGGAGGTGATTATAGAGAAAATCAGCCCTGATGACAACCCAGCGGATGTGTTAACCAAAGCACTGTCAGGTCCTAAGTTCAAGCTTTACTTGAAGATCTTACAGGTTGTATAAAGTCAAGCCAATGTGGAGAATTTGTTAGTTAGTTGCTTGGGACTTTATGATTTTGAGAAGTTAGCTTGGTAGTTATCTGTTATTTGCTTATAACAGATTGTAACCGTTTTTGGTTAATAGTTAGTGATGTAAATAAAGCCTATATAAGACTCGTAATTGCTCTCATTCATCAAGGGTAATGAAAAGCTAATGCATTTCCAGAAAATACTTCTTCTTTACACTTTCTATCTCTGTCAAATCTTTCTTTCATTTTCAATTTTCGATATCAGTCTATAACAGTTTATTGGCTGGAGTTATCTTGGAATCTTAGCATTCCGAATTCCTAGTTTTTTTCCTCGGTTATAGGTGCCACTTATCGTTTGGGACTATTTGGTTCAACGAGGTTCGAATTGGACTTCATAAAATATATTTTTTTCCCAAAAAAATTCTACACTAACCATGTGGCTAAAGTTAATTTTAGCACTTGAAATTTAGAAAATGTAACACACTTGGTGAATTTTAGTTGTTTCAATTCAAAAAAAAAATACTATCTTTGATTATTTAATTATATTCTATAATGAAAAAAATTATTTTATTCCATTTTTTATATATTAAATTTGTAATAATTTTCGCATATTTGATTTTAATGTTGTTGAGATTTCCTAAACTCGTGTCATAAGAAGATTGGAGATCTCACAAAGTAGAACAAGAATGGAGATATCGATGTATATATAAGAGTTTCAAGTATTATATTGTATTATGAGAAATGCTAGTATTACATTCTTTTTGATACTCTTCCAACCAATGTTTAAGAGTTGAACCGAAGATTGAACCGGTGAGACCTCTGGGTCTTAGTTCAATTAGTTTAACCGGACCATGATTGGACCAGATGACTAACAAATAAATAATTTAATTATATATATATATATATATATATATATATATATATATATATTATATTAAGGTGCTATTGAAAGGTTTTAAGTGCTCGTTTGGTGGTCAGGATAACAGAGACACGATAGGAGAAACTATCATATTCTATCTGAAACTATTGTTTGGTGAGCCAATAAGATAGAATAAAATAATCCTTTCACCTGTCATATCTTTTTTATCTAGATAAAATTCTATTCTCAGGGGAGTTAGAACTCCACATGATATGATAGGGTGATTTAAAGTCTAATAAAATATAAAAATATTTTATATATAAAATGATTAAAGTATAGTAAAATAATATTTTAAAGTATAATAAAATATAAAAAGGTTACCAAAAAAAGATATAATAAAATATAAAATATTTAAAATAATAAAAATATTAATAATTAATTTTAAAATTTATTTTTATTTTGTCACAAGGCTAATTTTTAAATATTTTTTTAAACTGAAAGATATAAAAAATTATTCTAATAATTTAACTATAATATGTAAAGTAAAATCTAAAAAATGAATATTTAAAATTACAAAAAAAATTAATTTAAGTTAACAATATTTTTAACAATATATGTAATTTTATCAAAAGGATAATTTTGTCTTTTTTATATAATTTAAAAAATTATAGTTATAAAAAAATTATTTAATAAAATATGAAAACGTTCAGAATAAAAACGAAAATTTTAAAATCTGTACTTAAATTATAGACTAAACCCCCAATTTGGTCCCTGAGAAAAACACTCGGGTCTGAAATAGTCCCTATCCAAAAAAAACTATCCATTTAGTCCTTAAGAATGTGTTTACCGGGACATATTGGTCCATCCGTGAGTTGACCACCTTTGACCGCAGGTTACCAGCTTACGTGGCCCACGTTTTTGCTGACATGTCAGTACGTTTTTGCTGATGTGTCAGTATTCATTTCTCACGGGGCTGCCACCGTGGAAATGGGCCAAAATGGTCCCTTACAAAATTCATATGAGACAGATTAGTCTCTCTTGGAATTGCAGAGTATGTAGTATGAGTTCCTTGCAGAGTCTGTAAAATCGACGTCGAAGCTCTCATGCAGATTCCAACCCTTCGTTCTATAAGCTTTGTCAACAAGAAGAGTGAGGTGAAAACTAAGAAGGTTGCTAGCATTAGTTTGTTGGATTTGTTTTTCTTTATCATTCTGTTTGGTGGGCTTGTTCCTCTGGTGGATGTTAAGTTTGGAGGTTTAGTTGACAATGTAACTGGTAGGTCTAGCTATGTTAGTGATAGGTGGTT
Organism: Sophora flavescens; assembly: GCA_030762895.1. NCBI lineage: Eukaryota > Viridiplantae > Streptophyta > Magnoliopsida > Fabales > Fabaceae > Sophora > Sophora flavescens. Next base: position 261,909,269 of record CM061063.1, read on the forward strand.
GTATGGTCAAGGTGGAGGGAAGGTTTGACCTGTAAATGGTGGTCATAGGAATGTATCTGAAAGGGATGAGGATGTGAGATTTTCTAATGGAAGGTATAGTATTTATGACAGAAGGAATTATGAGAGAGGTCGACAATTAGAAGAATTACATGAACGGCTAGACCCACATTCGGATGAGTTTGCTCGTGCTGGCAATGCCAGTGAGCCGCTTCTTGCTTCTTTGTATGTCCCTAGGAATGATAAATTGGTGAAGATTGATGGAAACCTGATAATTCATTCCATCCTGGCCAGTGAGAAAGATGTGGCATCTCAGACGGATCAGGTGAAGAAGGACAAGAGGGACACGGGTTTGGCCATTCCTAAAGCATTGACTATTCCTGAAGCTGGAAGAAATAGGGGTCAACATCCTCATGTGTATAGGGTTTCGGTCGAACAGGGGAAAGCTCTTGGCTCTGGTTCAACCAAAACTTTGAAGGACCATATGAAGTCCACTGCCATTCCTTGGTTTTCCCTCGATTAAAAATTCACCATGCTGTTAGGTAATTATGAAATTATGTCTCGTAGTATTTCTGAAACAAGTTCTTTTAGTTGTTAGAGATCTTCCAAACTCGGTCAGATGGACTACTTGGACTCCTTGGGACTGTCAAACTAGTTCGATAGCTTGTTTTAAGTAGTGCTTATTTTTTCAAAATAGTCATTAACTAGTGTGTTTCTGTCTCAATGTGAACCAGAGAACAATCTTGATTTTGTTCACCTCTCAATCATGCTCAAGTTTTAGCATGACCTGCAGACATCTTAATTGCTGGTTGTCTTCTGCTGTGTTGCATATTTGTCTAAGCTATGCTAAACTCAAGGATCTGCCTGCTTATTTTGGTGCTGACATAACATTGAAAATATACTGAATGTTTTGACTCCCTGATGCAGGGCCAATGTTAAGTTCTGGCATGTGCACAGAAGTTTTCCAGCTTGATGCCTCTCCAACTCCTGGAGCTATGGTTCCAGCAACATCTGTAGCCAACATTTCTGCAAAAAACCGTCAAAATGCTACCATTCTTAACAAGAGCAGGAACAGAAGAATCCTCCATGGGCTCCCTGATCCGCTTTCTGGATCTAGACTAAACATAAATGAAGATCATGTTAGGACCTCACAGAATGACCTCCATGGTAATAAATCTTCCATGGTTGTTTCAGTGCTTGTGGATCCCAAAGAAGCCGCAGATGTTGGTGTTGATGGCGTGATGACACCAAAGTCACTCTCGCGGATTTTTGTGGTCGTGCTTATGGATAGTGTCAAGTATGTCACTTACTCGTGTGGTCTTCCGCGTGCTTCTCCTCATCTAGTGAATGCTTAAAATGTTTTGATAGAAGTTATATGATCTAACCCAAGTTCTATTTTCTGTAACAGAATATAATATGCTTAGCTGAGAATACAAAAGTCGATATACCTTGTTGAATTCTGGCATTGGACCTGAGAAGTTGTTGTTGACAAAGCTTATAGAACGAAGGGTTGGAATCTGCATGAGAGCTTCGACGTCGATTTTACAGACTCTGCAAGGAACTCATACTACATACTCTGCAATTCCAAGAGAGACTAATCTGTCTCATATGAATTTTGTAAGGGACCATTTTGGCCCATTTCCACGGTGGCAGCCCCGTGAGAAATGAATACTGACACGTCAGCAAAAAAGCGTCGACACGCCGGAAAACGTGGGCCACGTAAGCTGGTAACCTGCGGTCAAAGGTGGTCAACTCACGGATGGACCAATATGTCCCGGTAAACACATTCTTAAGGACTAAATGGATAGTTTTTTTTGGATAGGGACTATTTCAGACCCGAGTGTTTTTCTCAGGGACCAAATTGGGGGTTTAGTCTAAATTATAATGCTATCCAGTCGGTTATATGGTGGACACCAAATGTAGGATAGCATAACAATGTATCCTGCGCATATACTATCATACTCCTATCTTGCTCTCTTATCCTACCTGCCTCTATCTTATCCTAAGAGCATCTCCATTGCTAGTTGCTTATGGGTTTCTTAAAGATAAGCAACAATTGCTTATATGTATTTAGCATAGGAGTTGTATCAATGGTTGCTTAAAATAAAGCAAGGTTGCTTGTATAAGCAACCATTCCTTGAGTTGCTTATATATTAAAATACAATATTTTTGAAAGATTGAAGCCAACATCAATTGAATGAAGATATAAAACAAATTCAATATCAAATAAAAAAGAATAAAAAAATTGGGTTGCTTATTGTATGTACCATTGGAGTGAAAAATGGATGAGTTGCTTAAATATGATGTGACATTATGGGGTCCACAATGGGCCCCGCTCAAGCAACCAAAGTGGGTTGTTTATACTTTAGCATTGGAGATGCTCTAAACACCAAACTAGACCTAAAACACCAATAATTAGAGGTGGAAATAGGCTAGCCGAGCTAGGCCCTGATAAGCCTAGGCCTGACCTGTGTTCCAATCACGAGGTCTAAGATTGGCCTATAACCTAATATAGGCCAATTTCTAATGCCCGAGCCTGACCTACTTTAAAGCCTAGCCTGGCCTGAAAACATACTTAAAAGCCTTCTTATCAGCAAGACCTTTAAATATGCATCAATCTATAAATATGTCACAGTCTTTCATTTGTAAATAGGCTCGTAGGTTTCTAATAACAAAGAAGTTGGTAGACATATATTAATAAATTAGTCACTAGGCATTCACAAATAAATAGGCAAGTAGGCCACTACATGACCAATAGGCCTTTACCTTTAAATATTATGAATAATATGAAGAATATATTATTGTATTATAATATATTATATTATACATATATATTTATGTGTGTGTATGTGTTAAATAGGCTGGCCTGGTAGGCCCAATAGGTTTTTTTTAAAGCCTCGGGCCTGGCCTATTTAGCTATATAGGCTTTTTATAAAGCCTTGACCTGACATGGAAAGGAATGCATGAATGTTGCTTCATTCTGCTCTGACCGGTACTATATATACTGCTAATAATTCCATATTATTCATCTTGTTTTCATTGTTTATTACATATGGTTTTCTTTTCATGCCATATTTTCTGTTTAAAATTGTTGTGATGTCTTGTCTTCACTAGATTCTTGAGCGAGGCAACAGATCGTTGTTCATGTATCACTGATCCAGATTTGGTTAGATGGGATTCTTTGATGATGTCTTATGCTTTATATTTCTCCGCCTTCATGCTTTTGCTCTCTTGGTCGGAGCAATGTTCAGAAATACGAATGTGATTTCCTTGATTAACGTAATCAAGGGTAAGTATCACATCTTTAACTAATTTAGTTAATAATCATCATTATGAATATATTATATATATGTATATATTCTACTTAACATTTGCAATTTATTTTTTGTTGTTGAATTTATTAGTAGTTTTTACCTGCTTCGTGGTATCCATTCTATTTTGTTTCTAGCTTTAGTATATGTAATTTGTATTACTATTATGTATGTTTCTGGTATTTAGTATATTTTTCGTCCTGGCTACTGCTTTACTGAACTATTGTTAATAACATTGTTATTGTTCCTGCTGTAATTGTATATTTTTTATGAAATGTTATTTTTCTGTAATAATTTGTTTTCGGATTATTCTCCTGTATCGAGTTGGTTCCTCTATATAAAGCTGCTACATTATTTCTGGATTGATTTGTTACACAGTGTTCAGGTTTATCTGCTACATTTTAAATCGATGATTGGGATGAAAATGTTTAATCATATTAATACATTAGAACTTACAAGATCTGTGACATGTATGTTGTTGTTAGATCATTGCTGCAAATAGCTATTCAATTTTTTTATGCCAAAAATTGTTGTATTGGCTGCCCAATGGCCATCAGAATGGAAGGACTGACTTCCCCATCCTCCGCATTCACCTATTTTTTGTAGAGTCAAAGAGATACTTTTCTCGATTTGTGCACCTTAAGGTGAATATAGTAGCTCAATAGGTGTTTTGTGTAACACCTTGTTTCTTTTATGTGTTTTAATATCGGTAGTTATATTACCCTGAGACCCAAAAAATGATTTTGGAGAAAACAAAATCATATCTAGAACCTACTATATGGTAGGAGGTTATGCACCTACTTCATATTAATAGCATATACATCTCTAATATATAGTGCTTTATAGATAATAGAGGTAGGGAAATACAAGAAGAAATAGACAGGTTTACCATAATGGATATTGCTGTTGAGAGAGACTGAATGCATTCCCTGAGACCACCTATGCGACTGCTAAACCTTAATGCTTTTACCTTTCTGATTAGAGCTTGTGCCTTTTGAAAACGATAATCTGGGGTAGTATAAATGTCTTGCAGGAGGATTCCTGCGATTTTCAGTTGCATTTTCTGACAAAATTTGGGGTCTCTGAAGCTATTTTGCTCATATTAAGTAAGTTCCTTAACAAACATCAGGGGAAAAAAGAATACATTAACAAAAGGTCCAATACAGGTTAGTAACAGCAAAGAAATGTTGAATCTGCTCTATGATTGTGAAAATGCTACTCTTTGAAAATTTTGAAGAAACTGTCCAAGAGTATAAGGTATGAAAATAAACTTTCTCATTCACGTCCTTGATAAGTTCACCGTGTATCTGCATACACAAACAATGGGAAGAAGAATTAAAAATTAATTTGCATCAGATATAAGGCTTAACGAGAAAGAAGAACGTGGAAAATTTTCAAAATTTTTTTTTCAAAAACTCCACTACACAAGGTTTATTATATGTGATGTTATCTCGTGGTTCATTCCAGTTGGTTGGGGTTTTGTTGTCATAGTCAATCTTGCTATTGTATTGGTGTTTTTCTTATGATCCAAAATTTACTTTTGATTGTTGAATGATACATGGCATTTGAGTCTAGCAAATTTAGGTTTGAATAGCAAGAACCCTCTCTCTCCCCCTCCCAATCGTGCCATCCCCTCACATACTAATATTTATTGTATGTTTGTTTTGTTTTTTTTTATGAAAATCATGTAATCATTTACTCAAAATGTCACAGAGAGGTTTTAAGTAATTTTTTGGGTGGTCAAAATTAAGCAAACCCATGCATGTGAACTATTGTTAATAACACTGTTATTATTCTTGCTGTAATTGTATATTTTTCTGAAATGTTATTTTTCTGTAATAATTCGTTTTTGGACTGTTCTCATGTATTGAGTCGGTTCCTCTATATAAAGCTTTTGTTCAGGTTTATCTGCTGTATTTTAAATCGATGATTGGGATGAAAACTGTTTAATCGTATTAATACATCGGAACTTAGAAGGTCGGTGTGAACACCTAATTTTGTCCCATTTAATTTTATTTAAATTCTAATTGTAATTTTTTGTTTTATTTTATATTTTAGGCAAATAATAGAGCAAGGTGAAGAAAAGAAAAAAAATAAAGAGAGAGCATTGGGCTCAATTCCTTCCAAGTCCATCAGAAATAAAAGAACAAAAAAGGAAAGGAAAATGCACCCAGCCCATCAAAATGGCCCAACAGCATCAGACACGGACAAAAAAAAAAAAAGATGAGCTGACCCGCGATATAGAATCGGGTCGCTCCTGACCCGGTTCGGTCTATTTTATTCTCCCACGTTAATAAGCTGATCCGCACCCAGCGAACCGGGCCACGCCCAACTTGGTTTGCAACCCACCAACATTCCTTCAGTTCCTCTCTTCTTGGGCCGCCCCTGCATGTTCACAGATCGGGTCGCACGGCCCGGTTCTGGACCTGAACCGCCCACTCTTTCTTTTTCCCCTTTCTTCTTACCTCCTTACCTTAGCCGTTTGCCCTTGTCAAAGCAACACAAAAAATTATTCTCTCCTCTCCTTTCCATGGAAACGCCTCCTTCTCCCTCCTTGCCACCACCACCATTTTTTTTCTCTTCCTTATCATCTCACACCATTTTCTTCATTTTCTATTCTACTCTTCTCTCACACAATCGAAAAAACTTCTCCCTCCCTTAACCTTTGCGCTCGCCCCACTCCTCTAGCACATGGGTTTCTGACATAGAGGAGGAGTTGAAAAGCATTAAATTCGGGATGCAAGTTGGAGAGAAAATTGTTGAGGAAACTCCTATAAAAGAGGCAAAAATCTTTAGAAAGAGGGGTCCTTAAAATTGTTGTTTTTGGTTAATGTGTGAGGGGTCCGAAATTGATGTTTATGGTTACTCTGTTGGATGCCAAAAATTTCTGGTTAGGGTTTGAATTTTTTAGTAGAGAAAAGGATTTGAGAGTTCTTTGTACTGTGTGTCCTGTTCTGGGCATTCTTGCATAGAAAAAAAAATATTTTCTTGCATTTGAGAAAGCTTCAGTTGGCAAGCTCAAAGAGGAATTGTATTTTGGTAAATTCTCACTGCCAATTACTTCTTTGTTTTTGTACTCAAATCGTTGTATAAAATTGTGGTTGTTGCTAGACTTTTCATATGATGAAATGTGAACTTCTTTGTGTTGTAGCTAGTATTAGTTTATTTTCTATAACTCAGTTTGTCTTTTTTTCTGTCTAAGATTTTTCATGCTTCAGTTTTGTGTTGTTGAATAGCGGCCATGGCGGCACCATGGAGGAAAGCGGTGGCGGGATTTGAAGGAACCGCCATACGGAGGCGGTGGCGTGGCGGATTTTCCGTGGCGGATTTTCCGTGGCGGTTCATGGCGGCTGGCGGGTATGGCGGAAACGGCTGCCATGGCGGAAATTGCGGGTTTTTTAGGGTTTTTTGAGGAAAAACCTGATCCATCCTTCCGGGTAAGTTGGGTTGTGTGATCCGACCCGACCCAAAATGGGTGAAAACCCTAGTATCGTTATAGCAGGCTTCCCTCCCTTCATTTCATCTTCCAAACAGAAACAGAGCAGAGCCCCTTCTCTTCCTCCCATTCCACACTTTATTCTCCGACCACCCACTCTCCGGCGACACCCACTGTCGGGTGACCACCATCCAACGACCACCTACCTCCGGGGACATCCTTTGACCGGTGACCAGGGACCATTCTCTTCTTGTCTCCTTTTTTCTGTCTTTTTCAAAAATGGCCGGTACTTTCTGTTGGGTGTACTCTGTAGTTAAAATCGCGATCCAGATTGCAGGATCATACGATTTTACGATCTATGGGGGCTTCATCCCTTTGAAAGCCGTGTTCATTTTCGAATAACAGAGAGTTGAAGGCGGCGGTAGTGGGACTTAGGCACTTAGATAGCTGAAGGGGGTAATATGTAATACTAATAGGATATTAGGGTATTAAGGTTTCAGGAGATTGGGTCATGTGGCCTTTGTTTTCTATTTTGTTGGACCTTTTTTTTACTGACTGAACTAATATTGGGCCATAGGGTATTAGGGTATTTTGTTGGACCTTAAAAACTATCTTTTATAATAACATATAAATAAGTTTAAAAAACTTTCAGACTAATATAATAAACTAAATAGGTATTATGAGACTTATATGATATTTTCTATCAATTTAGTTTATGGTTCTTGACATATGTTGTTAGAGTTTTGGATTTTATATTTATTTCTGCAATTTTTGTTTTATATATATATATATATATATATATATATATATATATATATATATATATATATATATATATATATATATATATATATATATATATATATATATATATATATATGTCCGCCATGGCATCCGCCATATGGCCGCATCGCCATCCGCTATAATGTATGGCGGATTTTTGGCCGGCCACCATAGGCCGCCATCCGCCATCGATAACACTGTTTGTGTCTATACATGTGAATTATAGTTGCTCTGTTGGAATGAGTTTATCAATTTGAGTCATTTTGGATTAAATCTTGAAGGAATTAGAGACATTTTTATTGTGGATGAGACTTGTACACGTGTTGTTTAATTTCAGATTTTGATATGCTTCAGTCTTAGATAGCATGTATATATTCATGTTTAAATAAACCTTTTTTTTGTGCTTTCTTCTTGAGTATCTTAGAAGTGTTTAAATTGTTCAGACATGATTTGCTTGTTATATGATACTTGGGCTAAGTTGTTATTATAGTATGTCCCATCGTTTTGGTATGATGATATTGGTGTTTTGCACATAATGAAGTTTTGTCATTAGGTTAATAAACATAGTGGTCTGCACAACATGTTTCATTTTACATATAAGCTTTGTTTCTTGCTTGTGAACAGTCATGAAAGAATACATTTTATCCTTTTTAAGTTGTATGGTGATTAACGCTTATTCTTTTGGCTGGATGTGTTAGTTGTAACACCCCATTTTCTTTCATAAATAACCTTAATATATTTATATATATGACATATATGTTTGAATATGGTTTTTAGATTGTTCTTGGCATCTATGTTCATTTTTGGAAAGTTTAGCCTTAGAAAGACTAAAACCTTTTAGAGTCCTAGTAACATGTTTCACCGTTTTGGTCATATATTGAGTTCTAGATGTCCGATATAGGTGATCTTTGTGGAATTAGAAATATAAGAGAATTTTCTACAACTTTAATGAAGAGATATAAATCAAATTCGGAAGTTTAGGTTGTCAAAAATAATCAATTGTGGAGCAGGCCAACTTGTGCGGATTTTGGATATACCTCCAATAATTTGGGTCTATCTCACCCATTTCAAACCCAAATTAAGTATATGAGCACTACCTGGAAAGATTATTTGAAGATATATCTGTTAGGATGGAATTGATTTCGAAATATTGATCAGAAATATCATTTATGGGTTAGGTGAAAAGTGAAGGAATCATATGGCATAATTAGTGCAAGATTAGGTGGGATAATTAGTGCAATGCATTTTGTTTCATTCTTTTTGACTCACCAACTCCACCAACTATCCCACAATCAGATAACACCTCAAAATAACTCATAGTGGAGCAAAACATGGAGTGATTTATGGATTAGTGAAGCACATCATGAAAGAAAAACCAATAATCAAAGTTTGGTGGGAGACAAAAGCAAGAACATTCACCAACCATGGAATATTAATTAGGCCACCAAGGAGCACGAATTTTGGGCAGATTTATAGAGTTTCTAAGACTATATAAATTATGGTTATTGATGCTTAAATAGGGGAGAAGAAAGGTTAACCTATAGACCAAAACAACCATTGCTGAAAACTTGAAACTTGGTGGAACAGTTTCGTTAAATCCTTCACTATTTCTACATATACCGTTGGATCTTGTTCCAAATTCATATAGAGTTCCTAGGCTTATATTACTTCATATCCAACTGTGGAAATTTCTGTTTAATTCATATAGTGAGAGTTATTCATCTTATAATTTGGATTTGAGTTCAACTCGGGTAGCTCCAGACCAGTCAACTTGAGAGGATCATCCTGTGCTCATTAACCGTTGGATCTAGATGAAACTTTTTTATAATATAAATTAAAGGCATATATTTATTCTTACCGTTCAAATTGGTAAAATAATGTCTGGTTTGTGAGATATAAGGCAAACACAGTGGCGGATTTTGTGATAATTGTTGCCGATCTTAAGTTCTTTACAATGTGCCTTTCACAATGTGTTTCGTAGGTGAATCTTGAAGTTCAGGGACCCTAGTGGATCTTATTTCTTCTTAAACGCGAACTTCAATCCAGGTATGGGGAGAAGGGTAGTGTTTACATAGGCTTGGAGTTAGAGTATAGTAAAAGGGGTACCCATAACCCCGTATTTATGTGTTACTAAATGATTTTAATACGTATGAGGTTGTGATTGTTGATTATAACATGTTAGTGGTCGTTGTTGGTTATTTGATTATTCATGCTTATGTTCATAATGTTTGGTTTGTGATTATGTTGTTGCTGTTGTTGTTAATATGAATATGTTGACATAATAATGTGTTGGATAACGTTGTTGTTGTTACGACTGTTGATGGTTAAGTCCTGGGTGCTTATTGACCCAAGCAACGTTATTGTTAAGTCTCGAGTACTTGTTGGTGCAAGCGGAGGTGGTGGCGTTTGCCGTTGATTGCTGTTTGACATGCATTTCATTGGAGATGTTGATGGGAGATGTTCGACATAGGGGAGATCATCCGAGAGTAAGGCGATCCGGCCATCCACGGTATGTTACCCAAGGTTTGGTAACCGCGGCCCCCCGTGATGAGGCATCCATGGTTTGGTGCGTTGGCTATCCATAGGGTCTACCCAAGGTTAGGTGGACTGCTGGTGTTGGTGTTTATTGGCCAATACGGATATGTAACTCCGAAGTCGTTCATCTTGAGTTAGCTGGATCCACATGCATAGTTGGAGTAGCGGAGTAGTTGGTGCCTTGCATTGCATAGCATATTCGATGATGTTGTTGTTGATGTACGTTGATACATGCAAAAAACTATATGCTATGTTGTTGCCATGCTTGTATGATTTACTTTACTTCCTACCTCTATGCTTATTATGTATCCATGAACTTACTCCCCTTCGTTTGTTGCTTGTGTTTGGCCTGAACGACATTTGTAGAGGATGACGGGCAGCCCGGAGAGGAGTGACTCTGAGGAGCCGCCACTCATAGTTAGGTCCTGCTTTTATGTTTTAATTCTCTTGGTTTAGATGTATTTCCGTTATACGGAAGGATTATACCAGCTCTGTATGTGACATCGGGGTTGGGTCTTATTATGTTTATTTGCTTTAACTTATTTATTTCCGCGATTTTGAAACTTGGTTCATGTGGGACTTTTCTACCCATGGACAACTCACTGAATTCTTATTCAGGTTATGCATGTCTGTTTAATTGACTTTTGGATTTTATGTCCTTTATCATGCGGGGTAGAAAGGTGTCACATTTAGTGGTATCAAAGCAGGTCTGTCCTATCAGGCCGTGGTATGAGTCTGTTATGTGTCTGATGTGTACTCTGTTTGAAATGTCTATACTTGTATAGACAATGATGCTCAAGTAGAAGCTGGTGTGCGAGTTTCTGTGCCTAAGGGACTATCTTGGTCTCGTACAGGAACTGATGGCTGGACGCGGACGAAACGATAAAGCTATCACTGATGTATTGGTACTGCTTGCCCATGCTATCGGACAGAATAATCAGAATCACAACGGTGGGCCGGCTGAGTTCCAGGGACTTGATAAGTTCCAGAAGAACAACCCGCCTTCCTTCAAGGGGGCGTATGATCCAGAAGGATCCATGATGTGGTTGCGGGAGACTGAGAAGATCTTTCGAGCGATGGACTGCAACGATCAACATAAGATGATATTCGCTACCTTCATGCTGACAGAGGAGGCAGAACATTGGTGGGATAATTGTCGCCACAGGTTGGAGGCTGAACACACAACGGTTACTTGGGTGGTGTTCCGGCAGAGGTTCTTGGAGAAGTACTTTCCGACAGATATAAGGGACAAGAAGGAGATAGAGTTCTTGAGGCTGACACAGGGATCGATGACTGTGGGAGAATATGCTGCCATGTTTGAGGAATTGGCTAGATACTACGCTCCATATCAGTATGCTGCAGATGAAAGATCCAAGTGCATAAAGTTTGAGGCAGGTCTGAATCCGGAGATCAAGGAAGCTATTAGCTACGAGGAGATCAGGGTGTTCCCAACTCTGGTCAACAAGTGCCGGATTTATGAAGATGCATCCTTGTTCCGGGCAGCCAGTTCTAAGGGGTCGGATGGTCAGGGTAGCAGAAGGACAGAAGTCAGGGATAAGGGAAAGCAGCGCTACGCTCCATCAGGCAGGGATTTCAAGCATAGTGGCAAGAAGCCCCAATATTCCCAGGATAGGTTTAGGAGCGGGTCCTTTAGTGCTCCCAGGCCTATGAGGTGCGGCAGGTGCGGAGCTACTGATCATTTTTCATCTCAGTGCAAGGAGCCCACGGTCATTTGTTTCAAGTGTGGTAAGCCGGGGCACATCAGCAGGGAGTGCAGTGGTGATGGCAGCAGTACCAAGTCAGAACCTCCTAGTGTAGGCAAGACTTAGTCGTCGCAAGCCAACGGATTGAAGACTACTGGGAGAGTCTTTACTCTGAGCGGAGCGGAAGCCTCCGAGTCCGATGATCTGATTCAAGGTACGTGTTTAATTGATGACGTTCCTTTAACTGTATTGTATGATTCGGGTGCTTCACATTTGTTTATATCACTTGATAGGGTCAAGATCCTTGGTTTACCTGTTGTTTTGTTGGACCTTGACTTATTAATGTCTACTCCTACGAATAAGCCTGTCCTTACTTCCCATGCATGCAAGAACTGTCGTGTCACCATTGATAATAGAACTTTCATTACTGATCTTGTATGCCTTCCCCTCAAAGACCTTGATGTGATCCTTGGCATGGACTGGTTATCTTCCAACCATGTCCTGTTGAACTGGTTTGACAAAACTTTGATTTTCGCTACCTCGATGGAGTCTAAGAATCTGAACCTTCAATCTGCCAACCAAGTTCAGGCTTCGATTCGGGATGAAGCCCAGTTATACATGATGTTAGCTTCTCTGGAAGTAGAGAGCCAACCTTCTAATGTCTCCAGCTTGCCGATAGTGCGAGAGTTTCCTGAAGTGTTTCCGGGAGATGTTTACGAACTACCCCCAAAACGAGATGTAGAGTTTGCCATAGACTTATTGCCTGGCACTGGGCCGATCTCCATAGCACCATATAGGATGTCCCCTCTAGAGTTAGCTGAGTTGAAAGAGCAGTTAGAAGACCTGATGCGAGCGCGATTCATTAGGCCGAGTGTGTCCCCGTGGGGAGCACCTGTGCTTTTGGTGAAGAAGAAGGATGGTAGTATGAGGTTGTGCGTCGACTATCGACAGCTCAACAAGGTGACGATAAAGAACCGGTATCCCCTTCCTAGGATTGATGACCTTATGGATCAGTTGAGAGGCGCTTGCGTCTTCTCGAAGATAGACTTGAGGTCAGGGTACCATCAGATTCGTGTAAAGTCAGAGGACATCCCGAAGACTGCATTTAGAACGCGCTATGGCCACTACGAGTACCTGGTTATGCCTTTGCTGTGACCAATGCTCCTGCTGTGTTCATGGATTACATGAATAGGACCTTTCACCTTTACTTGGACAAGTTTGTGGTGGTTTTCATAGATGACATCTTAGTGTACTCCAAGGGAATAGAGGAGCATGAAGAACACCTGAGGGTTGTATTGCAAACTCTTAAAGACAAGAAGTTGTACACTAAGTTGTCTAAGTGTGAGTTCTGGTTGGAAGAGGTAAGTTTCTTAGGACATGTCATCTCTAAGGGAGGCATTGCGGTGGACCCAGCCAAGGTGGAAACGGTGCTCCAGTGGGAAGCGCCGAGATCTGTGACCGAAATTAGAAGTTTCTTGGGGTTAGCTGGGTATTATAGGCGGTTCATAGAGGGTTTTTCCAAGATAACTTTACCCTTAACCCGTCTCACCAGAAAAGGGCAGTTATTCATCTGGGACTCCAGATGTGAGGAATGTTTCCGGACCCTTAAGAATAGGTTGACGTCAGCACCAGTGCTAGTTTGGCCAGACCCTAGTGAGCCTTTTGTAGTGTACTGTGATGCTTCAAAGCAAGGCTTAGGCGGTGTGCTGATGCAGAATGGTAAGGTAGTAGCTTATGCTTCTAGGCAGCTAAAGACCCACGAGAAGAACTACCCTACCCATGATCTAGAGATAGGAGCTGTGGTATTCACCCTAAAGATTTGGAGGCACTACCATTACAGATCGAGATTCGAAGTGTTTAGTGATCATAAGAGCCTGAAGTATCTCTTTGATCAAAAAGAGTTGAATATGAGACAACGTAGATGGATGGAGTTCCTAAAGGATTATGACTTCGAACTGATCTATCACCCGGGTAAGGCCAATGTGGTGGCCGATGCCTTAAGTAGAAAGACCCTGCATATCTCCGCCCTGATGGTTAGGGAGATGGACCTAATTGAGGAGTTTAGAGACCTTAACCTAGGTTGTGAGTTTACCCCTAAGAGCATTAGGCTTGGAACCTTAAAGATTAATAAAATTTGATGGATCAAATTAGAGAGGGCCAGAAGTTAGACCAATTTCTCCTCGACCAGCGAGAATCGCTCTCACAGGGTAGAGCCAGTAGCTTTAGAGTTGAAGCGGATGGTATCTTGAGGTTTGAGGATAGAGTGTGCATACCAGACGTTTCCGGGCTCAGAAGGATGATCTTAGAAGAAGGGCATAGGAGCGGAATGAGTGTGCACCCAGGTGCCACCAAGATGTATCAAGACCTTAAGAAGATGTTCTAGTGCCCTAGGATGAAAAAGGATGTGGCCGATTTCGTTTATGCATGTCTAGTCTGTCAGAAGGCTAAGATAGAGCATCAGAAGCCATCAGGTATGCTGCAGTCCTTAAGAATCCCAGTTTGGAAATGGGAAAACATCTCCATGGATTTTGTGTCTGTACTCCCTAGGACTCCAACAGGTTTTGAGGCGATTTGGGTTGTGGTAGATAGACTCACGAAATATGCACATTTCATCCCGGTGAACATGGAATATCCTTTAGAAAAACTAGCCAAGTTGTACATCAAAGAGATAGTTAGGCTTCATGGTGTACCCTCCAGCATAGTGTCCGATAGAGACCCGAGGTTTACCTCGAAGTTTTGGGAGAACTTCCAAGATGCTTTAGATACGAAGCTTAGGCTTAGCTCAGCTTATCACCCTCAGACCGATGGGAAGTCTGAGAGGACCGTCCAATCCTTAGAGGACTTGTTGAGAGCATGTGTACTTGAACAGTCAGGTAGTTGGGACAAGTTTTTGCCCCTGATAGAGTTTTCCTACAATAATAGTTTCCATTCCAGCATTGGCATGGCCCCTTATGAGGCTCTGTATGGAATGAGATGTAGGACGCCTTTGTGTTGGAGTGAACCTGGTGATAGTTTGGTATTAGGACCAGAAATAGTGCAAGAAACAACTGAGAAAATAAGGATGATCCAGGAAAGGATGAGAGTGGCACAAAGTAGGCAAAAGAGCTACCATGACAAGAGGAGGAAGGCACTTGAATTCCAGGAAGGTGACCATGTGTTCTTGAGAGTTACCCCGACAACTGGGGTTGGTAGAGTGATGAAGGCGAGGAAACTTACTCCCAGATTCATCGGTCCTTATCAAATTCTTAAAAGAGTCGGCAAAGTCGCCTACCAGACAGCCTTACCCCCGTTTTTATCCAACCTTCATAAAGTCTTTCATGTTTCCCAACTACGAAAGTATATCCATGACCCTAGTCACGTGATAGTTCCCGATACAATACAATTAAAGGAGAACCTGACGTTCGAGGTGTTACCTATTCGGATCGAAGATAGGAGGGTGAAGCAGCTTAGGGGAAAGGAGATCCCTTTGGTCAAGATGGTTTGGGGTGGGGTGACTGAGGAAAATGCTACCTGGGAATTGGAAAGCAAGATGAAGGAAGCATACCCGCATCTGTTCAGTTCAGGTTAGTAGAAATTTCGAGGATGAATTTTTTTTTAAAGGGAGGTGGAATTGTAACACCCCATTTTCTTTCATAAATAACCTTAATATATTTATATATATATGACATATATGTTTGAATATGGTTTTTAGATTGTTCTTGGCATCTAAGTTCATTTTTGGAAAGTTTAGCCTTAGAAAGACTAAAACCTTTTAGAGTCCTAGTAACATGTTTCACCGTTTTGGTCATATATTGAGTTCTAGATGTCCGATATAGGTGATCTTTGTGGAATTGGAAAGATAAGAGAATTTTCTACAACTTTAATGAAGAGATATAAATCAAATTCGGAAGTTTAGGTTGTCAAAAATAATCAATTGTGGAGCATGCCAGCTTGTACAGATTTTGAATATACCTCCACTAATTTGGGCCTATCTCACCCATTTCAAACCCAAATTAAGTATATGAGCACTACCTGGAAAGATTATTTGAAGATATATCTGTTAGGATTGAATTTATTTCGAAATATTGGTCAGAAATATCATTTATGGGTTAGGTGAAAAGTGAAGGAATCATATGGCATAATTAGTGCAAGATTAGGTGGGATAATTAGTGCAATGCTTTTTGTTTCATTATTTTTGACTCACCAACTCCACCAACCATCCCGCAATCGGATAACACCTCAAAACAACTCATAGTGGAGCAAAACATGGAGTGATTTATGGATTAGTGGAGCACATCATGAAAGAAAAACCAATAATCAAAGTTTGGTGGGAGACAAAAGCAAGAACATTCACCAACCATGGAATATTAATTAGGCCACCAAGGAGCACGAATTTTGGGCAGATTTATAGAGTTTCTAAGCCTATATAAATTATGGTTATTGATGCTTAAAGAGGGGAGAAGAAAGCTTAACCTATAGACCAAAACAACCATTGCTGAAAACTTGAAACTTGGTGGAACAGTTTCAGAAAATCCTTCAGTATTTCTACATATACCGTTGGATCTTGTTCCAAATTCATATAGAGTTCCTAGGCTTATATTAATTCATATCCAACGGTGGAAATTTCTGTTTAATTCATATAGTGAGAGTTATTCATCTTATAAGTTGGATTTGAGTTCAACTCGGGTAGCTCCAGACCAGTCAACTTGAGAGGATCATCATGTGCTCATTAACCGTTGGATCTAGCTGAAACTTTTTTATAATATAAATTAAAGGCATGTCTTTATTATCACCGTTCAAATTGGTAAAATAATGTCTGGTTTGTGAGATATAAGGCAAACACAGTGGCGGATTTTGTGATAATTGCTGCCGATCTTAAGTTCTTTACAATGTGCCTTTCACAATGTGTTTCGTAGGTGAATCTTGAAGTTCAGGGACCCTAGTGGATCTTATTTCTTCTTAAACGCGAACTTCAATCCAGGTATGGGGAGAAGGGTAGTGTTTACATAGGCTTGGAGTTAGAGTAAAGTAAAAGGGGTCCCCATAACCCCGTATTTATGTGTTACTAAATGATTTTAATACGTATGAGGTTGTTATTGTTGATTATAATATGTTAGTGATCGTTGTTGGATATTTGATTATTCATGCTTATGTTCATAATGTTTGGTTTGTGATTATGCTGTTGCTGTTGTTGTTAATATGAATATGTTGACATAATAATGTGTTGGATAACGTTGTTGTTGTTACGACTGTTGATGGTTAAGTCTTGGGTGCATATTGGCCCAAGCAACGTTATTGTTAAGTCTCGAGTACTTGTTGGTGCAAGCGGAGGTGGTGGCGTTTGCCGTTGATTGCTGTTTTACATGCATTTCATTGGAGATGTTGTTGGGAGATGTTCGACATAGGGGAGATCGTCCGAGAGTAAGGCGATCCGGTCATCCACGGTAGGTTACCCAAGGTTTGGTAACCGCGGCCCCCCGTGATGAGGCATCCATGGTTTGGTGCGTTGGCTATCCATAGGGTCTACCCAAGGTTAGGTGGACTGCTGGTGTTGGTGTTTATTGGCCAATACGGATATGTAACTCCGAAGTCGTTCATCTTGAGTTAGCTGGATCCACATGCATAGTTGGAGTAGCGGAGTAGTTGGTGCCTTGCATTGCATAGCATATTCGATGATGTTGTTGTTGATGTACGTTGATACATGCTAAAAACTATATGCCTATGTTGATGCCATGCTTGTATGATTTACTTTACTTCCTACCTCTATGCTGATTATGTATATATGAACTTACTCCCCTTCGTTTGTTGCTTGTGTTTGGCCTGAACGACATTTGCAGAGGATGACGGGCAACCCGGAGAGGAGTGACTCTGAGGAGTCGCCACTCATAGTTAGGGCCTGCTTTTATGTTTTAATTCTCTTGGTTTAGATGTATTTCCGTTATACGGAAGGATTATACCAGCTCTGTATGTGACATCGGGGTTGTGTCTTATTATGTTTATTTGCTTTAATTTATTTATTTCCGCGATTTTGAAACTTGGTTCATGTGGGACTTTTCTACCCATTGACAACTCACTGAATTCTTATTCAGGCTATGCATGTCTGGTTAATTGACTTTTGGAATTTTTATCCTTTATCATGCGGGGTAGAAGGGTGTCACATTAGTTAAAAGGAAAACCCTTTCTGGAGTCCACGGTACTGTATGATTTTTTTCTTATAATTCATGAAAGTCCAAGTCCACTCACATATATTGTTTGCTAATTTCTTTTTAGTGGTTCACGTGAAGGAAAGTATAGTTACTTGAGTTTCAATGCCTTAAGACTTGATTTGATAAGTGTTTGAATGAATAGTTTATCTTTTCAATAAATTTGGATTTAATGTTGTCATCCTTGAAATAAAAAGATACTTTGAGCACTAGCCTTCATAAATTTTTGACTATTTGCAGCTTACAATCCTCAAAGAATTTTAGTCCCTTGTTGATGTTTATGTGATTGATTCCTAATCCATTGAGAGAAGCCAAAATGCAAAAGCATTTGTTTCCAAAGTAATGCATAAATTGTTGTTACATGTTCTCTCACATACTGTGTTTGATAAATGAAAGATAACTGAATTGATTCACATGACAGAAAGTATGTTATTTGATACTTCAGGCTTGGTTTTATAAGTTTTTGTGGCTTGATTTGATAAATGTTTGGATGGGTGGTTGTTTCTCTTTTTAGAGAGTAGTGGATCTAATGCAATCATTATCAAATGATACATGCAGTTTGACTCTCTTAAATTTTGCTTAATTACTTGACACTGTGATGAGCACATGATCAACAACTTGTAATATCTGAAGAATTTTTGTGGGTGTAATGTCTCTAAGTCTTCATTTCATTCCTTGTTAATGCCTTGCACAATTTGGTTGTCTTACATGCTGGATTCCCATTGATTTTCATGCTTTACTGGGTTAGGAATAAGTATGTTGACATGCGGTATTTCTTCCTCTTGGTACTCATGAATGGATAAGGGGAAAAACAATAAAAAAGAGCAAGTAAAGATAGAAGGCTGCAAAAGAACCAAAAATCAGCTTGGTAAGAAGTGGGGATTTGCACTAAAATATGCTTCACGATATCCCTTTAACTTATTTTAAGAGTTGATGCTAAATTAAAAAAAAAAAGGTACTAATCAAAATTGATTATCTTTTCCTGTTCCTCTTTTTTTTTTCATCTTATTTATTTTTGTAAATATAAAATTTTGATCACTCTTCTCTTTTAAATAATCTCTTGGTGATGTCTTTGACTATACGTTAAGTTTCACTTGCTCATAATAAAAAATGTCGATTTAGTTTTGACAACTTGTTGGTCCAGCATTCAATTTTTTTTACGTAAACAATAACAATAAAATTATTTTTTTTTAAAAAAAATAACAACAAAAGTGAAGTCCTTTTCGTAAGCTGATTCACTTCTCAAAAATAAAATAAAGATTTTTCTAGCTGAAATAGAAGAAATCATTTTAGTTGTACAACTTATTGATTCTTTAATTGTTCAAGAGATGTTAAGTTTTTACAACTTACTTCTTAAAACTTTTCATTAGAAATAAAATTTCTCGTCACGCTATAAATTATAAAATAAAATATGACAACGTCTTTATTTTTTAATGAAATGATCCACTTCTTAAAAATAAATAAATCTTTTCAAGAGGATAAGAAAGGGGAATCAATTAAGTGTACACTTATTGATTACTTAATCGTTTGAGAGACGTCAGAGTTTTTACAACTTGACCTCTCTGAGGCCCTTTTTACAAATAAATATTTTCTTTGTTCTAGCCAAAATCCGACTTACCGGAGTCTAGCCGGAGTGTGTATAACCGAGAATGAATACCAAGGTTATTTTAGATTATAGCTTGACAGAATGTTGTATTCTGGTCCTACGTATCCCAAAGGGAATCAAAGCTAACGTAGTTCTCTATTCAATCTTATGTGATATGGTAAACTCAGTCCCTTAATTTTGTAAATGGTGAATTCCGATGAACAAGGACTTTTTAGTAGTCTATTAGTTTGGCTGGTTCCCCAAGTACGCTTAAGGGAGATTCACCTAGGTTAGCAAAAGGGAATCTTTCTCTTGGGGTTTTCCTCCTTTTAGAATAGGGCCCCATGATCTCTTTTCTTTCAGATTAGTTCTATCTTTTCTTATCTTTTATCATTTAAGCCAACTTCTGAATATATGATATCCTTATTTGATAGAACTTACTTCTTATATTGAGATAAGGTTGCTAGTTAGGCTTAGATAAGTGTTATCTTTTAATCTTATCTTTTCCTATGTCCTTGGGAGATCGGATCTCCAAGCTCGGTGGTCGAGGTTACCATCTCGGTAAGTACACAAGTCCCCCCAAGCTTTGAGCTTAAAGGGGCATGAAAGCTTTCATGATAGAAACCGAGTGATAATCTTCTAGATTATGTCATTTTTATGTGCTTATTGGGAGAATTTTTACTCCTAATTGTGCTAAATGATTGAGTTTTGTCCCTAAGTTTAGGTAATTTAATTTTTAAAAGGTTTTGAATATTTTAGTTAAATTTTATGTTTTTAGAGTTAATCTAACAATATTTTTATTTTTTTAGCAAATAATAAAGATGAGATGGAGGCATGGAAAGAACAATTTTATTGAAAGTTAATTTCTCAATTGGAATTGAAGTGAGAACAACCAGGAAGCTTTCTTGGATTTGGGCCCATTATAACTTGAAGAAAATATTTTCAATTGAAAGCCCACATACCTCTCATGTCTGGGCAACTTGGAGATAATGCCACTTTTGGTGTTGGATAAGCCACTCAAAGAGAGCCCACGTGAAGCAAGTAATTTTTCTGGGCATTTGAAAACCAATAAAAATGAAGATTGGATTGGGATAGAAAAGGTGGAGGGCCGCATAGTGAAAGAAAAGGAGGCAGCGTGAGAGCTGCTAAAAAAAAGAAAAAAAGTGGCCTTGAATAAAAAGAAGGGGGCAGCAGCGAAAATAGGGGAACAGGAGCGTGAACAGAAAAGAGAGGAGGAGAGCCGAACGGTGGATGAGAAAGTGACGCAAAAAGGGGTGCACAGCAACGTGCACAGCAAGCAGCGGCAGCAGTGAGGAAAGGAGAAAATATGAAGCTGCCATGCTTGGACACTGGGATCATCTTCATTTTTATGAAGTTTTCTTTACTCTCTTTATTTTATTTTATTTTATTTTATTTTATTTTAGGGTTTAGTATGTCTAGCTAAATTCCTTTTTGTTGGGGTTAGATGATAGCTTTTCTGAACTTGGTTGTTTATTGATTTGGTTTAATACAAGTTTCTATTTCTTTATGAGTGTTTGATTCCATGCTTAATGCTTTTCTTGGCTTAGCTACCCATGAAATGATATGTTGTTGGATAGACAATTGAAAGATTGGTGTTAAGGCATGCTCATGAATCATATGCCAAGTAGTTCAAGAATCTAGACATAGGTGTTGGCTGCTTGCAATCTTATAAGTCTTGACTTAATGCAAAATCTCAGGTTAATCCACCTAAGACATTAGGGTTTAATTTGGGGTTTTAGGCTCATTGCACCTAAGACATTAGGCTTGAGTATTTTAGAAAATACTTGATTGTCATTATTGAATTAGGACTTGTGTTAGAAGCCATTTCATTGTAATTAAGGGAGGATTAGTGTAGTCTAACCCTGACAATCTCAACCGCATTTCTTTCGCCTTCCAAGTGTTCGATAAAATTCCCAAAAGACCAAAAATATTTTATTTCCTTATTTTATGATCTTTTCATACCATAGTTTAGTCTAGATAGTTGTTGAGTTTGTGAATTGGTAATTGGTAACCGATCCCTGTGGATACGATAACCGGTCTCACCACCGTATTACTTGTACGACTGGGTACACTTGCCAATATTAGAAAAATCGTATCAAGTTTTTGGCGCCGTTGCCGGGGATTGGTTTTGCCAATATCATTAGTAACAAATAAGACAACTAATTTAGACATTTTTTTATTTTATTTTCTGTGTATATTTGATTTTTTCGCTTGAGTTCTGTTTGTGCAAGGTGGACTGCAAATCATGGAGACTTATTATTTTCCAGCCTTGGATTGAGTTACACAATATTCTTTTGGGCCTAATGTGGTCATGGGCGACTATAGGCTTTGGGGATATCAATGCCCTCATGCACAAGCTTATAGTGTAATCATGAAGCATGAGGAGGAATGGAAATGGAATGAGCCAAGTCCTTTGAAAGTTGCCCTGCAACAATATTCACTAGAGCTATCCATCTCTGAGGCCAAAATAAGATTGTGATAGTATCAACGCTGTGAAGCATAATTTCAAAATGCAAGTTGATGAAATTTGCAAACAATTGGTACAAGAATCACATGGAGCGCAATTTGAGCAAAATCTGGTTTTGGGGATAGTTCAAAGTGAAGTTGAAGCGGTAGTGGAGAGTAAAGAGGATCTATATTTCACCATGCTTGCCAAGGATCTTGATATTTCTGCCTTGGACAAATATATTGGTTTGCATGCATGTGTGGATCCTACAAAATTGGCTCAACAAGTAAAACCTCAGGTGCTTCATGGATCATTTATGCCTGAAGAGGTCAAAAAAGGAGTTTATCACTTGCCATTTGACCCAGGAGAAATTGAGGGAAGATTCATATTGCTTCTGCAATTGCCACTCCACAAACAATGGGATCCGGGAGGAGGATCTCACATGATGAGCATCTCTTGGCCCCTATACTACAAGCAATGGGATCCGGGTGGAAGCTTCTCAATGAGTTTTTCTTAACCCTTCACTTTAATTTAATTTTATTTTCTTGTTGTTAGTGGTGTGTTTCACTTGTTTTAGTTAGTTTGTGTTAGAATAAAAACATGCCAAGCACTTAAATATTTAGGATGCTGTTTTGAGATGTCACTTTTAGCATTCTCATCATTTTGTGCATTTTGTCTGGCTATTTTCCTTTCTTTGGAAGTTCTTCTTGTAGTATAGTCTTCATTTTTCAAATTTGTTCATAGCAATTTCCATAACCTCTTTGCATATTTTTGTTTCTTTTTTATTAAATTCATGGCAATAAGGTATGGAACGAAATTTTGGAATCTTAGTTATAACCTTAGTGAGATATTGGGCTTGATTGTTGATTCTTTGAGTGTGCACCATTGAGTTGATGTGCTGAGATTTGCTTGATTCTTTTATCTAAGATTCATGAATTGCATGTTTTGCATAAAAATGATTTGGGCCATTTTTCATAAGCCACTAGAGCCAAAAAGCCAACCTTGCATGAAAAATTCCCTTGCTAACCCCTTTGAGCTTATTGTTACTTTTTATTCTTACCCTTGCTTCTTGAATGATGATTACCATGTTTATTCCAACTTGAGGATAGGAGAGCATTGGTGAATTGCTTGTGGACAAGCAAAGACTTTGGTTTGGGGGAGAGAGTAATGAAATATTGTGAGAAGCTTTGGAAAAAAAAAACAAGGTGAAAAAAAAAAAGACATGAAAAAGTGGGGAAAAAAATTGATACCCACAAGAAAAAAATTTTTTTGAAAAAATGGAAGTTGAAAAAAAAGAAAAAAGAAAAAACAGTTTGAAAAAAAAAAAGAGATTTATGTGAATAAGGTTGAGGAATAAAGTTGAAAGAAGCTTCAAAGAAGGGAAAGGAGAAATGGAAGGAAAAAAAAATTCAATTATAGCAATTGGGAATTTGTGCTTTACATTGAAACATTTGAGTTGTTGTAATTGCTCTCCTATTCTCTTGGACATTCTTCTATTTGTTTCTCACCTCACTTGTTTTCCACTTTAGCCAAGTTACAACCCAAAATAAAGTCCCTTTGATTTGTGCATGCTTGTGGTTTGTGATTTTTTTGGAGTTAGATGAAAAGCAAATCTATGGTTCCATGACTCTAATGTGTGCTTTGAGGGAAACACTTCACCGCCATATACTTGAGTGATTATTTGATGAGTGTGTATCCTGTGAGGACTAAAGTTCTATTTTTTCTTCCCTTGCCAAATTGCCATGATTTTTAATTTTGAAGAATATGGAGATTGCAAAGTTGTTATGCTTTTTGCTTCTTGGCATTTTTGGAATTGATCTTGCTATTGGTTGATGCTTCTGTTTTAGGAATTAGTCATTGTACAATTTTGCCTTATAGTGATTTTGTTTAATTGGACGCTCTTCCAGTTTTCCCAAATCATATAAGAGTCTGGTATGTTGTCTTGAGTGTTTTGTGTACTAGTTTGGGTTACTTTTGCTTGGGGACAAGCAAAGTCTTAGGTTTGGGGGAGTGATAATCTTCTAGATTATGTCATTTTTATGTGCTTATTGGGAGAATTTTTACTCCTAATTGTGCTAAATGATTGAGTTTTGTCCCTAAGTTTAGGTAATTTAATTTTTAAAAGGTTTTGAATATTTTAGTTAAATTTTATGTTTTTAGAGTTAATCTAATAATATTTTTATTTTTTTAGGAAATAATAAAGATGAGATGGAGGCATGGAAAGAACAATTTTATTGAAAGTTAATTTCTCAATTGGAATTGAAGTGAGAACAACCAGGAAGCTTTCTTGGATTTGGGCCCATTATAACTTGAAGAAAATATTTTCAATTGAAAGCCCACATACCTCTCATGTCTGGGCAACTTGGAGATAATGCCACTTTTGGTGTTGGATAAGCCACTCAAAGAGAGCCCACGTGAAGCAAGTAATTTTTCTGGGCATTTGAAAACCAATAAAAATGAAGATTGGATTGGGATAGAAAAGGTGGAGGGCCGCATAGTGAAAGAAAATGAGGCAGCGTGAGAGCTGCTCAAAAAAAAGAAAAAAAGTGGCCTTGAATAAAAAGAAGAGGGCAGCAGCGAAAATAGGGGAACAGGAGCGTGAGCGGAAAAGAGAGGAGGAGAGCCGAACAGTGGATGAGAAAGTGACACAAAAAGGGGTGCACAGCAACGTGCACAGCAAGCAGCGGCAGCAGTGAGGAAAGGAGAAAATATGAAGCTGCCATGCTTGGACACTGGGATCATCTTCATTTTTATGAAGTTTTCTCTACTCTCTTTATTTTATTTTAGGGTTTAGTATGTCTAGCTAAATTCCTTTTTGTTGGGGTGAGATGATAGCTTTTCTGAACTTGGTTGTTTATTGATTTGGTTTAATACAAGTTTCTATTTCTTTATGAGTGTTTGATTCCATGCTTAATGCTTTTCTTGGCTTAGCTACCCATGAACTGATATGTTGCTTGGATAGACAATTGAAAGATTGGTGTTAAGGCATGCTCATGAATCATATGCCAAGTAGTTCAAGAATCTAGACATAGGTGTTGGCTGCTTGCAATCTTATAAGTCTTGACTTAATGCAAAATCTCAGGTTAATCCACCTAAGACATTAGGGTTTAATTTGGGGTTTTAGGCTCATTGCACCTAAGACATTAGGCTTGAGTATTTTAGAAAAGACTTGATTGTCATTATTGAATTAGGACTTGTGTTAGAAGTCATTTCATTGCAATTAAGGGAGGATTAGTGTAGTCTAACCCTGACAATCTCAACCGCATTTCTTTCGCCTTCCAAGTGTTCGATAAAATTCCCAAAAGACCAAAAATATTTTATTTCCTTATTTTATGATCTTTTCATACCATAGTTTAGTCTAGATAGTTGTTGAGTTTGTGAATTGGTAATTGGTAACTGATCCCTGTGGATACGATAACCGGTCTCACCACCGTATTACTTGTACGACTGGGTACACTTGCCTATATTAGAAAAATCGTATCACCGAGCTTGGATTTAATGTTTCCGAGCTTTACACCTCGACCAATTCTTGAGTTTAGCTGGCTCGATGGGCGAGCCTAGTAATCCTTTCCCTTTTATTATTTGGGTTTGGTGACCGAGCTTTGACTCTCGGCCAATACTTTAATTCGATAGACTCGGTGGGCAAGCCTACCATCTTGGCCAGTACACAAGCCCCCGAGCTTTGGGTTTAGAAGAGCGTAAAAGCTTTATGAAAGAAGCCGAGCTTAATCATGCTTTGGTACTGGACTTTTTACCTTGTCCGTCTGGGCTTCTAAAATCGAGTTTTTCTTTCTTGGACTCGGTTGAGTGTAAAAGAAATTGATTTTCACTATAACCTCATGGGTAGTAATAGACATAATAAGAACATGTTCTGTACAGAAGATATTTCAACCTTGTCTTTGTTAAGACAAGTTTAGATGCTGGTAGCTGAGATTCAGCTTATCAATGATTCAGGCTCAAACCGGCCTTTAGGAAAGTCAAGCTCAAACTCGGTCATTAGTACCTTAAGCTTGTATTTCAGTTGAAATATTTGATGTCCTCAAGATGCTTATCTTTAGAGTTTGAACTCGATTCACCTTTTTTGGATGGGTATAAACATTGTCACTACATCCTATAGAGACAGAAGCAAAATCATAAGTATAACAAATTATGACCTGTCACTAAAATGAATACCAATGGAATATAAATTGTAGGTATATCTATGTGTAATACACCAATAGGTGTGACAACCGTCACTAAAGCCTATAGTGGCGGAGTTAAAACCGTAGGTATAAGGTATTATAGGTTGCGAAAAAATGTCTGTCGTTATAGATTTTTAGGGCTATACCTATGATTTTCCGTTGTTTTACTTACAGTTTTTTACTGTCACTAAATGACACTTTCCTTGTAGGGTATTCTATGTCCTAACTCATTTTTGAAAGATTTGGATAATTATTTTAGCCACGCACCGCAATCTTCCCTCATAAGTACAACTATCGAGATGAAAATGACAATGAACTAGGTATGACATATACCCTAATTCTAATTCTAAATTTTGTTAACCCTCTGTATGGTATACAATTTTTTAATATTTATTTATAGAAAGACTTAATGTTGCAAGTATTACAATATTGTAACATTTTTAACAATACAAACACGTTAAATTTGGAGGTGAGTTGCGATGACATTTGGATGGGTTAGTAATAGATATCATAATATTTTGACTATTGCAGTTGTTGGAGGTGAGTTACGATAATATTTGGATGGGTTAGCTAATGATATAAATGTGCAGGAGTATGTTAAGAATCACCAATGTGGTCAAGCAGGTATTAATGACAAAAATGAATATTAGAAGACTATTTCTCATATTATAGACTTACAACTTTTTTTTTATAAGCAAAATATCATTCAAATGGTACAAGGGGTACCAACCCAACCACTGTACAAAAGAAACATACCACCCAGCACAGCCTAAGCTTGAAACAAAAAAAACCCTGCGTCAATAATAAGGCCAAATGAAAGAGAACAATTTTAAAGAACAATTCTAAGCCTAATCTTGGTTCAATTAGTTTAAATAGTTTAAACTAATTAAACTTGTTAGTCATTCTAAGTCTACAATTACATTGAATTTTTTTTCCTGTTTTAGTGGTAGTCTAAATAGAAACATAACAAAATCAGTTATTTTGCTTACTCGTTTTTGGATTTACTTTTTCTACTTTTGTAATTAGATATTACAACACTTATTTATAAGGGAAGTGATAAGATCATGAAAATAAAAAATAAAAAAATTATACATGAAATGAATGTTATTATTCCTTCGCTAAACTGTCTCTATTTTCTTTTTGTTTCATAGCTTTTTATCTCCCGAGTTTGCTTTTTTTTTTTACTCTACTACTTGTTAGTTGGTGGCTTGGGACTTTATGATTTTGGGAAGTTAGCTTGTTAGATATATGTTATTTGCTTATAACAGATTGTAACTGTTTTTGGTTAATAGTTAGTGATGTAAATAAAGCCTATATAAGGCTTGTAATTGCTCTCATTCATCAAGGCTAATGAAAAGCTAATGCATTTCCAGAAAATACTTCATCTCTAAACTCTCTATCTCTCTCAAATCTTTCTTTCATTTTCAGTTTTCGATATCAGTCTATAACAGATTGGTATCAGTAGCAAAGGTTGGGTTTTTTCTCAACAATAATATCACAGTTAATGACAGTTCATCACATATATACAACTCACAATACTTTAAGGCAAGTAATAATCAACTTTAAGTAATATTCACAATAGTTCAAGTAAATAAGTCATTCAAGTGGTTGCTCCACATCATAATAATATTCAAATCACTCAAGTAAACCCATACACACATGCATATAGTCATTGAATATCTCTAGGCATTCCCCTCTTACTTTCTGTGAAGGTAAGAAGATTATATGCTCGAAGAGGTATGTCACGAACGTCCTCGTTTCCTCCGCGATGGAAGTCTAAGGTTATGAACACAAAATTACAAGTTAAAATCAAACAAGAACACTAAACCACAAGGTATAGGTTCAGCCAAGACTAGTTCTTAGGGTTAGAGATTCCCGAAAATTATACAACTCATGGATTTATGATCCTTAAGTGTTATGAGTTCATAAACAATGATCATCTTACAAAGTTGAATTAAAATCCCACTAAGTTATAAACTTAGGGTATTTGGCCAAGGCTAGTAAAGTAGGCTAGCATTCACTAAACTTTCCAGTCTCTTAGGTTTAGCATCCATATGTATTAAGGAGCTCAAAACCATGATCATTTTGGAAAAATAAGAACAAAGTATCCGAGGTCCATAACCTTCTAGGTTCGACCTTCATAGGATTTATAGGCTAGAAATATTTGAACTTTCCAATCTCTTAGACTTAGCATCCAAATATCTTATGGAGCTCAAGTCCATGATCATCTTGGAAAACAATGGAAACTTAAACATTCCAATCTCTTAGACTCGGCATCCAAATATCTTATGGAGCTCAAGTCCATGATCATCTTGGAAAACAATGGAAACTTAAACATTTCAATCTCTTAGACCTAGCATCCAAATATGTTATGGAGCTCAAGTCCATGATCATTTTGGAAAAATGAAATTAATATATACTAGCTTTAATAACATAGAATAAACAAGTTAGAAATCCTTAAACTTTCCAATCTCTTAGACTTAGCATCCAAATATCTTATGGAGCTCAAGTCCATGATCATTTTGGCAAAATAAAAAATCAAACATCCTAGCACCTAAACACTAAGTTTTGGCCATCATAGGATGATGAGGAAAATATTCTTTGCTTAACAATAACTCTTAGGTTTAGAGTCACAAGGTATTAAGAGTTCTAAATCCATTATCAATACTTGGAAAGTTGAAACATAGTATCCTAGGCCTACTTATTCATATTTTTCGGCCATCATAGGAACAAGCTATCAAAACTTCTAAGATTTATAGATTCAAGATCAAGGGATAGTTAGAAACTCAAACACATGATCATATTCCAAAAGTTGAAACAAAAACTTCCTAGGTCACAAATGCGAGCATTCGGCCTTCATTGGAAGAGGTGGATAGAGATTTTTGTTTTACACAACCTCTTAGTATGTGAAAATATAAGTTAATAAAAAACTATAGAAAGTGGTTTCAGCTCAAAAGGA
This sequence comes from Sophora flavescens, assembly GCA_030762895.1. NCBI lineage: Eukaryota > Viridiplantae > Streptophyta > Magnoliopsida > Fabales > Fabaceae > Sophora > Sophora flavescens. The sequence continues at coordinate 261,938,408 of CM061063.1, forward strand.
GTTTTCTACCATTTTATAGAAATTTTAGAAGTTTAAAGCATATAAAGAACACATAAAGTAAACTAAGAAATAAAAGATGAAACTTTCAAAAAGATTCATATGAGAGCATTACCCTTAGTATAAGGAAGAACTTTAATGAAGAACTTAAGTAGAAAAGATGAATAAAAACTAAAGCTTTAAGAGCTTGAACTTTTAGAAGAAAGAAGAAGATGAAGGTTTAATGGAGGTTGAAGGAGGAAGATGATGAAGTGAAAATGAAAGGGGTATATATAGGGAAAGGGGGAGAGTTCCACGGCCAAAGGGGAGTGAGGGAGAGCTTGTTGAGCAAGCTTGATGGTTTAATGCTTGATTGGATGGAAGAAGAGAGAGAAATGACTTTTTTGATTAGAATAGTATTATAATTTGAAAAGTGTGATGATTGTACTTTTAAAGTGTGTCATAGCCTCTTCCATCATATCTCCTTACTTTTTTTATGGTCCACAATCTACTCCATTTCGTACCCGGTTGCATTTCTGATCGTAATTCTCCCGACGTTTTATCCTGAATAAAATATTATATTTTATTTTTCAACGAAAATTAACAAAATAACCAAAGTGGAAGGAAACATAATAAAAACACTAACTGTCTTGTTCACAGGTCAAAATTAGGTTTTCTACATAGTAAACTTGTACCGGCAGTGAAAATGCAGACCAGCTTCCGTCTGAATTTTCAACCAAAATTTTTATCGTGACTTCATATGATATAACAACACAAGAAAATGATTTTAATTTAATTAAAATCATCCTCTAAGTTTAATCTAAAATAAACACATTTAAATATGTATTTACTGCTACAAAAAACATAGGAAAAACAGGGTGTTACACATGTCATTAAGGATAAAATGGCATTGGTATTTTGAAACTATAAAAAGGTCTTGATGGGATTGATGGAAATAACTGACTCGGCATTAGAGAAAATACCAGATGAATTTGTCTTTAAGACAAAATAAATGCAGCTAATAAATATGTGTATGGATGTAACACCCCCTTAGGCATTACTATACGAACACGTGCGGAAATAAATTGAAAAGAATTTTGCTGGTTGCTTTCGGAAAATTGATTTATTTGAAGTCAGAAAATCTGGTGTAAAACAATTTCTTCTGAATACTTCGATACATAACATACTCATCACAATAGTAAAAATAAAACATATTATTCACAACATAATTTTAAACCATATAAAGGTTTTCAAAAACACCTACACAAACTTTCTGAAAACATACCACCAAAAGGAAATCCTAAGTTGGTCGCTCTACAAGACATTTACTGATAAGACCTCGTGATCATCCCTATGATCACATATCTCTTTCCGTAATCCAGACTTAAGTCTCCAAGTGATTTAAGGAATTCTTCTGCAACATCTGCATTCGTGTACCAAGGTACAATAGCAAAGACAGAAGAATGAGTATATGGAAAGGTGAGTTCCAATATATGGATTTTAAAACGATAACCATATGCACGACACACAAATAACATTTAACATGTATATTCACAATAAACAATTTATTTATCAAAGGGTTTCACACCCGGCAGTTGTATCTGTTTTAAAAATCATGACACTTCAATATTCATCAACTAACTTTGATACCTAATCTCCGGAGCTCCAACCAACCAATAAATGAGCTGATCAGGCTCTCATTGCCGAATAAGGCAGAATATAAATGTTGCAAAAAAAAAAGGCAAGTTTCAGATGATTTGGCCTGTCAAGGTTCCGAGTTCCAACCATTTAAGTAAATAACTTGGTAGGATATGAGCTCCAACCATCATCGTAAGTAGTTCACAAGAATATCCAATGATAGTCATAATTAACTCGGCCTATAAAATATTACTAATATCCGAGCTCCCGAAATAGTCATAAATAGCCCGGCCTTTCCTAGGCCCCCGTTCATTTCCCCCAAAGGTGAAATGTATCACATAACATGGATACCTACCGAGGTACCATGCATAAAACCTTTAGGCACATTTACCAAAATAAAATGTAAAATGCATGTAAAACATTTAAGTTTAACAAACTTTTCAATCAAACATACTCCAAGTCAAAAATGTGCAAATCACGAAATCTAGACCCGTACACCAGATTTAGATTCGTAGATTTTGGCGCACAAAAATCAATATAGATTTTTTATAATAGGACATCTAGTCCATAACTTCACCTTTCGGACCCTTGGCCCATACCATAGAACACTAGATCCCGACATTTCGGCAGCTAGGTTCGTTTTTCAATTTAAAAAGCATTTTCTCTCTTTAAAACACAAATCCAAAAAAAACAAAACTTCCTCAAATTATCCAAGTTGTCGGAAATAACCCGTTGTATAAATATACTTTACAGAAAATCCTTTTACGTTGGAAATTTGTTTTACAAAATCATCAAAATCACTTAAAACTCATTTTCTTTCGAAAATCAATATTTCAAAAGCAGATAATTGCAAAACACATGATTTCAAACTACAGAAAATAATTAACACACCAACTAAGTTATACAGACAACAAACAAATGGCATATAGCTATCAGAAAAATCCCTCAGGTACTCCCCTTACCTCTTGAAGACTTTTCTTTCCGAATTTAAAATTCCGTCAAACGTCCGATTTCCGCAAAACACGTACACGATGGACACAACAGCTAATCCTTCAACAAAACACAACACATAATTATCAATTAAGCACTAAATACACCTATTCTCCTACATGCTAGGTCTGACCATGAGGTGATTAATTGGCTAAAAATTTCTAAAAATCCTAAGCTCTTGGATTAATGATCCTTGATCACTTAGAATCCTAAACCAATGATTAACTTACAAAGGTAGAAATAAAATACTCCAACCCTTCAAAACCTTAGTTTCAGCCATGACACTTAACATGGGTTAGAGATTTCAAAAATTTACATACTCTTAGATTTATGATCCTAGAGTAGTGTAGAGTTAAGATAATTTATCATAAGTTGAAAAATGAAACAAAATCTTACAACTCTTCAAAATTATAATTTCGGGCATGAACAAACCAATAGGGTATAAATTTGAAGTTGATTCCACATCATGGATTTAAGACATACATGTACTAAAAGGAATGAATCAAACAAGATTGGCCAAAAAAAGTGCACAAAGTTCCTCCCCCCACACACAAACTAGGTCCGGCCTTAATGAGATAAATGGGCAAGAAATTTTTATTGAATTCATCCTCATGGATCTTAAATATAGAGGGGATACTAAGATCATAGAAATTGGTTTCATGATCATAGGATTTTTCTATGATTTTCTATGAATTTTCAAAGTTCTAGATATAGGAATTGAAAAATATGATCAAGACTTCAAATCACAAAAATAATTGAAGAACATGATGATGATTGAGTGAGAGGAGTATGGTATACCTCTTGGAGTTGAAAAATGAGCTAAGAATCAAGTAGCTGCTTCACACTTTTTGGCTATGGAAACTTCAAGCTTTTTGAGAGAAAATGAGAGGAAGAAGGCAAAGTGATGCACAAATGAGTATGATGGCCTAAGAAAATGGGTTTGGGCCGTGGGAAATGAGGGTAAAAGGGTCCAAGTCATAAAAATTTAAGGACAAAAGTGTAATCTCAATTAAGGCAGTTTTGTGATTAAGTTAGGACTTAATGACATTTTGGTAATTTACCCTAAGGTAATCATGAAAACTATGTGGTTGAGGTTGAAGGAGAGGTGGCTGATTTGTATCCACAAATTTTTGGGGCAAACTTGTCATTTCTATGAAAGTTCAAGGGTAAAATAGTCTAGGGGCAAAATGGTCTTTACACTACTTTGAAGAAATATCTAGATTTTTGTTAAATGTAATCATGACATTGGTGACTCACCCATATGACTCACCACCCTAGGTGGCAAAAGGTCTCAACATCCGATGTCGGGTTTTGTCTCTGCACGTCCATTCTCGACTCCGTCGATTACCCGATTTAGGGTTTTACGCCCAAATCGAGTATAATAACCTATTTATTTTGAAAATTTTCAAAATAACCTATATCATTGGAAACGAGATATAAAATCTATTCATTTCGTTCTTGGGTCAAAATTATGTTTTCTGATCAGTAAAATCTTATTGTCAGTGAAAATGCAGACCGGGTTCCGTCTGAATTTTCAACCAAAAAATTAACCGTATACTTATAAAAATAAGTATAATATGAATATGACTTTGATTTTCCAAAAATCATTTTCTAAGTTTTAGATAAAAATATAAACGTTTATTTATATTTATACCGATCTTAATATTAATATGAACATGAATGTTCAGTATGTAAAAATATTCTTTAATAGGTTCGTGAGTGTAAAAATGCATAGCTAACTCGGAGCCAGAATCCAATCATCGTCCAGCAGAGCCTCGTCTACTATCTTTGGTTCCAACTCAGAGACTAGTGCGGAATCTTCCTGCTCTCTGAAAGTTGATCTGGTTCTTAGCGTATCATTGGGGTTTCCAATGATTTGATCTTATGGATGATAATTTTTGAAGTACCATGATCTCCGAACAATATCCTGTTGAGAAGTGGAGGTTTCTGGTTGTTGAGGAGGGTCGTCCACTTGATCATCAACTTTTACCTCCATTGAATCTCCAGAGATATTTAGATCAAGATCTGCAAAAGCTTCATCTAGCTCTGATAATTTCTTATCAGGATGCTTGTCATCAAACTTGACATGAATACATTCTTCTACTACTAGAGTTCTAGAATTATAAACTCTAAAGCCTTTTGAAGTTTCAGAATATCCTAACAGAATTCCATTATCTACTTTTGCATCAAACTTACCAAGTTGATCTTTAGTATTTAGTATATAACATTTACAACCAAAAGGATGAAAGTAAGATATTTTGGGTTTTCGTCCTTTCTACAATTCATAACAAGTCTTATTCAAGACAGGTCTGATGTATATTCTGTTTTGAATGTAGCAGCCAGTGTTAACGACTTGACCCCGAGAAGTGTCGAGGGACAGAGTTGTCATTGAGCATAGTTCTAGCCATCTCTTGAAGAGAACTGTTCTTTCTCTCTACCACACCATTTTGCTGTGGTGTTCTAGGTATTGAGAAGTTGTGAAGAATACCACTTTCTTCACAGAACTTATGAAATAGCTAATTTTCAAACTATTCCCCGTGGTCACTTCTGATTGAAGTGATACACATGCCTTTTTCATTCTGTACATGTTTGCAGATTACAGAAAAGACCTTGAAAGACTCATCCATGGGAACTAGGAACATAACCCATGTCCATCTAGTGTAGTCATCTACAATGGCTAGACCATATTTCTTACCACTGACAGAAGCAGTCCTTGTTGGACCAATGAGATCAAGGTGTACCAATTCTAGTGGTCTAGTGGTACTAACAATATTCTTATATTCAAAAGAACCCTTGACTTGTTTTCCCTTTTGACATGCATCACAGAGAGCATCAGATTTGTACCTGAGGTTTGGTAGCCCTCTCACGAGGTTATGCTTATTTAGCTTTGAGATTAATCTCAAGCTTGCATGACCTAGCCTTTTGTGCCAAATCCATCGTTCATCTTAAATGGACACTAGACATGAGACACTTAGATTTGAGAGGTCCTCCAAGTCAATCTTATACAGATTGTTTTGCCTCTTTGTAGTGAATAAAAGTGATCCATCATCCTTTTTGACATTACACATGTTCTTATCAAAAGAAACAATATAACCACTGTCACATAATTGACTTATGCTCAGCAGATTATGTTTTAAACCATTTACCAAAAGAACATTATCAATGGAGGGAAAATGATGTTTACCTATACCAGTGATCTTCCCTTTCTGGTTTCCTCCAAATGTAACCCAGCTGTCATCTTTGTGTCTAAAGTCTTGGAACATGCACCTTTCTCCCGTCATGTGACGTGAGCACCCACTGTCCAAGTACCAAGATGTTTGTTTCTTTCCTATTGTTAAGCAAATCTGCAACAGATATTATCTTATCTTTTGGTACCCAAACTGACTTGGGTCCATTCTTGTTAGTGGTTATTGGACAAGAATGTTTAGCATGTTTATTATGTATGCATCTAGATGTAACATGCCCACTTTTTCCACACACTTTTCAAAAGGTGTTGGACGGGTCTGACTTAGTTTTAGCATGTTTAGGTGGAGCTTTTGAATCTCTATGTTGTGAGATGCTTCATGCTTCTCCTTGTCATAACCAAGGCCAGATTTATCATGAGGTGACTTAGAATACCTTAGAATGAGGCTGGGCTTATCTGAGTCACCTACAAACTTTGACAGAGTGTCTGTCAAATACATCACATCTTGTTTCAGTTTTGAAACTTCACAAGAAACATCGGGCTCACACTCGAGTTTGCCAGTTAGACTGACATTCTCTGATTTTAGTTTATCATTTTCATTTTTAAGGTTTTGTTTTTCCATGCAAACCAGATCATATTCTTTTGATAGTTTTCTAAACTTCTTTTTGAGACTTCTATACTCATGAGACAATATGGACGACTCATGCAATAATTCATCAAATGCATTTTGAAGAGTGGACGGGTCAGAGTCCATTACCTCAGCATCAATGTATTCACTTTCTTATGACGTGTCAGCCATGAGACAAATATTTGCCTCTTCCTCATCTTCATCTTCTTCATCAGATGAGGATAGATCCAGATCCTCCCAAGTAGCAATCAAACCCTTCTTATTTTTTAAGAACTTCATTTTGTACTTCAGATCAGGGCAATCGGTTTGAAATAGCCAGGCTTCTTGCATTCAAAGCACAAGGGTGGACCTTTTTCCTTGGAGTCTGACTTCTCCTTGGAAAACTTTTTGTTGAACTGCTTCCTCCAGAAGCCACATTTCTTTCTCCACATGTCTTCAATCTTTCTGGAGATGAAGGATAGTTTATCTTCATCTGATCCTTCATCACTATCTGAAGTTCCAGCATCATCTGAAGATTCAGCAGCTTTGAGAACTTTTGATGAACTTACTTTCTTTTCCTTTATGGCAATAGACTTTCCTTTTCTGGAGTTGTGTTCTTCATTCAGTTCAAGTTCATGAACCTTGAGAGATCCAAGAAGATCTTCTAGAGAAAGAATATTCAAATATTTGGCTTCCTGAATGGCAGTAACCTTGGGTCTCCATTGCTTGGGTAAACTTCTCAGAATCTTTCTAACATGGTCTATATTTTCATAGATTTTTCCGAGAGATCTAAGGCTGTTGGTGATAGTTTAAAATCTTCCAAACATCTGATCTATTGTTTCATGGTCAGCCATTTTAAATAGTTCATACCGATGAACCAGCATGCATATCTTTGATTCCTTTACTTGAGATGAACCCTCATGAGCTAGGGCAAGAGTATCCCATATTTCCTTGGCAGTGTTGCAGCTGTTAACCTTGTCATGCTTAGATCTAGTAATAACACACATGAGATAGTGCTTAGCTTTTAGATTAAGATGATGTTGATTTTTCTGCTCTTGAGTCCGTTGGGCTCTAGGGACAACAGCTCCAGCTTCACCTCTTGGCTCTGTGAAGCCGGTTTCAATCATCTCCTAAATATCTACATTATGTGCATCCAAGAAGGCCATCATCCTCTTCTTCCAGTAGTCATAATCAGCTTCATCAAATAGAGTAGGTCTGTTGATAGCTTGTCCTTCTGCATCCATGGTTGTTGGATTGTACTCCCTCAACACTTGTTAGATGCTCAACCTTTTCGAGGCTGAGCTCTGATACCAACTGAAGTTGACATAGGCAAACACACAAGAAGAGGGGTTGAATTGTGTTTGTTAATAATTTTCTAAAACAACCTTTTTCTAAACTTATTTTCTCACACAAAGAATATAAGGTAGATGCACACACAAAATGATCTTTTGAAAGCTTAACAAAATCAAGTTCAAATCCCCACAGTCAGTATAAACAAATAAAACTTTAAGAGTTAAGGGATTAGAAGATTCACGCAAATGTTTTATTATGGTTCACTCTCTTCCAACCAAGAGCTACGTCCAGTCCCTTCGACTTGAAGGATTTACTCCACTATTTATCCAAATAGAGTACAACAAGTATTCCTTTCTTACCACGTCTCTTCAAGCTCTAACTCTAACAAAGAGATTGTTTGCTTTTGATCTTCTAACTCACTATGTGTGAGGATATGAAAGTTTAAGATCTGTTGAATATTACAACAATATTCAAGCTAAAGAATTACAGACTTTTGCTTTTGAAATAACAAAAGAATGAGAGCTTGTAGATTGGTAAAAGTTTAGCTCGCAAAAGTTTTTCTTCAGTGGTTGAGATCTTCTATTTATAGTGACCTTCTTCTTCACTTGAAAATCTTCAACGGTTGTTTTGGATATTCCCGTTTAGAGATAGCATTAAATTAAATGCATAATATCCGTTGTGACTGATAGCTTGATCGCGGCCATTGTGAAATGTACTCTTGGTTATGACTTTTGCACGAAATGGAGAGTCACAGCTCTGAGCAATTGCAACTTGAAAAACTGTTTTTCCTCCTTTATGAAAACTTCAGCTATTCCAACGATAAAGGTGACAGGGTACAGAGCGTTTTGCATTTCCCGATTGTACTATGTTGCTTTTTGCATTTTCTCGATGGTACTATGTTTCTCTCACAAGGAAACAAGGCATTAAAACAAATAAAACAAATAGGAAGGACCGACATTCGTTTGAAATAAATATCAATCATTTGAAATAAATATTTCTTTGTGGTCAGGGTAGTATTTACTTAGCTGGATTAAGCATATGAAAACTTTTAAGAAAAAGAGCTCATCTACTTAAAATCTGCGTCTACACGCTCATGGGTAAAACCAAGTCTATGGACTTGCAGTTTTCTTTTCACCCGACTACTGACGTGGCATATCCTCTCGTCTATCATCAAGTCTTTGGACTTGCTATATTTCAGTGAGTTATTTTTTATCTCCGTCTACTGACGTGGCATTTAAGCTAGTCTTCTCATTGAAACTAAAGTTCGCGTCTACTGAAAGTATTTTATTAACCGTCTACTCAAATATATTAAATAAATATATATACCAGACGTTTTGAGCAGCTCGTATACATGAATGAACACTGATTCACAATCTAAGTCCAAGCAGATATAAGGAAACTTATTCAAGGTTTCCATAACTTATATTTTTTGAACATTCCTGCAAGACTAGATAAAGCATGTTAGATCTCAACTAAAACTTTGTTAGGCAAATTTAATCCTTTTTGTTAACATAAAAAATTAGAGATTATTAATCCAAATCACTTTGGTTCCAACAAGGGTCTTCCATGGTTTCCCACACAAAACCACTCCCTCCACTGATTTCCCTCGTCTTACATTATCCTCCTTTGGACCCTACAAAGATTGATGATTTTGAGAGAGGTTCTGAGAATATTCTGAGATCGATTTTCCTGTGATAAATCTTGATCATTCTTCCTGTTTTCTCCAACAATATCAGAGCACTGACTTTCTTTGTTACCATATCTACCGCAGTGAAAACAAATCAAGTGCAACCCCTCATATTCAAGAAGGATTTTATGACCCCTTACTATAATGAAAGACTTTAGAGGCATCTTAAGATCCACTTCCACACAAATTCTTGCATACAGTCCTCTTGAATGAATAGAGGTAAGTCAATCTACTTTCAACATTGTGCCTAGGCCTACACCAATTCTTCCTAGAAATTGATAATTGTATAGTTCCAATGGTAAACGAGGAATGCGCACCCAAACTGCCACTTTCTTGATAAGATCAGCATTTTGGAGAAATATTGGTCTCCGCCTTTGCACAATTAGATAGTAGTATGAAATCATCCAGGGACTTTCGAACAAGGCGTGAGCATAGTCCTCTTTAGTAGAAAAGTGCACCAAAAAGAACCCATCTGGCATATCAACAAGTTTGACTGACCTTTTCTTGGTCCACTTTTTTGAAGATTATTCTCTAAAAACTTGAATTCACTTTCTTTTCCCATTACTTTGACCACCAATGTCTTTGTCCATGGTTCAGACCATTTGTTCCATTCTTCGACAGACAGTGGAATCTCAACTCATACACCATCACCCACTTCTTTAAACTGAATAACATCTTGCTTCGGCCCTACATCTTGAATTTGTTGCTCCTATCCTTTTTCAAGAATGGAGGACTCAGACCCCGCATGGCTATGGACTCTTACATCTTCAACCATATTCAGTAGTTTATCGTTAAACGAACCCAAAGTTTTCTCAACAACCTTCTATGAGTGGAGAAGTTTATTATCTCCATCGGGAGGATCCGCTGGAGGTGGCTGAACAATTGGGGAGCTTGAGAAGGCTATGCCTTCCATAACAAGAAAATTAACGAAAAAAGAGCCCTAACAGTGAGCGGTTTTCTTGCAGAGTTCTTGAAAAAATCTTTTATATAAAATGATTTTTATTGATTGATGGTGTAAAAAACTTTATACTAATAATATATCAAAATCATTTTTTTTTTTAATATAGAGATTGATCTGATAAATTCTTGAAACTTTAATCAATAAGATTTTTATACATGTATTGAGAAGGTAAGTATGAAAGATAGGATTTGATTCTAAAAACATAGGATTAATGGCAAATATCTTTACCAAATGAGTTAAATAACACATTATTTTTTTTAATCTATAAATTAAAAAACCCAAGATCGCTTGGATGAGATGACACGTATCTCTTCCAGCTTAATCAGAGGTTTCGAGTTCGAATTTTGGCCCTGGGAATGCAGCAACGTTGAAACTCTTGAGGGAGCTAGAGCTTTGCCACCCTTGTGGTCTTAACCGGCTCTAGAGATTAGTCTCCTCAGTTGCGCGCAGAGGATACCATGAGAAGCCAAAAAAATCTGTAAATTAGAAAAATTATGCTTTTCTTTTAGATTTATTGGTCTATATCACATTCAATTGCAATAACCTTTTTATCTACAAAAAAAATTGCAATAACTTTTTTTAAAAACCAGTTAAATAAAGATCTTATTGTATCTTTTTTATTAATATCCTATTTATATTGTTCATGTGTTTCACGAGTTTCTGTTTTTTATTTCTTAATAAAATTTACTTTTGTAATAATTATCGTTTTAGATATCTTAGGTTTATAAATTTTTTTTTGAAAAAGGAAGTATACCGTCCTTTTCTTTAAAAGCTAACATACATGATGTTCAATGAAATTGCCATTTAAAGAAGAAAAGGGAATAAGGAGAGATGAGGAACAATACAATCGGATAGTCATAATATGATTGCATGATCCTAAAGTTAGGAGTATGGATGTTCACGGGTCGGTTTGGTTCAAATTTATATAAAAAATAAATCTAAACCAATCAAAATCAATTGGTTCAGTTCCGTTCTGATTTGTAAATTTTTTGTCAGGAAATCCGAACCAAACCATTCAATGATGGGCTAAAATATATAAATGATTAAATTATATATATAACTAAATATATTAAATATAAATATTAAATTATTAAAATATTTATATATATATGTATATACGTATTAAAGTTTATTAAATAATAAATATTTAAAATATAAATATAAATATAAATATTAAAATATAATAATCGGTTCGGATCCAAAATCCTTGAATATGAGAATCAAACCAATTACCACCGGAATTAGTTTGGTTTGGTTCAGTTCTGATCCGAACACCAAAAAAATGAAAACAGAATTAATTGGTTCGATTCGAATTATCGGGTTCATTGGATCAGTCCGAACCAATGAACTCCCCTAGTTATGATCCAATGAAAGAAGTATAATATTTTCGAATTAATTTTTTTCATAAATAAAATTATTTTAAGGGTCATGATCTCTTGCATTCACTTTATTGAATACAAAGAAAAGTCCTAAGGCATTGGACAATAATGTCCCTTATTAAAAGAGCATTATAGGTAAAACACAAAAATAAACATTAATGTTATTAAAACAGCCTTTAAACCCGTGCGTGGTTGTCCACGAATGAATGTACCACTGGGGCACTGATTAAAATGGTGTATTGTTGGCAGATATTTTATATATACATAACTTAACTATAAAATTTATACATTTAATATATACTAGTTCAACTAGTGACCCATTGACCTGGTATCCTAACTAACACTGTTGCTAAATAGTCAGGATTCGAACCCTCGACCACTTGCTTAAGGTGTCTAAGTCCCTTACCACTTGGACCAACCACATGTTGGTACTCCATTGGTGTTTTAATATAATAAATTAATCACCAATGATCATAAAATAAATTAATTATCCCTTAATGCATTGATTATTAAAATATGCAAACATGATTAATATGTATTATCTTTTTCTTTTTTAACCCGCGAAATTCCTATTACTTTCCTAAAAGAAAATATCAAGGTTTTTAAAACCGGACCGGTCATTGAACCGGTGAAGACACCGGTTCAAGGTTCAATGGTTTGACCGTGGTTGAACCGGTCATAATTAAATAATATTTTTAAATTTTTTAATATAAATGTTAAGCAATATTAACATGATTTTAAATAATAATACTTTTTTTAATAATATAAATTATTGTTTTGCATTTTATAAGTGTAAAAAAAAAGTCCTGTCAGCCCAAGCCTCCTTGTATGCTTTTTCACCCGACTATCAGGAATAGAATAAAAGAACAAATTGGATTGGTTTAAGGCTTTGATCCCATTTTACATTAGAAAATAACACAGAAGATAATGGGTTGGACCAAGAATGACACCCAAGCCCCTTTTCATTTTTAAGAAAAACAAACCCTAGCTCTCTTATGTTTCAATCAGCCACCCACTCCCTTATCTCCTCTCTTTCTTCTTTCTAATTTCTCCAATGCGTTCAGACTTCTTCTGGTTCCATATTCAGTCGCCCAACCCCTCATCCCTTCTCACTCCTCTTCTTTCTTGTTTCTGTAATAACACGATTTGGTTCTTCTTCTCTATCACGTTCTGGATCTGCTTCATCCTTTTCTCGCGGCCATCGTCTGATGCGATCAGCTCGTCGGAGGATGCTGCTTTTCTCGGACCGCTCCAACCCGGGGAACCACCGGTTTTGCCCAGGTTTCACGATTCTACACCGGTTTGCCGGTTTTCCATCCAGTTTTTTTGATGAGCGGTTATAAGGGTTGTCCGGATCGGAGTGCAGGCTGGGTCCCGGTTGAACCGGTCGAACCGACCGGTCCGGTCCGGTTTTGAAAACCTTGGAAAATATACGAGCATTTTTCTATTATAGCGTACTTTATAAAAAACAAAATTTATCATATAACCTTCATAGAATAACATATTTTAAATTTTCCTGACATAACATCATTTAAATTTTATAATCAAATTATTAAAATTATCACGTATTACACTATAGTAGATGGCTTTGTTAGTTTTGAAATATTGTATTTATGTTTAATTATTTAGTTGGTCCCTGAATTATTTGAGAATTTTTAGGTAGGTCCATGAACTCAAAAAAGTTTCTAACGGAGTCTCTAAACTTATAAAAAAATTCAATTGGGTCCCTAAACTTATAAAAAAAAATTGATTGGGTTCCTAAGGTAAGGTTATGTGAAAATGCCGTTAAGCTTATTGATGTGGAACCTATTTTATTTTCTTTCTAAATTAGTATTTAAGGGTTGTAGGAGACAAAAATGTTAAAATAGAAGACCAAAATGTAACATGCAATTGCTTCTCTGCTCCCGCATATGAATTAATAGCTTCTTCCTTCCCCAATCTCTATTTCACGTTTGCATACCATCCCCTGAATAGTGAATGAGGGTGGAGTGTTACCTGCACAATGACATGATATGTGGCTAATATGAGTGTCTAGCTTAGATGAAATTAATAATATTGCAACCTATTTGAAAATTTCTAAATAGTTTGCGGACCAATTGAATAATTAAACCTTATTTTTATTTCTGTTGAGATTTCTTAAACTCGTGTCACAAGAAGAAGAATAGAGAAATGGATAAATATATAACAGTTTTGAGTATTATATTGGACTATATATTGCTTTAATGTGTATTATATAATGGTAATAATCCTAAGAAATGCTTATATTGCTTATTGACTCTCATGAGAAATGTTGATATTTAGGATGTTCTATTTCAATTAGTTCAAATCAAATTTGTCTTCACCAACAAGTGGTTGGTCCAAGTGACAACGAGCTTGGACCCCTTAACAAGTGGCCAGGGGTTCGATCCCTAACTCTTGCGTATGGAGAAAACCTGATTGGGAGAAATCAATCTTTAAATGTCGTCTAATACCTCGGGGGATTAGTCTCCACAGTTGCGCGTGGAGATACCTGGGAAACAAAAAAATATTCAAAATTTCTCTTCAAAAGTCTATATTTCAAAATTAAGGTTTAATACCAAATACATATTCATCTTTTCCAAATATTTAATATAAGTAAAGAGTTATGTTGTAAATATTGAAATGTATTTTTTTTTAATTTCTAATGTTCAAATATTTGAACCTTTTGTTTATTACCTGATCCAAATATTTACATATAGTCTCATCGAGTGCACAACCTTCTTTCTGGATTTTTTTTTTAATAAAATGGGTCACGCATTCATTTTTTCAAGCTAATAGTTTTCTACCTCTTGGGCCCAATCTTGGCCCAATCTGAGCTAACAACATTGAACTAGTAGGGTTTCACTTTCACCATTCACTATAATAACTAGTAGAGTCTACGCCGCTGGTTCCCTCAAAGGCACAAAGCTTCAAAAGGGGCCTTGCCTCTGCTGGCTGACATTCACATTCACATTAACAATATATATATTCAGAAACATACAAAGATACTTGTATGATAAATGCTGAAGAGGTACTATACATACTGCTATTCCATATTATTCATCGTGTATTACAGATGCTTTTCTTTTCTTATCATATTTTGTTTAAAATTGCTGGGATTTTGTCTTCACTAGATTCTTGAGCGAGGCAGATTGTTCATGTATCTCTAATGCAGATCTGGTTAGATGGAAATCTAGTCGAAGCAGTGGCCAGAAACACGACTGTGATTTCCTTGATTAATGATATGGTAAATCTCACATCTTTTTGACTTTGACTAATTTATTTGATAATCATAATTATGAACAATCTAATCTCAAAAATTTATGGAGAAAGATCTGATTAAGGGGTTCAAAACTCAACGATTTAAAGTCAAAATCAAATGCTATGTCCTCAAAATAGTATTCAGAAAATATAGAAAAGTAAATAACTGCAACAAATTAGCGATAATGGTGAAGTGATACAGGTGTCCTTTGCCAACCAAACCCCTGTTATGTTTCCCAGTAGAGGTGAGCCCATGCAACTCCCTGTGTTTGTGAACTGGATTGCAGAGCCAATTGATTCTTGGATCACTTCTAATAGCAGCGTGTGCAACATCGACAAGAACTATCTCATAATATTTATAAGTAGAATCCTCGTTCACCCAGTAAGAATTGAGCACCCTAAGGCCACCCAGCTTACGTCCAGCTCGCTCCTCAGCAACAGACCTCTCGCTGCGTTGAAATTTGAGTTGAGTAACACCCTGATTTGTGGGCTTCCCATAAACAATACCTTTTGGAACTGGCCTCTTCCGACCACCCCTCTGAACACGAACACGGTAAACCACATAACCCTGCTTAGCCTTATAGCCCAAGCGACGAGCCTTGTCAGGGCGAGTTGGCCTTGTCAAGCAAACAATGGAAGGTTGCTGCCTATACTCCCATCATCTGTAAGAGGTAACAATAAAAATAAATAATCGTTATTCTTTAAAAGCTTCTCATCATTTTGAAAAGACTAAGGGTCAAAATGTAGAATAACTATAGTCAAAGTTATACCATAATAAATTTCACGTTGGATAGAGTTGTCGGTGACATCCTTTATGAATTTGGTGCTTCATTGATTTTATTCGGGAGACTCGGTAGTCTTCTTAGTGCATTGTTATCATTCGCTTCTTCATTTTCTTCTTTGTTGTCATCCAGCTTTGATGTTTCTTCAACAACAGAGCTTCTACGCATGTTATTTGTGTAAATTTTGAACAAAGTCTAGCATAAGGATTGCTTCTATATATAGCTTAATGACTTTATATTAAGTAGGGGTGGTTTTCTAGTAATATACATTGCATTTCACTAATGATTGCAATCTTGTTTAACAAAATTTACAAGCAATTATATTTTTTAAAAATTTATTAAATTATATATGTGTAGAAAGTATTTAACCGTATCGGGCATCTAAATTATTAATTTTTCATCAAATTAAATTATTTTGATTTTATTAACTAAAATAAAAAAGTGTACCTTTTTAAAAAAAATTGTTTCCATAATTTTTTTAAAAATTAAAACATGCATGTAACTCATTATGTTGGTATAATTAATGTAGAACGTTCTCTTTCCATCTTTAGAATGGTTGCCTCTTTTAAATTCAATGACAATTATACTTTGTTCCGTTGTAAGTGGAAATGTAATAATGTAAAATATCATTATTGGAAATTCAATGATAATAGAAAAAATTGAAAGTAAGTTACAGATGGATGTAGGACTGGACAGCGGTCGGGTTCGGTCTGATTCGGGCCTAAACAACCCAATCCGAACCAAACCGACGAGCACAATATAAAACCCATTTCCATCCGTTCGGATGCTCGGATTGGTCGGATGGCATGGTGGCGGGTGGCGGTTGGTTGAACGGTTTAAGAAAATAACCATCTTTCAACCAAAAAAAAAAAAAAATACGAAGGAAAAGATGAAATAGAGATGTTACACAGCAGCAACCACCGTACGCCCACACCGCCGTCACCAAACGTCCATGTTCTCACGACCTTCGTTCCTTCGTGAGCGGTACATACACAGCCGCCATCACCATCGGTCATGAGAATGAGAAAGACGACTGATGGTTGTGAGAAGAACTGGAGAAGACGACCAAGAGTGTGAGAAAGCCATGAAGCAAGCATAGTGGCGCAAAATTGCTAAACTAGGGTTTGGAAACACATGTTTGTAAGGAACAAATGAAAGATGTGGGTCGTTTCACCTCAGCATAATGAGAAAACGTAGTGGTCCGTTAATGGGGCAAACAAATGAAAAAATGCACTTAAAAACATAGTGTCTTTCAGGATTATTTTGTTGGGCCATTTAATTTTGGGACCAATATTCTTTTTTACCGTTTGTGTTTCTAAAATATCTAAGAAAACCCTAAAAATCTTAGCTTCACTTTCTCTTACCCTTTCTCAATTCTCACTGGTGTCTGGCGGCTCCCTTCAGGGCCACAACCCTCTCAACCACAGTATCCATTTCAGTCCCACTCCCACCTCTCAATCTCCACTCTCCACTCCTCGTCACCTCCCGACCGACCACTCTCGACACCTCCATGCCCACCGCAGCACTTCTCGTGCCATCATATCTCTCCGTATCACTGGAAATCTCTCCCCCAAGCCATGGCTGCCACCTTCCTCTCCTCATATCTCTCTCCTTTTCTCTAACGTCGGTCGGGTTAGATCACCGAAATAAATTATTTTCTAGACCCGCACCCGCCCGAAGTAAGCCGCCTAGAACTGAGTTTTGTAACCAGCCGACCCGATGCCGACTTGACCAAACCAGCCGACCCGAATGATATGTGTATTGTATTCGATATGTAATTCGTTTTGTGTAATTCGTATATTATGTTAAAAAGTGTTCCTTTGATCCCTCTTTATATAGAAAACAAGTTATAGTCGTTGGGATTAATCAAAACAGATTTGGATCTGATTAACAGAATCTGTTTTCTTGATTCTCGTTCTTGAAATAAGATTCTGATTGTTCTTGTAGAATTCGCGTCCATCTTGAAAAATATCTGCATCCATCTAGCCATTAAGATTTTACATTCGGATGGGCTAGTAGACGAGCTCCATTTGCCATGTCAGCAGACGGGAGTACTAAAACACAAAGTAATTGGATGTGCTACAACTAGTAGACGAGCACTAGTATTACTTTAGTAGACGAGCGCTTGTATTACTTTAGTGGACGAGCACTTCTGTCACTTTAGTAGACGTGATCTTCTGTCACTTTAGTAGATGTGCGCTTCTGTCACCTTAGTAGACGTGCGCTTCTGTCACCTTAGTGGACGTGTGCTTCTGTCACCTCAGTGGACGACGCTTCTATCACCTTAGTGGACGTGTGCTTTTGTCACCTTAGTAGACGTGCGCTTTTATCACTTGTGTTTGGACGTGCGCTTCTCATTTCTTCAGTGTTGGACAAGCGCTTTGAAATCTTATTTCAAAAAATCATTTTCATTAACGAAAACTTATTCCTTTTAATGCAGGTTATGAAAATTGATTTTCTTCATGCATCTTTTTAATTGAGATTTTTGTGAATAAGAGATTTCATCTCTTACAAATCATCTAAGACTTAAAACTAATTTCTCCTTTAAGCTCTTGTCTTGATGATTCCTTTGAACTCTGTCTTTGCCCTTTGACTCCTCCATGTAGCTCTTTCGATTCCTTCAAGTTCTTCCTTGAATATTCTCCTTTCATTTTTCACTGAACTTGTTGAGTATTGCTTGATACCTGTCTTTGTAATTTGACACTAAAAACACTTGCATACACATTAAGTTGTATTTGTCATATATCAAAATCTCTAAGTCATTGAGTTTAACAATCTCCCCCTTTTTTATTATGACAAACATTTTAACAAATTATAAGATAAGTGTAGCAGACGCTTAGTGTTTTGACAAATTTATATCATGGTATCAAAGTAGTCAGAGCAAAAGTATATCAGAGCAATAAAATGTTATTATAGCAGAATTTGATTTACTTCCCATTAATCATGTAAGCTTTTAAGCTCCTCCTCAACATATGCATGTATAACTCGTTTTCTCTATATCATACCTTTTTTTATGTATAATTTGTTATTATCCCCTTTCTCTATATCATACTTTTTCCTTTCCCTTTTGGCATTATAAAAAAGGTAAAGAAAAGAAACATTTAAAGCGATAGAGAATGTAAGAATTTAAACATTCAAACATAGCATATAGGATTGATCAATTATGACCAATTCTCTTCTAATGAAAAAGAAGCTTTCCTTGTTCAAGGACTTGGTAAAGATATCAGCAAGTTACTTAGTTGTATCAACATATTCAATCTCAATTTCTCTACTTTGTACATGGTCTCTAATGAAATGATGTCTGATTTCTATGTGTTTAGTTCTAGAGTGCATTATGGGATTCTTAGTTAGGTTAATTGCACTCGTATTGTCACATCTAATAGGAACTTGGTTTAGTTGCACACCATAATCAACTAATTGTTGTTTCATTCATAAAACTTGTGCATAACAGCTACCAGCTACTACATATCAGCTTTTGCAGTGGATAAAGCCACACTAGATTGTTTCTTACTGAACTATGATACTAATGAGTTTCCTAGTAAATGGCAAGTTCCACTTGTACTCTTTCTGTCTAGTTTACAACCAGAAAAATCAGAGTCTGAATAGCTAATTAACGTACATGTAGCTCCTTTGGGATACCATAATCCCATGTCTTTTTTTCCTAACATACACTTAATGATCCTTTTAACTGCTGTTAAGTGTGATTCTTTTGGATTTACTTGATACCTAGCACACATGCATACACTAAACATGATATCTGGCTTACTAGCAGTAAGATAAAGTAGTGAGCCTATCATACATCTGAATTTAGAAATATCAACATGTTTACCTTGCTCATCCTTGTCCAGATAACAGGAGGTACTCATTGGAGTACCCATCTCCTTAGCTTTTTCCATGCCAAACTTATTGATTAACTCATTGCAGTACTTGGTTTGGCTAACAAAGATTCCATTTTTAGTTTGCTTTATTTGCAGTCCAAGGAAAAAGTTCAGCTCACCCATCATTGACATTTCAAACTCACTCTGCATAAGACTTGCAAACTCATTGCACAACTACTCATTAGTAACACCAAAAATTATATCATCCACATATATTTGTACAAGTAAAATGTTGTGTGCCTTTTTCTTAGTGAACAAAGTTGTGTCAACTTTACCTCTTTTAAATCCTTCTTCAATGAGAAAATTACTTATCCTTTCATACCAAGCTCTAGGAGCTTGCTTTAAGCCATATAGTGCTTTAGACAGTTTATAAACATGGTTAGGCCATTCATTATTCTCAAAACCAGGTGGTTGACCAGCATACACTTTCTCTTGTATAAATCCATTTAAGAAAGCACTCTTAAAATCGATTTGATACAATTTAAATCCCATTATGAAAGCATAAGCAAGTAGCATTATTATAGCTTCTAATCTTGCTACTGGTGCATAAGTTTCATCATAATCTATGCATTCTTCTTGGTTGTACCCTTTGGCTACCAATCTAGCCTTGTTTCTTACAATTATACCATTTTCATATAGTTTATTCCTAAAATACCATTTTGTACCTATTACTTGACAGTTCTTGGGTTTAGGCACTAGTTTCCAAACTTGGTTTCTTTCAAATTGGTTTAACTCATCTTACATAGCCATCATCCAATGTTCATCAATTATAGCATCATCTATGTTCTCAGGTTCTACTTGAGACACAAATTCCATATGATTAAAAACATTCCTAAGAGATTGTCTAGTAGTTACCCCTTTTGTAATTTCACCAATGATGTTATCAATTGGATGATTTCTGACAGTCCTCCATTCCTTTGGTAGGTCAGGCTGTTGTTCTGTTTGCTTGATAAGCCTCTGGCTTATCTAGTTTTATGACTAGATGAACTAGGGTTTGTGTGCCAATTTATTCGAGTTCACTCTCGTTTTCGCCCAAATTTGCCTTGTTTTGTTCCTAAGTGGACTTTGACTCGTTTTGCGTCTTTTGTGTAGTTTTTAGGTTATTTTGAATAGAATTATGCTTGTGGGTGCTTTTGTTGTTTCAGGTTAAATAAGTGAAGCTCCGGGAGTAAAGGAAAGTCTAAAAGCAGTGGAAATTGCAAGTCTGAAGACACTCGCCTCGCGAGTGTATGCTAGCCCCGCGAGCCTGAAAGTCAACAAAGCAGCAAAAGTCATCATTTCAGTCTTGCCACGCGAGAGGTGTCTCGCCTCGCGAGATCATGAAGACCTGCAAGACAGAGACCATCACGGCCAAGCCGTGATGAAGACCACGCCCGTAGCAGTTTAAGGTATTGAAGACTCGCCCCGCGAGAGGACTCTCGCCTCGCGAGAGAATGAAGACCATGGAAGTCAGAGACCATCACGGCCCAGCCGTGATGAAGGACACAGCCCAGAATTGAAGACTCGCCCCGCGAACAGACGTTCGCCTCGCGAGAGTTCAAATTGAAAGCGCGCCAATTTTAATTCTCGCCTCGCGAAAAGCTGCTCGCCTCGCGAACTAGCGCAGATCAGGAATCCTATTTAAAGGCTGTTGCAGATCAGATTGGGGGATACATCTGGGAGGCTGTAGGGATTTTGGAGGGCCGCGAATCCTAGTAGTTTTCCACTGTTTAGAGTAGCGTTTAGGGTAGTTTCTTTTCTCTTTGGAGCTGCGTCTCCCTTTTTCTTATGGAGATTATGTCCGATCGCTTGTCTATGAGCATGAGGAACTAATCCCCTCGTCCGAGGGAACGATGAAGCCACCCATGGCGATGTAAATCCGATATGATGTATGTCTTTCTCCTTTAATTCAATTCATGTTTTCCGATTCTGATTTGAATGTTTGATCATATGTTTTGCGTGATTAATCAGTTAAACGTGTTTGAGGCCTAACGGCGATTCGCGTTTAGAACTTGAATTAGGATCATCGATCGAATATTGCACGAGAGTGAGTAGGAGATCGGTGCAACCTTATAGGGAACAAGAATTAACAGAATTCGAGATTAGGATTATGAGACCTAGTAAGTAATTAATCCAATCGTCGAATACGTCCTAATGAGCACGAGAGTGGATTTAGGAGAATTTAGGGGTCCCGGTTGACATTGTAATTGAACTTAGGGAGGAATTCATCATCACTTGGGAATACATGTTGGGTAGGTGGATTTGTGACCTTGGACATTTTAGTTTTCTGATTTTTAGTTAATTAGTTTATTAGACTTGTTAATTGAATTTCGATATTAATCTTCTCTCTCTCAACCACCACCTTCTGTAACTTGACCGAACGTATCTGATTTCCCGCGGATTAGTCGAATTGGTAGCCCAATCCTTGAGTTCGACCTCGGTAATTACTTACCGTGTATTTTTATTACTTGCGACGACCCGGTACACTTGCCGAAGTCACAACAAGTTTTTGGCGCCGTTGCCGGGGATTGGCACAACCAATTTTCCTAATTTTAGGGGAGTTTGATTATTTGGTTAAGTTATTTTTGTTCTTTTTTTTTTATTATCTTTTTATTTTCTACTATCTCTCTACTTCTTTGATTCCACTTGGTCTTGCCTTGTTTTGTATGCGAGGTACACGAAGGAATGCTTCCGGGTTGCGAATATTGCGATGGGAACCATGACACTTGGAGTTGTCCGTTCTACTTCCCTCAAGTATATGTGGAACCATGGCATAATGACAGCGTGCCCCAGAACAACTATCAGAGTCAGAATCAATATTGGGGTGATATGAGTAGAGACCATCCGGATTTCACTTGGAGTAATGATGGCGGTGGTCTAGCCTGGCAACCACAACCTCAACAGAATTGGCAACCACAACCTTGGGAGTTGGCTCTGGAGAAGATGAATGCGGCAGTTGAGAAATTTGCAATCAATACAAGCACAACCATTGACAAGTTGACTCAACTCGTAGAGCGACTAGATGAGCGTCTCCCAGGCACTTTCCCAGGTGATACTGAGAACCACCCTAAGAACCAATACGACGCCACAACAACGAGAAGCAGTGGGGTGTTGGGATCTAACTGGGATGCAACTAGTTCTCAGGAAGTGGAGGAAGAACTGCCACATGTTGAGGAAGAACAACCGGAGGAAGAGGAATTGGCAAGTGACATGGCCCCGGAACAACCACATGTTGAGGAAGAGCAACCTAATGAAGAGGAGTTGGCAAGGGACAAGGCACTGGAGCAAGGGAGTAGAAATCAAGATGAAGATAAAGTGGCAGAGGATTTCACCATGCTTGCCAAGCAACCCGATTTTGATGCGTTAAATAACTATGTTGGCTTACATGCATGTGTGGACATGGGTAAGTTAGACCCTCCCACTCGTCTGGCACACTTCCTCGAGAAAACACCATTTAACCCGAGAGGAAGTGAGTTCATAATTACAGTGGTCAATGGAGTTTTCACACTCAGGCTCGGTGGAAGTATGGATAGAGTCATATTGCTCATACGAGGGCCACTTCATAAACCATGGGATCCGGGTGGAGGATCTCACATGATGAGCATCTCTTGGCCTCTGTACCACAGACTATGGGATCCAGGTGGATGCTTCTTAATAAGTCAAGCTCGGGACGTTAAACAAGCGTTTCTTGGGAGGCAACCCAAGCTAGGTATCCCTCTCTTCTCCTAACTTTTGTTTTGTTTTTGATTTTTGGTTATGTTTTTGTTTGTCACTCTTGAATAATTTGAGAAGATCAAGAGTTGTTGTATGAATGTTGTGTCGGCTAGCTTGTTGGATTTTAATTGAATTGAGCATAGATTGATCGCATGAATTATTTGACCATTGATGATTTCCCCTAAGTTCTGAAATTAGAAAAGTATATCCCCACTTAAAAATTGAAAACTGAACTTTGAGGATTTTGTTGTGATTACTTGATTTATGATAAGTTTGGGGTGAGGGGGTGCACACATTAGGAATCGTATCTCGGTCAAACAATTTGCAAAATGTCCAGGTGAGGATTTGAGCCTCCAACTCTGTTTTTGAATGTGTGAATCACTGTTAAGTTGCACTTTCCCGAATTTGCTTGAATCTCTTTATGGTTTGCATGATTATGTGTTGCATCAAATGATTTAGGCGATTTTCTTTGAAATAACCACTTGGCCATAAATTGAACCATCCCTAATGCATGTTCCCTAGTTAGCCAAATTGAGCCCAATTGACCTATTGTTTCTTGATAACCCTACATTACGAGCCAAAATCTGAAAAACCATGTTAACCCAATCTTAGGATTAGGAGAGCATGGAAATGAGCAAAAGAAAGGTTGTGAGAAACTAAGTTTGGGGTGGCTACAAGGAGATATGTCATATTGGGATGAGAAAAAGGAAATAAAGGTTGAAACCAAAGGAAAAAAAAAAAGAGAAAGAAAAAGAAAAAAAGAGAAGAAAAATATTTGCCAAAGGAAAAGGGGCGGAACAAAAAGATTAGCAAGGAAAAGGCTGTAGTCACCCGAGACAAAAATAAAAATGGAAAAAGGAATTTGAGTGGAAATGTGTTTAATGCTCATGCTCTCTTAGTTCCTAGGGACTTAAGCCTAAATATCCTTCATTATCCTACCCTCAGCCAGGCCCCATTACAACCTTTAAAAGACCTTCTGATGTTGCATGCATGTTTTCGTGGGAACCATTTTTGAGATGAAAATCAAATTCATGGGAAGTGCTCTTGATAAGTGAAATTGAGTGAAAAAGTTGAAAGCCTAGATGAATTTGAGCGAATGAGTGAAATTTTACATGCCCTTGTGAGGAAGGCAATTGTTTGAAATAGGTGATCTTCCTTTTTGTGTATCTTTGAGCCTCAACTTAGAGTAATGATGGCATGAATGATAAATTCTCAAAAGTTTAAAGTAGATGAATGTGGGGATTACATTGATGTAGAGGGGAGATCATAGGAGAAAAACTGTTTTGTAAAGTTGCATTAAATTTGTGCGAAATCGATTGATTCCTTTAGGCTTGCCAAGTCTTGAGTCGTTTTTGAGTTTTAAGCTTGTTTGGGGACAAGCAAGGTTTAAGTTTGGGGTATTTTGATAAGCCTCTGGCTTATCTAGTTTTATGACTAGATGAACTAGGGTTTGTGTGCCAATTTATTCGAGTTCACTCTCGTTTTCGCCCAAATTTGCCTTGTTTTGTTCCTAAGTGGACTTTGACTCGTTTTGCGTCTTTTGTGTAGTTTTTAGGTTATTTTGAATAGAATTACGCTTGTGGGTGCTTTTGTTGTTTCAGGTTAAATAAGTGAAGCTCCGGGAGTAAAGGAAAGTCGAAAAGCAGTGGAAATTACAAGTCTGAAGACACTCGCCTCGCGAGTGTATGCTAGCCCCGCGAGCCTGAAAGTCAACAAAGCAGCAAAAGTCATCATTTCAGTCTCGCCACGCGAGAGGTGTCTCGCCTCGCGAGATCATGAAGACCTGCAAGACAGAGACCATCACGGCCAAGCCGTGATGAAGACCACACCCGTGGCAGTTTAAGGTATTGAAGACTCGCCCCGCGAGAGGACTCTCGCCTCGCGAGAGAATGAAGACCATGGAAGTCAGAGACCATCACGGCCCAGCTGTGATGAAGGACACAGCCCAGAATTGAAGACTCGCCCCGCGAACAGACGTTCGTCTCGCGAGAGTTCAAATTGAAAGCGCGCCAATTTTAATTCTCGCCTCGTGAAAAGCTGCTCGCCTCGCGAACTAGCGCAGATCAGGAATCCTATTTAAAGGCTGTTGCAGATCAGATTGGGGGATACATCTGGGAGGCTGTAGGGCTTTTGGAGGGCCGCGAATCCTAGTAGTTTTCCACTGTTTAGAGTAGCGTTTAGGGTAGTTTCTTTTCTCTTTGGAGCTGCGTCTCCCTTTTTCTTATGGAGATTATGTCCGATCGCTTGTCTATGAGCATGAGGAACTAATCCCCTCGTCCGAGGGAACGATGAAGCCACCCATGGCGATGTAAATCCGATATGATGTATGTCTTTCTCCTTTAATTCAATTCTTGTTTTCCGATTCTGATTTGAATGTTTGATCATATGTTTTGCGTGATTAATCAGTTAAACGTGTTTGAGGCCTAACGACGATTCGCGTTTAGAACTTGAATTAGGATCATCGATCGAATATTGCACGAGAGTGAGTAGGAGATCGGTGCAACCTTATAGGGAACAAGAATTAACAGAATTCGAGATTAGGATTATGAGACCTAGTAAGTAATTAATCCAATCGTCGAATACGTCCTAATGAGCACGAGAGTGGATTTAGGAGAATTTAGGGGTCCCGGTTGACATTGTAATTGAACTTAGGGAGGAATTCATCATCACTTGGGAATACATGTTGGGTAGGTGGATTTGTGACCTTGGACATTTTAGTTTTCTGATTTTTAGTTAATTAGTTTATTAGACTTGTTAATTGAATTTCGATATTAATCTTCTCTCTCTCAACCACCACCTTCTATAACTTGACCGAACGTATCTGATTTCCCGCGGATTAGTCGAATTGGTAGCCCAATCCTTGAGTTCGACCTCGGTAATTACTTACCGTATATTTTTATTACTTGCGACGACCCGGTACACTTGCCGGCGTTAACAACATTGCTCCTGCTGCAGCAATTCATTCTTTAATCTTTCATCATCTTCATTGTCCTGTTTCTCTTCTAGGAGAATTTTCTCAATTGAATCTGCAAGATCATCAATAACAGAATCCTTTCCTAACCTTTTGGGGTTAGACTCATCAAATGTCACATGCACAGATTCCTCAATAGTTTGTGTTCTTTTATTATATATTCTAAATGTTTTACTAGAAAGATAGTAACCTAGGAAAATTCCTTCATCAGCCTTTGCATCAAATTTTCCAAGATTATTCTTTCCATTGTTAAGAACAAAGCATTTGCAATCAAAAACATGTAAATGTGCTATGTTTGGTTTTCTTCCTTTGTAAAGCTCATAAGGGGTTTTCTTTAAGATTGGTCTTATCAAGACTCTATTTAACATATAGCAGGCTGTATTGACAGCATCTGCCCAAAAATGTTTAGGCAAGCTAAAGTCGTTCAACATAGTTCTTGCTATCTCCTCTAATGATCTATTCTTTCTTTCCACTACTCCATTTTGTTGTGGAGTTCTGGGAGCAGAAAAATTATGTTGAATGCCATGCTCATCACAAAAGTTTTCAAACACTTCATTTTGAAATTCTTCCCCATGATCACTTCTTATAAAAACAATTTTCACGTCCTTTTCATTTTGCACAATTTTTGCCATTTTCTTAAATGCAGCAAATGAATCACTCTTATGAGATAGAAAATATGTCCATGTATATCTAGCGTAATCATCTACTATTACCAATGCATACGAGTTACCACCAAAGCTTTTGGTTCTAGATGGACCAAATAAATCCATGTGTAAAAGTTGCAAGGGTCTAGTTGTTGAAACAATGTTCTTTGGTTTAAAAGAGACCTTAACTTGCTTTACTTTTTGACATGCATCACATAGTCCATCTTTCACAAATTTTAGTTTAGGCAAGTCAACTACAGGATCTTTACGAATCAGTTTATTCAAGTGGTTCGTGTGAATGTGTGCAATTCTTCTATGCCAAAGCCAATTCGCTTCTTCTTTTGAAATAAGGCAGCATGCAGTATTTGAAGAGATATTATCTAAATCAAGCATATAGATGTTATCTGTCCTATGTCCAATTAATTTCAAATTTTTATCATGCTGATTTTCTATTAAGAAACTATTGGAATTGAATTTTACCTTGAAGCCTTTGTCACATAGTTGACTAATACTTAATGGGTTATGTTTCAATCCCCCAACATATAGTACATCTTCAATCATTGTTGTTGAGTCACTTCCAATGTTGCCAATGCCAAGTTTGATCCGCTGTCGCACACAGGTCAAAAACGAGTGATTAAAAAACTGTAGTTAGGGCACGACAACTCGAGTATCATATCTCAAGGACTCTTTGATTGTTATCAACCTACAAATTGATTGGGGGGGGGGGGGGGGGGTTCAGGTTTGAAGATTCAATTAAGAAAAACAGTGCAATTAAGTGATTATCAATAAGCTAGAACGATTAATCTACTATTTCGATTTCGCAACTATCATTGATTCATATAATTTCCATGCCCTAAGCGGATTCTAATCCCTTTTCGATTGTAGCAGCAATTCAACAAGCACAATTGACACTACGAGATATATGTTCCTAATTTCCGAATTAAGCAAACGGATTGAAGCTCTCGTGAATTAAGCAAACACGATCAAACACACGTGAATTAAGCAAACGCGATCAAGGTATAGGAACATATAGTCATCGAAATTAATCAATACTTATTCTATATAACTTGAATTAAGCAAACAAGACATATAGCATAATATTGAAAGGGATAAGCAAATTGATTGGGAATTATAGAACCTCAAGTGTCGGCGGAAACCGATTACAGCAAATTAATCCCTGGTGATTAGTTCTCCATCACAAACATAATACAAACTTTTGAAATAAATTGTAAACAGTGAAAATTCGTTCCCTTTTCTGTCTGCCCTGGTGCCCTTTTATAGATCAGGTGCGCGTCATGGCCGTGACGTGTTCTGCTAAGGGCGCACATTCAAATTCTAGTCTGTCACAGCCGTGATGCCCATCACGACCAGGCCGTGATCAATTCTGTCCATGGGTGCTGATCTGTCACGGCCGTGACCTCCATCACGGCTAGGCCGTGATGCTCTCTGATCTTCAGGGTTTTCTCATCACGCCCGTGATGGGTATCACGACTGGGCCGTGATGCTTTCTGATCTTCAGGGTCTTCTCATCACGCCCGTGATGGGTATCACGGCTAGTTCGTGATGCTTTCTGACCTTCATTGGTAGCTCATCACGGGCACCCCAAACTTAGTTTCTTTCAACCCTTGTCTTGCTAAGCATCCATGCTCTCCTAATCCTAAGATTGGGTTAACATGGTTTTTCCGGATTTTTTTTGGCTTATACAATAAGGTCGTCAAGAACAATAGGCTTATTAGGCTCAATGTGGCTAACTAGGGAACATGCATTAGGGATTGGTTCAATTTAGGCCAAGTAGCTATTTCAAAGAAAATTGCCTAAATCATTTGATGCAACACATAAACATGCAAACCATGAAGAGATTCAAGCAAATCCGGGAAAGTGCAACTTAAAAGTGTTTCACACAATTAAAAACAATGTTGGAGGCTCAAATTCCTCACCTGGACATTTTTCGCAAATTGTTTGACCGAGATGCAACCCCTAGTGTGTGCAACCCTTCACCCCAAACTTATCATAAATCAAGCAATCACAATGAAATTCCTCAAAGTTCAATTTTCAATTTTTCACATGGGGACCTGATAAGCCTCTGGCTCATCTAGTTTTATAACTAGTAAGGCCATGGTTTTTGTACTAATTATTCGAGTTTAATCTCATTTTCGCCCAAATTTGGATTTAATTGTCCTCAAGCAACATTTTGAGTCTCTTAAGTAGTTTTAGGATATTTTAGTTAATTTTGAGTCCAATAAAGCATTTACTGCTATTTCATATTTTCAATTTCATAAGAAGAGCAAAAAGGGAAGGACACTTGAAGCAGAAGCCATCACGCCCAGGCCGTGACACTGGTCACGACCGTGATGAGCTACCCCTGAAAGTCATAATTGATCACGGCCTAGCCGTGATGGAGGTCACGACCGTGACATATCAGCACCCATGGACAGAATTGATCACGGCCTAGCCGTGATGGGCATCACGGCCGTGACAGACCAGAATTTGAATGCGCTCCCTTGGCAGAATTGGTCATGACCAGTGATGGAGGTCACGGCTGTGACGCGCACCTGATCTATAAAAAGGCATCCGGGCAGACAGAAAAGAGACAGAATTTTCACTGTTTACAAGTTATTTCTTGGGTTTTTGTTATGTTTGTGATGGAGAACTAATCACCAGGGATTAATTTGCTGTAATCGGTTTCCGCCGACACTTGAGGTTCTGTAATTCCCAATCAATTTGCTTATCTCTTTCAATATTATGCTATATGTCTTGTTTGCTTAATTCAAGTTATATAGAATAAGTATTGATTAATTTCGATGACAATATGTTCCTATACATTGATCGCGTTTGCTTAATTCGCGTGTGTTTGATCGTGTTTGCTTAATTCACGAGAGCTTCAATCCGTTTACTTAATTCGGGAATTAGGAACATATATCTCGTAGTGTCAATTGCGCTTGTTTAATTGCTGCTACAATCGAAAAGGGATTAGAATCGGCTTAGGGCATGGGAATCATATGAACCAATGATAGTTGGGAAACCGAAACAGTAGATTAATCGTTCTAGCTTATTGATAATCACTCAATTGCATTGTTTTCTAAAATTAAATCATTCAACTTCAAACACCCCCCCCCCCCCCCCAATTGATTTATAGGTTAATAATAATCCAAGAGTCCTTTAGAGACGATACTCGAGTTGTCGTGCCCTAACTACAGTTTTTTTTTTCATCACTCGTTTTTGACCCGTGTGCGACAGCGGATCAAAATTGGCGCCGTTGCCGGGGACTCTTGTTGTTATTAACAAATTTGTTGATACATCTAGTTCTGGATAATAGCTCTGGTTGTTCTAACTTGTTTGATTTCGATCCCGAAATTGAGAGAACCTTGCACACACGCCGTAGAGCAATTCAGGCCAGCACTAGTTCACCAACCAATAGTAATTCTGATTCTGCACTTGCTTTTGATAAGATGGTTAATCAAAGAACACTAAGACAGCTTGCTGCTCCTGATGTTAATTACAATGGTTTGTGCATTGAATATGTTGATGTCGTTGCTCCTTTTGAATTGAAATCTGGTTTAATACACTTGTTGCCAAGGTTTAGTGGTCTTGTAGGTGAGGATCCGCATAAGCATCTGAAGGAATTCCAGGTTGTTTGTTCAACGCCTCCGAGACCTGAAGGAATAACAAAAGACCATATCAAGCTGAGAGCCTTCCCATTCTAACTTCAAGGTGCTGCGAAGGATTGGTTGTATTATCTTTAGCCAAATTTCGTTTCAACCTGGAATGATTTGAAGAAAGTCTTCCTAGAGATAGACTTCCCTACCTCCAGAGCTGCATCAATCAGAAAAGAGATATGTGGCATTAGACAAGGCAATGAATCATTGGCCGAGTACTGGGAGAGATTTAAGAAGTTGATGTCCAGTTGTCCTCAGCACCAGATTTCCGAGCAACTGCTTATTCCGTACTTTTATGAGGGATTGCTACCAATGGATAGAAACATTTTGGATGCTGCTAGCGGGGGAGCACTTGTTGATAAGACTCCAGCAGCTGCCAAGTCATTGATTGAGAACATGTCACTCAACTCCCAACAGTTCACAACTAGAAACAATTCTGTCGAAACAAGGGGTGTGAATGAGATCCATGTTTCTTCTTCCAACAAAGCCCTTGAAACCAGACTTGATGAGCTTACTTCTTTAGTGAAATAGTTGGCAGTGGATAAAGCTCAGACAGCAAGGTTGTGTGATATTTGTATTTCTCCAGAACACCTGACCGATACATGTCCCATTCTGAAGGATGAGTCGGTCACTGATTTGCCTCAAGCATATGCAGCCAATCTTTACAATCAAGGAAACAATCAGAATAGGTACAACATTCATGACCTTTCCACTAATAAGTACCACCCCAACTGGAGAAACCATCCAAACCTTCGGTATGGAAACTCATCCGCACAACAACAACAAATGATGTTACCACTGACACCACCACAGAACTCTCCCCAAGTAACCACCTCTGCACCCTCCGGACCTTCGCTAGAGGACCTTGTCAAGCAAATGGCTGCAAACAATCTCCAGTTTCAGCAGCGAATGGATTCTAGTATTCATGCTTTGCAGACATAGATTGGACAGCTTGCCACTTCGATGAATGCCATGCAGCAAGCTCAAGGATCGAACCAACTACCTGCACAAACAGTAGTGAATCCTAATGTCCCAAATCCTAATGCGAGTGCAATTTCTTTGAGATCCGGAAAGGTTGCAGAACTAGCCCCTGAAAAAAATAAAAAAATTGTTGAGGTAACACCTGAACCTTCTGTTGTTATTGAGGCTGAAAAAGAGTACGTGCCACCAATTCCCTTCCCACAAAAAGTACTGAAAAATAAAAAGATTGATGGGGAAGGCAAAGAGAGAGAGATTCTGTATGTATTCAGAAAAGTGCGGTAAAACGCAATGTTTCTGAAGGATTTGTGCACACACAAGAGGAGGTTGAAGGGAAATGAGAGAGTCAATTTGGGGCGAAATGTTTCAGCCCTTATTCAACCTAAACCTGCACCTGAGAAGGTTACCGTCTCAGTCCTCAATCAGGCAATGCCACAGAAATGCAAGGATCCAGGAACTTTTGCCATTCCAAGTACCATTGGGGATAGTAAATTCGACAATTGCATGTTGGATTTAGGAGATTCTATTAATGTTATTCCTACTTCTGTTTTCAACAATCTTGATCTTGGTCCTTTGGAGCATATAGGTCTTACTATTCAGTTGGCAAACAGGACCAATGCTCGCCCCATTGGAGTAGTAGAAGATGTGCTTGTTCAAGTCGATGACTTGATTTTCCCTGCTAATTTTTACATTCTGGAAATGGAAGGAGAAACGAATTCAAGCAGATCACCAATCATTCTGGGCAGACCGTTCATGAAAACGACGAAAACAAAGATTGATGTTGACGATAGAACCATGTCCATGGAATTTGTTGACATTGTTGCGAAATTCAACATTTTCGATGCTATGAAGCATCCCTTGGAAGAGCATTCTGTTTTTCAAATAGAGTTGCTCTCTGAAATTGTTGATGACACTTATTATGATTTGGTTGCAGCTGCTGATTTTCCATCTGTTTCTGGTTTTGATGATGTTTACTCATGTGATGATTGTACTAACACTGACCCTTGTGCTGTTTGTGCTGAGATTGATGCTGCCTTGCAGGTGACAGTGTAAGTGAAGCTGTTTATTCAGCTGAAGTTCTTGACAGCACGACTGCCCCAAACATACCATCTATTGAGCAGCCACCCTCCTTACAGCTTAAGCCACTTCCTGAAAATCTGAAATATGCTTATTTAGAGAGGAATGAAAAACTTCCGGTTGTAATTTCCTCTAACCTTGATTTTGACCAAGAAACTAAGCTCTGGGAGGTTTTGAAGAAGCATAAGAAGGCGATTGGGTGGACCTTGGCCGACATACCAGGTATTAGCCCATCCAGGTGTATGCATAGGATTCTGTTGGAGGACGGGGCTAAAACGGTTAGGCATCTCCAAAGGCGGCTTAACCCCTTAATTCTTGATGTTGTGAAGAAGGAGGTAACAAAACTCTTGCATGCTGGTATCATATACCCTATCTCTGACAGTAATTGGGTGAGCCCACTGCAAGTTGTACCTAAGAAATATGGACTCACAGTGGTAAATAATGAAAATAATGAACTTGTTCCCACTAGAGTTCAGAATAGCTGGAGAATTTGTATTGATTACAGGAGGTTGAACCAGGCTACTAGAAAGGATCGCTTTCCTTTGTCGTTCATCGATCAAATGCTTGAACGGCTAGCTGGTAATTCACACTATTGTTTTCCTGATGGTTTTTCAGGTTACTTTCAGATCCACATTGCACCAGAGGATCAAGAAAAGACAACCTTTACGTGCCCTTTCGGCACATTTCCTTACAGGAGGATGCCATTTGGTCTTTGCAATGCTCCTGGCACATTCCAGAGATGCATGATTAGTATTTTTATTGAATATATTGAGAATTGCATGGAAGTGTTCATGGATGATTTTACTATTTATGGTTCCTCATTTGATGCATGCTTGAGTAGTTTGAATCTGGTTTTGGAAAGATGCATTGAAACTGACCTTGTTTTGAATTATGAAAAATGCCATTTTATGGTTGAACAGGGAATTGTTTTGGGGCGTATTTTTTCTAAAAAGGGTATTTCAGTAGATCCTGCTAAGATTGAGGTGATTTCTACACTGCCTTACCCATCTTGCGTTCGCGAGATTCGCTCTTTTCTTTGTCATGCAGGTTTTTACAGGCGCTTCATAAAGGATTTTAGCAGGATAGTTCTTCCTCTGTCAAACTTGTTGAAGAATGATGTCATTTTCAACTTTGATGACAACTGCAAAAAGGCGTTTGATTTCTTGAAAAAAAGCATTGACCTCCACTCCCATCAACCAGCCTCTTGACTGGACCCTCCCTTTTGAGATCATGTGTGATGCTTCTAACTATGTCGTGGGGGTGGTCCTCGCACAAAGGGTGGACAAGGCTGCCTATGTCATTTATTATGCTTCTAGAACTTTAGATTCTGCACAGGCTAATTACACCACCACTGAAAAGGAACTTCTAGATATTGTTTTTGCTCTTGATAAATTCAGATCATATTTGCTAGGTTCCAAGGTTGTTGTTTTCACTGACCATGCAGCTTTGAAGTACTTGTTGAAGAAACCAGAAGCAAAACCGAGATTGATTCGGTGGATGTTGTTGCTCCAAGAGTTTAGTGTGGAGATTAAAGATAAAAGTGGAGCTGAGAATTTAGTGGCTGATCACTTGAGCAGAATAGAGAGGGGTGAAGATCCTTCCCCCATTCAGGATGACTTTCCTGATGAGCAGCTTTTACAGTTACATGGGGTGACTCCTTGGTTTGCTGATATTGTTAATTATCTTGTTGCTGGTGTTTTTCTGACAGGTGCAACTAGGTCACAAATTCACAAACTCAAGAGTGATGCCAAATATTATGTTTGGGATGATCCATATCTTTGGAAATTTGGTAGTGATCAGGTAATTAGGAGATGTGTCCCTGACTATGAGATATAATCTATTTTGCATTTTTCTCATGCTTCTCAAGTAGGGGGACATTTTGGGCCACAAAGGATTGCAAGAAAAATCCTAGATTCAGGTTTTTATTGGCCCACTATTTTTAAGGATGCTTATGAGATTTACCGGACTTGTAAAGAGTGTCAGATAACAGGTACAGCCATCACTCGTAAGAGTGAAATGCCTCGGCAACCTATGCTTTTCTATGAGGTGTTTGATGTGTGGGGAATTGACTTTATGGGTCCTTTCCCTGCATCTTTTGGTTTTCTCTATATTTTGCTTGTTGTTGATTATGTTTCAAAGTGGGTGGAAGCTATCCCCACTAGGACTAATGATTCTAGAGTTGTTATAAACTTTGCCAGGTCCAATATTTTTTGCAGGTTCGGAATACCTCGTGTTATCATAAGTGACCAAGGCACTCATTTCTGTAACCGCACCATGGAAGCTTTACTCCGAAAGTATGGAGTTGTGCACAGGGTCTCCACTGCATATCATCCCCAAACTAATGGGCAGGATGATATCTCAAACAGAGAAATCAAACAGATCTTAGAGAAAGTGGTGCAGCCAAATAGGAAGGACTGAAGCCGCCGTCTAGAAGACGCACTTTGGGCTCAAAGAACAGCTTTTAAGACACCAATAGGGATGTCTCCCTATTGACTTGTGTTCGGTAAGGCATGTCATCTGCCTGTAGAGGTTGAGCACCGTGCTTATTAGGCGGTTAAAAGTTGTAATTTGGAAATGCAAAAAGCAGGCATTGAAAGAAAACTCCAATTACAACAGCTTGAAGAGCTTAGGTTGGAAGCCTATGAAAACTCTCGAATTTATAAGGAGAAAACTAAGCACTTCCATGATAAGATGATTTCTAGGAAGGAATTCTCTGTGTGCCAACAGGTTTTATTGTTTAACTCCCGCCTAAAAGTGATGATTGGGAAACTTCGATCCAAGTGGATTGTCCCATTTATTGTTACTAATGTTTTCCCTCATGGTGCGGTAGAAATAAAATGTGCAGGTAGCAACAAGGCTTTTAAGGTTAATGGGCAGCACTTGAAACTATTCCTTGAGAGCTCGGTGCCTGAAGATGCAACCGTAGAAGAGCTTTCCTTGGAAGCGCCCACCTACACTACAACTTGATCAGGGAGCACCTCCTCCTTTCACTCACTCTTATTTTATATTTATGTTCTTTCATTGAGGACAATGTATGTCTTAAGTGTGGGGGAGGGAACCAATTCCTTTGTTTTTGTTTTGTTTTCCTTGTTTGTGTTGCTTTGGGTCATATGTGTGTGAGTCTTACGTAGGCAAGCTTGAATGTATTTTGTTAAAATTAGCATAGATGAATTGCTTTGGGTCGTATGTTTGTGTTGATTATTGATGATTTACCCCTAGGTTTTGAAAATCGAAAAATTGATCCCCATATGAAAAATTGAAAATTGAACTTTGAGGAATTTCATTGTGATTACTTGATTTATGATAAGTTTGGGGTGAAGGGTTGCACACACTACGGATTGAATCTCAGTCAAACAATTTGCAAAAATGTCCAGGTGATGAATTTGAGCCTCCAACATTGTTTTTAATTGTGTGAATCACTTTTAAGTTGCACTTTCCCGGATTTGCTTGAATCTCTTCATGGTTTGCATGTTTATGTGTTGCATCAAATGATTTAGGCAATTTTCTTTGAAATAACTACTTGGCCTAAAAAGGACCATCCCTAATGCATGTTCCCTAGTTAGCCACATTGAGCCTAATAAGCCTATTGTTTCTTGATGACCTTATGTTATAAGCCAAAAATCTGAAAAAACCATGTTAACCCAATCTTAGGATTAGGAGAGCATGGAAGCTTAGCAAGAGAAGGGTTGTAAGAAACTAAGTTTGGGGTGGCTACAAGTTTGATATGTCATTCCGGGTTGAGAAAAAGAAAAAAATAAAGGTTGGAGCCAAGGGCAAAAGAAAAAGAAGAAAAGAACAAAAATGTCAAAAAAGGGTATTAGAAGAAAAAGGCTGTAGTCACCCAAAGCAAAAAGAAAAATGGAAAAAGAAATTTGAGTGGAAATTCAATGTGTCAAAATGCTTATGCTCTCTTAGTTCCTAGGGACTCAAGCGTAGTACCTTTGAATATCCTACCTTTAGCCAGGCCCCATTGCAACCTTTAAAAGACATTTTGATGTTGCATGCATGTTTTCGTGGGAACCTTGATTGAGATGAAAATCAAATTCATGGGAAGTGCTCTTGAAATGTGAAATTGAGTGAAAAGTGGATAGCCTAGACAAATTGAGCGAATTAGTGAAACATTAAATGCCCTTGTGAGGAAGGCAATTGTTTGAAATTGGTGATCTCCCTTTTGTGTGTAACTTGGACCCTCAACTCAGATTACTGATTGCATGAATGATGGAATTATCAATTTTTTAAAGTAAATGAATGTGGTGATTACATTGTTGCAGAGGGGGAAAACATTGAAGAAAAAATTGTTTTGTTGAAATTGCATGAAATTTGTGCGAAATTGATTGAATCCTTTAAGCTTGCCAAGTTTGAGTCCTTTTGAGTTTTAGTTTGCTTGGGGACAAGAAAATTTTAAGTTTGGGGTATTTTGATAAGCCTCTGGCTCATCTAGTTTTATAACTAGTAGGACCATGGTTTTTGTACTAATTATTCGAGTTTAATCTCGTTTTCGCCCAAATTTGGATTTAATTGTCCTCAAGTAACATTTTGAGTCTCTTAAGTAGTTTTAGGATATTTTAGTGAATTTTGAGTCCAATAAAGCATTTACTGCTATTTCATATTTTCAGGTTAATAAGAATAGCAAAAAGGGAAGGACACTTGAAGCAGAAGCCATCACGCCCAGGCCGTGACACTGGTCACGGTCTTGATGAGCTACCCCTGAAAGTCAGAATTGATCACGGCCTAGCCGTGATGGAGGTCACGGCCGTGACAGATCAGCACCCATGGACAGAATTGATCAAGCCCTAGCCGTGATGGGCATCACGGTCGTGACAGACCATAATTTGAATGCGCGCCCTTGGCAGAATTGGTCATGGCCTGGCCGTGATGGAGGTCACGGTCGTGACGTGCACCTGATCTATAAAAAGGCATTAGGGCAGACAGAATTTTCACTGTTTACAAATTATTTCTAGGGTATTTGTTATGTTTGTGATGGAGAACTAATCACCAAGGATTAATCTGCTGTAATCGGTTTCCGCCGACACTTGAGGTTCTGTAATTCCCAATCAATTTGCTTATCTCTTTCAATATTATGCTATATGTCTTGTTTGCTTAATTCAAGTTATATAGAATAAGTATTGATTAATTTCGATGACTATATGTTCCTATCCCTTGATCGTTTCTTTTCCATCATGCAGCCTTTAGATTCTTCTTCTCATGCAACCTCTCTTTTGTCAGTATAAAGCTGACCAACTTGACCATTTTAAAGTAAAAAAAAGCTTTGAGAGAAGCAACAATGTTGATGAAAAGGAAGCATCAACGGGAGAACACTGAAAAGTGTGTGGGACATATCCTGGGAATTGAATTTGGGGACCAGTTTCAATACAGGACTGAACTTAATGTTATATATCGGTCTACATCATCAGTTTTCAAGTGGGATTGATTACTTGGGGAAGGGTAGCGACTTATTGGCCACCAAAATTATCGTAACTAATCGCTACGACAATGTTAAAAAATCAAGTGCTTCCTTGATTTATATAGGTCATGGAGGTAATCATATTGTAAGATATAACACCGTGCCTCGTGATCATAAATTGGAAGGAGGAAACCTTGTTTTAATGAATAGCACGGGTGCGAAAAGTTCGGTGAGGGTTATATTGAATGTTTGTAAAATCTCTGATGGGATAGACAACAGTTCAAACACCTGCTATGTTTATGATGGGTTGTATTTAGTGCAAAAGATGACTCATGAAAATTTGGAAAACTTGTGTTCAAGTATACAATGAATAGAATTTTAGAGCAACCCAAAACTTGTATTTCACCAAAGAATGTGTTTACTCAAAGAAAGACACATAAATATAAATCTTGTATTGTCCAAAGGATGTTGTCTGTGTGAATGATATAAACCTTGTTCAGTCAACATCAAAGTCACCACAACTCTTCGTACATCGGTCAAAGTTTTTCTTCTCCTATTTACGAATATTGAGACATGAAACTTTGAGGAAACCACCCTCTGCAAGAATCTCATGACATCAGACTGCTTCTTGCGCCAAAGCTCCGACACATACTTGTAGAGGAAGGTAGGGTAGATTTTCATTTGACTAACTCATATAACAACCCTCCTTTTCTATTTTTTGTCTAGCTTTAGTATATGGAATATGTTTTATGTTTATGGTTTTTAGTCTATTTTTGTTTCTGGTTAATATTATATCGTACTATTGTAAAAAAAATACTGTTATTAATTCTGCAGTAATTGTATATTTTTCGGTTATAATTCATTTTTGGTCTGTTTTGCTGTATAGAGTTGGTCCCACTATATAATAATCTACTACATCCTTTCTTGACTTATCTGATGCACAGAGTTCAGGTTTATTTGATTGTGGTCTACTAAATTTAAATCGATGATTGGGATGAAAACTGTTTAATTAAAACTTAGAAGGTCTGTAACATGATACTTGTTGTAAGTTCATTGCTGCAAATGACTATTCAACTGTATTTATGCCAAGAATTATTGTCTTGGCTGCACAATGGCCATCAGAATGTATGACTGTAAGGACCAACTTCCTCGTCCTTAGCATTCACCTATTTTTTTAGAGTCAAAGTGGTACTTTCTGAGTTTCAGATTTTTGATGTTGCATATTGAGAAGGTAAGTATGAAAGATAGGATTTGATTCTAAAAACTTAGGATTAATGGCAAATATCTTTACCAAATGAGTTAAATAACACATTATTTTTTTTAATCTATAAATTAGAAAACCTAAGAGCGCTTGGATGAGATGACACGGATCTCTTCCAGCTTAACCAGAGGTTTCGAGTTCGAATTTTGGCCCTGGGAATGCAGCAACGTTGAAACTCTTGAGGGAGCTAAAGCTTTGCCACCCTTGTGGTCTTACCCGGCTCGAGAGATTAGTCTCCTCAGTTGCGCGCAGAGGATACCATGGGAAGCCAAAAAAATCTATAAATTAGAAAAATTATGCTTTTCTTTTAGATTTATTGGTCTATATCACATTCAATTGCAATAACATTTTTATCGACAAAAAAAATTGCAATAACTTTTTTTGAAAACCAGTTAAATAAAGATCTTATTGTATCTTTTTTATTAATATCCTATTTATATTATTCATGTGTTTCATGAGTTTCTGTTTTTTATTTCTTAATAAAATTTACTTATGTAATAATCATCGTTTTAGATATCTTAGGTTTATAAATTTTTTTTGAAAAAGGAAGTATACTGTCCTTTTCTTTAAAAGCTAACATACATGATGTTTAATGAAATTGCCATTTAAAGAAGAAAAGGGAATAAGGAGAGACGAGGAACAATACAATCGGATAGTCATAATATGATTGCATGATCCTAAAGTTAGGAGTATGGATGTTCACGGGTCGGTTTGGTTCGGATTTATATAAAAAATAAATCTAAATCAATCAAAATCAATTGGTTCAGCTCCGTTCTGATTTGTAAATTTTTTGTCAGGAAATCCTAACCAAACCATTCAATGATGGGCTAAAATATATAAATGATTAAATTATATATATAACTAAATATATTAAATATAAATATTAAAATATTAAAATATTTATATATATACGTATTAAAGTATATT
Organism: Sophora flavescens; assembly: GCA_030762895.1. Classification (NCBI taxonomy): domain Eukaryota; kingdom Viridiplantae; phylum Streptophyta; class Magnoliopsida; order Fabales; family Fabaceae; genus Sophora; species Sophora flavescens. The sequence continues at coordinate 261,978,652 of CM061063.1, forward strand.
AAATAATAAATATTTAAAATATAAATATAAATATTAAAATATAATAATCGGTTCGGATCCAAAATCCTTGAATATGAGAATCAAACCAATTACCACCGGAATTAGTTTGGTTTGGTTCAGTTCTGATCCGAACACCAAAAAAATCAAAACAGAATAAATTGGTTCGATTCGAATTCTCGGGTTCATTGGATCAGTCCGAACCAATGAACTCCCCTAGTTATGATCCAATGAAAGAAGTATAATATTTTCGAATTAATTTTTTTCATAAATAAAATTATTTTAAGGGTCATGATCTCTTGCATTCACTTTATTGAATGCAAAGAAAAGTCCTAAGGCATTGGACAATAATGTCCCTTATTAAAAGAGCATTATAGGTAAAACACAAAAATAAACATTAACTTACTAGTTAAATTTTATTTAACTTGCTAAGAAATGTTATTAAAACAGCCTTTAAACTCGTGCGCTTCAGTTCCGGCATCAACTCAATGCAAATTCTAAATATGCAAAAGTTGACGTGGAGGAAAATCGAACCTTGGTCGAACAGGTTGTCCACAAATGACCGTACCACTGGGGCACTAATTAAAATGGCGTGTTGTTGGCAGATATTTTATATATACATAACTTAACTATAAAATTTATACATTTAATATATACTGGTTCAATTAGTGACCCATTGACCTGGTATCCTAACTAACACTGTTGCTAAATAGTCAGGATTCGAACCCTTGACCACTTGCTTAAGGTGTCTAAGTCCTTTACCACTTGGACCAATCACATGTTGGTACTCCATTGGTGTTTTAATATAATAAATTAATCACCAATGATCATAAAATAAATTAATTATCCCTTAATGCATTAATTATTAAAATATGCAAACATGATAAATATGTATTATCTTTTTCTTTTTTAACCCGCGAAATTCCTATTACTTTCCTAAAAGAAAATATCAAGGTTTTTAAAACTGGACCGGTCATTGAACCAGTGAAGACACTGGTTCAAGGTTCAATGGTTTGACCGTGGTTGAACCGTGGTTGAGCCGGTCATAATTAAATAATATTTTTAAATTTTTTAATATAAATGTTATGCAATATTAACATAATTTTAAATAATAATACTTTTTTAATAATATAAATTATTGTTTTGCATTTTATAAGTGTAAAAAAAAAAGCCTGTCAGCCCAAGCCTCCTTGTATGCTTTTTCACCCAACTATCAGGAATAGAATAAAAGAACAAATTGGATTGGTTTAAGGCTTTGAGCCCATTTTGCATTAGAAAATAACATAGAAGATAATGGGTTGGACCAAGAATGACACCCAAGCCCATTTTCATTTTTAAGAAAAACAAACCCTATCTCTCTTATGTTTCAATCAGCCACCCACTCCCTTATCTCCTCTCTTTCTTCTTTCTAATTTCTCCAACGCGTTCAGACTTCTTCTGGTTCCATATTCAGTCGCCCAACCCCTCAACCCTTCTCACTCCTCTTCTTTCTTGTTTCTGTAATAACACGATTTGGTTCTTCTTCTCTATCACGTTCTGGATCTGCTTCATCCTTTTCTCGCGGCCATCGTCTGATGCGATCAGCTCGTTGGAGGATGCTGCTTTTCTCGGACCGCTCCAACCCGGGGAACCGCCGGTTTTGCCTGGGTTTCACTGTTCTACACCGATTTACCGGTTTTCCATCCGGTTTTTTTGATGAGCGGTTATAAAGGTTGTCCGGATCGGAGTGCAGGCCGGGTCCCGATTGAACCGGTCGAACCGACCGGTCCGGTCCGGTTTTGAAAACCTTAGAAAATATACGAGCATTTTTCTATTATAGGATACTTTATAAAAAACAAAATTTATCATATAACCTTCATAGAATAACATATTTTAAATTTTCCTGACATAACATCATTTAAATTTTATAATCAAATTATTAAAATTATCACGTATTACACTATAGTAGATGGCTTTGTTAGTTTTGAAATATTGTATTTATGTTTAATTATTTAGTTGGTCCCTAAATTATTTGAGAATTTTTAGGTAGATCCATGAACTCAAAAAAGTTTCTAACGGAGTCTCTAAACTTACAAAAAAAAATCCAATTGGGTCCCTAAACTTATAAAAAAAAATTTGATTGGGTTCCTAAGGTAAGGTTATGTGAAAATGCCGTTAAGCTTATTGATGTGGAACCTATTTTTTTTTTCTGTCTAAATTAGTATTTAAGGGTTGTAGGAGACAAAAATGTTAAAATAGAAGACCAAAATGTAACATGCGATTGCTTCTCCCGCATATGAATTAATAGCTTCTTCCTTCCCCAATCTCTATTTCACGTTTGCATACCATCCCCTGAATGGTGAATGAGGGTGGAGTGTTACCTGCACAATGACATGATATGTGGCTAATATGAGTGTCTAGCTTAGATGAAATTAATAATATTGCAACCTATTTGAAAATTTCTAAATAGTTTGGGGACCAATTGAATAATTAAACCTTATTTTTATTGCTGTTGAGATTTCTTAAACTCGTGTCACAAGAAGAAGAATAGAGAAATGGATAAATATATAATAGTTTTGAGTACTCTATTGGACTATATATTGCTTAAATGTGTATTATATAATGGTAATAATCCTAAGAAATGCTTATATTGCTTATTGACTCTAATACATTTATTGAGAAATGTTGATATTTAGGATGTTGTATTTCAATTAGTTCAAATCAAATTTCTCTTCACCAACAAGTGGTTGGTCCAAGTGATAACGAGCTTGGACCCCTTAACAAGTGGCCAGGGGTTCGATCCCTAACTCTTGCGTATGGAGAAAACCTGATTGGGAGAAATCAATCTTTCAATGTCGTCTAATACCTCAGGGGATTAGTCTCCACAGTTACGCGTGGAGATACCTGGGAAACAAAAAAATATTCAAAATTTCTCTTCAAAAGTCCATATTTCAAAATTAAGGTTTAATACCAAATACATATTCATCTTTTCCAAATATTTAATATTAGTAAAGAGCTATGTTGTAAACATTGAAATGTATTTTTTTTTAATTTCTAATGTTCAAATATATGAACCTTTTTGTTTATTACCTGATCCAAATATTTACATATAGTCTCATCGAGTGCACAACCTTCTTTCTGGATTTTTTCTTTAAAAAAATGGGTCACGCATTCATTTTTTCAAGCTAATAGTTTTCTACCTCTTGGGCCCAATCTTGGCCCAATCTGAGCTAACAACATTGAACTAGTAGGGTTTCACTTTCACCATTCACTATAATAGCTAGTAGAGTCTGCGCCGCTGGTTCCCTCAAAGGCACAAAGCTTCAAAAGGGGCCTTGCCTCTGCTGGCTGACATTCACATTCACATTAACAGTAGATATATTCAGAAACATACAAAGATACTTGTATGATAAATGCTGAAGAGGTACTATACATACTGATATTCCATATTATTCATCGTGTATTACAGATGCTTTTCTTTTCTTATCATATTTTGTTTAAAATTGCTGGGATTTTGTCTTCACTAGATTCTTGAGCGAGGCAGATTGTTCATGTATCTCTAATGCAGATCTGGTTAGATGGAAATCTGGTCGAAGCAGTGGCCAGAAACACGACTGTGATTTCCTTGATTAATGATATGGTAAATCTCACATCTTTTTGACTTTGACTAATTTATTTGATAATCATAATTATGAACAATCTAATCTCAACAATTTATGGAGAAAGATCTTATTAAGGGGTTCAAAACTCAACGATTTAAAGTCAAAATCAAATGCTATGTCCTCAAAATAGTATTCAGAAAATATAGAAAAGTAAATAACTGCAACAAATTAGCGATAACGGCGAAGTGATACAGGTGTCCTTTGCCAACCAGACCCCTGTTATGTTTCCCAGCAGAGGTGAGCCCACGCAACTCCCTGTGTTTGTGAACTGGATTGCAGAGCCAATTGATTCTTGGATCATTTCTAATAGCAGCGTGTGCAACATCGACAAGAACTATCTCATAATATTTTTAAGTAGAATCCTTGTTCACCCAGTAAGAATTGAGCACCCTAAGGCCACCCAGCTTACGTCCAGCTCGCTCCTCAGCAACAGACCTCTTGCTGTGCTGAAATTTGAGTTGAGTAACACCCTGATTTGTGGGCTTCCCATAAACAATACCTTTTGGAACTGGCCTCTTCCGACCACCCCTCCGAACACGAACACGGTAAACCACATAACCCTGCTTAGCCTTATAGCCCATGCGACGAGCCTTGTCAGGGCGAGTTGGCCTTGTCAAGCGAACAATGGAAGGTTGCTGCCTATACTCCCAGCATCTCACCCTCTGCAAGAATCTCATGACATCAGACTGCTTCTTGCGCCAAAGCTCCGAGACATACTTGTAGAGGAAGGTAGGGTAGATTTTCATTTGACTAACTCATATAACAACCCTCCTTTTCTATTTTTTGTCTAGCTTTAGTATATGGAATATGTTTCTGGTTTTTAGTCTATTTTTGTTTCTGGTTAATATTATACCGTACTATTGTAAAAAAATACTGTTATTAATTCTACAGTAATTGTATATTTTTCGGTTATAATTCACTTTTGGACTGTTTTGCTGTATAGAGTTGGTCCCACTATATAATAATCTACTACATCCTTTCTTGACTTATCTGATGCAGAGTTCAGGTTTAATTGATTGTGGTCTACTAAATTTAAATCGATGATTGGGATGAAAACTGTTTAATTATATCAATACATTAAAACTTAGAAGGTCTGTAACATTATACTTGTTGTAAGTTCATTGTTGCAAATGACTATTCAACTGTATTCATGCCAAGAATTATTGTCTTGGCTGCACAATGGCCATCAGAATGTATGAGTGTAAGGACCAACTTCCTCGTCCTTAGCATTCACCTATTTTTTTAGAATCAAAGTGGTACTTTCTGAGTTTCAGATTTTTGATGTTGCATGTTGAAAATATCACTACATGAAAATAAGTGAATAGTGACAAAAATATAGCGGCGGTTACATAAACCGCCGCCGGTTAATGAATCATCACTTAAATTAGAGGCGGTTTTAATAAATGTCGTAATCAAATAAATTTTAGCGGTGGTTTTTTTTTAAACCGCCACAATTATTATTAAATTCTCGGCGGTTTATGATGAACCGCCGCAATCTAGAGACGGTTTTAATAAATGTCTTAATCAAATAAATTTTAGCGGCGGTTTGTTTCAAAACCGTCACAATTATTATTAAATTATCGGCGGTTTATGATGAACCGCCGCAAAATTAATCTATTTTTTTAGCATTCAGAAAATAACCCACCTAAAAACCCTAACCTAACCCACGCAATTTCTTCTTCTCTGCTTCCGTGCGCTTCTCCGATCAAAGGTTCTGAAACCTGTCCTCCATTGATGCTGGCGCGGGCTCATTCCAAACGGCGACGGCGAGAGTGATTCTGCAGGGCGGCGGCGGCGACGAGTTCATCAACTCAGACCAGTTCCTCTTTCCTTCCAAGCAACCAGGACCATAATGCCACATTGAACTCGCGCGAGCTCAATCCGCAGGGCCGCGGCGGCGACTTCATCCGTCCCCAAATCATATTCGCGACGGCCATACCAAACCTGCCACACCCACCTTTTCAGACCTCATTTTGACCTATCCAAATCCCCTTTCCACATCAAAAACCTTCCCCTCCTTCACAAACCTTCATCATATCATGGTTCTTTCTCTCCATATCCCTCTAAATCTGAAAAGCCCTTTTCAAACCTCCATGAACCCTAACTCCCTCCTCTCCTATTTTGGTTGATTCAGGTGTGATTCTCGGTCTCATACTTCCAAACCAAGCCTTCTCTTCATGTTCTCATCCTTCCTTTCATGAAGTTGGTGTGTTTCCACACCTGATTCGGTTTGAGGCTCTTGCCCCTGGTTCATGCGATTCTTGGCTCTCAAGCTCTAGTTCGAAGTTCGTGCTTCTCTAATTAGTGGTTCTGGTTAGGGCTTTCTCTGGATCCTCTGCCACTATTCCCTGTTCGTGGCATTCAAATCCGGATCAAGGTATCTTATTCCTTTTGGGTTCTTATTCATAGTTGATTTGTGTTCATCTGCCTCTGGATCTTAGTTGTTCTGGATTCGTGTTGATCTGGTTCTCTGTTCTGGTTTTGTAGTTCCAGACTCAATTATGCCTCCCAAGAGACAGAGACTTGGTGCTCATGCTCCAATTCCTCCTACTGCTGCTAGTGCCCCTGATGTTGAACCACAGGTTGTTCCCCCTTAGCCTGCTGTAAATGCTGCTTCCCAAGCACCAAATGTTGCTCAGTTCAACGTCTCATGTTGGTTTTCTGATGTGAATGAGCATAGCGCCTCCTCTCCAGGCTACAAGTATTTCTTTCTTACCAAGCCTCTTCAGGCTCTAACTCTAACAAAGAGATTTAACGTTTGATCTTCTTAACTCACAACGTGTGAGGATATGAAAGTTTAAGATCAGATGAATATTTTCACAATATTCAAACTAAAGAATACAGACTCTTGCTCTAAAAGAAATATGAGTATGAGTGATAGTAGTTTGACAAAAGTTGAGCTAGCAAGGTTGTGCAGGAAAGAATTGTTCTTCAGTATCACAGGTCTTCAATTTATAGTGGACTTCTTCTTCACTTGCATTTCTTCAACGGTTATTTTGAATAATCCCGTTTAGAGATAAAATTTAATGCATGATATCCGTTGTGGCTGATAGCTTGATTGTGGCAAGCTGAATAGTACTCTTGGTTATCGAGGTAGAATGAAATTGGAGGCTCACTGCTCTGAGTATTGCAGCTTGAGAACTTGTTGTTCCTCCTTTGTGTAAAATCCATCTTTTTCAGCCATAAAGTTGTCATCGTACAGATCGTTTTGTAGTATCTCATTGTACGTTTATGCTTTTTGCATTTCTTGATGGTACTATGTTTCTTTTACAACAAGGTAAAATATTAAAGCAGATAAAACAAATGTGAAGAACAAATATTCTATTGAAATAAATATTAATCATTTGAAATAAATTCAAGAGATTCGGATTGCATTTATTTATTCAAAGATGGATCTTGTCTACTTTAAAAACTCCGTCTACTTAGTTATATGAGAGACCAAGTTTGTTTCAACAAATTATTTTGCTCGTTCGATGACGTGACATATCCTCTCGTCTATCAAGTCTTTGGACTTGCTATACCTCAATGAGTTATAAAGATCTCCATCTAGTGATGTCGCAGATAGAGATCGTCTACCTAATTACTTTCTTTTAGTTCATTAAATTTTACCAATTACTTTCGTCTGCTGTCGTGGCAATCTAGACACGTTTACTATCAAGTCTTTGGACTTGTTGTATCTAAGAAGTTATTTTGATTTCCGTCTAGTAAGCATTTAGAGCCTCGTCTACTTAATAAAACCAGTCTACTCAAATAAATAAATAAATAAATAACTTTTACCAAAACATTGAGTAGCCCGTCTACAAGGGTAGACACGTATTTTTCAACGAAAACTTATCCCAAGTTTCTATTACGTATATTTAAATATTCCTGCATAACTGAAAGCACATGTTAGATCTCAACTAACATGTTACCAAGAAAATTTATTCCTTTTGTTAACATCAAAATGTAGAGATTATTTAGTCCAAAACCACTTTGGTTCCAACAATCTCCCCCTTTTTGATGATGACAAAAACTAATTAAATTTGAAAAGCAAAGTCTAAGAGAGCCTGCAGGGCTCCCCCTAAGACAAAGCATTCAGATAAATAATCAGTAAAAGCATATGAGACAAACTTCATATAAGCTAATAGATAAGTGCAACAACTTATCAAACTTAGAGTATATATGAAGGAATAAATAAGCATAGTCAACAGATATCAGAGAAAATTGGTAAACATAAGTATCAGAACAATTATCAAGTAGAAAACATAATATACATATGCAGACAAATATGAGCTTTTCAAAAACAGACTTTATATATATATATATATATATATATATATATATATATATATATATATATATATATATATAATCAAAATCTCTTTTCTTTCCTTTCTCCCCCGCTTTGTCATCAGCCAAAAAGGTAAAAGGAGTGGACCATCATTGTTGCTATATATAAAAAAAAATCAGGTTAGGCAGGAGGAGGTGGTGGAGGTGGAGGGTTCTGAGTCTGGCTTTCCTTGAAATCCATAAGGAATTCCAGCATTTTGTTGACAACTTCTAAGGTTAGAGCCAATGATGTTTGAACTTGTTGTTGGACATCCTCCTTAATTTTCTCAGTCATCTTCTCAACCTTTTCATCAACTATCTTGCCAACTCTGTCATCAACGATTTTGCCAAGTATATCTTCAAGGTTCTGTGGCAGAGCATGTTGTCTTGACCTCTCTGCAGATTCTTGAAAAATGCTTAAGACTCTGGAGTGTTCAGGGTGATCTAAAGGGTGCATCACAGCCAAAGCTAATGGTTGAGAAGAGTGCTTTCCAGATGAGCTTTGTTTGGAGATGGACTCAGCAGTTTCTTCTTCAGCACCACCTAAACCAGCAACAGTGGCATTCATGCCAGGTCCTTCAACAATAATATCAACTTCAAGAAGCTCTGAAGGAGGTGAAGACTGGGCATGATTAATGACAAGGAGTGGTGAAGGGGTCACTGATACTTCCTTTGCCCATATGATGGGGTAGGAGAATTCCACATCTCGTCTTGTTATGGGAACTCCCCAAAGGTCTTTATAGATCATGTAACGAAAGTTAGAAAGACCACACTTTCCTCTGACTTTGGGAATTTCCTTCTTCTCTTCTTGGGTCAGTCTAGAGGAAGATGCTTCTTGTGTACAGTGAATAATGTGAGATTTCCATAAATCTGCCGCACGTTGTTCATTGATCAACCAAATGGATTCATAATGCAAATAGAATTCCAGCATGAACTAGTCAAAAGTATCTTGATGTAGATCAAGCATTGCTGATTCAGCTTCTGGCATAAATCCTTTGAATCTTATATTCTTCTTGTCCTTGTCCTTGTTCAGATCAACCATCGGTAGTCTTGGACAGATTTTGTAAGGCATAATTCCAATTCTGGTTGCTTCACTATGTCTCAGCCAGGATGGAGGCACAAAATGTGCGGCTCTATCAAATCTGAAATGATTGAATTTCCACTTCAACATTTCATAGATGAGCTGATCCAGGAAGAAATCAGAGGCCCTCCCATAGACTCTGGGATGCTCAAACGATACCCATTTAGTATCACTGGTCATGATTATAGGAATATGCTTTGATGATCTTGCTCTTCTTTTAGGGATGGTATGAAGATTGTCTTTTAGGGTCTATCTCCCAAACAGGTATTATGTGTCTCTCAACTCCATCAGTGAGGGGTAAGAGAGGTGGAGTTTTGATAAGGTCAGGATCAATTTTTTTGGGGGGGGAATTTTTTCAGGGACAGGTGAGTGACTAAGGATCCTATGTTGTTGTGTATTTGTGAAGGCACTATTTTGATTACTTTGTAGTCAGGATGGGGTAAATGGAAGGGTTCAACAGGTGGGCTTATTTCTTCCTCATACTCTAGTAGGGGGTACCACCTGTTAGGAATATGTTCAGGTTCAGGTTGGTGAGTGATAAACAGAACTCTCCATTCCTTTTTTACTTTGGCCCAATCCTCAGATTTGCCATGATAAATAACAGAAATTGGGGTGAAGGGAAATAAGGGTTTTGGGAAAGGAGCACCAGGGGAAATGCCATCATTTGGTTGATTGAACCAGGGATCATCGGCAGAGATAATAGGTTGAAATTGTGGTATGGATGAGGTGGCTGTTTGTGAGTGAGCAGGTGAAGATGTAGGCAAGTTTGTGATTTAGTCAATTTGTGTTGGTTGGGGTGAGATGGGTGTGGGAATGTATACATCATCAGTTATGGTTTGATTTAACACATCATTTGGAATAGAGACAACAATGTTATCACAGAAACTGGAACATCATCAACTCTATTTTCTACACTAGACACTAAGGCATCTACTGCTATTTGAACAGGATCGCTAGTAGAGATGGTTACCTTAGAAGTCTTAGTTGTTCTAGTCTTTCTTGCTGGTTACCTTATGGGTTTTGTTGAGACAGGCACAACGGCCTCAATAGCACCAACAAAAGTTTTCTGCTTCTTCAGGATGGTACTGATAGGAACTCTGTCCTCATCAGCTTCCTCGTCCTCATTGTGTGAGAAAATAACTCTTCTTTGCTTCTTCACAACAGGAGCATCAGAAGGTTCCCTGATAACAATGCCACCAGCTGGTCTCTTGGGGGCAGGTTTTCTGTGTTGTAGTGTTCGTTTTCTTGATAATCTTCTTTGGCTCCATAGCCTCAGCAGTGTTTTGTTCCACCATTTCCTCTTTCATTTTCATCAACTCCTCAGTTTTGGCCATTGCAGCAGCAGTATAGGTACTGAGGTTCATGTTAGCTATATTCATTTTACCAAAGTCTGCAGCCGACATTGGTTTTTCAGTTAAGATCCAAGCTTGCTCTTCAGGAGCCCTTCCAGCAAGAATTTCATGAATTCCTTGAGCCTTGAAAATCTTAGAAAGAAGATGGCAATAGGGAAATGCTGAGAGTCTTTTCTTGTTCATCACAACATCTCTAAATCTTCCATACAGAATTCTTGGAAGATTGATCTTCGTTTCAGTGAGAAGATGGCAAAGGCAGAATTTGTGAAGAGAGGAGAGGTTGTCCTTGGATCCAACCTTATGAAGAACTACCTTATTAAGAAGCTGATGAAGGATGCGAACAATGTCTTTCATTTCAACAGCTTTCCAAGAGTGATTTTTGACTGTGTCTTCTTTCATGATACAGACTTCAATGATCTTAGAGCCACCCAAATCAGCTTCCCATGAATCAGTAAAAACCAAACCTTCTTGAGCACATAAAATAGCATCAACAATAGTCTTCTCCGAGACTACAATCTTCTTTCTCAACACAGTAGAGAAGAAGTCAATATCAGTCACTTGAACATTCCTCCAGAAATCCGTAATCAGGTTTGGAAAAACGGAGCTTTCTCTGTGAAGAGTCCTCCCCACCCAGCTGCATTAACATAATTGCTTATGTCTAAGTTGTAGTCTAGCTTGCAACACTCCAAAGTTGAAATGATGCTCAATTGCCAAGTTAAGCTTGTCCACGTTGAAGGTTGAAGAAGAAGCCATTTTGGTGAGAAAAGTTAGGGTTTGGAAAACAGAGAGAAGAAGAGCTCGAGAGTTTCAGGGAAGTGTAAAGGTTTTCTCAGAGGGAAAAGATTATTTTTTAAAAGATTTTTGAATCCCAAAGGTTAAAAAAAAACTTCTGACATGACATGTTATTATGGATAAAACGGTGTTAGTATATTGGAACTATAAAAAGGTCTTGATGGGATTGATGGAAGTACTGACTCATCAAAGAGAATGAAGGATAAATTTATCATTGAGGCAAAATAAATGCATTTAATAAAAATATGCTTAGATGCAGGCAGATGTGGACTCGTCTGAAACTACTCACAGAACGCAGTAAACAATACCGGCAGACACGAAATATAGTAAACATGCAACACAACATGCAATAGACGCACAACTTTTAATAGGTATTATACGTGCTTAAGTAATAGACGCAAGATTATCAAAACAAATTTTTCTCAAGGCTGGACACCTAAATTAATCCACACATATCATGTTAAGATGCTTTCTAAGAAAGATAAATCTGTCCTCTGCAAGAGGTTTAGTAAAGATATCTGCTGATTGATGGTCAGTATCAACAAATTGTATATCAAATACACCTTTTTGCACATGATCCATAATGAAATGATGTTTAATCTCTATGTGCTTAGCTCTAGAATGCCAAATTGAATTTTTAGATAGATATATTGCAGCAGTATTATCACACATAAGTGGAATACTACTTACAAACACATTGTAGTCCTCCAATTGATGTTTGATCCAGAGAAGTTGTAAGCAGCAACTTGCAGCTGATATATACTCAGCTTCAGTAGTTGATAAGGCAATGGTACTTTGTCTTTTGCTTGACCATGAGACAAGATTAGCTCCAATGAAGTGACATCCTCCACTAGTACTTTTTCTTTCAATTCTATCACCAGCATAGTCAGCATCACCGACACCAACTAATCTGTAATCTTCATCTTTCTTAAAGCACAAACCAAGATTAGTAGTACCTTTTAAATATCTAAAAATTCTCTTAGCTGCTGATAAGTGAGATTCTCTAGGATCAGATTGAAATCGATCACATAAACATACACTGAACATAATATCAGGCCTAGACGTAGTAAGATATAAGAGAGATCCTATCATACCTCTATATACCTTTTGGTCTACCTTCTTCTCTTTATCATCTTTGTTCAGTATGGAAGTGGGGTGCATAGGAGTATTCATTGGCTTACAATCATCCATCTTAAACTTCTTCTGAAGCTCTTTTGTATACTTAGTTTGGTGGATGAGCACCTTGTCCAAGGTTTGTTTTACTTGAAGTCCAAGGAAGAATTTGAGTTCTCCCATCATGTTCATTTCAAATTCCTTCTGCATTAACTTAGAGAATTCTTTGCATAGAAACTCATTAGTACCACCAAACTTAATATCATCAACATATATTTGTACAACTATGAAATTAGACTTAATGGATTTTCTAAATAAGGTTGTGTCAACCTTTCCTCTATTGAATCCATTTTTCATAAGAAATGAACTTAGTCTGTCATACCAAGCTCTAGGAGCTTGCTTAAGACCGTACAAAGCTTTCTTAAACTTATTTACATGCTCAGGATGGGTTTCACACTCAAAACCCGGAGGTTGCATAACATAAACTTCTTCATTAATAAATCCATCACTACAACAAAAAAGGCTTTAGATAGCATTTCCGTGTGCCTTTTAATAGCGTTTTTAAACGCTATCTATTCCCCCGCAATTAAAGCTTCTGACCTAAGATAGCGCTTTTGAAACGCTATCTTAGAGTACATCTAAGATAGCGTTTCCTAAAATAAACGCTATCTTAAGGTATTTTTTTTTAAATGTTTACACTGATTTTTCCAAATTCTCTCTTCATTCATCAAAACCCAGTACATAAGAAAATCGTATGAAAAACATCAACCAAATCAAAACACTGTAAAGCTAAAAATCATGATATTCAATGTATCAAATTAATACAATTGTGTGTAAAAGATGAAGACCCACAACATAAACAAAAACAAACAAAAAAATTACACAATCCTCAAATCCCCTCTAATTTTGAAACCCTAAGATTACATAAACAAAAAGGAGCGTGAAGGAACATAGATCAGGAAGAAGGGACTTGGGGCGCGACTGAAACCGTGAGATGAAGGAACTTCGAAGGAACCATGAACTCGTGATGGGTGGAATAGATCTAGACAAAGGAACCATGAAACCGTGATGAGTGGAGTAGATCTGTTTGAACCGTGAAACCACCCAAGGATGCGACTTCAAAAACAAAGGAAGGCATATCGTTGCCTTGTTAACGATAGAAAGAAAAAGAATACCGTGGGACAAGGGAATTGAACGCCTCTCACGTTTTTAAATTTTGGAAAAGGAAACAATAGCGTTTCCGTATAGAAGTGCTATTGTAGGGGTACATAAGATAGTGTTTGCTAGAGGAAGCTCTATCTTAGGTGGTTAGTTAAGATAGCGCTTCCTCAAGGAACCGCTATCTTTTCCTCAGCTTGACTTTTAATAGCGGTTCCTTAAGGAAATGCTATCTTAGGTGGTTAGTTAAGATAGCGTTTCCGCAAGGAACTTCTATCTTTTCCTGCAGCTTGACTTCTAATAGCGGTTCCTTAAGGAAACGCTATCTTAGGTGATACCTAAGATAGCGTTTCCTTAAAGAACCGCTATTAAAAGTCCCCGCATCACTTTTAATAGCATTTCCGCACGAAAATGCTATAAAAGGTGCGTTATTAAAAGTCTAATCTGTTGTAGTGCATTTAGAAAAGCACTTTTAACATCCATCTGAAAAAGCATAATACTATGATGTGTATCAAATGAAAGTAGAATTCTAATAGCTTCTAATCTACCAAAAGGTGCAGAAGTTTCAGTATAATCTATACCTTCTTCTTGAGAGAAACCTTGAGCAACAAGTCTTGCTTTGTTTCTTATTACCTTACCATTTTCATCCAGTTTGTTTCTGTAAACCCACTTTGTTCCAATCATTGATTTGTCTTTGGGCAGGGGAACCAGAGTCCAAACTTCACTTCTTTCAAACTGATTGAGTTCTTCTTGAATAGCTAGAATCCAACCATTGTCTAGCAGATCCTCATCTACTGTCTTTGGTTCCAACTCAGAGACTAGTGCAGAAATATCTTGTTCTCTGAAAGTTGATCTGGTTCTTAGCTTGTCATTGGGGTTTCCAATGATCTGATCTAGTGGATGATAATTCTTGAAGTACCAATATTTTAGAACTAAATCATGTTGAGAAGTGGAAGTTTCTGGTTGTTGAGTGGGGTCATCTACTTGATCATCAACTTTTATCTCTGGTGAGTCTTCTGGAATGTTTAGATCAAGATCTGCAAAAGCTTCATCTAGTCCTGATAATTTCTTATCAGGCTGTTTATCATCAAACTTGGCATGTATACTTTCCTCTACTATCAGAGTCCTAGAATTATAAACTCTAAAGCCTTTAGATGTTTTAGAATATCCTAATAGTATTCCATTATCTATTTTAGCATCAAACTTACCAAGTTGATCTTTAGTATTCAGCATATAGTATTTACAACCAAAGAGGTGAAATAAGATATATTGGGTTTTCGTCATTTCCACAATTCATAAGGATTCTTATTCAGGATAGGTCTAATGTATATTCTATTCTGAATGTAGCAGGCAGTATTAACAGCTTTAGCCCAGAAGTGTCTAGGGACAGAGTTGTCATTGAGCATAGTTCTAGCCATCTCTTGAAGAGCACTGTTCTTTCTCTCTACCACACCATTTTGCTGTGGTGTTCTAGGTATTGAGAAGTTGTGAAGGATACCACTTTCTTCACAGAACTTATGAAGTAGCAAATTTTCAAACTCTCCCCCATGGTCACTTCTATTTGAAGTGATACAGATGCCTTTTTCATTCTGTACACGTTTGCATATTACAGAAAAGACCTTAAAAGACTCATCCTTGTGAGTTAGGAACATAACCCATGTCCATCTAGTGTAGTCATCTACTATGACAAGACCATATTTCTTACCACTGACAGAGGCAGTCCTTGTTAGACCAAAAAGATCAAGGTGTAGCAACTCTAGTGGTCCATTGGTACTAACAACATTCTTATATTCAAAAGAACCTTTGACTTGTTTTCCCTTTTTACATGCATCACAGAGAGCATCAGATTTGAACTTAAGGTTTGGTAGTCCTCTCACGAGGTTATGCTTGTTTAGATTTGAAATTAATTTCTAGCTTGCGTGACCTAGCCTTTTGTGCCAAATCCATCGCTCATCTTCAATGGACACTAGACATGAGACACTTTGATTTGAGAGGTCCTCCAAGTCAATCTTATAGAGATTGTTTTGGCTTTTAGCGGTGAATAAAAGTGATACATCATCTTTTTTGACAGTACACATGTTCTTATCAAAAGAAACTGCATATCCACTGTCACATAATTGACTTATGCTCAGCAGATTGTGCTTCAAGCCATTTACTAAAAGAACGTTATCAATGGAGGGAAAAGGATGTTTACCAATTTTGCCTACACCAATGATTTTCCCTTTCTTATTTCCTCCAAATGTGACCTAGCCACCATCTTTGGGCTTAAGGTTTTGGAACATAGACCTTTCTCCCGTCATGTGTCGTGAGTAGCCACTGTCCAAGTACCAAGACATCTGTTTTCTTCCTATTGTTAAGCAAATCTGCAACATGTATTATCTTATATTTAGGTACCCAAACTGACTTGGGTCCTTTCTTGTTAGTTGTCACTGGACGAGTATGCTTAGAATGTTTATTGTGTATGCATCTAGATGTAATATGCCCATCAATTCCACACACTTTGCAAAAGGTGTTGGATGAGCTAGACTTAGCTTTAGCATATTTATCTGGAACTTTTGAAGCTCTATGTTGTGTAAGTGGTTTTGACTTTTTGTCATATGCATCTTGCTTCTCTTTGTCATAACCAAGGCCAGATTTATCATGAGGTGACCTAGAGTACCTTAAAACGAGACTAAGCTTATCTGAGCCATCTACAAGCTTTGATAGAGAATCTATCAGATATGTTACATCTTGTTTCAGTTTTGCAACTTCACAAGAAACATCAGGTTCACACACTATTTTGTCAGCTAGACGGACATTCACTGATTTTAGTATGTCATTTTTATCCTTAAGGTTTTGTTTCTTAGTGCAGACCATATCATATTCTCTAGTCAGTTTAGAAATTTTCTTTTTGAGACTCTTATATTCTCAAGTTAGTATAGACGACTCATGCAACAGTTCATCAAAAGTATTTTGAAGAGTGGACGAGTCAGAGTCCATTACCTCAGCATCAGTGTATTCACTTTCTGATGCAGTGTCTGCCATGAGATAGATATTTGCCTCTTCCTCGGCTTCATTTTCTTCATCTGATGAAGACAGATCAAGATCCTCCCATGTAGCCATTAAGCCTTTCTTCTTTTTGAAGAACTTCTTTTTGAAGAACTTCTTTTTATCCTTTAGCTCAGGGCAGTCAGCTTTGAAATGACCAGGTTTCTTGCATTCAAAGCACAAAGGTGGACCTTTTTCCTTGGAGTCTAACTTCTCCTTGGAAAACTTTTTGTTGAGTTGCTTCCTTCTGAAACCACCTTTCTTTCTCCACATATGTTGAATCTTCCTGGAGAGGAAGGATAATCCATCCTCATCTGATCCTTCATCATTATCAGAAGATTCAGACTCATCCGATGACTCAGCAGCTTTGAGAACTTTTGATGGACTTGCTTTCTTTGCCTTTAGGGCAATAGATTTTCCTTTTCTGGAATTTTCTTCTTCATTAAGTTCAAGTTCATGAACCTTGAGAGATCCAAGAAGCTCTTCCAGAGAGAGTGTATTCAGGTTTTTGGCTTCCTGAATAGCAGTTACTTTGGGTCTCCATTGCTTGGATAGACTTCTCAGGATTTTTCTGACATGATCTCTATTTTCATAAACTTTTCCAAGAGATCTGAGACTGTTGGTGATGGTTTGGAATCTTCCAAACATTTGGTCTATTGTTTCATGTTCACCCATCTTAAACAGCTTATACTAATGAACCATCATACTGTTCTTTGATTCCTTAACTTGTGAGAAACCCTCATGAGCTAGGGCAAGAGTATCCCAAATTTCTTTAGCAGTATTGCAGCTATGAACTTTGTTATGTTCAGATCTGGTTATAGCACACATGAGATAGTGCTTAGCCTTCAGATTCAACTGATGTTGGTTTTTCTGCTCTTGAGTCCATTGGGCTCTAGGAACAGCAGCTCCAGCTTCATCTCTTGGTTCAGTGTAGCCGGTTTCAATCAGCTCCAAAATATCTACATTTTGCGCATCCCAGAAGGCCATCATTCTCTTCTTCCAGTAGTCATAATATGTTCCATCAAAGAGAGGTGGTATGTTGATAGCTTGTCCTTCTGTATCCATGGTTGTTGGATCGTACTCCCTCAGTACTTGATAGATGCTCAACCCTTTCAAGGCTGAGCTCTGATACCAACTGAAGTTGACACAGGCAAACACAAGAAGGGGGGTTGAATTGTGTTTGTTAATAATTTTCGAAAACAACCTTTAAAACAATTTTTGTACACAAGAGGATTAAAAACAGAAGCAAGCACAAAGAAATAGATCTTTTAAAAAGCTTTAACAAAAGCAACACCAAAACCCCCCAGTTAGTAAGAAACAAATAAAGCTGTAAGAGTTTAGGAATAGAATATTCACACAAGATGTTTTATCCTGGTTCACTCTCTTCCAACCAAGAGCTACGTCCAGTCCCTTCTACTTGAAGGTTTTTCTCCACTATTTTCCAAAATAGATTACAACCAAGTATTCAACACTTCTCCAGGCTACAAGTATTTCTTTCTTACCAAGCCTCTTCAGGCTTTAATTCTAACAAAGAGATTTAATGTTTGATCTTCTTAACTCACTATGTGTGAGGATATGAAAGTTTAAGATCAGATGAATATTTTCACAATATTCAAACTAAAGAATACAGACACTCGCCCTTAAAGAAATATGATTATAAGTGATAGTAGTTTGACAAAAGTTGAGCTAGCAAGGTTGTGTAGGCAAGAATTGTTCTTCAGTATCTCAGGTCTTCTATTTATAGAGGCCTTCTTCTTCACTTGTATTTCTTCAACAGTTATTTTGAATATTCCCATTTAGAGATAGCATTTGATGCTTGATATCCGTTGTGACTGATAGCTTGAATGTGGCAAGCTGAATAGTACTCTTGGTTATCGAGGTAGCATGAAATTGGAGGCTCACTGCTCTGAGAATTACAGCTTGAGAACTTGTTGTTCCTCCTTTGTGTACAATCCAGCTTTTTCAGCCCTAAAGTTGTCATCGTTCAGATCGTTTTGAAGTATATCACTGTACGATTCTGATTTTTACATTTCTTGAAGGTACTATGTTTCTTTTACAACAAGGTAAAACATTAAAGCAGATAAAACAAATGTGAAGAACAAATATTCTATTGAAATAAATATCAATCATTTGAAATAAATTCAAGAGATTCGGATTCCATTTATTTATTCAAAGATGGAGCTCGTCTACATTAAAAACTCTGTCTACTTAGTTATATGAGAGACCAAGTTTGTTTCAACAAATTATTTTGCTCGTTCGATGACGTGACATATCCTCTCGTCTATCAAGTCTTTGGACTTGCTATACCACAATGAGTTATAAAGATCTCCGTCTAGTGACATGGTAGATAGAGCTCGTCTACCTAATTACTTTATTTTTCAGTTCATTCAATTTTACCAATTACTTTCGTTTGCTGACCTTGCAATCTAGACACGTTTACTATCAAGTCTTTGGACTTGCTGTATCTAAGAAGTTATTTTGATTTCTGTCTAGTAAGCATTTAGAGCCTCGTCTACTTAAGAAAACCAGTCTACTCAAATAAATAAATAACTTTTACGAAACCATTGAGCAGCCCATCTACAAGGTGGACGCATATTTTTCAATGAAAACTTATCCCAAGTTTCTATTACGTATATTGAAATATTCCTGCATTACTAAAAGCACATGTTATATCTCAACTAACACTTTGCCAAGCAAATTTAATCCTTTTGTTAATATCAAAATGTACAGATTATTTAGTCCAAAACCATTTTAGTTCCAACATGGGACATATCCAGGGAATTGAATTTGGTGACCAGTTTCAATACAGGAGTGAACTTAATGTTATATATCGGTCTACATCATCAGTTTTCAAGTGGGATTGATTACTTCGGAAAGGGTAGCGATTCATTGGCCCCCAAAATTGTCGTAACTAATCGCTACAACAATGTTAACAAATCAAGTGCTTCCTTGATTTATATAGGTCATGGAGGTAATCCTAATGTAAGATATAACATCGTGCCTCATGATCAGAAATTGGAAGGAGGAAACCTTGCTTTAAAGAATAGCATGGATGCAAAAAGTCTAGTGAGGGTTATATTGAATGTTTGTAAAAACTCTGATGGGATAGACAACAGTTCTAACACCTGCTCTGTTTATGATGGGTTGTATTTAGTGGAGAAGATGACTCATGAAAATTTGGAAAATTTGTGTTCAAGTATACAATGAATAGAATTTTAGAGCAACCCAGAACTTGTATTTCACCAAAAGATGTGTTTACTCAAAGCAAGAGACACAAATATAAAGCTTGTATTGTCTAAAGGATGTTGTCTGTGTGAATGATATAAACCTTATCCAGTCAACATCAAAGTCACGACAACTCTTCGTACATCGATCAAAGTTTTTCTTCGCCTATTTACGAATGTTGAGACACCAAACTTTGAAGAAACCTTCACAATGTAACAGGTAACAATAAAAATAAATAATCATTATTCATTAAATGCTTCTCATCATTTTGAAATGACTAAGGATCAAAATGTAGAATAACAATAGTCAAATTTATACCATAATAAATTTCACGTTGCATAGAGTTGTCGGTGACATCCTTTATGAATTTGGTGCTCCAATAATTTGATTCGGGAGACTCGGTATTCTTCTTAGTGCATTTTTATCATTCTCTTCTTCTTTTTCTTCTTTGTTGTCATCCAGCTTTGATGTTTCTTCAACAATGGAGCTTCTACTCATGTTATTTGTGTAAATTTTGAACAAAGTCTAACATAAGGATTGCTTGTATATATAGCTTAATGACTTTAGGGTGGTTTTCTAGTAATATACATTGCATTTCACTAATGACTGCAATCTTGTTTAATAAAATTTACAAGCAATTATATTTTTGAAAAATTTATTATATTATATCCGTGTAGAAAGTATTTAATCGTATAGGGCATCTAAATTATTAATTTTTCATCAAATTAAAATATTTTGATTTTATTAACTAAAATAAAAACGTGTACCTTTTAAAAAAAATGGTTTCCACAATTATTTTGTTTAAAATTAAAACATGCATGTAACTCATTATGTTGGTATAATTAATGTAGAACGTTTTCTTTCCATCATTAGAATGGTTGCCTCTTTTACATTCAATGACAATTGTAATTTGTTCCGTTGTAAGTGGTAATGTAATAATGTAAAATATCATTATTGGAAATTCAATGATAATAGAAAAAAATTGAAAGTAAGTTACAGCTGGATGTAGGACTGGACAACGGTCGGGTTCCGCCGGATTCAGGCCCAAACGGCCCAATTCGAACCAAACCGACGAGCACAACATAAAACCCATTTCCGCCCGTTTGGATGGTCAGATTGGTCGGGTGTCTTGGTGGTGGGTGGCGGTCGGGTTGAACAGTTTAAGAAAATACCATCTTTCAACCAAAAATAAATATATGAAGGAAAAGATGAAATAGAGAAGCTAAACAGTAGCAACCACCGTATGTCCACACCACCGCACCAAACGTCCCTGTTCGAACGACCTCCGTTCCTTCGTTAACGGTACATACACAGGCGCCATCACCATCGGTCATAAGAATGAGAAAGACAAGTGATAGTTGTGAAAAGAACTGAAGAAGACAAGTGATAGTGTGAGAAAGCCATGAAGCAAGCAGAGTGGCGCAAAATTGTGGAACTAGTGTTTGGAAAGGCAGGTATGTAAGGAACAAATGAAAGATGTGGTCCATTTCACCTTAGCATAATGAGAAAACGTAGTAGGTTGTTAATGGGGCAAACGAATGAAAAAATGTACTTAGAAACATGGTGTCTTTTAGGATTCTTTTGTTGGGCCATTTAATTTTGGGCCCAATATTCTTTTTTACCGTCTGTGTTTCTAAAATACCTAAGAAAACACAAAATCTTAGCCTCACTTTATCTTACCCTCTCAAGATCAGTATCAATTTCAGTCCCACTCCCACCTCTCAGTCTCCCCTCTCCGCTGCTCATCACCTCTCGATCGACCACCCTCGACACCTCCACGCCCACCGCAGCACTTCTCGCGCCGTCATATCTCTCCCCATCACCGGAAATCTCTCTCTCAAGCCATGGCAGCCACCTTCATCTCCTTATATCTCTCTCCTTTTCTCTAATGTCGGTCAGGTTCGATCACCGACAGAAATTGTAATACCCTGTATTTCACTGTTTGAAATAACAGTAATACATATAAATATGTTTATAAATTTATTTGAGTTTCAGAAAATTATTTTAAATAAATGGAGTTTACTAATCAATCCTACTTGAATGTAGGAAGCTACGATTAAAAGTTAGGTTGGAAAGTCAGGCGAAACCCGACCCGCGAATTCCATTGACAGTATAATAATACTGCTCAAAAGACCTTATTTTAATTCGTGAACGAAAGACTTAAGTTTAGTATTTTATTTGCTACAATTCTGTATTTTTAGAATTGTTTTGGAAAAAAATAAATAATTTATGTTTTTCGGGCGAAACACGTAATCGAGTAGACGACGGTAGAGATTTCGGAGCTTCTAAGAGCCGATAGAGGGTGTATCTTAGGATTTTGAGATGATTCAATGGGATGAATCATATTTTTAAGTCTAGAAGGTTTTTCAGGGTTAAATAGAAAATTTATGAATTTTACGCTTAAGCCCCTGAACTTTCTGTTAATTACCCTTTTGTCCCTAAATTAGTTTCTAAGTTTTTTCAAGTGAATTGGGCTACAATCCTTGTTATCAATCTATAATTGACGTGGTTGTGAAGCCCAAAATTTTCTAGTTCATGGATTGATTCCATAAAGCCTATTTGAAACTATAAAAGTTTCATATGTCAAGCTTAATGCTTAAATCTTCAAGTGGGCCCCACAAAAATGAAACCAAGCCCAATTTGAGTAAGCCCACGCTCAAGCCCATGAGGGAGAAGGGGCTGCCCTCATAATAATTTTGGAAGAACCAAGAAAATTTTAGAATGTTCTACATTCTTCCACTTTGTTCTTCAAGCTTCGACAATCTTCTTCAACAATCTTCTTCAACAAATCTTCTTCAACAAGCTAGGTTTTTCCTAAAATATCTAATGAAAAAAATCAGCCCAAAATAGTCAAGATAAAACCACATTTAATGTGGCAAATGGTCATCATGACACTTTATTGGCAAATTGCAAAATAGTCCTTATACTTTTGGAATCTTTGCAAAATGGTCCCTATGAGTTATTTGCACTTTAATCATTTGAAAAGACAACTCCTTTCTATTAAATCCTCCAAAGTGGCGCAGCCCACATGCGTATAAATACCCTCCCTCACATTTCATTTGGTTCCTATTGCCATTTGTTACAAAAACAACTCCAAAGTTCTAAGTTCATAAGCCTTTATCATCACTTTGTGAAGCAAGTCCTTGGATCTTCACTTGTTTTTGATCTTCAAGAGGTGAATCCTATTCTTCTTCTCTAATCATGCCTATGTTCTTTGGCAAGTTTCTTGATTCAAAGTTTGTTTCATAGGTGTTCATCATTTTCAAATGTATAACCCTAGAACTTTGAAAAGTCATAATAAATTCTAGAAAAATCTAATGATGATGAAACTACTTTCTATCTTCTTGATATCATGCATACTATCTAAATCTAAGAGCATGATGTAATCAAAAATTTCTTTCCTAAAAACCTAGCCTTGTCCGAATCTATCAAAGTAGGTTTGGTAGAGTTTTTGTTCATGGTTTTCATTAATGATCTTGTCAATCAAGCTATTAGTATGTATGCTTAATAAATCCAAGTTGGTTTATTAAACTAAGAACCCTAACCCTATGAACATGTGGAGGTCGAATCCTTGTTTAAAAGAGTTTGGAAGTTTTGAGTTTCAACTTTAGTTGTTTAGTCACTAATCCATGATTTAGGTTAATCAAGGATCATTAATCTATGACTTAATCATGATTAGAAATTTTAAGGTTTTGAACCCTAAAAGTCAGCCCTTGGACGAAACCCTAACCCTAAAGGTTAAAGGATTTTGTTTCAAATTTTATTCTTGTAATAAGTAATCTATGTTAGTTAAGACTCTAGTAACTAGGATCTAAAAGAAGGCATTAAGAGGATAACCCTAAACCTATTTTCTAAGTCTTGGCCGAACCTAACCCTAAAGTGTCATAGATGGTTGTTAGTTGATTAATTATAGTTATGTTGTTTGGTTGAAGGTGGTTGTGTTAACTCGTGGCGGGATAACGAGGATCATCGTGTACGCGTTTCCGGTGCTAACTCGGGTGGGGAAAAGAATCAACCTATCGTCGGAATCGATAAGTAGTAGATTATATGATAATTGTGTAGGGTGACCTAAACCCTACTAGTAGTCGAGTAATCGACAAGACCAAAATCCCATTGGAAACCTTTTCTGTAAAACCAATGGTGATTCGGGGATTGTAGGTTTGTCGACATTAAGTTGATTTTAAATATTTGAGGATGTTAGAATTATTTACTTTTGACTGTTTGTGATACACTGGTTGAGATATTTCATCTGCATGTGACGTATTGTTTTGGTGTTTGAATAATTATGATATTGAGGACGTTTGTTGTCTGTCACGGTCGTGATGGTTGTCATGGCCAGGCCGTGACATGTTCTGTTTTGTAGAATTCTTGCCTTTGATGTCTGTCACGACCGTGATGGCTATCACGGCCAAGCCGTGACAGAGTCTGACTTTGTTATTTATTTGGTTTGATTATTATGAGTTGGTTGTGATAAATTGCTGTATATGATATTGAGATATTTGAATATTCTGTTGATTAATGTGTTATGCATGATCTGCCTGGTTTTTAATCATATGCTTAGATGATTTTAAACAAAGATATATGTTGTTCGGGAGATAAGTTTTGGGTGAGAGTTTTGAATATGAATTAGAGGTGACTCGCTATTATTTTATAGAAGTGATGTGATATAGAATGTAAGTGGAGGTTGTGAGGAAAAGCTTGAGGTACTAGGTTGCTATTGATAAAAGTCAGTGAGAATCATACCGTGCTTATGCACTATTTCCTATTAGAGATTAAGGAATAGTGGCGCACCGAATTATAAGGTCTTTTATGCTTATGTGCTATTTCAAATGGGGGAAATAGTGACGCATATCGTTCTTATGCACTATTTCCTATGAGAGATTAGGGAATAGAGGCACACCGAGTTATTATTTATTATATGCTTATGTGCTATTTCAAATGGGGGAAATAGTGACGCATATCGTGCTTATGCACTATTCCCTATGAGAGGTAAGGGAATAGGGGCGCACCGAGTTATCAGTTATTATGTGCTTATGTGCTATTTCCAATGGGGGATATAGTGACGCATACTGTGCTTATGCACTATCTCCTGTGAGAGATACAAGAATAGGGGCGCACTGAGTTTTGACCCTAAATAGTTCTGGACTACTGACTAATGTGACAGGAGTGAAGATGGCCACATCAGTATAAAGTTTTAGTTGCATGGGATGAGGGTAGAGGATGATATAGTGAGTGGAGGATGATTGTTGATTTTGAGTGATGCGTGTCTGTTACAATTATTGTATAATTTACTATTACTCTTTTCCGCTTTTTGATGATAGAACTGTTTCTTATTCCCTATATCTTTGTGTGTTGTATTTTATTTCTAATGTGATCATACGAGAAGACCCGATGGAGGAACCAATTGCTGAGGAGTTAGATGGAACTCCGTATGAACCGGATGCTGGAGGTCAAGCTGTGATCCATGGCGATTAGAGTATAGACATTATGGCCAATGTGTCTAAGGAGTATTTATATTTCTGCTAAGTATGTCTGTAGTGAAGTTTATGCCTGTGAGGGATCCTACTGAGAGGATACCCTCAACAGTGTTTTGGTAATGTAATAATTAAACATGTGTGTATTTATATATATTAACGTTGGTGTGTTTTAAATTTGAAGAAGTTATATGATAATTAAATAAGTTTTAATTTTTTACGTATTTTCAACGATAATCGTACGGTTAAGTAAATAAATATTAAGGTTTTAATGTAATAATACAATGGGGCACAACGGGGTGTCTCATTTGGTGGTATCAGAGCAGTTCGATTCTAATCGGACTGTGAGGTCTAGGAAGTTGTTATTGGCCGTGTCTAGTTGAGTCCACATCGGATTTTAACTATGCTTAGAAGATGGGTAGTGTGTCCGAATCCGATGCGTTAGTTAACATTAGTGTGGCATATGGTATTTATATACTGGTCTATGTGGTATTATATGTCATACTGATAAGAGCGAATGATTTCTTTTACAGAATCATGGCTCGTGGAAGAGGACGTCCGATTGACAGTAATGACCGAACTCCTGAAAGAATTGTTGGATCTAACAATGTAGAAAATAATCATACCGGAAGTGGAGGAGAGTCATCTGAGACTCAAGATACCATGAAAAATATAGTTACTGCTCTGTTGTTATAAACACAGCAGAATGCTGAGATGCTACAGATGAACAAAGAACAGCAGGAACAACAAAACCAAAGGAGAGCTGCAGCAGCTGAAGATGCCGGAATGGCTACTTTCCTAAAAGGGAAGCCACCCCAATTCCGAGGAGATTATGATACAGAGAAGGCATAATGGTGGATACAAGAGATCGAGAAGATATTCGATACCATGCGCTGCAGAGAGGATAGGAAAGTGACGTATGCTGCCTTCATGCTAACTGGAGGAGTAGAGTCTTGGTGGAGAGGCAAGCGAAGATTGCTAGATGCCGAAGGCAGAGTTATCAACTGGCAGCTATTTAGTGACTGCTTCTTTGAGAAGTATTTTTCGCGTCTAGTCCGACGTGAGAAAGAAAGGGAATTCCTTAGTCTCAAACAAGGTAACATGACTGTTGGTGATTATGCATCACGATTTGAGGCTCTGATTAAGTATTCTGAATTTTATCAGAGATTCCCAGATGAATATTGGCAATGTAGAAGGTTTGAGGAAGGACTCCGACATGAACTCCAGAGGGCTATAGTATCTCTCGATATCCAGAGTTTTCCAGAGCTAGTGGAACGATGCAGTGCAATCGAAAGTCTAGATCGGAGGCTGGCTAATGAGAAGAAGCAACAAAGGATTGGAGGTCCTATTCGATCAGATACTCATAGGAGAGTAGATAATGGTTCTCAGGGGAGGCGGGAACCATACCCCAAACCAGTATAGACAGTAGCACCAACACCAATTACCACAACACAAGTGGTTCGAACGGGTCAGCAACAGCAAGGCCCAGTTTGTTATAAATGTGGAGGACCACATTATCAACGGAATTGCAGGGAGGTACCTTGCCGTTTCCATTGTGGCAAACCAGGACATTTTGCTCGAGATTGTAGACGGAAAGGTATGTCGCAGCCGGTAGCTGGGAATAGGGAAGCTGGAGGTTATAGAGGTGGAAACCAGGGAGGAGTTCCTGTAACCGGTCATCAGATGGTTAGACCTCAAGCTGCTGGGAGAGTGTTTACCATAAGAGGAGTTGAATCCCCTCACGCTGCAGATCTCATACATGGTATGTATGATTTTGATATAAATTGGAATAACATGATATGTTCGAAGGATTAAGTTTTAATTATGTCCTTTAAGGATGTTAGATCAAGTGGGAAAGGTTAAGGACAATGAATAGAATATAGTGAGGGATAAGTTCGAGGATAAACAGAATGATATAAGCATGAATTCTGTTATGAAGTTATCACTGTCACCTAGGGGAAAAACAGCGATGAGAAATATATTGTTGGAGGTTTAGATTAAGATAAGATTACAAGATGATGTCTAGTGTTGAGTTAAGAAATTCCGAGGACGGAATTTTTTTCTAAGAGGGGTAGTAATGTAACACCCTGTATTTCACTATTTGAAATAACAGTAATACATATAAATATGTTTATAAATTTATTTGAGTTTTATAAAATTATTTTAAATAAACGGAGTTTATTACTCAATCCTACTTGAATGTAGGAAGCTACGATTAAAAGTTAGGTTGGAAAGTCAAGCGAAACCCGGTCCGCGAATTCCATTGACAGTATAATAATACTGCTCAAAAGACCTAATTTTAATTCGTGAACAAAAGACTTAAGTTTAGTATTTTATTTCCTACAATTCTGTATTTTTAGAATTATTTTGGAAAAAAAAATAATTTATGTTTTTCGGGTGAAACACGTAATCGGTTAGACGACGGAAGAAATTTCGGAGTTTCTAAGAGCCGATAGAGGGTTTATCGTAGGATTTTGAGATGATTCAAGGGGATGAATAATATTTTTAAGTCTAGAAGTTTTTTCAGGGTTAAATAGAAAATTTATGAATTTTACGCTTAAGCCCCTGAACTTTCTGTTAATTACCCTTTTGTCCCTAATTTAGTTTCTAAGTTTTTTCAAGTGAATTGGGATAGAATCCTTGTTATCAATATATAATGGACGTGGTTGTGAAGCCCAAAAATTCCTAGTTCATGGATTGATTCCATAAAGCCTATTTGAAACTATAAAAGTTTCATATGTCAAGCTTAATGCTTAAATCTTCAAGTGGGCCCCACAAAAATGAATCCAAGCCCAATTTGAGTAAGCCCATGAGGCAGAAGGGGCTGCCCTCATAAAAATTTTGGAAGAACCAAGAAAATTCTAGAATGTTCTACATTCTTCCACTTTGTTCTTCAAGCTTCAACAATCTTCTTCAACAAATCTTCTTCAACAAGCCAGGTTTTTCCTAAAATATCTAATGCCAAAAATCAGCCCAAAATAGTCAAGATAAGACCACATTTATTGTGTCAAATGGTCATCATGACACTTTATTGGCAAATTGCAAAATAGTCCTTATACTTTTGGAATCTTTGCAAAATGGTCCCTATGAGTTATTTGCACTTTAATCCTTTGAAAAGCCACCTCCTTTCTCTTAAATCCTCCAAAGTGGCGCAGCCCACATGCATATAAATACCCTCCCTCACATTTCATTTGGTTCCTATTGCCATTTGTTACAAAAACCACTCCAAAGTTCTAAGTTCATAAGCCTTTATCATCACTTTGTGAAGCAAATCCTTGGGTCTTCACTTGTTTTTGATCTTCAAGAGGAGAATCCTATTCTTCTTCTCTAATCATGCCTATGTTCTTTGGCAAGTTTCTTGATTCAAAGTTTGTTTCATAGATGTTCATCATTTTCAAGTGTAGAACCCTAGAACTTTGAAAAGTCATAATAAATTCTAGAAAAATCTAATGACGATGAAACTACTTTCTATCTTCTTGATATCATGCATACTATCTAAATCTAAGAGCATGATGTAATCAAAAATTTCTTTCCTAAAAACCTAGCCTTGGCCGAATCTATCAAACTAGGTTTGGTAGAGTTTGTGTTCATGGTTTTCATTAATGATCTTGTTAATCAAGCTATTAGTATGTATGCTTAATAAATCCAAGTTGGTTTATTAAACTAAGAACCCTAACCCTATGAACATGTGGATGTCGAATCCTTGTTTAAAAGAGTTAGGAAGTTTTGAGTTTCAACTTTAGTTGTTTAGTCACTAATCCATGATTTAGGTTAATCAAGGATCATTAATCTATGACTTAATCATGATTAGAAATTTTAAGGATTTTGAACCCTAAAAGTCAGCCCTTGGACGAAACCCTGAACCTAAAGGTTAGAGGATTTTGTTTCAAATTTTAGTCTTTTAATAAGTAATCTATGTTAGTTAAGACTCCAGTAACTAGGATCCAAAAGATGGCATTAAGAGGATAACCCTAAACCTATTTTCTAAGTCTTGACCGAACCTAACCCTAAAGTGTCATAGATGGTTGTTAGTTGATTAATTATAGTTTTGTAGTTTGGTTGAAGGTGGTTGTGTTAACTCGTGGCGGGATAACGAGGATCATCGTGTACACGTTTCCGGTGCTAACTCAGGTGGGGAAAAGAATCAACCTATCGTCGGAATCGATAAGTAGTAGATTATATGATAATTGTGTAGGGCGACCTAAACCCTACTAGTAGTCGAGTAATCGACAAGACCAAAATCCCATTGGAAACCTTTTCTGTAAAACCAATGGTGATTCGGGGATTGTAGGTTTATCGACATTAAGTTGATTTTAAATATTTGAGGATGTTTGAATTATTTACTTTTGACTGTTTGTGATACACTGGTTGAGATATTCCATCTGCATGTGACGTATTGTTTCGGTGTTTGAATAATTATGATATTGAGGATGTTTGTTGTCTGTCACGACCGTGATGGTTGTCATGGCCAGGTCGTGACAGGTTCTGTTTTGTTGAATTCTTGCTTTTGATGTCTGTCACGACCGTGATGGATATCACGGCCAGGCCGTGACAGAGTCTGACTTTGTTATTTATTTGGTTTGATTATTATGAGTTGGTTGTGATAAATTGCTGTATATGATATTGAGATATTTGAATATTTTGTTGATTAATGTGTTATGCATGATCTTCCTGGTTTTTAATCCTATGCTTAGATGATTTTAATCAAAGATATATGTTGTTCGGGAGATAAGTTTTGGGTGAGAGTTTTGAATATGAATTAGAGGTGACTCGCTATTATTTTATAGAAGTGATGTGATATAGAATGTAAGTGGAGGTTGTGAGGAAAAGCTTGAGGTACTAGGTTGCTATATTGATAAAAGTCAGTGAGAATCATACCGTTCTTATGCACTATTTCCTATTAGAGATTAGAGAATAGTGGCGCACCGAATTATAAGGTCTTTTATGCTTATGTGCTATTTCAAATGGGGGAAATAGTGACGCATATCGTGCTTATGCACTATTTCCTATGAGAAATTAGGGAATAGGGGCACACCGAGTTATTATTTATTATATGCTTATGTGCTATTTCAAATGGGGGAAATAGTGATGCATATCGTGCTTATACACTATTCCCTATGAGAGGTAAGGGAATAGGGGCGCACCGAGTTATCAGTTATTATGTGCTTATGTGCTATTTCCAATGGGGGATATAGTGACGCATACTGTGCTTATCCACTATCTCCTGTGAGAGATTTAGGAATAGGGGCGCACTGAGTTTTGACCCTAAATAGTTCTGGACTACGGACTAATGTGACAGGAGTGAAGATGGCCACATCAATATAAAGTTTTAGTTGCATGGACTGAGGGTAGAGGATGATATAGTGAGTGGAGGATGATTGTTAATTTTGAGTGATGCGTGTCTGTGACAATTATTGTATAATTTACTATTACTCTTTTCCGCTTTTTGATGATAGAACTGTTTCTTATTCCCTATATCTTTCTGTGTGTTGTATTTTATTTCTGATGTGATCGTACGAGAAGACCCGATGGAGGAACCAATTGCAGAGGAGTTAGATGGAACTCCGTATGAACCGGATGCTGGAGGTCGAGCTGTGATCCATGGCGATTAGAGTATAGACATTATGGCCAGTGTGTCTAAGGAGTATTTATATTTCCGCTAAGTATGTCTGTAGTGAAGTTTATGCCTGTGAGGGATCCTACTGAGAGGATACCCTCAACAGTGTTTTGGTAATGTAATAATTAAACATGTGTGTATTTATATTTATTAACGTTGGTGTGTTTTAAATTTGAAGAAGTTATATGATAATTAAATAAGTTTTAAATTTTTACGTATTTTCAATGATAATCGCACAGTTAAGTAAATAAATATTAAGGTTTTAATGTAATAATACAATGGGGCACAACGGTGTGTCTCAAATGATTTCGAAGACCCGCACCCGCCCGAAGCAAGTCGTCGAGATTTGAGTTTTGCAACCAACCGACCCGATGCCGACTCGACCCACCCATACGCTATTTTTTAAGATCAGATTTTTTGGGTTCGGTTCGGGTTTTGGGTCTTTGTCCATCCCTAGCTGGATGACATTGAAGAAGAAAAAGAAGAAGCGAATGATAACAATGCACTAAGAAGACTACCGGGTCTCCCGAATCAAATCATTCAAGCACCAAATTCATAAAGGATGTCACCGACAACTCTATCCAACGTAAAATTTATTACGGTATAACTTTGACTATTGTTATTCTACATTTTGATCCTTAGTCTTGTCAAAATTATGAGAAGAATTTGACGAATAATCATTATTTATTTTTAATTGTTACCTCTTACTTTGTGAAGGTTTCCTCTAAGTTCCGTGTCTCAACATTCGTAAATAGGTGAAGAAAAAACTTTGATCGATGTACGGAGAGTTGTGGTGACTTTGATGTTGACTGGACAAGGTTTATATTATTCACCCAGACAACATCCTTTTGGGCAATAAAAGATTTAGATTTGTGTCTCTTGCTTTTAGTAAACACATCCTTAGGTAAAATACAAGTTTTAGGTTGCTCTAAAATTCTATTCATTGTATACGTGAACATGAGTTTTCCAAATTTTGTTGAGTCGTCTTCCAATTTCTGATCACGAGGAACGGTGTTATATCTTACATTAGGATTTCCTCCAATACCTATATAAATCAAGGAATCACTTGATTTTTTAACATTGTCGTAGCTATTAGTCTTGACAAAGCTGGTGGCCAATGAGTCCTTACCCTTTCCCAAGTAATCAATCCTACTTGAGAACTGCTGATGTAGACCGACAATATTAAGTTCAGTGTTATATTGAAACTGATCACCAACTTAAATTCCCGGGATATGTTCTGCACACTTGTGAGTGTTCTCCCATTGATGCTTCCTTTTCATCAACATTGGTGCTTCCCTCAAAGTTTTTGTTTTTGCTTTAATATAGCCAGGTTGGTCAGGTTTATACTGACAAAAGAGAGGTTGCGTGAGAATAAGAATCCAAAGGCTGCATGAAGGAAGCGAAAACACTTTCGTTGTCGATTTTGTGGTTTGTTGGAAGTCATGCTTTTCTGGTAAGTTCATGTATGGTGAGTTCATGACAGTTACACCGTACATGAAATCAGTAGAAAAACATGACTTCCAAACCACAAAACTAGAACGAAAGAGTTTGGATTGAGCAGAGTAGTTGAACCCCGTTGGTTGGACTACAAATTCTTCACCGACGAAATGTGTATATTGTTTGTTGTGCTTTTCAATTTTAGTGACAAAACGTGTTTTAAATTTTAAATATATAACACAAGTTAATCACTTAACTTAACTAGTGCATTCTATTGTTTTAGGTTGTTTGTGTTCAGGTTTTGTTGAAGATGGGACAAGTGTTTGGTTGTGTTCAAGTGAAGGAGACAACGGTAGCTATCAAAGAAACTTTTGGGAAGTTTGATAATGTGCTTCAACCTGGTTGCCATTTTGTGCCCTGGTGTTTTGGCAGTGAGGTGGCTAGTACCCTTTCTTTGCGTGTGAACCAACTTGATGTTAAGTGTGAAACAAAGACAAAGGTTTATTTCACTATATGTCAAGCATTTCTTCCTTAAGCTTCTAAATTTTTTTTTCCTTTCAAATTTGTTTCTTTATTATTATTGAGATCTGTCTGAAAATATGATATTATCAGCAATAATTATTTTTGTTTGCTCATCACCTATGCCCATTATTCACTATTTTTTGTTTTTCTACAATAACATTGCGCATGTGTATGCCCATTAGGACAATGTTTTTGTCACTGTGGTTGCTTTTATTCAATACCGAGCACTGGCAGAAAAGGCAGTGGATGCACATTACAAGCTTACAAATACCAGAGCACAAATTCAAGCCTATGTTTTTGATGGTTGGTATTTGTGAATCACCTTAAAATAAATCAAATTTGTGTATGCATCTTCAGAATAAAACTGATTTATTTATGTTCTGTTTTCAGTCATCACGGCAAGTGTTCCAAAGATGGAACTGGATTCTGCTTTCGAACAGAAGAATGTAATTGCAAAAGCAGTTGGGCAAGAACTTGAAAAGGTATTCCATTTTTTTTTCTTTTGTTGATAATTAAGATAGTAGGATATTCATAATGTGTATGGTTTTACTATATATATATATATATATATATATATATATATATATATATATATATATATATATATATATAGGCTATGTCAGCTTATGGGTATGAGATTGTTGAGACTCTTATTGTGGATATTAAGCCAGATGACAATGTGAAGAAAGCGATGAATGAGATAAATGCTGGTATGTTTTTTAGATGCAAGTGTTTGCTTTAGCTTCAGTTACTCTTATTTCTTTTTCAAGCATAAAAACTGAACATTGAATCATTTTTCATTATATAATATTCCCATTATTGGTGTGATTTCCTGAACAATATTTACAAGATGACCATAAAATTGTGTCTTTTTTTTTTTCCACCTCAAATGCACAAGCTGTCTTGCACTTGACAAACATATTTAGCTGAAGATTTATGTTTCTTGTTATTGAGCAGATTTATTTAACGTGTTGGTTTTTTTTGCCTTTCTGTTTCTGAGGTGTGAAAATATGAATTATGAATGAGAATGTTGATTTCATAAATTCTATCTCGTTCTGTTTCATAACTTGATTGTTTTTCCTTTGTTTTTTATTGGCTAGTTCTCCTTGTTTGGTTCTTTGTGCAATGTGGGTGCCATGGTTGGAGCAATAGCCAGTGGTCAGATTGATGAGTATATAGAGCGAAAAGGGGTATACCTATATCCATATTTTGTGTACCGAATGGACCCTTGGTCTAGCTATTCAAAGCTAAATAAACTGCATTCATGAGATTATCTTCTTCATTCAGGATATTTCTTTTCTGTATATGGGAAGGTTGTTGGAAGGGTTTGGCGTCGGAATAATATCTTACACGGTAACTTTGAAATGTTTTCACTTATGCTAGTGTGGCGGGATTATGTTATGTGCATATAGTTATTGTGTGTTAAAATTTATAGGTACCTGTATACATAGCTGAGATATCACCTCAAAACTTGAGGGGAGGACTAGTTTCAGTTAACTAGGTTGGTTGATACCACCAAGAGCTACATTTATATTTTAATAATAGATATTAACATTTCCACACTTCCTACATTAGTGAACTTTGTTCTTTCTTTTTTTTCCTGCATAGCTCTCTATCACCATTGGAATTATGCTAGCTTATCTGCTGGGGATTTTTGGTCCATGGAGAATCCTTGCAGTTTTAGGTAATCCTTAGTAGTTGGTAAATTACATTCTGCTTTCAAATGGATGGATTATTGTTTCTTGTAACTACAGAATGTCATACCAGCATTACTACATAAATGCTTTCTTGTATATTAAGTAAGATAATTTAGATTTAGTAACTTTATGTCCATACTCTTGCAGGAATTTTACCATGTACATTATTGATACCTGCTTTATTTTTCATTCCTGAGTCTCCTAGATGGCTGTTAAGCTTCATGAACTAATGTTCTTGAAGTGTTATCAAAATGTAATGAATAACGGTGGTTTCTTAAAGTGAATTTGATTTGCTGAATACAGGCAAAAATGGAACTGACAGAAGAATTTGAAACTTCTTTGCAAGTGCTCCGAGGTTTTGATGTTGATATTTCTGTTGAAGTAAATGAAATTAAGGTAATAAGCATCCATCAATTTTGTTGCATTCCAAACTGTTAAACTGTTAAGTTATTCTGCAGAGTGACAATTGGCAGTTGGAATGTTGCTGGGAGACTTCCACATGAGGATCTAGAGATTGAAGAGTGGCTTTGTGCTAAAGACCCAGCAGATATTTACATTCTTAGGTGAGTAGTTTCTAAAGTTGCCAATGCTTTATTATTTATACCAAGTTTATGTTTTGTTTTCAGGATTCACTGTAAATAACTTTCTATGGTATCTTGTGCCTGCACTGTTTTATACTTTGAACATTTATGACCTGTGTGTACTATGTTTATAGTCACAAGTTTTTTAATCACTCAAGTTGGATTATAGTGGTATCCTATGTTTATCCTATGTTGATATTTAATTTCTGAATGGAAGTGCTTATTTAGCATGGTCTTTCTGATAAAGTAAGTGTATGCTATTTGCATTTTCCAAGAGGTAGTTCCACTGAATGCTGGAAATGTGCTAGGAGCAGAGGATAACACACCCATTTCAAAATGGGAGGCAATCATTTGAAGAACTCTAAACAAACCTTCGGAGTCTGACGGTAAACACAAAATAACAAATTCTAACTTATGCAGGGATCTGTTTCAGTTAGTATGTCTCTCTTTCAGTCGCATCCGTGCTTCGTTTGTTCCCATCCGTCTTGTGTGTTCATTGATGAGTTATTTCCTACTAACGGTCAGATTTTCTGGTTCGAGGATTTGAATTATCGTATCAGCATGTTGGATGTGGAGGTCCGAAAGTTGGTGGCTCTAAAGAAGTGGGATGAACTGATGAGTAATGATCAGGTAGACATGAAACCCCAACTCTACACAATGCTTTTGGATGATATGGAAAATCCATGGTTCTTTTGAGACATGATTTAGTTTACCAGGATTCACTTCAGTTGAGGAAAAAAAATCATATTCTTCATAAATATTAATAACTTAATTTTAGTAAAGAATGTATTTGACTCAAATCGCATTAGCTAAAACTACATGGAATAGCTTACCACTTGCTAAAAAGGCACGTGTATGTGTTATGATGTAGCTGCCATGTATGTGTTAACATAGATTTATTCTCCTGCAGGTTGTTAAAATCTTGGCTGTCCATAAAGTCATGTTGCTAATGAGAGAAAACTGGTTGGTGTACTCTTTCTAAATTGAGCTTCAAGAAGTCCAATTCAGGGACCTCCCATCTCAAGTTAGCTATGCACAAAGCCTCCTTTATAGTCAACTGGGATATCGAGCATTTTTTTTTCGGATGAGTTGGTAACAAAGAAGCTTTTGAGAAAGTTCTAACATGAAATTGTAGATAATTTTTATGTTAAGATAATTTTGAATTACTTTTGAATAAGATTTGTGCTATTTACGAATTATTGACATTTTTGTTCATTAATAATAAAGTTTGGAAGCATTTTTGTGTTAATTTGGTAAATATTTTGTTGATTAAAAGTTCGGATTTCAATCAGGTGTCTTAAAAAAGTAAACCAATGAATAGATTTTCTTTTTTTTTTTTAAAAAGCACTAAATATTTGGCGGCGGTTCAAATCGCCGCTATAATTTATAATAATAATTAATATAATAAAGTTTGTGGCAGTTCAAAACCGCCGCTAAATATTTCAATGAATTCGAACTTTATTGATTGTGGCGGTTTGAAACCGCCGCTAAATTTGCGGTAATTGTTCCAGCGGTTACTCTAAACCGCCGCAGATTGACTTAACGACGATCATTTCGGAGGCGGTTTCTGAACCGCCGCAAAATACCTTAGAGGCGGTTATAACCGCCGCTATTTGATACTAAAAATCGTCGCAAAACGACATATTTTTTGTAGTGTATCATCTTTTTAAAGGGGGTACATTCGGCCTTGAAGGGTTTTATGGGTTTGAAGTTGATTGTTATTGTATGACTTGGTTGCATGTTTATATCTATGCTTGAATGCTTGAATGAAATGATGTTGCCTTAAAATGTTGTGTTGGCCGAATTACCCATGTATACAGAAGTATGTTTACATGTTCTTGATGATATGAAAATGAATGATGCATGAATATGTATTGTTTGGTGCTTGGCCGAATGCTACGCATGTGTGTAGCTTGATGATTTTTGGTTGTTTTGCCTGGATGAACATGTGAAAACTTGGTAATCCGTAAAAGACATGAACTTGGCAATTTTAGGCCTCTTGGATATAACTATGTTGGATCAAAATGTGCATAAAAAATAAGATTTGAACAAGTATGGTTCATTTTGGCTTCAAGAACACCAAGAACATACTCGTAGTGTCTCGACATGTTCTTAGTAAAAGACTTGAAAAACAAGAGTTTGATCCTGTCAAACTCTAATCACTAAGTCCAAGTAGTTTAAGATAAACTAATATTTAATTAAATGGATATGGAAATCTAAGTAACTTGTGGTTGTATGCCAAGTGACACAGGAAATCTATCTTAAAGATAACCCTAATATTTAATTAAGATAATGTAATCCTAAGTGACCTTGGCACATTTTTCATGTGTCACTAAGGATAAGCTTAAGGATGAAATCTAAACTGACCACATGCATGGATGCCATGTGGAAGGAGATTGCCATGTGTCCACAAGTTTCTAAAAGTGAAGGACTTTGATGGTATTAGGGAAACCACCTAGAAGGAATGAAAACCATGGAAAATTGTGAAGGTGGTTTTAGTTTGAAATATTTTAAGAGATTATTAATAATTAAATAAAATAATAATTTTTAATTAAATAAATAAATAATTTAATTAAATAAATAATAATTAATTAATTTAATTAAGTAAATAATAAATAAATATAAAATATTAATAAATATTAATAAATATTAAAATTTAATTATTAAATAATAATTAAATATTCAATAAAATTAAATTTTAAAATTTATTCTTTGATCCAAAAGGCTAAATGGTCATTGTAAATAAATAAGTGTGTAATGTATGTAGGCCAACCTTTGTAAAGAATTAAAAGTGAGAAATAGATGTATGCAACTGAGTTTTGCACGATGAGCCTATGTGGTAAAAGAATATGAGCCTGAGCAGCTAAGTATATTTCTCACAAAGACTTGATAAGAATGATTGTGTAGATGTTGGTTGTGCATACATATATACATTTGCATGTCCTGATTTCTCACAAAGACTTGATAAGAACGATTGTGTAGATGTTGGTTGTGCATACATATATACATTTGCATGTCCTGCATTGGATTGCGATGTCTTAGTGATTTGCAAAGTGGCTGTAACACTTTGTTTTTCCTATGTTTTCTGTAACAATAAATACATATTTAAATGTTTTTATTTTTAGATTAAACTCAGAGGATGATTTTAATTAAACTAAAACCTAAAATCATTTTCTTATGTTGTTATATCATATGAACTCACAGTAAAAATTTCGGTTGGAAATTCAGACGGAAGCCGATCTGTGTTTCCCTGTCGGTACAAGTTTACTGTGCAAAAAACCTAATTTTTACCCGTGAACGAAACCATTGATGTTTTTGTGATGTTTTGTGGGGGTTTGGCGATTTTGAAAATTTTCGTTCGAAAACAAAATATAATATTTTATTCGGACGAAAATACGTGTTTCATTTACACTTCACCACTTTTCTTCTTCATCACTTCAATACTCTTATATTACTTCATCATCTTCTTCTTTTTCAACTACTTAAAAGCTTGTATTTTTATTTGTCTTTTGCACTTGTGATCTTCATTAAAGTTCTTCCTCTTGTTAAGGGTAATGCTCTTATATAAATTTCTTTACAAGTTTATCATTTTATTTCATTATTTGTTATGTGTTCTTATTAAGCTTTAAACATCTAAAATCTCTTAAAAATGATAGAAAACTCCTTTTGAGTTGAAACCACTTCCCATAGTCTTGTATTTACTTGTATTTTCACATACTAAAAGGTTGTAAAACAAAGCTCCCTAACCCTTTCTTTCTAATTAGGCCGAAACCATGCAATGTGGTCTAGGTGGGTTTTGTTTCAACTTTTGGAATATGATCATGTGTTTGAGTTTCTAACTATCCCTTGATCTTAAATCTATAAATCTTGGAAGGTTTAATAGCTTGTTCCTATGATGGCCAAAAATATGAATAAGTAGGCCTAGGATACTATGTTTTGACTTTCCAAGTATGATCATTGATTTAGAACTCTTAATATCTTGTGATTCTAAACCTAAGAGTTGTTATTAAACAAATAATATTTTCCTCAGCATCCTATGATGGCCAAAACTTAGTATTTAGGTGCTAGGATGTTTGAGTTTTTTTATTTTTTCCAAAATGATCATGGACTTGAGCTCCATAAGATATTTGGATGCTAAGTCTAAGAGATTGGAATGTTTAAGTTTCCATTGTTTTCGAAAATGATCATGGACTTGAACTCCATAAAATATTTGGATGTTAAGTCTAAGAGATTGGAAAGTTTAAAGATTTCTAGCTTATAAATCCTATGAAGATCGAATCTAGAAGGTTATGGACCTAGGATACTTTGTTCTTATTTTTCCAAGATGATCATGGTTTTGAGCCCCTTAATACATATGGATCTTAAACCTAAGAGATTGGAAAGTTTAGTGAATGCTGGCCTATTTTACTAGCCTTGGCCGAATACCTTAATTTTATAACTTAGTGGGATTTTAATTCAACTTTGTTAAATGATCATTGTTTATGAACTCCAAACACTTAAGGATGTATGTGTTTACTTGAGTGATTTGAATATTATTATGATATGGAGAGGATACTTGAATGACTTGTTTACTTGAACTATTGTGATTATTACGAGCCTGATCAACTCTTTATTTCTTAATGATAAAACGGTGATGATATCTCATGAGATTAAGTTTAGAGCCTAATGATTGAAGTCTCATGCATTATCTTTGTGAAACTGATTGATTCGGGTATGAGACCCACTAAAATAATACTTGTTGTTTACCTATGAATAATGTTTAAATGTTAATATGTCATTGTGTTGTATGTATCATGTATATGGTTGTTGTGTGATATATTCGCTATCGGTATCTCACTCTTTCATTTCTGCTTGTTATTCTCTCTTCCTTTTTGGTATCTTCGTATGTATATGAATTCAGATGGATCTCAACATCTGTCGTGAGGTCTTTGACGACGCGAGTAACGCCGCGACATGGCAGATTTATCCGGGGGCGACGTCTGTTACGTACCACGGATCAATCACCACCACTGATTTGAATGCTGACGGAGATTCGATTTGTTATAGCTCAACCGTTGAGACTATGAGAGTTGCTCTGCCTCCGACTTGGTACTACCTTCACGTACTTCAAGTTAACGGACTACTATACGAGCTACGACCTCTGAACGTCGAGCAGGCAACACCTATCGAGGAGAACCCTGAGGAGGATCCCGAGGAGGACTTCTATGAGATCATGGAGGAGGATGAGCTTGAATATTACGTTCTGGATCATGACGACGATGATGATTCCGTGGATGAGGGCGGCGATGTCATAGTCACATTGCCTGATGTCTCCTCTCA
Source organism: Sophora flavescens (assembly GCA_030762895.1). Taxonomy (NCBI): domain Eukaryota; kingdom Viridiplantae; phylum Streptophyta; class Magnoliopsida; order Fabales; family Fabaceae; genus Sophora; species Sophora flavescens. The sequence goes on from CM061063.1 coordinate 262,018,993, forward strand.
TCGAAGTTTTTGTGGAGACCCTGCTTGTAGCCAGTATCAGTGACCAGTTTGGAACGTTATGTGAATAGTCTTCTGACTTTCTAGAGTCACTTTTGTGATGTGGTTCCGGACCCTCTTTCCCAGTGCTTTTGCTTACTTTCTTTTTAGTTGTATCTTATAGACTTTTAATTCCGTTGCAATGGCCGTTGATAAGGCCCTAGCTTATGTACTAGAACTTGGGTCTCACTGGAACATGTTATCCATTAAAAAAAACTACAGTTTTTAGTGTACTTATCCATCTAGAAAATGATATTTTTCGAAAGTAACCAGCATTGTTATCAGTTTTATTTCCGCAATTGGGTAATCATGTGATGTCGGGTTTAGGATGTCGCAGTGGCCACCTAAAATGATGGTGTGTCAAGTCCCGTAACTGGGTTGTGACGCTGCATAGGAAGCGATGCTGTATAGTTCTAAGTCTCGATCACCTAAAACGGCATGAGCCGTGTGCCTGCAGCCTCGGTTGCATGTGATGGCGTGAGCTGTGTCTCTCGTGTCATGTCTCGAAAATTACAGTAATGGAACATTGTAATTAATTATTTAATAAAGAATTTAAGTTTAGATATTAAGGATTTTATTATCCAAGTAAAAATGCATATACCTGGAAAACGATAAATTATATCAATTCACCCAATTTTATTAGCACCCGATTAGTGGTGGATAGTAACCGTCAAACCATGAGGGATAAAATAAATTCAAGTATTGGAAGGAAGTGTAATTATGGTGTTAGAAATTAAATGGAAATGCTATAGGAAAATAGAAAAGAAATTGATGAGTGACATGTGTCAACAAGGAGTGAAGAAATAAATATGGGTTCAAATTGTAACAAGGAAAAATACAAGGACTAATCCCGAAAAGACGAGGTATTTAATTGCAAAACAAGGAAGAGTCCATGGATTTAAGTACAAAAGTATTAAGGACTTTATTGTCCCCAAAAATATGAGAACTTTATAGTGGAGTATTTTATTAGTCCAATTTTAATTAAAACCGGTTCAAGTACAATATGGCACATTGAGTCATAATAATTTATAAGGGACCAATATTATTAGGGATGATTAAAAATAATTAGAGATGGGTATTCTAATTATTTGATTGGTCAAAAATCTAAAAGGATTACATTACAAGCCAATCATAAATCAACTAAATGCCACCTCGACTAAGCGTGGGAAGGCCAATGCTCAAGCGTTGGGGCGCTCGAGCGCTGGGATGCCGACTCATAAAAATAAAAAGGGCTTAAGAGAATTCACTTGAGCCATTTGAAACAGAAATAGAGAGCTGGTCCTAGAGAGAAACCAGAGAACAAAAAATCAAAGAGTTCTAGAGAGAGAGGAAGGTTACCAAAAAAGCCCTAAACCACCATTGTCGAGAGTTTTGAAGCTGGGACAGCTTCTATGAAATCATCATCCCACCTTCTTCCACCGTTGGATTCTGTTCAAATTGGATATGGAGGCTCTGGACTAGTAGTTCTTCATATCCAACAGTTGGAATCTCTGTATAACACTCCGAGTGAGTTATTCAGCTCAGAAGTTGGAGAGAAACTCAACTCATGTAGCGCCTGACCAGTCACCTTGGAAGGTTCATCCTAGGCTCGTTCACCCTTAGCTCGAGCTGAAATTTTTTGAGAAGGTAAAGGAGAGGTAGCTCTTTATTCTCACCGTTCAAATTTGTAAACAAATGTATGGATTGTGAGATATAGAGCCAAAACACTAGCAGATTTTGTGGTGTTTGTTGCCGATTTTAAGTTCCTTACAATGTGTTGTGTAACGCCCCGATTTCTGTGTCTTTCTCAGAAAGGTAAATACATGTGTTTATATATTTATTTTTTTGTAAAATCCAGAGAGTGATTTTAAATAAACTAAAATCATTTTCTTGTGTTCTATTACCGTAGGAAGTCACGGTTAAATTATCGATTGAAAATTCAGACAAAATCCGGTCTACATTTTCACTGCCGGTAAAAGTTTACTGAGCAGAAAACCTATTTTTGACCCGTAAACGAAACATTTGGTGGTTTTTTTTGTGTTTTGTATAATATTGGGAGTTTTCGAAAATCCTTGTTCTGGGTCAAAATATAATATTTATTCCAGGTGAAATACGATCAGGAATTTGAACCGGATACACGGAGCAGAATAGGAGACATGAAAGGATTGAAGTGACTTGTTGGAAAAGTAGGCATAGTGGTAGAAGCCTTTTGTAAAATCCATAAAAAAGTGCCATCATTACACTTTTTTAATTTTTACTATTTTATAATCAAATAAGCAATTTTTTCTCCTTTTTGCCAACCAAACATGGCATAACCCAAAACTTGGTCATCAAGTTCTCTCTCTCTCTCTCTTTCACGCCTACTGTTGACGATTCTAGGCAAGTATACCTAGTCGTACAAGTAATACGGTGGTGAGACCGGATATCGTTCTTAGGGATCGCGGACAAGTACCACTTCGCAAATTGAACTACTATCTAGACGATCGTTTGGAAGGAAGGGAGCTCTAACATGTAACAAAACAAACAAGAATAAAATGTTTTTGGTCTTTTAAGAATTTTAACAAACACTTAACAAGCAAAAAGAGATGTGGTTAACAAATGGATAAAATCGTCAAGGTTAGAATACACTAATCCCCCCTTAATTGCAATGAAATGGTTACTAACACAAGTCCTAATTCAATTATGACAATCAAGCCTTTTAAAATACTCAAACCCTAATTCCTTAGGTGGAATGAGCCTAAAACCCCAAATTAAACCCTAATTCCTTAGTTAGAATAATGTGAGATTTTGCATAAAGAGCCAAGACTTAAAAGATTACAAGCATTCAAGACCAATTCCTAGATTCATGAACTACTTGGTATTTGATTCATGAGCATGCAATATCATCAACTTTCCAATTGTCTACCAAAGCAACAAATCATTTCATGGATGATCAAGCCAAGAAAAGCATTAAGCATAGAATCAAATACTCATAATAAAATAGGAACTTGTATTAGAACCAAATCAAAATACAACTAAGTTCAGAAAATCAAACATCTAACCCCAACAAAAATGGGTTTAGCTACACATAGTCATAGAGAAAAACAAAATAAAAGAAATAGGAAAAGAGGGAAGAAGAGACTCCATGGAAACCTTCACAGCAGCCCATGGTTCAGAGAGAATGTCCTAGGTTAAAGCCCATTTTTCTGTTCTGCCCAGATGCCTATTTATAGATTAGGTGTGCGTCACGGCCGTGACGGATTCTGCCATGGGCGCGCTTTCAAATTTTTGTCTGTCACGTCCGTGATTCTCATCTCGACTAGGTCGTGACCAGTTCTTCCTGTTGAGGGTCTGGCTCAGCTAACAGGTCACGACCGTGATGGCTTCTGACTTTTGCCTTCTTTCTCTTTTCAGCTCTTCTTGATCATGGCCGTGATGGGCTCTGCTTGGCTCATTTTCTTCACTTTTCAAGCTCTATCTTCATCCAAGCTCCATCATGGCTGATTCTGAGCATTTAACCCTTAATTTCTGCAAAACAACACAACAAAACCGCCTCACCCGTTCCAAGGTAAAAACTAACAAAAATAAAACTAAAATTGCCTAAACTATATGAAAATGCATGCAAAATTGTACATGAAATATGCAGTGTAATCACACTCATCAAATCACCCCAAGTTTAAGACTTTGTTTGTCCTCAAGCAAAAACCAATGCCAGAAGATATAAATATTTAGAGCATGGATAGTGAACCAAGAACCCGAGTAACTAATCCAAGTAACAGGCATTTTCAAATAATTCATCAAGAGATAATCAATTTCAAGTCCAATTAGAAGCTTAGGTTCCCTAGACTCATATTCTCACTGATTCGGACACTCTTTCTCACCTCACTCAAGTGTTTAAGGATATATGTCAATTCGCTCAATTTCCTCAAGGAATGAATTCTACCATAAGCTTGACTATTAACCAAGTCTCTACTTTATTAATGAAAACACCTAAGAATCAATAGGTCTTTTACTTTGGTTGTAACGGGGCCATGGGATTAGTCGTTAGGTGGGGAAATCAAGAAAAGGAAATTTCAAGAAGGCTAAACAAAATATCAAGCATTGCAAAACATGACACCTTCTAAAATACCTTTTTGGGTTTTGATTCCTTTTTCCACCTTTCTTTCTTTCTTTTTATTTTATTTCTCACTTCCTTTTGTCATCCCCTTCTCTATATTTTTTTTCTTTTTTTTTCATAATTTATTTGGAGAAGAGGAGATTTTCAATTCAAGAGAAATACTTTCCTGACTTTCTCATCCCATACTTTTTCACACTACCTTTTTACCCTTTTGTGCAATACTTTAGAAGGTCTCCTACCAAGTATCATTCATCAAAATATTTCAAGGTACCAAGAAAAATGTTTTATTCTTGTAGGCTCAAAATCGGGCAACTAAGGGGTAGCATTTAGTCAACCAAAGCTCAGAAGGCCAGAAAAATACTTAGTGCCTCAATCATTTTCAAAAATGTTTTCATAAATTTTTAAGCTTCAAAACGGTTTCAAGTCAAGTTCTAGAGAATACAATCCAAGAGGAATAAACACTTTATCACAAAGAATGGGGTAGATTTAGTGAGTACCCCTTTTTGGATCAAAATCTCACATTTTAGTAGCTCAAAAATCAATGAGAAACACAAATCTACGGAACCACATGTTAATTATCAACTATCAAAGATCATCTCAAGAATTTTTATTTGTAGCCTTATCACAGAATAAAAAAAATTGGGTTAAAAAATTCACTATCTCAATTTATTTGGCCCTAAGTTCTCACAATTGGATGCATCATCTAAGCAAGGGGCAGTCGAATCATGTGATCATGCAAAACTATCATGCAAAACTATTCCTAAATGAATGCAACATGAAAAATGCATAAATTCAAGAGTTTGCAAAAATACCCCTACCCCAAGCTTAAAAACTTACATTGTCCCCAATGTAAATAATCATGTCGGAGAGAGGAGAAAAATGGAACAACTCACCGAGGTGGTAGCGGGTGTTGGCTCACTTTGCAGTAAAAAATTTGTTGGAAAATGCATCACCGTCGTGATGCTCATCACGGGCAGGCGGTGATCAATTCTGGTCCACAGGAGCTGGCCTGTCACGGCCGTGACCTCTATCACGGCTAGGCCGTGATACTCTCTGACTTCAGGGTCCTTCTCATCACACCCGTGATGGGTATCACGGCTGGGCCGTGATCCTTTCTGATCTCCTTATTAAGCTCATCACGGCCGTGACCACTATCACGGCCTGGGCGTGATGACTTCTGATTGAATTTTTCCTTGCCCTTTTTGTTCTTCCTTCATTCTTACCCTGAAAACACTTGGCAAATTTATTAGTTTATGATTTTTTTTCCTCTTGATCTTCTCAAATTATTCAAGTGTTAAAAGTAAAAACAAATGAAAAGGGGAAATAAAATTTTGGGTTGCCTCCCAATAAGCGCTTCTTTAACGTCACTAGCTTGACGAGCCAGTGATCTCTATGAGGGTGTTTTAAGAGGAATGGAGACTGTTTTAAGATCAAAGTCTCCTCCAAGGTAGTGCTTGAGCCTTTTCCCATTAACAGTGAAGGTTCTTCCGGACGATGGATCTTCCAATTCAACCGCACCAAATGGAGAAACTGACTTGACATGGAATGGACCCGACCACCTTGATCTCAACTTGCCCGGAAATAGCTTAAGACGTGAGTTAAAGAGTAAAACTGATTGGCCTTCTTGAAAATGCTTGGGAAGAATATACTTATCATGCCAAAACTTTGTTCTTTCCTTATAGATTCTTGCACTCTCATATGCCAAGAGTCGGAATTCATCCAACTCATTCAATTGCAACAGTCTCTTGTCCATAGCCAGCTTCATATCAAAGTTCAAGGCTTTCACTGCCCAAAAAGCACGATTTTGGAGCTCTACCGGAAGGTGACATGATTTTCCAAACACTAATTGGTAGGGTGACATACCAATAGGTGTTTTGTATGCAATCCGATAGGCCCAAAGTGCATCATCCAGCTTCTTTGCCCAATCTTTTCTTGCATTATTCACTGTTTTCTCCAAGATCCTCTTTAATTCCCGATTAGACAACTCCACTTGCCCACTAGTTTGTGGGTGGTATGGTGTGGCAACTTTTTGATTGACTCCAAACTTGGCAAGCACCGTATTGAACTCTTTGTTGCAAAAATGAGTACCCCCATCACTAATAATGGTTCTAGGGGTTCCAAATCGGGTAAAAATGTTCTTCCTCACAAAACTAACCACCGCTTTTGCATCATCTTTCATAGTCGGGACAGCTTCTACCCATTTACTCACATAGTCAACCACAACCAAAATATACTTGTTGTTGTAGGATGATGGGAAAGGACCCATGAAGTGGATCCCCCACACATCAAAGAGCTCCACCTCTAAAATACCCTTCAAAGGCATCTCATTTCTCTTGGATATACTTCTGGTTCTTTGACACTTGTCACACTGCATTACCCAAGCTCTAGAGTCTTTAAAAATGGTAGGCCAAAATAAACCACTTTGCAAGACTTTCATGGCGGTCCTCTCACCACCAAAGTGTCCTCCATAAGGTGAGTTGTGGCAATGAGTCAAAACCCCAGTAATCTCTTCTTCTGGAATACATATTCTAAGAATTCCATCCGAACCTCTTTTGAAAAGGTAAGGTTCATCCGATACATAGTATTTAGCATCATGGATGAGCTTCTTCCTTTGTTGTGCATTGAAGTCCTTCAGAATCTTGTTGGTGGCCTTGTAATTTGCAATGTCCGCAAACCAAGGTGCCACTTGCACCCTAAACAACCTCTCATCCGGGAATTCTTCTTGAATTGGTAACTCATATTTTGCTTGAATATCTTCTTGTGGAAGCCTAGACAAATTGTCGGCTACCACATTCTCCACTCCTTTCTTGTCCTTTATATCTAAATCAAATTCTTGGAGCAATAGTATCCATCTAATGAGCCTCGGCTTGGCATCCTGTTTAGTCATGAGATACTTCAAAGCGGAATGGTCAGTGTACACAATAGTTTTAGAGCCAATGAAGTAAGATCTAAACTTATCAAATGCAAAAACTACAGCAAGCAATTCTTTTTCAGTCGTGGTATGGTTCAATTGAGCATCATTCAGCACACGACTGGCATAGTAATTAACATGCAACATTTTATTTTTCTGTTGACCCAAAATGGCTCCCACTGCATAGTCTCTTGCATCACATATTAACTTAAATGGCAAACTCCAATCTGGAGGTGCAATGACTGGTGCGGTGGTGAGTTTTTCCTTCAAAAGTTGGAAGGCATGCATGCAATCATCATCAAACACAAAAGGAGTATCAACTACCAAAAGTTTGCACAAGGGTTTTACAATCTTTGAAAAGTATTTGATAAATCTCCTATAGAAACCCGCATGCCCTAAGAAGCTTCTAACACCTTTCACATTCATGGGAGGGGGAAGTTTTTCGATTACTTCAATTTTTGCCTTATCAACTTCTATCCCCCATGATGAAATCTTATGACCAAGAACTATACTTTCCCTAACCATGAAATGACATTTTTCCCAATTTAGAACAAGGTTAGTTTCTTGGCATCTTTTCAAAACACATGCAAGAATTTTCAGACAATTATCAAAAGAATTACCAAATACGGAAAAATCATCAATAAATTTTTCAGTCATATCAGAGAATATGGAAATCATGCACCTTTGAAAAGTGGCGGGTGCATTACACAACCCGAATGGCATCCTCCGATATGCATAGACGCCATAGGGACAAGTAAAAGTGGTCTTCTCTTGGTCCTTTGGGTCAACCACAATTTGGTTATACCCCGAGTATCCGTCAAGGAAGCAATAAAAGGCATGCCCTGCCAATCTCTCTAACATTTGATCAATGAAAGGTAAGGGAAAATAATCTTTTCTTCTAGCCTCATTCAATCTTCTATAATCAATACACACCCTCCATCCAGAGATGGTCATTGAGGGAATGAGTTCATTTTTATCATTTGCAACAATCGTCATCCCCCCTTTCTTAGGAGCAACTTGGACCGAACTCACCCATGGACTATCGGAGATTGGATAAATTATACCCGCATCTAAAAGCTTCACAACCTCCTTCCTTACAACTTCTTTCATGTCTGACCGGCTTGAAGTTTTCCTCCAAGAGGATTCAACAAAGTTTTCCTCCAAGAGGATTTTATGCATACAAAATGAGGGACTTATTCCTTTCAAGTCGGACATTGACCACCCAATTGCGGATTTGTGCTCTCTGAGCACTCTCAATAACTTCTCTTCCTCCGAGGAGTTCAATCTGCTACTAATGATCACCGGGAATGAAGAATTCACTCCAAGGAAGGCATAACGGAGATGGGATGGAAGTTCCTTCAACTCTAGCATAGGTGTTTCACCCTTGTCTTCAATCCGCACATCCTCCACAACTTTGTCTTCATCATTATTCAAAACTGGACAAGCCTCAAGGGATTTACCATGACCTCAACTTCTTCCTCGCATATCTCTTCTTCTATATTCTCAACCATAAGAGCCGCTTCCAATGAATCTTCAAAAGTTTGTTGAACGCTCTTGTTAGTCAATGATTCAACAAGGTCCACACTTTTACATGTATCTTTGTCACTTGGATGTCTCATTGCTTCAAAAACATTGAAGGTGACCTTTTCATCTTGGACTCTAAGCACCAACTTCCCTTAATTTACATCGATCAAAGCCCTACCTGTGGCTAGGAATGGCCTTCCAAGAATCAATGGAGTCTCACTATCTTCCGCAATATCCAACACCACAAAGTCTACCGAAAAGATGAACTTGTCTACTTTTACCAATAAATCCTCCACTACACTGAACGCGCTGTCGCCACGCGCCAAAAAGAACGAGCGTTTACAAAATAATGTAGTATAGAGCGACAACTCGGATCGTCTCTCAAGGACTCTTTTAGGTGTTGTTATTATTAACAGAAAAAGTTAGTAAAAGTTAGAATTGGGGGTTTTGAGATTGAAAACTAAATTAAAGAAGCAAAACAGAAAACAAAGCAAGAAAATAGAGCAGTTACCAAATAAGCTAAAGCGATTAACCTACTGCTTTTGGTTTCCCAACTATCATCGGTTCATGCAACCCTAAGCAAATTCTAATCCCCTCCCGGTTGTAGCAACAATTCACAAGCGGAACCACTACTACAGATATATATCCCTATTCCCGAATTAAGCAAACGGGGTTAAGCCCTTCGTGAACTAAGCGAACACGAAACGAACACACGCGAATTAAGCAAACGCGATTATATATAGGAACATGATATCACCGAGATAAACCAACACAACACAATATACTCCTGAATTAAGCAAACAGAAATATAAAGCATGGCATTGAAAAGAGAAAAGGAAATGAAACAGGATTACAGAAACCTCAAGTCTTAACAGGAACCAATCACAGTAGATTAATCTAGGAGACTAATTCTCCATTACAAAAGGAAAACAAAACATAACTAAAAGAGAAAACAAAAGGCTAACTAAGATTAGCTCAGAAACTAGCCAAAGCTGGCTAATTCTGACTACACCCTTCATTTCTGCCTAAGACTGCTTATATACACGTTTACGAGTCGGAGTACTCGCGAGGCGAATCACCACACCTCGCGAGGCGAATTACATGAAAGGTCTGCAACTCTTTGTCTTCTCGCGAGGCGAGCACATCATTCGCGAGGCGAACTCTTCAGCTTCCAACTGTTACGCCCGTGGCATTCAACACGCCCAAACCGTGATGGCTTCTGATCTTCCAATACTCGCGAGGCGAAGGAATGCTCGCGGGCGAACGCTTCAACTTCAGAATTGCCACGGCTGTGATCTTCAACACGGGCAAGCCGTGATCATCTCCGACTTTTTCATGGTTGCAATACTCGCGGGCGAGAGATCCTTTCATGGGCGAGCGGCTCCAGATTTATTACTTTTTATTTTATTAACTCGAAAAACAGAAAATAAAAGTAAATACTTTATTCAACTCTAAAACAACTAAATTAACATAAAAACAATTTACAGACTCGAAATACTACTTAGGAACAATCAAGTCTAATTTGGGTAAAAATGGTATAAAATAAGCACAAAGCCAGGGTCTTTACTAGTTATAAAACCAGTAAAACAGAGGCTCATCAAAATACCCCAAACTTAAACTTTGCTTGTCCCCAAGCAAACTACACTCAAAAACTTAAAAAGACTCAAGACCTGGCAAAACATGGCAAGCTTAAGGACTCAATCAACTTTCACACAGATTTCAAGCAATTTTTTTCAAAAGAATTTTTTTTTTTTTTTTTTTTTCAATGTTCCCCCCTTACAAGCAAAACAATCCAATCCCCACATTCATTTATTCCAAACAATTGAGAGTTTCATAATTCAAACAATCATTAATCAAAGCAGGGGATCTAAGTTACACACAAGAGGGAGATCACCAAAATCAAACAACTGCCTTCCTCACAAGGGAAATTTGTGTTTCACTCATCGCTCAGTTTGTGTCAGGCTAGCAACATTGCACTCAATTTCACTTTTAAGAGCACTTCCCATAAATTTGATTTTCATCTCTAAATAGTTCCCACAGAAAATATGCAAGCAACATCAAAAGGACTTTTATGGGTTGTAATGGGGCCTGGCTAAAGGTAGGATATACAAAAGAACTAGGCTGAAGACCCTAGGAACTAAGAGAGCATGAACTATATTTACACTTTGAATTTCACTCAAGTTCCTTTTTCAATTTTCTTTTTTGCCTTGGGTGACTACAACCTTTTTATTTCTTTTTGGCATTTTTGTACTTTTATTTTTTTCTGTTTTTTTTTTCTTTTTCTATTTTTTTTCTTTTCTTTTCACAAATTTTTTTTTTTCTCACAATTTTTTTTTTTACATAAATTTTTTTCTCAATCCCAAACAACATGTTACACCTTGCAGCCACCCCAAACTTAGGTTTCTTGCACCCATTCTAAGATTACATGCTCTCCTAATCCTAAGATCGGGTTAACATGGTTTTCCAGATTTTTGGGCTTATAACATTAGGTTATCAAGAATTAACAGGCTAATAGGCTCAAAGGGGCTAACTAGGGAACATGCATTAGGAATGGTTTATTTTAGGCTAAGTAGCTATTTACAAAGAGAATGCCTAAATCATTTGCTACATACATATAATCATGCAAACCAAAAAGAGATTCAAGCAAATTCAGGAAAGTGCAACTTAAAAAGTGATTTTCACACAATTTAAAACATGTTGGAGGCTCAAAACCTCACCTGGACATTTTTGCAAATTATTTGACAGAGATTCTATCCCTAGTGTGTGCTTCCTATCACCCCAAACTTATCATAAATCATGCCATCATAATAAAATCTCAAAGTTCAGTTTTCAATCATATGTGAATCATTTTTCAAAAAAATTTTCAAGTCCTAGGGGGAAAACAGTCAACACATATTATGCAATCAATCTATGGAAAAATTAATCAAATCCAATAAACTTGCCAATACCAGACTCAACACACTACTCCTGAGCTTCTCAAATTATTCAGGAGCTTTATTAAAAACAAAACAGAAATAAAAGTAAGGAAAAGAAAATTAAAAAGGAGAAAGGGTAAGAAAACTCATTGAAGGGCGGTTCCACCAGGATCCCACTGCTTGTAACATAAGTCCCACGTGGTAGCCAAAGGACTGAAATTCATTCCAAGCCTCCCTAACTTGCAGCTTTGATGCGGGGGTGAGCACTTGACAATTATAATAACTCCACCCAGTGCGGCGGACTTCTCACTTCCTCTCGGGTCACAGATGACCTCCTTCACAATAAAGTCTCCCCAATAGAAGTGGGGCTCAACCTCTTGGACTGGCCATGGTGCAAAATCCAAGGGTGCAAAATCCATCACTGGTTCCACAGGGGGAGGTGGCAAACAGTTAGAAACGGTTACTGGTGCTGCTTCATTTTCTGCACTTTCTTCATCCACTGCATTAACAAATTTTTCACCTGCTATACACGCAGAAATTTCAGCACACACCACACAAAGGTTAGAGTTAGTACATATATTACAAGAAAATGAATCAGAAAAAGTTAGAATGTCTGGAAATTCTGCAATTAGTTCATCATCCACCCCTCTACTCTCAACACGTGCATCTAAGACCAAAGAGTCTTCTTTATCCTCAAGCACGGTGGAGCAAATGTTCTCTTGATCCTCCTGATCCATATGGATGCTTTGCTTAACATACCTTTCAAAATAGCAATCTACACACAAAGCATTTCCATCACAATAACAATCATCAGGGGATTCAACACACAATTAAGAATGTAGTATCAAGATTTCGGACTCATCCTCAGAGGTATTTTCAAGAATAAATTGTGCCTCTGTAGGTTCTTTAATAGGCTGTGGAGCTAGCATTGCAGCTGAGTTGGAGGTAACTGGATCAATTAGAGCCCACAAATTCTGAGATTCAGCTTGGCTCCTCTGATATTCAGCCTCCATCTTCTGTTGAAATTCCTCTATCATCCGTTGAGTTTGCTCGGCCATCCGTTGATTGTTCTCTTCCATTTGTTGTAGCATTGAAGCAATTTTATCCAAGGTGCTCTGTGAAGGTTCGGAAGGTGCAGAGGTGTTCACTTGGCTAGGATAGTATGGTGGTGGCTCATTAAAACTAGGATAATACATGCAAGGTGGTTCATAATAAACATTAGGCAAATATCCATACATGTAATTATCCATGGCAATCAAACAACCAGACAAGCAGACAAAACTAACTAGAAAAGAGAATTTTTTTTTATTTTTTTTTTTTCAAAAATTATTTTCTGCTAATAACAACAAACCAGAGTCCCCGGCAACGGCGCCAATTTTTGAACGCGCTGTCGCCACGCGCCAAAAAGAACGAGCGTTTACAAAATAATGTAGTATAGAGCGACAACTCGGATCGTCTCTCAAGGACTCTTTTAGGTGTTGTTATTATTAACAGAAAAAGTTAGTAAAAGTTAGAATTGGGGGTTTTGAGATTGAAAACTAAATTAAAGAAGCAAAACAGAAAACAAAGCAAGAAAATAGAGCAGTTACCAAATAAGCTAAAGCGATTAACCTACTGCTTTTGGTTTCCCAACTATCATCGGTTCATGCAACCCTAAGCAAATTCTAATCCCCTCCCGGTTGTAGCAACAATTCACAAGCGGAACCACTACTACAGATATATATCCCTATTCCCGAATTAAGCAAACGGGGTTAAGCCCTTCGTGAACTAAGCGAACACGAAACGAACACACGCGAATTAAGCAAACGCGATTATATATAGGAACATGATATCACCGAGATAAACCAACACAACACAATATACTCCTGAATTAAGCAAACAGAAATATAAAGCATGGCATTGAAAAGAGAAAAGGAAATGAAACAGGATTACGTAAACCCTCAAGTCTTAACAGGAACCAATCACAGTAGATTAATCTAGGAGACTAATTCTCCATTACAAAAGGAAAACAAAACATAACTAAAAGAGAAAACAAAAGGCTAACTAAGATTAGCTCAGAAACTAGCCAAAGCTGGCTAATTCTGACTACACCCTTCATTTCTGCCTAAGACTGCTTATATACACGTTTCTGGAGTCAGAGTACTCGCGAGGCGAATCACTGCTCGCGAGGCGAATTACATGAAAGGTCTGCAACTCTTTGTCTTCTCGCGAGGCGAGCACATCATTCGCGAGGCGAACTCTTCAGCTTCCAACTGTTACGCCCGTGGCATTCAACACGCCCAAACCGTGATGGCTTCTGATCTTCCAATACTCGCGAGGCGAAGGAATGCTCGCGGGGCGAACGCTTCAACTTCAGAATTGCCACGGCTGTGATCTTCAACACGGGCAAGCCGTGATCATCTCTGACTTTTTCATGGTTGCAATACTCGCGGGGCGAGAGATCCTTCGCGGGGCGAGCGGCTCCAGATTTATTACTTTTTATTTTATTAACCTGAAAAAGCAAAAAAAAAAGTAAATACTTTATTCAACTCTAAAACAACTAAATTAACATAAAAACAATTTACAGACTCGAAATACTACTTAGGAACAATCAAGTCTAATTTGGGTAAAAATGGTATAAAATAAGCACAAAGCCAGGGTCTTTACTAGTTATAAAACCAGTAAAACAGAGGCTCATCAACACCATAAGTATACGTAATGGAACGATCCGCCAATTGGAGAGAAATCCCGGTTGGCTAGACTTCACCAATTCCCAACTTCTTGAAGATGGAGAGAGGCATAAGATTGATACTTGCACCAAGATCACACAAGGCTCTTCCAATGTTCAAATGACCAATAGCACATGGAATAGTAAAGCTACCCGGATCCTTCATCTTCACCAGTAACTTCCTTTGGAGTATGGCACTACATTCTTCCGTGAGCATGACTGTCTCCTCCTTCCACTTCTTCTTGTTAGAAAGAATCTCCTTCATAAACTTGGCATAGGAAGGCATTTGTTGAAGAGCTTAGGCAAAAGGGATGTTTGCAACTTTTTGAACACATCCAAGAACTTAGAGAATTGTTGATCCTTTACCTCCTTCTTCAACCTTTGAGGATAGGGTATCTTGAAATATGGTGGCAACTCCTTAGGATTGTCAACTTCTTCAAGAATTTAATTTTTATTCTTCTTTCTTGCAAACTCTTCATCCACCGATTTTTCTCTCTTTGGTTTTTCAACTTCAACAACAATAGGACTAGAGGTAGTGGCTTGGGAAGTCTCTAGTTCTTCAGTGGTTGCATTTTCAATGATCACCTCATCAACTCCCTCACCAATTCTCTTTTCTTCTCTCTCTTTTTCTTATGGAACCACCACTTTCCCACTTCTTGTAGTAATTGCCTTGTAATCCTCCTTTGGATTCTTCTCGGTATCTCCCGGCAATTTTCCTTGAGCTCTCTCCGCCATTTGCTTTACCAATTGGCCTATTTGGTGCTCTAGATTCTTGATGGAGGCATCTTGATTCTTCATCATTGCTTCTTGACCCTTCAAATTAGCTTGAGTTGCTTGCATGAATTGGGCTAGAATATTCTCCAAATTGTTTGAATTCTCTTGAGAAGGCTTTGCTTGAGAACTTGAGCCTTGCCCTTGTCTCCAACCAAAGTTAGGATGGCTACGCTACCCCGGATTATAGGTGTTAGAGAAAGGATCATGCTTAGGCCCTTGGTTTCCCATTTAGTTCACTTCTTCTTGCCCAGGACCTCCAACCACACTAATTTCACAATTGCCGTTGGCATGGTTACCTCCACAGAAATCACACACTGAGATGGATTGAACTTGGACCACTTGTAATTAAGAATTTTGTAGTTGAATGGACCCCAATTGCTTAGTAAGAGCGGCCATTTGCGCCTTAAGCACACTATATTCATGAAGCTCCAAAACACCTCCCTTGGCCAATGATCGAGAACTAGGCATTTGATAATCATTATTAGCCATTGTTTCAATCAAGGCCTTTGCTTCATCGGGTGTCTTTTGACTCAATGACCCACCTGCAGTCGCTTCAATCATACTTCGAGAATTTCGGTTGAGACCATTGACAAAGGTTGCAACTTGTTGCCATGTTTCTAACTCATGATTTGGACAAGCGGTAAGCAAAGATTTGAACCTCTCCCGTGCTTCATAAAGTGATTCACCATCCTTTTGTGCAAAAGCATTGATCTCCGATCTCAACTTGATCATTCTTGATGGAGGGAAGAAACGAGATAAGAACTTGCTCACCAAATCATTCCAAGTAATAATGCTCCCATGAGGATGGGATTGAAGCCATGACTTAGCCCTATCCCTCAGAGAGAAAGGGAAGAGTCTTAAACGAATAGCCTATTCGGAAGCTCCATTCAGCTTGATAGTATCACATAACTCAATAAATGTGCCAATGTGAGAATGAGGGTCTTCACTCTCTAAACCTCCAAATTGATTTTGTTGCACAAGATTGAGAAGTGATGCCTTTATCTCAAAGTTATTACAAGCCACTGCAGGTCTAACAATTGGAGTTCCACATCTATCGACTTTAGGGGAAGTATAGTCCCCCATTGTCCTCCTTTGTGCATTGTCGTCAGCCATGGTGACAATTGATACTTCAACTTGCAATTCTTGCACACTTGGTAACTCAACTTGTAGTTCTTGTACTCTAGAAGATGCTCCTTCTCTATTCTTTCTTGCCTTGGCTTCTTTTCTATTCTGTCTACAAAGCATCTCGATTTCAGGGTTGAATTGAAGTTCACCTGGGTCAACTGTACCTCACATACAAGGAAACAAACAGAGTAGAACAACAACAAATATAGCAAGTACAAGTCAAGCTTCAAGTGGACAATTATGCAACTACAAGGAAAACACAAAAAGCAAAAAAAAAAAAAAATTGTAGGAAAGCAAAGAAAAAGTGCCTAAATTAGGAGTCCCCTTTGGTACTCATGATATTGGAACACCGATCCCCGGCAACGGCGCCAAAAGCTTGTTGACGATTCTAGGCAAGTATACCTAGTCGTACAAGTAATACGGTGGTGAGACCGGATATCGTTCTCTGGGATCGGGGACAAGAACCACTTCGCAAATTGAACTACTATCTAGACGATCGTTTGGAAGGAAGGGAGCTATTAACATGTAACAAAACAAACAAGAATAAAATGTTTTTGGTCTTTTAAGAATTTTAACAAACACTTAACAAGCAAAAAGAGACGTGGTTAACAAATGGATAAAATTGTCAGGGTTAGACTACACTAATCCTCCCTTAATTGCAATGAAATGGTTACTAACACAAGTCCTAATTCAATTATGACAATCGAGCCTTTTAAAATACTCAAACCCTAATTCCTTATGTGGAATGAGCCTAAAACCCCAAATTAAACCCTAATTCCTTAGGTAGAATAACGTGAGATTTTTCATAAAGATCCAAGACTTAAAAGATTACAAGCATTCAATACCCATTCCTAGATTCACGAACTACTTGGTATTTGATTCATGAGCATGCAATAGCATCAACTTTCCAATTGTCTGCCAAAGCAACAAATCATTTCATGGGTGATCAAGGCAAGAAAAGCATTAAGCATAGAATCAAATACTCGTAATAAAATAGGAACTTGTATTAGAACCAAATCAAAATACAACTAAGTTCAAAAAAGCAAACATCTAACCCCAACAAAAAGGGGTTTAGCTACACATAATCATAGAGAAAAACAAAATAAAAGAAATAGGAAAAGAGGGAAGAAGAGACTCCATGGAAGCCTTCACAGCAACCCCTGGTTCAGAGAGAATGTCCTAGGTTAAAGTCCCTTTTCTATTCTGCCCAGATGCCTATTTATAGATTAGGCGTGCGTCACGGTCGTGATGGCCATCACGGCCAGGCCGTGACGGATTCTGTCATGGGCGCACTTTCAAATTTTTGTCTGTCACGGCCGTGATGCTCATCACGGCTAGGCCGTGACCAGTTCTTCCTGTTGAGGGTCTGGCTCAGCTAACAGGTCACGACCGTGATGGCCATCACGGCCAGGTCGTGATGGCTTCTGACTTTTGCCTTCTTTCTCTTTTCAACTCTGCTTGATCATGGCCGTGATGGTCATCACGGCTAGGCCGTGATGGGCTCTGCTAGGCTCATTTTCTCCACTTTTCAAGCTCTATCTTCATCCAAGCTCCATAATGACCGATTCTGAGCATTTAACCCTTAATTTCTGCAAAAAAGCACAACAAAACCGCCTCACCCGTTCCAAGGTAAAAACTAATGAAAATCAAACTAAAATTGCCTAAACTATATGAAAATACATGCAAAAATGTACATGAAATATGCAGTGTAATCACACTCATCACCTACTCTCTCTCTCCCTCTATATATTCAAACTTCATTTCACCTCACTCATTTTCTTCTTCTTCATCCTACTATTTCAAGTTTCTATCACATAAAGTTTTCATTTTTACTCATTGTCAAGCTTCAAGTTCTTCATACTTTTTCACCCTATCTTCAAGGGTAACACTCTCATATTCTTCTCTTTCAAGTTCTACGTTTATTTCATGGGTTTACTCTATATTTTCCATTGATGTTCTTAAAGATCTTTTTAACTTCTAAAATCTCTAGAAAATTGTAGAAAAATCCGTTTGAGTTAAAACCAATTTCTATGAACTCATAACCATATCTATATTCACAATCTGTAAGCTTGCATCAAACAAAAGTTTCTAGCCTATTTATCCAAGGATGGTCGAACCTAAATAGGGAGTTTTGTTTCAACTTTTGTAATATGATCATGAATTTAAACCTCTTAGTACATTTTGATGCCAAATCTAATAGCTTTCATCAAACAATAATTTCTCTCCCCATTTTCCTAGCAAGGCCGAAACCCTAAGCTAGTGGCTTAGTGGGATTTTTGTTCAATCTTTGTAAAGTGATCATTGTTTATGAACTCCTAACACTTAAGGATCATTAATCCATGAGTTGTATAAATTTTGAAAATGCCTAACCATATGTTTGCGTCATGGTCGAATCTAGGACTAAGGTAGATGATGATGTTTTAGTTGTTTTTGACTTGTGTTATGTGTTTGGAATTCTTAGACTTCCGTCGTGAAGTGGGTACGGAGGATCATAGTAACCTACACCAAGCTAGAAGCACTAATACCTCGATCTCAGGTAAGAGGGGAAAGCTTGAGGGATGTTTTCAATAACTGTATGCATGATTGTTGTGATGAACTGAGTTGTCTTCTATGATTGGTGGTGTTCTGAGTTGTCTAATATGATTGAACTGCTTGCTTTAAATGTCTAAGCTTGATGATTTACTTGATTATGATTTATGATTTGGATATATGGCATGAACTGTATTATTTGTTATGCTGTTGATGAGAATATTATTCTGTTGTTGATTGATGTCTAAGAAGCCTGACCTGCCTCTCAGGCACAATTAATTATTGAGATAAAAGTCTCAAAAGACTCTAGAGGAAACCTTGAATATAACTGTGTTTATCAGAGCGCTTCTTTGTTAAAATAAATGAAGTTGAGATTTGAAATAGAAAAGAAAATATATTTTAGTATATTAGCAATTTCTGGAAAAAAAATGAAATGGAAAGTATTATGGGAACTAAGTGGAAAATATTTTAAACTTGAGAACAACCTTTCTTCCATTCAAAAAATTTTAGTATAAGTGAAAATAATTTTAAGAAGTATGTTTTATGAAGGAAAACCTTTGAAAATGATTGGTACTATTTTAGAAAAGATTTTGAAAGGATTTGACAACGTTCTAAAGTTAGTTTGGAAGAGAAGAGGAATTTTAAATGGGAAAAAGGATTTCTCTATGACTTAACGTTTTACAAATGCATTTCCAATGAAAAGATTTTGGTAAAATACTTTTGAAAATATTCCGGCAAGCTTGGACAAGTCGTTGAGGTTTCATTTTGTATTTGTATTTCACTGAACGAAAAGGAATAAATATGTTGAAAGATGAATTTCGTATGCGAGACGCTGAATACTAGAGTTCTATAACTTTCATGTAGATCTTGCATTTGTGTCACGTTGTGGACTGTGCGTCCTATTCACGTGATAAAACGTGGAAAAGTTGAGAGTCGTTTTCTTTGACCACATGTCTTGACTGGTGCATCGGTCTAAGGTGTTGTGATCGAGCACTCGGACTGTGTGTGCCGTGTTGATGTTGATAATTTCAAAACGTTAAAATTTATGAAAAGTCTTTAGCTTTTGAGCTTCGATAACGAAAGAGAATGAACACAAAGAAAACATTGAGAACAATTGGTTTACATGCATTTTAGGCAGACGTGCCTCACGTTGATAGGAGTGATGCCTTGATGATCAGTACGATGTATCACTGCATCCTGGGATGGGATAGTGTGTTATTAAATCCATGAGGATGGAATACTGTGTAACGCCCCGATTTTCTATTTCTTGTTAACATGTGCTTAAGTGTGTGCTTGCCAGTAATTGATTTTACAGTTTTAGAGATTATTTTGAAAAACTAAAATCATTTTCTATCTTAGGAAGCTCTAGTAAAAATTTTAGCTGAAAATTCAGACGAATCCCGGTCTGCGTTTTCTTTATCGGTACAAGTTTACTAATCAGAAAATGAAATGTTTACTCGTGAACGAAACGATTAGGCTTCTTATTACGATTGCTAATGTTTCCACTATTTTAAAATTTTTCGTTAAACAAATTTTATTTTATTGATTTTTCGGGTTCGATTTTCATTAGAAATAGTATAGATTCGGTATATATTTTTAACCGGAATGAAACAAAAATCAAGGGAAATAACTTGTATCAGATTTTGGAGTGTAGGGTGAGGAAAATCTGATTTTTGTAAGATGGATAGTAATTTTATGACACAAAATCATAATTATCATAATAAATTATTATATTTCAAAATTTATATTAAAAATACTTTTAAATTTTTTTTATTTTCCTCTCCCTTTTCTGCTGAAACCAGCGCCCTCCCCCTCCTCTTTATAAGCACATCCTAGCTGTCTTGGCTTGTGATAGTCGAAACTCACTTGATGAGTTGATGAGGTCTGTTCAAATTTTTTTAAAGCTAAATGATGCTTAGAACACTATAAAGTTTACATACATGAAATTAGATTGATGGAAAACAATATTTTTTCCACCATTTCTTGATAAGGCTGAAACCTATGGTTCATGAGGCCATGATTATAAAATTTTATTTTCAAGTTTTAAACTTTTATTTTACCTCCTTGATGCTTGAGGAACATAGATCCAAAAGTTTGTGAAAATTTAAAATTTCTAGCATGATATTCTAAGCATGGTCGAATGCGTGCGCATCCAATTAAGGTGATTTTATAAAAAATTTACTTATGTTAAACACTTGTTTTTGTATAGATTTGCAATCGTAACGCGAACCGAGTCGTTCCTCTTTAAAAACCACAACCGAGTTTCATTACCATTTTATTCTGAGATAAGGGAAGAAATCTTGAGGGATATTATTTTATGATGACTATATGTTACCATTAATTGCTTGATGATGTTTGGTTGAATATTTGTGATAATGATTGGTTTAATGTTTGATCTTGTTTTGAATTAATATACTGAGTTTTATTTAATTTACATGTATTATATGTTTATTTGATTTGTAAAATTCTTAGGATTATGTGAATGTGTTGATGTAATAGTTTAATTGTCTAAGTGTTGCATGATATGCCTAACCTTGGGTTAGAGCTCACATTAATAAGTTAAGATAAAAGTCTTAATAAATTTGTAGCGGAAGTTTACAAATAAATAATGTTTTTGAAAAGAAGTTTTGTTTGAAAAAGAGAAGAAAGTTAAGGTTATATTTCTAAATTTTGTAACATTAGAAATTTTATGAAAAATCATAATCTTGATTTGTTGAATTAAAAGAATTTTTTAAAAGGAAGATATTTTGATTTTATTGAAAAAGAGAGAATTTTTAAAATCAAGGTGATTTTTGAAAAATGAATTCCAAATAAAAAATTTTACAAAAAAATAAATAAAACTTTGCTCAAAACAATATTCTAATAACTTGGATAAGTTATGGAAATTTGATTTTGTTTTGTTTTTCACTGAACGAAAATTAACGTTGAAAAGATGGACCTAGTAACCGAGACGTCAGACTACTAGTGTAATTAAACACGTTGATCTATGATTTGTGTCACGTTGATGCGAACTCTGTGTCCTTATACGTTGTTATGGATTGCATGTCCTACATACGTTATACAAACATGATAAACGCAATAAAGGTGTAAAGTTGTTTTCTACTACCACAAAGTCTTAGACTGATGCATCGGTTTAAGACTCTCGTGATTGGACATTCGGACTCAAATGTCCCGTGGTTACAAATTTTAATACATTAAATAGTTATGGAGGTCGTGAGTCTTTGAGCTTCGACAAGGAAAGAATTATACACAAAGAAAAGCCTCGATAATAAAATGTTTTTCATGCATTTGGCAGACGTGCCCAAAGTTGTTTTGTGTGAGTACATTGAAGGGCAGGGTATATCATGCTACGTTGTATCATTGTGCCTTGACGGACAATGAAATCCATATGCCTTTATTACTATGCCTTGAGTTGGATAGTATGCTATGGATATCCACGCACGTTGCACACTGTGCCAAAAGTTTTGGGCAGTGTAGTGGACTAACACATTATGCCTTTTATGGCAAAGATTTCGGGCCTGATCAACTCATTTTAAACAAAGTGAAGTTGGGGTCTCCAGAGATTAGGATAGAAGTTGAATTATAGAAGTGTCATGGTTTTCAAAAAGCGATGATTATCTCTTGCTACGTACTGCTTAAAATGATATCTTGTTACTTGTATATGTTTCTGTGTGTTTTGGGTGCATATAGTTGTCATAATTATCCATATATTGGTATCTTACCCTTGCATTTTCCTTCATGTATACTTGTATGTATCCTGTTGTGTTGAGACTAGATGGACCCAGCTCTGCCTCTCGTGGACTCCCGGGTGTGGGCGATCATGTTTGAGGATGCCGACAGCCCCGGGGCTTGGGTGATTCATCCAGGGAATCACATGGCCGAGAACATTGGCCCGGTTTGCACTATAGAAGGAACACAGGAGGGAGGTCCAGAGAGGAGGATTCATACCGTGGAGACCATCCAGATATCACTTCTGCCAGCTTGGTTGTATGTATAGCACCTAGAAGACCTAGGACAGCTAGTGTTGAATCCACCACCTCTGAATATGGCACCAGCTTCACCCATAGAGGAGGATCCGGAGGAATTCATGGATAAGGAACCTCAGTATCATCCTATGAGCAGTGATGATGATGATGATGATGCACCTGGTGAGGGAGACGGGGTGGAAGTATCTTTTTCTGATACTTGTTCTGGAAATGAGGGAGACTTCGTGGTCTCTTGAATGGGTATCACTAGTTTGTCTTGACCAGCTTAGGAAGTCTAGTTTTATTTTGGAGTAGTGATGTTGGATGGATCGATCTTGTCAGTCGCATGCTTTATTTTGTCTCTTTAAACTCTAGTGCAATGTAGTGTTTTGTTTAAGAAACTTGGATGTGCACTGAAGGAAACTTCTGTCAATGCACCTATCACTAAGAAGGTGTTTGTTATCAATGTGAATATTTATGTATGTTTTTCTATGAATGTAAGTTGATCTTTTAAATTCCATGTCTTAAGTTGAGTTTTATTTAATAATGAATTACTAATTAAATTTTGACATTCCGAAAGAAATCGACATGTCTTCTAATAACATTAATATTAGTAAAAAGGATTAATTAATGTAATGCTCGGGTGAGGGTGTTACATACTGTATCCTGGGATGGGACAGTATGCTATGGATGTTTAGTCACTTAACGTGATTCTAAAGTGGTGGCGATTTGAGTTCGTTCAACTCTTAGAATGACGAATGGATCTCATGAGATTAAGTTTAGAGCTTGAATATTGAAGTGTCATGCATATTTTCATCGAAACTGACCGTGCGGGCATGAGACCCTTTGACATTATACATGTTTAATTATGATAAATTATTTTGAAATATCTGATATATGCTTATGTGATGTATGCATCATGAATATGGTTATTGTGTCCAATCCATATATTGGTATCTCACTCTTGCATGTTTTCTTGTTGTTCCTTCTCCCTATGGAATTGTTGTATGATGCCGATGCGCTTCAGCCACCGACAAGAATAAGGACACTAACTTTTGATAATGCGGGAGATCTGGGGATGTGGAAGATACTCCCCGGATCCCATGCGGCCATATATCGCGGGTCGGTTTGTGAACTAAAAGGAAACGGGGAAGAAGGACCACGGCAGCGAGTGCAGACAGTAGGAATGGTCCGGGTGTCACTACCACCCCCTTGGTACTATCTACAAGTGTTGGCGCAGAGGGGACAACTTCACGAGCACCCACCTTAGGAGTGCCACTTCCGGGAGTTGAGCCAGCTTCACCTATTGAAGAGGATCTGGAGGAAGATTATGAGGAGTACCCTGAAGGCGAGCCAAAAGATCACGTCCTTTACGACGACGACATTGACGATGTGTCAGAGTATGTGCCTGACGACGATCCTGATTATGATGATTCTGACTCTCCCGATGAGGGCGGAAGAAGTGGTGGATGCGTCACCGGGGAACTCCTCGGGGAGCGGGAGTGTTCAGACTGGCCCTTTTTACGGCTATCAGTTGTAGACCATCTTAGGGTGTCCTTTTTGGGAATAGTGTATCCTGGTCTGAATGTATTTTGCTTCATAGAGCCACGATATTTTGATATGTGGTTTCGGACCTTCCCCCGCTTTGCTTTATCTTGCTTACAGCTTTTCCATTTTATGTTTAGTGTTATCAATGGCCTGTACTATAAGGTCCCGACCTTCTGTAATATATATATATATATATATATATATATATATATATATACATACATATAATCACCATTTTGAGAATATTTAATTATTAAGACAATATTATTTTTCAAAAGTAACCAGCATTTAATCAGTTTTATTTTTCCGCAACGGGTAACCATGTGACTCCCAAGTTGGAGTGTTACATTAGTCGTATCAGAGCTGGTCAAGTCTTTCGGGAATCTTTGGGTTTAGGTCTGTTATGTTTATGTTGTGTGTTTTCTGACTAAGACTTGATTGAATTACTTCTTAGAAGTAATGTTTGATAACCGTCAGGCCATATTTTCTTTTCTGGTTACCATCTCACAGATTGTGCGCTACAGGTTAGTATGGAACCAGGAGGTGCATGCGGACGCGGTGGTCATGGAAGAGGCAATGACGGGATGGACTTCACCACCCAGGCAATGGCTGATCTGACTGCGGCAATTGCTTTTCAGACTGCTACGATGGCTGCCCAGAACCAACATGAGCAGTTGAGTGGTGAGCAAGCTACTGAGGGAAAGCATCTGAATGCTTTCAGGGGTCAGAATTTGTCTCAGTTTGATGGAGACGTGGATCCTACAAAAGCTGATCTGTGGATCCAGGAGTTGGAAAAGATCTTTGAGCTCGTTCATACATCGGAAGGAGTGAAGGTGTCTTATGCAACATTTCAACTGGTAGGAGATACTGAATACTGGTGGAAAGACACTAGGCAACTGTTAGAGGCTGAACACCAAGCGATAACCTGGGAGGTATTTCGTAACAAGTTTCTGGATAAATACTTTCCCCATAGTGCTCGGACTGAGAAATAACAATAGTTTCTGAGTCTACGCCAAGAAGACTCGATCAGAGGGAAATTGCGGCAAGATTTGAATCGGTTACCAAATATTTTCTCTTCTTCCAGAACAACCCAAGGGAAGAATGGAAGTGTGAAAGATTCGAAGGCGGACTACGCTTCGAAATCAAGTAGTCGGTTCTACCACTGGAGATCACGAACTTCCAGGCCTTAGTGGAAAAGTGCAGAAAGGTGGAGATAATGCGGAAAGGACGAGACACCAAAGGGAATGCTGGGGTACCCTCTCGCCCTACGAGTCAATTTCAAGGACAGAACCAAAGATGGAAACAGAACCAGATAAAACCATACTACCAATCACCCCACAACAATCAAAAACAATAGCAACATCGTTCCGGTACATCTGGAGCTGGAACTGGAGGCCATAGAAACAAAAATCAAGGCCAAGAAGTGAATGTTACAAGTGTGGTGACCCAGGCCACTTTTCCAATACTTGCCCAAAGAGGGGAATGAAGTGTTTCAATTGTGATCGTACTGGACACTTAGCCAAAGATTGCAGAGCACCAAAGCGTGAACCAGTTGTTAATCATGCCAGAGCTAACAAGCCTACTACAACCGGAAGGGTTTATACTATGAATGGAGCTGAGACATCAAATTCTGACAATCTCGTGCAAAGTAAATGCGATATAGCCGGAAATCTTTCAACTGTACATTTTAATTCGGGTGCAACGCATTCTTTTATCTCGATGGATCGTGTGAAACTTCTAAATTTTCCTATTTCTTCTTTGCCATATAATCTGATTGTTTCAACCCCAACTGCTGAACCAGTTACTGTCAATTCTGTTTGTTTGAATTGTCCCATCATTGTTTGGGATAGACATTTTCTTATAGATCTGATCTGTTTGCCTTTAATACAGTTAGATGTAATTCTAGGCATGGATTGGTTATCTTCCAACCGTATCTTAATAGATCGTGCCTAGAAAACCTTAGTTTTTAGGGATGAGATTTCTGGATTGTTATTTGCTAGTCAGGTAAGAGCTTATTTGAAAGAGGGAGCTCGAGGATACGTTCTACTGTTTTCCTTAGAAATTAAGAGTGAGTTAGACTTAGAATCCATACCTGTCATCAATGAGTTTCAGAAGTTTTTCCTGAAGATGTACCTGGACTACCGCCTGTTAGAGACATTGAGTTCGGTATTGATCTGGTTCCAAGCATTGGGCCAATCTCTATGGCACCCGATCGTATGTCGCCATCGAAGCTAGAGAACTTGAAGGAGCAACTGGAGGAGTTGATGAAGAAGGAATTCATTAGACCAAGTGTGTCACCATGGGGAGCCCCAGTCTTGCTAGTGAAAAAGAAATATGGAACCTCTCGGTTATGTGTGGATTTTCGTCAGTTGAACAAGGTGACGATTAAGAACAAGTATCCACTTCCAAGGATAGATGATTTAATGGACCAATTACGTGGAGCGGCCATTTTCTCGAAGATAGATTTATGGTCGGGATACCATCAGATCCGTGTGAAGGTAGAGGATGTCCCTAAGACAGTGTTTCAGACATGCTATGGACCTTATGAGTATCTAGTGATGCCGTTTGGAGTGACGAATGCTCCCGCAATATTCATGGATTGAAGGAATATGATTTTTCGTCCTTTCTTAGATCAGTTTGTCGTTGCCTTTATCGATGACATTCTAATCTATTCTCCAAACAAGGAAAAACATGTTGAACATCTTAGAGTAGTTCTTCGAACCTTAAGAGAGAAGCAACTTTACGCGAAGCTGGAAAAGTGTGAATTTTGGTTGGACCAAGTTCAGTTCTTGGGTCATGTCATATCGTGTGAAGGAATTGCAGTAGACCCATCGAAAGTTGAAGCCATTTTCGAATGGGAAAGACCAAAGACGGTGACAGAGATCCGTAGTTTCATGGGTTTGGCAGGATACTATAGGAGATTCATCGAGGGATTCTCCAATATAGTGGGACCTCTTACCCAGTTAACACGGAAGGACCAAGCGTTTACATGGACTGAAGTGTGTGAAGAAAGTTTCCAAGAGTTAAAGAGAAAGTTGACTACTTCACCAGTGTTAGTACTCCCTGATCCTATGGAAACTTTTGAGGTTTATTGTGATGCTTCACATCAGGGGTTAGGTTGTGTACTGATGCAGAACCGGAAGGTTGTGGCGTATGCTTCAAGGCATCTGAAGATTCATGAAAGGAATTACCCTACCCATGACTTGGAGTTAGCAAATGTGGTGTTTTGCTTTGAAAATCTGGAGACAGTATTTGTATGGAGCTTCATTCAATGTTTTCAGTGACCACAAAAGTTTGTAGTACCTATTCGACCAGAAGGAGTTGAACATGCGGCAGAGACGTTGGTTGGAATTCTTGAAGGATTATGATTTCCAACTGTAGTATCACCCTGGAAAAGCAAATATGGTGGCAGATGCCCTTAGTAGAAAGTCAATACACACATATGTAATGATGGTCAGAGAGCAGGGATTGTTGGAACAATTCAGGGATGTGAGTTTGACAGTAAAGATGTCACCAGGAAAGCTGTGTTTGGGAAGGATCACCGTATCCAATGGATTAATGGATCAGATAAGAGAAAAACAAGGAAGTGATCAGTACCTACAAGGAGAAAGAGAACTAGTGCGACAAGGAGCATTGTCAGAATTCAGGGAAATAACAGATGGAATCTTGAGATTCGACGAAGGGATTTGTGTGCCAGATGATGCCAGAATCTTGAGATTCTATTCCAGTTTGATTTCTGGCATTTTTATCCATGGAGACTTTGTTTGAGGTATCCCAGAATGCCTCTTCCTGGGTTCAGATTATAGAGCCCGAGATCAACCTGATCGGGAGCTCTCCTTACCACACCCCCTCTCCTTCTCACTGTGATAGAGGTGACCAGGGTTCTTCTTCTTCTTCTGACGCAAGGAGCTCTGCCACTCCAGACGCTATCGTTGTCCCCAAGCGCCGCAAACGTACTTCTAGGATGCCCAAGGTTCCTTGCCCAGAGATTACCATTCCTGGGTATTTCTGTTAAAACCTGATGTTGCTGAATTTTACTCTAATTTCAGGGACTTTAACTCCCTTGAAGTTATAAAAAAACAAGGTTACTGCTAAACGAGGCATCGTAGAGTGCCTTCCTTGTACCGAGGATGATCATGTTTTCCTTTGCCCCCCTTCATCTGAGCCACCCTTTGTAACACCCCGATTTTCGCTGCTTCCTAATATCGGTAATAAATATATAAACATATATATTTTTATCTGAGACTCAAAATGATTTTGGGTAAACCACTATCATTTCTATATCATGCTTTATATTATAGGGTTACGATGAAATTTTAGGTTGAAAATTCAGACGGAACCCGGTCTGCGTTTTCACTGACAGTAAAAGTTTACTGCTCAAAAAACCTAATTTTAACTCGTGAACGAGATGAAAAATGTTTTTATCGTATTTACAATGATACTGGAAGTTTTGAATATTTAGCGTAAAAATTAAAATATTATATTTGCTGCGGGCGAATACGTCGAGATATCTCTAGGAAAAACTCGCGCGATGAACTGGGGAGTCAAAGAATGGGGCTGAGGTGATGGATTTGACCGATGTGACAGGCATTTATGACGATCCTATCCGTGTCATAATGGCCATAATGGCGCATTTATGACAAAGGAATATTTTACCTGGAAAGGACGATTTTACCCTTGGCTCTTCATGAATATTTCAAGCCATGCCATTGAGAATTTTGACCAAACTAACCCTAAAACTCACGGCTCCTTCCTCCATTCCAAGCATTTGGACATCACTTTTCCTAGCCATAAATGAGCATTTATGTTAAGTGTATGAGTTAAACAAGTGAGTCATAAGGCAAAGTCATTTTTCCCCATCAATCACCCGAAACTACCACGAAATTCGGAAAACTTTAAACACGAAAGTTGTTCATCTTTCTCTCCTATTTCCAACGACATAAAGATCATCAAAAACAGACAAGTATATTGAGATATATGTCCAAATTACCGAAACTGCTCTAAATCTTCTTCTTTCTCTCGAAACTTCTCAAGAACACTTAGAACACCATGGTGATTTTGTGATGAACATCATCCAAATCATCATTTTCTTTGATCATCAAGAGGAAATCTCTCTTAATCTTTCTATTATAAGCTTTTCTCTTCACAAGTTTCTTGAGTATAAGCCTTTGATCATCATGTTCTTCATATGATTCAAAGTTCTTGAAGCTTTCTTCAAAAATTCATAACTAATTTTAGAAAAATCCTTTTGACATGAAACCAATTTATATGATCTCATAATCATCTTTATTTTCATCATCTATA
The DNA here is from genome assembly GCA_030762895.1 of Sophora flavescens. NCBI lineage: Eukaryota > Viridiplantae > Streptophyta > Magnoliopsida > Fabales > Fabaceae > Sophora > Sophora flavescens. Next base: position 262,048,406 of record CM061063.1, read on the forward strand.
AGCATGTGATCATGAGAAATTTCTTCCCTATTTTTCTAAGCTAGGACGAACCTATGTCAAATAGGTGTTCTTGGATTTTGTTTCAACTTTAAGACATGATTCATGATTCAATTTCTCGATATCATGATAGCTATTCTATACAAGTGATTTGAGAACCAAAAACCAAACCCTAGCTTATTTGTTTCAAAAGGGCCGAAACCCTAAACTTTGTTGTTGGATGAATTCTTTTTATTCAAAGTTGTCTTGTGACACTTAAATCCAACTTTATGTTATGTATGTTTGTTGAATCCAAGAGTTGAGAAGATTTCAAAATCCTTAGCCTTTTGGTGGTGTGAGAACCGAAAACCCTAGTTCTTGGAGCTAGATGAATTTCATTCAAAGTTCTTAGTTCATGATTTTGGATTAAGTGCTTAATCATGTTTATGTTGCTTAAGGATCATAAATCCCTAAGTTAGAAAATTTTTAACTTTCCTAACCTAGAATTTTAGAAGAGGTCGAACCCTACCCCTATTGATTTATGTGTGTTGTTGTTTGATTTTGATTTATTTTGGTTGCAATTCGTTATGAAGGAATCGGTCGGGTTGGTTTGACCTAAAGCCGACGGAGGAAACCGGATCAAGTCAGGAGATTGTTTGAAAACGTTAGTTCGAGTCTTCAAGAGGTAAGGGGAGCTTACCTGAGGGATTTTATCAATAACTATTTACTTGTAGTGTGATTTATATGATTTATATGTGGTTGTGGTTATTTGTTTATGTTGTTTACGTTGTGTTTTTATCTGTGTATCGGTGATTAATCTGCTTTTAATTTATTTAATTATCCGCAGTAGTATATTATATTGCTATGATGCATGATGTGCCTGATGATATAATTATGATGATGTTGTTGAATGTTGTTTGAGAGGTCTGACAGTGGTCAGTGAACAACCGATTAATCAGATAAAAGCTTTAATTTGCTGTGAAAATTTTATTCAATGTTTTATGGTAAATGCTGGAATATAATAATGGTGGAAAATATTATTTTGGAAAAATAATGATTTTTGAGAAATATTATTATTTTAATAATTTATTAGTGTAAAAGTAATTTATGAGTCACGGTGAGAGCGTAACCGTGATTTTTTTTTACTGCTAATTTTTACGTAAGAAATTACGTAATATTATAAAAAGTTATTTTGTGAAATTAATATTCCAAAATATCTTTAAAAAAAATAATAAAAAAATAAAAATAAATAAATAATATAAAAAAAGTCAAAGTTTGACTTTAAAACTTTTTCTTCGAAAATGATAAAACGACAGCAAGTTTCGAAATTATTTACGGTGAGAGTTTAAAAACATCAATACTTATTTTAAGAAGAGATTTAATCTGAATTGATTTAATTTTTAGAGCTAAAGTTTCAGTAAAAGAGTTCTTAATGATTTGACGTTTTACAAACGAATTTCAAGTAGAAAGGATTGTCTGTAAATGAGTTTACTCAATGACGTATTTTCGGTAACTTAGATAAGTTGCGGAGATCTTATTTTGGATTTGTTTTCATAGAAGAAAAATGACGTAAAGGACGATATAGAACTTAGTAACCGAGATGTTGGGGTACTAGTGTTCTTATGACGTTATCCTATTTTGGATTTGTTTTTCACAGACAAAAACGATGTAAACGACGAAATGTAACTTAGTAACCGAGACGTCGGGGTACTAGTGTTCTTATGACGTTATAGACGTGGTGTTTAGTAGGCAGACGGTGTGTCTACGTCACGACGTAATAAACGACGGTAAAAGATTAATGATGTTTTCTATTACCCGAACCTAAGACTGATTGCAAAGTCTAGGGGCTTCGTGATTGAGCACTCGAACTGCGTGTCCTGTGTTGTTAATAAAAGACTTTAAGACATTAAAAACTATGTTGGTCGTAAGCTTTAGAGCTTTGGCAAAGGAAAGATTTAACACAAAGAAAACGACGAGAACAAAATGTTTTATATTGCATGCATTTTGGCAGACGTGCCTACGAGGTTAATCCTGATATCTTGGTGATATTCATGTCTCGACGTATTTGTTAATCATGGTATCTTTATGATATTCATGTAACTGACGTATTCATTGTGTCTTTGGGCAATCGACGTACAATGAAAAACCATAAATCGACGTTCTCAATGTGCCGGACAGTGGGCTATCGTAAAATCGACGTGCCTCTTTTGGTAATCGAGCTTGATCAGCTCATTTTAAATGACGTTGGGGGTCTTCGGAGATTAGGTGTGAGTGTTTAGATGATGTATTGAAGTGTTCATGCATAGTTTTCCAACGTTGATGTTTGGGGTGTGAAACCCATTGATAAACGATGTGATATAATATGAATGAATACGTTGTTATAAACATGTATATGTGTATGTGCCTTCTTTTGTGTTGCACATTTAGTTATTGTGATAAATCCATATATTGACGTCTCACCCTTACAAACATATCAGAGTCGTACAATGGGTATGATCCCTACAAGAAGAAGAAGGTTGTCTAGTTCGAGGCATGCTGTGCTGCTCCTATCGACTGTAGTGTCGGTTAGTTACGACCAGCTTAGGTCCTATTATGATATTTTGTGTTTTGAGGATAAAACTGTTTATGATTTAGGTGTGAAAACATATGAGGCAATATAGTTGTATGACTTATATACCTTATGTATTTAAGTGTGCTTTGATTACGTTGTTGATGTTATGAGGTTAAGAAGAAAAAAAAAGAAATTTTTTTTTTATCACCATATTTTGAAAATAATGAACGTTGAGAAAACATCATTTTTCGAAAGCAACCAGCAAATTAAGTTTTATTTCCGCAAATGGGTAACCATGTGATGACCCGAAATAGGGTGTCACATTAGTGGTGTCAGAGCTGGTCGAGTCTTTCGGGAAACCTTGGGGAATAGGTCTGTTAGGTTTTTGTTGTGTGATCTCTGGTCGAAACTTGTTTGAATTGTTTCTTGATTGAAACAATGTGTGTTGACACACAAGTAAGTATGTTTTGGTGGGTTCTGATTGGGTTGAGACCTTATGAGAACTAATGTTTAGTAAAGGGTACTTATGTTCATGTTGATACATTCGTTTATCCCTTAGGACGGTATCAGACATTTGAATAAGGTACCTGTCATTGAAAGTTTTTGGGAAAAATTTTCTGAGAATGTCCCAAGTTTGTACGGACGGATGGATGTTGAGTTTCAGATTGATCTAGTTTCTAGATTTAGACAGATCTCAACCACTTTGTGTAGGATATCGCCAATGAAGTTAGTTGGGTTAGACTTCAAGAAATGGAATTTTGGTCCATCTCTCGATAATTTAGTCATCATCTTCATCGATGATGTTCTCATTTACTCTAAGAGTCATGATGAGTATGAGAGACCTCTGTACCAAGTGTTACAGATCCCTCGTAAGGAGTTGTTACATATTCAAGGATCAACTTGAGAACAAGTTACCACCAGATTGGAGTTAGGACTTATTAAAGATTTTGTACTGTAAACTCCGCTTATGAGGAAAGATCAACTGTTCGTGTGTCTGAGAGATTGACCAAGTTATTAGAAATTGTGCCGATTCAGGGTGACCATACTAAGCGCGTCATAAAAGACCATTGTGCTTGTGAGAAACCAAGGCGAATAGATTTAAATTTTCAACCTTAGGTGAAGGTCTCGGGGTTCAGAAAAATTGTTCCTTATGGACAAATTGCTTTTCAAATTCCTATGGTTGTATTAGACAATCATAGCGGTACATTTTGTACAGGTCAAATTCATTTTTTTGACCTTGATTTAAAATCTATCCTGACTTTGGTTCTGATAGTCTGGATATTTTCATACTTCTTTGGGAATGTATTATGAGTATTTCTTGAGTTATACGACATATATGAATTCTTGATAATGGAAGTTTCTTGATGAGACTTAGTCGATTCACTTTTACTTTTGGTGGAAGTGGTCCAGTCTGAATTTTTGTCGGACTGATGATCTTTTAAATCGTTGTGTAGTAAAGTTCTTGTGAAGGAAGAAACTTTATTAGAGTCATGTTTGTAACCTTGTATTAGCTATGCATTTTTACACTCACGAACCTATTGAAGAATCTTTTTACATATTGGACACTTGTATCTTTCAGATCGGTCAAATTATTCTTTGTGCTTTCTTGAAAAAGTAAAATCAAGAAATTTCTTGTCTTGAAAATCTCTTTTCAAATTATTGTGAGTAGGATGACGAAGTCCACATCTTTTTACTGCTTAGGTCCACGGTGTAATGGAAAAACTAACAGAGGTATGTATCAGAGGACTGATCCAACGTGATAAGGAATTGATCCTTAGAAGGTTAGTTGTGAGTAAGTGTAATATCTAAGCACGACAAGAGGTGAGTGGATATTTATGGAGGTGTAGATGTGACTAGTAAGCTGAGAATTTCTAGAATTAACATCAGTAAATAAGATGATTTTGGCAGATTTTGTTATGATCAAGGTAGATTTTGCTAAGGAACTCTAGGATAATGATAAAATGATCATCGTTAAGATTTAATTGTATGATTGGAAGAAATTACATAAAGGTGTATATGGTAGTTTTACCTAAGTTGAATGTGAGCGGAAAAGAGAAGTTCTTGAGTAAAGTTAAGTTGATAGAAAAATTCGAAAGCTAAAAGTTAGATAATTTCATTCTATATACTCCCTTTTGGTTTAATTGAATTAAGAAATGCAATGAAGTTATCTTGAGGATAGTACGAAAATGTAGAAATGACATAAGAATGAATTGTGTTATGGAATATGGAATAAGAGGAATGAAGTGATGTGAAGGGCAATGTAAAATCTTAAGGTTAAGATGAGATTACAAAATTCTATTTAGTTTTGAGTCTCGAAATTTCGAGGACGAAATTTTTTTAAGTGGAGTAGTAATGTAACACCCCGATTTTCGCTGCTTCCTAATATCGGTAATAAATATATAAACATATATATTTCTATCTGAGACTCAAAATGATTTTGGGTAAACCACTATCATTTCTATATCATGCTTTATATTATAGGGTTACGATGAAATTTTGGGTTGAAAATTCAGACAGAACCCGATCTGCGTTTTCACTGACAGTAAAAATTAAAATATTATATTTGCTGCGGGCGAATACGTCGAGATATCTCTAGGAAAAACCTGCGTCAGATGAACCAGGGAGTCGGAAATGGGGCTGAGGTGACGGATTTGACCGATGTGACAGGCATTTATGACGATCCTATCCGCATCATAATGGCTATAATGACACATTTATGACCAAGTAATATTTTACCTAGAAATGACGATTTTACCATTGGCTCTTCATGAATATTTCAAGCCATGCCATTGAGAATTTTGACTAAACTAACCCTAAAACTCACGGCTCCTTCCTCCATTCCAAGTATTTGGACATCACTTTTCCTAGCCATAAATGAGCATTTATGTTAAGTGGATGAGTTAAACAAGTGAGTCATAAGGCAAAGTCATTTTTCCACATCAATCATCCGAAAACTGCCACGAAATTAAGACCAATATCTTCTCTGAATCTCGGAAAACTTTCAACATGAAAGTTGTTCATCTTTCTCTTTTCTTTCCAACGACATAAAGATCACCAAAAACGGACAAGTATATTGAGAGATATGTCCAAATTACCGAAATTGCTCCAAATCTTCATCTTTCTCTCCAAACTTGTCAAGAACACTTAGAACACCATGGTGATTTTGTGAAGAACATCATCCAAATCATCATTGTCTTTGATCATCAAGAGGTAGTCTCTCTTAATCTTGCTATTCTAAGCTTTTATCTTCACAAGTTTCTTGAGTTTATGCCTTTGATCATCATGTTCTTCATATGATTCAAAGTTCTTGAAGCTTTCTTCAAAAATTCATAACTAATTCTAGAAAAATCCTTTTGACATGAAACCAATTTCTATGATCTCATAATCATCTCTATTTTCATCATCTATAATCATGTGATCATGATAAATTTCTTCCCTATTTTTCTAAGCTAGGCCGAACCTATGTCAAATAGGTGTTCTTGGATTTTGTTTCAACTTTAAGCCATGATTCATGATTTAATCTCTTGATATCATGATAGCTATTGTATACAAGTGATTTGAGAACCAAAAATCAAACCCTAGCTTATTTGTTTCAAAAGGGCCGAAACCCTAAAGTTTGTTGTTGGATGAATTCTTTTTATTCAAAGTTGTCTTGTGACACTTAAATCCAACTTTATGTTATGTATGTTTGTTGAATCCAAGAGTTGAGAAGATTTCAAAATCCCTATCCTTTTGGTAGTGTGAGAACCAAAAAACCTTGTTCTTGGAGCTAGATGAGTTTCTTTCAAAGTTCTTAGTTCATGATTTTGGATTAAGTGCTTAATCATGTTTAAGTTGCTTAAGGATCATAAATCCCTAAGTTAGAAAATTTTTAACTTTCCTAACCTAGAATTTTAGAAGAGGTCGAACCCTACCCCTATTGATTTAAGTGTGTTGTTGTTTGATTTTGATTTATTTTGGCTGCAATTCGTTATGAAGGAATCGATCGGTTTGGTTTGACCTAAAGCCGACGGAGGAAACCAAATCAAATCGGGAGATTGTTTGAAAACGTTAGTTCGAGTCTTCAAGAGGTAAGGGGAGCTTACCTGAGCGATTTTCTCAATAACTATTTTCTTGTAGTGTGGTTTATGTGATTTATATGTGGTTGTGGTTATTTGTTTATGTTGTTTACATTGTGTTGTTTATCTGTGTATCGGTGATTAATCTGCTTTTAATTTATTTAATTATCTGCAGTAGTATATTATATTGCTATGATGCATGATCTGCCTGGTGATATAATTATGATGATGTTGTTTGAGAGGCCTGACAGTGGTCAGTGCACAACCGATTAATCAGATAAAAGCTTTAATAAGCTGTGAAAATTTTATTCAATGTTTTATGGTAAATGCTGGAATATAATAATGGTGGAAAATATTATTTTGGAAAAATAACGAGTTTTGAGAAATATAATTATTTTAATGATTTATTAGTGTAAAAGTAATTTATGAGTCACGGTGAGACCGTAACCGTGAAATTTTTTTTGTACTGCTAATTTTTACGTAAGAAATTACGTAATATTATAAAAAGTTATTTTGTAAAATTAATATTCAAAAATATCTTATAAAAAAAAATAATAAAGTGAAATAAAAAAATAAATAATATAAAAAAATACAAAGTTTGACTTTAAAACTTTTTCTTGGAAAATGATAAAACGATGGCAAGTTTCGAAATTATTTACGGTGAGAGTTTAAAAACAGCAGTACTTATTTTGAGAAGAGATTTAATCTGAATTGATTTAATTTTTAAAGCTGAAGTTTCAGTAAAAGAGTTCTTAATGATTTGACGTTTTACAAACGAATTTGAAGTAGAAAGGATTTTCTGTAAATGAGTTTACTCAATGACGTATTTCCGGTAACTTAGATAAGTTGCGGAGATCTTATTTTGGATTTGTTTTCATAGAAGAAAAATGATGTAAACGACAATATAGAACTTAGTAACCGAGATGTCGGGGTAATAGTGTCCTTATGACGTTATCCTATTTTGGATTTGTTTTTCACAGACAAAAAACGATGTAAACGACGATATGGAACTTAGTAACCGAGACGTCGGGGTACTAGTGTTCTTATGACGTTATAGACGTGGTGTTTAGTAGGTAGATGGTGTGTCTACTTCACGACGTAATAAACGATGGTAAAAGATTAATGATGTTTTCTATTACCATGAACCTAAGACTGATTGCAAGGTCTAGGGGCTTCGTGATTGAGCACTCAGACTGCGTGTCCTGTGTTGTTAATAAAAGACTTTAAGACATTAAAAACTATGTTGGTCATAAGCTTTAGAGCTTTGGCAAAGGAAAGATTTTACACAAAGAAAACGACGAGAACAAAATGTTTTATATTGCATGCATTTTGGCAGACGTGCCTACGAGGTTAATCATGATATCTTGGTGATATTCATGTCTCGACGTATTTGTTAATCATGGTATCTTTATGATATTCATGTAACTGATGTATTCATTGTGCCTTTGGGCAATCGACGTACAATGAAAAACCATAAATCGACGTTCTCAATGTGCCGGACAGTGGGCTATGGTAAAATCGACGTGCCTCTTTTGGTAATTGAGCTTGATCAGCTCATTTTAAATGACGTTGGGGGTCTCTGGAGATTAGGTGTGAATGTTTAGATGATGTATTGAAGTGTTCATGCATAGTTTTCCAACGTTGATGTTTGGGGTGTGAAACCCATTGATAAACGATGTGATATAATATGAATGAATATGTTGTTATAAAAATGTATATGTGTATGTGCCTTCTTTTGTGTTGCGCATTTAGTTATTGTGATAAATCCATATATTAGTGTCTCACCCTTACAAACATATCAGAGTCGTACAAGGGGTATGATCCCTACAAGAAGAAGAAGATTGTCTAGTCGAGGCATGCTGTGCTGCTTCTATCGACTGTAGTGTCGGTTAGTTACAACCAGCTTAGGTCCTATTATGATATTTTGTGTTTTGAGGATAAAACTGTTTATGATTTAGGTGTGAAAACATATGAGGCAGTATAGTCGTATGACTTATGTACCTTATGTATTTAAGTGTGGTTTGATTACGTTGTTGATGTTATGAGGTTAAGAAGAAAAAAAAAGAAAAAAAATTATCACCATATTTTGAAAAGAATGAACGTTGAGAAGACATTATTTTCCGAAAGCAACCAGCAAATTAAGTTTTATTTCCGCAAATGGGTAACCATGTGATGACCCGAAATAGGGTGTCACACCCTTTACCTATGTATACAAGACCTTTTTTGAGCAAATTGGGGTTTCCATTCCCTTCACCCGGTTCGAATGCGAAGTCTTGCGAGTTATGAACGTTGCTCCTAACCAGCTTCACCCAAATAATTGGGCATTTATGAGGGCCTTCCAAATTCTATGTGGCCAGATAGGGATAGAGGCTACCGCTCCTAAGTTTCTTTACTTTTACCGAGTTCGGTTCGGGGACCGAGTTGGCTGGATCTCTCTGGGTGGGATGGAGTAGAGGGGGATCATTGGGCTCTATAAGAGCTCGTATAAGTTTTTCAAGTCCGATTTCTTCAAAGTCTGACCTCTAGAGGGCGATGAGCCTGTCTTTTTTGACTCGGTCGGGAACCCTAAATTTCCTTTCTACTGGCAACCACACCCTGCCAAATTTTATGGCTATGACCTCGACTCCCTGACCTCTCAGGAGCGAACCGATGTCGAGGTCCTGAAACGGTATCCTCGGCCATTATCGTGTGGAGGGCTTTTAAAGCTTAATGCCTCTTCCACTCGGCAAGCTGATTTTGACTGTAAGTAGCTTTTTGTTGACAAGTGCTAATTTATCCTGTAGCGTACTTACTTTATTTGACCGATTTCCTTTTTGTAGTGATAATGGGAAAGTTCAACTATAAGGCCCTGATGAAGAAGTCGGCTAGTCAAACAGCTGGCGGATCAGCTATAGCTTCAAATGTCAAGGGGAGGAAAAAGAAGGTTGCTGAAGCTTCTGACCTGAACATCCGCCCTCGGAAGAGGACTCGGGAAGACATGATGTCCGAGGTTCCGATTGGAAGTCATTCCCCCTGTTGATGATTGAAGAAACTCCTGCTGCTGCTAAGAGGTTGGGTAACGCTCCCATGGTGACCGATCTTACTTCGGACACCAAATGGTACAATGGGAACTGCATCCCAGGGATCAGCTCGCTCTGGGGGAATGAGTTCGACCCTTCGGGCCTGATTGATGGCCAAGTGCTGAAACCTTCTGATGCTTGGCTTTTGCTGGAGCAAGGACCTGAGGAGAGTATGGAGGCGGCCGCTGCTTACGCTCTCCGGATCGCCTCAATCACTCGCTTCTGGAGACAACAGGTTATTGACAATGTCAAGAAGATGGAGGTAATGAGGGCCGATGCAGCTCGAGCCTTGAGGGTGAGGGACGAGGTTGCTCAGGCCGTGGCCAAGTGTGAGGAGCAAGCTCGGGTCCTTGGTCAGCTGAAGGCCCAAATGATGGAGCTGGAGAACGACAGGACCGTCCTTCTCGCCGAACTAGATCTAGAAAAAGCCCAGAGGCTGAATCTTCAGAAGATCGCTGACGGACTTCAAGCCGAGAGGAAGGCCAGTCTTGAGTTGCGGAAGTTGCTTGAGGCCGAGAAGGAGGAGAATCTGAGGCTCCGTTCTGCTCTGGCTGAGGCCGAGGCTTCCATTATGAGGGAGCACGTCAATGGCTTCTCCCGAGCCATGAAGAAACTTCAACATTTTAACCCAAATGCCGATTTTTCCAGTGCTGACGTGGACAAGGATTTCAACAGAGATGGCTTCCTGGTTCCGCTTTCCGAGCTGGAGGATGAGGCAGAGGCAACTCAAGAACACGAGGCTGACGGAGAAGCGGTTGAAGAGGAAGCTGGTGATGAAGGTGGGATAAGCTTACTCGGACAATCATCGCCTATTCCTCCGAGTGTCGCGGATGAGACCAACTTTGTTCCCATTGAAATCGTTGTTCATGGGGATGCCCATGAGTAGCCACGGAAAAAGTTCCGAGGGCAATGCTTTTTTATTTTGAATTCTCATGTCCTTTGGGCCTTGCCCATTTTTATTAATAGAATTACGTTCAAGCTTACGAGTTAATTTTTACTTAGAAAGTGTTGAAACTATTTCTCTAAGTTAGTACTCGTTTTTTTATAGTTTTGGTGTGTTTACACGATTTTACTCGAAATAGTCAGAACCTGAAATACCTGTAGGTTTTTACTTACCTTTTTAGGCATTGGTTGCCTTATTAGGTATTTGCCGTTTGACCCTGGTTTGGTCAATTTTGGCTCGGATTACCTTTTCGGGTGTTAAGTTGTTATTTACCCTTACAGACTCGACATTTCGACTTGAACTCGATCGATTTTAGCTCGGACAGTCTCTTTTGGTTGTAAGTTGTTTTCCACCTTTATAAGCTCGACAGTTCGACCTCAACTCGGTCGATTTTAGCTCGGTCAGCCTCTTTATGTTTGTTACCTTTATGGGCTCAGCATTTCGACCTCAGCACGGTTGATTTTAGCTCGGTCGGCCTCTTTAGGTTTTTAGATGTTGTGTACCTTTATAGGCCCGATATTTCGACCTCAAATCGGTAGATTTTAGCTCGGCCGGCCTCTTTAGGTTTTTAGATGTTGTGTACCTTTATAGGCCCGGCATTTCGACCTCAGCTCGGTCGATTTTAGCTCGGTCAACCTCTTTAGGTTTTTTACCTTTATAGGCTCGGCATTTCGACCTCAGCACGGTCGATTTTAGCTCGGTCGGCCTTTTTAGGTTTTTAGATGTTTTCATAAATAAATTTTTAATCATAACAGTATCTTTGCCTAATAACGCAACTGAAAATGATTATATTTATTTATTTTTCCTGGTGTTCTTCATTAAAATCGTCCCGGCCAAAACCTCGTGTTCCATCACCCATAGCCTTAACTAAAATAAAACTTAAGGTGGGAAGTGTTCCATGTTCTTGGAACAGCCTTTCCTGACAATTCTTCTAGCATGTAGGCACCATTTCCTAGATTTTCTACTATTCTGAATGGGCCAGACCAGTTCGGTGCGAGCTTACCCTCCCTGGGGTCTTTTCTAGCGTCGTTTTACAGTCTCAGCACTAAGTCACCTTGCACGAATTCTCTTGGCTGCAACCTGGAGTTGTACTTCCGAGTTGCTTTTTGCTTGCATAGCTCGTCTCTGATTTTCGCCTTATCTCGGACTTCTTCAACCATGTCAAGCTCAACTCGAAGTTCTTCTTCGTTCTTTCTTTGGTCGTGATGATGCCTTCGGAAAGAGAGTTCGCCGAGCTCAACTGGAATCATTGCATCGGTTCCATAGGTTAGCTTGAACGGCGTTTCACCAGTTGAAGATTGCGGTGAGCAATGGTAAGCCAATAGGATGCTTGGTAATTGTTCAACCCAAGCCCTTTTGATTGGCCTAACCTTCTTTTGAGCTCGTTTAAAATGACTTTATTGCCTGCCTCTACTTGTCCATTTGTTTGGGGATGCTCTACCGAGATCACTTTATGTTTAATTCCGAGGTTGGAGTAGAACTCTCTAAGCTCTTTATCGGTGAATTACTTTCCATTGTCTGTGACAATTGCATAAGGGAGGCCGTGCCTGCATATGATGTTTTTCCACACAAAACTCTGAACCTTTTTAGCAGTTATGGTGGCTAACGATTCTGCTTCAATCCACTTGGTGAAGTAGTCTACTCCTACCAGCAGGAACTTGACTTGACCTTTGGCAACTGGGAAAGGACCGACTATATCCATTCTTGACATAGTAAAGGGCCATGGCGAGAACATGGAGTGGAGCTCTTCTCCTGGAACACGTGCTACGTTGTCAAACTTCTGACAGGACTCACACTTGTTAGTCCAGGTAGCACAATCCAGTCTCATGGTATGCCAGTAAAACCCTGCTCGCAGGACCCGAGCTGCCAGAGATCGGCCACCTGAATGCATTCCACAGATTCCTCGGTGCATCTCATCCATTACGTACTCGGACTGCTCCTTTGCGAGGTACTTCAGTAATGGCCTGGAGAATCCTCTTCTATACAGCTCGCCGTCTAGGATGGTGTAATTGCAAGATTTTAGGCGAATTTGGCTCGCCTCCTTAGGGTCACTGGGCAATTTTTCCGAGGCTAGATACTCCCAAATCGGTGTCATCCAGCCACGATCATAGTGCTCGGTCATTAATACTTTGGCACTTTTTATGCTCGGTTTGAGGAGGTTTTCCTGAATGAAGGTTCTTAGCTGGCCGGCTTTCTTGGTGCTAGCCAACTTAGACAACAGATCTGCTCTCCAATTTTCTTTCCGAGGTATATGCTTAATAGTGAAACTATCAAATTCTGAAACTAGGCTATTAACCTTGCAGAGATATCTAGTTAGTTGGGGATCCTTTGTTTGGTAATCGCCCGAGACTTGTCCTGTTACAAGCTGTGAGTCACTTCGGCATTTTAATTCTCAGACCCCAATTTCTTTAGCTAGCATCAGTCCTGCAATAAGGGTTTCATATTCTGCTTGGTTGTTTGAAGCAGTAAACCCAAACTTTAAGGATTGTTCTAGGATTAGATCATCAGGCCCTTCTAGAATTATTCCAGCCCCACTTCCCTTCAAGTTAGATGATCCATCAACATGTAGGAGCTAGATGAAGGATTCCAACCTTGGCCCAGAAGAGAGCTCGGCGATGAAGTCGGAGAGGCATTGTGCTTTCATCGGCCCCCTCGGCTCATATTGCAAACCGAATTCCGACAATTCTACTGACCAAGCTATCTTTCGTCCAGCTAGATCGGGTTTCCTGAGTACCTACTTTATTGGATGATCAGTTTTGACTATAACTTGGTGCGACTGGAAATAGGGTCGTAACCTTCGAGCTGCCATGACTAAAGCGAGGGCTAGCTTTTCAATTACTTGATATCGCATTTCCACGTCTTTCAGGATCCTACTAATATAGTACACCAGCATTTGTTGTTCTTCCTCTTCCTGGATGATCATTGCACTGATTGCACACTCGTTGACAGATAGGTACAAGTACAGATCTTTGCCGAGTTGAGGTCGAGTGAGGATCGGGGGAGACGCTAGGAAGAGTTTCAGATTTTCAAAGGCCTTCTCACACTCTTCAGTCCAGATGAAATCTTTTGGTTTTTTCAAAAGCTGGAAGAAGGGTCTTGCTTTGTCTACAGACTTCGGGAGGAAGCGGGATAGAGAAGTTAATCGGTCGGCTAACCTCTAAATTTCTTTCACATTCCGAGGACTCCGCATTTCCATAACTGATTTGCATTTATCCTGGTTAGCTTCAATCCCCCTATGAGTTATCATATAGCCTAAGAACTTCCCTCCTTGTACGCCAAAAGAACATTTTTCTGGATTTAACCTCATGTTGTATTTTATGAGCTGGCTGAAAATTTCTTCGAGGTCGGCTGGGTGTTGCCTTAGGTCATCGGATTTTACCACCATATCAACAACATATACTTCTAGGTTCTTTCCGATTTGCTTGACGAAAACTTTGTCCATAAGCCTTTGATACGTTGCACCAGCATTTTTTAAGCCGAAAAGCATTACCCGATAACAGTAATTTGCCCCATCAGTCATGAATGCCATTTTTTCTTCATCAGGTGGGTACATCCTGATCTGGTTATAACCTGAGTAAGCGTCCAAAAAGGACAAAACTTTGTACCCTGAGGCCCCATCCACTAGTCTGTCAATGTTGGGGATAGGATAAGAATCATTTGGGAACGCCTTGTTGAGATCGGTGTAGTCGGTGCACATTCTCCATTTACCGTTGGCCTTTATAACTAACACCACGTTGTCTAGCCAAGTAGTGTATTTCAACTCTCGGATGAAATTTGCTTTGACTAGTTTGGAAGTCTCCTCGGCTACTGCTCGACGCCTTTCTTTGCCAAGTTTCCTTTTTCTTTGAGCTACAGGCTTGCCTTCGGGGTAAATGGATAGCTTGTGGCACATAAAATTAGGGTCTATACCAGGCATATCCGACGTCTTCCAAGAAAACAAGTCGGCATTCTTTCTTAAGACAGCCTGAATCCTTTGTTTGAGCGAGGGGTCGAGCTGACTGCCGATTTTGGTGCATTGTTCAGCTTGGGCTCCCAACTGGAACCTTTCTAAAGACTCTGTTGGTTCGGCTCTGGACTCATACATTTCCAGCCTTGGGTCAAGTTCAAACATGTTGACCGAGCTGGTTGAAGTTACCAAAGTGACCGAGCTGACCACTTCTGCTTTGTCATCGTTTGTATTTTTTGCAATGGCCTGGCTTCGGGTAGTCTTTAGGCTATCTACATAGCATTTCATGGCTAGCCTTTGGTCAGCCCGGACTGCGACGATTTCTCCGGATTCGACTGGGAACTTCATTTCAGGTGGGGGGGTAGAGACGATCGCTCCGAGTTCATTCAACGTCGGTCTTCCAATAAGGATGTTGTACGACATGCTGGCCTCTACAATAACATACCCGACTGATACGGATTTGGAGAGTCTTCCTTCTCCAAAAGTTGTTAGGAGGTCTATGTAACCTCGGGTTTTTACTTGCTCCCTGACGAACCCTACTAGCTTATCTTCCTGCCCTTTTATTAGCTTTTATGGAATTCCTTGTTTTTTGAAGGTTGCTAGGTATAGAATATCGGCCGAGCTCCCTGGTCAATGAGTGTTCGTTTGACTGAGAAGTTGGCTAGTTCGACCGTTATCACCATTGGATCGTCTTGATTTGGATCCACCCCTCGAAAATCGTCATCCGTGAATGTTATTGGAGGTCTTGTTCTTGTAGGCTTTCCAGACACCGTGTTGACAGATCGGAGGGCTTTAACATGACGCCGCCGAGATGAACTCGTCGTTCCTCCACCTGCAAATCCTCCTGAGATTGTATTGATGACCCCACTGACTCCTCTTTCTGACTCTTCATTAAGAGATCTTTGATTATTCATCCGATCTCCGCTCTGGTTGTTCCCTTGCAGGTTTGCATCTCGGTTATGGTTGTCATAACCGCGTCTCCGTCGGCCTCCATTATCATTTCGGCAAACGAAATGGTCAAGACGACCTGCCCGTACCAAGTCCTCGATTTTTTCCTGGGTTGCTCTACAGTCTTCAGTGGAGTGACCATAGTTTTGATGCCACATGCATTCTTTACTTCTGTCAGCATTGGCCGATGTTTTGGACGACCGAGGTAAGGTAAGTAACTCGACGTTGCACACCTCCTGGAGGATGGTCGCCCTAGATCGGTTTAACGGCGTATAAGACTGGTACCTGGGTTGCCTCTCCGAGAATCCCCTTTCATTGGTCTTTTGGGTCCTCTGTGGATCAGCCCCCCTATTTCTTTCCTTGCTCAGGACCGCGTTCTTGTATTCAAGACCTCTTTCTCTCTTTTGAATTCTACCATCTCCTCCGAGTTCATGAAACCGGTAGTTTTTCCTACAACTCTTCAAAATTTCTTGGTGGTTTTCGGGATAAATACTCAAAGAATGGCCCCGGTTTCAGACCGCCCATGACGGTATAAAGGCAGAGTTCCGAGCACATGTTGGGAATTAAGATTTTTTTGGCATTAAAACGAGCCATATAATCTCTGAGTGATTCATTCCCTTCTTGTTTAAAATTCACTAGCGAGACCGAGTGCCTTTTATGCCTTCGACTTGGTGCGAATTGTGCGGTAAACTTAGTTACGAGCACATCAAAGGAATCTATTGACTGAGGTGCTATATTCATAAGCCAGCTTAAGGCAGGGCCTTGCAAAGTGGTTGGAAAAACTTTGCACATGAAGGCTTCTGAATCGGTCACTAAGTAAACAGATCGAAGAAATAAAGGATTCCACGTGCTCGGTTGGGTCTGTGGTGCCATTGAATTTATCGATGTAAAGGGGCTTAAAATGTCTAGGCACGATTACCTCATCAATGTCATCCGTGAACGGCAACCTCGGACGTCGGTCCGTTATCCTTCCTTTTTGGCTAGTCCTTTCTGCACGAGACTTAGCTTCTGAAGCTTTCGGGGGAGGTTTGGTTCTGGATGGTCGGTTAGTTTCCCTAGGAGAGGGTGCGTTGGCCAGCCTCGGGTGAGGATTGCTCTTCATCAGAAGGTGTCAGGGACCTTCCTCTTTTCGGAGTTCTTAAAAGCCTCTGATTTTGCACACGTATCTCCTCGTTCTCCTTCCGCAGCTGCTTTAGCTGTTCCATAACTTCTCCTAGTCGAGGGTTATCTTCTTTGACGGGAGAGAAAGGACGATTGTCGTGGTTCGGGCTCGTGTTCGAGGCCTCATGATCTTCACGATTCATGCTGTTCGCCCCTCCCCTCGGACCATTCCGAGTAGTCACCATCAAGCTTTCTTGTGGAACCGAGGAAAGTTTTTCCTCGTTCCCACGGTGGGCGCCAAATGTTCCTGCCGATATCCGACTCGCCGGAATCTCGCGGTAGAACGTTTGACCAAGAGTGAACAATGGGGGTTGTTTCAGATTATGGCTTGGCAGAATGTTGTATTCCATTCCTACGTATCCCAATAAAAATCAAAGCCAGATGTAGTTCTAGGTTCAACCCTTGGCCATACAGTGATCTCGATCGCCAAATCTTGTATCCGATGAATACCAACCAGCAATGACCTTTCAATAGTCTCTTGGTCGAGCTAGTTTCTCTAATATGCTTAAGGGAGAGTCACCGGGATTCAGTGAAAAAAAGTCAGTCTCTCTCTTGGGGTTCTCCTCCGTTTCTAATAGGATCCTCCTATCTTTAAGAGAACTGGATATATTTCATTTTATCTCTTAAATATTCAGAGATGTGATTTCCTTAATTTAAGGGATATTATCTCTTTTAACCAGATAAGGTTATTTCAGATAATATCAGGATTTATTTAAGGATAATATCTTATCCCTTAATTTAGGGGATATTATCTCTTTTAACCGGATAAGATTATTTCAGATAATATCAGGATTATTAAAGGTGATATTAACTTCTCATCCTTAATTTTCGGATTGGACCGGGTATTCAAGCTCGGTGGCCGGGTTTCACTCCTCGGCCAGTACACCTTCTTTTACAAACACAACAAAAATAAAGTATCCTTTGATCGTTTGACCCATGTGGCAAATTGAATGGCCCAAGTTTTACCACTTGGGTGGTGCAACACCCCCTTGGGCATTACATGACTAACTCTATTTAGTAAAAAACACATTAGATAATAATAATAAAATAATAGTTGCTTTCGGAAAATAACTCCTGTAATTCTCTATAGTTGCTTTCTGGTCATATACCTAACATGATCGCCATCGCATACAAATTTTTCCGGAAAATGTTTTCAACATGCAAAGGCTAATTTTCAAACTGATTTTTTACAAACACACATGTACTGACCTTCTCAACAAAATATCCCAAAGAAAATCCTAAGCTGGTCACTCTAAAAGTTATCCACTAGGAAGACCCTTTGATCATCACCATGTTCAATGTCCTCTGCAGCTATCAGGACTAATCACTAGTGCAATAAGTGCTTTTTACGTCAGTTAAAATTGATTTTTTACGTCAGAATATTGACTGACGTAAATACAGCTGACGTTAAAAGTTTAACTTTTAACGCCGCTTCAATCGACGTTAAATATAACACTATTAACGTCGGTTCTTTAACACAACTGACGTTAATTTTGTCAAAATTAACGTCAGTTCTTTAACAAAACCGACGTAAATTTTGTTAAAACTAACGTCAATTGTTATCAAGAACTGACGTTAAAGGTCTTAATTTTAACGTCAGTTGTAATAAACAACTGACGTTAATAGTGTACTGTATATTTTTATAAAATACTTTTAACATCGGTTGTATGATACAACTGACGTTAATAGTATTTTTTTTTTAAATTCAGTTTTAAAATATCACTCCCCTAAGCCATCCCTGCATTCAGTAAATATCCCAGTAACACAGAATATCACACACATTACAGAATTGCAAAGGAAAAATGGAACAATGATCCATATGTATGCCTGTTCAAAACAATATATATTTATTAACATAGGTTATAAATTTATACTAAGTTTAAACTACCTATATCAATATCCCTTCGTGATGATCATCACGAGTCGCATGTACATCGTCCACCTGTGTCTCCTCGATTATAGTAGGCATGTTTGTTGAAAAAGAAGGAGTCTCAGGAATATCAAGATTTGAATCTTCATTTTCATCACTACCATTATACATGTTTTTTCCTTGGAGAACCACGGACAACCTTTTGTTAGAAGGATCAATGATGTAGAACACTTGTTTTGCTTGGGAAGCCATTATGAAAGGCTCATTTATATGACCTAACTTGTTGAGGTCTACCAATGTGAACCCCAATTCGTCGGTTTGTACACCACCGTTACTATCAACCCACTTACATTTAAATACCGGCACCGTAAGCTTAGTGTAATCGAGCACCCAAATATCTTCAATATATCCAAAGTAAGGTGTCGGTGCTGTAACGGGTTTTGTGTCCTTTGCACTAGAGAAGTGCATTGCTTCGGCCACGATCATAACCCCACTATTTTGCATGGTACTCTTGTTATCTTGTTCCTTTGTATAAAAGGAAAAGTTGTTTATGTCGTATCCGCTCCAACATATGACGTTGAAGTTAGGCCCACGTGCTAGCCATTTTACGTCATCAGAAGCAGTACTACCATCCTTAAGCATTTCTTCCTTGAACTATGGTAAGAAAGTCTTGTTATGCTTGTTCAACAGCCACCTTTCGCTCATTCGAGGGTTTTCTTGATTGACTTTTCTTTTATGTTCAAATAAGAAAGGCTGAACACATTCGATGTTGTTCAATACATACAAATATGCTTGAAGCACTTCCTCCCGATCCTTCCTATTAATTCTTAAGCCATGTGTACTGATAAGCCTCTGGCTCATCTAGTTTTATAGCTAGTATGACCAGGGTTTTGTGCAAATTATATCGTATTTTCACCCAAATTAGATTAGATTGTCCTCAAGCAAGGTTTTGAGTCTCTAGAGTAGTTTTAAGTTATTTTAGCTAGTTTTAAGTCAAAATAATACACTTATGCTTACTTCCTTGTTTTCAGGTAAGTAGAAGCTAGAAAAATAAAGAACAGAGGTCTCGCCCCGCGAAGGACACGCTCGCCACGCGACCCCGAAGCCTGACTGTTCCAAGAAATTGCTAAGTCTCTGGGTCGCCTCGCGAAGAAGGTCTCGCCACGCGAGCCTTGCAAACCTGAAAAAGTCAGAGACGATCACGGCTTGCCCGTGTTGAAAGTCATGGCCGTGGCAGTTTTGAAGCTGAAGCGTCTCGCCTCGCGAGTATTCCTTCGCCTCGCGAATCTGGAAGTCAGAGAGCATCACGGTTAGGCCCTGATGGCCATAACGGGCGTAAGGAGAAAACTCTTCATATCCTCGCCTCGCGAGAGTCACTTCGCCTCGCGAGAATGCCAAAGGTTGCTGACTCTTCATGAAATTCGCCTCGCGAATGTTTGCTCGCCTCGCGAGCCCTCTGAATTCTGAAATAGTATAAAAGGCTGTTCTGAATATTTTGTAGAGACTTTTGCTCATCTCACTTTCTGATATACATTTTTTTTCTTTGTGATTTCGTTATTGCTATGGAGCACTAAGTCCTAGGATTAATCTACTGTTTGAGGATCCTATATACTTGAGGTTATGTAATCCCTATTTCAATTGTTTTTCCCTTTTCAATACCATACTTTGTATTTCTGTTTGCTTAATTCAGGAGTATACTGTATTGTATTGATTTATCTCTGGTGATATCATGTTCCTATAATTAATCGCATCTGCTTAATTTGCGTGTGTACATTTCGTGGTTCGCTTAGTTCACGAAGGGCTTAATCCCGCTTTGCTTAATTCGGGAATAGGGACATGTATCTGTGGTAGTAGTTTCGCTTGTAAATTACTATTACAACCGGAAGGGGATTAGAACCTGCTTAGGGCTTGGGATTACATTAACCAGGGATAGTTGGGAATCCTTGACAGTAGATTAATCGTTGTTTGATAACTGATAAACCCTTTTCAACTGCTTTGTTTTTGATTGCTCTGTTTTGTTTGTTCTTAATTGCATTCCAATCCAAACCCCCCCCCAAAACTTATTTTTGTGAAAAGTAATATTCTCAGAGTCCTTAGAGACGACATCCGAGTTGTCGCACTATACTATACTTTTAAACCCGCTCTTCCTTTTTGGCGTGTGCGCGACAGCGCGACCAAAAATTGGCGCCGTTGCCGGGGACTCTGAGTTGTTATTTTTCTCAATTTGTTTTTATTTTATTTTCTTTTATTTCTTTTATTTTCTGTTTTGTTTTGAATTGGTGCTGCTACTAGGTCTCATTGCCCTCGAATCGTGTGATTTTGACCCGGAAATTGAAAGAACATTGCACACACTCCGTAGGGAATTTCGGGCTAGCACTAGTAGTAATTCCAATTTTAAAACTGCTTTTGAAAACATGGGAGACCAGAGGACATTAAGGCAGCTTGCTGCCCCTGATGTCAACTATAATGGATTATGTATTTCTTATCCTGGTGCTGACACCCCTTTTGAACTAAAATCTGGTTTTATTCACCTTTTGCCCAAGTTTAATGGTCTTGCAGGTGAGGATCCTCACAAGCACTTAAAAGAATTCCAAGTTGTATGCTCCACAACCTCGAGAGCAGAGGAGTCACCGAGGACAGATGTTAAGTCAAGGCTTTTCCATTTTCACTCCAAGGAGCTGCAAAGGATTGGCTTTTGTACCTTGAGCCTAACTCCATCACCACTTGGAATGATCTGAAGAGGGTGTTTCTAGAAAGGTATTTTCCTGCTTCAAGAGCTGCTTCAATAAGGAAAGAGATATGTGGCATAAGGCAAGGGAACGAGTCACTAGCCGAATACTGGGAAAGGTTCAAACATTTGGTCTCTAGCTGCCCCTTCAAAGATCAAATTTCTGAACAACTCCTGGTCCAATACTTTTATGAAGGATTGTTGCCTATGGATAGGAATCATTGGATGCTTTGCTAGTGGGGGAGCATTAGTTGATAAGACCCCACCTTTGCTAAGCAACTTATTGAGAACATGTCGTTGAATTCCCAGCAGTTCTCTACAAGAAGAAATTCAGTTGAGCCAAGAGGCGTGCATGAGATTCATAGTTCATCTTCTAACCAGGCTGCCCTTGAGAATAGATTGGATGAGCTGACTTCATTTGTGAGACAATTGGCAATAGACAAGGTTCAGCCGGCAAAGTTATGTAGCATGTGCAATGCACCGAGCATCCATTTGATCCATGCCCGATCCGAGAGAGAAGAGTTTGTCGCTGAAGTACCTCGGGCTTATGCAGGTGAACCCCTATAATCAAGGAGGCAATCGAAATCGGTACAAAGCATTCCGCACCTCTCTACTAATAGGTACCATCCTAGCCGGAGAAATCACCCTAATCTGCGATATGGGAATTCTTCCCAACAACAACCGATGGCACCTCGGAATCATCCTCCAGTGACCACTTCTGCACCTTCTGGACCATCATTAGAAGACTTGGTGAAGCAAATGGCTGCATCTAGTGTACAGTTTCAGCAGAGAACGGATGCGAGTATTCAGGCATTGCAGACTCAGATTGGACAGTTGGCTACATCCATGAATAATATTCAACAAGGTCAAGGGACAAACCAGCTGCCTGCACAGCCAAAGGATAAATCCTAATGCCTCCAACCCTAATGTGAGTGTCATCTCTCCG
The DNA here is from genome assembly GCA_030762895.1 of Sophora flavescens. Taxonomy (NCBI): domain Eukaryota; kingdom Viridiplantae; phylum Streptophyta; class Magnoliopsida; order Fabales; family Fabaceae; genus Sophora; species Sophora flavescens. The sequence goes on from CM061063.1 coordinate 262,070,592, forward strand.
AGATCCGGAAAGGTTGTTGAGGCCACTTCTGGAAAGGATGAAGAAACTGTTAAGGCTACTCCTGAGCCTACTGATGAGGCTACTCCTGAGCCGGTGGTTGAAGTTGAAACTGAGAGAGTATATAGACCACCCATTCCATTCCCACACAGAATTCAGAAAAATTTGAAGATGGGTGGTGAGAATAAAGAGAAGGAGATTCTTGATGTTTTCAGAAAAGTAGCTGTTAACATCCCACTGTTGGATGTGATCAAGCAAGTACCCAGATATGCTAAATTTCTGAAGGACCTATGCACTAACAAGAGGAAGATGAAGACTAATGAGAGGGTTGACTTGGGAATGAATGTCTCAGCACTTATCTAGTCAAAGATAGAGAGAGTTGCTTCTATAGGCCCTAATCAAGTACTGCCACAAAAGTGCAAGGATCCAGGCACCTTCACTATCCCATGCACTATTGGGGATAAGAAGTTTGAGAACTGTATGCTGGACTTGGGAGCATCGATCAATGTCATGCCTACCTCCATCTTTAATAACCTTGATCTGGGGCCATTGCAGTACACAGGTCTTACCATCCAGTTGGCTAACAGGACCAGTGCCCGACCCATGGGGATGGTAGAGGATGTCCTAGTGCAAGTTGATGATTTGATATTCCCTGCAGACTTTTATATCTTAGACATGGCAGGAGAGACTCAGTCCAGTAGATCACCCATAATCTTGGGGAGACCATTCATGATGACATCCAAGACCAAGATTGATGTTTATGATGGGACGATGTCGATGGAGTTTGGTGGTATCGTGGCCAAATTCAAGATTTTTGATGCTATGAAGCACCCAGTAGAGGAGCACTCTGTATTCCACCTAGAGTTGCTGACTGAGCTCATTGAGGACACTCATGATGACCTTATTTCTGATTTTCCTGTTATTTCTGGTTTTGATGATGTATATACTTGTACTAACCGCACTAACACTAACCCATGTTCTGTTTGCTCGAGTTTTTGGATTTAACATTGCAGGGGTGAGGATGATAGTGAAAGTGATAATGAGAGTGAAGTCATTTACTCAACAGAAATCCTTGACCCTATGGCTGCTCCCAATGCACCATCTGTTGAGCACCACCTTCTTTGGAACTCAAACCACTTCCCGAGAACTTAAAGTATGCCTACTTGGGGAGGGATGCAACATTGCCGACCATCATTTCCTCCAGCCTCAACTCCGATCAGAAGACAAGCTTTTAGAAGTTCTGAGGAAGAACAAGAAGGCCATTGGGTGGACATTGGCCGATATTCCAGAATTAGCCCTCCGGATGCATGCACGGAATTTTACTTGGAGGATGGGGCTAAGCCACCGAGCAGGCCCAAAGGCGACTTAACCCACCGATTCTCGAAGTGGTAAAGAAAGAGGTGACCAAGCTTCTACAGGCAGGTATTATTTATCCCATTTCGATAGTTCTTGGGTAAGTCCGGTTCAAGTTGTACCAAAGAAATCTGGTTTGACAAAGAGTTAGGAATGAGAATAATGAACTTGTGCCTACTAGAATCCGAGAATAGCTGGAGAGTTTGTATAGACTATAGGAAGCTGAACCAGGCCACCCGTAAGGATCATTTTCCTTTGCTTCATAGATCGATGCTAGATCGGCTGGGTGGTCACCCCCATTATTGTTTTCTAGATGGCTTTTCCGGGTATTTCCAGATTCATATTGCCCCCGAGGATCGGAAAAGACCACCTTCACGTGCCCCTTCGGTGACGCTTTGCTTATAGGAGGATGCCATTTGGCCTCTGTAATGCTCCCGGAACCTTTCAAAGATGCATGCTTAGTATTTTCTCGATTTTATTGAAAACTGCATAGAGGTGTTTATGGATGATTTTACTGTGTATGGCTCCTCTTTTGATGCTTGTTTACATAGTCTAGATCTAGTTCTTCGAGAGATGCATTGATACTGATTTGATTCTCAATTATGAGAAATGTCATTTCATGGTAGAACAGGGGATAGTATTGGGTCATGTAATTTCCAAAGAGGGTATTTCTGTGGATCCCGCAAAAATAAATGTAATTGCTTCATTGCCTTACCCATCTTGCGTCACGCGAGATACGTTCCTTTCTTGGACATGCAGGTTTCTACACAGCGCTTTATAAAGGACTTCAAGAAGATAGCACTACCACAGTCAAATCTGCTGAAAAATGATGCCCTGTTCAGTTTGATGAAAAGTGCAAAGAGTCATTTGACTATCCAAGAAGGCGTTGACTTCTACCACTGTCATCCAGCCCCCACACTGGACACTACCTTTTGAAATAATGTGTCATGCCTCAAATTTATGTGGGGGGGCAGTTCTGGCACAATGGGTGCGCACGGTTGCCCATGTAATTCACTATGCTTCTGGGACCCTCGATGCCGCTCATGCAAATTACACCACCACCGAGAAAGAGCTGCTTAGCTATTGTATTTGCACTTGACAAGTTTAGGTCTTATTTGCTAGGTTCTAGGGTGACTGTTTTTTCCGACCATGCAGCTTTGAAATATCTGTTGAAGAAGCCGTGAGCTAAGCCAAGACCGATCGGTGGATGCTTTTGCTTCAGGAATTCAATGTGGAGATAAAGGATAAAAGTGGAGCTGAAAATCTGTAGCAGATCATTTGAGTAGGATAGCAAGGGATGAGGATACATTTCCCATCCAAGATGATTTCCCGATGAGAGATTGTTACACATGTATGGGGTAACCCCCTGGTTTCTTGACATTGTAAATTTTCTAGTTCTTGGTGTTGTTCCCGCAGTACAAGTAGACAAGTTCCACAAGTCAAGAGCGATGCAAAGTATTATGTGTGGGATGACCCCTATTTGTGGAAGTTTTGCAGTGACCAAGTCATTCGGAGGTGTGTACCCGAGCATGAGACAGAGTCCATCCCGCATTTCTCACATGCATCTCCAGGTTGGAGGACACTTTGGACCTCAAAGGACAGCAAGAAAAGTCCTGGACTCCGGGTTTCTTGGCCCACACTTTTTAGGGATTCATATGAGGTATATAAGAGTTGTAAAGAATGTCAAATAACAGGCCCGGCAATCACTCGTAGGAGTGAAATGCCCCAAGCAGCCAATGCTTTATTGTGAGGTCTTTGATGTGTGGGGGATGGACTTCATGGGTCCCTTCCCTCCTTCTTTTGGTTTTGTATATATTTTGTTGGCTGTAGATTATGTTTCAAAGTGGGTGGAAGCAATCCCCACTAGGACTAACGATGCTCGCATTGTTTCAAAATTTGTTAGGTCCAACATCTTTTGCAGGTTTGGCATACCCAAGGCCATTATCGGTGACTGTGGCACACATTTTTGCAAATGTAACCTTGGAGGCCTTACTCGAAAAATATGGGGTTGTACATAGAGTGTCTCATCGCTTACCATCCCCAAACCAATGGCCAGGCAGAAATATCCAACAGGAGATTAAGCAAATCCTAGAGAAGATGGTACAGCCAAACAGAAGGGAATGGAGCCGCCGTCTGGAAGACGACACGTGGGCCCAGAGGATCGCTTTTAAGACACCTATAGGGATGTCCCCCTTCCGGCTAGTTTTTGGCAAGGCATGTCACCTCCCGGTGGAGGTTGAGCATAGAGCATACTTGGGCGAAGAAAGTGTTGTAATATGGATATGAATAAATCCGGTGTTGAAAGAAAGCTGCGATTGCAAAGCAACTTGAGGAGCTTAGGCTCGAAGCCTATGAGAGCTCCAACATTAATAAAGAAAAGACAAAAAAATATCATAATATAATTATAGAAAGGAAGGAATTAATTGTGGGTCAGAAAGTCTTATTGTTTAATTCCCGCCTGAGATTGATGGCTGGGAAGCTTAGGTCTAAATGGGATGGCCCTTTTGTTGTGACTAATGTGTTTCCTTATGGTGCAGTGGAAATTCAAAGTACAGGTACACAAAAGACTTTCAAGGTTAACGGGCAAAGGTTGAAGCCGTTCCATGGTGTGGATGCTGCTGACCCTGCGGATGCTAATGTTGAGGAGCTATCTTTGGATGCTCCAACCTACACTGATGCTTGATCAGGGAGTTTCTTTTCCTTTCCCTCACTCTGATTGTAAAGTCTGTTGTTGTTCATTGGGGACAATGCCTGTTTTAAGTGTGGGGGAGGGAACTAGTTGTAGTTTTTCTTTTCTTTGAATAAAGCTCCTGAATAATTTGAGAAGCTCAGGAGCATTTGTGTGTTGAGTTTTTAGTTGGCAAGTTTGTTAGATTTTGATTGATGTTGCACAGATTGCTTGCATGATTAATATGTGATGATTCCCCCTAGGCTGAAAAATGTTGAAAAAAATTTTGTGATTCCCATGTGAGATTGAAAACTGAACTTTGAGATTTTATTATGATGGCATGATTTATGATAAGTTTGGGGTGATAGGAAGCACACACTAGGGATAGAATCTCTGTCAAATAATTTGCAAAAAAATGTCCAGGTGAGGTTTTGAGCCTCCAACATGTTTTAAATTGTGTGAAAATCACTTTTTAAGTTGCACTTTCCTGAATTTGCTTGAATCTCTTTTTGGTTTGCATGATTATATGTTTGCTTCAAATGATTTAGGCATTTTCTTTGTAAATAGCTACTTAGCCTAAAAATAACCAATTCCTAATGCATGTTCCTTAGTTAGCCCCTTTGAGCCTATTAGCCTGTTACTTCTTGATAACCTAATGTTATAAGCCCAAAAATCTGGAAAACCATGTTAACCCGATCTTAGGATTAGGAGAGCATGTAATCTTAGAATGGGTGCAAGAAACTAAAGTTTGGGGTGGCTGCAAGGTGCAATGTGTTGTTTGGGATTAGGAAAAAGAAAAAAAAAGAAGAAGAAAAAAAAAATAAAAATAAAAAAATAAAAAAATAAAATAGAAAAAAATAAAAGTGAAAAAAATGCCAAAAAGAAATAAAAAGGTTGTAGTCACCCAAAGCAAAATGAAAAATGAAAAAGGAACTTGAGTTAAATTCAAATTGTAAATAATGTTCACGCTCTCTTAGTTCCTAGGGTCTTCAGCCTAGTTCCTTTGTATATCCTACCCTTAGCCAGGCCCCATTACAATCCATAAAAGACCTTCTGATGTTGCTTGCATGTTTTCTGTGGGAGTCATTAGGAGATGAAAATCAAATTTATGGGAAGTGCTTCTGAAAAGTGAAATTGAGTGAATTGTTGATAACCTGACAAAAAAAAAACTGAGCGATTGAGTGAACACAAATTTCCCTTGTGAGGAAGGCAGTTGTTTGGATTTGGTGATCTCCCTTTTGTATGTAACTTAGATCCCCTGCTTAGATTGATGATTGTTTGAATGATGAATTTCTCAATGTTTAGAATAAATGAATGTGGGGATTACTTTGTTTAAAAGGGGGGAACATTGAAAGAAAAATTCTTTTGAAAAATTGCTTGAAATCTATGGAAAGTTGATTGAATCTTTTGAGCTTGCCAGGTCTTTAGTCTTTTTATGTTTTTAAGTTTTAGTTTGCTTGGGGACAAGCAAAGTTTAAGTTTGGGGTATTTTGATGAGCCTCTGTTTGACTGGTTTTATAACTAGTCAAGACCTTGGCTTTGTGCTTATTTTATATCATTTTCACCCAAATTAGACTTTATTGTCCTTAAGTAATATTTTGAGTCTGTAAATTGTTTTTAAGTTAATTTAGTTGATTTAGAGTGAATAAAGTATTTATTTTATTTTTTTGAATTTTTGACCGCGCTGTCGCCACGCGCCAAAAAGAACGAGCGTTTACAAAATAATGTAGTATAGAGCGACAACTCGGATCGTCTCTCAAGGACTCTTTAGTTGTTGTTATTATTAACAGAAAAAGTTAGAAAAAGTCAGAATTGGGGGTTTTGGATTGAAAACTAAATTAAGAAGCAAAACAGAAAACAAAGCAAGAAAACAGAGCAGTTACCAAATAAGCTAAGCGATTAACCTACTGTTCTCGGTTTCCCAACTATCATCGGTTCAAGCAAATCCAAGCCCTAAGCAGATTCTAATCCCCTCCCGGTTGTAGCAATAATTCACAAGCGGAACCACTACTACAGATATATGTCCCTATTCCCGAATTAAGCAAACGGGGTTAAGCACTTCATGAACTAAGCGAACACGAAATGTACACACGCGAATTAAGCAAACGCGATTATATATAGGAACATGATATCACCGAGATAAACCAACACAACACAATATACTCCTGAATTAAGCAAACAGAAATATAAAGCATGGCATTGAAAAGAGAAAAGGAAATAAAAACAGGAAATACAAGAACCTCAAGTATGGATAGAAACCAATTACAGTAGATTAATCTAGGAGACTAGATCTCCATTACAGACATAAAAAGAAAAGAAAATAGACTACTGGAAACTACTACTACTACAGCCTAAGACTGGCTAAAACTAGCCAACTCTGACTAACTATGACTAACTATTTATATAAAATCTCTCAATATCTGAATGCCCTTTTATTAACTTCAACCTCTGCCTCTTAGCTTTCCAAAGCCACTTAATTTGCTTAATTATGAGTTAAGATGAGGGAGTTATGTCCACATTCAATTCATAGGGCAGCTGAAACGTCTCTATCTTCACATGGATTGGAGCCCCTCAAAACGTCTCTGTTTGGAATAATGGTCTTCATGAGAGTTAAAGCTCTTTGTTTGATCTTTCATTTGCCACCGGTTTCACTTCCAACCGACATCTACAGCCCAAGTTATGGCCCAATCTTCATGACTAGTTCAGGTTCCAGTGACAGCAATTATATTCTGACTTCCAGACTCGCGAGGCGAATGGATGCTCGCGAGGCGAACGCTTCAACTTCAAAACTGCCACAGCCGTGATCTTCAACACGGGCAAGCCGTGATCGTCTCTGACTTTTCAGAGTTGCAATACTCGCGGGGCGAGAGATCCTTCGCGGGGCGAGTGGCTCCAGATTTATTTTATTTTATTTTATTAACCTGAAAAACAAAAAAATAAAAGTAAATACTTTATTCACTCTAAATCAACTAAATTAACTTAAAAACAATTTACAGACTCAAAATATTACTTAAGGACAATAAAGTCTAATTTGGGTGAAAATGATATAAAATAAGCACAAAGCCAAGGTCTTGACTAGTTATAAAACCAGTCAAACAGAGGCTCATCATGTACCCTTACCTTGACATCTGATCTCATCATGCCGAGGCTTAGGAACCCCTATAGGATCCGTGTTATGAAGGTAGTCCGAAAAAAACTCAATAGCTTCTTCTGCAACATACCTTTGAACAATAGATGCTTCCGGACGATGAGGATTCTTCACGTACCCTTTCAAGATCTTCATGTAGCGCTCAACTGGGTACATCCATCTCAGAAAAACCGGCCCACATAATCTAATCTCCCTCACCAAATGAACAATTAAGTGAACCATTATGTCGAAAAAGGAAGGAGGAAAATACATCTCCAATTGGCACAAGATTGTAGCAGCCTCAACTTCCAAGTCATCCAACATACGGGGGTCAACGACTTTGCTACATATAGAATTGAAGAATGAGCACAATCGAGTAATGGCATGTCTCACATTTTTTGTAGCAATACCACGAATAGCAACGGGCAGAAGTTGTTGCATCAAGTTGTGACAATCATGAGACTTCAAGCCAACCAATTTAAGATCACTAGAGACAAGCCTCTTCATATTTGAAGAGTAACCATGTGGAACTTTGATGCCCTGAAGACACCCGCAGAAACTTTGTCTCTCTTTTTTTGACAAAGTATGACATGCTGACGGCAAATAAGTCCGCTTGCCATCCTCAACAACTGGAGCTAACTGCTCTCGTATACCCATAGCAACGAGGTCGAGACGAGCATTCACACCATCCTTTGTCTTGCCCTGAATGTTGAGAAGCGTCCCGATCACACTATCACACACATTTTTCTCCACATGCATCACATCAATGCAGTGTCTGACATCAAGCTTGCGCCAAGATGGAAAGATCAAAGAATATCGACCTCTTCTTCCATATGTTTTTCTCAACAGCTTTACCTTTCTTTTTGGACTTGCCGAATATAACATCGATCTCCTTTACCCTCTGATAAACCTGCTCTCCAATTAAGGCCGCCGACGCTTCTTCTGTCTCTTGGCATCCATTAAAAGCTTTTTTCAGCTTACGATATGGGTGATCACGTCTAAGAAATCTCCGATGCCCAAGGTAAACCGTCTTCTTTCCATGATGCAACTGAGTGTAGCATGTGCCTTCTTCACATATAGGGCATGCTTTATGCCCCTTGACACTGTACCCGGACAAGTTACCGTATGCTGGAAAGTCGTTGATGGTGCAAAATAACATGGCACGAAGCTTGAAAGTCTCATGAGAATACCCATCAACTACATCAACACCTTCCACCCACAACGTTTTCAAGTCTTCAATCAAGGGACCTAGATAAACATCTAAGTCATTTCCCGGTTGCTTTGGGCCCGAAATCATCATAGACAACATCATGTATTTGCGCTTCATGCACAACCAAGGGGGCATGTTGTAAATCACCAACAGAACAGGCCATGAACTATGAATACTACTCATGTTACCATAAGGATTCATTCCATCCGTAGCAAGTCCAAGCCTTAGGTTTCTTGGCTCATCGGCGAAATTTGGAAACATAGTATCGATATTCTTCCATTAAATAGAATCAGTAGGATGATGAACCTTTCCATCACGTTTCCTCTCATCATTATGCCATCTAAGATTCTTCGCATCTTTCGCATTGGCAAACAATCGCTTGAACCTTGGAATTATTGGAAGATACCACAACACCTTCGCAGGAGGACCCTTTTCTCTCACATCATCAACATCATCATCACCATCATCACCACCCTTCACTTTGTATCGTGATAACCCACATTTGGGGCAATCGTGTTTGTCTTCATGAACACCGGTGTACAATATGCAATCATTGGGGCATGCGTGTATCTTCTTATACTCCATACCCATAGGATACAATACCTTCTTGGCCTCATAGTTACGTTCAGGCAATGTGTTGTCCTCCGGAAGCAAGTCTTTCAACACTTCAAGCAATTCCGTGAAGCTTTTATCGCTCCAACCATTTCTCGCCTTCACACAAACCAATTTTAGCACCGCCGACAACCGTGTATGAGTAGTACACCCTGGATATAAAGGCTTATCCGCATCACCGCACAACCTATCATACACATGCGCTCGATGAAAAGATTCTTGTCCAATATCACGGATCATGTCCTCTACTCGATCATCCTCCATATCTACGTCAACGTCCACACTTTGGGAGACACTCGCCGTATTACTACTTAACAACATATCACCATGCCATATCCATCTTGTATAACTCAAGCAAATCCCTTCACAAATCAAATGAGTACGTATATCCTTCACCGTACATTTCCTCGTATTCAAACACTTAACACAAGGACAACAGAACATTCCATTACTATTAGGAACATTCCTTTGAGCAAATTCTATAAATTCTCCCACCCCCTTCAAATACTCAGCACTAGTACGCTTACAAACCATCCAACTACGATCCATAACTAGATAGGTCCTGTAGATATACAAAACAGATATATATCCAATATAAGGACAATACGGGAGATTGAAAACTATAGTTTTTGAAGATTAATTGCCAAGCACTGGTCACGGCCTGGCAGTGATGTCCATCACTACCGTAACGCAAATCGAATGCAGACCATGCCATCACAGCAGCGGAATCGATCACGGCCTAGCCGTGATTAGCATCACGGTCGTGACGGATCAACCAAAGATAGCAACATGCACTCAAAACCAAAAATAGAGACGTACATTCCAAACAACTCAAACTCACGGTTTCAAGTTTCAACTACTGAGACTACAGTTTCAACATACACTCAAAACCAAAAATACAAAAATGTGCCCTAAATACTCACCAGACATAGGTGCTCGCGTGGTGGTGGGGAGGGGAGCTCGAGTGGTGGCCAACGTTCGATGTGGTTACTGAGAGCAGAGGGACAAGGAGAGTTAGTGCGCGGGAAGGGGAAAGAGAGATGTACGTCAAGTTATTGCAAAGAATGAATGGAAAGACAGAGTTAGGGTTAATAGTGTACCTCACGGTGGTGGCGAAGAAGCCCTCGCGGTGGTTGCGGTGGAGATGAGCTCGCGATTAGGGTTCTGTGCTGGGTGAGAGTGAGAGTGAGGGTTGAGAGTGATTTAGGGTTGAGCGTGATGAAAAGAGAAAAGAGACGTACGTACAGAGCGAAGTGCAGAAGGCGCGCGGGTGTAAACGTTATATAAAACAACATTTAACGTCAGTTGTATTAAACAACTGACGTTACAATTAATTTTTTAACGTCAGTGTTATTAACAAACTGACGTTAAATATTAATATTTTTTTAAAAAAACACTTTTAACGTCCGTTGTTGAATACAACTGACGTTAAAAGTGTTAAAGTAACATTCTTCTGTAACAGTCTGTAATACTGCCTCTTCTTTTCCTCTATATTTCTATTCCTTCACAAAATGGCTCTGAGACCTGTGTTAATTGAGTGACAACAGGGCATTTCAGATAGCTAGGGATATAGGATTATTTACGTCAGCTATTTATTTAACTGAAGTAAAAATCACACTTTTAACGTCAATTGTATAAACAACTGACGTTAAAAATAAATATTTTTTATTTTAAAAACACTTTTAACTTCAGTTTTATTCAACAACTGACGTTAACAGACCTGTGTGACAACAGGGCATTTCAGATAGGGATATAGGATTATTTACGTCAGCTGTTTATTTAACTGAAGTAAAAATCACACTTTTAACGTCAGTTGTATAAACAACTGACGTTAAAAATAAATATTTTTTATTTTAAAAACACTTTTAACGTCAGTTTTATTCAACAACTGACGTTAAAAGTGTATCTTCCTATTCCTTCGAGCGTTTTCTTTTCTGCACGTTTATAATATATGACTGCCAACTCCCAATGCGCCTTGGAACCTAATGCTCTTAATGATCAATTTAATTTTTTAGCAACTTACGACGCCTAGTAACTTCATCCCCTACTCCTATAAATAGCTTCCTTCCTTCCTTTAATTTTTCTGCTTCACAATATGGCTCTGCCATGGAGATTAACTTCATCACTCTTTCTCCCTATACCTAGACTTAAAGGTCTCTGTCTTAATGGTCAAACAACTTCTGAGGTTGTGTAAATCGCATTACATGGGTGATAAGGGTGTGTAAATCGCATTATGTGAATTGCACACACCATCATCCTTCTAGAGAATCAGCAGCTACAGTTCCAAAACCTCAGCTTTGGAACCAAGTGGCTGTTCCAAGAATATTGCTGAAACAGATCGAGTGCACCCTTCACTCTGCCACGGCTCCAAAGTGACTGTGGATTCAGATGGAGCATCGACTTCAAATGAGGGAGGGGATGCATTCAATGTTGGAGATTCTGAGGACAGGACTGAGAAGAAAATGATGTTGAAGCAGAAACTTTTTTATATTTTAGTGCTATCTTGCGGAAATTTTTTATCTTTTAAACATGTAATTGTAACTTATGAATCGCTTCAATGAGATACGATTTGATTATACATATATAACTTGTTTTATGTTAAGTGTTTATTTATTTTAATTTGCACAAGAATTTGTTAATTTACTAATTCAAGCTAATTAATTAAGATTAAAAATAAACTTTTTAAAAAAAAAAAGATTAGAAATAAACTGCACTATATGGAGTGATGATCTGCGTTAAGAGTGACAACAAGGAGATGACAACGAAAGAAAGATAGGAATGAGTTGATTATTTACGTCAGTTATTTATTTAACTGGAGTAAAAATCACACTTCTAACGTCAGTTTTATAAACAACTGACGTTAAAAGTTTTAATAATTTCTTGCAAAACACTTTTAACGTCAGTTCATTAAACAACTTACGCAAATAGTGATTTAATATTTACAAAACTGCCACCGCCTCACTTTTAACGTCAGTCCTTAAAACAACTGACGTTAACAGTGAATTAATGAAGTCTGATATTTACAAAACTGCCACCGCCCCCTTTTTAACGTCTAGTTTTTGGTTAACTGATGTAAACCTTTACCGTCTAATGTATATTTTCCACTAGTGAATGTTCTCGAGTAAAACAAGAAACTCCTCTGCAACGTCTATATTTGCATCCCACAGTACAACAGCAAAAACCACACTAGTGGAAAATATACATTAGACGGTAAAGGTTTACGTCAGTTAACCAAAAGCTAGACGTTAAAAAGGGGCGGTGGCATTTTTGTAAATATCGAACTTCATTAATTCAATTTTAACGCCGATTGTTGTAAGGACCGACGTTAAAAGTGAAGTGACTCACTTTTAACGCCGGTTCAATAAACAATCGACGTTAACGATGAACATTTTAACATCAGTTCTTTATCGAACTGACGTTAAAAGTGAGTCACTTCACTTTTAACGTCAGTCCTTACATCAACAGACGTTAAAGGTTATTTTAATAATTTTTTTATCTAGTATACGTACCCTTCCGCATTGCCTTCCTCAAAGTTTCAGTTTCACAGTTGCTTTGATGTTTTGTGTTTCTGTTTTGAAAACTAAAATATATGTGTGAAGTATAAGTTGAATCAATAACCCAAACCGGATCTCATTCATGAAGTGTAATACAGACTGATACAGAAGATTGAAAGGGTTTAAAATCCTCTGAAAAGTTACATTGAAAGGGTTTAAAATCCTAAACATTTGTTGAGGCTTCGTTCCCTTCACGGGTGAGCAAGAGAGGAGAGTCGAGCGACTGAGTTTTCCAGAATTCAATGAGGAGGTTGTGTGGCAAAGCATAAGGCCACTTTTGGAACCCCTTATCACACCCGAAACATTAAAGCTACATCCCATCAGAGAGTTTTATGAAATATGCCAAAGGGAAAACTATACTCCAAATGTGACCATGTCTAGCAGTGATGGTGTTACTCATGTTGGAATCGAGGTACATGCTGATAATGTGGTCATTCATAAGCTGAGGTTTTGGAACTGTAGCAGCCGATTCTCCGGAAGGATGATAAGGTGAGCAACTCACATTAAGTGATTTACAGAACCTTATCACCCATGTTATGTGATTTACACAACCTCAGAAGTTGTTTGACCATTAAGACAAAGATCTTTGAGTCTAGGAATAGGAAGAAAGAGTGATGAAGTTAATCTCCATGGCAAAGCCATATTGTGAAGCAGAAAATAAAAGGAAGGAAGGAAGCTATTTATTGGAGCAGAGGATGAAGTTACTAGGCGTGGTAAGTTGCTAAAAAATTAAGTTGATCATTAAGAGGATTAGCTAGGTTCCAAGGTGAATGGGTAAGTAGCACAGTAGTCAAAGGAATGAATGTTTTTGCAGAAACCTATATACCTTTAACGTCAGTTGTTTAATACAATTGACGTTAAAACTTGTTTAAATAAAAAATATTTATTTTTAACGTCAGTTGTTTTATACAACTGACGTTAAAAGTGTGATTTTTACTTCAGTTAAATAAATAGCGGACGTAAATAATCCTATATCCCTATCTGAAATGCCATGTTGTCACTCTTAACACAGGTCACTCCATATATATAGTGCAGTTTATTTCTAAACTTTTTTTTTAAACAAGTTTATTTTTAATCTTCATTAATTAGCTTGAATTAGTAAACAAATTCTTGTGCAAATTAAAATAAATAAACACTTAACATAAAAACAAGTTATATGTATAATCAAATCGTATCTCACTGAAGCGATTCATAAGTTACAATTAAATGATTAAAAGATAAAAAATTTCTGCAACATAGCCCTAAAATATAAAAAAGTTTTGCTTCAACATCATTTTTTTCTCAGTCCTGTCCTCAGAAACTCTAATGGATGCATCTCCTACCTCACTTGAATTCCATGATGCAAAAGTGAATCCACATTGAAATGGATCTATGCATCTTCTCCTTCACTGGAATTCCTTGATGCATCGTCTTGAATCCACAGTCACTTGCTTCCAATGCAAAGTGAAAGGGATGACGGGGATGAAATAAAGTGAGGGAATCACATTATGTGATTTACCCAACCTTACCATCCATGTTATGTGATTTACTCAACCTCAGAAGTTTTTTTACCATTATGACAGAGACCTTTAAGTCCAAGAATAGGAAGAAATAACAACACCTCAAATATGATAGAGGCATATTGTGAAGGAAAAAGCACGAAATATAGAGGAAAAGAGGGGGTGTAATACAGATCGACTGATACAGAAGAATATGGTTCTTTATATAGAGAAGAGAGACTACCTGAATTTCTTTAAAACTGATCTAAAAACTTAATGCTCATTAAGAGGATTAGGTTACAAGGTGAATGGGTAAGTAGCACAGTAGTCAAAGGAATGAATGTTTTTGCAGAAACTAATAAACTTTTAACGTCAGTTGTATAATACAACTGACGTTAAAAGTGTGATTTTCAGTTAAATAACTAGTTGACGTAAATAATCCTATATCCTATATAGAGAAGAGAGACTGATATTCTTGAAAACTGATCTATAAACTTAATACTCAGGGGTAGTAACACAGTAGTAAAAGGAATTAATGTTTTTGCATAACACTTTTAACGTCAGTTGTCTTCAACAGCAGACGTTAAAAGTTTTTTATTTTTTACGTCAGTTTCTTAATAAAATTGACATTAATTAAATATACTTTAACGTCAGTTTTTACAAACCACTGACGTAAAATGTTGTTTTATTTTGATTATAACGTTTACACCCTCGTCCTTTAACGTCAGTTTTTACAAACAACTGACGTAAAATGTTGTTTTATTTTGATTATAACGTTTACACCCGCGCGCCTTCTGAACTTCGCTCTGTACGTCTCTTTTCTCTTTTCATCACGCTCAACCCTCACTCTCAACCCTCACTCTCACTCTCACTCTGCCCTAATCGCGAGCTCATCTCCACCGCAACCACCGCGAGGGCTTCTTCGCCACCAACGTGAGGTACACTCTTAACCCCTAACTCTGTCTTTCCCGCTCATTCTTTGCAATAACTTGACATCTCTCTTTCCCCTTCCCTCGCACTAACTCTCCTTGTCCCTCTGCTCTCAGTAACCACATTGAACGTTGGCCACCACTCGAGCTCCCCCCCACCACCACGCGAGCGCCTATTTCTGGTGAGTCTTTAGGGCACATTTTTTTATTTTTGGTTTTGAGTGTATGTTGAAACTGTAGTCTCAGTAGTTGAAACTTGAAACTGTGAGTTTGAGTTGTTTGGAATGTCTCTATTTTTGGTTTTGAGTGCATGTTGCTCTGCTAGTTGATCTGCCACGGCCGTGATGCTCATCACGGCTAGGCTGTGATCAGTTCTGCATGTGAGGGTCTGGTTCAGTTGGCACTTTACGGCCGTGATGGACATCACTGCCAGGTCGTGACCAGTGCTTGGCAATCTTCAAAAACTATAGTTTTCAATCTCCCGTATTGTCCTTATATTGGATAGATGTTTTGTATATCTACAGGACCTATCTAGTTATTTTTATTTATACTTATATATTTATTTTGAGTTATAACCTATGTTAATACATATATATTGTTTCTGAACAGGCATACATATGGATCAGTCGGATAGCCCACATGCACGGGAGGACAGTGGGGGCTTCGCAGGACCCGATCACGCCTACGCCTGATTCTAGTGTAAGTTTACATGTTATATACTATCTTTAGTCCTTCTTTTTAATGTAAGTTTATAATGTTACAACCCTCTATTTTATCATTTTTTTTGTCCATACAGACATCACAGGCTCATAGGAAACGGGGTAGAGGAGCCACCTCGTTGAAGAAACTAGAGAAGGACAGGCAAAGCGGACAGAAGCTTGAGGTGCCCTTCGATGCTAATCTCAATGCCCAGGGACCCCGTGCTAAAGAATTTAATAAGTGGGTGTTTCTACAAGCGAAGCAGCACGTAAGCATCAACTACAACCACTGGAATGACGTTCCACAGAACGTTAAGGATCAGATTTGGGAGGCTATCGCGGCATTTTACCTTTACATTCGTTTGATTTACATTATTAGATAATTATTCGATTTATAATCCATCCAGTTGTTATGTATTTAATGTGTAGGTAGCTTGGACTGTGACAAATGACGAGGATCATCGTCATAAATGTATGAAAATGGCATCAAAGTGTTGGAATGGGTTCAAGCATGATCTTACCAGGTACTATGTATCTGGGAAGAAGCGGCTTGATAAAATGATCTCGGATTATCCCTGGATTGATCAGGATACTTGGGATATGTTTGCCAGGAGTCGACAGGATGGAGAATTTCAGGTTGATTGATTAAGTTAATTTTGTATGCTTATTATAGGTCATTTAACTGTATTTAATTATGTGTTTTTGTTTGAATAGGCTAAGGCAAATAAGGGTCGACAGAATCAGGCGAAGAACGTCCACCGCCACACCATGTCTCAGGATGGGTACCAGACTCGGATCGAGCAGATGATGGCGGATAGGCTGAGGGCGAAGCAGGAAGAGCACTCTGCTAGGATTGAAAGAGGAGAGGAGCCTGAGGGCACACCATTAAGTCCTCCATCGGACATCGACCGCGAGGATGTCTGGTTAGCCGACCGCATGACAAAGATGGGATCTTTTAAAGTTGATGCCACTCGCGAAGTGGCAGATAAGATTGTAAGTAAATAATTAACTTGATTTCAATTGATATTTGTATACATATTTACAACACTTTTCACTTGCACGTTTTTTTCATTTTTTTCATTGTAGATGGATCTTAAAGCACAATCCTCCCAGGGCTCATTCGTCCCTTCTGGACGGCGAGACTTCTTGATGACTGCTCTAGGCAAGAAAGACCATCCTGGTCGGGTTCTCGGTGTTCCTGGGAACGTGACCATCAAAGAATATTATGGCAAGTCTGCTTCACGAAAGCGGGTGGTCGATGAAGCATCAATTTTGGCTGACATTACTCAGCACCTCATGTCCAACCCAGCTATTACAACACATCTGATGCAAAGCTTAATATCCAACCCGAAATTCAAGCAGGCGCTTTCCATAGAGCTTTCCTCCGTCGGTACATCCCAGGACACTGCAAGGCATGCCAACCCTTCACATGTGAGAACAAAAGAGAATTTTAGTAGGGCACATGTGGAGGACGATGAGTTGGCAGCTACGGAGTGGGAGTTCGAAGTCCGACGCCATGAGCATGAGTTGGAAATAAAAAGGCGTGAGCTTGAGTTGGACTCCAAACGACGTGAGCTCGAAATGTTAACAAAGGTATGTATTCATTATTAATTCCCAAATTAGTCAAATAATTACTTGTGTTTTTTTAATTATCAACAACTTATCTATTTTATTTTTCCTAAACTGAAGGCCAAGTCGACGTCGGTGTCGCTGTCACCTATCACTCGTTTGTTCTCACTTGGTGAGGATTATGCGTTTGAGATTTTTGAATGTCCATTGGAGAACTATGGATGGGTGGCATGCCCAGATCAATGGAGGATATTTACCTTCTGGGGTGACGATCTCGGGAACGCCTGCAGAAATAACGTCTGGATGAACAACAATGTTTTCCGTCTCTGGTGCACGTAAGTTAATTTTAATTTTATAACTTATTTATTTTTGTTATTTTTCCATTTAATAATTTATTTTAATTCCAATATATATATTATGTAATTAACATCCACACCTTTTCATATATTAGGTATCTCCATCGTCTTCAGCTTGATAAGAGAGTTGCATCAGTTTACGGCTTCTTAGATCCGTCAATCCTTCTGCCCGATTTCTTTGTTGGCGATGCATTGAGTAAATACTTAGGGAACTTGTTGGGAGACAATCAGAAAGAATTATATCTGGCTCCCTACTGTATGAAAAGCCATTGGCAGTTGTTCGTACTTCACCCGTCTAGGCATACTGTCATATTCTATTGCTCTCTCCACCAACAAAGCCACACGGTGGTGTTGGAAGTCAGAAATAAGTAAGTAACTAATCTTAAATTTAATTTAAGTTTTAATATTAGTTGTTTTTAGTTTATTACACACATGATATATGAATTTGTTAATTGATCGACATGATTATTTGTTTATGATAGCGCGCTGAAGGCGAGTAGCATAAGTTGCGCCAACGGGAGAAGTAGGACTTCTAAGGCTAAAGCAAATCTTGTATGGAACATCATCAAGGTTTGGTAGTTTATTTATCAAATAATTAATATTATAATTACTAATTTATATGTATATTCAACTGACATTGAAATTAATTTTGTTGGTAGTCTCGATTTCAAAATGACGGGTGGTCGTGCGGTTATTATGTGATGCTTCATATGCTGAACATAGTCTCCACATCTATTACGGATGGATGGAATAAGGTAATATTTAAACAACTTGTTAAATTATATATTATAGTTTTGAAGATGACTTGCATTGATGTTATTGTTATTATTTGAACGTGTGTAGGCATTTAACGACCAATTGCCTATTCAAGAAGATGAGTTAAGAGACTTGAGGATGCGCTTCGTTGAATTCTTCTTCAAATATGCAGCTGAAAAAGGAATTGACAAGATACCTCCGCAATACTTAGATAAATAGTTTTTTTGTTAAACTTTAGAAACTAATTAATAACATGTATATATATATCCTTAGATTGGTAGTTTTGTTTTTTAGACATTGGAACTAAAATTTATTTATATATATACATGGGTTTTGGTTTTAAGTCCCCCCATTGTTCCATTTTTCCTTTGCAATTCTATAATGTGTGTGATATTCTGTGTTACTGGGATATTTACTGAATGCAGGGATAGCTGAGAGGAGTGATATTTTAAAACTGAATTTAAAAAAAAAAATCTACTAACGTCAGTTGTATCAAACAACTGACGTTAATAGTATTTTATAAAATATACAAGACTATATTAACGCCGATTGTAATAAACAACTGACGTTAAAATTAAACCTTTAACGTCAGTTCTTTATAACAACTGACGTTAGTTTTACAAAATTAACGTCCGTTGTCTTAAAGAACTGACGTTAATAGTTTTATGTTTAACGTCAGTTGTTTAAAAAACTGACGTTAATTTTTACAAAATTAACGTCAGTTTTGTTAAAGAACTGACGTTAATAGTTTTATATTTAACGTCAGTTCTCAACTGACGTTAAAATATTAACTATTAATGTCAGCTGTATTTACGTTAGTCAGTATTCTGACGTAAAAAATCAATTTTAACTGACGTAAAAAGCACTTATTGCACTAGTGCCAAGAAAATAGATACATTGCAAGGGTGAGATACCGACAAATGAGTTTCATCATGATAACCACATGCACGACACACAAACAACTGCATAAACACGTACACACACACATACTTCACATGAATCCTCAAAATAAATACCATACTTTAAACAATGGGATTCATAACCGACAGTCATCGCAATTTATAAGAAATGCATGACACTTCAACATCCATCCATTTACTTCCTAATCTCTGGAGATCCCAACTTCCATTCAATAACATCAATTATTTTGTCCGTTAAGGTTCCGAGATCCAACTATTTAAGTAACGTAACTCACTAGGATGCGAGCTCCAACCATCATCTTATCGTAATTCACATGAACTCCAATGATAGTCGTAACATAACTCGACCTATAAAATATCTCAAATATCCGAGCTCCAGAAATAGTCGTAGCATAGCCCGGCCTTTCCTAGACCCACTATCCAATCCACCAAAGGAAAGTCTATCGATTCATGCATGTAAAACATTTATTCGCGTCACTTTTCTTTTTCGTTCATTCTTCCCTTGTCGAGCCTCAAAGGCACCCAACCATTCTTAATTAAACATTAAGACTTTTGATTCTCAACACATGACACACAGTTCGAGTGCTCAATCACGAAGCCCTAGATCGATGCATCAGTCTTAGGTTCGCAGGTATGGGATACAAAGTTCACCACATCATTTACCGAACACAAAGTCCACAACATATTTTACAGGACACGAAGTCCATAACAACTAACAGGATTCATGATCCACGTGTTAACTGAACACTAGAATCCTGACGTCTCGACTACTAGGTTCACTTTTCTTCTTTAACATCATTTTCGTTCTGTGAAACAACAAATACAAAACAAAACCTTCGAAACTTATCCAAGTTTGTCTGAATTATTTTCGCAGAGTAAAATCCCTTTGCATAAAATCTTTTCTGTTGAAAATCATTTATAAAATGTTAAATTGTAGAGAAATGCATTTTCACTACAAAAAAAGGTTATTTAGCGACCGAAAATAGTGACCGAATTTGTTGGTTACTGTTTGCGACCGAAATGGCGACCGATTGTAGGATCTAAATCAAACACTAATTAGAGTTGATATTGCGACCGAAATAGCGACCGAAATAGAGCGTAGCAGAGTTATCGGTCTCTATTTCGGTCGCAAAATAAAGGAAAGTAAAAGTAAAATATTTATGACTCTTTAGCGATCGAAATGGCGACCGAGTTAAATGCAACGGTTAAATTTTATTTATCTTTGCGACCGATATTAAATCGGTCGCTAAACTGCGTGTAAAAAATTAAAATAGAGCGTGTTAGCGACCAAATTTTAAATCGGTCGCTAAATTTATGAATTCAAATTTCAAATTAACCCATTTAGTGACCGATTTAGCGACCGAATTATTCGGTCGCTAAAACTAAAATCCCTAAATCGCGATTTCCTTCCTCTCTTCCCCCATTTATCTATTTTCTTCTCTTCTCTCTCACACGCAGGCAGCGCAACAGCTCCACCCCGGCCACCACCTCCTCCAGCTCCTCTCTGGCCACCACCTCCTCCACACGGTAAGCATACATCTCTCTCTCCCTCTCCTTCTCTCCTTCTCTCTCTCACTCGCGTCTCTCTCTCCCTCTCCTTCTCTCCTTCTCTTTGTCACTCGTGTCTCTCTCTCCCTCTCCTTCTCTCCTTCTCTCTCTCACTCGAGTCTCTCTCTCCCTCTGTCTCTCTCTCTTTGCAGGTTTTGCGCGATTTGCAGGCTCTGTTTGCAGGTTTTGCGCGGTTGAGAGAGCACCATATTGGGGGGCCGCACCTCAATCTCTGCAACTGCGAAGGGTAGGTTATTCAAGTTCCTCCCTTTCTTCTTTCAATCCAAGATCGTGATTGCACTCATCATTCAATAGGTGGAGTAGCAAGTTGTATTTTGTTTAATCTTCATGTTGTTATACTATTTGATTGGTTGAACCTTTGATCTATGTGATGTTGCCTGTTGATGATTGAAGCTGTTAAGCATTGAAAATTAGATTTTCTGTTCTCTATTACTTGCTAAACTGTTTGGTATTGATCAAATGGGTAAAGTTTATGGGGATTATTGTCTTGTTTGAACAGTATGATAGGTGTTGAGGGTAATGATAGCAGGGTGTTTGATTAAAAGCCTGAATTACCATGATTTGTAAAATATATATTTTTGCTAGGTGGTGCAGGTGCTGATTGGTTTTTAATTGTACTTTAAAATTGCTTGTTTTATGACTACTTGAGTTCTGGTATTTTAGTGTTTATAGGATCATTATACTTCTGCCACCTTTTCGCATATATCCAATTGGTTCTAATCTAGTTTTGTTTCTACTTTTTAAATCCCTCTTTTGGTGTAGCTAAAGGTAAATAATATTTTTGTGATGTTAAAAATGAAAATAACTTAACTTAATGATCATTGTTTTAATTTGATTGACCTTTTATGATATTTATGCTATGGTTATTGCCTAAGAGGATTTTTGATTTCGCAAGTCATCTTGGTGAACATGCTACGCTGGTTTATCTCATGTGCATTGCTCCATTTTACCACTTTTCTTTTTATTACTTCTTTTATTTTACCTCTCTGTTTAGCGTCCCTGCACTATCAGTTCCCCACACTCTCTTCCCTTCCATTCACGCCACCTGCACACGGTACACAACACACTTTGGGCACACTTATATAAGTTGTTGAAGTACATAACATACCTTTTTTTTTTATTGCTTTGCCACTAAAACAATGCCCGGCATAAACAAGCTATGGTACTGATATGTAATGAAAATGTTTTGTTTATACTTTTATGAGTGGCAAGTGTGCAAGTAGGTTAATTATTTCCAAGTTTATACTTTTATCACAAGAGCCTTTGATGATGTTATTATTTTTTCTTAGAGTTTTCTTTGTCTATTGACAACCGCACTAGTCATCACCCGTTTTCACTATTTGCTTGGAGTTGAGGTAGGTCAAATACTTTATCTTTTTCTTTGTTGCTAGTGGTTCTTGAAGACTTTGAATTGATTTGTTGATTGTTAGTGAAGAGTTGAGCTCAATAGGATTCTAGTTGTGTGATGGTAGATTAGAAATGATGCATGTGGTTGAAATTGAATATGTTGTTTGTTAGTGGAGAGCTGAGCTCAATAGGATGCTGGTTGTGTGCTGGTAGATTAAAATTGATGCATGTGGTTGTAAACTTTATATGTTGTTTGTTAGTGGAGAGCAGAGCTCAATAGGATGGATGTGTCAATTCTATGCCTTGATTGCCATTTTTATGTCCTTATTAACGTTTTTGTCGCTAAAATCGTGCTCTGTATATAGAGTTAAATTTGTATCTTCTGTTATGGTTAATGAGTTAGAATAGCCTTAGTGGGAGCAGAGCTCAATAGGATGTGATATTGTCAAAAAGGCGGGATGCTTGTTGTGTGTTGCTAATTTAGAAGTTATGCATGTGTTTGACAATTATGTGTTACTTGTTAGTGGAGAGCGGAGCTCAATAGGATGTTTGATACTATATTTTATCTAAGTTTGTATTGAAATATGCTTCAATATATATTTGTTGAAGTATGTTGCAATCCTTATAAGTCAATGGATTTATTTTCTGCTAGAGTTAATTATTAAGTTATGAAAGCCTTAGTTTCCTATTTGAGATTCAATATTAATGAGCATGCGTACCTTCTCAGGGCACGCATGCTCATTGTATTGAATCTTGAATTGTCCAAGTGGGACAGTTTGGGAAAAAACCTTTTTCACACTCGTACAATAGTCATTTCAATGTTCAAATGCCTTATATACTTGTTGAAATCTCGGTCTGATGCATTTCCTTTTGTTCTCCTGGTGCATACTTTATCGTGGTGATCCTCACCGTGCTCGAGTCATGTACTTGGAGACCGATGGGAAATGCTGCCAAAATTTTGTCAAGTATAAGGTATTTGAATATGGGAATAACTATTATTAGCCGAGTGTGGTAAAGGTTTCTTCTCGAATGGGATAGGTTCATACCTTGTCATAAGAACGAGATTGATGGAGTTATTGGAATGCTCCGTAATATATAAGTGTTATTGTAGGATTGGTCAGGCTATTTAATTGCCAGCAATGGATATTCCGGAGAATCGGAAATGGATGTATCGTAGGTTGGATCGGAATAAATGTCTTAGGGAAGAGTATAGAGTTGGAGTGGCTGAGTTTATAGAGTTTGTTGTTAGCCAGGGGAGATTTATACGGTTGGGCGGTGATCATTTGAGGTGTCCTTGCAAAAGCTGCAAGTGCCAATCTTTCAAAAATGTGGATGGAGTTGTAGCCGATCTTTATGAGAAGGGCTTCATGCCAGATTACTATTGGTGGAGTAACCATGGTGAGACGTTGCCTGATTTAAACCCGATTGTGTTTGAAGGTTCGTACTATGGAAGTGGTGACCGGAGGGAAGAATTGAATCCATACGAGCAGATGATAATGGATCATGCTGGACCATCGGTTGGTGTTGTACTAGAAGAAGATGGGGGAGAAGATGGTGGAATGGGTTCCCAATACGTAGAGGAGAATCCAAATCCCGAAGCTCAAAGATTCTATGATATGCTGAGTGCTGCACGATCTCCATTGTGGGAAGGATGTCGGGAGTACACGGAGTTGTCGATGTGCATGGAATGGTTGAGTATCAAATTTGACTACAATATGCAAGAAGGCTATTTTAATCGCCTCACCAGGTCAGTGTCCAAGGCATTGCCAGAAGACAATCGGATGCCTACTAGTTTCTATCATGCTAAGAAGTCTGTGGAAAATTTGGGTCTGGGGTGTTTGAAAATTGATTGTTGCCCGAATGGATGTATGTAGGTTAAGCATCTTCATTTGTTTCAATACATTTTATCTCCTTAAATATATAGCATGTATAAGAATAATATAATATTTGATTTTTTAGGTACTAGATCCAGAAAACAATGTTCAAAATCCATTGTTGACAAATTTGACATGGGGGCCTAACAGATGGGTTACATCATGGAATACTTACATTGTAAATGGATATAAATTTAACACAAAAACATGGAATGAAGGAATTCAGTCATGTAACTATGGTGTTTGTGTGCGAGCCACTGATGGCAATGTAGAGGATGATTTCTATGGGGTTCTAACTGACATCCTTGAACTCGATTATACCGGTTTCCCCGTGATGAAGTTAGTTATCTTCAAGTGTGATTGCTTTGATCCTACTCTTGACGTAGGGACAAAAATCGATAAAAAATATGGTATTGTTCAAGTTAGGCTGTCTCGTAGGTATAATAAGGCGTACGACCCATTGATTTTTTCACAACAGGTGGATCAGGTTTATTACTCGCCATATCTCGAAGGACATCAAGGCTGGTTGGGTGTTATTAAGATAAAGGCTCACAGTATAATTACTGATAATTGTTGACGGATCTGGGCAAGTATACCCAGTCGTACAAGTAATACGGTGGTGAGACCGATATCGTTCCCACGAGGATTGGTTGTCAAGTACCAATTCACAACTTCGGCAACTATCTAGGCTAAACTTTGAAGGGAGATCAAAACATAATATAAAGCAATAAAATATTTTTGATCTTTTTGGGAATTTTAACAAACACTTGGAATGCGAAAAGAGGTGTTGGGATTAAATTTCACTAAACCTTAGCCTCATGCAATACCAAGATCACCAATCCAGTTTATACTTCAAATATTAAAATCAACCCACGAAATTACTCAAGCCCTGATTCCTCAGATGACAAGAGCCTAAATCCATTAATAGACCATAATTCCTTAGGTGGCCTAGATTAATGAATTTGCATTAAGATTAAGGATTGTGCGATTACTAATAAACCAAACCCCATTCCTAGATGCGAGGTTTACTAGGTGAATAATTCCAGATCAAGAAATGATAAGAACGTCCCCATTGCAAATCAATTCCCAAAATCAGTTCATGGGTGGCTAAGCCACAAAAAGCATTAAGCAAAGGAATTAAACACTAATAGAGAAAGCATAAACATAGATTGATAAATCAAGGCAATTACATAATATTCAGTTAAGCTACATCTAATCCCAACAAAAAGGGATTAGCTACTCATGATAGAGGAAATTACAAAAGAGAAAGAGAGAAGAGATGAAGAAAACTCATGACGAATCCTCCAACCTTCTTCCAATCCAATTCTTTTCCAGTCCAAGAGCATAGAGAACACGCCCCTTTTTGTTTCCCAAGAGTCTCCCTAGGGTAAAAGTGCTCTTAGGTTAAAAATCCTAATTTTCTGTCTGAACTAAGTCTCACTCCTTTGTTGGCACTGCTGTGCATATATAGTGCAGGTCTTTAATCTCCAAAATCAATCAGGCTTGAATGCGTGGGCCCCTGCCAGATTGCTTCTAGCGTTGACTTTCTTCTAATTGCAATTGAAGTGCAATTTCAATTCATTCTCTTGAACTCACGTGGGGTCAGCATTTAGTAACATATTGAATTTGAATTTCAATAAGATTCTTTAAGTGAATTTAATTTCCCAAGACAATCATTCTTTCTTCACAAATTGGCGTGGGCCCTCCTTGCATTAATTATTAGAATCAATTTGATTTTCAAAACCAAAATAAACGTTGCTGGCCCTTTCCAAATTTGCTTTATGTTAATTGCCAATTTCTTCAATCAATTGTAAATGGATTCATGTGATTTACTTCAGTGATTTGCTGCAGCTTCTATCATTTATAAATTGAAGACCAATTCCTCTCTCCATTTACGGTAAGTCATTAATATCCAAATCATCCAATCCATCAATTAGGCCTCTTACATTGTTGCTGGACTTTTGTCAATTGCCATCAAATATTTCCATTCCAAATTAAATTGGAGTCATCCAATATCTTCACTTTTCAAGCTCCAACTTAATCCAGGCTCATCATGGCTCATCTTGGCTCAACTTGGGCATTTAATCCTTAATTCCTGCAAAACAACACCACAAAACCACCTTACTCGTTCCAAGGGAAAAACTAACAAAAATCAAAGTAAAATTGCCTAAACTATATGAAAATGCATGCAAAATTGTTCATGAAATATGATGTGAAATCACACTATCAATAATGTAATCAACCATCCTGAATAGGATGCTCCGTACCAAGATGATGAGTTTTCAAGACCCCACGTACCGTTGCAAATTACGCCGGACATTATTGTTAATTCTCTGGCGAAAATTTCCGGAAATGGGGAAGAAGTTGAAAGAGAGTTAATGGATCAATCCGAGTTGGACGCATCTAGCGAAGGCACATTCCGATCAAGTGAGAGTGATGAGAGTGTGGGTGAATTTAGTGACAGAGATTCTACTTAGGTAATTTATTTATGTCATAATTCATTGTGTAAATGTCATTCTACTTAGGTAATTTATTTATGTATTATTTACACTGTTGTGTAATCATCTTTTCATTTTTTTACACAGATGGCAGATTCCTCTAAAGGTAGAGGTCGTCGTGGTGGTCGTGGCATAGGTCGTGCTGCGAGAGTCCCTTCGCCGGCCGACCCACAGCCTTCAGATCGAGACCACCCTACTAGTACCTCTGTGGACGGGACACCTCAGGGTGATTGAGTTGCACCCCCTACCCAACCCCATGTGGTCGGGACACAGGTTGCACCCTCATCATCCACACCTAAGACAGGACCATCATCATCATCGGGACACGAGAGTCGTGGTCCATCCGACAGGAGGATTCTTCTTATCCCCAAGGGGGATAACGAGTAAGCTAATTTAATTTTTAAATATATATAAAGTATCGTTAATTTCTATTTACGTGTTTTTTTATTTATAACATTTATTAATGCTCTAATTTTGCTGCAGCTTTCTGCCCGCAAAGGGCCCTTCTGATTCAATATCGAAGATCCAGCGACGCAAGTTTGATGGTCCATGGCCTACATGGAAGGCCCTCCCAGGGGGCCATAGGGATCAGTTGTTTCAAGAGTTTAAGGTAACAATTTATTAAGTTATTTAAACTAAATTAACATTATATATATATATATACACACACACACACGAATTTCCTAACAACTGTAAGTTGCAGAAAGAGTATAGGTGGGACGTAGCTTTAGAAGGTCTCGTCAGGGACATATTTGAGCATAAAGGCTCACTGGTCATGAAGAATCTGACGAACAAGCTGAGGAAGGGTAAGAATAAGGGGAAGTGGGTGGATCCTGAGATCAGGAGGCAGCTGGACCAGTACTGGGCTCCTGAGAAGTTCCAGGAGATCCAGGACATAGCTCGGTGTAATCGAGCTTCTGATGGTGGCGCATGTGCTTGGACCGGCGGGTCTAAATCAGCCGACGCCCACTACGACGAGCTGGTAATACATTAAACTTTTGACTTATTATACTATTTAATTAGTTTTCATTTTTAATTATTCTTATGAATTTAAGATTATATTTTTCAGTGCAGAAAGCATAGAAACAGCGGGTCCCCACTGCTATGGAGTTGGTGGAGAGGACGAAGAAGTTGAAGTCGAGGACATGGGTCAACGACAAGGCCCGTAACTATTCTGTAAGCAAAAAAACAATTTAGTGTTTACTTGTAATTTATTATAAATGATTTGTTAATATTGATTATAATTTTAACTAAATCTCTTCAACTATACTTTGTAGGTGGGTTTCAACGAGAAGAAGGACGATGCCATATCACGTGCCGCACAATCACAAGATGAGGCCTTGACTGGTGATGGGCCCAACTCTCCTATCTCCGTCGATGATAATGCCATTTATTTGGAGGTCGTCGGGGGCAGGAACAAGAAAGGGCACGTGTATGGCCTCAGACACCTGGGAGGCGAGTTTATGGCTTCATCATCCGGCACGCCTGCTCCTTCCTACGCCGATACCGTCCCTCAGGAGTCGTTCAACCAAATGCCGGACACCATCACGCAGCTGAATGCGGAGCTTCGAGAGAAGAGCGAGAGAGAGCAGAAGATGGCGAACCAGATTGCACAGTTGACTCAGGCACACCAAAGAATGATGCAGGCGAGCATCGAGCGGAGACCGGACATCATGCGCGGCTGGTGTTGGAGCAGATGAGGATCCAGACTCCAGTTGCTCAGGTGATGCTCTGACGGTTGTGTCGCCTACTGCCGCTCCTCCAATTCCGCCGCCAGCTACTGATGCTGCTACTGCAGAGGACGATCAGATAGCAGACATCGGTGGTATGGACGCTGAGGATGATTGGATTCCTCCACCTCCCCCTCATCATGACTGATTTTTTTTTCATATTTTTGACTTTAAACGATTCTTGTACGACACTTTGGATTATTTTTTTTAATATATATTCATCATTTCTTATGATTGTATATTTCATTAGTAATTTGGTGTGTTTTATTAGTAATTTTGCTAAACTTTAAAGAAAAATGGAAATAATCTATTATTTTAAAAATTAAATTTAAAAAAAATTAATAAAACCCTGTTTAGCGAGCAAATTAGAAACCAATAATTCGGTCGCTAAACTTTAGTTAACATTAACAGATTGTAGTCTAGCGACCGAAAATCCGTCGCTAATATAGGTTAACAGTAACCAACATTGGTGACCGAACTAGCAACCGATTATCGGTCGCTAAAAATGGTTACCCAAACAATACGACTAAACGTGTAGCAACCGTTTTTTATTATTTAGCGATCGAAATTACGGTCGCCATTTAGCGACCGAATTATTATTGAGGTTTCTAAAAGCTTAGCGACCAGGTTATCAGCCACCACCATTAATCGGTCTCTAATTCGGTCGCTACATTAAATAGCGACCGAATTAGAAATTTTAGAGACCGAATATGCCAGTCGCTAAACAATTGTTTTTTTGTAGTGTTTTCTCAAATTCCTTCCCTCTTGAAAATCTCTTTTCAGTAAATATCAAATCCTTAAAAACATAATTCCTAACTCATTTCTGTTTCAAAGAAATAAAACTGTTTTTCATAGTCTCGCCGTAAAGTTCTTTCCTGGATTACTGTTTATTTAGAAATAAAATCATTTATAAGGCAAACGACTTTTCTTTTACAAAATGTTTTTACAACATCAATATTAAACAAATTTTAAAACTTAACTTCTTGTAATAAATTTTTATTTTATTTTTGAATTTATCTTGGAAAAACTAACGTCATTGAAATTTTTTCACGGTTTCGTCATCACTGTTACTCATTGACTCCTCATTCACTGAAAACCCCATTAAAATATTATTTTCCACTTTTTCTTCTAATTTCCCAAATTAAATCATTTTGATTTATCTTCAAGCTTATCAAGCTTTTATCTTTAATTTTAATTGTGCACTAACCATTGTCAGGCTTCTCAGTCAATCACTCAACAACAGAAAATCCATGCAATACAGTTATAACATACTTTACAGTTATAACATGCATCACAATTATAACATAAAAATTTACATATACCATATAAATTGCACACAACTACATAAAATTACATAAACAAACATGAAATAAATAAATCAAATAACACGACCTCGCTACAATTAATCATACAGACAAAATACAGATAGCATGTAGCTATCTGAAACCCCTCAAGTAAACAACCTTTACATCTTGAAGTTTTAGTTTTTTTTCCTCGAAGTGTCTCTTTGATTCTTCCAGTTCCTCCTCACAACTTCACACAACCAAACAATCTTATCATTCACAACAAATCTGGTACAACTTCGGCAAGTATACCTTGTCTCAAGCAAGTAATATGGTGGTGAGACCGGATATCGTCCTCAGGGATCAGTTGCCAATTACCAATTCACAAGTCAAACAACTATCTAGACTAAACTATGAAGAGAGATCAAATCATAAAATAAAGCAACAAAAGCAATAAAATATTTTTTGATCTTTTGGGAATTTTATCAAACACTTGGAGTGCAGAAAAGAGGAGTGGCTAACAAATGGGTAAGATTGTAAGGGTTAGACTACACTAATCCTCCCTTAATTGCAATGAAATGGTTATCAACATAAGTCCTAATTCAATTATGACAATCAAGCCTTTTTAAATACTCAAACCCTAATGTCTTAGGTGGAATGAGCCTAAAATCCCAGATTAAACCCTAATGTCTTAGGTGGATTAACCTGAGATTTTGCATAAAGAGCCAAGACTTATAAGATTGCAAGCACCCTAAAACCTATGTCTAGATTCATGAACTACTTGGCATTTGATTCATGAGCATGCCTTAACATCAATCTTTGAATTGTCTATCAAAGTAACAAATCATTCCATGGGTGATCAAGCCAAGAAAAGCATTAAGCCTAAAATCAAATACTCATAATAAAATAGAAACTTGTATTAGAACCAAATCAAGATACAACTAAGTTCAGAACAGCAACATCTAACCCCAACAAAAAGGGGTTTAGCTACACATGCACATAATCCTAGAGAAAAACAAAACAAAAGAAATAGGAAAAGAGGGAAGAAGAGACTCCAAGGAAGCCTTCACAGCAGCCCCTTTTATGGTTGGAACCCCCTTTTTGCAACCATCCAAGTCTGCCTTTTTTGTTCTGCCCAGCCCTTATTTATAGATCAGGAATAATGCGCGTCACGGCCGTGACACGTTCTGCCAAAGGCGCGCTTTCAAATTTTGGTCTGTCACGGCCGTGATGGGCATCATGGCTAGGCCGTGCCAGCTTCTGACTTTTGGCTTCTTTTTATCAGCTTTGCTTGATCATGGCCGTGATGGTCATCACGGCCAGGCCGTGATGGTCATCACGGCCAGGCCGTGATGGGCTCTGGTTGGCTCATTTCTTCACTTTTCAAGCTCTATCTTCATCCAAGCTGTCATCACGGCCAGGCCGTGATGGGCTCTGGTTGGCTCATTTCTTCACTTTTCAAGCTCTATCTTCATCCAAGCTCCATCATGGTTGATCTTAAGCAATTTTTTTCTCAATTTCTGCAAAACAACTCCACGAAATTGCCTTACCCGTTCCAAGGTAAAAACTAACAAAAAACAAACTAATCATGCTTAAACTATATGAAAAATGCATGCAAAATGATAATGAAATATGCATTGAAATCATACTCATAAAAATCACAACACAATTAACAAAATAAAACAACAAAATCCTTCTCACACACATGATTAAGTTCGGCCATCATGAGTTAATTAGGCTAGGGAAGTCAAAATTTCACAAGCTTTTGGATCAATTATCATTGAGTATTAGGAAGACTAAAACAATTGTCATGAATCAAAAATTGGAACAAAAACCTTCTAACACCAAGGGTTAGGGTTTCGGCCATCATCAACAAATTAGGCTAGGAAATTTATTTGATTTTAATCTCTTGGATTTAGTAAGTATAGGTATTAGAAAGATTAAATCAAGTCTCACATGACAAAAGGAAAAATATGGATGAAATTTTCTTTTACTTCATGCTTTTGGATAATCAATATAGAGATCATAGAGAGTTAATAGAAATTGGTTTCACATCAAAAGGATTTTTCTATGATTTTCTAGAATTATTTGAAGAAAAACCCTAGAAATGGAAATAGTATGTTCTTGACAAGATTCAAATGGAACCAATGAAGATTGAAGGCAAGAATGATCAAGAGATGAGAGTTTACCTCTTTAATGATGATGAAATGAAGTGAAATGATCCTTACAAGTCTTGTTCAACAATGGAAGCTTATGAGTGTTCTTGAGAAAATGGGAAGATGATGAAGTGAATGAGAGAAAATGGTTAAGTGTGGGGTAAGGGTGTGGTCCGTGTGGGTAGGGATAGGATTGTCCAAAAAAAATTTTGACTTAGGACAAGCTTGAAATTACATAAAAGACTAAGGGTATTTTGGTATTTTTCCTTTAACAAATATCTAGATATTTGTAAAAGTAATTATGACTCGCAATGAATGCTCATCACATCAATCACTTCAGTCACCTCAGCTCCCTATCTGGCTCCATCGTTTACCCGACTTAAGTTTTACACGAGTTTATTTTGAAGATTATGCCCGTATAAAATATAATATTATAATTTTTTCAAGAAAATTTTCAAAAAACCAATATCATTTTAAATACGATATAAACCTAAACCGTTTCATTCACGAGTCTAAACCAATATCACATTCTTCATTTATTTTTGTGTTTTGAAGCCTTGATCAATATTTGTCATCTTAGGGTTTCCAACTTCAAAAATTCATAGAAAATCATAGAAAAATCCAATGAGCATGACACCAATTTCCATTATCTTATTATACCCTCTATAATTAATATCCAAGAGTATGCATCAAACAAAAAATTTCTTGCCTATTGAACCTAACAAGGCCAAACCCTAGTTTGTTGTGGGGGAGGACTTTGTTCATTTTGTTTAACTAATCTTGCTTGATTCAATCCTTATAGATCATGTATGTATTGAATCCATGATGATTAGATAAAACTAAAATATCTAAGTCATTATTCTACTCATGGCCGAATTTGGTTTGTTAAAGGATTGGAGTATTTTATTTCAATCCTTGTGTCTTAAGTATTGCTTTAGGGTTTTAAGTGATTATTAATCACTAATTCAAAAGCTTAGGAATTTTAGGAATTTTTAGCTATTTTAAAACCCCACGGCCGAAACCAACATGTAGGAAAATACGTGTTTTTAAGTTGTTTGATTGTTGATTGGTTGTTGTGATTGTTAAAGGATAAACTTTATACCGGGTACGTGTGATATCGACGCTTGGATTTACAGCGAAACTTTTATCGGAGGAAAAATCTTCTAGAGGTAAGGGGATTACCTGAGGGGATTTTTTGATAGCTGTATGTAATTGTTTGTGGTCTGTATTATTTATTGACTGTATTTATTATTTTACGTAGTTAGCATTATTTACTTTTTAAATTATCTGCTTTTAAATTTTTTATCTGCATTTAATTGATATTATATTTATTGCATGTCATTAATTTCTACTATATTATTGCCATGAAATTGTTATTGATGTTGATTGTGGATTGAAAAACCTGACAGTGGTCAGTGCTCAATTAATTACGAGGTTAAAAGCGTTAAAAAACTTTTTATGAAATAATAAGTTTTAATTGATGGAAAATAGTAATATAATATTACTTAATTATTTGATTGGTTAAAAATGGATGATAATGAAAGATGACGTTACTTAAATGATGTAACGGTGTAAGGGTGTTTTATGAGTCACAATGAGGACCTAACCGTAAAAATATTTTAGTATTGCTAATGTATACGTAAGAAATTTCAAAATATTATAAAATGATATTATAAAAAATAAGTTACAAAAATAATTTTATAATGGTGTTGGAAAAATTATTTTACTAGAAAAGTCATATTTTGGACTTAAAACGTTTTTTAAAACGTCAAACGTGGGACAATTACGACAATATTTACAGAAGTATTCTTAAAAATTCAAACGATGTTTCAGGTTCAAAAATATTGATTTTTGAAAGAAAATGGGTTTTAAGTGATTTTGAGGATTTTACAAAAACGAATTTCCAACGTAAAAGGATTTTCTGTAAAGTATTTTTATACAACGATGCTATTTCCAACAACTTGGATAAGTTGAGGAACTTTTGTTTTGATTTGTGTTTCACAGAACGAAAATGATTTTAAAGATGAAAAACGGACCTAGAGGCTGAGACGTCGGGGTTCCAGTGTTAAACGATGTGGATGGTGTGTCCCAACGGTGAAGTTATGGGCTATATGTCTTATAAAATGTTGTATTTATTTTGTGTGCTAAAATATATGTATCTATGACTGGTGCATCGGTCTAGATTTCGTGATTTGCACATTTTGACATGGAGTCTGTTTTTTTGGAATGATGGATTAAACTTAAATGTTTAAACATTGGATAGGTCGTGAGTCTTCGAGCTCCGACAAGGAAAGAATGAACACAAAGAAAATGATGTGAACAAAACGTTTTACATGCATTTTTGGGTAGACGTGCCTACGCATTGGACTTGGATGCTTGATGTCAAGTATTCATGATGTTGCATCATTGTGCCTTGATGGACAATGAAACCATATACTATGAATAGTATCCACTGTGCCTCATTTTGGACAGTGCTATGGTTAATTTAAAACCTTCCTTATTTGTCAACAATTAAAACCTGCCTTATTTGGCAACGAGAGCTTGATCAGCTCATTTATTTGGTGGTTGAAGCTCCGGAGATTAGGTACCAAAGTTAGATGATGAATATTGAAGTGCCATTGTTTTTAAAACGACGACGACTGTCGGGTATGAAACTCATTGATAAATAAATTGTTTATCTTTGAATATACATGTTAAATGATGTTTGAGTGTCGTACATATCGTTATCGTTTTAAAATCCATATATCGGTTCTCACCCTTGCGCGTTTTATTGTTGGTCTCTTTTCTGTATGGCGTATATTTCTATCTGAGTATAGATGGATCTGGTGATGCCGTTGGCACACATGGGGGTTCGTTCCCTCCGTTTTGAGGATGCGAAGAATATAGGTGCGTGGGTTATTAACCCTGGAGCCCACAGTACGACATATACCAGTGTATACATACTATAGAGGGCACCATAGCGACTGGACCACAGCATGAGCATCGTACTGTGGAGACCATAGAGGTAACCTTACCTCCGATGTGGTTCCTACTACAACACCTGGTTGATCAAGGGGAGCTTGAGGCACAGTCGTTAGCTGAGGCAGCACCGGCATCACCTCCAGAGGAGATGGTTATAGATCTGGAGGAGTATCCGGAGAAGCTCGTAGAGGATGCGCCCGAGTACATTCCTCTTGATGACGACGACGATTCACCGCTGATGCATATGATGATATATATACATATATGTTATGTTTGATTATGTCCTTGTATGTTGTTGAATGTCAAATTAAAAAAAATTATCACCATTTTTGGTATTAAGAAAAGTGTTATAAACTATTATTTTCCGAAAGTAACCAGCATAATTAACGTTTATTTTTCCACAACGTATTACTATGTGATGACCCAAGAAGGGGTGTCGCATACTGTCAGTGAAAACGCAGACCGAGTTCCGTCTGAATTTTCAACCCAAAATTTAACTGAAACCTCTACTATCGAGTAGAGTCTAAATATGATTTTGTTATATACAAAATCATTTTCTAGGCCTCAAATAAAAATACACACACACACACACACACACACACACACACACACACACATATATATATTCCGATACTGAGAAATAGTAAAAATCGGGGTGTTACAGGTGGTGCACCACTGCACCACTTTGGTGGGTGGTGCACCATATCCTTAACCCTGATAATGATACCAAAGGTTTCAGGTAGGACACAATGATCTCATAAAACACATTTGCTATAACAAGAAAGAGCATGCCTTTGCATCATGTCATCTTGTGCACACACACAAAATTTACTTTTATAGTAAAATAATCTATTCAAAGAATCTCAATTTCTCTCTCGTCTTTTAAAAGATGAGATAAACTAGACATGTTCTTTGTTCCTTGCTGGATCAATGACATTCACGTAAAAGACCTATTCAGTAGTTGC
This sequence comes from Sophora flavescens, assembly GCA_030762895.1. Lineage (NCBI taxonomy): Eukaryota > Viridiplantae > Streptophyta > Magnoliopsida > Fabales > Fabaceae > Sophora > Sophora flavescens. Next base: position 262,106,202 of record CM061063.1, read on the forward strand.
GAAGATATGTGACTGTGACATAATAATATGTATTATGCTGAACTCAATCCTTTGTTAGTTAAGCATCCTTGATTGGTTAGCACCTTAATTATTTTAAAAAATTTAAATTTCTTAAGATTGTTACAGAATCCTAGTTGTCGTGGGTGTTCTTAAAATAAAGTAAATAGGAGGCATGTAGACTATAAGGCAAATAGGTATGCTAGAGATTTCTCTAAGAAGGCTCAAGACATGTTTATTGTTCGGTAGACTTTTGGTGCGGGGACTAGAACATAAAGTCATGTGACTTTTTTAAGTGATCACATGACCACCAATTAACTTCTAATCCTGACCATCCATGTATGGTTTGATGACCCAAATTTCCTCATCTCATCTCTCATAATAATACACTCCTCTCACTTGGTCGTTCCATATATATATATATATGGATTTGCTAACATACACTCACACATTTTTTAGAAGGTGTATGTTAGCAAACTATACCTTTGGGGTATTTTCCATTTTTTCTTTAATATTTATAATGTTTTAGGAAGAATTGAAAAACTCAATAATGAGACTGGAAGTTCTTTACTAGATCAAAGCACACAGTCGTATGTCATGAAAGTATGACATATATTTCCAAGTACAAGGACTTGGAAAGAGGGGGCATGTGTGTTCCGTGGGTAAAATTCCAATATCTAAACATTCGAAAGTTTGTCTGACTGAAAAGGAAGAGTTACGTGATAAGAGTTAAGTGTATGGAAAGCTTGTTGGCAAATGTTATGACATTGATTCAAAATCGATTTTCTGGAGAAGAAGTTAGTGATATTATACATGTATATTATGTTTTCCTCATGAAGTTCATATTTTGAGGAATATGTTTTTTCTTGTGAGTGAGGTATGAAAAAACTAAGTTTTCACTCATGAATATGGTACTGCTTAGTATTAACTAATTCTCACTAAAATTGTTAATATTTCATTTGGTGACTTATGCTATTTTCAACTTGTTCTTTTTTTATTGCAAGTGACAGTTAAGAAGCTAAGTTGTTATTGACGGCGTAAAATTGACAATTAAGTTAAATGATTTATTTGTAATTTTTTATATTGTTATGTGACTTTATGTGCATACTATATGCTTGTATGTTAATTTTAGGTGGACACATGTCTAAGTATTTTGTAATTGATATGTTAATTGTAAGACTTTATGTTAATTTTTTATGTGAATGAAGTTTTATTTTATTTTGGTTCCAAAATACATTTAATATTTTATTGTTTATTTAATTTATAATTTAATAAATGTTTTAAAATAAAATACGGTATTTATTATTTTTCCTTTAATGAGCATATATTCTATCACCAAAACTGTGGGTACAACAAATTATAATTTGTTACTAAAACTTATACTAACGAAAGATAAATTGTGGGTATATGTTCAAGTATTTTTCGACGGGCATAAACATTGTCACTACATCCTATAGAGACAAGACTAAAATCATAAGTATAACAAATTATGATCTGTCACTAAAATGTATACCAATGGAATATAAATTGTAGGTATATCTATGTGTAATACCCCAATAGACGTGACAACCGTCACTAAAGCCTATAGTAGCAGAGATAAAACCGTAGGTATAAGGTATTATAGAATGCAAAAAAAAGTCAGTCTTCATAGATATTTGGGGCTATACCTATGATTTTCCGTCGTTTTACTTACAGTTTTTTGCTATCACTAAATGACACTTTCCTTGTAGTGTATTTTATGTCCTAACTCATTTTTGAAAGATTTGGATAATTATTTTAGCCACACACCACAATCTTCCCTCATAAATACAACTATCGAGATGAAAATGACAATGAACTAGGTATGACATATACCCTAATTCTTAATCTAAATTTTGTTAACCCTCTATATGGTATACAATTTTTTAATATTTATTTATAGAAAGACTTAATGTTGCAACTATTGCAATATTGTAACATTTTTAACCATTTAAACACGTTAAATTTGGAGGTGAGTTGCGATGACATTTGGATGGGTTAGTAATAGATATCACAATATTTTGACTATTGCAGTTGTTGGAGGTGATTTACGATAATATTTGGATGGGTTAGCAAATGATATAAATGTGCATGAGTATGTTAAGAATCACCAATGTGGTCAAGCAGTTATTAATGACAAAAATGAATATTAGAAGACTATTTCTCATATTATAGACTTATACCATTTTTTTTTTATAAGCAAAATAACATTCAAATGGTACAAGGGGTACCAACCCAACCACTGTACAAAAGAAACATAGCACCCAACACAACATAAGCTTGAAACAAAAAAACCCCTGCGTCAATAATAAGGCCAAATGAAAGAGAAAAATTTTAAAGAACAATTCTAAGCCTAATCTTGGTTCAATTAGTTTAAATAGTTTAAACTAATTAAACTTGTTAGTCATTCTAAGTCTACAATTACATTGATTTTTTTTTCCTGTTTTAGTGGTAGTCTAAATAGCAACATAACAAAATCAGTTATTTTGCTTACCCGTTTTTGGATTTAATTTTTCTACTTTTGTAATTAGATATTACAGCACTTATTTATAAGGGAAGTGATAAGATCATGAAAAAAAAAAATTATACATGAAATGAATGTTATTATTTCTTCGCTAAATTATCTGTATTTTCTTTTGTTTCACAGCTTTTGATCACCTGAGCTTGCTTTTTTTTCACTCTACTACTCTCTCTGTTAGTTGGTGGTGCGGGACTTTATGATTTTGGGAAGTTAGCTTGGTAGATATCTGTTATTTACTTACAACAGATTGTAACTGTTTTTGGTTAATAGTTAGTGATGTAAATAAAGCCTATATAAGGCTTGTAATTGCTCTCATTCATCAAGGCTAATGAAAAGCTAATGCATTTCCAGAAAATACTTCATCTCTAAACTCTCTATCTCTCTCAAATCTTTCTTTCATTTTCAGTTTTCGATATCAGTCTATAACAGATTGGTATCAGTAGCAAAGGTTGGGTTTTCTTGGAGGAATCATTCTTGCTCCCAATATCAAGAATGGGTTCCACAAAATTTGATATCGAAAAGTTCACAAGAAAGAATGACTTTAGTTTATGGAGAATGAAGATGCGGGCGCTTATGGTGCATCAAGGAATAGAGGAGGCTCTCAATAGGGAATCAAAACTTCCCGACACACTACCAGAAAAAGAGAAGAAGGATATGCTCAACAAGGCTCACAGTGCTTTGATTTTGTCCCTCGGAGACAAGTTTCTTAGGGAAGTCTCAAAGGAAAAGACAGCTGCTGCTATATGGCTCAAATTGGAAACCCTGTATATGACCAAATCTTTGGCCAACAGGTTGTATTTGAAGTAGAAGTTCTACACCTTCAAAATGCTTCCAGAGAGGTCATTGGAGGATCACTTGGATGATTTCAATAAGATCATCATGGATCTGGAGGATATTGATATCATGGTTGATGATGAAGATCAAGCATTGCTCATACTCAGGTCTTTGCCAAGTGAATTCGATACTTTCTCAGACACACTCATCTATGGCAGAGACACGCTGTCATTAGAGGAAGTTCAGGATGCTTTATTTTCAAAAGAATTGAAGAAGAGATTTGAGAGAATGGTGATCAGGGTGCTGAAGGATTGTACACAAGAGGCAGGGCAGAAAATGGTGACTTTAAGAAAAGAAAGGATCAAGATCCAAGTCAAGAGATGGCAAGAAAAGAAAGAGTTTTACCTGTGGGAGTGAGGAACATCTCAAGAAAGAATGTCCTGAGAAAAGAAAGAAAAAGAAGAACAAGTAGCAAAAGAATTACAATGGAGATGCAGATGTGGTGTCAGAAGGTTATGAAAGTGCTGAAGTGATGTGTGTGTCAGAAGAAAAATTGAAACCAGAATGAGTTCTTGATTCAAGGTGCACATTCCATATGTGCCCTAACGAGGACTGGTTCATTTCTTACACAAAAGGCCATGGAGGATAGGTTATGTTAGGCAATAACAAAGCCTATGCAGTGATTGGAATTGGTGCCATCAAGCTAAAACTTGAAGATGGAGCAACAAGGATCTTGCAAGGGATAAGACATGTGCCTGAGCTAAAGAGAAATTTAATTTCTCCTGGAATGTTTGATAAGCAAGGCTATGTGTACAAAGATGAAGGTGGAGTTCTGAGAATCACAAAAGGTTCCATGGTGATGATGAAGGGAAAATTGGTGAATGGTCTATATTTCCTTCTTGGAAGTACTGTTGTGGGTAATGCTGATGCAGTTTTTGATCTTTGGCACAGAAGGCTTGTCCATATCAGTGAAGGAGGTCTCAGGGAGTTGAGCAAACCGAAACTGCTGGGCAAAGACAACATTGAAGCACTAGAATTCTGTGAACATTACTTTTTTTGGAAAGGCAAAAAGGTTGAAGTTGGTCACTGTTGTTCATCACACAAAAGGTACTCTTGACTACATTCACAGTGACTTGTGGGGGCCATCAAGAGTTCCTTCACACAGTGAAGCAAGGTATTTTTTATCCATCATTGATGATTTTTCAAGAAAGGTATGGATTTACATTCTTAAAAACAAGAATAAGTCATTTTCAAAATTTAAAGAGTGGAAGGCTTTAGTTGAAACTCAAACCAGCAGAACGAAAAAAAAGGTTTAGAATTGATAATGCTTTGGAGTTTTCTTCTAATGAATTTGATCAATTTTGCAAAGAAAATGGAATTGTGAGGCATAGAACAGTTAGAGAAACCCTTCAGCAGAATGGGCTTTCTAAAAGAATGAATAGGACAGTCATGGAGAGGGTTAGGTGCTTATTGTCCCATGCCAACTGTTCTGCACATTTCTGGGCTGAAGCAGTGATGACTGCTACTCATCTTATCAATAGAAGTCGTTCCACTGCTATTGATATGAAAACACTAGAAGAAATGTGGCCTGGCCATCCTCCAAGCCTTGAAAATTTGAGAATCTTCATATGCGTGGCTTATGCTCATATAAATCAAGGTAAACTTGAACCAAGGGATCTGAAGTGCATGTTTTTTGGATATCCTCAAGGAGTAAAAGGATACAGGTTGTAGTGCATTGAAAAGGGGCAGCCTCAAGTACTGATCAACAAAGATGTGGTGTTTTGGGAATCTGAAATGTTCTACTCGAATAAAGACTCAGATCAGCAGCATGAATTGGCTGATGTTGAGAAAATTCATTTAGAGGTGGAGCCATTGCATGAATCAAGGGTTCATGAGCTTGATGCAGAACCTGAAATTGAGGCTCTTGAGCAGATTGAAACCACGACTCAACAGGATCAGCAGGACTATCTCTTGGCCAGAGATAGGAGCAGAAGAACCATTAAGCCACCAATCGAATTTGGTTATGCTGATATGGTTGCTTTTGCTCTTACAGCTGTAGAAGAAAGTAAGGGAAATAAGCCTAGAAGCTATATTGAAGCAGTAAACATCAAGCAGTCTCATGAGTGGATTGTTGCGATGAATAAGGAATTGAGTTCCTTGCACAAGAATAATACTTGGGTGCTGGTTGACATACCAAAAGGGAAGAAGATTGTTAGCTGCAAGTGGTTATTCAAGCCGAAGGAAGGAATTCCAGGTGTTGAAAAGGCTAGATTCAAAGCAAGGTTGGTGGCAAGAGGCATTACAAAAAGAGAGGGCATTGACTATAATGAGGTGTTCTCTCCTGTTGTAAAACACTCTTCAATCAGAATGGTTTTGGCCTTGGTTGCACAAGATGACATGGAACTGGAGCAGCTTGATGTAAGAACATCTTTCTTACATGGAAAACTTGAGGAGCAGATTCACATGACTCAGCTAGAAGGTAGTCTCAAGAAGAGTGTTGAAGGCAAAGTATGCTTGTTAAAAGGTCACTCTATGGCCTTAAGCAGTCACCTAGGCAGTGGTACAAGAGGTTTGACACCCTTCATTTTGAAGAATGGTTTTAAAAGGTGTGAATATGATGGTTGTGTCTACTTTAAGAAAACTGATCATGGAGCTATTGTCTACTTACTCCTCTATGTAGATGATATGTTGATTGCTTGCAGCAACAAGGGAGAAATTGAAAAGGTGAAGGTAATGTTGGAGAGTGAATTTGAAATGAAGAATATGGGAGCTGCTAGTAAGATTCTGGGAATGCAGATCACAAGGGACAGAGCTCGAGGAACCTTATTCATCAATCAAAAAAAAAAAAAGTAGAACAAGAATTTGTAAATAATTTTCGCATATTTGTAATAATTTTCAGATATTTGATTTTAATGTTGTTGAGATATCCTCAACTCGTGTCATGAGAAGATTGGAGATCTCACAATGTAGAACAAGAACGGAGACATGGATGTATATATAACAGTTTCAAGTATTGTATTGTATTATGAGAAATGCTGGTATTACACTCTTTTTGATACTCTTCCAACCAATGTTTAAGAGTTGAACCGGAGAGACCTCCGGGTCTTGGTTCAATTAGTTTAACCGGACAATGATTGGACCAGATGACTAACAAATAAATAATTTAATAATATATATATATATATATATATATATATATATATATATATATATATATATTATATAGAGGTGCTATTGAAAGGTTCTAAGGGCTCGTTTGGTGGTCAGGATAACAGAGACACGATAGGAGAAACTATCATATTCTATCTGAAACTATTGTTTAGTGAGCCAATAAGATAGAATAAATTAATCCTCTCACCTGTCACATCTTGTTCATCTAGTTAAAAGTCTATTCTTGGGGGAGGGCTGAGTTAGAACTCCATAGGATATGATAGGGTGATTTAAAGTCTAATAAAATATAAAAATATTTTATACATAAAATAATTAAAGTATAGTAAAATAATATTTTAAAGTATAATAAAATATAAAAAGGTTACCAAAAAAAGATATAATGAAATATAAAATATTTAAAATAATAAAAATATTAATAATTAATTTTAATATTTTATTTCATTTTGTCACAAGGCTAATTTTTAAGTATTTTTTTAAAACTGAAAGATATAAAAAATTATTCTAATAATTTAACTATAATATGTAAAGTAAAATCTAAAAAAATAAATATTTAAAATTAGAAAAAAATTTTATTTAAGTTAAAATATTTTCAACAATATATGTAATTTTATCAAAATGATAATTTTGTCTTTTTTGTATAATTTAAAAAATTAAAATTATAAAAAAATAATTTAATAAAATATGAAAACATTTAGAATAAAAACGAAAATTTTAAAATTCATACTTAAATTATAATGCTATCCAGCCGGTTATATGGTGGACATCAAATGTAGGATAGCATAACAATGTATCCTGCCCATATCCTATCATACTCCTATCTTGCTCTCTTATCCTACCGCCTCTATCATATCCTAAGAGCATCTCCATTGCTAATTCCTTATGGGTTGCTTAAAGATAAGCAACAATTGCTTATCTGTTTTTAGCATTGGAGATGCTCTAACCACCAAACAAGACCTAAAAGACCAATAATTAGATGTGGAAATAGGCTAGCCGAGCTAGGCCCAGATAAGCCTGGGCCTGGCCTGTGTTCCAATCATGAGGTCTGAGATTGGCCTATAGCCTGATATAGGTCAATTTATAATGCCGAGCCTGACCTACTTTAAAGCCTAGCCTGGCCTGAAAACCTACTTAAAAGCCTACTTATCAGCAAGAACTTTAAATATGCATCAATCTATAAATATGTCACAGTCTTTCATTTATAAATAGGCTCGTAGGTCTCTAATGACAAGGAAGTTGGTAGACATAAAATAATAAATAAGTCACTAGGAATTCACAAATAAATAGGCAAGTAGGTCACTACATGACCAATAGGTCTTTGCCTTTAAATATTATGAATAATATATTATAGTATTATAACATATTATATTATACATATATATTTATGTGTGTGTATGTGTTAAATAGGCTGGCCTGGTAGGCCTAATAGGTTTTTTTAAAGCCTCAGGCCTGGCCTATTTAGCTATATAGGATTTTTATAAAGCCTTGACCTGACCTTTTTACTAAATAGGCTAGGCCGAGCTAGGCTTTAAATAGGCGGCTAGGCCTTAAATAGGCTAGGACGTAGGCCGCCGACGAGCAGTCTGGCCTATTCTCACCCTTCATCAATTCCCCATAAAAACTTTCTTTTTTTGGTTCCTTAAAGAGTGCACTAAGGTAGAGTTTGATACAAGTTTTATAAAAGTATGTACCAACATTTACTAATTTTGGGAATTGATTTACAAAAGTATGTACTCGGATATGGGAATTGATTGGTGGTACTTTTGTAAACCTGGGGATTGATTTCTTGGGGGAGAAATCAATTCCCATCTAAAAAAAAGCTTTAAAAACCACCAAACTAAGAAAGTCCAGTAAGAACCAGCGTTAGTTTGGCTAAATAGAAAGCCCATTGTCCATAAAGCCTGGGTCCAAAGCCAACATGTCAATAAACTTAAACCTAATTTACTTGCTGCCTCAATCCCTTTCTTTCTGCAACAGCGTCGCCCCTTTCTTTATGCACAGCTACGATTGAATCATCTGCTACTCTTGGGCGATTGGGCCCAATTTGGGCAACAACGTCGCTCTGTATCTTTAACACTATGTTTGGTTGGAGGGGAATGGAGGGGAGGGGAGGGGAGGGGAGGGGAGGGAATATTTTAAATTTTATATGTTTGGTTCAAATTTTGAGAGGGGAGGGGAGGGGAGCAAAATCCCTCCTGGATCCATTTTGACTCCCCTCCAATATTGGGGGGATTTGGAGGGGAGGGGAGGTAACTTTAAAATATTTTAACTGATATGACGAAATTAACCTTAATAAAATTTAAAAATCCAAAAGGATATAAAATTAAAAAGGGTATAAAAGTAAATTAGTTTAAAAATGCCTCCCCTCTCCTTGTGAACCAAACAAGAAAAGAGTTATTTCCCATCCCCTCCCCTCCTCCCAACCAAACATAATATCTAATTAAAACACCTCCCCTCCCCTCCCCTCCCTTCCCCTCCCCTCCTTTAAAATCCCTCCCCTCCCCTCCCCTCCGTTGAACCAAACACACCCTAAGTTTCATTTTCAACTAGTAGGGTTTCACTTTCACTAAAACAAGAAGTGTCTGCGCAGCTGTTTCGTACAAAGCTTAAAAAAGGGTCTTGCTTCTACTGACATTTGCATTCCACATTAGATATAGTCACAAAAATACAAGGATATTGCATGATAGATCCTGAAAAGTAATGCATGAATGTTGCTTCATTCTGCTCTGACCGGTACTATATATACTGCTAATAATTCTATATTATTCATCTTGTTTCCATTGTTTATTACAAATGCTTTTCTTTTCGTGGCATATTTTCTGTTTAAAATTGTTGTGATGTCTTGTCTTCACTAGATTCTTGAGTCTGACAACAGATCGTTGTTCATGTATCACTGATTCAGATTTGGTTAGATGGAATTCTTTGATGATGTCTTATGCTTTGTATTTCTCCGCCTTCTTTGTTATGCTTTTGCTCTGTTGGTCGGAGCAATGTTCAGAAATACCAATGTGATTTCCTTAATTAACAAGGGTAAGTATCACATCTTTAACTAATTTAGTTAATAATCATAATTATGAATATATTATATATATATATATATATATATATATATATATATATATATGTATATATTCTACTTTACATTTGCAATTTGTTTTTTTTTTGTTGAATTTATGTGTATTTTTTTCCTGCTTCGTGGTATCCATTCTATTTTGTTTATAGCTTTAGTATATGTAATTTGTTTTCCTATTTTGTATGTTTCTGGTATTTAGTATATTTTTCTTCCTGGCAACTGCTTTATTGAACTATTGTTAATAACACTGTTATTATTCCTGCTGTAATTGTATATTTTTTCAGAAATGTTATTTTTCTGTAATAATTTGTTTTCGGACTGTTCTCCTGTATCGAGTCGGTTCCTCTATCTAAAGTCGCTACATTATTTCTCGGGTGATCCAAGGCACAGAGTTCAGGTTTATTTGCTACATTTTAAATCGATGATTAGGATGAAAATGTTTAATCGTACGTATTAATACATTAGAACTTACAAGATCTGTGACATGTATGTTGTTGTTAGATCATTTCTGTAAATAGCTATTCAATTCTTTTTATGCCAAGAATTGTTGTATTGGCTGCCCAATGGCCATCAGAATGGAAGGACCAACTTCCCCATCCTCAGCGTTCACCTATTTTTTTTGTAGAGTCAAAGTGATACTTTTCTCGGTTTGTGCACCTTAAGGTGAATATAGTAGCTCAATAGGTGTTTTGTGTAACACCCTGTTTCTTTTATGTGTTTTCATATCGGTAGCTATATTACCGAGACCCAAAAACTGATTTTGGAGAAAACAAAATCATATCTAGAACTTACTATATGGTAGGAGTTTATGGACCTACTTCATATTAATAGCATATACATCTCTATTATATAGTGCTTTATAGATAATAGAGGTAGGGAAATACAAGAAGAAACAGACAGGTTTACCATAATGGATATTGCTGTTGAGAGAGACTGAATGCATTCCCTGAGACCACCTATGCGATTGCTAAACCTTAATGCTTTTGCCTTTCTGAATAGAGTTTGTGCCTTTTGAAAACGATAATTTGGGGTAGTATAAATGTCTTGCAGGAGGATGTCTGCGATTTTCAGTTGCATTTTCTCACAAAATTTGGGATCTCTCAAGCTATTTTGCTTATATTCAGAAAGTTCCTGAACAAGCATCAAGGGAAAAAAGAAATACATTAACAAAAGGTACAATATAGGTTAGTAACCACAAAGAAATGTTGAACCTGCTCTATGATTGTGCAGATGCTACTCTTTGAAAATTTTGAAGAAACTGTCCAAGAGTATAAGGTATGAAAATAAGGTCTCTCATTCACGTCCTTGATAAGTTCACTGTGTATCTGCATACACAAACAATGGGAAGAAGAATTAAAAATTAATTTGCATCAGATATAAGGCTTAACGAGAAAGAAGAACGTGGAAAATTTTCAAAAAAAAATTCAAAAACTCCACTACACAAGGTTTATTATATGTGATGTTATCTCGTGCTTCATTCCAGTTGGTTGGGGTTTTGTTGTCATAGTCAATCTTGCTATGGTATTGGTGTTTTTCTTATGGTCCAAATTTTACTTTTGATTGTTGAATGATACATGGCATTTGAGTCTAGCAAATTTAGGTTTGAATAGCAAGAACCCTATCTCTCCCTCTCCCAATCGTGCCATCCCCCCACATACTAATTTTTATTGTATGTTTGTTTTTATTTTATTTTATTTTATGAAAATCATGTAATCATTTACTCAAAATGCCACAGAGAGGTTTTAAGTAATTTTTTGGGTGGTCAAAGTTAAGCAAACCCATGCATGTAAACTATTGTTAACAACACTGTTATTATTCCTGCTGTAATTGTATATTTTTCTGAAATGTTATTTTTCTGTAATAATTCATTTTTGGACTGTTCTCCTGTATCGAGTCGGTTCCTCTATATAAAGCTGCTACATTATTTCTGGACTAATTTGTTGCATAGAGTTCAGGTTTATCTGTTGCATTTTAAATGGATGATTGGGAATCGTATTAATACATTAGAACTTAAAAGGTTTGTGTGAACACCTAATTTTGTCCCCTTTAATTTTATTTAAATTCTTATTCTAAGTAGTAACAACATATTTTAACACAGATAGCAGATTGAAGATTCATGTTAACAAGTATATGGAGTTTAGGGATGAGAAGAACACGCAAACCGATTTATCCTGGTTCGGCTACCTCCTATGGTATGCCTACATCCAGTCCCACACCTCCGTGGTTTTCTTCACTATAATCAGCAATTACACAATTCTAATTACAGCAACACAAGGATAACCTCCTTGCTTGAAAAATCTCCAGAAAGCACACTAGCTTTTTTGTACCCAAGGATCCCTTCTATCCTTGTTAAAGCCTAAGATATACCCTCTCTTAATCACACTAATTCACGAAAAGAATTGAGTAGAAGTAAGACTCTAAAAGTCTGATTATACAAATTGAAGTTCCAACTACTATCACACTTTTCTCAGAGATGAAGCACTTTGGATCAGAATGAGTTGTGTTGTTTTTATTGTATGTGTTATGTTTGAAAAGTGTTTCTTTGATCCCTCTTTATATAGAAGACAGATTATAGCCGTTGGGATCATTTAAAACATATTTGAATCTGATTTAACAACATCTGATATCAATTATTTTGAGGATCAATTATGCCAAGTTCCCTTCTTGTAAAGAAGAAACTCTCTTTATTTAGTGGTTTGGTGAATATATCAGCTAATTGCTTGGTTGTATCTATATGTTCAATCACAACATCACCACTTTGAATATGATCCCTGATAAAATGATGCTTAATTTCAATATGCTTGGTTCTTGAGTTCACAATTGGGTTCTTTGTTAGATTTATTGCACTAGTGTTATCACATTTTATTGGTATATGATCCAGATAAACACCATAGTCAATTAATTGTTGTTTCATCCATTGGATTTGAGTAAAACAACTCCCAGTTGCAACATATTCTGCTTCAGCTGTGGATAAGGCCACGCTAGTTTGCTTTTTACTAAACCAGGACACTAGGGAATTTCCTAATAAATGACATGTTCCACTTGTGCTCTTCCTATCTAACTTGCATCCAGCAAAGTCAGAGTCAGAATATCATATTAAAGTGCAAGTGGATCCCTTGGGATACTACTGCCCCATTTCTTTTGTTCCTAAGAGGTACTTCATGATTCTTTTAACTGCAGTAAGATGTGATTCTTTAGGATTAGCTTGATACCTTGAACACATACACACACTAAACATAATATCTGGCCTACTTGCAGTGAGATAAAGTAAGGATCCGATAATACCTCTATACTTGGATACATCTATAGATTTACCATGTTCATCTTTGTCCAAGTAGCAGGCTGGACTCATTGGTGTTGTCATTTCCTTTGCGCTTTCGATTCCAAACTTCTTTAGTAGCTCCTTGCAATACTTTGTTTGGCTTATGAAGGTTCCATCTTGGAATTGTTTAATTTTAAGTCCAAGAAAGAAGGTAAGTTCTCCCATCATGGACATTTCAAATTCACTTTGAATTAGTTCACCAAATTCCTTGCATAAAGACTCATTAGTAGCACTAAAAATAATGTTATCAACATATATTTGAACAAGTAAGATATTGTGTGCTTTTGTTTTAGTAAATAGTGTTGTATCAACTTTTCCTCTTTTAAATCCTTTCTCTAGGAGAAAATTGCTTAACCTCTCATACCAAGCTCTAGGAGCTTGCTTGAGTCCATAGAGGGATTTAGTCAGTTTATAGACAAGATTTGGGAACTCACTATCAACAAAGCCAGAGGGTTGACTTACATATACTTCCTCTTGTATTATTCCATTTAAAAAGGCACTTTTCACATCCATTTGGTATAGTTTAAAGTTCATTATACAAGCATAGGCTAAGAGCATTCTTATGGCTTCTAATCTAGCTACGGGAGCATATGTTTCATCATAATCAATTCCTTCTTCTTGATTATATCCCTTAGCTACTAGTCTAGCCTTGTTTCTAACTATTATTCCATTCTCATCCATTTTGTTTCTAAACACTCATTTAGTTCCAATTATTTGGTTACTTTTGGGTTTTGGAACTAAATCCCAAACTTTGTTCCTTTTAAATTGATTTAACTCCTCTTGCATTGCAATCATCCAATGTTCATCATTAATAGCATCATCAACACATTTTGGTTCTATTTGAGATACAAATGCCATGGTATTGCAAATATTCCTTAAAGAGTTTCTAGTGGTTACCCCTTTGGTGATCTCACCAATGATATTTTCTAGGGGATGATTCTTTGAAGCTTGCCACTCCTTAGGAAGATTTTCTTGTTAAAGTTCTGCTTGAGGTTCTTTATTGCTTTCTTCATCTTCCTTTTCCTTGTTGCTCTTCTTTCCTTCATCAGATTTCACTTCATCCTCAAGAGTTTCTGCATCATCAAAAATGTCCTTTCCCAACCTTTTGGGGTTAGACTCATCAAATGTTATGTGAACAGATTCCTCCATTGATAAAGGTCGCTTATTAAACACTCTATAAGCTTTGCTAGTTAATGAATAACCTAGGAAAATACCCTCATCAGCTTTGGGATCAAATTTCCCAAGATTATCCATGTCATTATTTGGCCCAAAACATTTATAGCCAAAGACATTAAAATGAGAAATGTTAGGTGATGAGTGTGATTACACCTCATAATTCATGTGCATTTTTGCATCCATTTTCAAATAGTTTAGGCATAATTAGTTTGATTTTGGATAGTTTTTACCTTGGAACGGGTAAGGCGGTTTTGTGGTGTTGTTTTGCAGAAATTAAAGGGAAAATGCTCAGAATCAGCCATGATGGAGCTTGGATGAAGATAGAGCTTGAAAAGTGAAGAAAATGAGCCAAGCAGAGCCCATCACGGCTGTGATAGACCAAAATTTGAAAGTGCGCCCAGGGCAGAACCCGTCACGGTCCATCACGGCCGTGACGCGCATGTTTTGAATCTATAAATAAGACTCTGGGCAGAACAGAAAAGGAGACTTTTAGCCTTGGGAGACTTGGACCCTAAAACGTGTTCTCTGAACCAGGGGGCAGCTGTGACGGCTGTGGAAGGCTTCCATGGGATTTTCCCTTCCCTTTGTCTCTATTTCTCTGGTTTTGGCTTTCTCTGTAACTATGAGTAGCTAAATCCCTTTTTGTTAGGGTTTTCATGTAATCCTTTTGTGATGAAGTTTTATTTGACAGTTTGATTATTTTATGAACAATTGGTTTTGTTGATGTGATGTTTACTGTACTTGCTTACATTTGAATGCTTAGCTACCATTCTTGTGTTCTGAGGGTTCAATAATATGCTAGGAATAGTGATTTTTGGACTTTGCCTCTTGTGATCTTCACTGTTAATTTGGTTAATCTAGGAATAGATAACTGATTAATGTGGGTATTTCACAAATTCCATAGAGATTTTATCATCATGCCTTGTTAATTAGACCTAAGGAATTAGGGTAATTAGTGAGGTTTGATAGAATTGATTCACTAAGGAATTAGGCTTCAATTAATTAAGGGAATTTGTCCTTCAACAGATGCCAATTGAGATTAAGATAATTAGAGTATCAGTAATTCATAGGATTCCTTGTCTATGAGGAATCCGGATTCATAATTGGATGAAATCAAATTCCTAGTGCTTATATTTTTATTTTACCTTCAACAAAAATTCCAAAAATATTTTATTGCTTGTTTGTTTTATTTTATTTATGTTGAGCTTTCTTCAATACCATATGTTAGTCCAAATAGTTACTTGAGTTGTGAATTGGTACTTGGCAACCGATCCCTGTGGACGATATCCGGTTCTCACCGATTTTATTACTTGAAACGATTCGGTACACTTGCCGAAATCGTCAACAAGTTTTTGGTGCCGTTGCCGGGGATTGGTTTTGCCAATATCATTAGTAATAAAGGAGGCAACTAATTTAGACATTTTTATTTTTTTATTTTTTTTGTATAGATTTGATATTTTCTTTTCAATTTTATTTGTACAAGGTGGATGCAACAAATGGAGACTTATTATTTTCCAACCTTGGACGGTGTTACAAAATATCACTTTGGGCCTAATGTAGTCTTGGGAGACTACAGGCTCTGGGGATATCAATGCCCTCATGCACAAGCTTATAGTGTAATCATGAAGCATGAGGAGGAATGGGAATGGAATGAGCAAACACCTTTGAAAATTGCTCTATAACAATATTCCCAAGAGCTATCCATCTCTGAGGCCAAAGTAAGAGCCAATTGTGATTGTATCGAAGCTCAGATGCAAAGCTTCAAAATGCAAGTTGAGGAAATTTGCAAACAGTTAGTACAAGACCCATATGAAGCATTGTTTGAGCAAAATATGTTGGGGCGATGGATCAAAGTGTAGATGAAGTGGTAGTGGATTTCACCATGTTTGACAAGAAACCTGATGTTGCTGCCTTGAATAAATATATTGGTTTGCATGCATGTGTGGATACTACAAAACTGGCTCCAGAAGTAGAACCTCATTTGCTTCATGGAACATTTATGCCTGAAGAGGTCAAAAATGGAGTTTATCACTTGTCATTTGAGCCAAGAGGAACTGTGGATAGAGTCATATTGCTTCTGCAATTGCCACTCCACAATCCATGGGATTCGGGAGGAGGATCCTAGCCCGTCAAGCTAGTGACGTTAAAGAAGCGCTTATTGGGAGGCAACCCAAGTTTTCTTTCCTTTTTCCATTTGTTTTTTTTAAAATTTAACTCTTGAATAATTTGAGAAGATCAAGAGGAAAAATATCATAAACTAATAGATTTGTTAAGTGTTTTCAGGGCAAGGAGGAAGGAGAAGCAAAATGGACAAGGAGAAGGAAGTCAGCAACCATCACGCCCAGGCCATGACAGAGGTCACGGCCGTAATGAGCTAACCAGAGAAGATCAGAAAGGATCACGGCCCAGCCATGATATCCATCACGGGCATGATGAAAAGACCCTGAGGATCAAAGAGCATCACGACCTAGCAGTGATGGAGGTCACGGCCGTGACAGGCCAGCTCCCATGGACCAGAATTGGTCACGACCTACCCATGATGAGCATCACGACCGTGATGCATTTTCCAACAAGTTTTTGACTGGAATATGAGCCAACACCCTCTACCACCTCTGTGAGTTGTTCCATTTTTTTCTCCTCTCTCCGACTTGATTATTTACATTGGGGACAATGTAGATTTTTAAGCTTGGGGTAGGGGTATTTTTGCATTTTGCATGTTCTATTCATATAGGCATATTTTTAGTTTTGCATGATCACATGATTAGATTGCCCCCTGCGTAGATTATGCATCCAATTGTGAGAACTGAGTGCCAAATAAATTGAGATAGTGAACTTTTGAACCCAATTTTTTTATTCTTGTGATAAGGCTACAAACAAAAATGCTTGAGATGATCTTTGATAGTTGATAATTAGCATGTGGTTCCATAGATTTGTGTTTCTCATTGATTTTTGAGATACTAAAATGTGAGATTTTGAGCCAAAAAGGGGTACTCACTAAATCTACCCCATTCTTTGTGATAGGGTGTTTTAATTCCTCTTGGATTGTATTCTCTAGAACTTGACTTGAAACCGTTTTGAAGCTTCAAAATTTTTGAAAACATTTTTGAAAATGATTGAGGAACTAAGTATTTTTCCGGCCTTCTGAGCTTTGATTGATTAAATGCTACCCCTTAGTTACCCGATTTTGAGCCTACAAGAATAAAATACTTTTCTTGGTACCTTGAAATATATTGATGAATGATACTTGGTAGGAGACCTTCTAAAGTATTGCACAAAAGGGTAAAAAGGTAGTTTGAAAAAGTATGGGATGAGAAAGTTAGAAAATATTTCTCTTGAATTGAAAATCTCCCCTTCTCCAAATAAAAAGAAGAAAAAGAAAAGAAAAGAAAAATATAGAGAAGGGGATGACAAAAGAAATTGAGAAATAAAATAGAAAGAAAGAAAGAAAGGTGGAAAAATAAATCAAAACCCAAAAAGGTATTTTAGAAGGTGTCATGTTTTGCAATGCTTGATATTTTTTTTAGCCTTCTTGAAATTTCCTTTTCTTGATTTCCCCACCTACGATTAATCCCATGGCCCCGTTACAACCAAAGTAAAAGACCTCTTGATTCTTACGTGTTTTCATTAACAAAGTAGAGATTTGGTTAATAGTCAAGCTTATGGTAGAATTCATTCCTTGAGGAAATTGAGCGAAATGTCATATATCCTTAAACACTTGAGTGAGGTGAGAAAGAGTGCCCGAATCAGTGCGAATATGAGTCTAGGAAACCTAAGCTTCTAATTGGACTTGAAATTGATTATCTCTTGGTGAATTATTTGAAAATGCCTGTTACTTGGATTAGTTACTCGGGTTCTTGGTTCACTATCCACGCTCTAAATATTTATATCTTCTGGCCTTGGTGTTTGCTTGAGGACAAGCAAAGTCTTAAGCTTGGGGTGATTTGATGAGCGTGATTACACCACATAATTCATGTGCATTTTTGCATGCATTTTCATATAGTTTAGGCATAATTAGTTTGATTTTGGATAGTTTTTAACTTGGAACGGGTAAGGCGGTTTTGTGGTGTTGTTTTGCAGAAATTAAAGGGAAAATGCTCAGAATCAGCCATGATGGAGCTTGGATGAAGATAGAGCTTGAAAAGTGAAGAAAATGAGCCAAGCAGAGCCCATCACGGCCGTGACAGACCAAAATTTGAAAGCGCGCACAGGGCAGAACCCATCACGGCCTGGCCGTGATGGACATCACGACTGTGACGCGCATGTTTTGAATCTATAAATAAGACTCTGGGCAGAACAGAAAAGGAGACTTTTAACCTAGGGAGACTTGGACCCTAAAACGTGTTCTCTGAGCCAGGGGGCTGCTGTGACGGTCGTGGAAGGCTTCCATGGGGTTTTTCCTTCCCTTTGTCTCTATTTCTCTGGTTTTGGCTTTCTCTGTAACTATGAGTAGCTAAATCCCTTTTTGTTAGGGTTTTCATGTAATCCTTTTGTGATGAAGTTTTATCTGACAGTTTGATTATTTTATGAACAATTGGTTTTGTTGATGTGATGTTTACTGTACTTGCTTACATTTGAATGCTTAGCTACCATTCTTGTGTTGAGGGTTCAATAATATGCTAGGAATAATGATTTTTGGACTTTGCCTCTTGTAATCGTCACTGTTAATTTGGTTAATCTAGGAATAGATAACTGATTAATGTGGGTATTTCACAAATTCCATAGAGATTTTATCATCATGCCTTGTTAATTAGACCTAAGGAATTAGGGTAATTAGTAAGGTTTGATAGAATTGATTCACTAAGGAATTAGGCTTCAATTAATTAAGGAAATTTGTCCTTCAACATATGCCAATTGAGATTAAGATAATTAGAGTATCGGTAATTCATAGGATTCCTTGTCTATGAGGAATCCGGATTCATAATTGGATGAAATCAAATCCCTAGAACTTATATTTTTATTTTACCTTCAACAAAAATTCCAAAAATATTTTATTTCTTGTTTGTTTTATTTTATTTATGTTGAGCTTTCTTCAATACCATATGTTTGTCTAAATAGTTGCTTGAGTT
This sequence comes from Sophora flavescens, assembly GCA_030762895.1. NCBI lineage: Eukaryota > Viridiplantae > Streptophyta > Magnoliopsida > Fabales > Fabaceae > Sophora > Sophora flavescens. The sequence goes on from CM061063.1 coordinate 262,125,317, forward strand.
GTGAATTGGTACTTGGCAACCGATCCCTATGGACGATATCGGTTCTCACCGATTTTATTACTTGCAACGATTCGGTACACTTGCCGAAATCGTCAACAAGTTTTTGGCGCCGTTGCCGGGGATTGGTTTTGCCAATATCATTAGTAACAAAGGAGGCAACTAATTTAGACATTTTTATTTATTTATTTATTTTTGTATAGATTTGATCTTTTATTTTCAGTTTTATTTGTACAAGGTGGATGCAACAAATGGAGACTTATTATTTTCCAACCTTGGACGGTGTTACAAAATATCACTTTGGGCCTAATGTAGTCTTGGGAGACTACAGGCTCAGGGGATATCAATGCCCTCATGCACAAGCTTATAGTGTAATCATGAAGCAACTATTTAGACTAACATATGGTATTGAAGAAAGCTCAACATAAATAAAATAAAACAAACAAGCAATAAAATATTTTTGGAATTTTTGTTGAAGGTAAAATAAAAATATAAGCGCTAGGGATTTGATTTCATCCAATTATGAATCTGGATTCCTCATAGACAAGGAGTCCTATGAATTACTGATACTCTAATTATCTTAATCTCAATTGGCATATGTTGAAGGACAAATTCTCTTAATTAATTGAAGCCTAATTCCTTAGTGAATCAATTATATCAAACCGCACTAATTACCCTAATTCCTTAGGTCTAATTAACAAGGCATGATGATAAAATCTCTATGGAATTTGTAAAATACCCACATTAATCAGTTATCTATTCATAGATTAACCAAATTAACAGTGACGATTACAAGAGGCAAAGTCCAAAAATCACTATTCCTAGCATAGTATTGAACCCTCAGAACACAAGAATGGTAGCTAAGCATTGAAATGTAAGCAAGTACAGTAAACATCACATCAACAAAACTATTTGTTCATAAAATAATCAAACCGTCAGAAAAAACTTCATCATAAAAGGATTACATCAAAACCCTAACAAAAAGGGATTTAGCTACTCATAGTCACAGAGAAAGCCAAAACCAGAGAAATAGAGACAAAGTGAAAGAAAACCCCATGGAAGCCTTCCACAGCCATCACAGCAGGCCCTTGGCTCAGAGAACACTTTTTAGGGTCCAAGTTTCCCTTGGTTAAAAGTCTCCTTTTCTGTTCTGCCCATAGTCTTATTTATAGATTCAAAACATGCGCGTCATTAGGCTTTCTGCCCTTGTAAAGTTCATATGGAGTTTTCTTCAAAATTGGCCTCATTAGAACTCTATTCAAAACATAACATGCAGTACTCACAGCATCAGCCCAAAAATACTTTGGTAAATTAGAGTCACTTAATATGGTAGTAGCAATTTCTTCAAGTTACCTATTTTTTCTCTCAACTACTCCATTTTGTTGTGGAGTTCTAGGTGCAGAAAAATTATGTTTTATACCATGTTCATCACAAAAGTTATCAAACTCCTCATTTTGGAATTCTCCTCCATGGTCACTCCTAATTGAAACAATTTTCACGTCTTTCTCATTTTGAGCAACCTTAGCCATTTTTTGAAATGCTTTAAAAGCTTCATTCTTTTGTTCTAAGAAAAAGGTCCAAGTGAATCTAGAGAAGTCATCAACAATTACAAGAGCATAGAGATTTCCACCAAAGCTTTTTGTCCTAGAAGGTCCATGTGCAGTAATTGTAAGGGTCTACTAGTTGAAACTGTGTTTTTAGCCTTAACTGAGGTTTTCACTTGTTTACCCTTTTGGCATGCATCACATAGGCCTTCTTTAACAAACTTTTTATTTGGTAAACCGATTACAAGTTCTTTGGAAATCAATTTATTCAAGTGATCTATATGAATGTGAGTTATTCTCCTATGCCAAAGCCAATTTTCATCTTCTTTGGAAATTAAGTAACATGCATCATTGGAAATTAAGTTGTCTATGTCTAGCATATAGATGTTATTGATTCTATTACCAATCAATTTTATGTTATTATCATGAATAGATTCGATCATACACAAATTTGAGTTAAAGTTTACCTTGTAGCCTTTATCACATAATTGGCTTATACTTAGTAGATTTTGTTTGAGTCCTTCCACATAGAGAACATTATCAATCTTGATTGCTGGACTTTTTCCTATTGTTCCAACACCAAGAATTTTTCCTTTGTTGTTGTCTCCATAGGTGACATTTACACCTTCCTGGGGAGTGAAAGATGTAAATTTTGTGATGTCTCTGGTCATGTGTTTGGAGCAGTCACTATCCAAAAACCAGCTTAAGGTTTTGGCCTTCAAACACACCTACAAAACAGATTTTTTTATGCTTTTCCTTAAGGTACCCAAATCTGGTTGGGTCCTTTAGTGTTAGTAGTAACATAAGTTCCTTTTGGAACCCAAATTTGTTTAATGCCAACATGAATGTTCTTTCTAAGTCTACAAGTAGCAGCTGTATGACCTTTCTTTAGACAATAATAGCATTTAACAAAAGGACTAGTTGAGGAAATAGGTGGAACAAAAAACTTCTTAAAAGATTTTTCATGTACCATTGGCTTGTATCCAATTCCAGCTTTGTCATACACACCCTTTTGCTGTCCTAATATGGCATTCAAGTTATATCTACCCAAAGTAAACTTATATAGAGTTGTATTCAGTTTTTCAACTTCATTTTCTAGTGTAGTGCATTTGGTGCAAATTGAACTAGATGCAAGTAATTGTGAATTTTCAGTTTCTAGTTCTTTAAGCTTTATTTGTAAAGATTCATAGTCACTACATTGTTTTGCGATGATCTTTCTAGAAGATATAAGTTGTTTACCAATCTTAACATATTCTTTATGCAATTCATCAAAAGCATCTTGTAACTGATCATAGGTAGGAGATGAATCATTTACCTCGGTGTCACTATCACTTTGATGATTTGCCATGAGACATAGGTTGGATTCTTCATTTTCAGATTCACTACTAGTGGAATCCATATCATTTTCTTCCCAAGCTATGTATGCTCTTCTAGGTTTTCTTCCTTTCTTTTCCTTGCTGTCATTCTTCTCATACTTTTCTTTCTTTTGTAGCTTTGGACATTCATTTTTGTAGTGTCCAAGCTTTCCACATTCAAAGCATTTGATTGTTGAGGAAGAGCTTTCACCTTTGTTCGTGTTCTTTTTGATAGGAAAACTGAATTGCTTCTTGTTTCTATTCTTTTTGATGAATCTTCTAAATTTCCTCACAAGCAATCCCATGTCTTCTTCTTCGGATTCTTCACTTTCATCAAGGTGTTCATCTTCATCACTTTCTATTGATTCTTTGGAGATATGAGCCTTGAGTGAGAGTCCTTTCTTCTTTTTCTCCTTATCTTCATGATTTTTCAATCTATTGAGTTCCAATTCGTGTTCTTTCAACTTGCCAAATAGAGTAGCAATCTGCATCGTGTCAAGAACCTTTGCTTCAACAATTGCAGTAATTTTTGGTTGTCATTCACGACTCAAACATCTCATTATCTTATTAATCTTTTTCTCATCTGTGATTGTATGTCCGAGTCTTTCTAACTGGTTCACAATGTGTGTAAACCTCTTTTGCAGTTCATCTATCTCCTCACCATTCTTCATGTGAAAGAGTTCATATTCATGGATTAGTGCATTCATCCTTGCTTTTTTCACATCGTTGGTTCCTTCATGAGTGAGTTGAAGAGTGATGAGTGTGATTTCACCTCATTCTCCATGTACATTTCTGCATGCATTTGCATATAGTTAGGCCATTTTAGTGTTTATTTTGTTTAGTTTTTCCTTTGGAACGGATAAGGTGGTATTGTGTGTTGTTTTGCAGATAATCATGATTAAATGCCCAAGAATTAGCAAGTATGAAGCTTGGATGACTTAGAGCTTTAAAAGATAAGAAATTGAGCCAAGCAGAGAGTATCACGGCCTAGTTGCGTGATGGCCTCACTACGTGAGGGAGCAAGAGCTGAAGAAAGAATTGAGCCAAAAGTCGGAAAGCTGTCACGGCCTGGCCGTGATGGCTATCACTGCCGTGATGAATCGGTTGGAAAAGTCGAAACGATCACGGCCTGGCGTGATGGCTATCACTACGCGTGACCCGTTAGTTGGAAAAGTCGAAAAGCGATCACGCCTGGCCGTGATGGCTATCACGACCGTGATGAATCGGTAAATGAAGAGGCACCCAAGTCGAAACCATCACGGCCTGGCCGTGATGGCTGCCACTGCCGTGACAGTAGCGAGTTATAAAAGGGTCTCGGCGAAAGCGAAGAAAGATATAGAGAAAAACCTAAAAACAGATCCTCTGCTGTTGTGGCTGCTGTGCAACCTTCTATGGAGCCCCTTTCCTTCATTATCTCTGTAACTCTTTCTTTTGTTTTATCTTCAATTATGTGTAGCTAAACTCCCCCTTGTTGGGGTTAGATTATTGCTTATCTGAACTTGGTTGTAAAATGACTTGATTATAATACAGTTTCCTTCTTCTTTATGAGTGTATGATTCCATGCTTAATGCTTTCCTAGGCTTGATCATCTTAGGAATGATTAGTTGCTTTAATAGACAATTGAAAGGTTGATGTTAAAGCATGCTCATGAATCATATGCCAAGTAGTCCAAGAATCTAGACATAGGTGTTGGCTGCTTGCAATCTCATGAATCTTTATTCTTAATGAAATTTCTCTGATTAATCCACCTAAGACATTAGGGTTTAATTTGGGATTTTAGGCTCATTCCACCTAAGACATTAGGGTTTGAGTATATTAGAAAAGATTCGATTGTCATAATTGAAGTAGGAACTGTGTTAGTTATCATTTCATAACAATCAAGGGAGGATTAGCTTAGTCTAACCCTAACAATTCTATCTAATTGTTATTCATATTTCTGTCTGCCTTTTAATTGTTTGATAAAATTCCAAAAAGAACAAAAACATTTTATTCTTGTTTGCTTTGTTAGATGATAGAGCTACCTTCACTCCAAAATTTGATCGCCTAGATAGTAGTCTAATTTGCGAAGTGGTAATTGTCCACGATCCCTGAGAACGATATCCGGTCTTACCGTTTTATTACTTGCAATGAACCGGTACACTTGCCGAGTCCGTGTCAAAGAGTATCCCACATTTTCTTTGTCGTTTTGCAATTGGAGACCCTGAAAAACTCATCATAATTCAAAGCAGCTGTTATAATATTCTTTGCTTTAGCATTATAACCAACTCTTCTTTTATCATCATCATTCCAGTCATCTTTTGGTTTAGTTTTTTATTTCCCTTAGCATCAAGAATAAATGGAACATAGGGACCATTTTCAACCGCATCTAATACATCTAAACTTGCAGCCTCAAGAAAGATAAGCATTCTTTCTTTCCAATACATGTATTGGGAGCCATTAAAGGCAGTGGGTCTAGTGAGTGAAGCCTCATCACCTGGGATATCATTTGTAGCCATCTCTAGAAGCTGTTAAGCTTAGTAACAAGAGTTTTAGCCCTGATGCCAATTGTTGGTAGTGGCTACGGTCTCAAGAGAGGAGGAGGAGGGGGGGTGAATTGAGATATTGAAAACTTTTTCAACAATTTAAAGCAAAACAGTGTTTCTTTAAAGAAAATTGGTTTTCACTCAATTTTAATTCCCAAGAATTAGGTTATGGAACAAGTAATGATGACAATAAGAATTATGAGTAGTAATAACAGATTTTAACACAGATAGCAGATTGAAGATTCAAGTTAACAAGTATATGGAGTTTATGGATGAGAAGAACACGCAAACCGATTTATCCTAGTTCGGCTACCTCCTCTGGTAAGCCTACATCCAGTCCCACACCTCTCTGGTTTTCTTCACTATAATCAGCTATTACACAATTCTAATTACAGCAACACAAGGATAACCTCCTTGCTTGAAAAATCTCCAAAAATCACACTAGCTTTTTTGTACCCAAGGATCCCTTCTATCATTGTTAAAGCCTAAGATATACCCTCTCTTAATCACACTACTTCACGAAAAGAATTGAGTAGAAGTAAGACTCTAAAAGTCTGATTATACAAATTGAAGTTCTAACTACTATCACACTTTTCTCAGAGATGAAGCACTTTGGATCAGAATGAGTTGTGTTGTTGTTATTGTATGTGTTATGTTTGAAAAGTGTTCCTTTGATCCCTCTTTATATAGAAGACAGATTATAGCCGTTGTGATCATTTAAAACATATTTGAATCTGCTTTAACAAAATCTGCTTTCTTGATTCTTGTTCTTGAAATGAGATTATGTTGATCTTTGTAGATTTTGCGTCCTTCTTGAAAAATAACCGTTTCCATCTGAAAGGATAGCGAAGTTTTTTTTGAAGAGTAATATATCCGTGTTTACTTGAAGAGAAAAATAGCCGCTTCCATTTGCCACGTCAGCAGACGGGAGTACTAGCTCAAGGTTATTGGACGGGCTCCAATTGGTAGATGAGAGTGCTAGCACAAGGTTATTGGACGGGCTCCAATTGGTAGATGAGCTTTATATGCCATGTTAGTGGACAGAGCTTCTCATTAATATCTTAGTGCGTATCATTGGTAGACGAGCTCCAAGTGCCACTATCAGTGGACGAGCTCTCCTTTTTACATCAGTAGACGAGCTCTCCTTTTTACATCAGTAGACGAGCTTCCATTTTACATCAGTAGACGAGCTCTCCTTTTTACATCACTGGACGAGCTCCCCTTTTACATTAGTAGACGAGCTCCCCTTTTACACCAGTAGACGCGCGCTTCTGTTACTTTCTGTAGACGAGCTCCAAGTGCCACGTCAGCAGACGAGCTCTTCTGTTTCTTTCAGTGGACGCACTTCATGTACCACATCAGCAGACGAGCTCTTCTGTTTCTTTTGGTGGACGCACTTCATGTGCCACGTCAGCATATGAGATCTTCTGTTTCTTTTAGTGGACGTGCTTCATGTGCTCTTTCAGTGGACGACAGCTTTTTACTTTGTTGTTTATTTAGTGGACGTGCTCCAAATGGTACTTTAGTGGACGAGCTCTTTAGTTGTTCATTGGACTTCATATCTTTACTTTGTTGGGCGTCATTCTTGGTTCACTTCATTGGACAAGCGCTTATATTTTCCCTGTGTTGGACGTGCGCTAGTTTTGCTTTGTTGGAGAAGTGATCTTGCATGCAACTTAACACGTAATGAGTGCATAGTCAAAATTAAAAATCTTATGCAAAATACACTTTGTTTGTCATACATCAAAACATGAATGAGGGCTTAGTCTTACACTTTGTATTGCGTGTCCTGTTCTGGGCATTCTTGCATAGGAAAAAAATATATTTTCTTGCATTTGAGAAAGCTTCAGTTGGCATGCTCAAAGAGGAATTGTATTTTGGTAAATTCTCACTGCCAATTACTTCTTTGTTTTTGTACTCAAATCGTTGTATAAAATTGTGGATGTTGCTAGACTTTTCATATGACGAAATGTGAACTTCTTTGTGTTGTAGCTAGTATTAGTTTATTTTCTATAACTCAGTTTGTCTTTTTTCTGTCTAATATTTTTCATGCTTCAGTTTTGTGTTGTTGAATAGAGGTCATGGCGGCGCCATGGCAAAAAGCGGTGGCGGGATTTGAAGGAACCGCCATACGGAGGCGGTGGCGTGGCGGATTTTCCGTGGCAGTTCATGGCAGCTGCATGGCGGTTGGCGGGTATGGCGGAAACGGCGGCCATGGGGGAAATTGCGGGTTTTTTTTGGTTTTTTGAGGAAAAACCTGACCCATCCTTCTGGGTAAGTTGGGCTTTGTGATCCGACCCGGCCCAAAATGGGTGAAAACCCTAGCATCGATGTAGCAGGCTTCCCTCCCTTCATTTCATCTTCCAAACAGAAACAGAGCCGAGCCCTTTCTCTTCCTCTCATTACACACTTTCTTCTCCGACCACCCACTCTTCGGCGACACCCACTGTCGAGTGACCACCTACCTCCGGGGACACCCTTTGATCGATGACCGGCAACCATTCTCTTCTTGTCTCCTTTTTTCAGTCTTTTTCAAAAATGGCTGGAACTTTCTGTTGGGTGTACTCAGTGTAGTTAAAATCGCGATCCAGATCGCAGGATCATACGATTTTACGATCTATGGGGGCTTCATCCCTTTGAAAGTCGTGTTCGTTTTCGAATAACAGAGAGTTGAAGGCGGCGGTAGTGGGACTTAGGCACTTAGATAGCTGAAGGGGGTAATATGTAATACTAATAGGATATTAGGGTATTAGGGTTTCATGAGATTGGTCCATGTGGCCTTTGTTTTCTATTTTGTTGGACCTTTTTTTTACTTACTGAACTAATATTGCGCCATATGGTATTAGGGTATTTTGTTGGACCTTAAAAACTATCTTTTCAAATAACATATAAATAAGTTAAAAAACTTTCAGACTAATATAATAAACTAAATAGGTATTATGAGACTTATATGATATTTTCTATCAATTTAGTTTATGCTTCTTGACATATGTTGTTATTGTTTTGGATTTTATATTTATTTATGCAATTTTTGTTATGTGTGTGTGTGTGTGTGTATACATATATATATATATATATATATATATATATATATATATATATATATATATATATATATATATATATATATATATTTTGTCTGCCATGGCATCCGTCATATGGCCGCATCACCATCTGCCATCGATAACACTGTTTGTGTCTATACATGTGAATGCTCTGTTGGAATGAATTTAGCAATTTGAGTCATTTTGGATTAAATCTTGCAGCAATTAGAGTCATTTTTATTGTGGATGAGACTTGTACATGTGTTGTTTAATTTCAGATTCTGATATTCTTCAGTCTTAGATAGCATGTATATATTCATGTTTAAATAAACCTTTTTTTTTTTTTTTTTGCATCCTTCTTGAGTATCTTAGAAGTGTTTAAATTGTTTAGACATGATTTGCTTGTTACATGATACTTGGGGTATAAAGTAATTTGAGCCAAGTTGTGATTATAGTATGTCCCATGGTTTTGGTATGATAGTAATGGTGTTTTGCACATAATGAAGTTTTGTCATTGGGTTAATAAACATAGTCATCTTCACAACATGTTTCATTTTTCATATAAGCTTTGTTTCTTGCTTGTGAACAGTCATGAAAGAATACATTTTATCCTTTTTAAGTTGTATAGTGATTAATGCTTATTCTCTTGGCTGGATGTGTTAGTTAAAAGAAAAATCCTTTCTGGAGTCCACGGTACTGTATGATTTTTTTTCTTATAATTCATGAAAGTCCAAGTCCACTCACATATATTGTTTGCTAATTTCTTTTTAGTGGTTCACATGAAGAAAAGTATAGTTACTTGAGTTTCAATGCCTTAAGACTTGATTTGATAAGTGTTTGAATGAATAGTTTATCTTTTCAATAAATTTGGATTTAATGTTGTCATCCTTGAAATAAAAAGATACTTTGAGCACTAGCCTTCTTAAATTTTTGACTATTTGCAGCTTACAATCCTCAAAGAATTTTAGTCCCTTGTTGATGTGTATGTGATTGATTCCTAATCCATTGAGAGAAGCCAAAATGGAAAAGCATTTGTCTCCAAAGTAATGCATAAATTGTTGTTACATGCTCTCTCACATACTGTGTTTGATAAATGAAAGACAACTGAATTGATTCACATGACAGAAAGTATGTTATTTGATACTTCAGGCTTGGTTTTATAAGTTTTTATGGCTTGATTTGATAAATGTTTGGATGGTTGGTTGTTTCTCTTTTTAGCGAGTAGTGGATCTAATGCAATCATTATCAAAAGATACATGCAGTTTGGCTCTCTTAAATTTTGCTTAATTACTTGACACTGTGATGAGAACATGATCAACAACTTGTAATATCTGAAGAACTTTGGTGGGTGTAATGTCTCTAAGTCTTCATTTCATTCCTTGTTAATGCCTGCACAATTTGGTTGTCTTACATGCTGGATTCCAATTGATTTTCATGCTTTACTGGGTTAGAAATAAGTATGTGACATGCAGTATTTCTTCCTCTTGGTACTCATGAAAGGATAAGGGGAAAAACAATAAAAAAGAGCAAGTAAGATAGAAGGCTGCAAAAGATCCAAAAATCAGCTTGGTAGGAAGTGTGGATTTGCACTAAAATATGCTTCACGATATCCCTTTAACTTATTTTAAGAGTTGATGCTAGATAAAAAAAGGGTGCTAACCAAATTTGATTATCTTTTCCTGTTCCTCTTTTTTTTATTTCATCTTATTTATTTTCATAAATATAAAATTTTGATCACTCTTCTCTTGTAAATAATCTCTTGGTGATGTCTTTGACTATACGTTAATTTACACTTGCTCATTATAAAAAGAGTCGATTTAGTTTTGACAACTTGTTGGTACCGACATTCAAATTTTTTTACATAAATAATAACAATAGAATTATTTTAAAAAATAACAAAAAAAAATAAAGTCCTTTTCGTAAGCTGATTCACTTCTCAAAAATAAAATAAAGATTTTTCTAGCTGAAATAGAAGAAATAAATTTAGTTGTGCAACTTGTTGATTTTTTAATTGTTCAAGAGATGTTAAGTTTTTACAACTTACTTCTCAAAACTTTTCATTAGAAATAAAATTTCTATTCATGCTAGAAATTAGAAAACAAAATATGACAACGTCTTTATTTTTTAATGAAATGATCCACTTCTTAAAAATAAATAAATCTTTTCAAGAGGATAAGAAAGGGGAATCGATTTAGTGTACCCTTACTGATTACTTAATCGTTTGAGAGACGTCAGAGTTTTTACAACTTGACCTCTCAGAAGCCCATTTTACAAATAAATATTTTCTTTGTTCTAGACAAAATCTGACTTATCGGAGTGTGTATAACCGAGAATGAATACAAAGGTTGTTTTAGATTATAGCTGGATAGAAAGTTATATTTTGGTCCTACGTATCCCGAAGGGAATCAACGCTAACGTAGTTTTCTATTCATTCTTAGGAGATATGGTAAATCCAATCCCTTAATTTTGTATATGGTGAATACCGGTGAACAAGGACTCTTTAGTAGTCTCTTAGTTTGGCTGGTTCCCCTAGTATGCTTTAGGGAGATTCACCAAGGTTAGCAAAAGTGAGTCTTTCTCTTAGGGTTTTCCTCCTTTTATAATAGGGTCCCATGATCTCTTTTCTTAGAGATTAGTTCTATCTTTTCTTATCTTTTATCTTTTAAGCCAACTTCCGGATATATGATATCCTTATTTGAAGGACTTACTTCTTATATTGAGATAAGGTTGCTAGTTAGGCTTAGATAAGTGTTATCTTTTAATCTTATCTTTTCCTATGTCCTTGGGAGATTGGCTCGCCAAGCTCGGTGGCCGAGCATACCATCTCGGCCAGTGCACAAGTCCCCGCAAGCTTTGAGCTTAAAGGGGCGTGCAAGCTTTCATGATAGAAACCGAGCTTGCTTTAATGTTGCCGAGATTTACACCTCGACAAATTCTTGAGTTCAGCTGGCTCGGTGGGCGAGCCTAGTAATCCTTTCCCTTTTATTATTTGGGTTTGGTGGCCGAGCTTTGACTCTCGGGCAATACTTTAATTCGGTAGGCACCGAGCCTACCATCTGGGTCAGTACATAAGCCCCCCAAGCTTCGGTCTTAGAAGAGCGTAAAAGCTTTATGAAAGAAGCCGAGCTTAATCATGCTTTGGTACTGGAATTTTTACCTTGTCCATCTGGGCTTCTAAAACCGAGTTTTTCTTCCTTGGACTCATTTGAGTGTAAAAGAACTTGATTTTCACTATAACCTCATGGGTAGTAATAGACGTAATAAGAACATGTTCTGTATAGAAGATATTTCAACCTCGCCTATGTTAAGACAAGTTTAGATGCTAGTAGCTGAGATTCAGCTTAACAATGATTCAGGCTCAAACCGGCCTTTTGGAAAGTCAAGCTCAAACTCGGTCATTAGTACCTCAATCTTGTATTTCAGTTGAAATCATTGATGTCCTGAAGATGCTTATCTTGAGAGTTTGAACTCGACTCACCTTTCTCCGATGGGTATAAACATTGTCACTACATTCTATAGAGACATGAGCAAAATCATTAAGTATAACAAATTATGATCTGTCACTAAAACGAATACAATGGAATATAAATTGTAGGTATTTCTATGTGTAATACACCAATAGGCGTGGCAACCGTCACTAAAGCCTATAGTGGAGGAGTTAAAACCGTAGGTATAAGGTATTATAGGTTACGAAAAAAAGTTTGTCGTCATAGATTTTTGGGTCTATACTTATGATTTTTCGTCGTTTTAGTGGTAGTCTAGATAGCAACATAACAAAATCAGTTATTTTGCTTACCCGTTTTTGGATTTACTTTTTCTACTTTTGTAATTAGATATTACAACACTTATTTATAAGGGAAGTGATAAGATCATGAAAAAAAAAAAAAAAATTATACATGAAATGAATGTTATTATTCCTTCGCTAAATTATCTCTATTTTCTTTTGTTTCACAGCTTTTGATCACCCGAGTTTGCTTTTTTTTTTTTCCACTCTACTACCATCTCTGTTAGTTGGTGGCTTGGGACTTTATGATTTTGGGAGTTAGCTTGGTAGATATCTGTTATTTGCTTATAACAGATTGTAACTGTTTTTGGTTAATAGTTAGTGGTGTAAATAAAGCCTATATAAGGCTTGTAATTGCTCTCATTCATCAAGGCTAATGAAAAGCTAATGCATTTCTAGAAAATACTTTATCTCTAAACTCTCTATCTCTGTCAAATCTTTCTTTCATTTTCAGTTTTCGATATCAGTCTATAACAGATTGGTATCATTAGCAAAGGTTCGATTTTCTTGGAGGAATCATTCTTGCTCCCAATATCAATAATGGGTTCCACAAAGTTTGATATCGAAAAGTTCACAGGAAAGAATGACTTTAGTTTATGGAGAATGTAGATGTGGGCGCTTATGGTGCATCAAGGAATAGAGGAGGATCTCAATGGGGTATCAAAATTTCCCGACACACTGCCAGAAAAAAAGAAGAAGGAGATGCACAACAAGGCTCACAGTGCTTTGATTTTGTCCCTCAGAGACAAGTTTCTTAGGGAAGTCTCAAAGGAAAAGACAGCCGCTGCTATATGGCTCAAATTGGAAACCCTGTATATGACCATATCTTTGGCCAACAGATTGTATTGGAAGCAGAAGTTGTACACCTTCAAAATGCTGTCAGGGAGGTCATTGGAGGATCACTTGGATGATTTCAATAATATCATCATGGATCTGGAGAATATTGATATCATGGTTGATGATGAAGATCAAGCATTGCTCCTGCTCAGGTCTTTGCCAATGGAATTCGATACTCTCTCAAACACACTCATCTATGGCAGAGACACACTGTCATTAGAGGTAGTTCAGGCTGCTTTATGTTCAAAAGAATTGAAGAAAAGATCTGAGGGAAAAGGTGATCAGGGTGTTGAAGGATTGTACACAGGAGGCAGGGCAGAAAATGGTGACTTTAAGAACAAAAAAGGATCAAGATCCAAGTCAAGAGATGGCAAGAAAAGAACGTGTTTTACCTGTGGGAGTGAGGAACATCTCAAGAAAGAATGTCCCGAGAAAGGAAAGAAAAAGAAGAACAAGGAGAAAAAGAATTACAATGGAGATGCAGATGTGGTGTCAGAAGGTTATGAAAGTGCTGAAGTGATGTGTGTGTCAGAAGAAAAACTGAAACCAGAATGAGTTCTTGATTCATGGTGCACATTCCATATGTGCCCTAACAAGGAATGGTTCATTTCTTACACAGAAGGCCATGGAGGATAGGTTATGTTTGGCAATAACAAAGCCTGTGCAATGATTGGAATCGGTGCCATCAAGCTAAAACTTGAAGATGGAGCAACAAGGATCTTGCAAAGGGTGAGACATGTGCCTGAGCTGAATAGAAATTGAATTTCTCTTTGATTGTTTGATAATCAAGGCTATGTGTACAAAGCTGAAGGTGGAGTTTTGAGAATCACAAAGGGTTCCATGGTGATGATGAAGGGAAAATTGGAGAATGGTCTGTATTTCCTTCTTGGCAGTACTGTTGTGGGTAATGCTAATGCAGTTTCTGAACTAATCCAGTCTCGAGCAAGTCTTTGGCACAGAAGGCTTGGCCTTATCAGTGAAGAAGGTCTCAGGGAGTTGAGAAAGCAGAAACTGTTGGGCAAAGACAACATTGAAGCACGGGAATTCTGTGAACACTGCATTTTTGGAAAGGCCAAAAGGTTGAAGTTTGCCACTGCTGTTAAGCACACAAAAGGTACTCTTGACTACATTCATAGTGACTTGTGGGGGCCATCAAGAGTTCCTTCACACAGTGGAGCAAGGTATTTTTTATCCATCAATGATGATTTTTCAAGAAAGGTATGGATTTACATTCTTAAAAATAAGAACGAGCCATTTGCAAAATTTAAAGAGTGGAAGGCCTTTGTTGAAACTCAAACCAGCAGAAAGATAAAAAGGTTTAGAACTAATAATGGTTTGGATTTTTGTTCTGATGAATTTGATCGATTTTGCAAAGAAAATGGAATTGTGAGCCATAGAATAATTAGAGCAACCCCTCAGCTGAATGGGCTTGCTGAAAGAAGGAATTGGACAATCATGGAGAGGGTTAGGTGCTTATTGTCCCATGCTAACTGATCTGCTCATTTCTAGGCTGAAGCATTGATCGCTGCTACTCATCTTATCAATAGTTTCCACTGCTATTGATATGAAAGCCCCCGAAGAAATGTGGTCTGGCCATCCTCCAAGCCTTGAAAATTTGAGAATCTTCGGATGTATGGCTTATGCTCATATAAATCAAGGTAAACTTGAACCAAGGGCTCTGAAGTGCATGTTTCTTGGATATCCTCAAGGAGTAAAAGGATACAGATTGTAGTGCATTGAAAAGGGGCTGCCTCAAGTACCGATCAACAGAGATGTGGTGTTTTGGAAATCTGAAATGTTTTACTCAAATAAAGACTCAAATCAGCAGAATGAATTGGTTGATGTTGAGAAAGTTCATTTGGAGGTGGAGCCATTGCATGAATCAAGGATTTAGGAGCTTGATGCAGAACCCAAAATTGAAGCTCATGAGAAGATTGAAACAACAACTCAACAGGATCAGCAAGACAGTCTCTTCACCAGAGATAGGAGCAGAAGAACCATTAAGCCACCAATCAAATATGGTTATGTTGATATGGTTGCTTTTGCTCTTACAGCTGCAGAAGAAATTGAGGGAAATGAGCCTAGAAGCTATACTGACGAGGTAACATGTAAGCAGTCTCATGAGTGGATTGCTGCCGTGAATGAGGAATTGAGTTCCTTGCACAAGAATAATACTTGGGTGCTGGTTGACAGACCAAAAGGGAAGAAGATTGTTAGCTGCAAGTGGTTATTCAAGATGAAGGAAGGAATTCCAGGTGTTGAAAAGGCAAGATTCAAATCAAGGTTGGTGGCAAGAGGCTTTACACAGAGGGCATTGACTACAATGCGGTGTTCTCTCCTGTTGTAAAACCCTCTTCAATCAGAATGGTTTTGGCCTTGGTTGCACAAGAAGACATTGAACTGGAGCAGCTTGATGTAAGAACATCTTTCTTACATGGAGAAATTGAGGAGTAGATTCACATGACTCAGCTAGAAGGTTGTATCAAGAAGGGTGATGAAGGCAAAGTATGCTTGTTAAAAAGGTCACTCTATGGCCTTAAGCAGTCACCTAGGCAGTGGTACAAGAGGTTTGACACCCTTCATTTTGAAGAATGGTTTTAAAAGGTGTGAATATGATGGTTGTGTCTACTTGAAGAAAACTGACCATGGAGCTATTGTCTACTTACTCCTCTATTTAGATGATATGTTGATTGCTTGCAGCAACAAGGGAGAAATTGAAAAGGTGAAGGTAAAATTGGAGAGTGAATTTGAAATGAAGAATATGGGAGCTGCTAGTAAGATTCTGTGAATGCAGATCACAAGGGACAGAGCTCAGGGAACCTTATTCATCAATCAAAAGAGCTACATAGCTAAGGTCTTGAAGAGGTTGAACATGGATCAGTCAAAGGCGGTGATGACCCCTATGGCTCAACATTTTAAACTCTCCCAACAAGATTCTCATAAGACTGAAGACGAAGTTTCCTACATGAAAAAGGTTCCATATGCAAATGTAGTAGGTAGCCTCATGTACTTGATGATTTACACTCGGCCAGATTTGGCATATGCCGTGAGTTTGGTCAGCAGGTACATGGGAAAACCAGGAAGACTACATTGGGAGGCTATGAAATGGATTTTCAGGAACTTGAAAGGAACATATGAGGTAGGTTTATTGTATACAAGGCATGAAGGCAGTGCTACTAATGTTACTGGGGTAGTACTGTTAGTTGGAAGTGCAACCTGCAACATGTGGCGTCTCTTTCCTCTACAGAAGCCGAATTCATTGTAGTTACAGAAGCAATCAAGGAGGCAATCTGGATGAGAGGAATGGCCATGAGTTTGGAAGCAAGTCAGGCAGTCACTAAGGTTTTTTGTGACAGTCAAAGTGGTACACACTTGGCTAGAAATCCAGTGTACCATGAAAGAACATAGCATATAGATGTTAAGCTTCGTTTTGTGAGAGAAGTAATTGCAAAAGGGGGGGTGATTCTAGAGAAAATCAGCACTGATGACAACCCAACGGATGTGTTAACCAAAGCACTGCTAGGGCCTAAGTTCAAGCATTGCTTGAAGATCTTACAGGTTGTATAAAGTCAAGCCAAGGAGGAGAATGTGTTAGTTAGTGGCTTGGGACTTTATGATTTTGAGAAGTTAGCTTGATAGTTATATGTTATTTGCTTATAACAGATTGTAACCGTTTTTGGTTAATAGTTAGTGACGTAAATAAAGTCTATATAAGACTCGTAATTGCTCTCATTCATCAAGGCTAATGAAAAGCTAATGCATTTCCAGAATATACTTCTTCTCTAAACTTTCTATCTCTCTCAAATCTTTCTTTCATTTTCAGTTTTCGATATCAGTCTATAACAGTTTATTGGCTTGAGTTATCTTAGAATCTTAGCATTCCGAATTCCTAGTTTTTTTCCTCGGTTATAGGTGCCATTTATCGTTTGGGACTATTTGGTTCAACGAGGTTCGAATTGGACTTCATAAAATATATTTTTTTCCCAAAAAAATTCTACATTAACCATGTGGCTAAAGTTAATTTTAGCACTTGAAATTTAGAAAATGTAACACACTTGGTGAATTTTAGTTGTTTCAATTCAAAAAACATACTATCTTTGATTATTTAATTATATTCTATAATGAAAAAAAAAATATTTTACGCCATTTTTTATATATTAAATTTGTAATAATTTTCACATATTTGATTTTAATGTTGTTGAGATTTCCTAAACTCGTGTCATAAGAAAAATGGAGATCTCACAAAGTAGAACAAGAATGAAGATATGGACGTATATATAACAGTTTCAAGTATTATATTGTATTATGAGAAATGCTGGTATTACACTCTTTTTGATAGTCTTCCAACCAATGTTTAAGAGTTGAACCGAAGATTGAACCGGTGAGACCTCCTGGTCTTGGTTCAATTAGTTTAACCGGACCATGATTGGACCAGATGACTAACAAATAAATAATTTAATTATATATATATATATATATATATATATATATATATATATATATATATATATATATATTATGAAGGTGCTATTGAAATGTTTTAAGGGCTCGTTTAGTGGTCAGGATAACAGAGACATGATAGGAGAAACTATCATATTCTATCTGAAACTATTGTTTGGTAAGCCAATAAGATAGAATAAATTAATCTTTTCACCTGTCATATCTTGTTCATCTAGTTTAAAGTTTATTATCAGGGGAGGGCTGAGTTAGAACTCCATAGGATATGATAGGGTGATTTAAAGTCCAATAAAATATAAAAATATTTTATAAATAAAATAATTAAAGTATAGTAAAATAATATTTTAAAGTATAATAAAATATAAAAAGGTTACCGAAAAAAGATATAATAAAATATAAAATATTTAAAATAATAAAATATTAATAATTAATTTTAAAATTTTATTTTATTTTGTCACAAGGCTAATTTTTAAATATTTTTTTTAAACTGAAAGATATAAAAAATTATTCTAATAATTTAACTATAATATGTAAAGTAAAATCTAAAAAAATGAATATTTAAAATTAGAAAAAAATTTAATTTAAGTTAAAATATTTTCAACAATACATGTAATTTTATCAAAATGATAATTTTGTCTTTTTTGTATAATTTAAAAAATTAAAATTATAAAAAAATTTAATAAAATATGAAAATATTTAGAATAAAAACGAAAATTTTAAAATTCACACTTAAATTATAATGCTATCCAGTCAGTTATATGGTGGACATCAAATGTAGGATAGCATAACAATGTATCTTGCCAATATTCTATCATACTCCTATCTTGATCTCTTATCCTACCGCCTCTATCATATCGTAAGAGCATCTCCATTGCTAGTTCCTTATGGGTTGCTTAAAGATAAGCAACAATTGCTTATCTGTTTTTAGCATTGGAGTTGTATCAATGGTTGCTTAAAGTTAAGCAAGGTTGCTTGTATAAGCAACCCTTCCTTGAGTTGCTTATCTATTAAAACAGAATATTTTTGAAAGATTGAAGCCAACATTAATTGAATGAAGGTATAAAACCAATTCAATATCAAATAAAATAAAAATAAAAAAATTGGGTTGCTTATTGTATGTACCATTGGAGTGAAAAATGGATGAGTTGCTTAAATGTGATGTGACATAGTGGGTTCCGCAATGGGGCCCGCTCAAGCAATCAAAGTAGGTTACTTATATTTTAGCATTGGAGATGCTCTAACCACCAAACAAGACCTAAAAGACCAATAATTAGATGTGGAAATAGGCTAGCCGAGCTAGGCCCTGATAAGCCTGGGCCTGGCTTGTGTTCCAATCACGAGGTCTGAGACTGGCCTATAGCCTGATATAGGCCAATTTCTAATGCCCGAGCCTGACCTACTTTAACGCCTAACCTGGCCTGAAAAGCTACTTAAAAGCTTACTTATCAGAAAGAACTTTAAATATGCATCAATCTATAAATATGTCACAGTCTTTCATTTGTAAATAGGCTCGTAAGTCTCTAATGACAAATAAATTGGTAGACATACAATAATAAATAAGTCACTAGGCATTCACAAATAAATAGGCAAGTAAGCCACTACATGACCAATAGGCCTCTACCTTTAAATATTATGAATAATATATTATAGTATTATAATATATTATATTATACATATATATTTATGTGTGTGTATGTGTTAAATAGGCTGGACTGGTAGGCCCCGTAGGCTTTTTTTAAAGCCTCAGGCCTGGCCTATTTTGCTATATAGGCTTTTTATAAAGCCTTGACCTGGCCTTTTTACTAAATAGGGTAGGCCTTAAATAGACTAGGCCGTAGGCCCCCGACGAGCTGCCTGGCCTATTCTCAACCTTCATCAATTCCCCATGAAAACTTTCTTTTTCTTGGTTCCTTAAAGAGTGCCCTAAGGTAGCGTTTGGTACAAGTTTTACAAAAGTATTCTCGAGAATGTTGGCATGAGAATAAAAGTTTTACATGTTTGGTACAAGTTTTAAAAAGTTATTCCCAGGCATAAAAGATTCCCAAGAATAAAATTAGTAAATGATAGTTATACACTTGGGGGAAAAATCAATTCTCAAATGTGAAGGTGGGAAAGAAAGAATCATGGGATGTGATTCTCGGGAATATGTTTTGTCTGAGAATAAAACATTTCAGATAGCAAATATCACCTAAAGACACTCGTTAACATTCTCCTATCTAAAGAAGCTTTATCTGCTACTTTTTAAATCGATGATTAGGATGAAATTTTTTAATCGTATTAATACATTAGAACATACAAGATCTGTGACATGTAAGTTGTTGGTAGATCATTGCTGTAAATAGCTATTCAATTCTTTTTATGCCAAGAATTGTTGTATTGGCTTCCCAATGGCCATCAGAATGTATGACCGGAAGGACCAACTTCCCCATTCTCAGCATTCACCTATTTTTTTGTAGAGTCAAAGCGATACTTTTCTCGGTTTGTGCACCTTAAGGTGAATATAGTAGCTCAATAGGTGTTTTGTGTAACACCCTGTTTCTTTTATGTGTTTTAATATCGGTAGCTATATTACCTTGAGACCCAAAAACTGATTTTGGAGAAAACAAAATCATATCTAGAACTTACCTTCAGACGGGTTTACCATAATGGATATTGCTGTTGAGAGGGACTGAATGCAGTCCCTGAGACCACCTATGCGACTGCTAAACCTTAATGCTTTTGCCTTTCTTCTTAGAGTTTGTGCCTTTTGAAAACGATAATCTGGGGTAGTATAAATGTCTCGCAGGAGGATGTCTGCGATTTTCAGTTGCATTTTCTGACAAAATTTGGGGTCTCTGAAGCTATTTTACTCATATTCAATAAGTTCCTGAACAAGCATCAAGGGAAAAAAGAAATACATTAACAAAAGGTCCAATACAGGTTAAAGTAAGTAGCATCAAAGAGATGTTGAACCTGCTTTATGATTGTGCAAATGCTACTCTTTGAAAATTTTGAAGAAATTATCCGAGATTATAAGGTATGAAAATAAGCTCTCTTATTCATGTCCTTGATAAGTTCATGGTGTATCTGCATACACAAACAATGGGAAGAAGAATTAAACGTTGAATACGAAAAAGTTGGAAAATTACAAAAACAAAACAAGAACAATTAAAAATTAATTTGCATCAGATATGAGGCTTAACGAGAAAGAAGAATGTGGAAAATTTTCAAAAAAAAAAATTCAAAAACTCCACTACACAAGGTTTATTATATGTGATGTTATCTCGTGGTTCATTCGAGTTGGTTGGGGTTTTGTTGTCATAGTCAATCTTGCTATAGTGTTTGTGTTTTTTCTTATGATCCAAATTTTACTTTTGATTATTGAATGATACATGGCATCTGAGTCTAGCAAATTTAGGTTTGAATAGCAAGAACCCTCTCTCTCCCCCTCCCAATCGTCCCATCCCCTCACATACTAATATTTATTGTTTGTATGTATGTTTGTTTGTTTTTAGTTTTTAAGAAAATCATGTAATCATTTACTCAAAATGCCACAGAGAGGTTTTAAGTAATTGTTTTGGTGGTCAAAATTAAGTAAACCCACGCATGTGAACTATTGTTAACAACACTGTTATTATTACTACTGTAATTGTATATTTTTATGTAATAATTTGTTTTTGGACTGTTCTCATGTATCGAGTCGGTTCCTCTATATAAAGCTGCTACATTATTTCGGGACTGATTTGTTGCATAGAGTTCATGTTTATCTGCTGCATTTTAAATCGATGATTGGGATGAAAACTGTTTAATCGTATCAATATATTAGAACTCAGAAGGTCTTTGAGAACACCTAATTTTGTCCCCTTTTATTGTATTTAAATTCTAACTCTAATTGTATTTTTTATTTTATTTTATCTTTCAGGCAAATAATAGAGCAATGTGAAGAAAAGAAAAGAAAAAAATAAAGAGTGAACATTGGGCTCAATTCATTCCAAGTCCATCATAAATAAAAGAACAAAAAAGAAAGGAAAATGCACCCAACCCATCAGAATGACCCAACAGCATCAGACACAGACAAGAAAAAAGTGGAGCTGACTCGCGATATAGAATCGGGTCGCTCCTGACTCGGTTCGGTCTATTTTATTCTCCCACATACATAACCTAATCAATAAGATGATTCGCGCCCAACGAACAGGGCCACGCCCAACTCGGTTTGTAACCCACCAGCATTCCTTCAGTTCCTCTCTTCTTGGGCCACCCCTACACGTTCACGGACTGGGTCACACGACCCGGTTATGGACCCGAACCGCCCACTCTTTCTTTTTCCCCTTTTTTCTTACCTCCTTACCCTAGCAGTTTTCCCCTATCAAAGCAACACAGAAAATTCTTCTCTCCTCTCCTTTCCATGGCAGCGCCTCCCTCACCCTCCTTGCCACCACCAACATTTTTTTTCTCTTTTCCTTACCCTCTGCCATCACCGCCTCCTCTCACACCATTTTCTTCATTTTTTATTCTCCTTTTCTCTCACACAATCGGAAAACTCCTCTCTTCCTTAACCTCTATCCACGCCCCACTCCTTCAGCACACGGGTTTCTGACATATAGTTCAGAGGAATTGAAGAGCATTAAATTCGGGATGCATGTTGGAGGGCAAATTGTTGGGGAGACTCTCCTATAAAAGGGGTGAAAATCTTCAGAAACAGGGCCCCCGAAAATTGCTGTTTTTGGTTACTGTGTGAGGTGTCCGAAATCCGAAATTGATGTTTATGGTTACTCTGTTGTAGGCCAAAAATTTTTGGTTAGGGTCTGAATTTTTTAGTAGAGAAAAGGGTTTGAGAGTTCTTTGTACTGTGTGTCCTGTTCTGGGCATTCTTGCATAGAAAAAAAAATATTTTCTTGCATTTGAGAAAGCTTCAGTTGACAAGCTCTAAGATGAATTGTATTTTGGTAAATTGTCACTACCAATTACTTCTTTGTTTCTGTACTCAAATCATTGTATAAAATTGTGGATGTTGCTAGACTTTTCATATGACGAAATGTGAACTTCTTTGTGTTGTAGCTAGTATTAGTTTATTTTCTATAACTCGGTTTGTCTTTTTTTCTGTCTAAGATTTTTCATGCTTCAGTTTTGTTTTGTATCTATACATGTGAATTATAGTTGCTCTGTTGGAATGAGTTTAGCAATTTGAATCATTTTGGATTAAATCTTGCAGCAATTAGAGTCATTTTTATTGTGGATGAGACTTGTACATGTGTTGTTTAATTTCAGATTCTGATATGCTTCAGTCTTAGATAGCATCTATATATTCATGTTTAAATAAACCTTTTTTTTTTTTTTTTTTTGCTTTCTTCTTGAGTATCTTAGAAGTGTTTAAATTGTTCAAACATGATTTGCTTGTTATATGATACTTGGGGTATAAAGTAATTTGAGCCAAGTTGTGATTATAGTATGTCCTATCGTTTTGGTATGATGATGTTGGTGTTTTGCACATAATGAAGTTTTGTCATTGGGTTAAAAAACATAGTGGTCTGCACTACATGTTCCATTTACATATAAGCTTTGTTTCTTGCTTGTGAACAGTCATGAAAGAATACATTTTATCCTTTTCAAGTTGTATAGTGATTAATGCTCATTCTCTTGGCTGGATGTGTTTGTTAAAAGGAACATCCTTTCTGGAGTCCACGGTACTGTATGATTTTTTTCTTAAAATTCATGAAAGTCCATGTCCACTCACATATATTGTTTGTTAATTTCTTTTTAGTGGTTCACATGAAGGAAAGTATAGTTACTTGAGTTTCAATGCCTTAAGACTTGATTTGATAAGTGTTTGAATGAATAGTTTTTCTTTTCAATAAATTTGGATTTAATGTTGTCATCCTTGAAATAAAAAGTTAATTTGAGCACTAGCCTTCTTTAATTTTTGACTATTTGCAGCGTACAATCCTCAGAATTTTAGTCCCTTGTTGATGTGTATGTGATTGATTCTTAATCCATTGAGAGAAGCCAAAATGGAAAAGCATTTGTTTCCAAAGTAATGCATAAATTGTTGTTACATGCTCTCTCACATACCGTGAAAGATAACTGAATTGATTCACAAGACAAAGTATTTGTTATTTGATACTTCAGGCTTGGTCTTATAAGTTTTTATGGCTTGATTTGATAAATGTTTGGATGGGTGGTTGTTTCTCTTTTTAGAGAGTAGTGGATCTAATGCAATCATTATCAAAAGATACATGCAGTTTGACTCTCTTAAATTTTTCTTAATTACTTGACACTGTGATGAGCACATGATCAACAACTTGTAATATCTGAAGAACTTTGGTGGGTGTAATGTCTCTATGTCTTCATTTCATTCCTTGTTAATGCCTTGCACAATTTGGTTGTCTTACATGGTGGGTTCCCATTGATTTTCATGCTTTACTGGGTTAGGAATAAGTATGTTGACATGCAGTATTCCTTCCTCTTGGTACTCATGAAGGGATAAGGGGAAAAACGATAAAAAAGAGCAAGTAGAGATAGAAGGCTGCAAAAGAACCAAAAATCAGCTGGGTAGGAAGTGTGATTTGCACTAAAATATGCTTCACGATATCCCTTTAACTTATTATAAGTGTTGATGATGCTAGATTAAAAAGGGGTACTAATCAAAATTGATTATCTTTTCCTGTTCCTCTTTTGTTTTCTTCTTATTTATTTGCATAAATATAAAATTTTGATCACTCTTCTCTTGTAAATAATCTCTTGGTGATGTCTTTGATTCTACGTTAAGTTTCACTTGCTCATTATAAAAGGAGGCGATTTCGTTTTGACAACTTGTTAGTCCCCACATTCAATTTTTTTTTATGTAAATAATAACAATAAAAGTAATTTTTTTTTAAAAAAATAACAATAAAAATAAAGTCCTTTTCATTAGAAATAAAATTTCTATTCACGCTAGAAATTAGAAAATAAAATATGACAACGTCTTTATTTTTAAATGAAATGATCCACTTCTTAAAAATTAATAAATCTTTTCAAGAGGATAAGAAAGGGGAATCAATTTAGTGTACACTTATTGATTACTTAATCGTTTGAGAGACATCTGAGTTTTTACAACTTGACCTCTCAGAAACCCTTTTTACAAATAAATATTTTCTTTGTTCCTGCCAAAATCCGACTTATCGGAGTCTAGCCGGAGTGTGTATAACCGAGAATGAATACCAACGTTGTTTTAGATTATAGCTTGACAGAATGTTATATTCTGGTCCTACATATCCCGAAGGGAATCAAAGCTACCGTAGTTCTCTATTCAACCTTAGGTGATATGGTAAACTCAATCCCTTAATTTTGTATGTGGTGAATACCGCTGAACAAGGACTCTTTAGTAGTCTCTTAGTTCGGCTGGTTCCCCAAGTACGCTTAAGGAAGATTCACCTAGGTTAGCAAAAGCGAGTCTTTCTCTTGGTGTTTTCCTCCTTTTATAATAGGGTCCCCGGATATCTTTTCTTAGAGATTAGTTCTATCTTTTCTTATCTCTTATCTCCTAAGCCAACTTCCGGATATATGATATCCTTATTTGTTAGGACTTACTTCTTATATTGAGATAAGGTTGCTAGTTAGGCTTAGATAAGTGTTATCTTTTAATCTTATCTTTTCCAATGTCCTTGGGAGATCAGATATCCAAGCTCGGTGGCCGAGCTTACCATCTCGGCCAGTACACAAGTTCCCCCAAGCTTTGAGGTTAAAGGAGCATGAAAGCTTTCATGATAGAAACCGATCTTGACTTTAATGTTGCCGAGCTTTACACCCCCGCCAATTCTTGATTTCAGCAGGCTCGGTGGGCGAACCTAGTAATCCTTTCCCTTTTATTATTTGGGTTTGGTGGCCGAGCTTTGACTATCGGCCAATACTTTAATTTGGTAGACTCGGTGGGCGAGCCTACCATCTCGACCAGTACACAAGTCCCCAAAGCTTTGGACTTAGAAGAGCGTAAAAGATTTAGGAAAGAAGCCGAGCTTAATCATGCTTTGGTACTGGACTTTTTACCTTGTCCATCTGGGCTTCTAAAACCGAGTTTTTCTTTCTTGGACTCACTTGAGTGTAATAGAACTTGATTTTCACTATAACCTCATGTGTAGTAATAGACGTAATAAGAATATGTTCTGTATAGAAAATATTTCAATCTTGCCTTTGTTAACACAAGTTTAGATGCTGGTAGTTAAGATTCAGCTTATCAATGATTCAAGCTCAAACCGGCCTTTTGGAAAGTGAAGCTCAAACTCGATCATTAGTACCTCAAGCTTGTATTTCAGTTGAAATCTTTGATGTCCTCAAGATACTTATCTTGAGAGTTTGAACTCGACGCACCTTTTTCCGAGTGTAGCTTGGTCTTTGAAGCTTCTTATAACGAGAGCTCTTAACCTTTCACCCGAGTAATCTTTTAGTACTATTAAAACTTTGAAATACCGGTGGATTTTGAAATAACCACTAACTTAAAGCTTGACCTTGAATATCATTATCTATATGATCTTGAAGGTGTGCCTCAGAATAAGCTTTCCTGATAGCTCTTCCAACTTGTATGAGATAATAATAGTCATACAAGTCCTTTCGTTATAACAATCAAGCTGTAGGCTAAGAGATATCCTTCCTCTGTAATTTCCGAGCTTGGTGTAGGATAAGAGAATATCCTTCCTTTATCCCCATAAGCCCCCCAAGCTCTGAGCTTGAAATAAGCGAAATAGCTTAAATGTCAACCTACATATCTTAACATGCTTTTTGGTGCCGAGGACTTCGGATTGTGATTTGCGGGAGCATTGCTTGGATAGCTCTCTCTTTTTTTTCTTTTTCTTTTTTGCAGAACCAAGTTTTTCTTGGGTTTTCAGCTTACTTTGTCGAGCACTGCTCGGATTTTTGGTTTCTGCAGAACCATGTCTTACTTGGGTTTTCGGATTATTTAGCCGAGCACTGCCAGGATTTCCTTCAAATCTTGGGTCTCTAACATGCATGCTCTGCTACGGACATTATCTTGGTGCCAAGGTGCTGTGCTCGGCCTTGGCTTTTCAGTGTGAGGGAGGGAGCATTGCTCGACCTCGACCATGTTTTTCAGTGCGAGGGAGCATTGCTCGACCTCGCCTTTCCAGTACGGGGGAGCAATGCTCGACCTCGACTTTTTAGTGCGAGGGAGCATCGCTCGACCTCGGTTTTTTAGTGTGAGGGAGAACTGCTCGACCTCGGCTTTCCAGGCTTCCGCCCTTTCTAACGAGATGACTTGTTCTTTATTTCTTTTTTCAATCGGAGTTCAAATTTATTGTGGTCAGGCTAGCATCAAGGATCGACTTTAGGCTTGGAACCCTTATATTCTTAGATGAATTTGTAACTTTTAGTATCAAGACTAATAAAAGTTTAAGTAATACATTGATTGCTTTTATAGCTCATACCTTTTGCTCTTGGCGAGACGATTTTAACCCGGGCCCTTAAGTGGATTCACATGTTCTTAAGCCAGCAGATGCTCGGTTTTTACTGGAACAGGACCCTGACACGAGCATGGAAGCCGCGACTGCTTATGCTCTCAGAGTCTCCTCCATTACCGGTTTTTGGAGCCACGAGCTTTATAATAATGTGAAGATGAAAAGCATGAAGGCTGAAGCCACCCAAGTTTTTCACACCGGGGATGAGCTTGAGAAGACTTTATCCATGTGCGAAGAGCAAGCTCGGTTGATTGGGCAACTGAAAACCCAATATACCTGTGACACCCTAAACTCGGTCATCACATGGTTACCCGTTTGCGGAAATAAAACTTAATTTGCTGGTTACTTTCGGAAAATAATGTTTTATCAACGTTCATCTTTTCAAAATATGGTGATAAATTTTTTTTTCTTTTTAACCTCATAACAATAACAACTTAATCAAATCACACTTAACACCACAATGTATATAAATCTTACAACTATACTGCCTCATATATGTTCATACCTAAATCAACATCAATTTTATCGTCAAAACATAATAGAACCTAAGCTGGTCGTAACTAACAGACACTACCGCCAACTGGAGCAGCACAGCACGCTTCCAACTAGACAGCCTTCTTCTTCGTGTAGGGATCATACCCCTTGTACGTCTCTGAGATGTGTTGTAAGGGTGAGACACCAATATACGGATTTATTACCATAACTAAATGTGCACCACAAAAGAAGGCACATACACATATACATATTTATAACAACATACTCATTCATATTATATCACATCGTTTATCAATGGGTTTCACACCCCAAACATCAACGTTGAAAAACTATGCATGAACACTTCAAAACATCATCTAACATTCATACCTAATCTCATGAGATATCTCCAACCTCGTGGTGAGTTGATCAAACTCGATAGTTACAGGCGCACAGCCACAGACACGCAGTCACAGACACGCATTCAAAACCCATCACACACTGTCCAACATCGTGGCACAGGTGTCACAACGTAGATGGGGCCTCATTGTCCACCAGGCACAATAAGAACATCTTTATGATCTACCATGACGCCGCATGGTAATCACTCGTTTGATCATGGCACGTCTGCCAAATGCATGCAATAAAAACCTTTTGTTCTCAACACTTTTCTTTGTGCTATATCTTTATTTGTCAAAGCTCTCAAAAGCTTTCAACTTATCATCATTTTTAAACATCAAAGCTCTCAAAAGCTTTCAACTTATCATCGTTTTCAACATCGAATGCTCTCAAAAGCACCATCGTTTTCAACATCTTTACAACTTTTATTAACAACACGGGACCTCAAAGTCCGAGTGCTCAATCACGAAGCCCTTAGACCGTTGCAATCAGTCTTAGGTTCGTGGTAATAGAAAACTTCTCAAAACGTTTTAACTTCTTTACGTAGATACCCAGTCTACAACACAACGAACCTTAATACCCCGACGTCTCGGTTATTAAGTTCCATAACATCGTTTTACATCGTTTTTGTCTGTAAAAAACAAATCCAAAATAAGACAACGTCATAAGAACACTAGCACCCCGACATCTCGGTTACTAAGTTCTATATCGTCGTTTAGTAAAACTCATTTACAGAAAATCATTTCTACTTGAAAACTCTTTTACTGAAACTTCAGCTTTAAAAATTAAATCAATTCCGATTAAACCTCTTCTCAAAACAAGTACTGCTATTTTTAAACTTTCACCGTAAATAATTTTCAAAACTTGCCATCGTTAATCATTTTCCAAGAAAATATTTTTAAAGTCAAACTTTGACTTTTTATTTTATATTATTATTTTATTATTTTTTATTATTTTTTTTATAAAGTATTTTTGAATATTAATTTCACAAAATAACTTTTTATAATATTTCGGAATTTCTTGCATAAAAATTAGCAGTACTAAAAAAATTTCACGGTTACGCTCTCACCGTGACTCATAAATTTCTTTTACACTGATAAATTATTAAAATAATAATAGTTCTCAAAAACTCATTATTTTTCCAAAATAATATTTTCCACCATTATTATATTCCAACATTTCCCATAAAACGTTGAATATAATTTTCACAACTTATTAAATCTTTTATCTGATTAATCGGTTGTGCACTGACCACTGTCAGGCCTCTCAAACAACATTCAACATTCATCATTCAACAACATCATCATAATTATATCACCAGGCAGATC
Organism: Sophora flavescens; assembly: GCA_030762895.1. NCBI lineage: Eukaryota > Viridiplantae > Streptophyta > Magnoliopsida > Fabales > Fabaceae > Sophora > Sophora flavescens. The sequence continues at coordinate 262,154,481 of CM061063.1, forward strand.
ATGCATCATAGCAACATAATATACTACTGCAGATAATTAAATAAATTAAAAGCAGATAAATCACCGATACACAGATAAACAACACAACGTAAGCCACATAAACAAATAACCACAACCACATATAATTCATATAAATCACACTATACACAAATAGTTATAGAGAAAAATCCCTCAGGTAAGCTCCCCTTACCTCTTGAAGACTCGAACTAACGGTTTCAAATAATCTCCCGATTTGATCCGGCTTCCTCCGTCGGCTTTAGGTCAAACCAACCCGATTGATTCCTTCATAACGAATTGCAACCAAAATAAATCAAATCAAACAAAAACATACTTGACTCATGGAGGTTAAGGTTCGGCCTCAACAACTTTTCTAGGTTAGGAAAGTTAAAATTTTGTTAACTTAAGGATTAATGATCCATAAGTAACTTAAACATGATTAAGCACTTAACCCAAGATTATGAACTAAGAACATGAACTAAAACTCATCTAGTTCCAAGAACTAGGGTTTCGGCCAAGGGCTGAGTTTGGGGTTAGAAATCTCTAAAATTTATAAACTCTTGGATTTAATCAACATACAAAACCTAGAGTTAGATTCAAGTGTTACAGACAACTTTTGAATCATAAAACCAACAAGTGCTCATACCTAGGGTTTCGGTTTTTATGAGATCAATAGGTTAAAGTTTGATTTTTAATCTTCTATATACTTGAATACAAGAACTATCAAGATATAATCATGAATCAAGACATGAAAATGAAACAAAACCTAAGAACACCAAGTTAACCTAGGTTCGGCCCAGTCCAGATTTTAGGGAAAGAAATTTCTCATGATCTTGTGCTTCTAGATGATGAAAATAGAGATGATTATAAGATCATAGCAACTGGTTTCATGTCAAAAGGATTTTTCTAGAATTAGTTATGAATTTTTGAATCTAGTTCCATGAACTTTGAACAAATGAAGAACATGTTGATCTAAGTCATGAATCTACAAAAGTGATGAAAAGAAATGATTTAAATGACAAGAGAATAAGTTATTACCTCTTGATGATCCAATAAAACAAAGTTTGGATGATGTTCTTCAAGGTTTTCTTATGGTGTTCTTAAGAAACTTAAGGGAGAAGATGAACATAGTTAGGGTTTAGAACAGTTTTAGTATTTTGAGTAGATCTCTCAACATACTTGTCCGTTTTGGATGATCTTTATGTCGTTGGAAAGAAGAGAGAAAGATGAACAACTTTCATGTTGAAAGTTTTTCGAGATTCAAAATAGAAACTTGTCAGAATTGCCAATCAAAATATGACGAATTATGAACTCTTTGGAGAAAAAAGCACATGAAAATGGAAGAAAATGGCTTAATGAAGAAGACAGCCTATTTAAATGAAGAAGAAACCAAACTTAATGAAGAAGGCATTGGAGCCGTGGGTTTTGGGCAAGCTTTAGTCAACTTTTCCAATGGCATTTGCTTGCAATTGTCATATAAAGACAAGGGCAAAATGGTCATTTCATAGGAAAATTTCACTTTGCCATAAATGCGCCATTATGGCCATTATGACTCGGATAAGCTCGTCATAAATACTAGGCAAATCGGTCAAATCCATCATCTCTGCTACGTTGCCGACTCCTCGAATCATCTGGCGCAGGCTTTTCCTAGAGATATCTCGACGTATACGCCCGCAACAAATATAATATTTTAATTTTTTTACCAAAATTTTCAAAACTTCCAGGATCGTAGTAAATACGATAAAAACATTTTTCATCTCGTTCACGACTCAAAATTAGGTCTTCTAAGCAGTAAACTTTTACTGTCAGTGAAAACACAGAAAACGGTAGACCAAACTTCTCGTCAATTTTCAACCAAAAACTTCCCCGTAACCTTATGAAAATAAGTATAACAAGGAAATGACCTTGGTTTATCCAAAATCATTTTCTATGTCTCGGATAAAAATATATATTTATATATTTATTACCGATATTACGAAGCAGCGAAAATCGGGGTGTTACAATACCGATCTGGAAAAGGCCAATTCTTCCCTTTGGGCCGAACTCTCCAATGAGAGAAAGAAAAAGTTTATCTTCAAAAGGTTGTCGAGGCTTCTCAGGCCTTTCTTGAAAAACTCCAGCAATCTCTTGAGGCTGAAAAGAAAGAAAAACACCATCTTCAAACTGAGTTGAAGGAAGCTGAATCCTAGATGATGAAGGAGCATGTTTTTGGGTTTTCACATGCTGTGAAACAAATCCAACACTTCCTTCCTGATGTTGACCTTTCAAGGGCCAATATGGATAAGGATTTTAACAAAGAAGGGGTCATGGTCCCTTTATCTTCGACAATTTCATTATGTACTTTTTCTGACTATAATATTAATGAATTCATGCTTAGATAATATTATCCCAAGCTCTGCCTTTTTTTTGCCGCTTTCACGGACAATAATTTTTTCTAACACTTGGGAAATTTTTAGTTTTCGAACTATGTTAGTTTTGGCTCGGTCAGCCTTTGTAACTTTTGCATTTCAACTTAGCCCGTTTAACCCATTTGGATTTTCGAACATAGCTCGGTCACAAGCCCAGCATTTCGATTTCAGTTTAGTTAACCTTTTAAGGTCTGGCATTTTGATTTCAACTCAGTTAACCTTTTTAGGTCTTAGTTTACCTTTTTAGGTTCGACACTTCAACCTTAGCTCGGTCGGCCTTTTCGGCCCGGCATTTCGACTTTAGCTCGTCGGCTATTTCGGGTTGGCTTTTCGATTTTAGCTCGGTTAACCTTTTTAGGTTATTTGTTTACCTTTTTAGGTTCAACACTTCGACCTTAGCTCGGTCGGCCACTTAGGCCCGGCATTTCGATTTTTGCTCGGTCAACCTCTTTAGCTTATTTGTTTACCTTTTTAGGTTCGGCATTTCGACTTTAGCTCGGTCGGCCATTTAGGACCGACATTTCGATTTTAGCTCGGTCAACCTCTTTAGGTCCTTGTTTTACCTTTTTAGGTCTAGCATTTCAACTTTAGCTCGATCGGCCACTTAGGCCCGATATTTCGATTTTAGCTCGGTTGACCTTGGTATAAGAATATTCCCCATCCTTAGCCTTTGGAAAATTGAATTTGATTTCATCATTTCATCTTACGAAAGCACTCAAGGAAGCATGGCTTACCTCGGCATTATTCTCGGCAAAGCAAAGCTTCAGCTCGACATATTCTCGGCAAAGCAAAGCTTCAGCTCAGCATTATTCCCGGTGAAGCAAAGCTTCAGCTCGACATGTTCTAGGGAAAGCAAAGCTTCAGCTCGGCATTATTCTCGGCGAAGAATGCTTCAGGTCGACATATTCTTACTAAACTAAGTCCCTTGGAGTCATGTAGAACTTGTTGACTCGGAGCAGACCAAGTTGACTTTACGGAGTCATCATTCTCTTTTTAGCTTTATAGAGTGACTTGATGGTCATCTCTGTGCATGCCTTAACCATACCTCATTTTCCTTGAAGGTAGTATTCACATGCTCATCATTAGTTTTGTGTTTCAAGAGAGTTGCCTATGATAAATGTTCACCAAATATTTTGGCTTAATTGGAACTGTGTTCAGTCAACTTGAAACTTTGCAAGCGATGCAAAATCATGCTCCCTCTCCTTTGGGCCATGCAAACAAATATTGCCTGTGGGGTTCTCTGAGACAAAACTATGACGTTCGAGAAGCAAAGGCCGAGTTCGTCAAGTTGACCGACCTGTCATGGCCGAGTTCATCGAGGTCAAACTGCTGCTGCTGAGCTCTCTAAGATACCTTCTTCTGTTCTCCGAGGCCAAGCTGTGACGGCCGGGCTCTCTAAGGTACCTTCTTCTATTCTCCGAGGCCAAGCTGTGGTGGCCGAGTTCTCTAAGATACCTTCTTCCATATTCAGGTGCCAAGCTGTGGTGGCAACCTTGTGGTCATGGCGCCACGCCGCCCTTGTCAAGACATGTACCGAAATGGATCATCTCAGTTTACCCAAATTCGTTGCGGAGGATGCGACGCGCATCAAACCCTCCCAAAAACTACACTCGTCTTTTCATGCGAGCTCTTTGCAGTAATGAAGAGATTGAAGTGTCACACGTGAGTGCGCTAGATGGCCGAGGTTCAGTCTAAGCTCACCGAAGATGATCGAGATAAACTCACAAAGGTTGACTGAGACGTCGAGGCATCACTCATCGAGGTTGGTCGGAACATGGCGACTGAATCACCGAGGTTGGCCTTGCTCGTCGAGATTGGTCGAGTAGTTAATAACGTGCACGAAAACAGCTTATGCCAATTAAGCAAGCTCCATTGAAGTCAGTGTAGGGATGAAAAGATTGAAGGGTCACGACGAGGTGCATGTGACAGGTGAAACCCTCCTGAAAACTTCCCACTAACCTCTTATGTATCGGATATTAAATGTAAGTAGTTCATCCTGACCAGATCAAAATGAAAACTATATATGATACTAATAGATAAACTCTATCATCTAATTATGTGTTAAGCAAGAGAGGAAGATAGAGAACAATATCACCTGGACCTTGAGATGTCACCTTTGGAAACCCTTGTAGAAAGAACTTTCACTTTTCTTTTCCAGTGATCTACTCATTCCTTCATTAAGGCTCAGCTTCCACTTTCATCTTCTCAAATAATTCAGTTTTGTTGGCCATGTCAGTTGGCCCTTCATGGAAATCTTCGGGTGAGATCACTTTAAAGAAGTGAACCCGAGCTTGCAACAAGTGAACCCAAGGTCAATGGGTTCCTGATTTTTCGGTAACAACATAACTGTCTCCCTCCACTTTCTCTGATGAAGTTGCAACGCTTTCAGTTTTCGAGGGGGCCATAAGCCACTTTTGACCAATATCCTTCCTCTTCAAAACCAATTATATGGAATTTCGCCATACATACTGGGCAGAAATCGCCTTGGACTTGGATTTCAATTCATCATCAATAAGTGACAATATGAAGCATATTTTATGACTTGTAATCAATGGCATAGAAATATTCTATATCAATTGGTGCATGTTAATATTGACTCAACAGTAACGTCATATGTGCATAGAATGACTTTGATAATAATTGAAAATATAGACGGATAAAATGGATCTTCCCTGTTCATGATGAGAATACCGAACTTCAAGAGGCTTCCTCCAAGTTTTCCTTTATTAATATCAACCAAATTGAAGTCTATCCATCCATCGGTAATATTGATGTGCGACCGGGAAAGTTTTCCTTGGCCCCATGGTGGGCGTCAAATGTTCCTGACAAAATCCGACTTGCCGGAGTCTAGTCGGAGTGTGTATAACCGAGAATGAATACCAAGTTTGTTTTAGATTATAGCTTGACAGAATGTTATATTCTAGTCCTACGTATCTTGAAGGGAATCAAAGCTAATGTAGTTCTCTATTCAACCTTAGGCGATATGGTAGACTCAATCCCTTAATTTTGTATGTGGTGAATACCGGTGAACAAGGACTCCTTAGTAATCTCTTGGTATGGCTGGTTCCCCAAGTATGCTTAAGGGAGATTCACCCAGGTTAGCAAAAGTGAGTCTTTCTATTGGGGTTTTTCTCCTTTTATAATAGGGTCCCCTGATCTCTTTTCTTAGAGATTAGTTCTATCTCTTCTTATCTCTTACCTTTTAAGCCAACTTCCGGATATATGATATCCTTATTTGATAGGACTTAACTTCTTATATTGAGATAAGGTTGCTAGATAGGCTTAGATAAGTGTTATCTTTTAATCTTATCTTTTCCTATGTCCTTTGGAGATCGGGTCTCCAAGCTCGATGGCCGAGCTTACCATCTTGGCCAGTACATTCTTTTACACTAAAAATTATTATAACTATTAGATTTTTTTTAATAGATCATGCTTCAAAAAAATAATAAATATCATTTTTCAATGAAATCAATTTAGTGTACACTCGTTGATTTCTTAGTCTTTCGAGAGATGTCTAAGTTCCTACAACTTGACATATCCAAAACTTTCTTTTAATAAAATAAATTTCTTTGTATAGTAAAATCAACTATTGAATTTCTTGATTCATGTCTCAAATTAATAAATGTTCAAGGGAATCAATTTAGTCATACGACTTAGTGATTCCTTAATATTTCAAGAGAAATCTAAGCTTATACAGCTTGATCTCTCAAAATTCCATTTTTAGAAATAAAAATTCTATTTACGTTAAAATATAAAATTACGAAAGTTATCTTACTGAAAATCGAGAAAAGATCAATTTAGCTACAACAGCTTGTTGATCTTACAATCCGAGTTATTCTAACTGTACAGTTTAATGGCTCATTAATTTAATAAAAAGGGTAATTTTAATTTTGCACAGTCTAAGGGTAACCGTTATGATGGCAAATGCTCTAGGGTGCCATGGGGATAATCACCCATGCCTTCCCTAGACATAATAGACTCCCGAACCCTATGTATCTCTATTTCCAAACAAAGAGTAGTCACTTTTCAAGAAGGGTTTCCCCAACGTTTCCCAACAAAAAAACTTTGGCGGCGACTCCATTCTCAAAGAAGGAAAAAACTCACTGTTTTTACTTTCCACCGCGATACCGGTCGCGACAGTCTGTAACATGTAAGTTGTTGTTAGATCGTTGCTTCAAATAGCTATTCAATTATTTTTATGCCAATAATTATTGTCTTGGCTACCCAATGACCATCAGAATGAATGACTGGAAGGACCAAATTCCCTATCCTAATTATTCACCTATTTTTTGTAGAGTCAAAGCAATAATTTTATAGGTTTGTGCACCTTAAGGCGAATATAGTAGCTCAATAGGTGTTTTATGTAACACCCTATTTCTTTTGTGTTTTAATATCGGAAGCTATATTACCCTGAGACCCAAAAAATGATTTTGGAGGAAAAAAAAAATAGAAATATATATATATATATATATATATATATATAGAACCTACTATATGGTAGGAGGTTATGGTTAAAATTTGGGTTTAAAACTCAGACGAAGGTCGGTCTGCTTTTTCGCTGACAGTACAATATGTACTGGTCAGAAAACCTTAATTTGACCCGAAATTGGAGAATTTTAGATTTTTATAACTTTTTAGTGATATGATCTATTTTTAAAATATTCACTCAAAAATAAATATAAAATTTATATTTTATTCAGACGAATTTTCGAAAAAAAAATCGTGCGAAAACCGAAATCAGGTGAACGACAAAGCCCGATACAGAACTTCAAAGATAATCCGGGGAGTATAAGATTGATGAGTCATCCATGTCAACTCATGTAAGCATGGTCATGCACCCTACTAAGCACTAGCGTGCTTAACTCAGCGTCTCCATGACGCCAAACCCTTGCACGGTCGTGCTTCCCATTAAGCACGGGCGTGCTCACCAAACCTGTCTACGATCATGCTTCCTATTAAGCACGACCGTGCTTGTGATCCAAACGGTCACATGACATAGCATTTGAGCACGGGCTCACTGGACATTAGCATGGTCGTGCTCATGTACCAGAAAGGGATTTAACCCTAAAAATCCCACTTAGCCCTCAACAACCATTCTAAGCTAAGTCCTAAGGCTTAAACAAAAAAACATAAATAAAAGCACTTACCGAAAAACGGGGTGTTACAATTCCACCCCCTTATAAAAATTTCATCCTCGAAATTTCTACTCACCTCGATTGAAAAGGTGTGGATACGATTCCAACATCTTGCTTTCCAGCTCCCATGTAACACTTTCCTCAGTAGCCCTACTCCAAATGACTTTAACCAAAGGGATCACCTTGCCTCTTAGCTGCTTCACCCTCCTATCCTCGACTCGAAGGGGTAATACCTCAAAAGTCAAGTTCTCTTTTAACTATATGGTATCGGGGACTATCACGTGACTAGGGTCATGGATGTACTTTCTGATTTGAGACACATGAAAGACACTGAAGGTTTGACAAGAACGGTGGTAAGCCTATTTGGTAGGCGACTTCGCCGACTCTTTTCAAAATTTGGTAAGGACCAATGAATCTAGGAGTAAGTTTCTTCGCTTTCATCACTTTACCATCCCCTGTTGTCGGAGTAACTCTCAAGAACACATGGTCACCTTCATGGGACTCGAGCGCCTTCCTCCTTTTGTCATGGTAGCTTTTTTGCCTACTATGTGCACTTTCATCTTTTCCTAAATCGTCATCACTTTATCTGTAGTTTCTTGCACAACTGCAGGTCCTAACACGAAACTATCACCAGGTTCACTCCAACACAAGGGTGTCCTACATCTCCTCCCATACAGAGCCTCATAAGGTGCCATCCCAATACTGGAATGGAAACTATTGTTGTAGGTAAACTCTATCAGGAGCAAAAACTTGTCCCAACTTCCCGACTGCTCTAGCACACAAGCTCTAAGAAAGTCCTCTAGGGACTGGATGGTTCTCTCAAACCGACCATCAGTCTGTAGGTGATAAGCTGAACTTAGCCTAAGCTTTGTACCTAAGGCCTTTTTCAAACTATTCCAAAACCTAGAGGTAAACCTCGGGTGTCCATCAGACTCTATGCTAGAGGGTACACCATGTAACCTTACTATCTCTCTATTGTACAACTTAGCCAACTTTTCGAAAGAGTATTCCAAGTTCATAGGGTTGAAATGGGAGGACTTAATCAGTCTATCGACAACAACCCATATCGCCTCAAAACCGGCAGGAGTCCTAGGGAGTCCAAACACAAAATCCATTGAAATACTATCCCATTTCCATTCTAGGATACTTAAAGGTTGTAACTTACCCGACGACTTTTGGTGTTCTATCTTAGCCTTTTGGCACACTAAGTAAGCATACACAAACTCAGCCACATCTTTCTTCATCCTAGGCCACCAAAACATCCTCTTAATATCCTATTGCATCTTAGTGGCACCTGGGTGCACACTCAGTCCAATCCTATATCCTTCTTCAAGGATCATCTTTCTAAGCTCCGGAACGTCTGGTATACAGACTCTATATTTGAACCTCAAAATTCCATCACTTCCGTCCTAAAAGCTAAGGTTTCTACCATGAGCGAGCAACTCTCTCTGGTCTAAGAGAAACGGTTCTATCTTCTGACCCTCTCTAACCTGATCCATCAAACTGTTGATAACCTTCAAGGTTCCAAGCCTAATGCTCTTAGGGGTAACTTCCCAAACTAAACTCAGATCTCTAAACTCCTCGATCAGAGCCATATCCCTAACCATCAAAGCTGAGACGTGCAAGGTTTTCCTAATTAGAGCATCTGCCACTACATTGGCCTTTCCTGGGTGGTATGTTAGATCAAACTCATAATCCTTTTAGAACTCCAACCACCTATGCTGCCTCATATTCAACTCCTTCTAACCAGAGAGATACTTCAAACTCTTATGACCACTAAAGACCTCAAACTTCGCTCCATAAAGGTAATGCCTCCAAATCTTTAAGGCAAATACCACAGCTCCTAACTCTAGGTCATAGCTAGGGTAGTTCTTCTTATGGGTTTTCAACTGCCTAGAAGCATAAGCCACTCCCTTACCATCTTGCAATAACACTCGACCTAAACCTTGATTCGATGCATCACAATACACTATGAAAGGTTTACTATGATCTAGCAAAACTAACACTGGTGCTGATGTTAACCTAACCGTAAGGGTTTGGAAACTCTCCGCACACTTAGATTCCCACACAAACAATTGTCCCTTCTTAGTGAGACGGGTTAAGGGTAAGGGTAACTTAGAGAAACCTTCTATAAACCTCCTATAGTACCCTACTAAACCCAAGAAACTCCTAATCTCGGTCATTGACCTCGGTGCTTCCTAGTTGAGCTGTCGATAGTCGACACACAACCTCATACTACCATCCTTCTTCTTTACTAGCAACACTGGCGCACCCCAGGGGGATACGCTGGGCCTAATAAACTGATTCCGCATAAGATCCTCTATTTGTTTCTTCAACTCAGCTAGCTCTAGAGGAGACATTCTATAGGGCGCTATGGATATTGGCCCGGTTCTAGGCACTAGGTTTATGGTGAACTCAACATCTCTCTAAGGGGGAAAGTTATAAACATCCCCCGACAACACTTCAGGAAATTCCCGCACAATAGGCACACTTCCGACATCAGGAGGGCTCTCTAATTCCAGGGAAGACAACATCATGAACACTTCGGCTTCGTCTTTCATCGAAGCTTTAACTTGGTTGGCAGAGAGAAAGGTCGGATTCTTAGACTCCACATGATTTTCAAAAACTATGGTTTTATCAAAGAAATTCAGAAGGACGTGGTTGGAAGATAACCAGTCCATGCCAAGAATGACATCAAGGTCTTCTAAAGGTAAGCACACAAGATTTACAATAAAAGTTCTACCATTAATGGTAATACGACAGTTCTTGCATGCATGAGAAGTAAGAACATGTTTATTTATAGGCGTGGAAACAACCAAATCATACCCAAGGAAAGTAATAGGCAAATTTAAACTCTTGACCCTATCATGTGATATAAACGAGTGCGTAGCACCCGAGTCATACAATACAGTTAAAGGAGTTCCATAAATTAAGCACATACCTTGGATCAAGTCATCAGACTCGGAGGCCCCAGCTCCACTAAGGGTAAAGACTCTGCTTTGACTTTGCTCCTCCACAATCCCGACTGATGTGACCAGACTTGCCACACCTAAAGCAGATGATGTCCGATTCCTTGCACAGGGTAGTGAAGTGATCTGGTGCGCCGCACTTGCCGCATTTCATTGGCCTAGAGGCATTAGAGTTACCACCCCTAGACCTATCATAAGAAAACCGTGGCTTCCTGCCACTTTGCTTGAAATCCCGGTCGGCTGAGAGTAACGTTGCTTGCCCTTGTCCTTCTACTCGGTCTTGCTACCATGGATATCTGAATTCCTGAAACTGGTAACCCTGGACTTGTAGGCATCCTCATAGATCCTACACTTGTTCGCCAAGGATGGGAAGACTCTGATCTCCTGATAACTGATCGCTTACTTGAACTCTGGATGAAGGCCATCCTAAAACTTGACACACTTTGACCGATCATCAACCCTGACCTGATAAGGTGTGTAATATCTTGCCAGCTCCTCGAACTTAGCCCCATACTCTCCCACTGACATGTTTCCCAGCTTCAGCCCCAAGAATTCCATCTCCTTCTTGTCACGAACATCCGCAGGAAAATACTTCTCCAAAAACCTATCTCTGAACATAGCCCACGTGATCATCGTGCCCTTATCCTGCATCCTCTGTCGGCAGTTCTCCCACCAGTGCTCAACCTCCTCGATGAGCATAAACATGGCGAATATTGTAACACCCCCCTTGGGCATTACCTTGTGAACACGTACGGAAATAAATTAAAAGGACATTTGCTTGTTGCTTTCGAAAATAATATTTTCTAGTCGTTCATCCTTACTTGAAAGAGGCGATAAAATTTTTTCTCTTCTATTTCATCCACAACAACATCATAAAACACACACACACACACACACACACACACACACACACACACACACACACACATATATATATACATCTAAATTGCGCCATAAACCGTTTCTATAACAAGACCTTTATAACTATAGGTTATTTCAAAGTAAACAACATAAGTAAAATGAAAACATGACTGTAACATAGTGGTACGTCTGGAACCGCGACGTCCAAAAGGATATAACTAGAATAGTCCTAAGCTGGTCGTCCTAACCATATATTACTAGAAAGATCCCCGTGGTTACCTTTACTGTCAACGTTCTCTTCAAAGATTAGTACTAACATCTCCAATGAATCCGGGAGCTCCTCGACAACGTCTATATTTGCGTCCCACGGTACAACATCATAAAAAAAAAAAAAATAGATATACTGCAAGGGTGAGATGCCAATATATGAGTTTATAACGATAACCATATGCGCGACACACAACAAACAACAAATACATGTATTTATAACGTTTAAAAGAAAACAAACCACATAGTTAATCATTGGGATTCATATTCGACAATCATCGCCACCTTAAAAAAATGCATGACACTTCAACATTCAACGTCTAACTTTTTATACTTAATCTCCGGAGATCCCAACTTCGTTTTAAATGAGTTGATCAAGCTCGATTGCGAAATAAGGCACAACATCACGTCAATTTTCCATGATACCATTGTCCAACTCGAGGCACAATGATCAACATCACATGGTTTCATTGTCCATCAAGGCACAATGTACAACGTCACATGATACCTTATCCATCAAGGTCTCATGACACAATGTCAGGCACGTCTGCCACAAATGCAAATGTAAAACATTTTATTCTCGTCATTTTCTTTTTGTTGATTCTGTTATTGTCGAAGCTCAAAGGCTCACGACCATTCGTAAATTTCAACATTTAGATTTTTCACCGTCATATACAGGACACGAAGTCCGAGTGTTCAATCACAAAGCCTTAGACCAATGCCTCAGTCTTAGGTTTGTGGTTGTATAAAATAACATTCACCGCCAACAACATCAATACATTTTTATAGGACACAATCCAAAACAACGTAATACAGATCAATGATCTACATGCTTTTATCATAGAACACTAGAATCCCGACGTCTCGACTACTAGGTTCACGTTTTCAACGTCAACATCGTTTTTCGTTTGGTGAAACACAAATACAAAATAAAATTTCTGAAACTTATCCAAGTTTACCGGAATTATTTATAAGGAGTCAAACTCTTTTGTAGAAATTCTTTTCCGTTGCAAATTCATTTGTAAAACGTAAAATCATCGTGAAGTTAATTTCTTTATTTTAACTTTTTTTTCTTGGAATCCCTTTCCAAATAAAATGTAATTTCCTTAAAATAATCATTCTCAACTTATTTCTATCCAAAGAAAAAATCATTTTCCATCATCTTGCTGTAAAAATCCATTTTCTAAATTACTCGTCTTTTAAAATTAAATTATATTCCAATTCTAAAAACTTTTCCTCTTATAAAAAGTTTTATTTCCACATCAACTTTTAAATTATTTTCGAAACTTAATTTATTAACACAACTTTTTATTTTATTGTTGAATTTATTTTGTAAAGATTAATGTAACTAAAAAATTTTAACAGTTTCATCCTGAATGTTACTCATAGACTAATCTCTCACCGTAAAATCATTAAATAATATTATTTTCAACTAGTTCTCATTTTCCCAAATTTAAAATAGTTAAAATTCCACGTCAAGCTTATTAAAGCTTTTATCTTAATTACTTAATTGAGCACTGACCACTGTCAGGCTTCTCAATCAACATTCAACAACAGTAAAATTTTCACGTCACAGTTATAACAGATACACAGTTATAACATGCATCGAAGCTATACCACATATTTGCAGATATAAAAATAAAAGAAAATAAAACAACCACGTAAAATAAACAACTACGTAAAATAATTAAACAACCACAACGAAACAAAAATTAATTTAACAGACCAACAACTGATAGCACATGGCTATCGGAGAAACTCCTTAGATAACTCCCCTTACCTCTTGAAGTTTCCAAATTTCTTTCTCGGAATGATTCTCCGATTCGTTTCCGGTTTCCTCCATGAAACTCAAAATCAATCAAACACAGTTTAACCCGTCACACAAAACACAACCAAAATTAAAAAAAATCACACAAATCAAACAACAAAACCCTCTAATTCCTAAGACTAGGGTTCGACCTTGTCACAATAATTAGGCTAGGGTTTTCAAAATTTCACAAACTCTTGGATTAATGATCCTTAAGTGCTAGAAAGACTAAAACCATTATCATGAATCAAACTTTAGAACAAAAACCTTCTAACTCACATGAGCTAGGGTTCGGCCTCCACAAGAAAAATAGGCTATAAATTTTATTTGATTTCTATCTCTTGGATTCAACAAGCATAGATAGTATAGAGATGAAATCAAGTGTCACATGATTAAAACTGAAGCAAAACCCATTCACACGAAAACCTAGGGTTTCGGCCTTCATTAGAAAATTAGGGAGGAAATTTCTTTTGGTTTCATGCTTCTAGATAATAAATATAGGCATCATAGAGAGTTCATAGAAATTGATTTCATGTCAAAAAGATTTTTCTACAATTTTCTAGAATTATTTGAAGAATAGATCTAGAAATTGGAAAATGGTGTTCATGTCAAGAAAATTATGAAATGAATGAAGATGGAAGACAAGAATGATCAAAGAGAGGAAGGTATACCTCTTGGATGATGAATAAGTGATGAAATGATCAAGTTTCTTCAAGAACAAATCAATGGAGTTTTTCGAAGTTTTTGAGAGAAAATGGCTTTGTTTTCAAAGGAAGAAGATGAAATGCATCATGAAATTTGTGTAAATATGTGGTTAAGGAGGTGGAGCCGTGGAGTGTAGAGAATTTAAGGCCAAAATTAGCTTATGGCACATTTGAGAAATTGATAGAAAAGTGGGGACAATTTGGACAATTCATTAGGAAAATATCTAGATACTTAAAACTTGCCATTAATGCACCATAATTGCTAGGTGGATCACCCCTGTCACTCGCTACCTTAGGTGGCAAGATATCCCATCATCTGGTGTCGGATTTTGTCTTTGCATATCCGTTCTCAACTTCGTCGATTTCCCATTTGGCGATAATGCGTCCGTATAAGTATAATAACTTATTTATTTTGAAAATTTTCAAAATAAAAAATATTGTTGAAAATATAATTTAAACCTAAACTGCTTCGTTCACGAGTCAAAATTAGGTTTTCTAATCAGTAAAATCTTACTGTCAATGAAATCGCAGACCAGTTTCCGTCTGAATTTTTAACTCAAAAATTTAATCGTAACCTTCTACTATTTAGTAGAGTCTAAACATGACTTTGGTTTATCCATAATTATTTTCTAAGTCTTGGATGAATATATATATATCTATATATATATATATATATATATATATATATATTTACTGTTATCGAAGTACACTAAAAATCAGGGTGTTACATTACCATCCCACTAAAAAACAATTCCGTCCTAGAAATTTAGCGACTCAAGACTATACAGGATTCTCTTAATCCCAAGGTCTTACTCTCTTAAGAAAGTATATAGAAGAACTTTGTCAATCTGAAAAGAATACAGGTATATCCAGTATGTATAGAAGATTCTTTAATAGGTTCGTTAGTGTAAAAATGCGTAGATAATACATGGTTACAACCATCACTCTAATAAAGTTCCTTCTTTCTCGAGAATTCCCAGTGGATTAAGAACTCACAAAACGAATAGTTCCTAACCTTAAGAGGATTTAATCTTTGGACAAAGGATTTACAAAACGACAATTTAAAAATGACAATAGTCCCCCAAAATTCTGACGGAATCACATCCATAAAAAAAAAACTCCTCTTATCAAAGTGTCTATCCCGAACAACAATAAGATATTTCAAACATTTAGAATTTACAAGTGAGAAAGAGATGTATGCAACTGAGTGTTGAACGATGAGCCTATGTGGAAAAAGAATATGAGCCTGAGTGGCTAAGTATAATTCTCACAAAGACTTGATAAGATCGATTGTGTTGATGTTGGTTGTGTATACATATATACATTTACATATAATGCATTGGATTGCGATGCCGTAGTGATCTGCGAAGTGGCCACCTAAAATGATGGTGTGTCAAGTCCCGTAACTGGGTTGGGATGCTGCATAGGAAGCGATGCCGTAGTTCTGAATCTCGGGCACCTAAAACGGCATGAGCCGCTGCAGCCTCGACTGCATGTGATGGCGTGAGCCATGTCTTCCGTGTCATGTCTCGAAAATTACAGTAATGTAACACTGTAATTAATTATTTAATAAAAAATTTAAATTTTAGATATTAAGGATTTTATTATCCAAATAAAAATGCATAGACCCGGAAGACGGTAAATTATATCAATTCACCCAATTTTATTAGCACCCGATTAGTGGTGGATAATAACTGTCAAACCATGAGGGATAAAATAAATACAAGTATTGGAAGGAAGTGTAATTATGGTGTTAGAAATTAAAGGGAAATACTAGAGGAAAATAAAAAAGAAATTGATGAGTGACATGTGTCAACAAGTAGTGAAGAAATAAAAATGGGGTCAAATTGTAACAAGGAGAAGTACAAGGACTAATACCAAAAAGAGGAGGGATTTATTTTCAAAACAAGGAAGAGTCTATGGATTTAAGTACAAAAATATTAAGGACTTTATTGTTCACAAAATTATGAGGACCGTATGGTGGAGTATTTTATTCGTCCAATTTTAATTAAAACCGGTTCAAGTACAATATGGCGCATTGAGTCATAATAATTTATAAGGGAGCAATATTATTAGGGATGATTAAAATAATTAGAGATGGGTATTCTAATTATTTGATTGGTCGAAAATCTAAAAGGATTACATTACAAGCCAATCATAAATCAACTAAATGCCACCTAGACTAAGCGTGCGGAGGCCAGCGCTGAAGCGTTGGGGCGCTCGACCATGGGGAGGCCAGAGCTCAAGCGTTGGGGCACTCGAGCGCTAGGTTACCAGCGCTGGAGCACTGGGACTGACTCATAAAAAAAAGGGCTCAAGTGAATTCACTTGAGCCATTTGAAACAGAAATGGAGAGCTGGTCCTAGAGAGAAACCAGAGAACATAAAACCAGAGAGTTCTAGAGAGAGAGAGAGAGAGATATAGAGAGAGGAAGGCTACCAAAAAGCCCCAAACCACCATTGTTGAAAGTTTTGAAGCTGGAACAACTTCTGTGAAATCATCACCTCACCTTCTTCCACCGTTGGATTGTGTTCGAATTTGATATGGAGGTTATGGACTAGTATTTCTTCATATCCAACGGCTACAATTTCTGTATAACCCTCCGAGTGTGAGTTATTCAGCTCAGACGTTGAAGAGAAACTCAATCGGTGTAGCTCTTGACCAGTCATCTTGGAAGGTTCATCCTAGGCGCGTTAACCGTTGGATCGAGTTGAAATTTTTGGAGAAGGTAAAGGAAAGGTAGCTTTTAATTCTCACCGTTCAAATTTGTAAACAAATGTCTGGATTGTGAGATATAGAGCCAAAACACTGGTGGATTTTGTGGGATTTGTTGCCGATTTTAAGTTCCTTACAATGTGTCGTTCACATTGTGATTTCTTAGGTGGAATTTCGGAGACTGAGGGGCCTTAGTCCATGGGAGGTAGATTCGAGACGAGTTGAGGAGTGGTTTTGTAACGTTCTGGGGGTCGTACGACTTTCAGGTGAGGGAAAGGAACAATTTAACGTCGGAAATGGTGCGGTGTCATTTAATTCGATAATGACGTAGCGCGACCTAAACCCTACATGTGAGCGAGTAACAGACAATGTCCATATGACATTGGGGACTACCTAGTGGTACCAATGATAATATTGTAATTGTTCATTTATCATCGTTACAATAAATATATATATTATTTTATTTATTATTTTGATGATTGCCTGCTTGACTGATTTGACCGGTTGAATTGAATTTGGTAATTGATGGATGATATTACGAATGTTGGAATTATTTTTGAATGTGTTTATATTTATTGTTATTATATTTTATCAATGATTATTATTTTGGAAATGGTGATAAGAATGTAATTATGATATTATGACATGATGGTAATGATGATGATTTTGATGATATGATGATTTGATGTAATGAGTGTTATGATTATGCTTAGAGGTTGAGTAAGTGATAAGTTATGTTGTGACATGATGATGTATTGGGGAATTCATATTATATGTACTAGCAGCATAACCGAGATGATTACTGTGATATGATGATAATGAGATTGATGAGATGAAATTATTATTGAGGTTATCTATGAGATTATAATGAGCGGTTATGGCACTAGGGGGTGACCTAAAACATGGTTCGTGATATGGTTGACCTGAAACATGGACGTTCCCAGGGTTTAGGCTAACGGCGGACAGTCCCAGGCATTATTTCATTTTAGTTGCAGCTATAGTTTATGCGTTGCATGAGCATCCTGGCCGTGGTTCATAGGTGTGCACCGGATTGTGCAGCTATAGTGCCAATGTTTTGCATGGATATCCTCCATCTGCGGACGAGGGTGTGCGACGGGTCCTCTAGGACGTGTCGATTGCGGACGAGGGTGTGAAACGGATGTTTAGTGTGCTGTTATAGAATTAAATGTTGCTAAACCCTTTTCATGTTTGACGTTATATTGATTCTTATCCACTTTTCTTTTGCTGTGTGCTTGTACATATATGTTTTGTATCTCAGATCCAGGCAGAGTAGATGGCATATTGGGATCATCCATGGATTACCCAGGATCCAAGGTTTCCCCTTTCGGGGACCTTTGAGGTGGAGTGCGTTGATCCAAATGGGTGGCTAGGGGACCCAATCACTCTTTTTGTTGTATATATGGGTCCAATGTCCATCACTTCCGGGCTTGGACAGGAAGCAACCATAGGTTTCGTCGGTATGTTCCGTTTTGGCACACCCTTCCTTTCCCGATAGGTCAGCCGGATGGACATATACCGCCGATGCCAGGCATGGCTCCCGTCCCCTTCATGGTACCCTTTGAGGTACTTGCACCAGGGCTCGCACCGGAACCCGTAACAGTACCAACACCAGCACCAAAGCCCAAGTTAGAACCCATCCAGGAGGAGGACCCGATTGCTCCTGCTCAGGACCTGATACCCCTTCCAGATGTACCAGCACCTCCAGAGGTCCGAGCCACTGTTTCAGAGTCTTCTCGGGTATCTACTAGACGGCTACATCCCCGAGACAGCAGGCTTTACAAACAGATGTTCCAGAGGCAGTCGGATATGAGCTCTTCCAGTGGGAGCGGAGGAGTGTCCGGACCTGGCGAACCACGAGATGCGGATGAGGGTGGTAGTATATGATGGCTCGGGCGAGAGCCATCTGTTTAGGTGTGAGTGAGGTTTTATTGTATTTTGAAAGGGAACGGGGTGTGGAGAGAATTGGTAAGGCATATTTCTTTAGATCTTTGATGTATTTTTGTTGATGTTATCAGTCTGTACCCATTGGGATCCTACTGATGGGATTCCCTCTGCTGTATTGTATCAGGTTATGATGTGTATATGTTACGCATGTATGTATATATGTTGTTTATATTTTAAGTTTTTAATTTTCCGCTGTTTTTGATATATCCGGTTAACGATAATAACACGATTAGGTCCTAAGTAATATGGGTTTCTTTAATGGGACGTCAGGGCGTCTTAGACAAGATGACGAGATTGATGAGACGAGATTATTATTGAGGTTATCTATGAGATTGAGATGAGCGGTTATGACACTAGGGGGTGACCTGAAACATGGTCTATGATATGGTTGACCTGAAACATGGTATGTGACATGGTTTACCTGAAACATGGTCTTTGGGGTCTATTCCTCGGAGGGAGAATTCCCGGGGTGTAGGCTAACGGCGGACCGTCCCAGACATTATTTCATGTCAGTTGCAGCTATAGTTCATACTTTGCATAAGTACCCTAACCGTGGTTCATAGGTGTGCACCGGATTATGCAACTATAGTGCCATTACTTAGCATGGACATCTTCCATCCGCGGACGAGGGTGTGCACCGGGGCCTCTGGTGACGTGGTCATGATGGATATCCGGATATGTGGCCGATACCTGATGAGATGATTCATACAACATTTGCATTGCATCATCATGGAGGGTAGAGGAAAAATCTTAGACGTGGATCGAGGATGGTAGTGCTACATATATACATTTGTATACTCATATATTTGGAGACGGATGTTTAGTGTGTTGTAATAGAATTAAATGTTACTAAACCCTTTCCATATTTGACGTTATATTATTTCTTATCCCCTTTCTCTTGCTGTGTGTTTTGTTGCATATATGTTTTGTACCTCAGACCAAGACAGGACGGATGACGCATTGAGATCATCCCTGGATGACTCAGGATCTGGGGTTTCCCTTCTCGGGGACCTTCGAGGTTGAATGCGTTGACCCTAACGGGTGGCCAGTGGACCTGATCACTCGTTTTACTATATATACGAGTCCGATGTCCACAGATAAGAGATCTACCACAGATAGGAGATCTTCCAGTGGCAGTGGAGGAGAGGCAGGTCCGTCGAGACCTCGGGGTTATAACATGGGTAGTAGTCTGTGATAGCCTAGTCCAGGGCCATTCACGTAGGTGAATGTGTGAGGCTTTTGATGTTTTGAGAGGGGATGGGGTGGCAAGAGGCTGTGAGGTATCTTTTCTTTTGTCCTTTGATGTATTTTTGTTATGTTGCAGCTAGATTGTATATATTGGGATCCTACTAATGGAAATCCCTTGACAGTATAGCACCCGGAGGTTATGTATATATAGTTATGTTCATTCAGAGATCTACCGCAAATAGGAGATCATTCGGTGGCAGTGGAGGAGAAACAGGTCCATTGAGACCTCGAGGTTACAGCAGGGGTAGTAGTCTGTGATAGCCTGGGCCAGGGCTATTTACGTAGGTGAGTGTTTGAGGCTTTTGATGTATTTTGCGAGGGGATGGGGTGCTGAGAGGCGATGAGGTATATTTTCTTTTGTCCTTTGATGTATTTTTGTTATGTTGCAGCTAGTTTGTATATATTGGGATCCTACTGATGGAAATCCCTTGACAGTATAGCACTCAGAGGTTATGTATATATAGTTATATTTATGCATGTATGTATATATGTTGTTTTATATTTCAATTTTTAATTTTTCAGTTATTTTTAATAAATCCGTTTAACGATAATAACAAGATTAGGTCCTAAATATTATGGGTTTTCTTTAATAGGATGTTGGGGCATCTCAGCTTGCACCTGTTCAGCACCCCCAGAGGTACCAGCTTTGGGATCAGAGTCTTCTCGTGTGTCCTCTCAACTACATCCTAGGGATAGCAGGCTCTATTGACAGATGTTCCAGCGACAGGCAGATCAGAGCTCTTCCAATGGTAGCGGAGGAGTATATGGACCAACAGGACTACGTGATGCTAGCGAGGGTGGTAGTTTATGATAGCTCAGGCCAGTGCTGTCAGCTTTAGGTGTGAGTGAGGTTTTGACAATATTTTGAGAGGGAACTGAGTGTGGAGAGAATCGATGAGGCATCTTTCTTTAGCCTTTTGATGTATTTTTGTTATGATGCCATAGTTTTTGTATATTGGGATCCTACTTATAGGATCCTACTTATGTATATATGGATGTATGTGATGTACACATTTTATGTATGAATGTATGTATGTATGTATGTATGTATATGATGTTTTATATTTAAGTTTTAATTTTTTTTTCATTTTAATATATCAGTTTAATGTAAATACACGATTAGTTTTTACAAATTTTAGTTTTTCTTTAATGGGACGTCGAGGCGTCTCATAAAATATATGACGACAATGGGTGATAATGGTTGGTGACGTAAAGTCCTAACCACAAAACCCTTAGTAGTTCAAGATGATTCGAAGGAGAAGTTTAGGAAAGAGTGATGTTCATGGATGATTAAATAAGGAAGAAATGATTGGAAATAATAAAAGGTAACACACCATTGGCGAATTTCAGGGATGACATTCCTTTTTAAGTGGGGAGGAAATGTCAAGTCCCGAAAATTATAGTAATGGAACTTTGTAATTAATTATTTCATAAAGAATTTAAGTTTAGATATTAAGGATTTTATTATCTGAATAAAAATGAATAGAACCGGATGACGGTAAATTATATCAATTCACCCAATTTTATTATCACCCGATTAGTGGTGGATAATAACCGTCAAACCATGTAGGATAAAATAAACACAAGTATTGGATAGTAGTGTAATAATGGTGTTAAAAATTAAAGGGAAATACTATAGGAAAATAGAAAAGAAATTGATGAGTGACATATGTCAACAAGTGGTGAAGAAATAAAAGTAGGGTCAAATTGTAACAAGGAGAAGTACAAGGACTAATCCCAAAAAGAGGAGGGATTTAATTGCAAAACAAGGAAGAGTTCTTGGATTTAAGTACAAAAATATTAAGGACTTTATTGTCCCCAAAAATATGAGGACCGTATGGCGGAGTATTTTATTCGTCCAATTTTAATTAAAACCGGTTCAAGTGCAATATGGCACATTGAGTCATAATAATTTATAAGGGACCAGTATTATTAGGGATGATTAAAATAATTAGAGATGTGTACTCTATTTATTTGATTGACCGAAAATCTAAAAGGATTACATTACAAGTCAATCGTAAATCAACTAAATGCCACCTAGACTAAATTAAGCCTTAATCCCTCTATGCCTATAAATAGATGGCATCCTCCTTTATTTAACACCTTTACTCATTTTAATTGAAGTAAAGTCAGAATAGAGAGAGAGGAGAAGAGAGATAGGGAGCCGTGAGAGAAAAGAGAGAAATGGAGGAAGAAAAAAGAAGCTAGAGAGAGAAGTTGTCAAACACCAAGAGCTTTCTATTGAGATAGGTTTCATCCTCATAGGAGCAAGCTTGGAGGCTCTACACCCACATTACCTTGCTACCCACATGGAAGAGGGAAGGTAAGGGAGGAGACTCTCATCTTTGTAGTTTGGAGCCCCTCCCCCTAATGTTTGAATGCCTAGAAATGCTTTGCATGTTAACTTTGTTCTCTGTATTGTGTGTTTAATATGTGATACATGCAATGTGGTGATGAAAATGTGTTCATAATGTGTTGGATGTTTGATATGAGTGCTTGCATGTGCTGAAACATGAATTTCCAGCGTGATACATGTTTGTATTCTGGGTTGTATCTTTCAAACGAAAAATGATCTCTAAAAACTGAACACATATTTGGAATCCTCACTTTCAGGGCTTCGGTTTTCATATAAAGTTTGTAACTTTTTTAAGAATAAACGATGGGTTAAAATGCATGCAAAGTCATAGCTGACTGAGAAAAATCGTTTACTGGACTAACCTTTGGTCATTCATAGTTTTTTAATAATTTTTATAGATTTTTTTTAAAAAAAAATCTGAAGATACCACTAGAAAGAAGACGAGAAAACCTTTAGAGCGATGTAAAGGAATCGTGCATGGGATATTTTTAAGGCACCTAAAACTGGGCTTCAAAATGGCCATAAAAACTGGAGTTTATTTTTCCAGCACAAAATAGCCATAAAAACTATAGTGTGTTTTTCCAGCAGGGAGCTGGAAAAACGTGATGAACACCAACAAACTCATAAAAATCATCTCAAAACTAATGACACAAGAATGCTAGATTCTGAGTTTGTGGGTTAATGTGTAATATTAATTTTATTAAGTAAAATATTAAAATAAATTTAGAGAGAAAAGAAAATAGGGCTAGAGTAGCCCATAGTGAGAGCCAATGCATGGCTTTTGCTTGAGAAGATTGCAAAGCCATGGATGATGGCTATGCTGACCAAGACAAAAATTGTGTCAGCTATGAGGAGGCAAGGAAACTGTACTAAACATTTTGGGCTTCATATGCCTTGGGTAAGAAAGCAAAGAGAATGATTAGAGAAGCTTTAAGCCTTCAAATAATAAAATAAAAGGTCACATGAGTAATTAGTAATATATAATAAGAAAATTTTAAAGTATGAGGATGTTAAGAAGGGGTGGTGGTTGTGTGGATAAGTAAAGAGAGAGGAGATTTTCATGGAAAATAATAATAAGTTTTATATGAAAAGAGTTTACTATAATAGTATTATAAAACTTAGTGCAAGTGAAAAAGGATGATTAAGGAGAATGTTAAAGGATGGATTTTCAATCATGAAGAGGTTAAATATTGGACTATAATTAGGGGAGAATATGTTTAACAAAAATGGAGAAGTGATAGAAGGATAAAATATATGACGTATATGGGTGATGATGGTTGATGACATAAAGTCCTAACCACAAAACCCTTAGAAGTACAAGATGACTCAAAGAATATAAGGTAATACACCATCGACGAATTTCAGGGACGAAATTCCTTCTTAAGTGGGGAGGAAATGTCACGTCCCAAAAATTACAGTAATGGAACACTGTAATTAATTATTTAATAATGAATTTAAGTTTATATATTAAGGATTTTATTATCTGAATAAAAATGCATAGTCCCGGATGACGGTAAATTATATCAGTTCGCCCAATTTTATTAGGACCCAATTAGTGGTGGATAATAACCATCAAACCATTTGGGATTAAATAAATACAAGTATTGGAAAATAGTGTAATTATGGTGTTAGAAATTAAAGGGAAATACTATAGGAAAATAGAAAAGAAATTGATGAGTGACATGTGTCAACAAGTGGGGAAGAAATAAAAATGGGGTCAAATTGTAATAAGGAGAAGTACAAGGACTAATCCCAAAAAGATGAGGGATTTAATTGCAAAACAAGGAAGAGTCCATGGATTTAAGTACAAAAATATTAAGGACTTTATTGTCCCCAAAATTATGAGGACCGTATGACGACCATAACAGTCTGACGAAGAACCCATTTCAGGAGTATCCAGTGGTCACGAGGATTGAGTTCCAGTTCCCACCGACTCATTTGAGGATTATCACCATACCGCTGGTGCTGGACGACCCTCTGATAGTTCAGGTATTTAGGAGGTTCATACCATCAAGACATGGTCCGCCTTAGTCTCAGTTTTGTTCTTTAGTAGAGGTTTAGGAGAACTTTTGTGTACCAAAAATCATCTTTGTCCTTATGGTGATTCTGTTGATATTCCCCAATAAACCTTTAGGAGTGGCGCCGTGACACCCATTCGGCTCATTGTATTGTTCTTTATTTATGTTGATTAGAATGTAACACTCAGACTGGGTACTTGAGAGGCCCAAGTAATTTTATCAGGTTTTCGAACAAAAGTTTTATATGCATGACCTTTTGTTTTATTTGGGTAATAAACTGTTTTCATAAATTATAAAAAAAAATACTCTTATAAGTCAGGGTGTTACATCCCGCACAGAGTTGTGTGGACACAGATCTACGAAGTGGCCACCTAAAATGATGGCGATTGCCAGATCCCGCTACTGGGTTACGATGCCGCATAGAAAGAAATGACGCAGCGATCTGCGAAGTGGCCATCATGCAACTAGGTTGCGGTGCCTCATAGGAAGCGATGAACTTGGGTCCATCACGCATTGCACTTAGGTGCATGAGTCATTTAGAGTTGAGCATTCATCATATTGAGGTCTAGGATTGTTTGATCCGTCTAATTGACTGTATTATTGTGTTGTTGTATTGGATGTCTATGTTAACCTTGTTTGTGTTTGACGGCGTGCGAGTGAGGGTAAAGAATGTCTGTTTGTGGGCTCCTATCCTATTGAGAAATGGGGGATTTCTCTCCCCAACTTTTATGTCTCCTTTCTATCTTTTCTCTCTCTCTTCTAGACAATCATCCACTTGGACGGGGAACCCGAGGAACGAGTGGAGGTGAACTTGCTGGCGTTCCAGTGGGAGATCGACCATGACAATATAATGTTCACCTTCTAGGGCCTAGTGGATCTTAGAGTCACTTACGGAGTGGGAGCAAGGTATGATCCTTTTAGGATGACTGGATGGATGCGGGTGAAAATCCACATTGGTGATGACGGGAATGATGGAGAGGTGAAGCACCTACTAAAGAAGAATGGGTCTATGCCGTTTATCCACCTTTCAAGTTTTGTATGAGGATTTGTTTCCTCGAACTTATTTTCTATTCTTTTATTTTTGGCCATCATGGAGCCCTACTACGTTTAATTTTATTTTGTAGAACTTTTTATGGCTCCAAACCTCTTATGGCCTTAACTTTGCTCCAAAACTAGCTACGTAGTACTCAGGTGGGAGAAAGAAGCCACCTATCGTCGAAAATGGGTAAGTAGCATATTTTACAATAATGGCGTAGGGTGGCCCAAACCCTACTAGTGAGAGAGTAATCGACGATTGTTGAGACTTCGGCAAGTATACCGAGTCGTACAAGTAATACGGTGGTGAGTGATAAGCCTCTGGCTTATCTAGTTTTATGACTAGATGAACTAGGGTTCATGTGCCTAATTATTCGAGTTCACTCTCGTTTTCGCCCAAATTTGCCTTGTTTTGTTCCTAAGTTGGACTTTGACTCATTTTGCGTATTTTGTGTAGTTTTTAGGTTATTTTGAATAGAATTACGCTTGTGGGTGATTTTGTTGTTTCAGGTTAAATAAGTGAAGCTCCGGGAGTCAAGGAAAGTCGAAAAGCAGTGGAAATTGCAAGTCTGGAGACACTCGCCTCGCGAGTGTATGCTCGCCCCGCGAGCCTGAAAGTCAACAAAGCAGTAAAAGTCATCACTTCAGTCTCGCCACGCGAGAGGTGTCTCGCCCCGCGAGATCATGAGGACCTGCAAGACAGAGACCATCACGGCCAAGCCGTGATGAATACCACGCCCGTGGCAGTTTAAGGTTTGAAGACTCGCCCCGCGAGAGTTTGAAGATCCTGGAAGTCAGAGACCATCACGACTGGGTCACAGCCCAGAATTGAAGACTCGCCCCACGAACACACTTTCGCCTTGCGAGAGTTCAAATTGAAAGCGCGCCAATTTTAATTCTCGCCTCGCGAAAGACTGCTCGCCTCGCGAACGAGCGCAGATCAGGAATCCTATTTAAAGGCTGTTGCAGATCAGATTTGAAAAAGAAATCTGGGGAGGAGGCTTTAGAGCTTTTGGAGGGCCGCGAATCCTAGTAGTTTTCCACTGTTTAGAGTAGCGTATAGGGTAATTTCTTTTCTCTTTGGAGCTGCGTCTCCCTTTCTCATGGAGGTTATGTCCGATCGCTTGTCTATGAGCATGAGGAACTAATCCCCTCGTCCGAGGGAACGATGAAGCCACCCATGGCGATGTAAATCCGATATGATGTATGTCTTTCTCCTTTAATTCAATTCTTGTTTTCTAATTCTGACTTAATTGTGTTGATCATATGTGTTGCGTGATTGACTTGTTAACGTCGATGAGGCCTAGTCAGCGATTCGTGTTTAGAACTTGAATTAGGATCATCGATCGAATATTGCACGAGAGTGAGTAGGAGATCGGTGCGACCTTATAGGGAACACGAATTAATAGAATTCGAGATTAGGATTATGAGACCTAGTAAGTAATTAATCCAATCGTCGAATACGTCCTAATGAGTGGATTTAGGAGAATTTAGGGGTCCCGGTTGACATTGTAATTGAACTTAGGGAGGAATTCATCATCACTTGGGAATACATATTGGGTAGGTGGATTTGTGACCTTGGACATTTTAGTTTTCATATTTTTAGTTAATTAGTTTATTAGATTCATTAATTGAATTTCTTATATTAATCTCTCTCTCTCAACCACCTTCTGTAACTTGACCGAATGTATCGGATTTCCCGCGGATGAGACGAATTGGTAGCCCAATCCCTGAGTTCGACCTCGGTAATTACTTACCGTGTTTATTTTATTACTTGCGACGACCCGGTACACTTGCCGGCGTAACAACAAGTTTTTGGCGCCGTTGCCGGGGATTGGCACAACCAATTTTTCTGAGTTTAGGGAGTTTGATTATTTGGTTAAGTTATTTTTTGTTCTTATTTTTATTTTTATTATTATTTTTTTATTTTTTACTATCTCTCTACTTCTTTGATTCCACTTGGTCTTGCCGTGTTTTGTATGCGAGGTACACGAAGGAATGCTTCCGGCTTGCGATATTGTGATGGGAACCATGACACTTGGAGTTGTCCGTTCTACTTCCCTCAAGTATATGTGGAACCATGGCATAATGACAGCGTGCCCCAGAACAACTATCAGAGTCAGAATCAGTATTGGGGTGATATGAGTAGAGACCATCCGGATTTCGCTTGGAGTAATGCTGACGATGGTCTAGCCTGGCAACCACAACCTCAACAAAATTTGCAACAACAACCTCAACAGAGTTGGCAACCACAACCATGGGAGCTGGCCTTTGAGAAGATGACCGCGACAGTTGAGAAGTTGTCAACATTTACATGCACAGCTTTAGAGAAAGTGAATGCGTCAGTTGACAAGTTGGCAACTCATACAGGGTCGGCAATTCACAATCTAGAGATGCAAATTGCCCAGCTCACAAAGAAACTAAATGAGTGTCCCCCAGAGGCTCTCCCAGTCGATACAGAGAACGACCCTAAGAACCAATGCAATGCCACAACAACTAGAAGCAGTGGGGTGTTGGGATATGACTGGGGTGTAACTAGTTCTCAGGGAGTTGAGGAAGAACTACCACATGTTGAGGAAGAACAACCGGAGGAAAAGGAATTGGCAAGTTACATGGCCCCGGAACAACCACATGATGAGGAAGAGCAACCAGAGGAAGAGGAGTTGGCAAGGGACAAGGCACCGGAGCAAGGGGGTAGAGATCAAGATGAAGATAAAGTGGCAGAGGATTTCACCATGTTTGCCAAGCAACCTGATTTTGATGCGTTAAATAAATATGTTGGCTTGCATGCATGTGTGGACACCGGTAAGATAGACCCTCCCACTTGTCTGGCACACTTCCTCATGAAGACACCATTTGACCTAAGAGGAAGTGAGTTCATAATTATAGAGGTCAATGGAGTTTTCACACTCAGACTGGATGGAAGTATGGATAGAGTTGTATTGCTCCTGCGAGGGCCACTTCACAAACCATTTGATCCGGGTGGAGGATTTGATATGATGAGCGTCTCTTGGCCCTTGTACCACAGACTATGGGATCCAGGTGGATGCTTCTTAATAAGTCAGGCTCGGGACGTTAAACAAGCGCTTCTTGGGAGGCAACCCAAGCTAGGTATCCCTTTCTTTTCCTAACTTTTGTTTTGTTTTTGATTTTTGTTTTTGTTTTTGTTTGTCACTCTTGAATAATTTGAGAAGATCAAGAGTTGTTGTATGAATGTCGTGTCGGCAAGCTTGGTGGATGTTAATTGAATTTAGCATAGATTGATTGCATGAATTATTTGACCATTGATGATTTCCCCTAAGTTCTGAAATTAGAAAAGTTTATCCCCACTTAAAAATTGAAAACTGAACTTTGAGAATTTATTATGATTGCTTGATTTATGATAAGTTTGGAGTGAGGGGGTGCACACACTAGGAATTGTATCTCGGTCAAACAATTTACAAAATGTCCAGGTGAGGATTTGAGCCTCCAACTCTGTTTTTGAATGTGTGAATCACTGTTAAGTTGCACTTTTCCGAATTTGCTTGAATCTCTATATGGTTTGCATGTTTATGTGTTGCATCAAATGATTTAGGCAATTTTCTTTGAATAACTACTTGGCCTGAAAAGAACCATCCCTAATGCATGTTCCCTAGTTAGCCAAATTGAGCCCAATTGACCTATTGTTTCTTGATGACCCTACATTACGAGCCAAAATCTGAAAAACCATGTTAACCCAATCTTAGGATTAGGAGAGCATGGAAATGAGCAAGAGAAAGGTTGTGAGAAACTAAGTTTGGGGTGGCTACGAGGTGATATGTCATATTGGGATGAGAAAAAGAAAATAAAGGTTGACCCAAGGCAAAAAGAAAAGAAAAAAAAAGAAGAAAAAAAAAACAAAAAAAAATGCCAAAAGAAAAGGGGCAAAACAAAAAGATTAGCAAGGAAAAGGATGTAGTCACCCGAGCCCAAATGAAAAATGAAAAGAGGAATTTGAGTGGAATATGTGTAAAAATGCTCATGCTCTCTTAGTTCCTAGGGACTTAAGCCTAGTATCCTTGTATTATCCTACCCTTAGCCAGGCCCCATTACAACCTTTAAAAGACCTTCTGATGTTGCATACATGTTTTCGTGGGAACTACTTTTGAGATGAAAATCAAATTCATGGGAAGTGCTCTTGATAAGTGAAATTGAGTGAAAAAGTTGAAAGCCTTGACGAATTGAGCGAATGAGTGAAATTTTACATACCCTTGTGAGGAAGGCAATTGTTTGGAATAGGTGATCTTCCTTTTGTGTGTGACTCTGATCCTCAACTTTGACTAATGATTGCATGAATGATGAAGTTCTCAATGGTTTAAAGTAAATGAATGTGGGGATTACATTTATGTAGGGGGAGATCATTAGAGAAAAACTGTTTTGATTGCATTAAATTTGTGCGAAATCGATTGATTCCTTTAGGCTTGCCAAGTCTTGAGTCGTTTTTGAGTTTTAAGCTTGCTTGGGGACAAGCAAGGTTTAAGTTTGGGGTATTTTGATAAGCCTCTGGCTTATCTAGTTTTATGACTAGATGAACTAGGGTTCATGTGCCTAATTATTCGAGTTCACTCTCGTTTTCGCCTAAATTTGCCTTGTTTTGTTCCTAAGTTGGACTTTGACTCATTTTGCATATTTTGTGTAGTTTTTAGGTTATTTTGAATAGAATTACGCTTGTGGGTGCTTTTGTTGTTTCAGGTTAAATAAGTGAAGCTCCGGGAGTCAAGGAAAGTCGGCAAAGTGGAAATTGCAAGTCTGGAGACACTCGCCTCGCGAGTGTATGCTCGCCCCGCGAGCCTGAAAGTCAACAAAGCAGCAAAAGTCATCACTTCAGTCTCGCCACGCAAGAGGTGTCTCGCCCCGCGAGATCATGAGGACCTGCAAGACAGAGACCATCACGGCCAAGCCGTGATGAATACCACGCCCGTGGCAGTTTAAGGTTTGAAGACTCGCCCCGCGAGAAGCATCTCGCCCCGCCAGAGTTTGAAGATCCTGGAAGTCAGAGACCATCACGGCCCAGCCGTGATGAAAGTCACAGCCTAGAATTGAAGACTCGCCCCGCGAACACACTTTCGCCTTGCGAGAGTTCAAATTGAAAGCGCGCCAATTTTAATTCTCGCCTCGCGAAAGACTGCTCGCCTCGCGAACGAGCGCAGATCAGGAATCCTATTTAAAGGCTGTTGCAGATCAGATTTGAAAAAGAAATCTGGGGAGGAGGCTTTAGAGCTTTTGGAGGGCCGCGAATCCTAGTAGTTTTCCACTGTTTAGAGTAGCGTTTAGGGTAATTTCTTTTCTCTTTGGAGCTGTGTCTCCCTTTCTCATGGAGGTTATGTCCGATCGCTTGTCTATGAGCATGAGGAACTAATCCCCTCGTCCGAGGGAACGATGAAGCCACCCATGGCGATGTAAATCCGATATGATGTATGTCTTTCTCCTTTAATTCAATTCTTGTTTTCTAATTCTGACTTAATTGTGTTGATCATATGTGTTGCGTGATTGACTTGTTAACGTCGATGAGGCCTAGTCAGCGATTCGCGTTTAGAACTTGAATTAGGATCATCGATCGAATATTGCACGAGAGTGAGTAGGAGATCGGTGCGACCTTATAGGGAACACGAATTAACAGAATTCGAGATTAGGATTATGAGACCTAGTAAGTAATTAATCCAATCGTCGAATACGTCCTAATGAGCACGAGAGTGGATTTAGGAGAATTTAAGGGTCCCGGTTGACATTGTAATTGAACTTAGGGAGGAATTCATCATCACTTGGGAATACATATTGGGTAGGTGGATTTGTGACCTTGGACATTTTAGTTTTCATATTTTTAGTTAATTAGTTTATTAGATTCGTTAATTGAATTTCTTATATTAATCTCTCTCTCTCAACCACCTTCTGTAACTTGACCGAACGTATCGGATTTCCCGCGGATGAGACGAATTGGTAGCCCAATCCCTGAGTTCGACCTCGGTAATTACTTACCATGTTTATTTTATTACTTGCGACGACCCGGTACACTTGCCGGCGTAACAACAGTGAGACCGATATCGTTCCCACGAGGACTGAGATAAGTACTAGCACGTACCAAATCTACTACTATCTAAGCGAATCTTTGGATGGAAGGGAGCTCAATACTAAATACCAAGCCCAATAAGAGTGAAAATAAACAGAATAAAAAGGAGCAAACTCTTTTTGTAATTTTCTCAAATACTTGGAAGGCGATAAAAGATGGTTTTCAAATATGATGAACAATGCTGGGATTAGACTTCACTAAACCTTAGACTCATGCAATACGAAGATTACCAATCCAGTTTATGCTTCAAGTATTAAAATCAACCCTCGAAATTACTCAAGCCCTGATTCCTCAGATGACAAGAGCCTAAATCCACTAATAGACCCTAATTCCTTAGGTGACCTAGATTAATGAATTTGCATTAAGATTAAGGATTACGCGATTACTAATAAACCAAACCCCATTCCTAGATGCGAGGTTTACTAGGTGATTAATTCCAGATCAAGAATTGATAAGTACGTTCCCATTGCAAATCAAATCTCAAAATCAGTTCATGGATGATCATACCATAAAAAGCATTAAGCAGAGGAATTAAACACTAATATGAAGGCATAACCATAGATTCATACATAAAGGAAATTGCATGGTATTCAGGTTTAGCTACATCCAATCCCAACAAAAAGGGATTTAGCTACTCATGGAGAAAGAGAAAGCTAAAACAAAAGAAATAGAGATAAAGGAGAGAAGGGATTAGAGATAAAGCCACAACAGCCTCTAGCTCAGAGAATTAGGGTAAAATTCTGGTGTAAAACGTCCTCCCTTCTGTTCTTCCCAAAGGTCTTATTTATAGATCAGGGAAAAACTGCGAGTCACGGCCGTGATGGCCATCACGACCAGACCGTGACGGGCTCTGCCATGGGCGTGCTTTCAAATTTTCATCTGCCACGGCCGTGATGCTCATCACGACTAGACCGTGATCAGTTCTGCCTCTGAAGGTCTGATTGTCATGGCCGTGATGCTCATCATGGCTAGACCGTGACCAGTTCTGCCCGTTGAGGGTCTGGTTCAGCTGACATGTCACGGCCGTGATGGCCATCACGGCCAGGCCGTGACAGCTTCTAACTTTTGGCCTTTCTTCCTTTCCATCTCTGCTTGATCATGGCCGTGATGGTCATCACGACTAGGCCGTGATGGTCATCACGGCTAGGCCGTGATGGTCATCACGGCTAGGCCGTGATGGTCATCACGGCTAGGCCGTGATGGTCATCACGGCTAGGCCGTGATGGGCTCTGTTTGGCACCTTTTCTTCACTTTTCAAGCTTTATCTTCATCCAAGCTCCATCATGGTCAATCTTGAGCATTTTATCCTCAATTTCTGCAAAACAACACTACGAAACCACCTTACCCGTTCCAAGGTAAAAAATATCTAAAAATCAAATTAAGTATGCCTAAACTATATGAAAATGCATGCAAAATGATATACAAATATGAGGTGTAATCACACTCATCAAATCACCCCAAGCTTAAGACTTTTGCTTGTCCTTAAGCAAACACTAAGGCCAGAAGATATAGATAATCAGAGCACGGATAGTGAACCAAAGACCCGAGTAATTAATCCAAGTAACAGGCATTTTCAGATAATTCACCAAGAGACAATCAATTTCAAGTCCAATTAGAAGCTTAGGTTTCTAGACTCATCTTCTCACTGATTCGGGAACTCTTTCTCACCTCACTCAAGTGTTTAGGGAAACATGAAAATTCGCTCAATTTCCTCAAGGAATGAATTCTACCATAAGCTTGACTATTAACCAAATCTCTACTTTATTAATGAAAACACTTAAGAATCAAGAGGTCTTTTACTTTGGTTGTAGCGGGGCCATGGGATTAATCGTTAGGTGGGGAAATCAAGAAAATGAAATTTCAAAAGGCTACACAAAACATCAAGCATTGCAAAACATGACACCTTCTAAAATACCTTTTTTGGGTTTTGATTCATTTTTCCACCTTTCCTTCTTTCTTTTCATTTTATTTCTCATTTCTTTTGTCATACCCGTCTCTATATTTTTTTTTCATATGTTTTTCTTTTATTTTATTTTGAGAAGGGGAGATTTTCAGCTCAAGAGAAATATTTTTCTGATTTTCTCATCCCATACTTTTTCAACTACCCCTTATTTTTTTTGTGCAATACTTTAGAAGGTCTCCTATCAATCATCATTCATCAATATATTTCAAGGTACCAAGAAAAGTATTTTAGTGTAGTGGGCTCAAAATCGGGCAACTAAGGGGTAGCATTTAATCAATCAAAGCTCAGAAGGCCGGAAAAAAAATACATATTGCCTCAATCCTTTTCAAAAATGATTTCAAAATTTTTTTAAGCTTTGAAACGGTTTCAAGTCAAGTTCTAGAGAAGTACAATCCAAGAGGAATAACACTCTATCACAAGTAATAGGGTAGATTCAGTGAGTACCCCTTATTGGCTCAAACATCTCACATTTAGTGGTTCAAAAATCAATGAAAAACACAAATCTATGGAACCATATGCCAATTATCAACTATCAAAGATCATCTCAAGCATTTTTATCTGTAGCCTTATCACAAGAATAAAAAAAATGGGTTCAACAATTCACTATCTCGGTTTAATTGGCACTCAGTTCTCACAATCGGATGCATAATCTAAGCAAGGGGGTAATCGAATCATGTGATCGTGCAAAACTATGCCTATATGAATGCAACATGCAAAAATGCAGAAATTCAAAAATATGAAAAAATACCCCTACCCCAAGCTTAAAAACTTACATTGTCCACAATGTAAATAATCAAGTTGGAGAGAGGAGAAAAATTGGAACAACTCACCGAGGTGGTAGCAGGTGCTGTCTCACATGCCTAGCCAAAGAGAGGCTGGAAATTGTGTCACGACCGTGATTCTTATCACGGGCAGGCCGTGATCAATTCTGCTCCATAGGTGTTGGCCTGTCACGGCCGTGACCACCATCACGGCTAGGCCGCGATGCTCTCTGATCTTCAGGGTCCTTCCATCACGGCCATGATGGGGATCACGGCCGGGCCGTGATCCTTTCTGGTCTTCATGTTTAGCTCATCACGGCCGTGACCAGTGTCACGGCTTGGGCGTGATGGTTGCTGACTTTGCTTGTCCTTGCCTTTTTTGCTTCTCCTTCCTCCTTACCCTGAAAACACTTAACCAATCTATTAATCTATGATCTTTTTCCTCTTGATCTTCTCAAATTATTCAAGAGTTAAAGTCAAAAACAAATGAAAAATAAAAAGAAAACTTGGGTTGCCTCCCAATAAGCGCTTCTTTAACGTCACTAGCTGGACGGGTCGGTGATCTCAAAGATCATGAAGGTGCACAGCTGTGGTCAATCTCTCGATGTCACCACCCAAGTAGGCCTTGAGTCTATGACCATTGACTTTTAAGATCTTTTTGGAAGTAGGATCCTCCACTTCTATAGCTCCATGAGGTGAGACTTCTTTGACAATGAACGATCCTGACCACTTAGACTTCAACTTGCCCGAAAACAATCTCAGCCAGGAGTTGAATAATAAAACTTGTTGTCCCGATTGAAATGTTTTCATTACGATCCTCTTGTCGTGATAAGTCTTGACTCGCTGCTTGTAAATAGCTGCATTCTCATATGCATTAAGGCGCATCTCCTCTAATTCATGCAGCTGATTGACTCTTTTCTCACCCGCTAGAGTGGCATCAAAATTTAAGAACTCCAATGCCCAAAAGGCTCGATGCTCCAACTCTACGGGTAGATGACATGCCTTCCCATAGACCATCTGAAATGGAGATAACCCTACAGAAGTTTTTAATGCAGTCCGGTAAGCCCACAAGGTATCATCAAGCTTCTTTGCCCAATCCTTTCTTGAAGTGGCCACAGTCTTTTCCATAATTCTCTTAATCTCCCTGTTAGAGACCTTTGCTTGCCCGTTTGTTTGCGGATGATATGGAGATGCTACCTTGTGCCTCACATCATACTTGGTCAACACATTTATCAGTTGTGAGTTGCAGAAGTGAGATCCCCCATCACTTATAAGGACCTTAGGGACACCGAACCGGGCAAAGATGTTCTTCTTGATGAGCTTAATCACTGTTTGTGCATCATTCTTTGGTGTTGCAATGGCCTCCACCCATTTGGAAACATAGTCCACCACCACTAAGATATATTGATTGGAGAATGAAGGTGGTAGTGGACCCATAAAATCTATGCCCCAACAGTCAAATACTTCAATCTCCAATATGTTTTGCAGTGGCATCTCATCCCTTTTAGATATGTTCCCGGTCCTTTGGCACTTGTCACAACTCTTCAAATGATTGTAAGAGTCCTTGAAGATTGAGGGCCAAAAGAGCCCAGATTGGAGGACCTTTGCAGCTGTCCTATCCCCATTGTAATGTCCACCATATGAAGAGTTATGGCAATGCCACAGAACACTCCTCACTTCCTCTTGGCTCACACATCTCCTCCATAAGCCATCCGGTCCAACCTTGAATAAAAATGGGTCGTCCCACATGAAATGGTTGGCATCCCGGAAGAACTTTTTCCTTTGTTGCCAAGTGAGGTGCTCTGGAACAATGTTGGCTGCCTTGAAATTTGCCATTTCGGCAAACCATGGTCTTTCATTCACCAGAAATAAGGCCTCATCCGAAAATTCATCCCGAATGTCCTTCTCTTTTGCAACAACCTCTTCATTCACTAACCGAGATAAGTGGTCAGCCACCATATTCTCGCTGCCCTTTTTGTCCTTGATGACTAGGTCAAACTCCTGCAACAATAGAATCCACCTTATGAGTCTTGGTTTAGAATCTAACTTAGTCAACAAATATTTGATTGCAGCATGATCAGTAAAAACAGTGACTTGTGACCCAATCAAGTAGGAACGAAATTTTTCCAATGCAAACACTATGGTTAGCAACTCTTTTTCAGTTGTTGCATAATTTATTTGGTTCTCATTGAGAACCTTGCTAGCATAGTGAATGTCATGGAAAAACTTGTCCCTTTGCTGCCCCAAAACTGCCCCAACTGCGTAGTCACTGGCATCACACATTAATTCAAATGGTGACTCCCAGTTGGGTGCAACAAAAATGGGAGCAGTGATCAACTTGTCTTTCAAAATCTGAAAAGAGGTGAGAGAAGAAGTATCAAACACAAATGGAGTGTCCTTGTTCAAAAGGCTACACAACGGCTTGGCTATCATGAAAAGTCCTTGATGAACCGCCGGTAAAAGCCTACATGCCCAAGAAAACTCCTCACACCCTTGACATTCACTAGTGGAGGTAGTTTCTCAATTAGATCAATCTTGGATTTATCCACTTCGATCCCCGTAGCTAAAATTTTGTGCCCAAGCACAATGCCTTCCTGCACCATAAAATGACACTTCTCCCAATTTAAGACTAAATTGGTGTCCATGCACCTCTTTAACACAGCAGCAAGGTTAGACAAACAATTATCATAAGAGGAATCGAAAACAGAAAAATCATCCATAAAGACTTCAATGAATTTTTCTACCATATCAGAGAAAATGGAAAGCATGCACCTTTGAAATGTCGCAGGCGTATTACAAAGACCGAAAGGCATCTTCCGATAGGCAAAAAATCCAAAAGGACATGTGAAGGTAGTTTTCTCTTGGTCTTCCGGGTTAACTGCAATTTGGTTATAACCCGAATAACCATCCAAGAAACAATAATAAGCTTGCCCGGCCAGTCTCTCCAACATTTGGTCCATAAATGGAAGTGGGAAGTGATCTTTCCTAGTGGCTTGATTTAGCTTCCGGTAATCTATACACATTCGCCACCCGGTGACCGTTGTAGTTGGAATCAACTCATTCTTTTCGTTGTTCACGACGGTCATGCCACCTTTCTTGGGACCCACTTGTACCGGACTCACCCAAGCATTATCAGAAATTGGATAGATCATTCCGGCTTCAAGGAGTTTCAGCACCTCCTTCCTTACCACTTCTTTCATTGTTGGATTGAGCCTCCTTTGCAGTTGGACCACCAGTTTAAATTTAGCCTCCATCATAATCTTGTGCATACAAAATGCAGGGCTAATACCTTTCAAATCTGAAATGGACCATCCGATGACTGTTTTATGTTCTCTAAGCACCCTTACAAGTTTCTCCTCTTCCAATTTGGACAATACATTGCTCACTATGACAGGGTCTTCATCATTCTCACCAAGAAATACATATTTCAAGTGGGGAGGTAGAGGTTTAAGCTCCAACTTGAGCTTCTCTTGGACTTCATCCTTCTTGAGCTCTTCTTTCTTAGTGTTAACAGCCAGTTGATTAGGTTGAGCTTTCAAATCAAAAAAAAAAAAAAAACTATGTTTCCTTCTCTTCTATCTCATCAAGATTTTCAATAGAATTCACAATTACCTTCTCAAGAGTAGAGAAATGGTGCTGCTGTGCAAAGGCTTCTTTAGCCACTACTTCCACAAGGTCCATGCAGAAACAATTTTCTTCATCACTCGGGCGATGCATAGCTTCAAATACATTTAAAGTAACCTCTTCATCTTGCACTCTGAGTCGAAGTTGGCCTTTTTGTACATCTATCAAAGCACGACCAGTTGCTAGAAAAAGGTCTCCCCAATATAAGTGGAACTTCTGCATCCTCCTCCATGTCTAGTATCACAAAATCCGCTGGGAAGATAAACTTATCCACTTTAACCAAGACATTTTCCAAAATACCATAAGGACGCTTGATTGATCTATCGGCTAGTTGCAATACCATCCTTGTTGGTTTTACCTCACCACCTCCAAGCTTATTCAAGATTAAAAGAGGCATCAAATTGATACTCACCCCCAAGTCACACAAGGCCTTCCCAATAGCAACACTCCCAATAGTGCAAGGGATTGTAAAACTACCAGCATCTTTAAACTTTGGAGGTAACTTCCTTTGAAGTATCGCACTGCATTCTTCCGTCAAGGCAGCAGTCTCACCTTCTTTGAACTTTCTTTTCTTCGTGAGCAACTCCTTCATGAACTTTGTATAAGTGGCCATCTACTCTAGTGCTTTAGCAAAGGGTATGTTGATCTGTAACCTCTTGAAGATGTCAAGAAATTTGGCAAAGTGTTCTTCCTTCTCCTTTTTCTTGCTCAAATGAGGATATGGCAACTTCACATAAGAGGGGATCTCTTGAGGCTTGTCTCCATCTTTCAAAATCTGACTTTTACTTCTCCTCAAAATTGAATTTTCATCTACTAACTTTTCCTTCTTGTCTTTTTCACCATCTTTCTCTTCTTCCTCTATTACAACCTCTTTGTCTTTTTCCTCTTTTTTCTCAGCACTCAACTCTGTTTTTTCATCAACTCTCTGATTTTTCACCAAAGGCTCACCACTCTCTTCCTCAAGACTTTTACCACTCCTCAAAACAATAGCCTTACAATGCTCTTTAGGATTTGTTTAAGTATTACCTGAAAAACTGCTGCTGGATTGTTCCGCTAGGTGCTTTGCAATTTGTCCAACTCGAACCTCCAAGTTCTTTATGGAAGCATCGGTGTTTTTCTGGTTTGACATGGACATTTGCATGAACTGATTGAGAGTGTTCTCCAAGATAGAAGTCCGGTCTTGAGGCCGTGGTGTGGGAAGAGGTTTGCTTGCTTGTCCGGCATCTTGTTTCCAACCAAAACTTGTTTGATTCCTCCACCCTTGGTTGTAGTTGTTAGGGTATTGGTTGTTGCCTTGCCACCCATAGTTCCCCATATAATTAGCTTCCTCATGGGAACTAGGTGTTGCCTCACATCTTCCATTATCATGATCTCCTCCACAAAAATCACATCCCATTACCTGTTGAGGTGGCATGGTTATCCCTTGAACAGTTTGGAGTTGTTGTGGGAGTTGAGCTAGTTGCTTGGTGATGGACTCAAGTTGTTGTGTCATAATCTTATTTTGAGCCAAAAGTGCAGTTTGTGAGTCTAACTCCAACACTCCCCTTCTTGATGTGGGACCCCGATCATGATGCATCAAATAGTCATTAGATGCCATAGCTTCTATCAAAATCAGTGCTTCCTCCGCTGTCTTTGTGTTCATGGAACGTCCAGCTGAGCCATCCAACATATACCTGGTTGACGGCCTCAATCCATCGCAAAATGTTTGCATTTGGTTATGATCATCAAACCCATGATTTGGACATCTTCGGAGCAATTCCTTGAACCTTTACCAGGTGTCATGAAGAGTCTCACCCTCTTGTTGAGCAAAGCTTATGATATCACCCCTTGTCTTCACAAATCTTGAGGTGGGAAATAAACTTGCAAGAAATTTTGCCTCTAAGTCATCCAATGTAGTGATGCTCCCCCTTGGTTGAGATTGGAGCCAAGCCTTGGCCCTATCTCTTAGAGAGAAAGGAAATGCCCTTAGGCGAATTGCATCCTCAAAGGCACCATTGTGCTTCATCGTATCACATATCTCAATGAAGTTGGAGATATGATTATTAGGATCCTCTTTCTCCAACCCGGCAAATTGATTTTGTGCAACCATATTCAAGAGAGCCGGCTTGATCTCAAAATTGTTGGAATTCACTGGAGGCCTCACTATGCTAGTGACATGCCGATTGACATTTGTATTGGCATAATCCCCAAGTGTCCTCCGTGGAGCACCTTCACCATTGCCTGCCATCTCAAGTGGTTCTTGATGAACTTGTGAAGTGGAAGTCTCTTGTGCCCTTTTTTCTCTTGCTAAATACTTCTGCTGTCTTGTTTGACTCCGATTCTTCCTAGCCGCTCTTTCTATTTCAGGGTCGTAGAGAAGTTGGTCAGCTGGGATAGTACCTTGCATGCACAAACAGTCTAGCAACCAAGAATGTGAGCAATAAATGACAGCAAAGAGAAACAGATTAGTAAAACAAAAAATAAAATTGTGCTCAAATTAGTAATTGAAATGGGTATGTTAATATTGAAACACAGTCCCCGACAACGGCGCCAAAAACTTGTTGAGACTTCGGCAAGTATACCGAGTCGTACAAGTAATACGGTGGTGAGACTGATATCGTTCCCACGAGGACTGAGATAAGTACTAGCACAAACCAAATCTACTACTATCTAAGCGAATCTTTGGATGGAAGGGAGCCCAATACTAAATACCAAGCCCAATAAGAGTGACAATAAACAGAATAAAAAGGAACAAACTCTTTTTGTAATTTTCTCAAATACTTGGAAGGCGATAAAAGATGGTTTTCAAATATGATGAACAATACTGGGATTAGACTTCACTAAACCTTAGCCTCATGCAATACCAAGACTACCAATCCAGTTTATGCTTCAAGTATTAAAATAACCCACGAAATTACTCAAGCCCTAATTCCTCAGATGACAAGAGCCTAAATCCACTAATAGACCCTAATTCCTTAGGTGGCCTAGATTAATGAATTTGTATTAAAATTAAGGATTACGCAATTACTAATAAACCAAACCCCATTCCTAGATGCGAGGTTTACTAGGTGATTAATTCCAGATCAAGAATTGATAAGTACGTTCCCATTGCAAATCAAATCTCAAAATCAGTTCAAGGATGATCAGACCATAAAAAGCATTAAGCAGAGGAATTAAACACTAATATGATGGCATAAACATAGATTCATACATCAAGGCAATTACACGGTACTCAGATTTAGCTACATCCAATCCCAACAAAAAGGGATTTAGCGACTCATGGAGAAAGAGAAAGCTAAAACAAAAGAAATAGAGATAAAGGAGAGAAGGGATTCCATGGAGGCAATCCTCAGCAGCCACAGCAGCCTCTAGCTCAGAGAATTAGGGTAAAATTCTAGTGTAAAATGTCCTCCTTTATGTTCTACCCAAAGGTCTTATTTATAGATCAGGGAAAAACTGCGTGTCACGGCCGTGATGGCCATCACGGCCAGGCCGTGACGGGCTCTGCCATGGACGCGCTTTCAAATTTTCATCTGTCACGGCCGTGATGCTCATCACGGCTAGGCCGTGATCAGTTCTGCTTGTGAAGGTCTGGTTGTCACGGCCGTGATGCTCATCACGGCTAGACCGTGACCAGTTCTGCCCGTTGAGGGTCTGGTTCAGCTGACATGTCACGGCCGTGATGGCCATCACGACCAGGCCGTGACAGCTTCTAACTTTTGGCCTTTCTTCCTTTCCAGCTCTGCTTGATCATGGCCGTGATGGTCATCACGGCTAGGCCGTGATGGGCTCTGTTTGGCTCATTTTCTTCACTTTTCAAGCTTTATCCTCATCCAAGCTCCATCATGGTCAATCTTGAGCATTTTATCCTCAATTTCTGCAAAACAACACCACGAAACCACCTTACCCGTTCCAAGGTAAAAACTATCTAAAAATCAAATTAAGTATGCCTAAACTATATGAAAATGCATGCAAAATGATATACAAATATGAGGTGTAATCACACTCATCAACGATGTCAATATCACATTGGTAACTATTTTACCAATGATGATATTGAGATTGTAGGTTTATCGCTGTTAGGTTAAATTTGAGATATTCTTTAAGGCTTAAATACCTTAACGAAATATTATTTGGAAATGAGTTTTCTCTATATGGTCCTTAGAACTTTACTTTGATAAATCGAATCATTTATCTAAATTATTTACCCATATTATTTACACTACTAGAAAATTGTTATTTTCGGACGAATTTCGGACGGAATTTGGACACTTTTCCCACGGATTTGGGACGGACAATTAATTTCGGACGAATTTCAGACGGAACATCCCCCGTCCGAAAAAGCCCCGTTGCAAATTAAAAAGTCTGTCCGAAATTCCGTCCGAAATTAGTTCCAGACAGATTTCTGACAGATTTCGGACAAACACGGAATTTGGACACTTTTCCCACGGATTTGGGACGGACAATTAATTTCGGACGGATTTCAGACGGAACATCCCTCATCCGAAAAAGCCCCATTGCAA
The DNA here is from genome assembly GCA_030762895.1 of Sophora flavescens. Classification (NCBI taxonomy): domain Eukaryota; kingdom Viridiplantae; phylum Streptophyta; class Magnoliopsida; order Fabales; family Fabaceae; genus Sophora; species Sophora flavescens. The sequence goes on from CM061063.1 coordinate 262,196,901, forward strand.
ATTAAAAAGTATGTCCGAAATTCCGTCTGAAATTAGTTCCATACAGATTTCGGACGGATTTCGGACAAACACAAAATTCTGAATTTTGGTTATATTGGCTTAATTTCGGACAAATTTCAGACGGATTCAATATTACTATTCATGCAAATTCTGGACGGATTTCAGACGAATGTTATGATATTATTTTGGACAGATTTCCCACGGATTAGATAATCATATTTAAATAATATTTTTTGATAAACAAATCATGTTTATTAATAAAAAAGGGGTCAAACTTAAATAATTATGCATACCAAATTAGGTACCTGGACTTGGAATCTAATATAATATAATAAAAAATTATTATTATTAAGGTACCACTCTTCACAAGTATCTAAGCTTCAAATAAACAAAAACACAAAGTATCTCGAAATACAAGAATGATATATAAAGATTCAAAGCATTAAAATATCATTACAAACATCAAAGACTTAAATTTATTCCTCATTGTTACTTTGATCACTAAACTCTTCATCTTCATCTAGCACATCATCCATCATCTCCTCCTCCTCATCTAGCACTGCATGTTCATCAAAAGCAAAAGGTTTACATCAACCACATTTAGAAGACACAGTAAACTAGTACTTTATTCTATTGCCTGCAATTACTAAACTTATTAATCCATAACATTATATTATGCTTTTATCACTATATATAGGAATCTTACCTCACTGGTTTCAAACCAGACATCAGGATTGATTGTCTCTACATATCGATAGTATGGCTAAAATCAAGAAGCATGTTTAAAGGATCATGAAAATGAACTTAGGAATCATCAATTAAGAGTCCTAATTGCACTAAATCAAAATTAATTTCACAAAAACATAATCAAATTCAAATAAAATCAAATTAGGGTTTAGGGCTCCTAAATACAATTTGGGGAAAACTCATTTTAACTAAAGAATAATGAAATTGGTTTAGGGAAACACTAATTCATAGTCCCAATTTCATAAAACAAGGTTTAATTCTAAGATTAAAATCTGAAATCAAAGGGTTAGGGTTAGGGTTTCAAAATCAATTTGGGGGTTTTGAATCTGAGACACAAGAGAGGGTTTTGACTCACCCAAGGAAAAAGAAATTGTGGTGGTGTTGTGATGCGGCGACGCAGCAACGGAAGACAGCGACGCGGTGGCCCGTGGCGGTTCGTGGTGGTTCTGTTCCACAAGAGAGATAAAGTAAGACCAAGGAAGAAGGAAGAGATTAAGATGACTCACATAGTGGGAACCACCATGGAGACGGCGCAAAAGGGCTTACCACGACGGAGGGCGGTGGTTTGGCACCGGACAGCGGCGGCTCCGGCAGCGCGCAAGGGGACGTGAGGCACGTCGCCTCCTCCTCGTAAAACGAGCTGCGATCGACGACAGGGGCTGAGCTGGGCGGTTTTGTGCAGTGGAGGGAAGGAGGAGATAAGGTTGGGAGGAGGAAGAAGATGGAGTGAGGGAGAAAGTAACAGTAGAGAAAGAAGAAGAAAGAGAAAGAAAGAAAGAAAAAGAAAAAGAAAGAAGTGGGTTCTTTTGAAGGAAGAAAGAAGGAACGTAAAAAGGAAGGGAGGTACGCGTGAAATAAAGGGGAGGAGAGAGAAATTTTCTGTTTTTTGTACTAGTGGGTATAAAATGAGTGATAAATGTTAAGCCTAAAATAAACATGTTTTTACTTTTTGAAATCTAAAAATAAAGGTTGATAAATATATGATTTTGAAATTCAAATTAGAGTAAAGATTAATAGTTGAACTGATCAACTAAGAAAATACTCAGTCCAAAATTTAATCTCCAATTAAGGTCAAACCAATTTATTTTCAACTCTAAAATTAAATAGGATGAAAATATGATAATGCTTTTCTCTTAATCACATTATTTAAAACATTTTTCTGTATCGGTAATAATAGTGACAATAACATAAATTATTGTGTAGTAAGCATGCATTCACTGAAATAAGTCAGTGCTAACGCACCCAATAAAATAATTTGAAGAGAGTAATTTAATTAGTCAACTAAACCACATAACAATATAAATATGTTTTTTAATTTTTTTCATAAATCTTGTTTACTTTTAAATTTATTAAGATCAAATATTTTAATCATATTTAATTTGTATCATAAATTATTTAATCTTTTCAAGGAAAATATAAAAAATAACAAATCCGTGTGAAATCCATCCAAAATTTTCGGACAGATTTCAGACGGATGTAAGATAAATCAAGGAAAATATAAAAAATAACAAATCCGTGTGAAATCCGTCCGAAATTTTCGGACGGATTTCAGACGGATGTAAGATAAATCAAGGAAAATATAAAAAATAACAAATCCGTGTGAAATCCGTCTGCAAAATTTTGGACGGATTTCAGACGGATGTAAGATAAATCAAGGAAAATATAAAAAAATAACACAATCCGTGTGAAATCAGTCCGAAATTTTCGGACGAATTTCAGACGGATGTAAGATAAATGAAGAAAAATATAAAAAATAACAAGTCCGTGTGAAATCCATCTGAAATTTTCGGACGGATTTCAGACGGATGCAAGAAAAATATAAAAAATAACAAATCCGTGTGAAATCCGTTCAAAATTTTCGGACAGATTTTAGACGGATGTAAGATAAATCAAGAAAAATATAAAAAATAACAAATCTGTGTGAAATCCGTCCGAAAATTTCGGACAGATTTGAGACGGATGCAAGAAAAATATAAAAAAAACAAATCCGTGTGAAATCCATCCGAAATTTTCGGACAGATTTCAGACGGATTTAAGATAAATCAAGAAAAATATAAAAAATAACAAATCCGTGTGAAATCCGTCCGAAATTTTCGGACCGATTTCAGACGGATGCAAGAAAAATATAAAAAATAACAAATCCGTGTGAAATCCATCCGAAACTTTCAGACAGATTTCAGACGGATGCAAGAAAAATATAAAAAATAACAAATCCGTGTGAAATCCGTCCGAAATTTTCGGACAGATTTCAGACGGATGTAAGAAAAATATAAAAAATAACAAATTCGTGTGAAATCCGTCCGAAAATTTTCGGACAGATTTCAGACGGATACAAGAAAATATAAAAAAAAAACAAATCCGTGTGAAATTCGTCCAAAATTTTCGGATAGATTTTAGACCGAGGTAAGATAAATATAAAAAATAACAAATCCGTATGAAATCCGTTCGAAATTTTCATAAAATTTCAGACGAAAACATTTCCGTCCGAAAATTCTATCCGAAAATAACAATTTTCTAGTAGTGTTTTAAACTCTATTTGAAAGTTTGTGATTAATTAAAGGTGTTTTCTTACTTAATTTCTAACATTATATTTGAAGGATATAATCATATAATACATAAGTATTATCTTCAAACCTTTTCAATAAAGGATATGTTACAAGCACATATGAACTTTACCTTAGTAAATTATACTTTACCGTTAAAATAAATATTATCATTTAAGATATTATTTACCAAAACTAGTAACCAAAAGAGAGATCTAATTCAAATGAGATAACCTATTAAATGAGGGATGCCCTATGATGATATTTTGGATATTGGGAAAACAAGCTATACATGCTCTGTGATGGATGGTGCTGTGAGGATGCACGGGTCAGGGCATATGACCACATCGGTATTGGAGATATGCATCGTGATTTGGTTTATAGTGAGAATTCATATATATATATATATATATATATATATATATATATATATATATATATATATGTGTATATATGTATGTATGTATGTATGTATGTATGTATGTATGTATGTATGTATGTATGTATGTATGTATGTATGTATGTATGTATGTATGTATTCTAAATTATAAATATAACTATACAAAGATAATAAGAGACAGATCATGTAATAAAATATTGTATAAAGATGTTTGGCTTTGTGAATCTTTAAGGCTTAGCATGCATATGTAACACCCTGTTTTTACCGTTTTGCTATTTTTTACTGTTTTATTATCATAGAATTTTAATTGTTTGTAATTTTATATTAGATCTAGAAAATGATTTTTAATAAAATAAAATCATAATTTTACTCTACCTTATTGATGGGGCTCGAATCCGTAAGTGAACGACTTCGTCGTCAAGTAATAAAAAGATCGATCCCACAAGGACCATGATCTCAAATAACAATTAATTATTAAATCAATTAAACTGGACTATAAGAAGATAAAGATTTAGAAAAGATTTGGTTTTTAAAGGATTAACTAGCAAATCAAATATCTAAAAGGCAATCAAACAAAATAGGAAAGTAAATCAAATAGGGTTTTTCAAATTCAAAAAAGATTTCCAGGAATTGGGTTACCAACAAGACTGCTCGTGTTACTAAATTGACTACTCCTCTTGTTAATTATCGAAATTGCTTTGAAGGTAACCGTGCCCGATTAAACCAACCCCTACTCTCGTGGTAATTGAATTTAAATCGAACCCTTTAAGCCTTGTGACAATTAAGTGAACCCTCAAAGGACCGCTTCTAACTCTCGTGATTTAAGTCCTAAGTTCAATTCCTATAGATCAAATACCTAAGTTCACCACTAGGTTCCTCCTTAGAGTAACTATGACATGCAAATAAGTGCGCACCAGATTCACAAGTAATTCATGCAATAGGAATCAAATCGAAAGCAAATTGAAATTAACAAAGGGTAAACATCAATTCATAACATAAAACAAATCTTGGGCATAGCCCCAATCCCTAGAAAAAAAATAAACTACTCAAGCATTGCCATGTTCATAGCAAGCTTGATTAACAAAAGCATAAAAGAAAAACTAAGAGAAGAGAAGAAATTGGAGAAGAAGAGAAATCCTAGTTTTGGCCTAAGGTAGCAGCCCAAGGGATCCCTATTTTCAAGCCTTAGAGGCCTATTTATAGAGTAGGTTAACTTGAGTCCCAAGCAATTACAAAATCAGATCAAATCTGGTTTTAAAATTCCAGATATTGCGCATCACGGCTGTGATGCCTGTCACGGCTAGGCCGTGACAAATTCTATCTTGGAAAACTTGGCACTGATGTCCTGCCATGACCGTGATAGGTTCTGACTTTTTTCTTTCTTTTCTTTTTAGCCTTGCTCGATCATGGCCGTGATGGCTGTCACGGCTAGGCCGTGATGGCCTCTGTTTGACTCAGTTTTCTTGCTTAGCCGTGACAGCCTCTGTTTGACTCAGTTTTCTTGCTTTTCAAGCTCCAGCTTCATGCAAGCTCCATCATGGTTGATCTTCAACATTTTAATCTTCAATTTCTGCACAACAATACCACAAAACCGCCTTACCCGTTCCAAGGTAAAAACTAACAAAAATCAAATTAAAAATGCCTAAACTACATGAAAATGCATGCAATATGATAAAAAAATATGAGGTGTAGTCACACTCATCAAACTACCCCAAGCTTAAGATTTTGCTTGTCCTCAAGCAATAACCAAGGCCAGACAAGATAAACAATCAGAGCAAGGACAGTGAACCAAGAACCCGAGTAATAAATCCAAGTAATAGGAACATCTAAATAAGTACCCAAGAGACAATCAATTTCAAGTCCAATTAGAAGCTTAGGTTCCCTAAGTTCATATCTCTCACTAATTCGGGCTCTCTTCTCACCTCACTCAAGTGTTTCAGGGTATATGACAATTCGCTCAATTTCCTCAAGGATGGTACCCTACCATAAGCTTGACTATTAACCAAATCTCTACTTTATTAATGAAAACACTTAAAAATTAAGAGGTCTTTTATTTTGGTTGTAATGGGGCCATGGGATTAATTGTTAGGTGGGGAAATCAAGAAAGGGAAAATTCAAGAAAGCTAAACAAAATATCAAACAATGCAAAGCATGACAACCTTCTAAAATACCTTTTTGGGCTTCAATTCACTTTTCCACCTTTCTTTCTTTCTCATTTTTTTATCTTTAAATTTTTTATTTCTCAATTTATCTTTCTCATCCCCTTCTCCATTTTATTTTATTTTATTTTATTTTTTCAGTTTGGAGAAGGGGAGATTTCCAACTTAAGAGAAATATTTTTCTAACTTTTTCATCCCACAATTTATTTTTCAAACTACCTTTTTGCCCTTCATGCAATACTTTAAAAGGTCTCATACCAAGCATCATTCATCAAAATAAACCAAGGTACCAAGAAAAGCATTTTATTTTATTAGGCTCAAAATTGGACAACTAAGGGGTAGCATTTAATCAGTCAAAGCTCAGAAGGCCAAAAAAATACCTAGTGCCTCAATCATTTTCAAATATGTTTTAAAAAAATTTTAAGTTTCAAAACGGTTTCAAGTCAAGTTCTAGAGAATACAATCCAAGAGGAATAAAACACTCAATCACAAAGAATGGGGTAGTTTTAGTGAGTACCCCTTTTAGGCTCAAAAAATCTCACATTTAGTAGTTTAAAATTAATGAGAAACACAAATCTGAGGAAACCACATGCTAATCATCAACTATCAGAAGGTCATCTCAAGCATTTTTATTTTTAGCCTATCACAAGAATACAAAAATTGGGTTCAAAATTTCACTGCCTCAATTCATTTGGTGCAAAGTTCTCACAATTTGATGCATACTTTAAGCAAGGGGCAATCTAATCATATGATTATGCAAAACTACACCTATATGAATGCAACATGAAAAATGAAAAAGTGAAAAAAAAAGCAAAAATACCTCTACCCCAAGCTTAAAAACTTACATTGTCCCCAATGTAAATATTCAAGTCGGAGAGAGGAGAAAAAAATGGAACAACTCACCGAGGTGGTGGAGGGTGTTGGTACAAGTGCCAATCATAAAGCTGCTGGAAGACGCGTCACGGGCGTGATATACATCACGGGCAGGCCGTGACCAGTTCTGGTGTCAAGCGAGTCCCCATCACGGGCGTGATATACATCACAGCTGGGTCGTGTTCCTTTCTGATCTTCAGCTGTTGGCTAATCACGGTCGTGACCCCCGTCACGGCCTGGGCGTGATCAATTCTGACTTTATTTTTACATGCCTTTTTTTGCTCTTCACGCCTTCATAACCTAAAAATACTTGGCAAAACCATCAATTAGTGATCTTTCTCCTCTTAATCTTCTCAAATTATTCAAAAACAAAATTCAAATACAAATTAAAAAGGGAAAGAAAACTTGGGTTGCCTCCCAAGAAGCGCTTATTTACAGTCTTAAGCTTGACCATACTCCCTTGGATCAACCAGGATCAGCTGGGCTTGGAAGTGCAAGAACACCTATCTTCCATGGAAGTCCTTCAAAGAGTCTATTTTGTTCATATGGCCAATTGTGCTTTCGCTTTGCTTTTTTTACTCTGAGTTTCATGGCCTTACTTCCTCCCGGCGGAAGTTTGAACTCCACATGATGAGCAACTCCAACTTCATCATTATTTGGTGCATCATTGTAGTTGCAAAGTTTCGGATTTGCTTCCATGTTAAGTTCTTCATTCACCTTTGGAGGCATTATCTCAATCCTGCACACATGACTCTCAAAAGGAGGGTTGTTATATGAGTTTGTCAAAACAAAATCCACCATACCTTCCTCTACATTCAAAGAGAGCTTACGACTTTTTTCGTTCTTTTCTTTTCAGTCTTGCTCGATCATGGACGTGATGGCTGTCATGGTTAGGCCGTGATGGCCTCCGTTTGGCTCAGTTTTCTTGCTTTTCAAGCTCCATCTTCATGCAAGCTCCATCATGGTTGATCTTGAACATTTTAATCTTCAATTTCAGCACAACAACACCACAAAACCACCTTACCCGTTCCAAGGTAAAAACTAACAAAAATAAAATTAAAAATGCCTAAACTACATGAAAATGCATGCAATATGATAAAGAAATATGAGGTGTAATCACACTCATCACTTATGGTATAAGGTTACGATAAAAACCGAGGTTTAAAATTCAGACGAAACCCGGTCTGCGTTTTAACTGACAATAAGATTTTATTGATCAGACAACCTAATTTTGACCTGAGAACGAAACAGTTTAGATTATTATTTTATTTTCAACCATAATGGTTATTTTGAAAATTTTCAAAATAAATGTTATTATACGTTAGTCAGGTGAATACTCGACTATCGGGGATCAATGGAATCGAGAACGGAGGTGCAGAGACAAAACCCGACATCGGATGCTTGGACCTCTTGCCACCTAGGGTGGTGAGTAATATGGGTGAGTCACCAATGTCATGATGACATTTAAACAAAAATCTAGATATTTCTTCAAACTAGTGTAATGACCATTTTGCCCATGGACCATTTTACCCTTGAACTTCCATTAAAATGGCAAGTTTGCCCAACTATATGTGGACAAATTCAGCTACACGTACAACCAATCTTCACCACATGTTGGTCATGATGGCTTTTGGAGGGAAATGACCAAAATGTCCTTAAGTCCTAACTGAATCACAAAATTGCCATTGTGTAAGATTACTCTTTTGCCTTTAAATTTTTATGATATGGACCCATTCACCCCCAAAACCCACGGTCCAACACTCCTTCATGAGGCCACTCCATTGCTATAAAACCCATGTATCATCTTCTTCATCAAGATTTTGCATTTTCTCCATTAAAAAGCTTAAGTTCCATAAGCCATTTTTCTAAAGCAACTACTTGATTCCTTGCGTATTTTTCAATTCCAAGAGGTATAACATACTCCTCTCACTCAATCATCATCATGTTCTTCAATTATTTTTGTGTTTTGGAGCCATGATCATATTTTCCAATTCTAAGATCTAGAAATTTAAATAATTCTAGAAAATTGTAGAAAAATCATAAAAATGTGAAACCAATTTCTATTATCTAGTTATGATCTCTAATTTCTTCATCCAAGAGCTTGAAAAATTTAGAGATCCCTATCACTTTTATTTTGAGTTGGCCAAACCTATATCAAATGGGTTTAGGATGATTTTCTTCATTCTTTAACTTGATTTCTTGTTGGTTGTTCATGGATAGGTTTTGTGGGTTCAAAATCTTGTGATTTAGGTGAACAAAATCCTTCTCCTACTTGAGTTTCAAGTGATCTACAAGAGGTAAGGGGGGAGATTACTACTATCCTACCTTAATGTAGATATGTGATGGTTTATTTAGTGTATATGGTTTTGTAACTCATAATTGTATAATATTGATTTATATGTGTGTGATCCTCTTGGAGGATTTGATTTGATGTTTGGTTGTGATATGATATGTCATCTGGTTGTTTTGGTTCCAATGACCTTAAGTTGGAACATGATTGTTGTTTGCTTGATTTGTTAAGAAAAATGCATAATATAGTTATTCGAGGCCATTCGGCCATAGCTGGATGAGGAGGTTCCTGGTTGATTTAATTTGTCTAAATAATTTGTATAGAAATTGAATGAGTAAATAAGAATGTAGAAATTGGTTTGCAGTGAATTGGTTGAGTATATTGAAAGTTATGAATTATTGAAGATATAGGGATCATTATGCAAATACTGAGAAATTCAGGGACTATTCTAAAAACATATTCTTATATTTTATCATTGTAACCCTTAATGATATAAGACTATAGAAATTGGTTTGGTGTTATTTGGATTAATACATAAAAAGATATAGCTTATTGCTAACAAAGGACCTTTTTGTAAATATTGCAAAGTACGTGGCAGAAACGTAATTTCTGGAAAATTTCATGGTGACAAGTATTTTATGAGATGAAAACATAGCAATTGGTTTGAGGTCATTTGGATTTATATATAAAAAGTTATGGGCTTTTTAATAGTTAAGGACTTATTTGCAAATATTGAAAAATATGAGACCCAAAAATATAAATTTTTACAAATTTGTTGTAAACTGAAAATTATTTCTAAATAAGTTGGTTTGGTGATATTTGAAGTTGTAAATAAAAAGTTATAAGGTTTTAAGTAAATAAGGACCTTTTTGCAAATAATGAAAGTTTAGGGACTAAACGGTAATTTTAGAAAATAATTATAATGGGACATTTAAACACTGTTTTTACAAACTTAACGACGTTCGGTCAAATTTTTAGGAATTTTGTATACATGGAAAGGAAACTGTAAAATCATTATTTCAACATCTTAATATGAGTATTGTAACTTAGGTGAGTAATAGATTTGAGGTGAAGAATCATATTTTCAAAAGTATGGCTTTTGGGTCTAAAACCAGTAAAAAGCGGTGAAACCGTCGTCAAACATTTTTAAAGATTTTTGAGAAAACAATGATGTAAAGTTTGAAATCAGGATTTAAATACTTTAATATAAGTATGGTAACTTAAGAAAGTGAAGGATTTGAGAAGAATGATTACATTTGTGAAAATATGGAATTTAAGTTGAAATACAGTAAAAATCGGTAAAACGGTATTTTAAGAGTTTCGACATTTTTCAAGAAACTGTTTTGAGGAATTTAGTACTTATGTACTTTAATGGAATCTGGTTTCAAAATGGGTTGGTTTTAACCAATGGTTTTGGTTTTAAGACAAAAGAGAATTTTAGTCTTCAAAGACTGGTATTTACATTAAAGAGCAAAACCTAAGTCATGAATGACTTAGTGAAAATATGAACTTAATGATTTATGACTTATGGTGAAGCAAGACCATTTGTTGTAAAGTGTGGATAATTCATTATCCATACTTCCAAAAGATTTAATGGACTAAGAGTTATTTGATTTCTTGGAAGCCGATAGAAAGACTCTATTAGAAAAGTGTAAAGAAATAAATGATTGGCCTGTCAATCCAATTTCATAATGTGTTAGGACTTGTAAGCAATGCCTTAAAATATCTTTACATAAACATGACAAGTCTGTTTGAGAACTGTGGATTAATGAAGAGCCGATGATTTGTACCCAAGAATATCGTCATCGGAGATTAGCATCAAACGGATTCTGGTGGTATCACGAGGTTATCCGATGGATAAACCATTTGGACGTATTGCGGCAATTTTGCCCAAGTACATAGTTGATACTATATTCAGAAAGGTCGTTGTGCCAAGGAAGCTAAGCTTCCCAGTATTAGAGGATTCATAAAGAGCCCGTTGTTCCACAGAAAGTTTGAGATCACATGTGATTATGATAGTACTTACATTATGATTATGATATGAGCCTTGTGTGCCATGATAGCCACACATGGTGCCTGAAGGTGGGAGTAGATGAAACTTGTACTAACCATTCCTTTCCAAAATATCATCTTAGCTCCGATGTTAGAATCAGATATTCCTTGAGGCTGTGTAGGAATGGGTGTTGTTGACGCCGGCAAGTGTACCGGGTCGTCGCAAGTAATAAAATAAACATGGTAAGTAATTACCGAGGTCGAACTCAGGGATTGGGCTACCAATTCAACTAATCCGCGGGAAATCCGATACGTTTGGTCAAGTTACAGAAGGTGGTTGAGAGAGAGAAGAGAGAATGGAATCGAAATTCAATTAACAATCTATTAAACTAATTAACTAAAAATCTGAAATTAAAATGTCCAAGGTCACAAATCCACCTACCCAATATGCATTCCCAAGTGATAATGAATTCCTCCCTAAGTTCAATTACAATGTCCACCGGGACCCCTAATTTCTCCTAAATCCACTGTCGTGCTCATTAGGACGTATTCGACGATTGGATTAATTACTTACTAGGTCTCATAATCCTAATCTCGAATTTGGTTAATTCTTGTTCCCTACAAGGTTGCACTAATCTCCTATTCACTCTCGTGCAATATTCGATTAGTGATCCCAATCCTAGTTCTAAAACGCGAATTGCCGTTCGGCCTCAAACACGTTTAACAAGTCAATCACACAAAACATATGATCAACGCAATCAAATCAGAATTGGAAAACAAGAATTGAATTAAAGGAGAAAGACATACATCATATCGGATTTACATCGCCATGGGTGGCTTCATCGTTCCCTCGGACGAGGGGATTAGTTCCTCATGCTCATAGACAAACAATCGGAAATAACCACCATCGTAAAATAAAAAGAAAAGAGAAAGGGGAACGCAGCCCCAGAATAAGGATTCTAAAAATCTACAAAAAGTTCTGATGCAAAAGTCCTCTAAATCTGATCTGCACTGTCTTATTTATAGGGAGGCCACGCGTCACGGCCGTGATGGTCATCACGGCTAGGCCGTGACGGCTTCATTCTGCGCGCACTGAATTTAAACCCTCGCGACGCGAAGGATGTCTCGTGACGTGAGACTTCTTTTCACGGCCCGTGATGTGAATCACGGCTAGGCCGTGATGGTCTCTGACTTGTGTGGCTTTTAGGTCACGGCCGTGATATACATCACGGCTAGGCCGTGATGGTCTCTAACTTCCCGGGTCTTCAAACTCTCGCGAGGCGAGCTTCCTCTCGCGGGGCGAGAATCTCCAGAATGGAAATCTCCACTATTTCTTGACTTTCCTTAATTCTCAGAGCTTCACTTATTGACCTGAAAACAATACAAGCAACCACAAGCGTAATTCTATCCAAAAGAAGCTAAAAACTACACAAAAGACGCAAAACGAGTCAAAGTCCAACTTAGGAACAAAACAAGGAAAATTTGGGCGAAAACGAGAGTGAACTCGAATAAATTGGCACATAAACCCTAGTTCATCTAGTCATAAAACTAGATAAGCCAGAGGCTTATCAAAACACCCCAAACTTAAACCTTGCTTGTCCCCAAGCAAGCTAAAACTCAAAAACGACTCAAGACTTGGCAAGCCTAAAGGAATCAATCGATTTCGCACAAATTTCATGCACTCAAAACAGTTTTTCTCCAATGATCTCCCCCCTTTACATCAATGTAATCCCCACATTCATTTACTTTAAACCATTGAGAACTTCATCATTCATGCAATCATTAGTCTAAGTTGAGGATCAGGGTCACACACAAAAGGAAGATCACCAATTTCAAACAACTGCCTTCCTCACAAGGGTATGTAAAATTTCACTCATTCGCTCAAGTTCGTCTAGGCTTTCAACTTTTTCACTCAATTTCACTTATCAAGAGCACTTCCCATGAATTTGATTTTCATCTCAAAAATGGTTCCCACGAGAATATGCATGCAACATCGGAAGGTCTTTTAAAGGTTGTAATGAGGCCTGGCTCAAGGTAAGATATTCAAAGGATAGAGGCTAAGTCCCTAGGATCAATGAGAGCATGAAACTAGTATCACAACAATTGAATTCACTCTCATATTATTCTCTTCCTTGCATTTGGTGGCTACACACCTCTTCCTTTTTATATTTATTTTTCTTTGCCCTTTTTGGCACATATTCAATGCTTTTCATCACCCATTTTTTTTTCTTTTTTTTCTTTTCTCAAGCCTTCGGCCCATACTTCCGTTTTTCTTTTTCTCAACTATGATTCATGAACTTGTAGCCACCCCAAACTTAGTTCCACAACAACACTCACAAAGCTAAAATTCCATACTCTCCTAAATCCTAGGATAGAGGAAAATCATGGTTTTTCTGAGTTGATGGCTTGTAATGTAAGGTCATCAAGAACAATAGGCTTCAAGGCTCAATGTGGCTAACTAGGGATCATTCATCAAGGTTGGTTCAATTTATGGCCAAGTAGTTAATTCAAAGAAAATAGCCTAAATCATTTGATGCAACACATAAACATGCAAACCATAAAGAGATTCAAGCAAATTCGGGAAAGTGCAACTTAACAATGATTCACACATTCAAAAACAGAGTTGGAGGCTCAAATCCTCACCTGGACATTTTGCAAATTGTTTGACCGAGATACGATTCCTAGTGTGTGCACCCCCCTCACCCCAAACTTATCATAAATCAAGTAATCACAACAAAGTTCTCAAAGTTCAGTTTTCAATTTTTAAGTGGGGATAAACTTTTCTAATTTCAGAACTTAGGGGAAATCATCAATGGTCAAATAATTCATGCAATCAATCTACGCTAAATCTAATTAAAATCCAACAAGCTTTCCGACACGACATTTCATACAAAAACTCTTGATCTTCTCAAATTATTCAAGAGTGACAAACAAAAACAAAACAAAAAGCAAAAACAAAACAAAAGTTAGGAGAAGAGAGGGATACCTAGCTTGGGTTGCCTCCCAAGTAGCGCTTGTTTAACGTCCCGAGCCTGACTTATTAAGAAGCATCCACCTGGATCCCATAGCCTGTGAAACAAGGGCCAAGAGACGCTCATCATGTGAGATCCTCCACCCGGATCAAATGGTAATTGGAGTGGAGATCGTAGCAGCAATATGACTTTATCATCAACACCACCCAGCCAGTGTGTGAAAACTCCATTGACCTTTGCAATTATGAATTCACTTCCTCTCGGGTCAAATGGTGTTTTCTCGAGGAAGTGTGCCAGACGAGTGGGAGGGTCTAACTTACCCATGTCCACACATGCATGTAAGCCAACATAGTTATCCAATGCAGAAATTTTCGGTTGCTTGGCAAGCAGGGTGGAATCCACTACCACTTCGTCTTCATTTTGATCTATCCCCAAAACCAGATTTTCTTCAAATTGGGCTTCATGTGACCCTTGTACTAACTGCTTGCAAATCTCCTCGACTTGCGTTTTGAAATTCTGCATCACGGTTTCGACATCATCACAGTTGGCTCTTGCCTTGGCCTCAGAGGTGGATAGCTCCTGGGAATATTGTTCTAGAGCAGCTTTCAACGGTGTTTGCTCATTCCATTCCCATTCCTCCTCATGCTTCATGATTACACTATAAGCTTGTGCATGAGGGCAATTACGTCCCCAGCGCCAGTGATCTCCCAGGGTTATATTAGGCCCAAAGTCATATTTTGTAACACCGTCCAAGGCTGGAAAATAAATAGTCTCCATGATTTGCAATCCACCTTGAAAGGGTACCTCGCATACAAAACAGGGCCAAGACCAAGTGGGATCAAGAAATAGAGAATAATAATAGAAATTAAAAATAAAAATAAAAATAAAAATAACTTAACCAAATAATCAAACTTCCCTAAAATTAGGAAAATTGGTTGTGCCAATCCCCGGCAACGGCGCCAAAAACTTGTTGTCGACGCCGGCAAGTGTACCGGGTCGTCGCAAGTAATAAAATAAACACGGTAAGTAATTACCGAGGTCGAACTCAGGGATTGGGCTACCAATTCAACTAATCCACGGGAAATCCGATACGTTTGGTCAAGTTACAGAAGGTGGTTGAGAGAGAGAAGAGAGAATGGAATTGAAATTCAATTAACAATCTATTAAACTAATTAACTAAAAATCTGAAATTAAAATGTCCAAGGTCACAAATCCACCTACCCAATATGCATTCCCAAGTGATAATGAATTCCTCCCTGAGTTCAATTACAATGTCAACCGGGACCCCCAATTTCTCCTAAATCCACTGTCGTGCTCATTAGGACGTATTCGACGATTGGATTAATTACTTACTAGGTCTCATAATCCTAATCTCGAATTTGGTTAATTCTTGTTCCCTACAAGGTTGCACTAATCTCCTATTCACTCTCGTGCAATATTCGATTAGTGATCCCAATCCAAGTTCTAAAACGCGAATCGCCGTTCGGCCTCAAACACGTTTAACAAGTCAATCACGCAAAACATATGATCAACGCAATCAAATCAGAATTGGAAAACAAGAATTGAATTAAAGGAGAAAGACATACATCATTTCGGACTTACATCGCCATGGGTGGCTTCATCGTTCCCTCGGACGAGGGGATTAGTTCCTCATGCTCATAGACAAACAATCGAAAATAACCACCATTGTAAAATAAAAAGAAAAGAGAAAGGGGAACGCAGCCCTAGAATAAGGATTCTAAAAATCTACAAAAAGTTCTGATGCAAAAGTCCTCTAAATCTGATCTGCACTGTCTTATTTATAGGGAGGCCACGCGTCACGGCCGTGATGGTCATCACGGCTAGGCCGTGACGGCTTCTGTTTCTGGCGCACTTCTGGAATTTAAACCCTCGCGACGCGAGCCTTCTTTTCACGGACCGTGATGTGAATCACGGCTAGGCCGTGATGGTCTTTGACTTGTGTGGCTTTTAGGTCACGACCGTGATATACATCACGGCTAGGCCGTGATGGTCTCTGTCTTCCCGGGTCTTCAAACTCTCGCGAGGCGAGCTTCCTCTCGCGGGGCGAGAATCTCCAGAATGGCAATCTCCACTATTTCTTGACTTTCCTTAATTCTCAGAGCTTCACTTATTGACCTGAAAACAACACAAGCAACCACAAGCGTAATTCTATCCAAAAGAAGCTAAAAACTACACAAAAGACACAAAACGAGTTAAAGTCCAACAGAGGAACAAAACAAGGTAAATTTGGGCAAAAACGAGAGTGAACTCGAATAAATTGGCACATAAACCCTAGTTCATCTAGTCATAAAACTAGATAAGCCAGAGGCTTATCAACGGGACTATATTGTTTCAATCAGTTTCTCTCTATTCCCGTCCTTCAATGGACAAATCGTGTCCGATATGCTTGATAAGCTTACCGTTGAGTTTGGTATAGTATATTTTTGGAGTTTTGAGTTGCAGAATTAAAATGGGAGAGAAAAGAAATATAGTATTGTTGTATTATGTACCTGTGAGTCGTACCACTGCATGTCTGCCTTATGTGTAAGATAAATGGAATCTCACCTCCTTATTTTAGTTTACCTATGTCAGCTGGCAATGTGCATTCCGTATTCTTTTGAGAAGATTGAGACGTCAAGATGTCCCTTGACTGACACATTGTAGAGATTGAGGTTCGAGCATGCTGACGATATGTTGGAGTTTCTAGTGGACGTCTTTCAGAATTCAGAGGATTCAAGGTGATGATATTAGGGTTTCAGTTATGCCTAACCTTTCTTTTCTTGAGATAGGCATGATAATCATTAGTTCTTAAGTTACGGTTTTCCTTTGGAAGGGAAATGACTTATTCTGAGAGTTACTTTTGTAGTGGCTCTAGTAGTGTTTGTTGTGACGACACCGGCAGTGGACTCAAATAGAGTTTCCACTAGATCTCGTCAGTTGGGTTTATCCTCCTCACGATGTACGAGATAGGATTGTCTTTTCCATTTTAGTTTGGCCAGCTGGGTATGTCTGGGAATTAATGTTACTGTTTATGGAGCTGCGACTCCAAGTATTTTATATTTTAGGAGATGCGTCTCCATATCTTTATGTTGAGTCTGTATATCTTTATGGCTTCTGTCTATGAGTCGGGTTGGATTTTTATATAAGTGACTTTTGAACTAATAATCTCATTATGATTATGAAATATGTTATTGAACTTTTACCTTATTCCCAACTAATTATAATTATGACTTATGAAAAAGAAAAATTTCCCCATTCGAATATAGCCAATTTTAATTAAGCTACTTTTTGGACTTAAAATGTCACGTATGATGTAGCGCTCGAGAAGGATGTTATAATTTTGGTATCAGAGCTGACCGAGTCTTTTGGGCTTGGGGTTTAAGTATGTCATCGTTTGTGTTGTGCTTTCTCTGGTTGTGTCTTGTGTTGTTTTGTGTTCTTGGTTCTGTGATGAACCAATGTTTGAAAGGATAATGACTTTAGTCTATCCTTTGTTGTGTTTATGTTTTTCATTACGTTGTTCCAAAAGGATACAACATTGTTTGCTGATCTTTTCATTATTATTCCTAAGGAGGAATAATATTGGACAGATTTTTTTATAATGTTTTCTTCCTAGTTCTGACTACCATGCTTTAATAGAAAATCATGGTTAGTCCAGGAATGAGCAGACCTAATTCAGCAATCAAGGATCCTGAAGATTTGAGTGTAACTATACAAGTCTTGAGGGATCTAGCAACAACTGTGGCCCGACAGAATGAGGAGATTGCTGAGAGGCGAGGGCTAGCTGAGTTCTGCCGTAGTAACCTACCTCAATTTGATGGTGTGCTTAATCCGGAGAAAGCTGAGCTTTGGATTACGGAAATAGAAAGGAACTTGCAAACTATGGAGTACCCTGATCATTGGAAGGTAGCTTGTGCGACATTTCTGTTGATAGGAGATGTTGAATTTTAGTGGAGAGAAACTTGCCACCTGTTAGTGGCAAGACAAGAAGCGATCACCTGGAATATGTTTCGAAGCATATTTCTGGAGAAGTATGCTTCCACTGAAGTGAGTCGTGCGGAAGAGATTGAGTTCCTGTAGCACAAACAAAAGGACATGACAATCACTGCATATGTCGCTGAGTTGGAAGAGTTGTATTTGAAGGATACCAAGGAAGGACGAACCTATAGGAAGTTAGAGGAAAATCTGAAAGTTGAAATGAGGAAGACAATCTTGTCATTTAAACTACCGAAGTTTCCGATCCTGATGGATGAGTGTCGAGTTCCTCAAGATCTGGAGAAGGGTAAAAATAGAAAGGGGAGTTGTGGACCTTTGAGGTTCAGAGATAACAAGAAATTACAGGAGAAACCATACGCAAGAACAATGCGGACACCGCCACAAAGGAAACCTGTTGGTGACAACAGCGGAGGTTCTGGATTGTCTATGAAGTCTCTACCGAAGTGCATGAAGTCTGGCATGAGTCATTCTACAAAGAACTGCAAGATTCAGGTCATTATTGGTTTTAAATGTGGACAACCGAACATGTCGCTAGGTTATACGAAAAAGGCACTGAAGAATCTGGTCCATCTGTGATACCTCCACAGACGTGTATGAAATGCCGTAAAGGACACGTAACTCGTGACTATGTCATCAAAGGTATTATAGGCTTCAAGTGTGGGAAGCCAGGGCATACCCCTAGAGATTGTGGGTAGCTTAAGACAAAGAACTTAATTTTAGGATAGTATGTTAAAGAGAAGAATCCGCAAAAGGGTAAAGTGTAAACCAATGGTTCGTCGTAATGGGTGACACTTTCGTAATGAATTAGGCTGAAGTATCACAATTGGATGAATACCGTTAAGTGAAGTGTGTCATAGGAAGTAGACTTTTGACTGTACTGTTAATTCAGTGGAAAATCATTTGGATTTTCTATGAATGTGTAAAATACTCTGGGTATTTATCTCTGTATTGTCTATGTTTGTCGTCAACATGTTTCTGAAACTGGTTTAGTTTCATTGTCGTATTTTCTATTGACTAAATTTTATGCGTACAATCAAAATTGCATTCCCTTGTTATTTGGTAATGCAATTATCTTTACCGTTCCTTAATAATTTATTCTTGTTGGAGACAATTGTTTGAATGCTCCTTCTTTGTTGAGGATTGAGACTCGTAAATTTAACCATTTGTTTCTTTCCCGCAAAGGAGTACAATTGAGAAAGAGTGTGATCTCTTGCAGATCATATCTATTTAGTCTGTGTGGATAAAAAATTATCGATTTTCTGGCAGATGAAAATTTTACCAATTTATTCTGTTATTGTGTCAAACGAGTTGGAGTTACTTCAAGTAAGGAAACTCGTAAATTCTTTTACTGTGGTTTTCTTAAAAACCAAGAGTAATTTTGACTAGAGTCTTAGACTCTTGGAAAGAAAGAGAATCACTGCCTTCAAAGATTTTTTCTTTCTAAGGGAGTTCTTGTGGGAAGAGTAGCTTTATTAGAGTCATGTTTGTAAATCTGTACCTGCCGAGCACTTTACATTCAGGAATCTATTAAAGAACTTTTTCACATATGAGAATATTCTTTGTTTTTCTATTCGTTCTACTTTATTCTTTCTTGTGAGAGTAAAGTTTAGAGAATTATTTTCTCTCTCAGAAAAATTCTTGTTTGAATTCCGAGTTCTTATTTACCATCGGTATGTTAGAATCGCCACCGTAAATGGGAGTCAAAGTTTGGTATCAATTAAATTTCCAAATCTATCGGAAGTTTGTATATTTTATTCTATTGACATTCGAATCATTCGAGTGTGCTTCGAGTCTTGAGATTTTAAATAGGGATTTTCCTGAATTGTTGTATTAGGAGTTTTAGCGAATATAGTATAAGTCAGAGCATCGGTCTAATCTCGGTAATTATTCATGTCACGTTTCAAGAAACGATGTTCGTGTTTGTTTTCCTTAGATGAGTTAATTTCGCGGACGAAATTATTTTTAGAGGGGTAGTATTGTAACACCGTGTTTTTACTGTTTTTACCGTTTTGCTGTTTTTACTGTTTTTCAATTATCGGTACAATTTTAATTGTTTGTAATTTTTATATTAGATCTAGAAAATGATTTTTAATAAAATAAAATCATAATTTTACTCTACCTTATGGTAAAAGGTTGCGTTAAAAATTTAGGTTTAAAATTCAGACGAAACCCGATCTGCGTTTCAATTGACAGTAAGATTTTACTGATCAGAAAACCTAATTTTGACCCGAGAACGAAACAGTTTAGATTTTTATTTTATTTCCAACCATAGTGGTTATTTTGAACATTTTCAAAATAAATGTTATTATACGTTAGTCAGGCGAATACTCGACGATCGGGGATTGACGAAATCGAGAACGGAGGTGCAAAGACAAAAACCGACATCGGATGCTTAGACTTCTTGCCACCTAGGGTGGTGAGTCATATGGGTGGGTCACCAATGTCATGATGACATTTAAACAAAAATCTAGATATTTCTTCAAACTAGTGTAATGACCATTTTGCCCTTGGACCATTTTACCCTTGAACTTCCATTGAAATGTCAAGTTTTCCCAACAATACGTGGACAAAATTTAGCCACACTTACAACCAATCCTCACCACATGTTGGTCATGATGGCTTTTGGATGGAAATGACCAAAATGTCCTTAAGTCCTAACTTAATCACAAAATTGCCATTGTGTAAGATTACTCTTTTTCCCTAAGATTTTTATGATTTGGACCCATTCACCCCCAAAACCCATGGCCCAACAATCCTTCATGAGACCACTCCATTGCTATAAAAGCTATGTATCATCTTCTTCATCAAGATTTTCCATATTCTCCATTAAAAAGCTTAAGTTCCATAAGCCATTTTTGTGAAGCAACTACTTGATTCCTTACTCATTTTTCAATTCCAAGAGGTATACCATACTACTATCACTAAATCATCATCATGTTCTTCAATTATTTTTGTGTTTTGGAGCCATGATCATATTTTCCAATTCTTAGATCTAGAACTTTAAATAAATCTAGAAAATTATAGAAAAATCATAAAAATGTGAAACCAATTTCTACGATCTAGTTATGATCTCTAATTTCATCATCCAGGAGCTAGAAAAATTTAGCGATCCCTAGCCCATTTATTTTGAGTTGGCCGAACCTATATCAAATGGGTTTAGGATGATTTTCTTCATTCTTTAACTTGATTTCTTGTTGGTTGTTCATGGCTAGGTTTTGTGGGTTCAAAACCTTGTGATTTAGGTGAACAACATCCTTCTCCTACTTGAGTTTCAAGTGATCTACAAGAGGTAAGGGGTGAGATTATTACTATCCTACCTTAATGTAGATATGTGATGGTTTATTTAGTGTATAAGGTTTTGTAACTCATAAGTGTATAATATTGATTTATATGTGTGTGATCCTCTTGGATGATTTGATTTGATATTTGGTTATGGTATGATATGTCATATGGTTGTTTTGTTTCCAATGACCTTAAGTTGTAACCATGATCGTTGTTTGCTTGATTTGTTAATAAAAATGCAAAATATAATTATTTGAGGCCATTCGGCCGTAGCTGGATGGGGAGGTCCTTGGTTGATTTAATTTGTCTAAATAATTTTTATAGAAATTGAATGAGTATATAAGAATGTAGAAATTGGTTTGCACTGAATTGGTTGAGTATATTGAAAGTTATGAATTATTGAATATATAGGGACCATTATGCAAATACTGAGAAATTCAGGGACTGTTCTGAAAACATATTCTTATATATGGGGCAGAAACGTAATTTCTAAAAAATTTCATAGTGAAAATTATTTTATGAGATGAAAACATAGCAATTGGTTTGAGGGCATTTGGATTTATATATAAAAAGTTATGAGCTTTTTAATAGTTAAGGACTTATTTGCAAATATTGAAAAATATGAGACCCAAAAATATAAATTTTTGGAAATTTGTTGGAAACTGAAAATCATTTCTAAAAAAGTTGGTTTGCTGATATTTGAAGTTGTAATAAAAAATTTATAAGGTTTTAAGTAAATAATGACCTTTTTGCAAATAATGAAAGTTTAGGGACTAAACTATAATTTTAGAAAATAATTATAATGGGACAGTTAGACACTGTTTTTATATTTATTTAACTGTTATAAAACTCCAAAATTAGTTTTCGACTATTAGAGTTTAAAATCGTTGAAAAATGATTTACGCGATGTACAAACTTAACGACATTTAGTCAAATTTTTAGGAATTTCGTATACATGGAAAGGAAACTGTAAAATCATTATTTCAACATCTTAATATGAGTATTATAACTTAGGTGAGTAATATATTTGAGGTGAAGAACCATATTTTCAAAAGTATGACTTTTGGGTCTAAAACCGATGCTTGAGTGGCAAGTCGTCAAACGTTTTTAAAGATTTTTGAGAAAACAATGATGTAAAGTTTGAAATCAGTATTTTAATACTTTAATATAACTATGGTAACTTAGTAAAGTGAAGGATTTGAGAAGAATGATCACATTTGTGAAAATATGGAATTTAAGTTGAAATACAGTAAAAAGCGGTAAAACGGTATTTTAAGAGTATGCTTCGATGGACAAACCGTGTCCGGTATGCTTGATAAGCTTACCATCGAGTTTGGTATAGTATATTCTTGGAGTTTATAGTTGCAGAATTAAAATGGGAGAGAAAAAGAAAAATTATAATTATGACTTATGAAAAAGAAAAATTTCTCCATTCAAATATAGCCAATTTTAATTTAACTACTTTTCGGTCTTAAAATGTCACGTACAATGTAGTGCTCGAGAAGGGTGTACAGCATACATACATCATCTGCATGTCCCGCAACTAGGTTGCGATGTCGCACTGGAATGCACAGTAGCCGCCCATAAGGGTAGGTGCCAGGTCCTGCACTGGGTTGCGATGTCGCACTAGGAAGTGATGTTGTCGTGGTTTTTTAACTCGGCTGCTTGAGTAGGGTGAGTTGGGGTCCTGCATTGAGTTGCAAGGATGCAAAATATACGAAGTGGCCTCTTGTGATGGTGAGTGTCAGGTCCCGCACTGGGTTACGATGCCACAATGGGTTGCGATGATCTTGGGCCCACATGCATTGCACTCAGGCATAAATTGAACTATGGTTGAGCATGCATCATGAGCACAACTTGTTGATCGTGTATGATTGTATATGTATATTTGTTTGAAATCTTGTGTGTGTTTGATGGCGTGTGAGTGAGGACAAAACACGTTGATGGCTCCCCGTTACTGAGTGAATCAGCGGAGATTCTTACACCCTTTCTTGTTGCATATGCTCTTCTTTTCACTTGCATGTTCTAAAGATCACTCTGATGTGGCGCTGCGATGCTCATTTGGCTCATTGTATTATTGTTTCTTTTGTTGATTATAATTAGAGTGTAACACTCGGACTTTGTACATGAGAGGCCCAAGTGATTTTAGCAATATTTGATGCCGATTCAGTCAACACCTACGAGCACCTACCCCTGTTTGATGGAGCTCCAGTGATATCACCACTTACTGATGGAGCCAAGATCGTTCCGACTGAGAGTGACCTGCTAAGAGTTCAGCGGCAGGCTATGCCATAGGGTGGAGTTGCATCTTAGACTGGACCATGACCCGAGCCTGTACCGAGAGAGGAGGACCCCCTTCCAGCTCAGCTCACTACATTTATCTTAGACCCTACTACCGGATCCACACTCGTTGAGCTTAGGATCTTCATTGATGATGAGCATCAGAGTAGTTTGTCAGAGGTAAAGAGCAAGCTACACCTTGTGGGTGTGAATAAGTACTCTCCATGGAGATGGTTTTTGGGCCCATGTATTTCATGTATTATTATAATAATTCAATATGCCGTAATTTAGTACATAGGAAGGGTTATAGTTTTGGACTTAATGTATTTTGCAATCACTTTAGTCCTATGTTTTGTACCTCTTCTGTAAAGTTATATGTATCTGATGTAACATAGCACAAAATATATAATATATCCAAGTTGGTTACCTATTTATAATTCTTAGCAAGACAAATAATTTTTTTAAGTAACATCATGCGTGTCACATCAGATAGAGTGACTAGCTTAGGACATTTTTGGGTTCTTTTATTTTTGAGGTAGTTATATCTGTTGATGGTCTGTATAGCTGGCTTCTGAGAGCGGTTTATTTTTAGTAGAAGTGTTATATTTTCAGCTCAGGGATGTATAGTTATGTAATTTTAGTTTATATAATTATTCCCTGAAATTACAACTCATACACTACAGTGACTTATGATGTTTAATATTACTATGGCGGTATGAATGGAAATGTATTAAGTTATTCTATGTTAATATTTACATGTTGAAATTTTATTTACCTCGAAAAAAAATATTTATACTCATAGTGCCAAGGGGTTTTATTTATCGGAGTTTAAATTTTTTTTTTCCGCAATGACTTAGACATGTAGTGCCAAGGGGGTGTTACAAGTTAGGAGGTGCATGCCACCAAGACAAGATTAGCCTTAGACTAGTATAGTATAGTAGAGGTTGAGGGGAGCTTTTGTGTACTGGAAATCATTCTTCTGTCCTCATGGTGATTCTGTTGATATTCCCCAATAAGCCTTTAGGAGGTGGCATTGCGACGCCCATTTGGCTCATTGTATTGTTATTTATTTTCTTGATTAGAATGTAACACTCAGATTGGGTACATGAGAGACCCAAATGATTTTATCAGGTTTTTCTAACAAAAAGTTTTATGTGCATGTTTTTTGTTTTTATTTGAGAAATAAATTATTTTCAAAGATTAAATAATAATTAAATTAATATATATATATATATATATATATATATATATATATATATATATATATATATATTATAAGTCGGGGTGTTACATTTGGGCATTAAAATATTAAAATATGTGTCACATGCTTAACCAATGGATTGTAGTGGAAGAATTAATTTATGAAGAAAAGGAAAGAGGGTGTGTGGCCGTGGAGATAGGTAAGAGGAGAGAGGAAATTTCATGGAAAAATATTTAATGAAATTCGTTAATGGAATTTTCTAGAATAATATTATAAAAGCAAATGTAAGATATTAAAATGGATATAAAAAGGGAATTTAAAAGAAAAGAAGGAATAAAAGGGGGATAAAGGGAGAAGAAAATATAGTAAATATAAATATTGTGTGAAGTGTAATATAAGTATAAATGGGAGGAGATTACGTACGTTTATTAGTTGATTAAATGACGGATAGATTGGGGATTAGTATACATACATATAAATACTATTTACTTCAAGACTAGAACTCGTAAAGTTGGGACAATTGTCAACGAAAAGGTTGCAAGATTGGTTGTAAGATGTATTTCCTTTTTGAAGTTTTGGTTCTATTTTTGAAGTTTTACTTCTTCATTTTGGGTTCTAAACTCAATAGTTAAACAACATTTGAAGATGGTACCCATGTTGAAAAATTTTAAAATTGAATTTGGTCCTCTAACTTCCAAACTGGATGCCAAACACACTTAAAGTTTGAAGTTGGAGATGGACAGGCTAAATAATAGTAATTAGGTGATGGTTGTTGTTTCCTTAATTATGCAGAGTAGCCCACTGCTCTAGCGATTTTGTCAACCATTATTTTACTACAGAGCTTTAGGAGAGGTGAAGAGCCTCTCTTTGGGCTTGTGATATTCAATAGAAGATAAATTCCTGTCAAGGTTATGCATTTCTCTTCCGGAATGCCCCGTATCAGGATTTTGAATTTTTCCATTTTACTCCAATTCCCATTGGAGAATGCTAGATGGTTTATATAGCAGCAACCCAATATCTTCTTTTCTTCTATAGTACCTTCTAAAGTTTACGTAGTTTATATAGAAAGGTGGAAGTGATTATCTTATTAATTAATGGTCTTCTGCACTGTTGAGTATTCACTGCAGATCCTAAGATATAGGGAACTTTATTATGTTCTTATGGTGTATCATTACCTTGAATTGTACTGATTATCATGTCATTTTCTGATTCAAATGCAATTTTTTCTTTGTATCTACTTACTACTTTAATCTTTAGAACTGTCTGCAAGTTTTTTTTTTTGGGCCTGGGGTTTATAATTGAGGTTGTCGGATTGTCTATTCCAATTGAAAAGGAGTTGGTAACTAATAATGGATGTTGTCTAAGGTGCACCGTGGCAAAATCTAGACCATCCAAGATTGCAACTTGCCCTCTCTCTAGACAGATCTCCATTGACAAGAACCTGCGTGATCTGGTTCGAACTTGACCTTGGAGCCCCTTTTTTCTAGTAATTTTTTCTACCACCCTTTGAAGCCCCTGGTTAGTAATGTGCACACAATTGATTAGAGCAGCAGTTTTGAGCCTACCGTTGTCCTTCGAGGTGATTTTCATCAGAGTGTCATCAGAGAGTCGAGAACTGAGAGACCTATAACCAACAAGGTTCAGCCATGGTAACACATCCTTGTTCACTGCATCCCTGAGTGATGTGCAAACTTGAGAAATAACTAGAAGCTCGTACACTGGAAGGTAAACTAAAACAATAGACGACGGCGGCAAGAGGTGTGACGCCGAGGTCTGGGCGAGGTACAACAGGTCTTGAACCCACCTTCAATGGCAGATCTACATCTTCTTATTTGCTGTCTAACTGAGGAACGACAGTGATTTTTCGCAGATCTATCACTTCTTCGTGAACCCTCCTTAATTGTGATTTTCTTTGGGAGATGTTATATAAAGTTGAAAGATTTAAACTTGAAGGCGACGAAGCTCAGACGGCAGGTGACGGTGACGTGAGAACTGTGGATGACGACGGCGAACGGGGACAACAACTGTGTTGAAACAGGATGAGGGTTATTGACTTGTTGTAGAACAATTCTTTCAATTAATTAATTAAAATAAAATAAAAATGGTATTTAAGCAAATACAAAAATACAATACCTTCTTTTACAAACACAACAAAAATAAAGTATCCTTTGATCGTTTGACCCATGTGGCAAATTGAATGGCCCGAGTTTTACCACATTAGATAATAATAAAAAAATAATAGTTGCTTTCGGAAAATAACTCTTGTAATTCTCTATAAGTCGTGAAAGTGGGTGTAAAAATTTCTTGCGGAATACTGTAAAATTCCAAACATATGTGAAAGCAGAAAACCACGTTTCCTACATTATACAAATTGTGGTCATATGCCTAACATGATCTCCATCGCATACAAATTTTTCCGGAAAATGTTTTCAACATGCAAAGCTGAATTTTCAAACTGATTTTTTTACAAACACACATGTATTGACCTTCTCAACAAAATATCCCAAAGAAAAATCCTAAGCTGGTCACTCTAAAAGTTATCCACTAGGCAAACCCTATGATCATCACCACGTTCAATGTCCTCTGCAGTTATCAGGACTAATGTCCTCGAGTAAAATAGGAAACTCCTCTGCAACGTCTATATTTGCGTCCCACGGTACAACAGCAAAAACCAAGAAAACAGATATATTGCAAGGGTGAGATACCAACAAATGTGTTTCATCATGATAACCACATGCACGGCACACAAACAACAACATAAACACACACACACACACAGATATATGTATATATATATACATATATATACATATATACATATATACATATATATATATACATATATATATATATATATATATATATACATATATACATATATATATATATACATATATACATATATATATATATATACATATATACATACATATATATATATATATATATATATATATATATATATATACACTTCACATGAATCCTCAGAATAAATACCATACTTTAAACAATGGGATTCATACCCGACAGTCATCGTAATTTATAAGGAACGCATAACACTTCAACATCCATCCATTTACTTCCTAATATCTTGAGATCCCAACTTCCATTCAATAACATCAATTATTTTGTCCGTTAAGGTTCTGAGTTCCAACTATTTAAGTAACGTAACTCGATAGGATGCGAGCTCCAGCCATTATCGTATTATAATTCACATGAACTCCAATGATAGTCATAACATAACTCGGCCTACAAAATATCTCAAATATCCAAGCTCCAGAAATAGTCGTAGCATAGCATGGCCTTTCCTGGACCCACTTTCCAATCCACCAAAGGCACGTCTGCCGATTCATGCACGTAAAACATTTATTCACGTCACTTTTATTTTTTGTTCATTCTTCCCTTGTCGAGGCTCAAAGGCTCACGGCCATTCTTAATTAAACATTAAGTCCTTTCATTCTCAACACAGGACACAGTTCGAGTGCACAATCACGAAGTCCTAGATCGATGCACCAGTCTTAGGTTCGCAGATATGGGGTATGATGGGTCTTAATGCACAAAACAGTGATCAAATGGATATAACAGTATAATATGGATAATGAACTGCAATTGTATTGCTATGAGATCCACAATTACAGGAAGATAAGAACAGAAACGAAGGAAAAATAACAAACTGGGTAACACTACCAATTCCCAAGCACACAAGTGCTCCCAAGTCACCCCAAGGTGACCCCACCAAATCCTAACTAAATTCCTTTCTCGATTATTCCCTTCCAAAGAATACTATATATAGCCACTCTCATGCTATTCATGCGTTCACAGCCACGTCATTATTTTTTTATCCCTTTTGTCTTCTTCCTAGTATAAACTCTCCACACCCTTGGCCTAGGCCCCACTTCACTAATCACATTTCTATCAACTCCCACCTCCTTAGACAATGCCTTGTCCTCAAGGCAAAATTCAGGAAACTGGCCACGCAGAAATTCATTATCCTCCCATGTCACATCCTCTAAAGCTTTATTTTTCCATTGTATCAAGGTCTGCTGAACCTCATTACCCCCCTGTATTATGACTCTTGAACCCAACACCTTGTCTGGGTACACATCAGTTTCCTCAGTCACTTCCAAATCTTTAGGTAACTCCCCCTGCACCTGATAGTTCCCAATAGCTCGCTTGAGTAATGACACATGAAAAACCGGATGAATTCTAGAATCTGATGGAAGTTGCAACCTATAAGCTACTTCACCAATCTTCTCCGCCACCTGGAAAGGTCCATAGAATCTTGCAGCGAGTTTCTGATGAATTCTTTTGACCACTGATTGTTGTCTATGGGGTCTAAGTTTCAAAAACACCCATTCCCCAACTTCAAAACATAAGTCTCTCCTCTTCTTGTTAGCATACCTGGTCATTTGTTCCTGAGCTTTGAGCAAGTGAAGTTTGAGTTGATTCAAAGCCTCATCTCTTTCACTCAACTCCAATGCCACAGCCGCCACCTTAGTCTCATTAGACAAAAATCTCAACAATGCAGGAGGTTGTCTCCCATATACCACCTCGAACGGAGTCTTCCCAATAGACACATGAAAGGTAGTGTTGTACCAAAACTCAGCCCAAGGGACCCACAATGACCAAGTCTTTGGATGATCAGAAGCAAAGCACCGCAGATAACTTTCCAGACACCTGTTAACCACCTCCGTTTGACCATCTGTTTCCGGATGATATGCTGAACTCATTTTCAGCTTAGTACCCTGCAACTTGAACAGCTCCATCCAGAAATGACTCACAAATAAAGGATCTCTATCACTGATTATAGAACTTGGAATTCCATGAAGTCGCACCACTTCTTTAACAAAGAGCTCAGCAATTGACTTAGCAGTATATGGATGTTTGAGTAAAACAAAATGACTATACTTAGATAGTCTATCCACAACCACTAACACAGCCTCATAACCCTTAGACTTAGGCAACCCAGTGATAAAGTCTAAGGACAAGTCCTCCCACACACCATTAGGAATAGGTAGAGGCTGTAACAAACCACCAGGCGTAGTAGCACTATATTTTTGCCTCTGACAAACATCACAAGATCTAACATAATCCCTTACACTCCTCTGCATTCCCACCCAATATAAGGAATCTGCCAGTCTTCGGTATGTTCTTAAAAAACCTGAGTGCCCTCCAGCAGGAGTGCTATGAAATTCTTCCAATAGCCAAGGAATAGAGGGTGATTCGGGGGAAATCACCAGCCTGCCATGATAAAGTAAAACTCCTTGTTTCACCTGAAATCCAGGTCTAACATCAGGAGACTCCTGCACTTCTTTCATTAACCTTTGAATGTACGGGTCAGCAGTTATTTCATCCAAAAGTTTCTGTCTATCAGCCCACAAGGGAAAAGAAATAATAGAATTCATTTCAACCTCACCATGACATCTGGACAGAGCATCCGCAGCTCTATTCTCTAAGCCAGGCTTGTACTTAACTTCAAATTGATATCCTAGCAGTTTGGCCAACCAACACTGCTGATCTGGAGATGAAACTCTCATTGTAAAAAATGCTTCAAGCTGTTATGATCCGTGTGCACAATAAATTTTCTGCCCAATAAATAATGTCTCCAGTGCTGAATACAAAGCACAAGGGCCATCAATTCCTTCTCATAAACAGATTTTGCCAGATTCCCATCAGATAAAGCTTTACTGAAGAAAGCAATAGGTCGCCTCTGCTGCATTAGAACAGCCCCTATACCTCTGCCAGCCGCATCACACTCAACTTCAAAAGGTAAATCAAAATTTGGAAGAATTAGCACAGGAGGAGAAGTCATGATCCTCTTCATCTCCTCAAAAGCCTTGACAGCTTCTATTCCCCAAGAAAAATTGTCTTTCTTAGTCAAATCTGTGAGAGGTTTTGCTATTTTACCATAATCCTGGATAAACTTTCTATAATACCCTGTGAGACCCAGAAAACCACGTACCCCCTTCACATTCTTCGGGGTAGGCCATGCAAGAATACACTTCACCTTTTCAGGGTCCACTGCCACACCTTCTCCAGAAATGATATGGCCAAGATAATCAATTTGAGCACAACCAAACCTACACTTTGCTTGATTTGCCACAAAGCAATGCTCAACTAAAACAGACAAAACCATCTTCAAATGCATTTGGTGTTCCTTGATATCTCTACTGTAAATCAAAATATCATCAAAAAACACCAAGACAAACTTTCTCAAGTATGGCCGAAAAATGTCATTCATGGTGGCTTGAAAGGTAGCTGGGGCATTCATTAGTCCAAAAGGCATTACTAAATATTCATAGTGGCCGTTATGTGTTCTAAACGCCGTTTTAGGGATGTCATCCTCATGCACTCTAATTTGATGATATCCAGATTTTAGATCAATTTTAGAGAACATAGTAGCTCCATATAATTCATCTAACAACTCATCAACTATAGGGATTGGGTACTTATCTGGTATTGTAGCTTTATTTAAGGCCCTGTAGTCTACACACATTCTCCAGCTCTTGTCTTTCTTCTTGACTAATATCACAGGACTTGAAAATGAGCTCATACTCGGCCGAATGACACCAGCTTTCAACAGTTCTGACACTTGCTTCTCAATTTCTTCTTTTTGGTGATGAGGGTACCTGTAGGGTCTGACATTAATGGCACCATGATCAGGATAAAGCTTAATCCGATGCACCTGACTCCTCTCAGGAGGTAGCTGAATGTTGTTTCTAAACACTTCCTGGAATTCTTCTAATATAGGATTCAAGCCTTTGGGAACCACTGACTTGGTAACTTCCATTGATTGTAAATGAACCCACCACCAGCCCAGTTCAGTACTGCTATGAGTGTCCTCAAGATAAGAGTTCAAGTAACATTGTCTGACCACCTTACTGCCTTGGCCTTGCAATTTCACCAACTGATTTTCATAAGAAAATTGCATAGTCATGGCCTTCCAATCCATAATCACCTTCCCAAGAGTGCTCAACCAGGCAACTCCTAACACCATATCCATTCCCCCTAGCTCCAACACCAACGCATCCACACTCACTTCAATCCCTCCCATCTTCATATTGACCCCTTTACACACTCCATTTGTTATCACCTTATGACCATCACCTAGCTTGATACTCTTGGTCAGCTGTGTGGGCGTGATGACAAGACCCAAAGCAAGAGTAATTTTGGGAGAAATTAATTTGTGTCTAGCACCACTATCAATCAACACCAACAAATCTACATTCTCAGATTCGCCCTTCAACCTTCATGGTGTGAGACTCACCCATGCTTCCCAATACCCCCATCAGTTTACATTCCACCTCCACTTCTTCTTCACTTTCCACCGTCACGTCCTCCATACTCACAATTTCCCCTTCCTCTGTCATGGTTTCACCTTCTCCTAGGATTAGAACCCTAAGAGCTCGTTCTGGACATTTATGCAACGTAGGGTGGTATTTTCCCCCACATTTGAAACAAAGACCCTTCGCTCTCCTCTCTCTTCGAATTCATCATTGTGGATACTTCGTATCCCCTTCCACCTCTCCGTCGCGCTGGAACGCAGCCCTCCATCGTTTTTGCGAGCTGAGGAAACCAAAGACGAAGTTGAATTTGTGTTGGATCCAATCGAACCCGTTTTCTGACTCGGGTTTGACCCACTCGACTGAAACGAACGAGTTGCATCCCTGGGTTGAGACCCACCTTTCCTCATTAGTAACCCGGCCCAATCCTTCTGGCCCACACGCTCGTACCCCCCTTTTTTCACATCACGACGCTCCCCATCGTCGTCTTCCTCCTTCAATTCTTCTTCAACATCTTTCGCAATTCTCATCATCTCCATCCTATTTCGAGGATTCAGAGTACGCACCCTCCTCCGAATTTGAGGTTTCAACCCACTCATAAAATATCCCAGGTATTGTTCTTCAGGAAGCCTTCCAACTTGTGATGACAACAGCTCAAAAGCTTCGACGAATTCCTCCACACTTCCCTTCTGCCTCAACGTCGAAAGTTCCTCGAACGGATTCTCCAGACGACGTCCTCCATAACGAGCAATTAACGCTCGCTTCAGCTTCTCCCATGACAACTCATCTTCTGTCTCCATCAGCAAATTGAACCAGTGAATGGTTGAACCTTCCATGCTCAGGCGAGCCAACTTCACACGCATATCATCCGATGTATTCTGAACATCGAAATAAATTTCGGCCCGTGTAATCCAAGCCACAGGATCATCACCATCAAACAGAGGCAATTTCACCTTCTTCCCGGCGAGGCGAGATTCACTCTGTGCAGAGTCACCAACAGAGGCTTCCCCCTCTAGAGTCCCTCCTTTCTTTCCGATCTGTTTGCTTAATTCTGCTAGAACCACGCTTTGTTGCTGCATCTGTAGAGCGAGCTCTTGCAGCGTTGTTGTCACATTCCCCATCTGTGTCTCCAAAGCGCTAACTCGGTCACCCATCTTAGGCTGCCTTGGCATCTACAATCTTCTTCGTTGTGTGAGTTTGATCCGGCAGGTCGGACCAATTGATGGGTCTTAATGCACAAAACAGTGATCAAATGGATATAACAGTATAATATGGATAATGAACTGCAATTGTATTGCTATGAGATCCACAATTACAGGAAGATAAGAACAGAAACGAAGGAAAAATAACAAACTGGTAACAGCTACCAATTCCCAAGCACACAGTGCTCCCAAGTCACCCCAAGGTGACCCCACCAAATCCTAACTAAATTCCTTTCTGATTATTCCCTTCCAGCAATACTATATATAGCCACTCTCATGCTATTCATGCGTTCACAGCCACGTCATTATTTTTTTATCCCTTTTGTCTTCTTCCTAGTATAAACTCTCCACACCCTTGGCCTAGGCCCCACTTCACTAATCACATTTCTATCAGGGTACAAAGTTCACCACATCTTTTTACGGACACAAAGTCCACAACATCTTTTATAGGACACGAAGTCCACAACAACTAACACGGATCCATGATCCACGTGTTAACAGAACATTAGAATCCTGACGTCTCGGCTACTAGGTTCACTTTTCTTCTTTAACATCATTTTCGTTCTGTGAAACAACAGATACAAAACAAAACCTTCAAAACTTATCCAAGTTTGTCTGAATTATTTTCGCTGAGTAAAACCCCTTTGCATAAAATATTTTCCATTGAAAATCGTTTATAAAACGTTAAATTGCAGAGAAATGCATTTTTCTCAAATTCCTTCCCTCTTGAAAATCTCTTTTCAGTAAATATCAAATCCTTTAAAACATAATTCCTAACTCATTTCCGTTTCAAAGAAATAAAAGTGTTTTTCATAATCTCACCGTAAAGTTCTTTCTTGGATTACTATTTATTTAGAAATAAAATCATTTATAAACCAAATGACTTTTCTTTTACAAAAAGTTTTTACAACATCAATATTAAACAAATTTTAAAACTTAACTTCTTGTAATAACTTTTTATTTTATTTTTGAGTTTATCTTGGAAAAACTAATTGAATTTTTTTTCACGGTTTCGTCATCACTGTTACTCATTGACTCCTCATTCAATGAAAACCCCATTAAAATATTATTTTCCACTTATTCTTCTAATTTCCCAAATTAAATCATTTTGATTTCTCTTCAAGCTTATCAAGCTTTTATCTTTAATTTTAATTGAGCACTAACAACTGTCAGGCTTCTCAGTCAATTACTCAACAACAAAAAATCCATCCAATACAGTTATATCATACTTCACAGTTATAACATGCATCACAGTTATAACATAAAAAATCACATATACCATATAAATTGCACACAACTACATAAAATTACATAAACAAACACGAAATAAATAAATCAAATAACACGACCTCACTACAATTAATCATACAGACAACACACAGATAGCATGTAGCTATCTAAAACCCCTTAGGTAAACTCCCTTTACATCTTGAAGTTTCAGTTTTTTTCCTGGAAGTGTCTCTTTGATTCTTCCAGTTCCTCCTCATAACTTCACACAACCAAACAATCTTATCATTCACAACAAATCACAACACAATTAACAAAATAAAACAACAAAATCCTTCTAACACACATGATTAAGTTTGGCCATCATGAGTTAATTAGGCTAGGGAAGTCAAAATTTCACAAGCTTCTGGATCAATTATCATTGATTATTAGGAAGACTAAAATAATTGTCATGAATCAAAAATTGGAACAAAAACCTTCTAACACTGAGGGTTAGGGTTTCGGCCATCATCAACAAATTAGGCTAGGAAATTTATTTGATTTCAATCTCTTGGATTTAGTAAGTATAGGTATTAGAAAGATTAAATCAAGTATCACATGACATAAGGAAAAATAGGGAAGAAATTTTCTTTTGCTTCATGCTTTTGGATAATCAATAGAGAGATCATAGAGACTTAATAGAAATTGGTTTCACATCAAAAGGATTTTTCTATGATTTTCTAGAATTATTTGAAGAAAAACCCTAGAAATGGAAACAATATGTTCTTGACAAGATTCAAATGGAATCAATGAAGATTGAAGGCAAGAATGATTAAGAGATGAGAGTTTACCTCTTTAATGATGAAGAAATGAAGTGAAATGATCCTTACAAGTCTTGTTCAACAATGGAAGCTTATGAGTGTTCTTGAGAAAATGTGAAGATGATGAAGTGAATGAGAGAAAATGGTTAAGTGTGGGGTAAGGGTGTGGCTCGTGTGGGTAGGGACAGGAATGTCCAAAAAAAATTTGACTTAGGGACAAGCTTGAAATTACATAAAAAGACTAAGGGTATTTTAGTCTTTTCCTTTAACAAATATCTAGATATTTGTAAAAGTAATTATGACTCGCAATGAATGCTCATCACATCAGTCACCTCAGCTCCCTATCTGGCTCCATCATTTACCCGACTTAAGTTTTACACGAGTTTACTTTGAAGATTACGCCCGTATAAAATATAATATTTTATTTTTTTTTGCGAAAATTTTAAAAAAACCAATATCGTTTTAAATATGATATAAACCTAAACTGTTTCGTTCACGAGTCAAAATTAGGTTTTTATGATCAGTAAGCTTTTACTGTGCAACACCCGGTTTTTCATTGTTTACTGTTTTATATCGGTAAAATATACAAGAATGTTTATATTTTTATTTTAAAACTTAGAAAATGATTTGTGAGAAATAAAAATCATATCTATACTCTACTGTACCGTAGAGAGTTACGATTAAATTTTGGGTCGAAAATTCAGACGAAACCCGATCTGCGTTTTAATGACAGTAAGAATTTTACTGTTCAAATGACCTAATTTTGACTCATCAACGAAATACTTAGGGTTTTTAGGAAGTTTCCAACGACTTAGGCTATTTTAAAATTTTTTACTTAAAAAGTGAAATAATATATATTATGTTGGCGTTATACGAAATCGGGTGAACAACGGAGTTGAATACCGGATTTTCGGGACCCGCTAAAGAATAAATGGCTAGTCATTCAAGATGACTCACAAGGGGTGAGTCATGTCGATGACTCATAATAGTAATGATGTCTCTTTGAGGAATTTATTATTATGTCCTTAAGGTTGGTTTCTATCACAAAATTACCATTGTATAAGATTACAATTTTGTCCCTAAAAATTTATGCCTTGGACCCTTTTTCCCTAGATTTCCCACGGCCCAAACCCTTCATGAGAGCCCATTCCATTGCTATATAAGGCATCTTCATCTTCTCCATGAAGTTTGTTCATCTTTTCTCTTAAAATTTCTCTGTTTCCATAGCCTTGTTTTGTGACGAAAGTACTTGATCAGGCAATCAGGCAAACAGCAATGCCATAGAAATGCAAGGATCCGGGAACTTTGGCTATTCCATGCACCATTGGGGATACTAAATTCGACAATTGCATGTTGGATTTAGGAGCTTCCATTAATGTCATTCCTACTTCTGTTTTCAACAATCTTGATCGTGGTCCTTTGGAGCATACAGGTCTTACTATTCAGTTGGCAAACAGGACAAATGCTCGCCCCATTGGAGTAGTAGAAGATGTGCTTGTTCAAGTTGATGACTTGATTTTCCCTGCTGATTTCTACATCCTGGACATGGCAGGAGAAACGAATTCAAGCAGATCACCAATCATTCTGGGCAGACCGTTCATGAAGACGGCAAAAACAAAGATTGATGTTGATGATGGAACCATGTCCATGGAATTTGGTGACATTGTTGCAAAATTCAACATTTTCGATGCTATGAAGCATCCCTTGGAAGAGCACTCTGTTTTTAAAATAGAGTTGCTCTCTGAAATTGTTGATGAAACTTATGATGATTTGGCAGATGCTGCTGATTTTCCATCTGTTTCGGGCTTTGATGATGTCTACTCATGTGCTGATTGTACTCACACCGTCCCTTGTGCTGTTTGTGCTGAGATTGATGCTGCTTTGGAAGGTGACAGTGTAGATGAAGCTGTTTGTTCAGCTGAAGTTCTTGACAGTATGGCTGCCCCAAACATACCATCTATTGAGCAGCCGCCTTCCTTAGAGCTTAAGCCACTTCCTGAAAATCTGAAATATGCTTACTTGGAGAGGAATGAAAAACTTCCGGTTATAATTTCCTCTAACCTTGATGTTGACCAGGAAGCTAAGCTCTTGGAGGTTTTGAAGAAGCATAAGAAGGCGATCGGGTGGACCTTGGCTGACATACCTGGTATTAGCCCCTCCAGGTGTATGCATAGGATTCTGTTGGAGGATGGGACTAAAACAGTTAGGCAGCCCCAAAGGGGGCTCTATCCCTTGATTCTTGATGTTGTGAAAAAGGAGGTAACAAAACTCTTGCATGCGGGTATCATATACCCTATCTCTGACAGTAATTGGGTGAGCCCAGTGCAAGTGGTACCTAAGAAATCTGGACTCACTGTGGTAAAAAATGAAAACAATGAACTTGTCCCCACTAGAGTCTAGAATAGTTGGAGAGTTTGCATTGATTACAGGAGATTGAACCAGGCCACTAGAAAGGATCACTTCCCTTTGCAGTTCATCGATCAGATGCTTGAATGGCTAGCAGGTAAATCACATTACTGTTTTCTGGATGGTTTTTTAGGTTACTTTCAGATCGACATTGCACCAGAGGATCAGGAAAAGACTACCTTCACGTGCCCCTTCGGCACTTTTGCTTACAGGAGGATGCCATTTGGTCTTTGCAATGCTCTTGGCACATTCCAGAGATGCATGATTAGTATTTTTACTGAATATATTGAAAATTGCATGTAAGTGTTTATGGATGATTTCATTGTTTATGGCTCTTCATTTGATGCATGCTTGCATAGTTTGAATCTGGTTTTGGAAAGATGCATTGAAACTGACCTTGTTTTGAACTATGAAAAATGCCATTTTATGGTTGAACAGGGAATTGTTTTGGGGCATATTATTTCTGAAAAAGGGTATTTCAGTAGATCCTGCTAAGATTGATGCGATTTCTACACTGCCTTACCCATCTTGCGTTCGCGAGATTCGCTCTTTTCTTGGTCATGCAGGTTTTTACAGGCGCTTCATAAAGGATTTCAGCAAGGTAGCTCTCCTTCTGTCAAACCTGTTGAAGAATGATGCCACTTTCAACTTTGATGACAACTGCAAAAGGGCATTTGATTTCTTGAAGAAAGCATTGACCTCTACCCCCATCATCCAGCCTCCTGACTGGATCCTCCCTTTTGAGATTATGTGTGATGCTTCTAACTATGCTGTGGGGGCGGTCCTTGCACAAAGGGTGGGCAAGGTTGCCCATGTGATTTATTTGGCTTATAGAACTTTGGATGCTGCACAGACTAATTACACCACTACTGAAAAGGAACTTCTAGCTATTGTTTTTGCTCTTGATAAATTAAGATCATATTTTCTAGGTTCCAAGGTTGTTGTTTTCCCTGACCATGCAGCTTTAAAGTACTTGTTGATTTCGGTGGATGTTGTTGCTCCAAGAGTTTAGTGTGGAGATAAAAGACAAGAGTGGAGCTGAGAATTTGGTAGCTGATCACTTGAGCAGAATAGCGAGGGATGAGGATCCTTCCCCCATTCAGGATGACTTTCCTGATGAGCAGCTCTTACAGTTACATGGGGTGACTCCTTGGTTTGCTGATATTGTTAACTATCTTGTTGCTGGTGTTTTTCCGACAGGTGTAACTAGGTCACAGATTCACAAACTCAAGAGTGATGCCAAATATTATGTTTGGGATGATCCATATCTTTGGAAATTTGGCAGTGATCAGGTAATTAGGAGATGTGTCCCCGGCTATGAGATTGAATCTATTTTGCATTTTTCTCATGCTTCTCAAGTAGGGGGACACTTTGGGCCACAAAAGACTACAAGAAAGATCCTAGATTCAGGTTTTTATTGGCCCACCATTTTTAGAGATGCTTATGAGGTTTACAGGACTTGTAAAGAGTGTTAGACAGCAGGTACAGTCATCACTAGTAAGAGTCAAATGCCTCAGCAACCTATTCTTTTCTGTGAGGTATTTGATGTGTGGGGAATTGACTTTATGGGTCCTTTCCCGGTATCTTTTGGTTTTCTCTATATTTTACTGGCTGTTGACTATGTTTCAAAGTGGGTGGAAGCTATCCCCACTAGGACTAATGATTCTAGAGTTGTTGTAATTTTTTTCAGGTCCAATATTTTTTGCAGGTTCGGAATACCTCGTGCTATCATAAGTGATCAAGGCACTCATTTCTGCAACCGCACCATGGAAGCCTTACTCCGAAAGTATGGAGTTGTGCACAAGGTCTCCACTGCATATCATCCCCAGACTAATGGGCAGGCCGAGATCTCCAACAGAGAAATCAAACTGATCTTGGAGAAAGTGGTGCAGCCAAATAGGAAGGACTGGAGCCGCCGTCTAGAAGACGCACTTTGGGCTCAAAGAACAGCTTTCAAGACACCAATAGGGATGTCTCCATATAAACTTGTGTTCGGTAAGGCATGCCATCTTCCTGTAGAGATTGAGCACCGTGCTTATTGGGCGGTCAAAAGCTGTAATTTGGAAATGCAAAAAGCAGGCATTGAAAGCAAACTCCAATTACAACAGCTTGAAGAGATTAGGTTGGAAGCCTATGAAAGCTCTCGGATTTATAAAGAGAAAACTAAGCACTTCCATGATAGGATGATTTCTAGGAAGGAATTCTCTGTGGGCCAACAGGTTTTATTGTTTAACTCCCGCCTGAAAGTGATGGCAGGGAAACTTCGATCCAAGTGGATTTGCCCGTTTAGTGTTACTAATGTTTTCCCTCATGGTGCAGTAGAAATAAAAATTGCAGGTAGCAACAAGGCCTTTAAGGTTAATGGGCAGCGCTTGAAGCTATTCCATGAGAGCTCGGTGCCTGAAGATGCTACTGTTGAAGATCTCTCCTTGGGATAGCCCACCTACACCACAACTTGATCAGGGAGAACCTTCTCCTTTCCCTCACTCTTATTTTATATTTATGTTATTTCATTGAGGACAATGTATGTTTTAAGTGTGGGGGAGGGAACCAATTGTTTTGTTTTGTTTTTGTTTCCTTGTTTGTGTTGCTTTGAGTCGTATGTGTGTGACTGCTGATGATTTCCCCCTAGGTTTTAAAAATTGAAAATTGATCTCCATGTGAAAAAAAATGAAAAATTGAACTTTGAGATATTTTGTTATGATTGCATGATTTATGATAAGTTTAGGGTGAAGGGATGCACACACTAGGGATTGAATCTCGGCCAAACAATTTGCGAAAAATGTCCAGGTGAGGATTTGAGCCTCCAACATGTTTTTAATTGTGTGAATCACTTCTAAGTTGCACTTTCCCGGATTTGCTTGAATCTCTTCTTGGTTTGCATGTTTATGTGTTTGCATCAAATGATTTAGGCAATTTTATTTGAATTAGCTACTTGGCCTAAAAGAACCATCCCTAATGCATGTTTCCTAGTTAGCCACATTGAGCCTAATTGGCCTATTGTTTCTTGATGACCTTATGTTATAAGCCAAAATCTGGAAAAAACCATGT
Organism: Sophora flavescens; assembly: GCA_030762895.1. NCBI lineage: Eukaryota > Viridiplantae > Streptophyta > Magnoliopsida > Fabales > Fabaceae > Sophora > Sophora flavescens. The sequence goes on from CM061063.1 coordinate 262,237,605, forward strand.
TAACCCACTCTTAGGATTAGGAGAGCGTGGAAGCTTAGCAAGAGAAAGGTTGAAAGAAACTAAGTTTGGGGTGGCTACAAGGTATGATATGTCATTCTGGATTGAGAAAAAGAAAAAAATGAAGGTTGGAGCCAAAGGCAAAAAGAAAAAAAAAGGAGAAGTACAAAAACGTCAAAAAAGGGTATTAGAAGAAAAAGGTTGTAGTCACCCAAAGCAAAAAGAAAAATGGAAAAAGGAATTTGAGTGGAATTTCAATGTATCAAAATGTTTCATGCTCTCTTAATTCCTAGGGGCTTAAGCCTAGTACCTTTGAATATCCTACCTTTAGCCATGCCCCATTACAACCTTTAAAAGACATTTTGATGTTGCATGCATGTTTTCGTGGGAACCTTGATTGAGATGAAAATCAAATTCATGGGAAGTGCTCTTAAAATGTGAAATTGAGTGAAAAGTTGATAGCCTAGACAATTTGAGCGATTGAGTGAAATACCAAATGCCCTTGTGAGGAAGGCAATTGTTTGAAATTGGTGATATCCCTTTTGTGTGTAACTTGGATCCTCTACTCGGATTAATGTTTGCATGAATGATGGGATTCTCAATTGTTCAAAGTAAATGAATGTGGGGGTTACATTGTTTCAAGGGGGGAAAACATTGAAGAAAAATTTGTTTTGTTAAGATTGCATGAAGTTTGTGCAAAATTGATTGAATCCTTTGAGCTTGCCAAGTTTGAGTCTTTTTGAGTTTTAGTTTGCTTGGGGACAAGAAAAGTTTAAGTTTGGGGTATTTTGATCAGCCTCTGGCTCGACTAATTTTTAACTAGCAAAGACCATGGTTTTATTCGAGTTTAATCTCGTTTTCGCCCAAATTTGGATGTACTTGTCCTCAAGCAACATTTTGAGTCTCTTAAGTAGTTTTAGGATATTTTAGTTGATTTTGAGTCAAATAAAGCACTTACTGCTAGTTCTTGTTTTCAGGTTAATAAAAAGAGCAAAAAGGGAAATATTCGCCCCGCGAGAGGCTACTCGCCTCGCGAGCCTGACGACCAGCATGAACAGCAACAGTCACCCTCTCTATCTCGCCTCGCGAATCACTGTCTCGCCTCGCGAGCATGAAGGCCTGATTGTGCCAGAAATGTCATCCTCTTTGTCTCGCCCCGCGAATCACCACCTCGCCTCGCGAGAAATCCAAACACTGAAGATCTATTCATAAGATTCGCCTCGCAAGAGGCTACTCGCCTCGCGAGCGGGCGCAGATTCTGAAGGTTATAAATTGCTGTTTTAGGGCAGAACCTGGGGGCTGACTTCTTTTCTTTTCATTGAAGGCTGTGAATTAGGTTTAGTGTTTTGTGTTCCCTTTGTAATGGAGAACTAATCTTCTTGGGTTAATCTGCTGTAATCGGGTTCCATCGCCACTTGAGGTTCTGAAATTCCCAAACTTATTGCTATTCTCTTTCAATATTGTTCTATATGTTCTGTTTGCTTAATTCAGGATTGTATAGAATAGGTATTGATTTATTTCGACGATTGTATGTTTCTATACTTAATCGCGTTTGCATAATTCGCGTGTGTTCAATCGTGTTTGCTTAATTCACGAGAGCTTCACCCCCTTTGCTTAATTCGGGAATTAGGAACATATATCTCGTAGTGTCAATTTCGCTTGTTAATTGCTGCTACAATCGAAAAGGGATTAGAATCCGCTTAGGGCATGGAATTATATGAACCAATGATAGTAGGGAAACCGAAACAGTAGATTAATCGTTTTTAGCTTATTGATAATCATTTAGTTTGCACTGCTTTTTTTTATTAACCGTTTTCTTAATTGAATTTCAAACCAACCCCCCCAAAAAAAAAAAAAACCGATTTTGCTGTTAATAACAATCCAAGAGTCCTTGTGAGACGATACTCGAGTTGTCGCGCCCTAACTACAGTTTTTGTGAACCACTCGCTTTTTGACCCGTGTGCGACAGCGTGTCAAAATTGGCGCTGTTGCCGGGGACTCTTGTTGTTATTTTCATATATTTTCTTTTTCTTTTTTGGTTTTCTGCTGAATTAGTTCTGGCTACCAGGTCTGGTTGTTCTGAATTGTTTGATTTGGATCCTGAAATTGAGAGAACTTTGCACACACGCCGTAGAGCAATTCAGGCTAGCACTAGTTCACCAACCAGTAGTAATTCTGATTCTGCACTTGTTTTTGATAACATGGCTGATCAAAGAACATTAAGACAGCTTGCGGCTCCTGATGTTAATTACAATGGTTTGTGTATTGAATATGCTGATGTTGTTGCTCCTTTTGAATTGAAATCTGCTTTAATACACTTGTTGCCAAGGTTTAGTGGTCTTGCAAGTGAGGATCTGCACAAACATTTGAAAGAATTCCAGGTTGTTTGCTCTACACCTTTGAGACCGGAAGGGATAACATAAGATCATATCTAGCTGAGAGCCTTCCCATTCTCACTTCAAGGTGCTGCGAAGGATTGGTTGTACTATCTTGAGCCACATTCTGTTACAACCTGGAATGATTTGAAGAAGGTCTTCCTAGAGAGATACTTCCCTGCCTCCAGAGCTGCATCAGTCAGAAAGGAGATATGTGGCATTAGACAAGGCAGTGAATCATTGGCTGAGTACTGGGAGAGATTCAAGAAGTTGTTGTCCAGTTGTCCTCGGCACCAGATTTCCGAGCAGCTGCTTATTCAGTACTTTTATGAGGGATTGCTGCCAATGGATCGAAACATTTTTGGATGCTGCTAGTGGGGGATCACTTGTTGATAAGACTCCAGCTGCTGCCAAGCAATTGATTGAGAACATGTCACTCAACTCCCAACAGTTCACAACTAGAAGCAATTCTGTCGAAACAAGGGGTGTGAATGAGATCCATGGTTCTTCTTCCAACAAAAACCTTGAAACCAGACTTAATGAGCTCACTTCTCTAGTGAAACAGTTGGCAGTGGATAAAGTTCAAACAGCAAGGGTGTGTGGTATCTGTACTTCTCCTGAACACCTGACCGATGCATGCCCCATTCTAAAGGATGAGTCATTCACTGATTTGCCTCAAGCATATGCAGCCAATCTTTACAATCTAGGCAACAATCAGAACATGTACAACATTCTTAACCTTTCCACTAATAAGTACCACCCCAACTAGAGAAACCATCCAAACTTTCGGTACGAGAACTCATCCACACAACAACAGCTAATGTGACCACCACAGAACTCTCCCCAAGTGACCACCTCTGCACCTTCTGGACCTTCACTAGAAGACCTTGTCAAGCAAATGGCTGCACAAAATCTTCAGTCTCAGCAGCGAACGGATGCTAGTATTCATACTTTGCAGACACAGATTGGACAGTTTCAGCAGCGAACGGATGCTAGTATTCATACTTTGCAGACACAGATTGGACAGCTTGCCACTTCGATGAATGCCATGCAGCAAGCTCAAGGATCGAACCAACTACCTGCACAAACAGTGGTGAATCCTAATGCTCCAAATCCTAATGTGAGTGAAATTTCTTTGAGATCCAAGAAATTTGTAGAGGCGGCCCCTGAAAAAGATAAAGAAACTGTTGAGGTAACACCTAAACCTTCTGCTGTTGTTGAAGTCGAGAAAGAGTATGTGCCACCAATCCCCTTCCCTCAAAGAGTACTGAAGAATAAAAAGATTTATGGGGAAGACAAAGAGAGAGAGATTCTGGATGTGTTCATAAAAGTGGCGGTAAACATTCCGCTTCTTGATGTGATTAAGCAGGTTCCAAGATATGCGAAGTTTCTGAAGGATTTGTGCACACACAAGAGGAGGTTGAAGGGAAATGAGAGAGCCAATTTGGGGCGAAATGTTTCAGCCCTCATTCAACCTAAGCTTGCACCTGAAAAGGTTACCGTCTCAGCCCTCAATCAGGAAATGCCACAAAAATGCAATGATCCGGGAACTTTTGCTATTCCATGCACCATTGGGGATACTAAATTCGACAATTGCATGTTGGATTTAGGAGCTTCCATTAATGTCATGCCTACTTCTGCTTTCAACAATCTTGATCTTGGTCCTTTGGAGCATACATGTCTTACTATTCAGTTGGCAAACAGGACAAATGCTCGCCCCATTGGAGTAGTGGAAGATGTGCTTGTTCAAGTTGATGACTTGATTTTCCTTGCTGATTTCTACATCATGGACATGGCAGGAGAAACGAATTCAAGCAGATCACCAATCATTCTGGGTAGACCGTTCATGAAGACGGCAAAAACAAAGATTGATGTTGATGATGGAACCATGTCCATGGAATTTGGTGACATTGTTGCAAAATTCAAAATTTTCGATGCTATGAAGCATCCCTTGGAAGAGCACTCTATTTTTAAAATTGCTCTCTGAAATTGTTGATGAAACTTATGATGATTAGGCTGATGCTGCTGATTTTCCATCTGTTTCTGGCTTTGATGATGTCTACTCATGTGCGGATTGTACTCACACTGACCCTTGTGCTGTTTGTGCTGAGATTGATGCTGCTTTGGAAGGTGACAGTGTAGATGAAGCTGTTTGTTCAGCTGAAGTTCTTAATAGTATGGCTGCCCCAAACATACCATCTATTGAGAAGCCGCCCTCCTTAGAGCTTAAGCCACTTCCTGAAAATCTGAAATATGCTTACTTGGAGAGGAATGAAAAACTTCCGGTTATAATTTCCTCTAACCTTGATATTGACCAGGAAGCTAAGCTCTTGGAGGTTTTGAAGAAGCATAAGAAGGTGATTGGGTGGACCTTGGCCGACATACCAGGTATTAGCCCCTCCAGGTGTATGCATAGGATTCTGTTGGAGGATGGGGCTAAAACAGTTAGGCAGCCCCAAAGGTGGCTCTATCCCTTGATTCTTGATGCTGTCAAAAAGGAGGTAACAAAACTCTTGCATGCGAGTATCATATACCCTATCTCTGACAATAATTGGGTGAGCCCAGTGCAAGTGGTACCTAAGAAATCTGGAGTCATAGTGGTAAAAAATGAAAACAATGTACTTGTCCCCACTAGAGTCTAGAATAGATGGAGAATTTGCATTGATTACAGGAGATTGAACCAGGCCACTAGAAAGGATCACTTCCCTTTGCCGTTCATCGATCAGATGCTTGAACGGCTAGCAGGTAAATCACATTACTGTTTTCTGGATGGTTTTTCAGGTTACTTTCAGATCCACATTTCACCAGAGGATCAGGAAAAGACTACCTTCACGTGCCCCTTCGGCACTTTTACTTACAGGAGGATGCCATTTGGTCTTTGCAATGCTCCTGGCACATTCCAGAGATGCATGATTAGTATTTTTACTGAATATATTGAAAATTGCATGGAAGTGTTTATGGATGATTTCACTGTTTATGGCTCTTCATTTGATGCATGCTTGCATAGTTTGAATATGGTTTTGGAAAGATGCATTGAAACTGACCTTGTTTTGAACTATGAAAAATGCCATTTTATGGTTGAACAGGGAATTGTTTTGGGGCATATTATTTCTGAAAAGGGTATTTCAGTAGATCCTACTAAGATTGATGCGATTTCTACACTGCCTTACCCATCTTGCGTTCGCGTGATTCGCTCTTTTCTTGGTCATGCAGGTTTTTACAGGCGCTTCATAAAGGATTTCAGCAAGGTAGCTCTCCTTCTGTCAAACCTGTTGAAGAATGATGCCACTTTCAACTTTGATGACAACTGCAAAAGGGCATTTGATTTCTTGAAGAAAGCATTGACCTCTACCCCCATCATCCAGCCTCCTGACTGGACCCTCCCTTTTGAGATTATGTGTGATGCTTCTAACTATGCTGTGGGGGCGGTCCTTGCACAAAGGATGGGCAAGGTTGCCCATGTGATTTATTATGCTTCTAGAACTTTGGATGCTGCACAGGCTAATTACACCACTACTGAAAAGGAACTTCTAGCTATTGTTTTTGCTCTTGATAAATTAAGATCATATTTGCTAGGTTCCAAGGTTGTTGTTTTCCCTGACCATGCAGCTATAAAGTACTTGTTGAAGAAACCAGAAGCAAAACCGAGATTGATTCGGTGGATGTTGTTGCTCCAAGAGTTTAGTGTGGAGATAAAAGACAAGAGTGGAGCTGAGAATTTGGTAGCTGATCACTTGAGCAGAATAGCGAGGGATGAGGATCCTTCCCCCATTCAGGATGACTTTCCTGATGAGCAGCTCTTACAGTTACATGGGATGACTCCTTGGTTTGCTGATATTGTTAACTATCTTGTTGCTGGTGTTTTTCCGATAGGTGCAACTAGGTCACAGATTCACAAACTCAAGAGTGATGCCAAATATTATGTTTGGGATGATCCATATCTTTGGAAATTTGGCAGTGATCAGGTAATTAGGAGATGTGTCCCCGACTATGAGATTGAATCTATTTTACATTTTTCTCATGCTTCTCAAGTAGGGGGACACTTTAGGCCACAAAGGACTGCAAGAAAGATCCTAGTTTCAGGTTTTTATTGGCCCACCATTTTTAGAGATGCTTATGAGGTTTACAGGACTTGTAAAGAGTGTCAGACAGCAGGTACAGCCATCACTCGTAAGAGTGAAATGCCTCAGCAACCTATGTTTTTCTGTGACGTATTTGATGTGTGGGGAATTGACTTTATGTGTCATTTCCCTGCATCTTTTGGTTTTCTCTATATTTTACTGGCTGTTGACTATGTTTCAAAGTGGGTGGAAGCTATCCCCACTAGGACTAATGATTCTAGAGTTGTTGTAATTTTTGTCAGGTACAATATTTTTTGCAGGTTCGGAATACCTCGTGCTATCATAAGTGATCAAGGCACTCATTTCTGCAACCGCACCATGGAAGCCTTACTCTGAAAGTATGGAGTTGTGCACAGGGTCTCCACTGCATATCATCCCCAGACTAATGGGCAGGCTGAGATATCCAACAGAGAAATCAAACAGATCTTGGAGAAAGTGGTGCAGCCAAATAGGAAGGACTGGAGCCACCGTCTAGAAGACGCACTTTGGGCTCAAAGAACAGCTTTCAAGACACCAATAAGGATGTCTCCCTATAGACTTGTGCTCGGTAAGGCATGCCATCTTCCGGTAGAGATTGAGCACCGTGCTTATGGGAGGTCAAAAGCTGTAATTTGGAAATGCAAAAAGCAGGCTGGTCGCGCTGTCGCGCACGCGCCAAAAAGAACGAGCGGGTTTTAAAACTGTAGTTTAGGGCGACAACTCGGATGTCGTCTCACAAGGACTCTTAAAGTGTTATTTTTCACAAAAATCAGTTTTGGGGGGGGGGGGGGGGGGGTTGGATTTGAGTGCAAATAAGTAACAAGCAAAACAAAGCAATTGAAACAGGGCAGTTCAAAGAGATTATCAAATAGCAAACAATGATTAATCGACTGTTCTCGAATTCCCAACTATCATCGGTTCATGCAATCCCAAGCCCTAAGCAGATTCTAATCCCCTTTCGGTTGTAGCAACAATTAACAACGAAATCGCTACTACGGATATATGTTCCTATTCCCGAAATAACAAACGGGGTTAAGCCCTCATGAACTAACGAACATGAAATAACACATGTGAAATAACAAACGCGATTAAGTATAGAAACATAACATCACCGAAATGAATCAATACAACACTATACACTCCTGAAATAACAAACAGAATTGTATAATATGATATTGAAAAGGGAAAAGCAAGTAAAGTAGGGATTACAAAATCTCAAGTATATGGAATTCTCATACAGTAGATTAATCTAGAAAATTAGTTCTCCATGACAATATGAAAAACACAAAAAATGTAAAACTATGGAGAGGCAAAAGTTCTTCCCATTTGTCCAGAACAACCTTTTATAATTATTCAATAATTCAGCCCACTTGCGAGGCGAGACCTAATTCGCGAGGTGAATATTGTGAAGAGTCAGCAACCTTTAGCATTCTCGCGAGGCGAAGAAATTATTCGCGAGGCGACCCCGAGAGCTTGCATATTTCTGGAACAGTCATCCTTCAGTGTCGCGAGGCAAGGTTCTGTTCGCGGGGCGAACCAGAGAGGATGACATTTCTACTGTTCTGCTGGCTTTCAGGTTCGCGAGGCGAGGAAACTCTCGCGAGGCGAATCCCCTGTTTCTTTATTCCCTCAACTTCTACTTAACCTGAAAACAACAAAATAGCCATAAGTGCTTTATTTGACTCAAAACTGGCTAAATTAACCTAAAACTACTTTAGAGACTCAAAACCTTGCTTGAGGACAATCTAATCTAATTTGGGTGAAAATAGGATATAATTTGCACAAAACCCTGGTCATACTAGCCATAAAACTAGATGAGCCAGAGGCTTATCACAGGCATTGATAGGAAACTCCAATTACAGCAGCTTGAAGAGCTTAGGTTGGAAGCCTATGAAAGCTCTCGGATTTATAAAGAGAAAACTAAGCACTTCCATGATAGGATGATTTCTAGGAAGGAATTCTCTGTGGGCCAACAGGTTTTATTGTTTAACTCCCGCCTGAAAGTGATGGCTGAGAAACTTCGATCCAAGTGGATTGGCCCGTTTATTGTTACTAATGTTTTCCCTCATGGTGCAGTAGAAATAAAAAGTGCAGGTAGCAACAAGGCCTTTAAGGTTAATGGGCAGCGCTTGAAGCTATTCCATGAGAGCTCGGTGCCTGAAGATGCTACTGTTGAAGAGCTCTCCTTGAGAGAGCCCACCTACACCACAACTTGATCAGGGAGCACCTTCTCCTTTTCCTCACTCTTATTTTATATTTATGTTCTTTTATTGAGGACAATGTATGTTTTAAGTGTGGGGGAGGGAACCAATTGTTTTGTTTTGTTTTTGTTTCCTTGTTTGTGTTGCTTTGAGTCGTATGTGTGTGAGTCTTGTGTCGGTGAGCTTGCTGGATTTTAATTGAATTTTGCATAGATGGATTGCATGATATGAGTTGACTGCTAATGATTTCCCCCTAGGTTTTAAAAATTGAAAATTGATCCCCATGTGAAAAAAAAATGATAAATTGAACTTTGAGATATTTTGTTATGATTGCATGATTTATGATAAGTTTGGGGTGAGGGGATGCACACACTAGGGATTGAATCTCGTTCAAACAATTTGCGAAAAATGTCCAGGTGAGGATTTGAGCCCCCAACATGTTTTTAATTGTGTGAATCACTTTTAAGTTGCACTTTCCCGGATTTGCTTGAATCTCTTCTTGGTTTGCATGTTTATGTGGTTGCATCAAATGATTTAGGCAATTTTCTTTGAATTAGCTGCTTGGCCTAAAAGAACCATCCCTAATGCATGTTCCCCAGTTAGCCACATTGAGCCTAATTGGCCTATTGTTTCTTGATGACCTTATGTTATAAGCCAAAATCTGGAAAAAACCATGTTAACCCAATCTTAGGATTAGGAGAGCATGGAAGCTTTGCAAGAGAAAGGTTGAAAGAAACTAAGTTTGGGGTGGATACAAAGTATGATATGTCATTCTGGATTGAGAAAAAGAAAAAGAAAATGAAGGTTGGAGCCAAAGGCAAAAAGAAAAAAAAAGGAGAAGTACCAAAACGTCAAAAAAGGGTATTAGAAGAAAAAGGTTGTAGTCACCCAAAGCAAAAAGAAAAATGGAAAAAGGAATTTGAGTGGAATTTCAATGTATCAAAATGTTTCATGCTCTCTTAATTCCTAGGGGCTTAAGCCTAGTACCTTTGAATATCCTACCTTTAGCCAGGCCCCATTACAACCTTTAAAAGACCTTTTTATGTTGCATGCATGTTTTCGTGGGAACCTTGATTGAGATGAAAATCAAATTCATGGGAAGTGCTCTTAAAATGTGAAATTGAGTGAAAAGTTGATAGCCTAGACAATTTGAGCGATTGAGTGAAATACCAAATGCCCTTGTGAGGAAGGCAATTGTTTGAAATTGGTGATATCCCTTTTGTGTGTAACTTGGATCCTCAACTCGGATTAATGTTTGCATGAATGATGGGATTCTCAATTGTTCAAAGTAAATGAATGTGGGGGTTACATTGTTTCAAGGGGGGAAAACATTGAAGAAAAATTTGTTTTGTTAAGATTGCATGAAGTTTGTGCGAAATTGATTGAATCCTTTGAGCTTGCCAAGTTTGAGTCTTTTTGAGTTTTAGTTTGCTTGGGGACAAGAAAAGTTTAAGTTTGGGGTATTTTGATCAGCCTCTGGCTCGACTAGTTTTTAACTAGCAAAGACCATGGTTTTATTCGAGTTTAATCTCGTTTTCGCCCAAATTTGGATGTAATTGTCCTCAAGCAACATTTTGAGTCTCTTAAGTAGTTTTAGGATATTTTAGTTGATTTTGAGTCAAATAAAGCACTTACTGCTAGCACTTACTCGCCTCGCGAGCCTGAAGACCAGCATGAACAACAACAGTCACCCTCTCTGTCTCGCCTCGCGAGCCTGAAGGCCTGACTGTGCCAGAAATGACATCCTCTCTGTCTCGCCCCGCGAATCACCACCTCGCCTCACAATCCAAGAGTCCTTGTGAGACGATACTCGAGTTGTCGCGCCCTAACTACAGTTTTTGTAAACCACTCGCTTTTTGACCCATGTGCGACAACATGTCAGAGGACTTTGTACATTTTGTTTAACTAATCTTGCTTGATTCAATCCTTATAGCTCATGTATGTATTGAATCCATGATTAGATAAAATTAAAATCTCTAAGCCATTATTCTACTCATGGCCAAATTTGGTTTGTTAAAGGATTGGAGTATTTTATTTCAATCCTTGTATCTTAAGTATTGATTTAGGGTTTTAAGTGATTATTAATCACTAATTCAAAAGCTTAGGAATTTTAGGAATTTTTAGCTATTTTAAAACCTCATGGCCGAAACAAACATGTAGGAAAATAGGTGTTTTAAAGTTGTTTGATTGTTGATTGGTTCTTGAAGGATAAGCTTTATATCGGGTACGTGTGATATCGACGCTTGGATTTATTGCGAAACTTTTATCGGAGGAAAAATCTTCTAGAGGTAAGGGGATTACCTGAGGGGTTTTTCCGATAGCTGTATGTAATTGTTTGTGGTCTGTATTATTTATTGACTGTATTTATTATTTTACGTAGTTAGCATTATTTACTTTTAAATTATATGCTTTTAAATTTTTTATATGAATTTAATTGTTATTATATTTTATTGCATGTCATTAATTTCTACTTGCTATATTATTCGCATGAAATTGTTATTGATGTTGATTGTGGATTTAAAAGCCTGACAGTGGTCAGTGCTTAATTAATTACGAGGTTAAAAGCGTTAAAAAGCTTTTTATGGAATAATAAGTTTTAATTGATGGAAAATATTAATATAATATTACTTAATTATTTGATTGGTTAAAATGGATGATAGTTAAAGATGACATTATTTAAATGATGTAACAGCGTAAGGGTGTTTTATGAGTCACAATGAGGACGTAATCGTAAAAATATTTTAGTACTGCTAATGTATACGTAAGAAATTTCTAAATATTATGAAATGATACTATAAAAAAAATAAGTTTCTAAAATAATTTTATTATGGTGTTGGAAAAATTATTTTACTAGAAAAGTCATATTTTGGACCTAAAACGTTTTTTACAACGTCAAACGTCGGACATTTTGTACAATATTTACAGAAGTATTCTTAAAAATAGCAATATGAGTTAAAACAGAGAATTAGTCTCAAAACGATGTTTCAGGTTCAAATATATTGATTTTTAAAAAAAAATGGGTTTTAAGTGATTTTGAGGATTTTATAAAACGAATTTCCATCGTAAAAGGATTTTTTGTAAAGTATTTTTATACAACGGTGCTATTTCCAATAACTTGGATAAGTTGAGGAACTTTTGTTTTTATTTGTGTTTCACAGAACCAAAATGATTTTAAAGATGAAAAACGGACCTAGAGGCTGAGACGTCAAGGTTGTAGTGTTAAACGATGTGGACGGTGTGTCCAACGGTGAAATTATGGGCTATATGTCCTATAAAACGTTGTATTTATTTTGTGTGCTAAAATCTACGTATCTATGACTGGTGCATCGGTCTAGTTTTCGTGACTTGAACATTTTGATGTGGAGTCTGTTTTATTGGAATGATGGATTAAACTTAAATGTTTAAACGTTGGATTGGTCATGAGTCTTCGAGCTCCGACAAGGAAAGAATGAACACAAAGAAAATGACGTGAACAAAACGTTTTACATGCATTTTTGGGGCAGACGTGCCTACACATTGGACTTGGATGCTTGATGTCAAGTATTCATGATGTTGCATCATTGTGCCTTGATGGCAATGAAACCATATACTATGAATAGTATCCTCTGTGCCTCGTTTTGGACAGTGCCATGGTTAATTTAGAACCAGTCTTATTTGTCAACGATTAAAACCTGCCTTATTTGGCAATGAGAGCTTGATCAACTCATTTATTTGGTGGTTAAAGCTCCGAAGATTAGGTACCAAAGTTAGATGATGAATATTGAAGTGCCATTGTTTTTAAAACGACGACGACTGTCGGGTATGAAACCCTTTGATAAATAAATTTTTTGTCTTTGAATATACATGTTAAATGATGTTTGAGTGTCGTACATATGGTTATCATTTTAAAATCCATATATTGGTTCTCAGCCTTGCACGTTTTATTGTTAGTCTCTTTTTTGTATGGCGTATATTTCTATCTGAGTATAGATGGATCCGGCGATGCCGTTGGCACACACGGGGTTCGTTCCCTCCATTTTGAGGATGCGGAGAATATAGGTACGTGGGTTATTAACCCTGGAGCCCACAGTGCGACATATATCGAGGGTATACATATTGTAGAGGGCACCATAGCGACTGAACCACAGCGTGAGCATCGTACTGTGGAGACCATAAAGGTAACCTTACCTCTGATGTGGTTCCTACTACAGCAGCTGGTTGATCAGGGGGAGCTTGAGGCACAACCGTTAGCTAAGGCAGCACCGACATCACCTCCAGAGGATATGGTTATAAATCCGAGGAGGATCCAGAGGAGTTTGTAGAGGATGTGCCCGAGTACATTCCTCTTGATGACGACGATGATTCACCAGATGAGAGTGTAGTCGAGTCTTCATCCAATACTTCTACGGGGAGTGGGATTGCTCACTGATGAGCCTCTGTTTGACTCGTTTTATAACTAGTAAAGACCTTGGCTTTGTGCTTATTTTATACCATTTTTACCCAAATTAGACTTGATTGTTCTTAAGTAGTATTTTGAGTCTGTAAATTGTTTTTATGTTAATTTAGTTGTTTTAGAGTTGAATAATTATTTACTTTTATTTTCTATTTTTCAGGTTAATAAAAAGTAATAAATCTGGAGCCACTCGCCCCACGAATAATCTCTCGCCCCGCGAGTATTGCAACCATGAAAAAGTCAGAGACGATCACGGCTTGCCCGTGTTGAAGATCACAGCCGTGGCAATTCTGAAGTTGAAGAGTTCGCCCCGCGAGCATTCCTTCGCCTCGCGAGTCTTGGAAGATCAGAAGCCATCACGGTTTGGGCGTGTTGAATGCCACGGGCGTAACAGTTGGAAGCTGAAGAGTTCGCCTCGCGAATATATGCTCGCCTCGCGAGAAGACAAAGAGTTGCAGACCTTTCATGTAATTCGCCTCGCGAGAAGTGCTTCGCCTCACGAGGACTTGGGTTCCAGAATTTGTATATAAACTGCTCTATGGCAGAATGATAGAGTAGTAGTTAGATAATCAGAGTTAGCCAGTTTTGGCTAATCTTTGGTAGACAGTAGTAGTAGTTTTCAGTAGTTTATTTCTTTTCTTTTGTGTTTTACTTTTGTAATGGAGAATTAGTCTCCTAGATTAATCTACTGTGATTGGTTTCTGTTAAAACTTGAGGTTCTGTGATTCCTCTTTCATTTCCTTTTCTCTTTTCAATGCCATGCTTTATATTTCTGTTTGCTTAATTCAGGAGTATATTGTGTTGTGTTGGTTTATCTCGGTGATATCATGATCCTATAATTAATCGCGTTTGCTTAATTCGCGTGTGTTCGTTTCGTGTTCGCTTAGTTCACGAAGGGCTTAACCCCGTTTGCTTAATTCGGGAATAGGGACATATATTTGTAGTAGTGGTTTCGCTTGTAAATTGTTGCTACAACCGGGAAGTGATTAGAATTTGCTTAGGGTTGCATGAACCGATGATAGTTGGGAAACCGAGAACAGTAGGTTAATCACTTTAGCTTATTTGGTAACTGCTCTATTTTCTTGCTTTGTTTTCTGTTTTGCTTCTTTAATTTAGTTTCAATCTCAAAACCCCCATTTCTAACTTTTTCTAACTTTTTCTGTTAATAATAACAACACCTAAAGAGTCCTTGAGAGACGATCTGAGTTGTCGCACTATACTGCATTATTTTATAATCGCTCGTTCTTTTGACGCGTGGCGACAGCGCGGTCAAAAATTGGCGCCGTTGTCGGGGACTCTTGTTTGTTGTTATTAGCAGAAAGTTACATTAAAAAAAAAAAAAACCTTTTGCATTCCTGAATTAGTTCTGTCTGCTTTGTCTGGATGTTTGATTGCCATGGATAATTACATGTATGGATACTTTCCTAATGTTTATTATGAACCACAACCTTGCATGTATTATCCTAATTTTAGTGAGCCACCACCATGCTATTATGAGCCACCACCATACTATCCTAGCCAAGTGACCATCTCTGCACCTTCCGAACCTTCACAGAGCACCTTGAATGAGATTGCTTCAATGCTACAACAAATGGAAGCGAACAATCAACGGATGGCACAACAAGATCTTGAATTTCAACAGAAGATGGAGGCTGAATACCAGAGGGACCAAGCTGAATCTCGGAAATTGTGGGCTCTAATTGATCAAGTTACCACCAACTCAGCTGCAATGCTAGCTCCACAGCCCATTGAAGAACCTACAGAGGCACAATTTAGTCTTGAAAATACCTCTGAGGATGAGTCTGATACTGATACTTCTGTTACTGAATTGTGTGTTGAATCCCCTGATGATTGTTATTGTGATGGCAATGCTTTGTGTGTAGATTGCTATTTTGAAAGGTATGTTAAGCAAAGCATCCATATGGATCAGGAGAACATTTGCTCCACCGTGCTTGAGGATAAAGAAGACTCTTTGGTCTTAGATGCACGTGTTGAGAGTAGTGGGGTGGATGATGAACTAATTGCAGAATTTCCAGACATTGTAGATTTTTCTGATTCATTTTCTTGTAATATATGTACTGACTCTAACCTTTGTTTGGTGTGTGCTGAAATTTCTGCATGTATAGCAGGTGAAAATTTTGTTAATGCAGCAGATGAAGACCTTGCAGAAGTTGTAGCAGCACCGGAAACACCAGTAACCGTTTCTAACTGTTTGTCACCTCCCCCTGAGGAACCAGTGATGGAGTTGAAACCCTTGGATTTTGTACCATGGCCAGTCCAAGAGGTTGAGCCCCGCTTCTATTGGGGAAACTTTATTGAGAAGGAGGTCAGCTGTGACCCCAGAGGAAGTGAAAAGTCCGCCGCACTGGGTGGAGTTATCATAGTTATCAAGTGCTCACCTCCGCATCGAAGCTGCAAGTTAGGGAGGCATGGAATGAATTTCAGTCCTTTGGCTACCATGTGGGACTTATGCTACAGGCAGTGGGATCCTGGTGGAACCACCACTCTGCAATGAGCTTTTCTTAACCCTTTCTCCTTAATTTACTTTCATTTGCTTTGTTAGTTTTTGTTTGCTTTATTTCTGTTTTGTTTTCAATAAAAGCTCCTGAATAATTTGAGAAGCTCAGGAGTTGTGTTGTGTCTTAGTATTGGCAAGTTTATTGGATTTGATTAATTTTTGCATAGATGGTATGTTATGTTTTGACTGTTTTCCCCCTAGGATTTGAAAAAAAAAAAAAATTTTGAAAAATGATCCCCATATGATTGAAAACTGAACTTTGGGATTTTGTTATGATGACATGATTTATGATAAGTTTGGGATGATAGGAAGCACACACTAGGGATAGAATCTCAGTTAAACAATTTGCATAAATGTCCAGGTGAGGTTTTTGAGCCTCCAACATGTTTTTGACTGTGTGAAAATCACTTTTGGTTGCACTTTCCTGAATTTGATTGAATCTCTTTTTGATTTGCATGATTATGTGTTTGCTTCATATGATTTAGGCATTTTCTTTGTAAATAAACTACTTAGCCTAAAAATAACCATTCCTAATGCATGTTCCTTAGTTAGCCCCATTGAGCCTATTAGCTTGTTAATTCTTGATAACCTAATGTTATAAGCCCAAAAATCTGGAAAACCATGTTAACCCGATCTTAGGATTAGGAGAGCATGTAATCTTAGAATGGGTGGAAGAAACAAAAGTTTGGGGTGGCTACCCGGTGCAATGTGTTGTTTGGGATTGGGAAAAAGAAAAGAAAAAAAAAGAAGGAAAGTGTAAACATGAAAAAAAAAAAGAAAAAAAAAAGAAAAAAATAAAAATAAAAATAAAAAGTGCAAAAATGCCAAAAAGAAATAAAAAGGCTGTAGCCACCCAAGGCATAAAAGAAAAAAAATTAAGAAAGGAACTTGAGTGAATTTCAAAGTGTAAATAATGTTCATGCACTCTTAGTTCCTAGGGTCTTCAGCCTAGTTTCCTTTGTATATCCTACCCTTAGCCAGGCCCCATTACAACCCATAAAAGACCTGTTGATGTTACTTGCATGTTTTCTGTGGGAATCATTTTGAGATGAAAATCAAATTTATGGGAAGTGCTCTTAAAAGTAAAACTGAGTGAAATGTTGTCAGCCTGACTAAAAATTGAGTGATTGAGTGAACACAAATTTCCCTTGTGAGGAAGGCAGTTGTTTGGATTTGGTGATCTCCCTTTTGTGTGTGACTTGGATCCCCTGCTTAGATTTCTGATTGTCTGAATGATTAATTTCTCAATTGTTTAGAATAAATGAATGTGGGGATTACTTTGCTTGAAAGGGGGGAACATTGAAAGAAAAATTGTTTTGTTAAATTGCTTGAAATCTGTGGAAAGTTGATTGAATTCTTAAGCTTGCCAGGTCTTGAGTCTTTTTAAGTTTTTGAGTGTAGTTTGCTTGGGGACAAGCAAAGTTTAAGTTTGGGGTATTTTGATGAGCCTCTGTTTGACTCGTTTTATAACTAGTAAAGACCTTGGCTTTGTGCTTATTTTATACCATTTTTACCCAAATTAGACTTGATTGTTCTTAAGTAGTATTTTGAGTCTGTAAATTGTTTTTATGTTAATTTAGTTGTTTTAGAGTTGAATAATTATTTACTTTTATTTTCTATTTTTCAGGTTAATAAAAAGTAATAAATCTGGAACCACTCGGCCCGCGAATAATCTCTCGCCCCGCGAGTATTGCAACCATGAAAAAGTCAGAGACGATCACGGCTTGCCCGTGTTGAAGATCACAGCCGTGGCAATTCTGAAGTTGAAGAGTTCGCCCCGCGAGCATTCCTTCGCCTCGCGAGTCTTGGAAGATCAGAAGCCATCACGGTTTGGGCGTGTTGAATGCCACGGGCGTAATAATTGGAAGTCAAGAGTTCGCCTCGCGAATATATGCTCGCCTCGCGAGAAGACAAAGAGTTGCAGACCTTTCATGTAATTCGCCTCGCGAGAAGTGCTTCGCCTCACGAGGACTTGGGTTCCAGAATTTGTATATAAACTGCTCTATGGCAGAATGATAGAGTAGTAGTTAGATAATCAGAGTTAGCCAGTTTTGGCTAATCTTTGGTAGACAGTAGTAGTAGTTTTCAGTAGTTTATTTCTTTTCTTTTGTGTTTTACTTTTGTAATGGAGAATTAGTCTCCTAGATTAATCTACTGTGATTGGTTTCTGTTAACACTTGAGGTTCTGTGATTCCTCTTTCATTTCCTTTTCTCTTTTCAATGCCATGCTTTATATTTCTGTTTGCTTAATTCAGGAGTATATTGTGTTGTGTTGGTTTATCTCGGTGATATCATGATCCTATAATTAATTGCGTTTGCTTAATTCGCGTGTGTTCGTTTCGTGTTCGCTTAGTTCACGAAGGGCTTAACCCCGTTTGCTTAATTCGGGAATAGGGACATATATTTGTAGTAGTGGTTTCGCTTGTAAATTGTTGCTACAACCGGGAAGGGATTAGAATTTGCTTAGGGTTGCATGAACCGATGATAGTTGGGAAACCGAGAACAGTAGGTTAATCGCTTTAGCTTATTTGGTAACTGCTCTATTTTCTTGCTTTGTTTTCTGTTTTGCTTCTTTAATTTAGTTTCAATCTCAAAACCCCCATTTCTAACTTTTTCTAACTTTTTCTGTTAATAATAACAACACCTAAAGAGTCCTTGAGAGACGATCCGAGTTGTCGCACTATACTGCATTATTTTATAATCGCTCGTTCTTTTGACGCGTGGCGACAGCGCGGTCAATCACATGATCTTCCCAATGGGTATCATTAGATATGACCAGCTGTAGGTAGATTCCATTTTTGGGGTAGTGTTTCCGTCAGTCTATTTCTGGGTACTGAGAGCCATGTTTTGTTATGTGTTCATAGACGATTCACTATGTGTCTGTTATATTTTTATTTCTTTACTTAGTCATGTTGAGAATGGCTTGTCCTGATAAAGGCCCTGTATAGTTATATAGTTTGTATAAAACTGTTGATGCATATGATGATATATATACATATATGTTATGTTTGATTATGTCGTTGTATGTTGTTGAATGTCAAATAAAAAAAAATTATCACCATTTTTTGTATTAAGAAAAGTGTTATAAAATATTATTATCCGAAAGTAACCAGCATAATTAACGTTTATTTTTCCGCAACGTATTACTATGTGATGACCCAAGAAAGGGTCTCGCATAGTGTCAGTGAAAACGCTGACCGAGTTTCGTCTGAATTTTCAACCCAAAATTTAGCTGAAACCTCTACTATCGAGTAGAGTCTAAATATGATTTTGTTTTATACAAAATCATTTTCTAGGCCTCAGATATATATATATATATATATATATATATATATATATATATATATATATATATATATCGATACTAAGAAACAGTAAAAATGAGGGTGTTACAGGTGGTGCATCACTGCACCACTTTGGTGGGTGGTGCATCATATCCTTAACCCTGATAATGATACCAAAGGTTTCAGGTAGGACACAATGATCTCATAAAACACATTTGCTATAACAAGACCATGCCTTTGCATCATGTCATCTTGTGCACACACACAAAATTTACTTTTATAGTAAAATAATCTATTCAAAGAATCTCTCTCTTTCTCTCCGGTCTTTTAAAAGATGAGATAAACTAGACATGTTCATTGTTCCTTGTTGGATCAATGACATTCACGTATTTTGGGTTGGGCCTTTACTATTTTTATTTGTATTGTACCTTCATAAAAGACCTATTCACTAGTTGTGAAGATATGTGACTGTGACATAATAATATGTATTATGCTGAACTCAATCCTTTGTTAGTTAAACATCCTTGATTGGTTAGCACAATAATTTTTTAAAAAATTTTAAATTTCTTAAGATTGTTACAGAATCCTAGTTGTAACGCCCGCCCCTTGGGGCATTACTTACTTAACACATGCGGAATTTAAATTAAAAGATAATTTGCTGGTGCTTTCGGAAAATAATTTATATAAGTATATAAGTGTCTGAAATTGGGTATAAAAAATTGTCACGACTCCTAAGCCTTGATTGGCACACAGACTTACTATCATAGTATGGCAAGCCTATTTAATTTAAAGAATATACTTGAATAAAAGCTAGTATTTTACGAAAATTTCGACAGAGTCTCCTCTGTAATTCGGACATCCCAGGTAAAAGAACACTTGCTAAAATAATTACATTTTCATTCCAGAATTCCAGTTACACCAAATACAATCAAGCAATAACATGCTAAAGATAGTTATATCAATTAGCTTTACAAGACCAAAAGGAAAAGTTTAAGTTTTCTTTCAAAATAACGCTCTCCGAGCCATAAACATTTCATTTTAAAATAAAGGCTCTCTGAGCCATACTCATACATACTTATCAAAATAATCTAAGTCTCAAAACCCTAAGCTGGTCATTCTAAAAGTTATTCCTGAGAAGAACTCACGTGATCGTTCCACAATCAAATACCTTATCAAGCAACTAGATCTAAGTCTCTGAGTGACTTAGGAAGACTCCTCTGCACATCTGTACTAAAATACCCAGGGTACAATAGCAAACCAGAAGAAACCTAATATGTTTGTAAGGGTGAGATACCGACAAATGGATATATCACACAACAACTATATACATGACACATACATCACATAATCATATAAACAATTAAATCATGCATATACATAACATAACAGTATTATATCAAAGGGTCTCAAACCCGCACAGTCAATCTTTTGAAAATATGCATGACACTTCAATATCAGGCTCTAACTTAATCTCATGACATCTCAACACCGTTTTCACTGGAGAAGTATTAGAGTTGGTCAATCTCTAGCCCACCGGGCAGTTGCCTCCTTACCCTCATGCATAAGGTCTCAGGACGAGCAATGTCACATGTGCCTCTTCACTCGGTTTACATGGACAGACTCCCAGATACCATCTTTTGTATCTGATTTATTCATCAATAGCACGTCTGCTTGGGGAAATGCACATGAGAAAATATTTTATTTGAAAGGTTTTCTTTGTGTTCATTCTTTTTCGCCGTCGCAGCTCAAAGCTAACGAGTTAATCATCATTTCCCCATCACTTGAAAACTTAGAAGCATAGGACACACAGTCCGAATGCTCAATCACAACGCCCGAGACCGATGCACCAGTCCTAGGCTTGTGGTCGTAGAAAACAACCTTCACCTTTAATCATGTTCATCACACGCGGTTAGAATACACAGTCCAACACAACGTGATTAGGACCTAAGTCCATCACAACGAAATCGAAACGAACTGTCCTCACTTTCGAGAATTGGACTCTCGATCCATAACATCATAGCCAGGACTCGTAGTCCCGAATTAACACTGATCCAAGATCACGTGCCATAACATCATAACCAGGACTCGTAGTCCCGAATTAACACTGATTCAAGATCACGTGCGCATCACTGAATACTAGAGGCGACGTCTCGCGTTCTAGATTCTCTTTCTTAAGTACTTATTTTTCGTTCAGTGAAACACAAATTATCCAGGTTATCGGAAAGTTTCTAGAATTTTTAGGAAAAACCTTTTCTTTGAAAATATTTTATAAAGCATCTTTGAAATTCTTTTATCTTTGAAATATTTCCCCCAATAGGATATTGCCAAATAATCTTGAAAGTGTTCACTTGAAGACACATAGTTCGAAAAGGATTTTTCTCTTGTATAACAATAGTTCACCAAAACCATTTCAACATTTAAAACAAGTACCTTAAGTTTAAAGAGCTTTTGGAAAAGAACACCTATCCCTTCATTTTCAAAGCTTATTAAGGTTTTTAATCCTTATAACGGTTGAGCACAGACACAAGTATGGCTTAGCAAACTTTCAATCAACAACAATATATATTATCAGGTCAATGCTAATATCACAGTTGAAAGCAGATCATCACGGATATGCATCATAACATTTAGAACGAGTACAATCCAACATCAGATAATAGCATAACAGTTCAAGTACATCAGATAACCAAGTAAGCTCAATTAACATATAAATATCCAGTTAAACACTTACACACATGCATACAGTTATTGAATATCCCTAGGCAAACTCCCCTTACCTTTGAAGACAAGTAAAGGATCCTCGTCTTAATGCTCACGTTAGCTCCAAGAGTGTAACTATCTACTCCATCAAGCAAGCATAGCCATGTCAAACGTCTCAGAGAGGAAATCTAACAACGCGCAACAACAAAAAATCAAGAAATCAATTTCACATGATCAAACACACATTCTAACTTTATCTAAACACTTAATCCAATTACCAAACAAGGTTATTTTTAAAGAAAATCATGTTTGAAGCTCACGCTTCCCAATACCCTTTAAGGAAACTTTGTTTTGATTAAAAGATCATGAAAAGAACCTTGGGAAATCTTCCATTTAGAGTCCTAATTGCACTAAATCATAATTAATTTCACAAAACATACCCAAATTCAAATAAAATCAAATTGGGGTTTTAGGGCTCCTTATTAAAATTTAGGGAAAACTCAGAATAATGAAATTGGTTTAGGGAAACACAAATTCACAGTCCTAATTTCATAAAACAAGCTTAAATCTTAAGATTAAAATATGAAATCAGAGGGTTAGGGTTAGGGTTTCAAAATAAATTTGGGGATTTACAAAAGAGAAGAGGTTAGAGGTAAAACTCTTACCCAAGGTGAAGAAGAGAGGATATGGTGGCTGAAGGTGGTGGTGATGGCGGCGGCGCGACGGAGCAGCCGTGAACGGAGGAGTTTCGGGTGGGGACGCGTGTAGATCGCGACTGTCTTCTCCCTACGGGGAGCGATCGTCGTCCTTTCCACGCCAGGCAGTGGTCGACGACGTCCAATGGCGGAGCAGCGGCCAGGACGTGCTCGGGACGAGCTGGGTCGTGGCTGAAGGATGGCAGCACCGCGCTCAAGGCGACGCGCACCACGACGGTAAGGACTGGCTGGTAGCATGGCCGTGATGGTGGCCGGATGGCAGACTGGGCGGCGCTCCTTTGGTGGCTGGCTGCGGAGAGGAGAAGAAAGATGGAGAGAGGAGGAAGAATAAAAAGAAAGAAGAAAGAAGAAGAAAGAAGCAGAGAAAGAAAAGAGAAAATGAGAGAGACGTCGAGAAAGAGAGAGACAAAAGGTTGAGAAAGTTAGTTTTTAAACCAGTTACTTAGTGATAGGTACAAAATGAGTGATAAATATTAGGCCTAAAATAAACATGTTTTTACTCTTTGGATTCTAAAAATAAAGGTTGATAAATATATGTTTTCGAAATTCAAGTTAGAGTAAAGATTAATAATTGAACTGATCAACTAAGAAAATACTCAGTCCAAAATTTAATCTCCGATAAATGTCAAACCAAAATATTTTTAACTCTAAAATTAAGTAGAATGAGAATATGAAAATGCTTTTCTCTTAATCACATTATTTAAAATATTTTTCTGTACTGGTATAATAGTGACAATAACGTAAATTATTGTCTATTAAACGTGCATTCACTGAAGTAAGTCAGTGCTAATGCACCTAATAAAATAATTTGAAGAGAATAATTTAATTACTCAAACTAAACCACATAACATAATAAATTTAAACATCTAAATAAAATAATTAATCATAGGTGTAAAAACTAGGGTGTTACATTACTACCCCTCTAAAAAAAATTTCGTCCTCGAAATTTCGTAGCTCAAAACTACACAGGATTTTGTAATCACACCTTAACCCTAAAATCTTACTTTGTATTCTCATCGCTTCATTCCTTTCATCTATAACACTATAACAGGATCAATTCTTATGCCATTCTATTTATCCTTGAAACTTTTTCACTACCGCATTAGCTCCACTACTTTTGATATTTCATCTTAGTCTATTACACTTCAAGGAACAAAATCAACGCTTAATCTCTTCATTTAACTTTCTCAATACAAATCCATTAGGAAAAACTTTCTCCAATATCTAACTTTCACAGCTAACATCAAAACCCACGCTAACTTTACATAACATCAATTAACCTTCTACTCAAGAGATGCAATCATAGTCTTAGTCCAATTGAGCTTAGTCTACTCTTCTAGTCATATCAAATTCACACTTTTCAAGTCTCCAATCAAAACGTCATAACATTCCTGAGTTGCACATGATAACTTTGCTCCAAGAACCTAAGAAATTCAATCTTATTAAAATTGAATCTTACCACATCCAACATAATCCGTTCTCTTCTCAATTCCTCTCGAATCTTTTACCTACTTCGATTTCATATCCTTCATTTGCCTCTCATTTTCAATTTGGTTCTCAAGCCCCGTTAGTATCCCTAGTTTAAGAAATTTCCTATGCACCTTTACCCTATTGTCCAAGGAAAATACACAACTCTTAACAATTTATCCACCTGAAGACATAGCTCTAGCACTTATGCAAGGAAGTGCTTGTATCATATCTGCCCTTATCTTATATATCTGCAGTCGATAAAAGAGATTATAAAATAGAGTTTCTCTAAGGCCATTACCCTTAAGATTTGCACCTAAACAAAGCCAAGAAATCTAGGTGGACACTCCCCAATGGCAATCTTGGATTTAAAATATCTAGTTTCCACTATGGATCATCAACCACATTTTTACCAAAATAAGACTTCAAAGATTATAAACATTTCATCATAGCTTATCACACTCGAAAGACACAATCAAAACTTAATCACTTCTTGCCTCAAAATTTGTTTACTAGCAAAACTTCTTCAACACCTTATCCTCACGACGAACATCAAGTTCAACACTAACTTTACCCTATCATACATCAACCTTCAACTCAAAGTATACAATTGTTGTCTTAGTTTCCTTTGAACATATTCCACCACTCCAAATTATATTATAGTCATTCATTTCAATCTTAAAGAATACGATTACATTCCTTCATGCAACTTCAACCAAAAGGAATCACTTCAGTTTGAATTATCCAAAATCATAATTCTTAAACTTTTCTAACAACTTAGTTTCACTCAAGAACTCCTTTTTACTATTTCCGTTCAACTTAAGGAAAACTACCATATATATTTTTCCGTTAATCCTCGGACTCACTAAGTCAACATTAACCATAAACATTGATCACTACTCTAAATTCCTTTAATGATATATCTACCTCGATCACGATAAGATCCATTGTAATATTCTCACTCAATAATGTTGAACTTAAGGGTTCTCATAATACCATTCACATCTATACACTAACAAAACTCCTATCAACTCTGGTTCGTCCTACCATAGAGATGACAAAAATTAGGTACCACACTATCTCCCAGCTAATCTGCTAAGGATAGGTAATCTCATTACTCATCCATCCCACTGAGGATGATCAGTTGGACTTAGTCTCAACTTAGTCCTTAACACTTAAAGTAAACTTAGCCGATACACATTGATAAACTTCCGTTTTTCATCTGAAACAACACTTAAGATACTCCATGAAGTCTAAACAATTCTATGATACTTGATACACTATTCGGTTCACTAAATCTGCTTGTGGATCTTAACTCGTAAGGAGATGTAAACTTCACCAGTCGATCAACGATCACTTGAATTCAAACAAGACTCATACAGGTCTTCAGAAAACTCATAACAAAGATTGAAGGAATGCCAACATCTCAACAAGGAAGGTCTCAATTGCACATCTTGATGTGGAGATATCCAACTCACGATTGATGAGATAAGTCACACATCGACAACATTTGGAAATTACGTAGAATTAAGATGATCAATGACAACAAATACTTTTGAACCGCAATAAGACATGACCTTAGTGATCATAAAAGAATTTCTCAAGAAAAGAAATTTTTTTTCTTGATTTCACTTTCACATAAGCATAGAAAAGAATTTCATTAATTTGAAGGATATCGGAACATCCAGTATGGAAAAAGATCATTCCACCAGGTTCGTGGATGTAAAAATGCATGATCAATACACATTTACAAACATGAATCTAATAAAGTTCATTCTTCCACAAGAATCTTCCAACGGATTCAAGGAATCAAAGGGTGAATAATGTCTAATCCCAAGAGGATTTATTCTTATTCTTAATACAAAGAATTTACAAAATGATGACTTTCACCTCTATCAAAAATAGAAGTGACGAAACTAAGTTTCACCAAGAAACTTCTGCTATCACGAAATTATCTGGGTTATAACTCAAGAAATAGTCATAACCACTTCTCTCCACAAAATGTGAAAGTATCCAGACCAATGAATTCCGATAAATCAATTCACTCAAATGTCTAATACGTCGAGGATCATTTAGAAGTGTGAGTACGACTTCTCGCAAACAAAGAAATGAATAACTGGAAATTAATGAATTAGCATAACTAATTCAGGAGTCCTGACAGATTTCAAATTAAAGTCAGAAAATACTTGTTCATAATTCGTCCTTTACTAAGTTGTCAAGAATCCACACGGTGACACGAGCCTTCACACAACATTGGTGCTTCACAAGGAAAACACTCGGTCTAACAAACGATTCAGACCATCGATCTTTCAGTTGAATCGACTCGTCCAACTCGTTTCAACTTTGTAGGTAACATCCTACACAAAGGAACAAAGATCTGACCGCATCTAGAAACTAGATCAATCAAAAATCAACGTCCTTTGCTAACCATAAACCTAGAATATTTTCAGGGAACACTCCCGGAAAAACCCTTTACACAAGCACCTTGTTTTGAATGTCAGACATGATTCGCAAGGATAATAGAATGTCATATTCGAACCTAAGTAACATTCAAGATCTAAGGTATCCCAGGACATAAAGCCCTTGGAAAACCATCAAGAAAACATATACTTGTGCGTCAGCACACATTGCTTCAACAAGAAACAATTCAAACAAATTCCAACCAGAGATCACACAACAAAAACTTACCAGACCTATTCCCTAAAGATTCCGAAAGACTGGACCAGCTCTGATACCACCTTGTAACGCCCGCCCCTTGGGGCATTACTTACTTAACACATGCGGAATTTAAATTAAAAGATAATTTGCTGGTGCTTTCGGAAAATAATTTATATAAGTATATAAGTGTCTGAAATTGGGTATAAAAAATTGTCACGACTCCTAAGCCTTGATTGGCACACAGACTTACTATCATAGTATGGCAAGCCTATTTAATTTAAAGAATATACTTGAATAAAAGCTAGTATTTTACGAAAATTTCGACAGAGTCTCCTCTGTAATTCGGACATCCCAGGTAAAAGAACACCTGCTAAAATAATTACATTTTCATTCCAGAATTCCAGTTACACCAAATACAATCGAGCAATAACATGCTAAAGATAGTTATATCAATTAGCTTTACAAGACCAAAAGTAAAAGTTTAAGTTTTCTTTCAAAATAATGCTCTCCGAGCCATAAACATTTCATTTTAAAATAAAGGCTCTCTGAGCCATACTCATACATACTTATCAAAATAATCTAAGTCTCAAAACCCTAAGCTGGTCATTCTAAAAGTTATTCCCGAGAAGAACTCACGTGATCGTTCCACAATCAAATACCTCATCAAGCAACTAGATCTAAGTCTCTGAGTGACTTAGGAAGACTCCTCTGCACATCTGTACTAAAATACCCAGGGTACAATAGCAAACCAGAAGAAACCTGATATGTTTGTAAGGGTGAGATACCGACAAATGGATATATCACACATACATCACATAATCATATAAACAATTAAATCATGCATATACATAACATAACAGTATTATATCAAAGGGTCTCAAACCCGCACAGTCAATCTTTTGAAAATATGCATGACACTTCAATATCAGGCTCTAACTTAATCTCATGACATCTCAACACCGTTTTCACTGGAGAAGTATTAGAGTTGGTCAATCTCTAGCCCACCGGGCAGTTGCCTCCTTACCCTCATGCATAAGGTCTCAGGACGAGCAACGTCACATGTGCCTCTTCACTCGGTTTACATGGACAGACTCCCAGATACCATCTTTTGTATCTGATTTATTCATCAATAGCACATCTGCTTGGGGAAATGCACATGAGAAAATATTTTATGTGAAAGGTTTTCTTTGTGTTCATTCTTTTTCGCTGTCGCAGCTCAAAGCTAATGAGTTAATCATCATTTCCCCATCACTTGAAAACTTAGAAGCATAGGACACACAGTCCGAATGCTCAATCACAACGCCCGAGACCGATGCACCAGTCCTAGGCTTGTGGTCGTAGAAAACAACCTTCACCTTTAATCATGTTCATCACACGCGGTTAGAATACACAGTCCAACACAACGTGATTAGGACCTAAGTCCATCACAACGAAATCAGAACGAACTGTCCTCAATTTCGAGAATTGGACTCTCAGTCCATAACATCATAGCCAGGACTCGTAGTCCCGAATTAACACTGATCCAAGATCACGTGCCATAACATCATAACCAGGACTCGTAGTCCCGAATTAACACTGATTCAAGATCACGTGCGTATCACTGAATACTAGAGGCGACGTCTCGCGTTCTAGATTCTCTTTCTTAAGTACTTATTTTTCGTTCAGTGAAACACAAATTCAAAACCAAATCCTCGATAACCTATCCAGGTTATCGGAAAGTTTCTAGAATTTTTAGGAAAAACCTTTTCTTTGAAAATATTTTATAAAGCATCTTTGAAATTCTTTTATCTTTGAAATATTTCCCCCAATAGGATATTACCAAATAATCTTGAAAGTGTTCACTTGAAGACACATAGTTCGAAAAGGATTTTTCTCTTGTATAACAATAGTTCACCAAAACCATTTCAACATTTAAAACAAGTACCTTAAGTTTAAAGAGCTTTTGGAAAAGAACACCTATCCATTCATCTTCAAAGCTTATTAAGGTTTTTAATCCTTATAACGGTTGAGCACAGACACAAGTCTGGCTTAGCAAACTTTCAATCAACAGCAGTATATATTATCAGGTCAATGCTAATATCACAGTTGAAAGCAGATCATCACAAATATGCATCATAACATTTAGAACGAGTACAATCCAACATCAGATAATAGCATAACAGTTCAAGTACATCAGATAACCAAGTAAGCTCAATTAACATATAAATATCCAGTTAAACACTTACACACATGCATACAGTTATTGAATATCCCTAGGCAAACTCCCCTTACCTTTGAAGACAAGTAAAGGATCCTCGTCTTAATGCTCACGTTAGCTCCAAGAGTGTAACTATCTACTCCATCAAGCAAGCATAGCCATGTCAAAGGTCTCAGAGAGGAAATCCAACAACGCGCAACAACCAAAAATCAAGAAATCAATTTCACATGATCAAACACACATTCTAACTTTATCTAAACACTTAATCCAATTACCAAACAAGGTTATTTTTAAAGAAAATCATGTTTGAAGCTCATGCTTCCCAATAACCTTTAAGGAAACTTTGTTTTGATTAAAAGATCATGAAAAGAACCTTGGGAAATCATCCATTTAGAGTCCTAATTGCACTAAATCATAATTAATTTCACAAAACATACCCAAATTCAAATAAAATCAAATTGGGGTTTTAGGGCTCCTTATTAAAATTTAGGGAAAACTCAGAATAATGAAATTCGTTTAGGGAAAGACAAATTCACGGTCCTAATTTCATAAAATAAGCTTAAATCTTAAGATTAAAATCTGAAATCAGAGGGTTAGGGTTAGGGTTTCAAAATCAATTTGGGGATTTACAAAAGAGAAGAGGTTAGAGGTAAAACTCTTACCCAAGGTGAAGAAGAGAGGACATGGTGGCTGAAGGTGGTGGTGATGGCGGCGGCGCGACGGAGCAGCCGTTAACGGAGGAGTTTCGGGTCGGGATGCGTGTAGATCGCGACTGTCTTCTCCCTACGCGGCGCGATCGTCGTCCTTTCCACGCCAGGCGGTGGTCGACGACGTCGAATGGCGGAGCAGTGGCCAGGACGTGCTCGGGACGAGCTGGGTCGCGGCTGAAGGATGGCAGCACCGCGCTCAAGGCGACGCGCACCACGACGGCAAGGAGCGGCTGGTAGCATGGCAGTGATGGTGGCCGGATGGCGGACTGGGCGGCGCTCCTTCGGTGGCTGGCTGCGGAGAGGAGAAGAAAGATGGAGAGAGGAGGAAGAAGAAAAAGAAAGAAGAAAGAAGAAAGAAGAAAGAAGAAGAAAGAAGCAGAGAAAGAAAAGAGAAAATGAGAGAGACGTCGAGAAAGAGAGAGAGAAAAGGTTGAGAAAGTTAGTTTTTAAACCAGTAACTTATTGATAGGTACAAAATGAGTGATAAATATTAGGCCTAAAATAAACATGTTTTTACTTTTTGGATTCTAAAAATAAAGGTTGATAAATATATGTTTTCGAAATTCAAGTTAGAGTAAAGATTAATAATTGAACTGATCAACTAAGAAAATACTCAGTCCAAAATTTAATCTCCGATAAATGTCAAACCAAAATATTTTTAACTCTAAAATTAAGTAGAATGAGAATATGAAAATGCTTTTCTCTGAATCACATTATTTAAAATATTTTTCTGTACTGGTATAATAGTGACAATAACGTAAATTATTGTCTATTAAACGTGCATTCACTGCAGTAAGTCAGTGCTAATGCACCTAATAAAATAATTTGAAGAGAGTAATTTAATTACTCAAACTAAACCACATAACATAATAAATTTAAACATCTAAATAAAATAATTAATCATAGGTGTAAAAACTAGGGTGTTACACTAGTTGTCGTGGGTGTTCTTAAAATAAAGTAAATAGGAGGCATGTAGACTATAAGGCAAATAGGTATGCTAGAGATTGCTCTAAGAAGGCTCAAGGCATGTTTATTGTATGGTAGACTTATGGTGTGGGGACTAGAACAGAAAGTCATGTGACTTTTTTTAAGTGATCACATGACCACCTACTAACTTCTAATCCTGACCATCCATGTATGGTTTAATGGCCCAGATTTCCTCATCTCATCTCTCATAATAATACACTCCTCTCACTTGAGTCGTTCCATATATATATAGATATATATATATTTATATATATATATATATATATATATATATATATATATATACATACATATATATATATACATACATATATATATATACATACATATATATATATTCACATATATATACATATATACATACATATATATATATATATATATATATATATATATATATATATATATATATATATATATATATATATATATATATATAGGGATTTGCTAACATATACTCACACATTTTTTAGAAGGTGTATGTTAGCAAACTACACCTTCGGGGTATTTTCCATTTTTTCTTTAATATTTATAATGTTTTAGGTAGAATTTAAAAACTCAATAATGAGGCTGGAAGTTATTTACTAGTTCAAAGCACACAGTCGTATGTCATGAAAGTATGACATATATTTCCAAGTACAAGGACATGAAAAGAGGGGGCATGTGTGTTCCGTGGGTAAAATTCCAAAATCTAAAAAATCGAAGGTTTGTCTGACTGAAAAGGAAGAGTTACGTCATAAGAGTTAAGTGTATGGAAAGCTTGTTGGCAAATGTTATGACATTGATTCAAAATCGATTTTCTGGAGAAGATGTTAATGATATTATACATGTATATTATGTTTTCCTCATGAAGTTCATATTTTGAGGAATATGTTTTTTCTTGTGAGTGAGGTTTGAAAAAACTAAGTTTTCACTCATGAATATGGTACTGCTTAGTATTAACTAATTCTCACCAAAATTGTTAATATTTCATATGGTGACTTATGCTATTTTCAACTTGTTCTTTTTTTATTGCAGGTGACAGTTAAGAAGCTAAGTTGTTATTGACGGCATAAAATTCACAATTAAGTGAAATGATTTATTTGTAATTTTTTATATTGTTATGTGACTTTATGTGCATACTATATGCTAGTATGTTAATTTTAGGTGGACACATGTCTAACTATTTTGTAATTGATATGTTAATTGTAAGACTTTATGTTAATTTTTTATGTGAATGAAGTTTTATTTTATTTTGGTTCCAAAATACATTTAATATTTTATTGTTTATTTAATTTATAATTTAATCAATGTTTTAAAAGAAAATACGGTATTTATTATTATTCCTTTAATGAGCATATATTTTATCACCAAAATCTAGTGATAGAAGCAAAACTGTGGGTACAACAAATTATAATTTGTTACTAAAACTTATACTAACGAAAGATAAATTGTGGGTATATGTTCAAGTATTTTTCGCCGGATATAAACATTGTCACTACATCCTATAGAGACAAGACCAAAATCATAGTATAACAAATTATGATCTGTCACTAAAACGTATACCAATGGAATATAAATTGTAGGCATATCTATGTGTAATATACCAATAGGCGTGACAACCATCACTAAAGCCTATAGTAGCGGAGATAAAACCGTAGGTATAAGGTATTATAGGTTGCAAAAAAAGTCTGTCTTCATAGATTTTTGGGGCTATACCTATGTTTTCCGTCGTTTTACTTACAGTTTTTTGCTGTCACTAAATGACATTTTCCTTGTAGTGTATTTTATGTTCTAACTCATTTTTGAAAGATTTGGATAATTATTTTAGCCACACACCGCAATCTTCCCTCATAAATACAACTATCGAGATGAAAATGACAATGAACTAGATATGACATATACCCTAATTCTTATTCTAAATTTTGTTAAACACGTTAAATTTGGAGGTGAGTTGCGATGACGTTTGGATGTGTTAGTAATAGATATCACAATATTATAACTATTGCAGTTGTTGGAGGTGAGTTGCGATAATATTTGGATGGGTTAGCAAATGATATAAGTGTGCAGGAGTATGTTAAGAATCACCAATGTGGTCAAGCAAGTATTAATGACAAAAATGAGTATTAGAAGACTATTTCTCATATTATAGACTTATACCTTTTATTTTTATAAGCAAAATATCATTGAAATGGTACAAGGGGTACCAACCCAACCACTGTACAAAAGAAAGATAGCACCCATCACAACATAAGCTTGAAACAAAAAAAACCCCTGCGTCAATAATAAGGCCAAATGAAAGAGAACAATTTTAAAGAACCATTCTAAGCCAAATCATGGTTCAATTAGTTTAAATAGTTTAAACTAATTAAACTTGTTAGTCATTCTAAGTCTACAATTACATCGATTTTTTTTTCCTGTTTTAGTGGTAGTCTAAATAGCAACATAACAAAATCAGTTATTTTGCTGCTTCGTTTTGGATTTACATTTTCTACTTTTGTAATTAGATATTACAACACTTCTTTATAAGGGGAGTAATAAGATCATGAAAAAAAAATAATAAAAAAATTATACATGAAATGAATGTTAGTATTCCTTCCCTAATTTATCTCTATTTTCTTTGTTTCACAGCTTTTGATCACCCGAGTTTTTTTTTTTTCACTCTACTACTCTCTCTGTTAGTTGGTGGCTTGGGACTATATGATTTTGGGAAGTTAGCTTGGTATATATCTGTTATTTGCTTATAACAGATTGTAACTGTTTTTGGTTAATAGTTAGTGATGTAAATAAAGCCTATATAAGGCTTGTAATTGCTCTCATTCATCAAGGCTAATGAAAAGCTAATGCATTTCCAGAAAATACTTCTTCTCTAAACTCTCTATCTCTCTCAAATCTTTCTTTCATTTTCTGTTTTCGATATCAGACTATAGCAGATTGGTATCAGTAGCAAAGGTTGGATTTTCTTGGTGGAATCATTCTTGCTCTCAATATCAAGAATGGGTTCCACAAAGTTTGATATGGAAAAGTTCACAGGAAATAATGACTTTAGTTTATGGAGAATGAAGATACGGGCGCTTATGGTGCATCAAGGAATAGAAGAGGCTCTCGATGGGGAATCAAAACTTCCTGACACACTACCAGAAAAAGAGAAGAAGGAGATGCTTAGCAAGGCTCACAATGCTTTGATTTTGTCCCTCGGAGATAAGGTTCTTAGGTAAGTCTCAATGGAAAAGACAGATGTTGCTATATGGCTCAAATTGGAAACCCTGTATATGACCAAATCTTTGGCCAACAGGTTGTATTTGAAGCAGAAGTTGTACACCTTCAAAATGCTGCCAGGGAGGTCATTGGAGGATCACTTGGATGATTTCAATAAGATCATCATGGATCTGGAGAATATTGATATCAAGGTTGATGATGAAGATCAAGCATTGCTCCTGCTCAGGTCTTTGCCAAGTGAATTCGATACTCTCTCAGACACACTCATCTATGGCAGAGACACACTGTCATTAGAGGAAGTTCAGGCTGCTTTATCTTCAAAAGAATTGAAGAAAAGATCTGCGGGAAAAGGTGATCAAGGTGCTGAAGGATTGTACACAAGAGGCAGGGCAGAAAATGGTGACTTTAAGAACAAGAAAGGATCAAGATCCAAGTCAAGAGATGGCAAGAAAAGAAAGTGTTTTACCTGTGGGAGTGAGGAACATCTCAAGAAAGAATGTCGTGAGAAAGGAAAGAAAAAGAAGAACAAGGAGAAAAAGAATTACAATGGAGATGCAGATGTGGTGTCAGAAGGTTATGAAAGTGCTGAAGTGATGTGTGTGTCAGAAGAAAAACTGAAACCATAATGGGTTCTTGATTCAAGGTGCACATTCTACATGTGCCCTAACAAGGACTGGTTCATTTCTTACACAAAAGGCCATGGAGGATAGGTTATGTTAGGCAATAACAAAGCATGTGTAGTGATTGGAATTGGTGCCATCAAGCTAAAACTTGAAGATGGAGCAACAAGGATCTTGCAAGGGGCGAGACATGTGCCTGAGCTGAAGAAAAATTCAATTTCTCTTGGAATGTTTGATAAGCAAGGCTATGTGTACAAAGCTGAAGGTGGAGTTCTGAGAATCACAAAGGGGTCCATGGTGACGATGAATGGAAAATTGGAGAATGGTCTGTATTTCATTCTTGGCAGTGCTGTTGTGGGTAATGCTGATGTAGTTTCTAAACTAAGTCAATCTCGAGCAAGTCTTTGGCACAGAAGGCTTTGCCATATTAGTGAAGGAGGTCTCAGGGAGTTGATTAAACAGAAACTGCTGGGCAAAGTCAACATTGAAGCACTGGAATTCTGTGAACACTACATTTTTTGAAAGGCAAAAAGGTTGAAGTTTGCCACTGTTGTTCATCACACAAAAGGTACTCTTGACTACATTCACAGTGACTTGTGGGGGCCATCAAGAGTTCCTTCACACAGTGGAGCAAGGTATTTTTTATCCATCATTGATGATTTTTCAAGAAAGGTATGGATTTACATTCTTAAAAACAAGAACGAGTCATTTGCAAAATTTAAAGAGTGGAAGGCCTTAGTTGAAACTCAAACCAGTAGAAAGATAAAAAGGTTTATAACTGATAATGGTTTGGAGTTTTGGTGTGATGAATTTGATCAATTTTGCAAAGAAAATCGAATGGTGAGGCATAGAACAGTTGGAGCAACCCCTCAGCAGAATGGGCTTGCAGAAAGAATGAATAGGACAGTCATGGAGAGGGTTAGGTGCTCATTGTCCCATGCTAATTGTTCTGCACATTTCTAGGCTAAAGCAGTGATCACTGCTACTCATCTTATCAATATAAGTCCTTCCACTGCTATTGATATGAAAACATCAGAAGAAATGTGGCCTGTCCATCCTCCAAGCCTTGAAAATTTGAGAATCTTCGGATGTGTGGCTTATGCTCATATAAATCAAGGTAAACTTGAACCAAGGGATCTGAAGTGTATGTTTCTTGGATATCCTCAAGGAGTAAAAGGATACAGATTGTAGTACATTGAAAAGGGGTAGCCTCGAGTACTGATCAACAGAGATGTGGTGTTTGGGAATCTGAAATGTTCAACTCAAATAAAGACTCGAAGCAGCAGCATGCTTTTGACTGATGTTGAGAAAGTTCATTTGGAGGTGGAGCTATTGCATGAATCAAGGGTTTAGGAGCTTGATGCAGAACCTAAAATTGAAGCTCAAGTGCAGATTGAAACTACAACTAAACGGGATCAGCAGGACTATCTCTTGGCCAGAGATAGGAGCAGAAGAACCATTAAGCCACCAATCAAAATTGGTTATGCTGATATGGTTGCTTTTGCTCTTACAACTGCAGAAGAAATTGAGGGAAATAAGCCTAGAAGCTATACTGATGCAGTAAACATCAAGCAGTCTCATGAGTGGATTGTTAACGTGAATGAGGAATTGAGTTCCTTGCACAAGAATAATACTTGGGTGCTGGTTGACAGACCAAAAGGGAAGAAGATTATTAGCTGCAAGTGGTTATTCAAGATGAAGGAAGGAATTCAAGGTGTTTAAAAGGCTAGATTCAAAGCAAAGTTGGTGGCAAGAGGCTTTACACAAAGAGAGGGCATTGACTACAATGAGGTGTTCTCTCATGTTGTAAAACACTCTTCAATCTGAATGGTTTTGGCCTTGGTTGCACAAGACGACATGGAATTGGAGCAGCTTGATGTAAGAACAACTTTCTTACATGGAGAACTTGAGGAGTAGATTCACATGACTCAGCCAGAAGGTTGTATCAAGAAGGGTGATGAAGACAAAGTATGCTTGTTAAAAAGGTCACTCTATGGCCTTAAGCAATCACCTAGGCAGTGGTACAAGAGGTTTGACACCTTCATTTTGAAGAATGGTTTTAAAAGGTGTGAATATGATGGTTGTGTCTACTTGAAGAAAACTGAGCATGGAGCTATTGTCTACTTACTCCTTTATGTAGATGATATGTTGATTGCTTGCAGCAACAAGGGAGAAATTGAAAAGGTGAAGGTAATGTTGGAGAGTGAATTTGAAATGAATAATATGGGAGCTTCTACGAAGATTCTGGGAATGCTGATCACAAGGGACAGAGCTCAGGGAACCTTATTCATCAATCAAAAGGGCAACATAGCTAAGGTCTTGAAGAGGTTCAACATGGATCAGTCAAAGGCAGTGATGACCCCCATGGCTCAGTATTTTAATCTCTCCCAACAGGATTCTCCTAAGACTGAAGTGGAAGTTTCCTACATGAAAAAGGTTCCATATGCAAATGCAGTTGGTAGCCTCATGTACTTGATGATTTGCACTCGGCCATATTTGGCATATGCCATGAGTTTGGTCAGTAGGTACATGGGAAAACCAGGAAGACTGCATTGGGAGGCTATGAAATGGATTTTTAGGTACTTGAAAGGAACATCTGAGGTTGGTTTATTGTATACATGGAATGAAGGCAGTGCTGCTAATGTTACTGGGTTTGTTGATTCGGATTATGCTGGTTGTTTGGACACTAGAAGATCTTTAACAGGGTATGTCTTCAAGTTCTGTGGTAGTACTGTTAGTTGGTAGTGAAACCTACAACATGTGGCGTCTCTCTCCTCTACAGAAGCCAAATTCATTGCCGTTACAGAAGCAATCAAGGAGGCAATCTGGATGAGAGGAATGGCCATGAGTTTGGATGCAAGTCAGGCAGTCACCAAGGTTTTTTGTGACAGTCAAAGTGGTACACACTTGGCTAGAAATCCAGTGTACCATGAAAGAACATCACATATAAATGTTAAGCTTCATTTTGTGAGAGAAGTAATTGCAAAAGGGGAGGTGATTCTAGAGAAAATCAGTACTGATGACAACCCAGCAAATGTGTTAACCAAAGCACTACCAGGGCCTAAGTTCAAGCATTGCTTGAAGATCTTATAGGTTGTATAAAGTCTAGCCAAGGTGAAGAAATTGTTAGTTAGTTGCTTGGGACTTTAAGATTTTGGGAAGTTAGTGTTGGAACCAAAGAGGTTCTGGTTTATTTAATCTCTAGGTTTTGATGTTAACAAGAGGATTAAATTTGCTTGGTAAAGTGTTAGTTGAGATCTAACAAGTGATTTCGGTTTATGAGGGAATATCCAAAATAATATAAGGTATACAATGCTTGAACTCTTGCAAAGATTTACCCGTCCAAAGGTTATTTAAATTGTTTACTTTTTAATCGTTAAATAGATGGCCAACTAAAATTCAGTAGACGTCTATAGTAGCCACGTCAGCAGACGAGTGCTCTCCTTGAAACTCAAGTAGACATCCATAGTGCCTAACTAAAATTAAGTAGACGTCCATAGTGCCTCGTCATTGGACGAAGTTTCTCTAAGGACTTAGCAAGTCCAAAGACTTGTGTGGACGAGCGCTTCTGACATCAGTGGACAAGCAGAATAAAACCTTGTGTAGATGGGTTCTAAAACTGAGTACCTATAGATGGTTCTTCATCTTCTATATATTAACTACCTTGAATGCGATTTAATGCAATTTGGACCACATTGAATTTATTTCAAATGATTGATATTAATTTCAAAGTACTATCAAGGAAATACAAAAAGTAAATAGTACAATTGGAATTGCAAAACGATCTGTACGATGACAACTTTATTGCTGGACAAAAGCTGGGTTATACAAAAAGGAGGAAAGAAAGTTTTTAAGGTACAATTGCTCAAGACAGTGAGCCTCCATTTTGTGCTTTTCTGATAACCAATGATGCTTTTCAACACGGCCAAAATCGAGCTATCTGTCTCAACGAATATCATGCATTTAATTCTATCTCTAAACGGGATGATCAAATATAACCGTTGAAAATTTGCAAGAGAATTTGAAGACCACTATGTATAGAAGGTGTAAAAT
Organism: Sophora flavescens; assembly: GCA_030762895.1. Lineage (NCBI taxonomy): Eukaryota > Viridiplantae > Streptophyta > Magnoliopsida > Fabales > Fabaceae > Sophora > Sophora flavescens. The sequence continues at coordinate 262,275,818 of CM061063.1, forward strand.
ACTGAAGAATGGCTCTCTGGACTGCACAACCTTGCTAGCTGAAATTTTGTCAATCAATATTTACTCATTCTAATATTCTTTCAAGAGCAAGAGTCTGTATTCTTTAGTTTGAATATTATTGTAATATTCAACAGATCTTAAACTGTTATACTCTCACACATTGTGAGTTAATATGATCAAACATTAAATCTCTTTGTTAGAGTTAGAGCCTGAAGAGGCTCGACAAGAAAGGAATACTTGTAGCCTGGAGAGGTGTTGAATACTTGGTTGTAATCTATTTGGAGAAATAGTGGATAAATCCTTCAAGTTGAAGGGACTGGACGTAGCTCTTGGTTGGAAGAGAGTGAACAAGGATAAAATACCTGAGTGAATTTTATATCCCTTATCTTTTACAGTTTTATTTGTTTTTACTAACTGTGGGAATTGATTTTGGTTTTGTTAATCTTTTAAAAAGTATTTCTTGCTTGCTTAAACTTTTTATCTTCTACTTGTGAAAAGGTTTCTCAAAAAGGGTTTTTGCGAAAATAATTAACAAACACAATTCAACTCCCCCTTCTTGTGTTTTCCTGTGACAACTTCAGTTGGTATCAGAGCTCATCCTTGACAGGGTTAAGCATCTAACAAATGCTAAGACAGTATGATCCTACAATCATGGATGCAGAAGGACAAGCTATCAACAGACCCCCTCTCTTTGATGGAACTGATTATGATTATTTGAAAAAGAGGATGATGGCATTCTTGGATGCACAAAATGTTGACATCTAGGAACCGATAGAAAATGGCTACATTGAGCCAAGGAGTGAAGCTGGAGCTACAGTGCCTAGAGTTTAATGGACTCAAGAGCAGAAAAGCCAACACCAACTAAACTTGAAAGCTAAGCACTATCTCATGTGTGCTATCACCAGATCTGAGCATGACAAGGTTCATAGTTGTAACACAGCTAAAGAAATCTGGGATACTCTTGCCCTAGCTCATGAGGGTTCTTCACAAGTTAAGGAATCAAAGATCTACATGCTGGTCCACTAGTATGAGCTATTCAAGATGGCTGATCATGAAACTATAGACCAGATGTTTGGAAGATTCCAAACAATCACCAATAGTCTCAGGTCTCTTGGAAAGGTCTATGAGAATACATATCATGTGAGAAAAATTTTGAGAAGTCTCTCAAAGCAGTGGAGACCTAAGGTAACTGCTATCAAGGAAGCAAAGAATTTGAATACTCTTTCTCTGGAATAGCTTGAGGTCATTAAAAGTTCATGAACTTGAACTTAATGAAGAGGAAAACTCCATAAAAGGAAAATCCATTGCCTTAAAGGCCAAGAAATCTAGTTCCTCAAAGGTGCTTAAAGTTGTTGAGTCCTCAGATGAAGCTGATTCATCAAATAATGAAGGTGACTCAGGTGAGGATGAACTATCTTTCATCTCCAGAAAAATTCAACACATGTGGAGAAAGAAAGGTGGATTCAGAAGGAAGCAGTTCAACAAAAAATTCTCCAAGGAGAAGTCAAATTCCAAGGAGAAAGGCCCACCCCTGTGCTTTGAATGTAAGAAACCAAGACACTTCAAAGCTCGCTGCCCAGAGCTGAAGGAGAAAAAGAAATTCTTCAAAAAGAAGAAAGGCTCGATGGCTACATGGGAGGATCTTGACCTGTCTTCTTCAGATAAAGAAGATGAAGTAGGAGAAGAAGCAAACATTTACTTCATGGCTGACACTGCATCAGAAAGTGAATTCACTAATGCTGAGGTAATGGACTCTGATCCATCTACTCTTCAAACTGTTTTTGATGAATTACTGCATGAATCATGCATACTGTCTAAAGAGTATAAGAGTCTCAAAAAGAAGTTTATTAAACTATCTAGAGATTATGATAAGGTCTGCACGGTGAATCAAAACCTTAAGGATGAAAATGAAACATTAAAATCAAACAATGTTAGTCTGGCTGAAAGACGAAGTGTAAGTCTAATAGCTCTTGTGAAGTTGAACAAATGAAACAAGACGTGACGTACTTGACAGACTCTCTGTCAAAACTGGTTGGTAGCTCATATAAATTAAACCTTATTTTAAGATATTCTAGATCACCACGTGACAAATCTGGCATTGGTTATGATAAAGAGAAGCAAGATGCATCTCTGAATAAACCAAAAGTTCATACACAATATAAGGCCTCTAAAGTCCGTCCACAGCACACTAAGTCAAAACCAAGCCCCTCCAATACTTACTGCAAAGTATGTGGAAAAAGTGGGCATGTGTCATCTAGATGCATACATAACAAGCATGCAAAGCATTCACGACCTACGATCACTAACAAGAAAGGACCCAAGTCAATTTGGATAACTAAAGATAAGATAATCCCTGTTGCAGATCTGCTTAACAACAGGAAAGAAACAGAAGTCCTGGTACTTGGACAGTGGGTGCTCGCGACACATGACAGGAGAAAGGTGTATGTTCCAAGACCTTAGACCTAAAGATGGTGGCTGGGTCACTTTTGGAGGAAACCAAAAAGGAAAGATCATTGGTATATGTAAAATTGGTAAACATCCTTTTCCCTCCATTGATAATGTTCTGTTAGTAAATGGTCTTAAACACAATCTGCTTAGCATTAGTCAATTATGTGATAGTGGGTTTGCTGTTTCATTTTATAAGAATGTGTATTGTCAAGAAAGCTGATGGATCACTCCTATTCACTGCCCAGAGGCAAAACAATCTGTATAAGATTGACTTAGAGGACCTCTCAAATCAAAGTGTCTCATGTCTAGTGTCCATTGAGGATGAGCGATGGATTTGACACAAAAGGTTGGGTCATGCATGTTTGAGATTAATCTCAAAACTGAGAAAGCATAACCTTGTAAGAGGTATACCAAACCTTAGTTTCAATTCTGATGCTCTCTTTGATGCATGTCAGAAGGGAAAACAAGTCAAAGGTTCATTTGAATCTAAGAATGTTGTTAGTACCAACAGACCACTAGAATTGCTACACCTTGATCTCTTTGGTCTAACAAGGACTGCCTCTGTCAGTGGTAAGAAATATGGTCTTGTCATAGTACACGAATACACTAGATGGACATGGGTTATGTTCCTTGCTCACAAGGATGAGTCATTCAAGGTCTTTTCTGTATTCTGCAAACGTGTACATAATGAAAAAGGCATGTGTATAGCTTCAATTAGAAGTTATCACGGGGGGGGGGGGGGGGTGGAATTTGTCAATGAGCTATTCCATAAGTTTTGTGAAGAAGGCGATATTCAACACAACTTCTCAATACTAAGAACACCACAGCAAAATGGTGTGGTACAGAGAAAGAACAGATCTCTTCAAGAGATGGCTAGGACTATGCTCAATGACAATTCTGTCCCTAAGCATTTCTGGGCTGAAGCTGTGAACACTGCCTGCTACATTCAGAATAGAATATACATTAGTCCTATTCTGAATAAGACTCCTTATGAATTGTGGAAAGGTAGAAAACCCAATATTTCATACTTTCACCCTTTTGGATGTAAATGTTACATTTTGAATACAAAAGATAAACTTGGTAAATTTGATGCTAAAGTAGATAATGGAATCCTTTTAGGATTTTCTAAAACTTCAAAAGGTTTTAGAGTTTATAATTCTTGAACTTTAGTTGTAGAAGAATGTATTCATGTAAAACTTGATGACAAACAGCCTGATAAGGGTCTATCAGAGCTAGATAAGGCTTTTGCAGATCTTGATCTGAATATCTCAGGAGAGAAACCTGAAATCAAGACTGACATTCAAGTAGACGACACTTCTCTACAACAACCAGAAACATCTACCTCTCAACAGAAAAATGTTCATAAATCTTGGTATTTCAAAAACTACCATCCTCAAGATCAAATCATTGGTGACCCCAATGACAAGCTAAGAACTAGGTCAACCTTTAGAGAACAAAGTGATTCTGCTCCAGTCTCTAAATGTGAACCAAAGACAGTTGACGAAGCTCTACTGAACGAAGGATGGATTCTGGCTATGCAAGAAGAGCTTAATCAGTTTGAGAGAAGTGAAGTCTGGACTCTTGTACCCCTGCCTGAAGACAAGTCAGTCATTGGAACAAAGTGGGTCTACGGAAACAAGCTTGATTAAGATGGTAAGGTTGTGAGAGACAAGGCAAGACTTGTTGCTCAAGGCTAATCTCAATAAGAATGTATAGACTACACTGAAACTTTTGCGCCAGTTGCTAGGATAGAAGCTATTAGAATTTTAATATCGTTTGCTGCACACCATAGCATTATACTTTTTCAAATGGATGTTAAAAGTGCATTTTTAAATTACTTTATTAATGAAGAAGTATATGTCATGTAACCTCCCAGCTTTGAAAGTACAAATCACCCTGAACATGTTTATAAGCTTAAGAAAGCACTGTATGGACTTAAACAAGCTCCTAGAGCTTGGTACGATAGGTTAAGTTCGTTTCTAATGGAAAGTGGTTTTAACAGAGGAAAAGTAGACACAACTTTATTTAGAAAATCTATTAAGTCAGATTTCATTATAGTACAGATTTATGTTGATGATATCATTTTCGGTGCTACTAATGAATCTCTGTGCAAGGAGTTTTCTAAGTTAATACAGAAAGAATTTGAAATTAGCATGATGGGAGAACTCAAATTCTTCATTGGACTTCAAGTTAAACAATCTATGGACGAGGTGTACATCCATCAGACTAAGTATACAAAGGAACTTCTAAAGAGGTTTAAAATGGATAATTGCAAACAAATGAATACTCATATGCACCCCACTTAAATACTAAACAAAGATGATAAAGATAAAAAGGTAGACCAAAAGGTATATAGAGGCATGATAGGATCTCTTTTATATCTGACTGCGTCTAGTCCTGATATAATGTTCAGTGTTTGCTTATGTGCTCGTTTTCAATTTGATCCCAGAGAGTCTCATCTCTCAGCATTTAAGAGAATATTTAGGTATATAAAAGGTACTACTAATCTAGGCTTGTGCTTTAAGAAAAATGATGATTACAGATTAGTTAGTTTTTGTGATGCTGACTATGTTGGAGATAGAATTGAAAGAAAAAGCACCAGTGGAGGATGTCACTTCATTGGAGCTAACCTAGTATCATGGTCAAGCAAAAGACAAAGTACCATTGCTCTATCAACTGCTAAAGCAGAATACATATCAGATGCAAGTCGCTACTCACAACTTCTATGGATCAAACATCAATTGGAGGACTACAATGTATTTGCAAGTAGTATTCCACTTAAGTGTGATAATACTGCGGAAATCAATTTATCTAAGAATCCAATATTGCATTCTAGAGCTAAGCATATAGAAATCAAACATCATTTTATTAGGGATTATGTGTAAAAAGGTGTGTTTGATGTTCAATTTGTTGATACTGACCACCAATGGACAGATATCTTCACTAAACCTCTTGCTGAGGACAGATTTATATGTATAATAAAGCATTTAAATATGTTATATGTGGATTAAGGTTAGTATCTTTGTTGTTAATTTGGTCGTCTATTGCATGTTTTCTCTGCACGTCCACTAGTCATGACATCCAGAGCACGTGGAGTCTACGCCTCCACTTCTGTTGGTGTGCCGCGTCCACTACATGTCTTTACGCGTCCACGCTTAGTCTTGTGTGGACTCGTATATGCACACATTTATTGTTTATATTAATTTGCCCTTGAACATTTTTTAAAAAAAAAACTCTTCTTTTTCCTTGCTGAGTCAGCTACCTTCATCAATCCCATCGTAACTTTTTATAGTCCCAATTTACCAACACCGTTTTACACTTAATGACATGTCTTGTCATCTTTTTTTTTGGAAACTGTTGTTTTTCAGAAACCTTTAAAAGTAACATCTTTCCCTCTAAAAACTTTTCGCGTCTCTTCATCCCTGTCAACCTGTCTCTGAAAATTTCGAACTCTCTGTCTCCCTTGTTCTTCCAAAACTTAACTCATCTTACTCAACAATGTCTTCAACCTCTGCTCCCATGCCTGCTTTTGCAACTGACACTACGTCCGTATCTGTGGGACATCACTTCAATTTTGGAATTCTACAAAGTACAATATGGATGTGAGTAAGTTCATTAACGCTGCTGGATGGGATGTAATCTTTATGGAAAAGGTCTCAGTGTATCTAGATTTGATAAGGGAATTCTGGAGAGGACCAAAGATTTCTAAAACAGAAGTAGTTTGGTTTATGCTAGGAAGGAAAGTGATAGTGTCCGAGAAAACCATCTCTAATGCGATTGCATGTGCTCATGAGGGTTTGGTCTTCACGGAGAACTGAGAAGAAGACCTAAATGGTTCAGAGACAATTGCTATCACCCTGATGAGGCAAGACAGCGTAAGAACTCATTCTTGTAAATCCTCTGAGATGAAGGATCACATCAGGATTCTTCACCAAATCCCGAACAAGGTGGTGCTGCATAAGATTGGGTCCAAGGAAAACTTATCAGCTCTTCACAGGTTCTGTCTTTGCCATCTGGTTTTTGAAACAAAGATTAACTTACCCTGGATCCTGTTTCATCGCTTCAAAGATGCCATTACCAACAAAGAATCTGCTTCTCACATTACCTTCACTCATCTTCTGTCAAAGATTTTCAAGCAGTAAGGCGTGTACGATGTTCTAAGTGCAAAGCCTAAGGATGAACAAGAAAGACTCCTTCGTGAGAAAGGATTGCAAGTTACTGATTTTGGCAGAGTTAATCTCAATGGCATGTAACTTAGCACACACAAGCAAGTGGAGTTGGCCAAGCTTGAGGAGAAAATGAAGATTAAAGAAGAATCACTTGAGGCCAACGATGCTGCAATCCTTGGTCTAAAGAAAGGAACCAAGAGGAAGACTGTGGCTGTGAGGCAACCCATTCCTAAGAGGACTATTAGAGGATCCGTCCTCTCTGTATCTTCTGGTGCTACTTTTCCACCTGCACCCAAAAGGACAAGGAAAGTAATCATGTCTGAAGAAGAAGATGATGATGAAATTGAAATAGACAACTATAAACACGAGAATGGGGGTTGAATTGTGTTTATCAAAATTTAAATAAAGTTGAAATATTTTTGCATACAGAAGCTTGGTTCAAACTAGTGGAAAGATACAAGACAGACATGTGACCTGTCTGATGAAATTTTAACAGTGGCTTAGACAAACACACCACTTGAAAAACGAATAAGAAAACTAAGGCAACTAAAGAGTGTAAGGAAAGAGAGATTGACACAGCTATTTATCCTGGTTCACTCTTCAAAGCAAAGAGCTACGTCCAGTCCTTGGCAGCACCAAGTTTTATCCACTATAAGTCATCAGGTTACAAACTCCAAGTATTGTTTGCACACCTAGCCTCTTCAGGCTCCAAGACAAGTATTCTTTGCACACCTAGACTCTTCAGGCTCAAGACAAGTATTCTTTGCACAGTTAGCCTCTTCAGGCTCACTCAAGTTTGTTTGAGAGATTTGGTTTGTAATAAATACAACTTCAGACAGACAGAACTTTCACTAACACTCAGAGAGTGGTTTAAATGTAAAGCTTAGGAAAGTCTGCGTAATAACTTCAAATGATTGAAGAATACAGAATGAAAGAATGAAGATATTAATGCGCAGAGTAATGGATCTTTAATGCTATGTGTATTATCTTTCATCTTCAATGACTTATGTATTTATAGTCTTCAAGCATTTAGGATCCGTTAGAGACATTCCCTTAGATGTTGGCTTCAAGCAGGACTTCATTAAATGCAATAGAGTCGTTCTGGGCAGCCATTAATGCAATAGGAATGTTGGTTGTACTCTAACATGAAGGATCATGGCTTTATGCATCGTGATACAACCATAACAGAGTTGTGCAGAGAGCTTTTTGTACTTTGCTGAGTACAATTCCATTTTCGTGTAAGGACCAGAGGTACTAGGGAATAAAGCATGTTGGAAGCATTATTTAACTAGTTTTTGGTTCTGATAACATAATCTGTTTTCTTGATTCTGGTTCTTGAAATAAGATTCTGATAATTCTTATAGAATTCACGTCCATAAAATAAGCGCGTCCATCTTAAAAATAATCGCGTCCATCTTGCCATTTAAGATTTTACATTCGGACGGGCTAGTAGACGAGCTCCATATGCCATGTCATTGGACGGAGCTTCTCATTAAGGACTTAGCAAGTCCATAGACTTGTGTGGACGAGCGCTTCTATCACCTTAGTGGACGAGCACTTCTATTACTTTAGTGGATTAGCGCTTCTATTACTTTAGTGGATGAGTACTTCTATCACTTTAGTGGACGAACGCTTCTGGTACTTCAGTTGATGAGCGCTTCTGTCACTTTAGTGGACGAGCGCTTCTGTCTCTTTAGTGGACGAGCACTTCTGTCACTTATGAGTAGATAGATGATTCTTACAGTTATAATCTGCATACTATATAGACAGGTTAGCAACCAATATGAAGGTTAATTAAATCATTAACCAATGTTTAGTTCTCATCAAAACTTAGAGAAATGCACATCAGACATTTTAGAGACTTAATAATAATGTGAAGCCGTTTACCCGAGTCTCCTCCATTACCTATTTTGGAGCCACGAGTTTTATAATAATGTGAAGATGAAAAGCATGAAGGTTGAAGTCGCCCGAGGTTTGCGCACTGGGGATGAGGTTGAGAAGACTCTATCCATGTGCAAAGAGCAAGCTCGGTTGATTGGGCAACTGAAAACCCAATATGTCGATCTGGAAAAGGCCAATTCTTCCCTTTGGGCCGAACTCTCCAATGAGAGAAATGAAAAAGTTTATCTTCAGAAGGTTGCCATGGCTTCTCAAGCCTCTCTTGAAAAACTCCAGCAATCTCTTAAGGCTGAAAAGAAGGAGAAACGCCAGCTTCAAACTGAGTTGAAGGAAGTTGAATCCTAGATGATGAAGGGGCATGTTTCTGGGTTTTCACGCGTTGTGAAACAAATCCAACGCTTCCTTCCTGATGCTGACCTTTGAAGGGACAATATGGATAAGGATTTTAATAAAGAAGGGGTCATGGTCCCTTTATCTTCGACAATTTCCTTCTGTACTTTTTCTGACTATAATATTAATGACTTCATGCTTTGACAATATTATCTCAAGCTCTGCCCCTTTTTTTCCGCTTTCACGGATACTAATTTTTTCTAACACTTAGGAAATTTTAAGTTTTCCAACTATGTTAGTTTTGGCTCGGTCAGCCTTTGTACCTTTTTTATTTCAACCGAGCTCGTTTAACCCATTTGGATTTTCGAACTTAGCTCGATCACAAGCCCATCATTTCGATTTCAGCTTGGTTAACCTTTTAAGGTATGGCATTTTGGTTTCAACTCAGTCAACCTTTTTAGGTCTTAGTTTGCCCTTTTAGGTTCGACACTTCAACCTTAGCTCGGTCCTCCATTTCGGCCCGGCATTTCGACTTTAGCTCGTCGGCTATTTCAGCTTGGCTTTTCGATTTTAGCTCGGTTAACCTCTTTAGGTTATATGTTTACCTTTTTAGGTTCGACACTTCGACCTTAGCTCGGTCGACCACTTAGGCCCGACATTTCTATTTTTGCTCGGTTAACCTCTTTAGCTTATTTGTTTACCTTTTTAGGTTCGGCATTTCGACTTTAGCTCGGTTGGCCATTTAGTCCCGACATTTCGATTTTATCTCGGTCAACCTCTTTAGGTCCTTGTTTTACCTTTTTAGGTCTAGAATTTCAACTTTAGCTCGATCGGCCACTTAAGCCCGACATTTCGATTTTAGCTCGGTCAACCTATTGGTATAAAAATATGCTCCATCCTTAGCCTTTGGAAAATTGAATTTGATTTCATCATTTCATCTTGCGAAAGCGAAACTTAACTTAGGATTTCACTCAAGGAAGCATGGCTTACCTCGGCATACTCGGCATTATTCTTGGCAAAGCAAAGCTTCAGCTCGACATATTCTCAACAAAGCAAAGCTTCAACTCGGCATTATTCCAGGCGAAGCAAAGCTTCAGCTCAACATGTTCTCAGCGAAGCAAAGCTTCAGCTCGTAATTATTCTCGATGAAGCAATGCTTCAGCTTGGCATATTCTTACTAACCTAAGTCCCTTGGAGCCATGCAGAACTTGTTGACTCGGAGCAGACCAAGTTGACTTTACCGAGTCATCATTCTCTTTTTAACTTTATAGAGTGACTTGATGGTCATCTCCGTGCATGCCTTAACCATACCTCATTTTCCTTGAAGGTAGTATTCACACGCTCATCATTAGTTTTGAGTTTCAATAGAGTTGCCCATGATAAATGTTCACCAAATATTTTGTCTTAATTGGAACTGTGATCAGTCAACTTGAAACTTTGCAAGAGATTCAAAATCATGCTCCCTCTCCTTTGGTCCATGCAAACAAATATTTCCTGTGGGGTTCTCTGAGACTGAACTATGACGGTCGAGAAGCAAAGGCCGAGTTCATCAGGTTGACCGACCTGTCATGGCCGAGTTCATCGAGGTCGAACTGCTGTTGCCGAGCTCTCTAAGATACCTTCTTCTCTTCTCCGAGGCCAGGCTGTGATGGCCGGGTTCTTTAAGATACCTTCTTCTGTTCTTTGAGCCCTCCGAGGCCAAGCTGTGATGGTCGAGCTCTCTAAGATACCTTCTTCTATTCTCCGAAGCCAAGCTGTGGAGGTCGAGTTCTCTAAGATACCTTATTCTGTTTTCAGATGCCAAGCTGTGGTGGCAACCTTGTGGTCATAGCGCCGCGCCTCCCTTGTCAAGGCATGTACCAAAATGGATCATCTCGGTTTACCCGAATTCGTTGCGGAGGATGTGACGTGCAACGAACCTTCCCAAAAACTACGCTCGTCTTTTCATGCGAGCTCTTTGAAGTAATGAAGAGATTGAAGGGTCACACGGGAGTGCGCTACATGGCCGAGGTTCAGTCTGAGCTCACCGAAGATGATCGAGCTAAACTCACCGAAGATGATCGAGCTAAACTCGTCGAGGTTGGTCGAAACATGGCGACTGAATCACTGAGGTTGGCCTTGCTCGTCGAGATTGGTCGAGCAGTTGATAACGTGCACGAAAACAGCTTATGCCAATTAAGGAAGCTCCATTTTAAAGAAGTCAGTGCAGGGATGAAGAGAATGAAGGGTCACGACGAGGTGCATGTGGCAGGTGAAACGCTCCTAAAAACTTACCACTAACCCCATATGTATCGGATATTGAATGTAAGTAGTTCATCCTGACCAGATCAAAATGAAAACTATATATGATACTAATAGATAAACTGACAATTCCCTTAGGTCTATCCACTTAACCAACTTTATCCATTAAAAAGATTGCATCTGATTCATCTTTGAATTGATTTCTGCTTCAGTTATGAACTTATCATGTTGGTATCTGATCAGATTAGATAATACCAATTAAATCATGCAAAGTGAAAGCATTCAGGCTTTTATCTTCTTATCAATATACCCAAAAAATAGCAGCTATTTTATGCAGTTATGAACACAACATTAAATATATTTCTATAAGGTCTGCCCTTTTTTTTAAGGAAATATTAAATATATTTCTTCATATCATGTTCTGCGGATCCAAGATAAACCAAGATATATCAACAGTATTTGATTTTTAAATCAGTAAACCTACTAGGGTACTTGCAATATACACGCCAACATTTAAGCTCTTTATGTATACTTTCATTCTAGTAGTTTAAGTATTTTTCTAAACATGGCATATTGTTTACTGGTTTACGTTACACATAGACTCTATCATCTAATAATGTATTAAGCAAGAGAGGAAGATAGAGAACAATATCACTTGGACCTTGAGATGTCACCTTTGGAAACCTTTGTAGAAAGAACTTTCACTTTTCTTTTCCCGTGATCTAATCATTCCTTCATTAAGGCTTAGCTTCCACTTTCATCTTCTCAAATAATTCAGTTTTGTTGGCCATGTCAGTTGGCCCTTTATAGAAATCTTCGGGTGAGATCACTTTAAAGAAGTGAACCCAAACTTGCAACAATTGAACCCAAGGTCAATGGGTTCCTGATTTTTCGGTAACAACATAGCTGTCTCCCTCCACTTTCTCTGATGAAGTTGCAACGCTTTCAGTTTTCGAGGGGGCCATAAGCCACTTTTGACCAATATCCTTCCTCTTCAAAACCAATTATAGGGAATTTCGCCATACATACTGGGCAGAAATCGCCTTGTACCTGGATTTAAATTCATCTTCAATAAATGACAATATGAAGCATATTTTATGACTTGTAATCAGTGGCATAGAAATTTTCAATTGGTGCATATTAATATTGACTCAACAGGTAACGTCATATGTGCATAGAAAGACTTTTATAATAATTGAAAATATAAAAGGATAAAATGGATCTTCCCTATTCATGACAAAAATATCGAACTTGAAGAGGCTTCCTCCTGGTGTTTCCTTTATTAATATCAACCGAATTGAAGTCTCTCCATCCATCGACAATAGTGATGTGCGGCTGTGAAAGTTTTCCTCGGCCCCATGGTGGACGTCAAATGTTCCTGACAAAATCCTACTTACCGGAGTCTAGCTGGAGTGTGTATAACCGAGAATGATTACCAAGGTTGTTTTAGAGTATAGCTTGACAGAATGTTATATTCTAGTCCTACGTCTCCTGAACGGAATCAAAGCTAATGTAGTTCTCTATTCAACCTTAGGCGATATGGTAAACTCAATCCCTTAATTTTGTATATGATGAATACTCGTGAACCAGGACTCTTTAGTAGTCTCCTGGTATGGCTGGTTCCCCAAGTACGCTTAAGGGAGATTCACCTAGGTTAGCAAAAGTGAGTCTTTCTCTTTTCTTAGAGATTAGTTCTATCTCTTCTTATCTCTTATCTTTTAAGCCAACTTCCGGATATATGATACTCCTTATTTGATAGGACTTAACTTCTTATATTGAGATAAGGTTGCTAGTTAGGCTTAGATAAGTGTTATCTTTTAATCTTATCTTTTCCTATGTCCTTAGGAGATCGGGTCTCCAAGCTCGGTGGTCGAGCTTACCATCTCGGCCAGTACATTCTTTTACACTAAAAATTATTATAACTATTAGATTTTTTTTAATAGATCATGCCTCAAAAAAATAATAAATATCATTTTTAAAGGGAATCAATTTAGTGTAGACTCGTTGATTTCTCAGTCGTTCGAGAGATGTCTAAGTACCTACAACTTGACATCTCCAATTTTTTTTTTATAAAATAAATTTCTTTGTACACTAAAAACAACTATTAAATTTCTTGATTCATGTCTCAAATTAATAAATGTTCAAGGGAATCAATTTAGTCGTACGACTTAGTGATTCCTTAATATTTCGACAGAAATCTAAGCTTATACAGCTTGATCTCTCAAAATTCCATTTTTAGCAATAAAAATTCTATTTATTGTAAAATATAAAATTACGAAAGTTATCTTACTGAAAATCGAAAAAAGATCAATTTAGCTACAACAGCTTGTTGATCTTACAATCCGAGTTATTATAACTGTACAATTTAATGGCTCATTAATTTAATAAAAAGGGTAATTTTAATTTTGCACAGTCTAACAGTAACCATTATAATGGCGGATGCTCTAGGGTGCCGTGGGGATAATCACCCATGCCTTCCCTAGACATAATAGACTCCCTAACCCTGTGTATCTCTATTTCCAAACAAAGAGCAGTCGCTTTTCAAGAAGGGTTTTCCCAACGTTTCCCAACAAAAAAACTTTGGTGGCGACTCCATTCTCAAAGAAGGAAAAAACTCACTATTTTTACTTCTCGCTGCGATACCGATTGCGACAGTCTGTAACATGTAAGTTGTTGTTAGATCATTGCTGCAAATAGCTATTCAATTATTTTATGCCAATAATTGTTGTCTTGGCTGCCCAATGACCATCATAATGTATGACTGGAAGGACCAACATCCCTATCGTCAGCATTCACCTATTTTTTGTAGAGTCCAAGCGATACTTTTCTGGGTTTGTGCACCTTAAGGTGAATATAGTAGCTCAATAGGTGTTTTGTGTAACACCCTGTTTGTGTTTTAATATCGGTAGCTATATTACCCTGAGACCCAAAAAATGATTTTGGAGAAAAAAAAATTATATCTAGAACCTACTATATGGTAGGAGGTTATGGTTAAAATTTGGGTTTAAAACTCGGGAGTAAGGTCGGTCTGCCTGTTTTGTTTGACAAGATACATCTGACTTGGTCGAAAAACCTTAATTTGACCCGAAATTGGAGAATTTTAGATTTTTTTTAACTTTTTAGTGATAGGATCTATTTTTAAAATATTCACTAAAAAATAAATATAAAATTTATATTTATTCAGGTGAATTTCCGAAAAAAATCGCACGAAAACCGAAATCGGATGAACGACAAAGCCCGATACAAAACTTCAAAGATAATCTGGGGAGTATAAGATTGATGAGTCATCCCTATCAACTCATGTAAATATTTTGTAATCATGACAAATTTAAATTTTTTGCAAAATTTGCACATGATGTGACACCCTTTACCCCTCATGTTATATAAAGCGTTTAAATAAAGAGACATTCAAAATAAAACACGCATATTCATTTAATTGAAATGAAAATGTCCATGGGTAGAAAGGTCCCACATGAGCTAGTTCTCAACAATGCGGAAAAAATGATAAGTTTAAAAGAAATAAAACATAAAACATAAACCCAACCCCGATGTCACATACAGAGCTGGCATACCAAATCCGGATACAATCACGGAATACAACTAAAACTGAAACTAAAACTAAAACATCCTAGCAAGACGCATCATAACGTGGATGCGCCACCGTGGGGGCGCACGGTTTACCAAACCTTGGGTAAACCATCCGAGACTTGGCCAGATAACCGTACTCTTGGACGACCTCCCCTATGTTGAACTCCCCCGACTAACAACTTCAACATATGAATGCATGAGAACAACAACAAACAAGGCAACCACCTCCTTTGCTTAGGCCAATAAGCACCCACGACTTATCACCAACATCAACATCAACATCAACGTCAACACCTTAACCCTTATGGGTCAAGGCCCTCTTAGCCAAAAAGCACTAAGGTCCAACTCATCAACACCTCGACCAAAAAGCATCAAGGCCACTTTGGCCAAAAAGCACGAAACTCTATCAACGTGCGGTAACCCACTAGGCATCAACTTAACCAACTCGTTATTCTTGCTTATCTTAATCAATCTTCAATTAAGTTATCTAACTGTTATTGTCTGATTGGTGTGTTATCATATTATTGGGGACAAATGGAGTGAAACACCCCTTTAAACCTTTAATCATAGATTATGTACTCCCTCTAAGAACGGGCGTGCTTCCACTTAATTGAAACATGATCTGCTTGAAGCACGATCGTGCTTGATTTACGGTCGTACTTCTATGCTGTACGGCCGTGCTCAAAGTGCAACCATCATGCAGATTCAAACTGGGAGCACAGGCGTGCTCCCTTTTCTGCACGGCTGTGCTCCTGGAGCTGGTCGGGCTGTTCTGGGCAGATTCAACTTGTTCTTGGAGCCAAAACTCCCTACACAGTCTCAAATCAATTCCTAGGGTCTTAACTAAACCATTAGGCATCAAACCTCACTTCTCGTTATCAGTTCATGTCTTATGAGATATTTGGGACATTATTCCCTTAACCGTTATGTCAATTAAGAGTCCTAAATTAGTTAGTTAGGGTCTTACTAACTGTTCAACATTCTCAATCAACATCATTCATTCAACCAATCAACATACTCAGTCAACATATTCATGTCATAAACAGCATACCATCTCAACCAACATATCATGATATAAAGTATAACATTTAATACAATATCATAAACAGTTCAGTAAAACAAACCAAATAAGCATTATAACAGGCATACTCAATAACCAACTAACAATTACAGTAATTAACTAAACATAACATACATGATCGACAATTGATCGTAAATATAACAACTTATAACGGCGCTATGGGAACCCCTAATCTTACGCGACCCCTTGCCTAATGATTACACTATCCTTCTCCCTATACCTGGTATGAAGAAACTGATAGTGACAACACAACCGGTACACCACGCGTTCCTCAAGTGGCTCAGTTAGCTTTCCAAGCCTTGGTCAAATAGAAAGGGTTAACTAATTAGTTCCCAAATCTAAAATATAATAGAAAAGGAATACTAAGGAGAGGAACCGTTACCTATAGTGATCAACATCGACGAGCTAAACGTTCCCAAGAGTCTCTAAAGCTCTAACAAAGCAATGAGTTTAGAGAAAATAATGAAGAAAAGGTTGGTCGCCGCACTAGGGTTTATGTGCCTTTTTTTATAAGCTGTAGGCCTGAGCAAGGTCGTTCACCCTACTAAGCACGGGAGTTCTTAACTCAGCATCTCCATGATACCAAACCCTTGCACGATCGTGCTTCCCATTAAGCACGGGTGTGCTCACCAAACCCTTGTACGATCGTGCTTCCTATTAAGCACGGTCGTGCTTGTGATCCAAACGGTCACAAGACATAGCATTTGAGCACGGGTGCGCTGGACATTAGCATGGTCGTGCTCATGTACCAGAAAGGGATGTAAGCCTAAAAATCCCACTTAGCCCTCAACAGCCATTCTAAGCTAAGTCCTAAGGCTTAAACAAAAAAACACAAATAAAAGCACTTAACGAAAAACGGGGTGTTACAATTCCACCCCCCTTATAAAAATTTCGTCCTCAAAATTTCTACTCACCTCGATTGAAAAGGTTTGGATACGATTCCAACATCTTTCTTTCCAGCTCCCATGTAACACTTTCCTCAGTAGCCCTACTCCAAACTACTTTAACCAAAGGGATCACCTTGCCTCTTAGCTGCTTCACCCTCCTATCCTCGACTCGAAGGGGTAATACCTCAAAAGTCAAGTTCTCTTTTAACTATATGGTATCGGGGATTGTCACTTGACTAGGGTCATGGATGTACTTTATGAGTTGAGACACATGAAAGACACCGTGAAGGTTTGACAAGAACGGTGGTAAGGCTATTTGGTAGGCGACTTCGCCGACTCTTTTCAAAATTTGGTAAGGACCAATGAATCTAGGAGTAAGTTTCTTCACTTTCATCACTCTACCATCCCCTGTTGTCAAAGTAACTCTCAAGAACACATGGTCACCTTCATGGGTGAACGCGCTGTCGCCACGCGCCAAAAAGAACGAGCGATTATAAAATAATGCAGTATAGTGCGACAACTCGGATCGTCTCTCAAGGACTCTTTAGTTGTTGTTATTATTAACAGAAAATTAGTAAAAGTTAGAAATGGGGGTTTTGGATTGAAAACTAAATTAAGAAAACAAAACACTAAAAACAAAGCAGTTAAAGAGAATAACAAATAGACAAAAGCGATTAACCTACTGTTCTTGGTTTCCCACTATCATTGATTCATGCAAATCCTAAGCAGATACTAATCCCCTCCCGGTTGTAGCAACAATTAACAAACGAAAACCGCTACTACAGATGTATGTTCCTATTCCCGAAATAACAAACGGGGTTAAGCTCTCATGAACAAACGAACATGAATGAACACACGCGAAATAACAAACGCGATTATATATAGGAACATAGCATCACCGAATAAAACAATACAACACTATATATTCCTGAAATAACAAAATGAAACATACAAAGATTGCATTGAAAAGAGAGAAGCAAATGATCATGAAATACGGAACCTCAAATGTTAACGAAACCAATTACATGAGATTAATCTAGGAGACTAATTCTCCATTACAAAAGAAAGACAACAAACTAAAAGGAAAAACAATAGCTAACAAGTTCGAAACTAGCCAAAACTGGCTAATTCGACCCCTCCCTTCATTTCTCGCCTAAGACTGCTTATATACACGTTTACGGAGTCGAGTACTCGCGAGGCGAAGCACTTTGCTCGCGAGGCGAATTACATGAAAGGTCTGCAACTCTTTGTCTTCTCGCGAGGCGAGCACATCATTCGCGAGGCGAACTATTCAGCTTCCAACTGTTACGCCCGTGGGCATTCAACACGCCCAAACCGTGATGGCTTCTGATCTTCCAAGACTCGCGAGGCGAAGGAATGCTCGCGAGGCGAACGCTTCAACTTCAGAATTGCCACGGCTGTGATCTTCAACACGGGCAAGCCGTGATCGTCTCTGACTTTTTCATGGTTGCAATACTCGCGGGGCGAGAGATTATTCGCGGGGCGAGCGGCTCCAGATTTATTACTTTTTATTAACCTGAAAATAGAAAATACAAGCAAATAATTATTCAACTCTAAAACAACTAAATTAACATAAAAACAATTTACAGACTCAAAATACTACTTAGGAACAATAAAGTCTAATTTGGGTAAAAATGGTATAAAATAAGCACAAAGCCAAGGTCTTGACTGTTATAAAACCAGTCAAACAGAGGCTCATCAAAATACCCCAAACTTAAACTTTGCTTGTCCCCAAGCAAACTACACTCAAAAACTTAAAAAGACTCAAGACCTGGCAAGCTCAAAAGATTCAATCAACTTTTGCACAGATTTCAAGCAATTTTTCAAAAGAATTTTTTCTTTCAATGTTCCCCCCTTTCAGCAAAGTAATCCCCACATGCATTTATTCTAAACAATTGAGAAATTCATCATTCAAACAATCATCAATCTAAGCAGGGGATCTAAGTTACACACAAAAGGGAGATCACCAAAATCAAATAACTGCCTTCCTCACAAGGGAGATTTGTGTTTCATCGCTCAGTTTGTCAGGCTAACAACATTCACTCAATTTCACTTTTAAGAGCACTTCCCATAAATTTGATTTTCATCTCTAAATAGTTCCCACAGAAAATATACAAGCAACATCAGAAGGTCTTTTATGGGTTGTAATGGGGTCTGGCTAAGGGTAGGATATACAAAGGTACTAGGCTGAAGACCCTAGGAACTAAGAGAGCATGAACATTATTTACACTTTGAAATTCACTCAAGTTCCTTTCTTAATTTTTTTTTTTTTTTTTTTTTTTACACTTCTGGGTGGCTACAGCCTTTTTATTTCTTTTTGGCATTTTTCCACTTTTATTTTTTTCTGTTTTTCTTTTCTTTTCTTTTTTTTTTTTTTTATTATTTTTTTTTCACAATTTTTTTTTTTACATAAATTTTTTTCTCAATCCCAAACAACATATTGCACCGGGTAGCCACCCCAAACTTAATTTCTTGCAACCAATTTCTCACTAAGCTTCCATGCTCTCCTAATCCTAAGATCGGGTTAACATGGTTTTTCAGATTTTAGCTTGTAACATAAGGTTATCAAGAATTAACAGGCTAATAGGCTCAATGGGGCTAACTAGGGAACATGCATTAAGGAAATGGTTATTTTTAGGCTAAGTAGCTATTTACAAAGAAAATGCCTAAATCATTTGAAGCAAACATATAATCATGCAAACCAAAAAGAGATTCAATCAAATCCAGGAAAGTGCAACTTGAAAAGTGATTTTCACACAGTTTAAAACATGTTGGAGGCTCAAAACCTCACCTGGACATTTTTGCAAATTATTTGAAAGAGATTCTATCCCTAGTATGTGCTTCCTATCACCCCAAACTTATCATAAATCATGCCATCATAACAAAATCTCAAAGTTCAGTTTTCAATCATATGGAGATCAATTTTTCAAAATTTTTCAAGTCCTAGGGGGAAAACAGTCAACACTATCATGCAATCCATCTATGCAAAATCAATAAAATCCATCAAACTTGCCATAACCAAGACACAAACACAACTCCTGAGCTTCTCAAATTATTCAGGAGCTTTATTAGAAAACATAACAGAAAATAAAGCAAAGCAAAAGAAAATTAAAAAGAAGAAAGGGTTAAGAAAACTCATTGAAGGGCGGTTCCACCAGGATCCCACTGCCTGTAACATAAGTCCCACATGGTGGCCCAAGGACTGAAATTTGTTCCATGGTCTCCTAGCTTGCAGCTTTGATATGGAGGTGAGCACTTGATAACTATGATGACTTCGCCGAGTGCGGCGGACTTCTCACTTCCTCTCAGGTCACAGATGACCTCCTTCTCAATAAAGTCTCCCCAATAGAAGTGGGGCTCAACCTCTTGGATTGGCCATGGTGCAAAATCCAAGGGTGCAAAATCCATCACTGGTTCCTCAGGGGAAGGTGGCAAACAGTTAGCTGGGGTTACTGGTGCTGCTTCAACTTCTGCAGTGTCTTCATCCACTGCACTAACAAATTTTTCACCTGCTATACACGCAGAAATTTCAGCACACACCAAACAAAGGTTAGAGTTAGTACATATATTACAAGAAAATGAATCAGAAAAATCTACAATGTCTGGAAATTCTGCAATTAGTTCATCATCCACCCCATTACTCTCAACACGTTCAATTGTTTTACTTGAATCATCTACTCCCAAAGGTTCTTCTTTATCTTCAGGCACGGGGGAGCAGATGTTCTCTTGATCCTCCTTTTCTAAGTTTCCTGAAGAAAATAATCCTGCAAACCGATCTGCATTTTCTATTTTTCCTGAAAAATATAAACCTGTAAAACATTCTACACACAGAGCAGTTCCATCACAATAACAAGCATTAGGATCAGGGGATTCAACACTAAATTCATCATCAACAGAAACATTATCATCAAAATTATCATCAAAAGTATTTTCGGAAATAACCACTTTAGAATCAGTATGTTTCTCAAGAGGCTGTGGAGTTAGCATTGCAGCCGAGTTGGCGGTAACTTGATTAATTAGAGCCCACAATCTCTGAGATTCAGCTTGGCTCCTCTGGTAGGCTTCAAGATTACTTGCCTCCATTGCCTCCATCCTCTTTTGAAATTCAAGATTGTATGCTTCCGTTTGTGCAGCCATTTGTTGTAGCATAGAAGCAATTTTATCCAAGGTGCTCTGTGAAGGTTCTGAAGGTGCAGAGGTGGTCACTTGGCTAGGATAGTATGGTGGTGGCTCATTAAAACTAGGATAATACATGCAAGGTGGTTCATAATAAACATTAGGCAAATATCCATACATGTAATTATCCATGGCAATCAAACAAACTGACAAGCGAGACAAAACTAACTAGAAAAGAGAAATTTTTATATTTATTTATTTATTTATTTTTTTTTTTTTCTGCTAATAACAACAAACCGAGTCCCCCGACAAACGGCGCCAATTTTTGAACGCGCTGCCGCCACGCGCCAAAAAGAACGAGCGATTATAAAATAATGCAGTATAGTGCGACAACTCGGATCGTCTCTCAAGGACTCTTTAGTTGTTGTTATTATTAACAAAAAATTAGTAAAAGTTAGAAATGGGGGTTTTGGATTGAAAGCTAAATTAAGAAAACAAAACACTAAAAACAAAGCGATTAAAGAGAATAACAAATAGACAAAAGCGATTAACCTCTGTTCTTGGTTTCCCACTATCATTGATTCATGCAAATCCTAAGCGAGATACTAATCCCTCCCTGGTTGTAGCAACAATTAACAAACGAAAACGCTACTACAGATGTATGTTCCTATTCCCGAAATAACAAACGGGGTTAAGCTCTCATGAACAAACGAACATGAATGAACACACGCGAAATAACAAACGCGATTATATATAGGAACATAGCATCACGAAATAAAACAATACAACACTATATATTCCTGAAATAACAAACAGAAACATACAGATTGCATTGAAAAGAGAGAAGCAAATGATCATGAAATACAGAACCTCAAATGTTAACAAAACCAATTACATGAGATTAATCTAGGAGACTAATTCTCCATTACAAAAGAAAGACAACAAACTAAAAGGAAAAACAATAGCTAACAAGTTCGAAACTAGCCAAAACTGGCTAATTCTCGACCCTCCCCTTCATTTCTGCCTAAGACCGCTTATATACACGTTTACGAGAGTCGAGTACTCGCGAGGCGAAGCACTGCTCGCGAGGCGAATTACATGAAAGGTCTGCAACTCTTTGTCTTCTCGCGAGGCGAGCACATCATTCGCGAGGCGAACTATTCAGCTTCCAACTGTTACGCCCGTGGCATTCAACACGCCCAAACCGTGATGGCTTCTGATCTTCCAAGACTCGCGAGGCGAAGGAATGCTCGCGAGGCGAACGCTTCAACTTCAGAATTGCCACGGCTGTGATCTTCAACACGGGCAAGCCGTGATCGTCTCTGACTTTTTCATGGTTGCAATACTCGCGGGGCGAGAGATTATTCGCGGGGCGAGCGGCTCCAGATTTATTACTTTTTATTAACCTGAAAATAGAAAATACAAGCAAATAATTATTCAACTCTAAAACAACTAAATTAACATAAAAACAATTTACAGACTCAAAATACTACTTAGGAACAATAAAGTCTAATTTGGGTAAAAATGGTATAAAATAAGCACAAAGCCAAGGTCTTGACTGTTATAAAACCAGTCAAACAGAGGCTCATCAATGGGACTCGAGCGCCTTCCTCCTTTTGTCATGGTAGCTCTTTTGCCTACTCTGTGCCACTTTCATCTTTTCCTGAATCATCCTCACTTTATCTGTAGTTTCTTGAACAACTTCAGGTCCTAACATGACACTATCACCGGGTTCACTCCAACACAAGGGTGTCTTACATCTCCTCCCATACAGAGCCTCATAAGGTGTCATCCCAATATTGGAATGGAAGCTATTGTTGCAGGTAAACTCTATCAGGAGAAAAAACTTGTCCCAACTTCGCGACTGCTCTAGCACACAATCTCTAAGCAAATCCTCTAGGGACTGGATAGTTCTCTCAGACTGACCATCAGTCTGTAGGTGATAAGCTGAACTTAGCCTAGGCTTTGTACCTAAGGCCTTTTGAAAACTATTCCAAAACCTAGAGGTAAACCTCGGGTGTCTATCAGATACTATGCTAAAGGGTACACCATGTAACCTAACTATCTCTCTGATGTACAACTTAGCCAACTTTTCCAAAGAGTATTCCACGTTCATAGGGTTGAAATGGGAGGACTTAGTCAGTCTATCCACAACAACCCATATCGCCTCAAAACCGACTGGAGTCGTAGGGAGTCCAAACACAAAATCCATGGAAATACTATCCCATTTCCATTCTTGGATACTTAAAGGTTGTAACTTACCTGACGGCTTTTGGTGTTCTATCTTAGCGTTTGGCACACTAAACAAGCATACATAAACTCAGCCATATCTTTCTTCATCCTAGGCCACCAAAACATCCTCTTAATATCCTAATACATCTTAGTGGCACCTGGGTGCACACTCAGTCCACTCCTAAGTCCTTCTTCAAGGATTAGCTTTCTAAGCTCTGGACCGTCTGGTATACAGACTCTATATTTGAACCTAAAAATTCCACCACTTCCATCCTAAAAGCTAAGGTTTCTACCATGAGCGAGCAACTCTCTCTGGTCTAAGAGAAACCGGTCTATCTTTTGACCCTCTCTAACCTGATCCATCAAACTATTGATAACCTTCAAGTTTCCAAGCCTAATGCTCTTAGGGGTAACTTCCCAAACTAAACTCAGATATCTAAACTCCTTAATCAGAGCCATCTCCCTAGACATCAAAGCTGAGACGTGCAAGGTTTTCCTAAAGCAGATCACTGGGTAGTGAAGTGATCTGGTGCATCGCACTTGCCGCATTTCATGGGCCTAGAGGCATTGGAGTTACCTCCCCTAGACCTACCATAAGAAAACTGTGGCTTCCTGCCACTCTGCTTGAAATCTCGGTCGGCTAGACAATAACGTTGCTTGTCCTTGTCCTTCTGCTCGGTCTTGCTACCATGGATATCTGAATTTCTGAAACTGGCAACCCTGGACTTGTAGGCATCCTCATAGATCCTACACTTGTTCGCCAAGGTTGGGAAGACTCCGATCTCCTGATAACTGATCACTTACTTGATCTCTCGACGAAGGCCATCCTAAAACTTGACACACTTTGACCGATCATCAACCATGACTTGATAAGGTGTGTAATATCTTGCCAGCTCCTTGAACTTAGTCGCATACTCGCCCACTGACATGTTTCCCAGCTTCAGCCCCAAGAATTCCATCTCCTTCTTGTCACGAACATCCACAGGAAAATACTTCTCCAAAAACCTATCTCTTAACATAGCCCACGTGATCATCATGCCCTCAGCCTGCATCCTCTGTCGGCAGTTCTCCCACCAGTGCTCAACCTCCTCGATGAGCATAAACGTGGCGAATATTGTAACACCCCCCTTGGGCATTACCTTGTGAACACGTGCGGAAATAAATTAAAAGGACATTTGCTTGTTGCTTTCGAAAATAATATTTTCTAGTCGTTCATCCTTACTCGAAAGAGGTGATAAAATTTTTTCTCTTCTATTTCATCCACAACAACATCGTTAAACACACACACACACACACACACACACACACACACACACACACACACACACACACACACACACACACACACACACATATATACACACCTATACCTCGTTATACATCTAAATTGCGCCATAAACCATTTCTACAACAAGACCTTTATAACTATAGGTCATTTCAAAGTAAACAACATAAGCAAAATGAAAACATGATTGTAACATAGTGGTACGTCTCGAACCGCGACATCAAAAAGGATATAACTAGAATAGTCCTAAGCTGGTCGTCCTAACCATATATTACTAGAAAGATCCCCGTGGTTACCGTTATTGAGACACCCCGTTGTGCCCCATTGTATTATTAAATTAAAACCTTAATATTTATTTACTCAATCGCTCGCTTATCGTTGAAAATACGTAGAAATTAAAACTTAATTAATAATTATATAACTTATGCAGATATAAAACATACCAAAACTATAATACATAAACACACACCTGTTTATTTATTACATTCCAAAGGCACTGTTAAGGGTACCCTCTCAGTAGGATCCCTCACAGGCATAAACTTCACTACAGACATACTTAGCGGAAATATAAATACTCTTTAGACACATAGGCCATAATGTCTATACTCTATTCACCTTCAATAACAGCTCGACCTCCAGCATCTGGTTCGTCAGGAGTTCCATCTAACTCCTCAGCAATTAGTTCCTCCATCGGGTCTTCCCGTACGATCATATCAGAAATAAAAAACAACACGCAGAAAGATATAGGGAATAAGAAACAGTTCTATCATCAAAAAGCGGAAAAGAGCAATAGTAAATTATACAGTAATTGTCACAGACACGCATCACTCAAAATCAACAATCATCCTCAATTCACTATATCATCCTCTACCCTCAGCCCATGCAACTAAAACTTTATACTGATGTGGCTATCTTCACTCTTGTCACATTAGTCAGTAGTCCAGAACTATTTAGGGTCAAAACTCGGTGCGCCACTATTCCCTAATCTCTCATAGGAAATAGTGCATCAGCACAATATGCGTCACTATTGCCCCCATTGGAAATAGTACATAAGCACATAATAAATAATAACTCGGTGCGCCCCTATTCCCTTGCTTCTCATAGGAAATAGTGCATAAGCACGATATGCGTCACTATTGCCCCCATTGGAAATAGCACATAAGCACATAATAAATAATAACTCGGTGCGCCCCTATTCCCTTGCCTCTCATAGGAAATAGTGCATAAGCACGATAAGCGTCACTATTCCCCCATTTGAAATAGCACATAAGCATAAAAGACCTTTTAATTCGGTGCGCCACTATTCCCTAATCTCTCATAGGAAATAGCGCATAAGCATGGTATGATTCTCACTGACTTTTATCAATAGCAACCTAGTACCTCAAGCTTTTCCTCACAACCTCCACTTACATTCTATATCACATCACTTCTATAAAATAATAGCGAGGCACCTCTAATTCATATTCAAAACTCTCACCCAAAACTTATCTCCCGAACAACATATATCTTTACTTAAAATCATCTAAGCATAGGATTAAACCCAGCCAGATCATGCATAACACATTAATCAATAGAATATTCAAATATCTCAATATCATATACAGCAATTTATCACAACCAACTCATAATAATCAAACCAAATAAATAACAAAGTCAAACTCTGTCACGGCCAGGCCGTGATAGCCATCACGGTCGTGACAGACATCAAAGGCAAGAATTCTACAAAACAGAACTTGTCACGGCCTGGCCATGACACCATCACGGCCGTGACAGACAACAAACATCCTCAATATCTTAAATATTGAAACACCGAAATAATACGTCACATGCAGATGGAATACCTCAACCAGCGTATCAGAGTAAATTTGATAACAATAAATCAAACATCCACAAATATTTAAAATCAACTTAATGTCGATAAACCTACAATCCCCGAATCGCCATTGGTTTTACAGAAAAGGTTTCCAATGGGATTTTGGTCTTGTCGATTACTCGGCTACAAGTAGGGTTTAGGTCGCCCTACACAATTATCATATAATCTACTACTTATCGATTCCGACGATAGGTTGATTCTTTTCGCCACCTGAGTTATCACCGGAAACACGTACATGACGATCCTCGTTATCCCGCCACGAGTTAACAGAACCACCTTCAACCAAACAACATAACTATAATTAATCAACTAACAACCATATATGACACTTTAGGGCTAGGTTCGGCCAAGACTTAGAAAATAGGTTTAGGATTATCTTCTTAATGCCATCTTTTGGATCCTAGTTACTACAGTCTTAACTAACATAGATTACTTATTACAAGAATAAAATTTGAAACAAAATCCTCTAACCTTTAGGGTTAGGGTTTCGGTCAACATAGAGATTTTAAGTAAGGCTTTTCATTTTAATAAACTCATCATGGATTAGAGTGTGTAGGCATACATGTCATATGGAATACATGATCATACATGACAACACATGAACAAAACTCTACCAAACCTATTCTAATAGATTCGGCCCAGTCCAGAAATCAAGGAAGGAAATTTCTCATGACCATATGCTTCTAGATGATGAAAATAGAGATGATTATAAGATCATAGCAATTGGTTTCATGTCAAAAGGATCTTTCTAGAATTAATTATGAATTTTTGAAGAAAGCTTCAAGAACTTTGACTCATATGAAGAACATGATGAACACAAGCATAAATCCATAAAAGTTGTTAATAGAAAAGCTTAAAATAGCAAGATTAAGAGAGAGATTCCTCACCTTGGAATAAAAAGATTTATTCAAGAACTTAAAGAACAATGATGATCTTAACAAGAACACTAAGGAGTTCTTTATGTTTTATGGGGAAATAACTTGAGATGTGAAATAGAAATTGTTTAGACCATATAGATAAGTGAAAATATGATCTTATAAGATCAAAACAAGGTTTGGATGGTTATATATGGGTATGGGCCGAATTTGAAGGAGAGAAAGGATGAACTTGAAAGTTCATGGATTCAAGAACAAAATGGATTAAGTGATGGTTATTGATCTAAGGAACAAGTTTCATGAATGAAGAATCATGATATTATGTTTCTAAGTTAGAGAAAATTGATGAGTAAGTGAAGAACAAATGAAGAACAAGTGAAGAACTTGTGAGAGAAAAATGAAGAACTTGAAGTTTTGAGAGAGACAAAACGATGAAGTTGGAAAATGAAACAAAATGGTTCAAGTGTGGATGGTGGGCACGGTTTAGAGGTGGGTGTGAGGAGAAAACATGTGGTTCAATGTGATAAAAGAACCATGGTTGAGTTTATTTGATCAAGGTTAAGTTAGAGAATAATATAATAACTTAACTATAGTTAATAGTAACCTAACTAGGGTTTAGTTGTAATCATGGTTAATAAAATATGTGGTCATAAATTTGAAGATATGTGGCTGCCTCCTACACCACATATTAGGGAGAAGATATTTTGTGTTGCAAATCATGGTTAATTAAGCTTGGTTTTCTAAGTGTTCTTGAGAAGTTTAGAGAGAAAGATAAAGATGATGAAGATTTAGAGCAGTTTTGGTAATTTGGACATATCTCCCAATATACTTGTCCATTTTTGATGATCTTTATGTCGTTGGAAAGAAGAGAGAAAGATGAACAACTTTCATGTAGAAAGTTTTCCGAGATTAAGAACAGATAAGAGTCATAATTTCGTGGCAGTTTCGGGATAATGATGAGAGTGTGACTTTGCCTATGACTCATCCACTTAACATCAATGCTCATTTATGGCTAGGAAAAAGTGGTGTCCAAATGCTTGGAATGGAGGAGGAAACCGTGTGGATTGGGGGTAATTTGGTCCAAATTCTCAATGGCATGGCTTGAAATATTCATGAAGAGCCAAGGGTAAAATTGTCATTTCCATGCAAAAGATTCCTCTGTCATAAATGCGCTATTATGGCCATTATGACACGGATAAGCTCGTCATAAATGCCCGTCAAGTCGATCAAATCCATCACCTCAGCCCCGTTGCTGACTCCTTGGTTCATCTGGCGCAGGCTTTTCCTATAGATAATCTCGACATATACGCCCGCAAAAAATATAATATTTTAATTTTTTTTACCAAAATTTTCAAAACTTCCAGTATCGTAGCAAATACGATAAAAACATTTTTCATCTCGTTCAAGAATTAAAATTAGGTTTTCTGAGCAGTATAAATATACTGTCAGTGAAAATAGCAGGCCGGGATTCGCCCGTCGTTTCAACCTAAATTTTAATCGTAGCTTCCTACATTCAAGTAGGATTGAGTGATGAACTCCGTTTATTTAACATAATTTTCTAATACTCATATAAATATATACAAATAATCGTTCGCAATTCGATTATTTTGAAACAGTGAAAATCGGGGTGTTACAGTTATTGTCAACGTTCTCTTCAAAGATCAGTACTAACATCTCCAATGAATCCGGGAACTGCTCGACAACGTCTATATTTGCATCCCACGGTTCAACATCAAAAAAAACCCAGATATAATGCAAGGGTGAGATGCCAATATATGAGTTTATAACGATAACCATATCCGCGACACACGAAAAACAACAAATACATGTATTTATAACGTTTAAAAGAAAACAAACCACATAGTTAATCATTGGGATTCATATCCGACAGTCATCGTCACTTTAAAAAAATGCATGACACTTCAACATTCAATGTCTAACTTTTTATACTTAATCTCCGGAGATCCCAACTTCAATTTAAATGAGTTGATCAAGTGCGGTTGCGAAATAAGGCACAACGTCACGTCAATTTTCCATGATACTATTGTCCAACTCGAGGCACAATGATCAACATCACATGGTTTCATTGTCCATCAATGCATAATGTACAACGTCACATGATACCTTATCTATCAAGGTCTCACGACACAATGTCAGGCACGTCTGTCACAAATGCAAATGTAAAACATTTTATTCTCGTCATTTTCTTTTTGTTGATTATGTTCTTGTCGAATCTCAAAGGCTCACGACCATTCATAAATTTCAACGTTTAGATTTTTCACCATCATATACAGGACACGAAGTCCGAGTGTTCAATCACAAAGCATCAGACCGATGCCTCAGTCTTAGGTTTGTGGTTGTATAAAATAACATTCACCGCCAACAACAGCAATACAGTTTTATAGGACACAAAGTCCAAAACAACGTAATACAGATCAATGATCTACATGCTTTTATCATAGAACACTAGAATCCCGACGTCTCGACTACTAGGTTCACGTTTTCAACGTCAACATCATTTTTCGTTTGGTGAAACACAAATACAAAATAAAATTTTTGAAACTTATCCAAGTTAACCAGAATTATTTATAAGGAGTCAAACTCTTTTGTAGAAATTCATTTACGTTGCAAATTCATTTTGTAAAACGTAAAATCATCGTGAAATTCATTTTTTTATTTTAACTTATATTTTTTTCTTGGAATCTCTTTCCAAAGAAAATGTAATTTCCTTAAATTAATCATTCTTAACTTATTTCTATCCAAAGAAAAAATCGTTTTCCATCATCTTACTGTAAAAATCCATTTTCTAAGTTACCCGTCTTTTAAAATTAAATTATATTCCAATTCTAAAAACTTTTCCTCTTATAAAAAGTTTATTTTTTTTCCACATCAACTTTTAAATTATTTTCGAAACTTAATTTTTTAAAATAACTTTTTATTTTATTGTTGAATTTATTTCGCAAAGATTAATGTAACTTAAAAATTTTAACAGTTTCACCCTCAATGTTACTCATAGACTAATCTTTCACCGTAAAATCATTAAATAATATTATTTTCAACTTGTTCTCATTTTCCCAAATTTAAAATAGTTAAAATTCCACATCAAGCTTATTAAAGCTTTTGTCTCAATTACTTAATTGAGCACTGACCACTGACAGGCTTCTCAATCAACATTCAACAACTGTAAAATTTTCACATCACAGTTATAACAGATATCACAGTTATAACATGCATCAAAGCTATACCAAATATTTGCAGATATACAAATAAAAGCAAATAAAACAACCACATAAAATAAACAACTATGTAAAATAATTAAACAACCACAATGAAACAAAAATTAATTTAACATACCAACAACTGAAAGCACATGGCTATCGGAGAAACTCCTCATATAACTCCCCTTACCTCTTGAAGTTTCCAAATTTCTTTCTCGGAATGATTCTCCGATTCGTTTCCAGTTTCCTCCATGAAACTCAGAATCAATCAAACACAATTTAACCCGTCACACAAAACACAACCAAAATTAACAAAATGACATAAATCAAACAACAAAACCCTCTAATTCCTAAAACTATGGTTCGGCCTTCTCAGAATAATTATGCTAGGGTCTTCAAAATTTCGTAAACTCTTGGATTAATGATCCTTAACTGCTAGAAAGACTAAAACCATTATCATGAATCAAACTTTAGAACAAAAACCTTCTAACTCACATGAGCTAGGGTTCGGCCTCCACAAGAAAAATAGGCTATAAATTTTATTTGATTTTTATCTCATGGATTCAACAAGCATAGATAGTATAGAGATGAAATCAAGTGTCACGTGATTAAAATTGAAGCAAAACCCATTCACACGAAAACCTAGGGTTTTGGCCTTCGATAGAAAATTAGGGAGGAAATTTCTTTTGGTTTCATGCTTCTAGATAATAAATATAGGCATAATAGAGATTTCATAGAAATTGATTTCATGTCAAAAGGATTTTTCTACAATTTTCTAGAATTATTTGTAGAATAGATATAGAAATTGGAAAATGGTGTTCATGTCAAGAAAATTATGAAATGAATGAAGATGGAAGACAAGAATGATCAAAGAGAGGAAGGTATACCTCTTGGATAATGAACAAGTGAAGAAATGATCAAGTTTCTTCGAGAACAAATCAATGGAGTTTTTCGAAGTTTTTGAGAGAAAATAGCTTTGTTTTCAAAGGAAGAAGATGAAATGCATCATGAAATTTGTGTAAATATGTGGTTAAGGAGGTGGAGCCGTGGAGTGTAGAGAATTTAAGCCCAAAATTAGTTTATAGCACATTTGAGAAAATTGATAGAAAACTGGGGACAATTTGGACAATTCATTAGGAAAATATCTAGATATTTAAAACTTGCCATTAATGCACCATAATTGCTAGGTGGGTCACCCCTGTGACTCGCTATCTTAGGTGGCAAGATGTCCCATCATCTGGTGTTGGATTTTGTCTCAGCGCATCCGTTCTCGACTTCGTCGATTCCCCGTTTATTGATAATGTGTCCAAATAAGTATAATAACTTATTTATTTTGAAAATTTTCAAAATAACAAATATTGTTAAAAATATGATTTAAACCTAAACCGCATCATTCACGAGTCAAAATTAGGTTTTCTAATCAATAAAATCTTACTGTCAATGAAATCCCAGACCAGGTTCCTTCTGAATTTTTAACCCAAAAATTTAATTTTAACCTTCTACTATTTAGTAGAGTCTAAACATGACTTTGGTTTATCCATAATTATTTTCTAAGTCTCGGATATATATATATATATATATATATATATATATATATATATATATATATATATATATATTGATATCGAAGTACAGTAAAAATCGGGGTGTTACATTACCACCCCACCAAAAAACAATTCCGTCCTAGAAATTTAGTGACTCAAAACTATACAGTATTTTCTTAATCCCAAGGTCTTACTCTCGTAGGAAAGTATATAGAAGAACTTTGTCAATCTGAAAAGAATACAGGAATATCCAGTATGTATAGAAGATTCTTTAATAGGTTCGTTAGTGTAAAAATGCATAGCTAATACATGTTTACAACCATGACTCTAATAAAGTTCCTTCTTTCACAAGAATTCCCAGTGGATTAGGAACTCACAAAACGAATAGTTCCTAACCTTAGGAGGATTTATTCTTTGGACAAGGGATTTACAAAACGACAATTTAAAAATGACAACAGTCAGCCAAAATTCAGACGGAATCACATCTACCAAAAATAAAGGTGACTAGAGTAATTTCCCTAAAAAAACTTCTCTTATCAAAGTGTCTATCATGAACAACAATAGGATAATTCAAACCTATAGAATTTACAAGTGAGAAAGAGATGTATGCAACTGAGTGTTGCATGATGAGCCTATGTGGAAAAAGAATATGAGCCTGAGTGGCTAAGTATAATTCTCATGAAGACTTGATAAGAACGATTGTGTTGATGTTGGTTGTGCATACATATATACACTTGCATGTCCTGCATTGGATTGCGATACCGTAGTGATCTGCGAAGTGGCCACCTAAAATGATGGTGTGTCAAGTACCGCAACTGGGTTGTGATGCTGCATAGGAAGCGATGTCGTAGTTTTGAGTCTCGGTCACCTAAAACGGCATGAGCCGTGTGCCTACAGCCTCGGCTGCATGTGATGGCGTGAGCCATGTCTCCCGTGTCATGTCTCGAAAATTACAGTAATGTAACATTGTAATTAATTATTTAATAAAGAATTTAAGTTTAGATATTAAGGATTTTATTATCCAAGTAAAAATGCATAGACCCGGAAGATGGTAAATTAAATCAATTCGCCCAATTTTATTAGCACCCGATTAGTGGTGGATAATAACCGTCAAACCATGAGGGATAAAATAAATACAAGTATTGGAAGGAAGTGTAATTGTGGTGTTAGAAATTAAAGGAAAATACTAGTGGAAAATAGAAAAGAAATTGATGAGTGACATGTGTCAACAAGTAGTGAAGAAATAAAAATGGGTTCAAATTCTAACAAGGAGAAGTACAAGGACTAATACCAAAAAGAGGAGGGATTTAATTACAAAATAAGGAAGAGTCCATGGATTTAAGTACAAAAATATTAAGGACTTTATTGTCTGTAAAAATATGAGGACCGTATGGCGGAGTATTTTGTTCGTCCAATTTTAATTAAAACCGGTTCAAGTACAATATGGCGCATTGAGTCATAATAATTTATAAGGGACCAATATTATTAGGGATGATTAAAATAATTAGAGATGGGTATTCTAATTATTTGATTGGTCGAAAATCTAAAAGGATTACATTACAAGCCAATCATAAATCAACTAAATGCCACCTAGACTAAGCGTGGGGAGGCCAGCGCTCAAGCGTTGGGGCGCTCGAGCATGGGGAGGCCAGAGCTCAAGCGTTGGGGCACTCGAGCGCTGGGTTACTAGTGCTGGAGCGTTGGGATGCTGACTCATAAAAATAAAAAGGGCCCAAGTGAATTCACCCGAGCCATTTGAAACAGAAATAGAGAGCTGGTCCTAGAGAGAAACCAGAGAACATAAAACCAGAGAGAGAGAGAGAGAGAGAGAGAGAGAGAGAGAGAGAGAGAGAGAGAGAGAGAGCTAGAGAGAGAGGAAGGCTACTAAAAAGCCATAAACAACCATTGTTGAGAGTTTTGAAGCTGGAACAGCTTCTGTGAAATCATCACCTCACCTTTTTCCACCGTTGGATTGTGTTCAAATTTGATATGGAGGATCTGGACTAGTATTTCTTCATATCCAGCGGCTATAATTTCTGTATAACCCTCCTAGTGTGAGTTATTCAGCTCAGAAGTTGGAGAGAAACTCAATCGGTGTAGCTCCTGACCAGTCACCTTGGAAGGTTCATCCTAGGCTCGTTCACCGTTGGATCGAGCTGAAATTTTTGGAGAAGGTAAAGGAAAGGTAGCTCTTAATTCTCACCATTCAAATTTGTAAATAAATGTCTGGATTGTGAGATATAGAGCCAAAACACTGGTGGATTTTGTGGTGTTTGTTGCCGATTTTAAGTTCCTTACAATGTGTCGTTCACAATGTATTTTCTTAGGTGGAATTTCGGAGACTGAGGGGCCTTAGTCGATGGGAGGCAGATTCGAGACAAGTTGAGGAGTGGTTTCGTAACGTTCCGGGGGTCGTACGACTTTCAGGTGGGGGAAAGGAACTATTTAACGTCGGAAATTGTGCGTTTGCATTTAATTCGATAATGGCGTAGGGAGACATAAACCCTACATGTGAGCGAGTAACGGACAATTTCCATATCACATTGGGGACTACCTAGTGGTACCAATGATAATATTGAAATTGTTCGTTTATCATCGTTACAATAAATATATATATTTTATTTTATTTATTATTTGACGATTGCCTGCTTGACTTGTTTGACTGGTTGAATTGAATTTGGTAATTGATGGATGATATTACGAATGTTGGAATTATTTTTGAATGTGTTTATATTTATTATTATTATATTTTAGCAATGATTATTATTTTGGAAATGATGATAAGAATGTAATTATGATATTATGACATGATGGTAATGATGATGATTTTGATGATATGATGATTTGATGTATTGAGTGTTATGATTATGGTTAGAGGTTGAGTAAGTGATAAGTTATGTTGAGACATGATGATGTATTGGGGAATTCATATTATATGTACTAGCAGCATAACCGAGATGATTATTGTGATATGATGATAATGACATTGATGAGATGAAATTGTTATTGAGGTTGTTATCTATGAGATTATAATGAGCGGTTATGGCACTAGGGGGTGACCCGAAACATGGTATGTGATATGGTTGACCTGAAACATGGACGTTCCCGAGGTTTAGGCTAACGGCGGACAGTCCCAGGCATTATTTCATTTTAGTTGCAGCTATAGTTCATGTGTTGCATGAGCATCCTGGCCGTGGTTCAGAGGTGTGCACCGGAATGTGCAGCTATAGTGCCATTGTTTTTCATGGGCATCCTCCATCCGCGGACGAGGGTGTGCGTCGGGTCCTCTAGGACGTGTCGATTGTGGATATCCGGATATGGGTGATACCTGATGAGATGATTCATACAACATTACATTGCATCATGATGGAGGGTAGAGGAAAAATCTTATAAGTGGATCGAGGATGATTTGTGTTATATATATATATATATATATATATATATATATATATATATATATATATATTTATATATATATATATCTATATATATATATGACACGGATAAACCCCTTTCTTTTTATCAATATGTTTTAATTGATACTAAATCAATTGAAATAACCCAAAATGTCAATGAAAATGCCCCAGATATAATTGCATACTACCAATGCAAAATCTTAAAGGTCCTCACTCTTTCTGATTGGGGCCAAAGCCCAATAAAGCCAAAAAGATTCTCACGGGTATTTGACCCACCAGTTTATAATTATTGGGATTATCAAAAAGCTTGGGATTATGTTTTGTTCCAGCCAAATTCCCGCCACTCTTGGTATTTCAATATTATCAGTAACCAAACCAGATTTTCCAAACTGGTTTATGGAATGGTTTTAGGAGTACGGTTTATCCGCTGAAATTCTCCCATATTCTCCCTATCAAAACCGGGAACACCGGGACCACCAGGCTTACCAACGGATTTACTACCCACCCTTGGGCTTTACGACCGGGAACACCCTTCAGGCTGACCAACGCTGCAAGAAAGGACAACTCAAAACCAATATAGGTACCAGAGCACTAAGGCTCTGATACTATGGTGCCACTCTGGATCATCTCAAGAATCAGTATTAGAAATAAAACAGTTGAAATAAAGAAAATCAGAGTATAACTGAAAGTATCATAATGAAAATATTTGATTTTAATTCAAAATACTTTAAGGAAATTACATCAGAGTATTACAAATTATTTGAAGAGACTTACAAACAGGGCTCTTCAATGTAACCTTGCTTTTAAAAAAGCTTCAACACTACAAGATTACAAAGAAAACTTGATTAGTAACTTAGAGCGAGG
Source organism: Sophora flavescens (assembly GCA_030762895.1). Taxonomy (NCBI): domain Eukaryota; kingdom Viridiplantae; phylum Streptophyta; class Magnoliopsida; order Fabales; family Fabaceae; genus Sophora; species Sophora flavescens. Next base: position 262,311,905 of record CM061063.1, read on the forward strand.
TTCAAAGTCTGCCTATTTCTGTCTTGAAGTCTTCAATTTATAGAAGCATGAAGCCTTCGAAGAGAAGCGGACTTGAAAATTTTTGAAATCCGAAAAGCAGGTACTGTAGAACTTTTGACTTCTAAATCCTGCTTTTACTGTTGATAATTGATTCTTGTCTACCACCAAGATTTGTTGGTACAACAAGACAAACAAATTTTCTTTTTCTTTATTTGAGTGGATATTTGAGTGGGAGTTGTCGGCCATCTACTTAACTCCAAAGGAGAGATGCGACAAACACCAATATTCTGATGAATTATTGATCAAAGAATCCTATATCTGGGTCATTATTTTCCAGATAAGGATTATATTCAAATTCTTCAATTATTGGTTCTTCTTCTTCATTATCTGACCCAACTGATGAAAGTGCTTCCAACAATAATTTCTTGAGCTCCGCAGGAGAGGAAGCATTAACATTTATTGAATAGGGGGATAATGGCTGAGATGAACCCGCTACTTCTTTCCCTTTTATTTGAGGAGAGGGAGATTTTGGAGGATCAATGGACGAAGGAAGCCTTCTTTTTTGCAGTCCAAATTTCTTCCAAGTTTCAAACTTATCTTCAACAATTTTTTCATTGAATTTTCTCCACCAGGAGACAGTATTTACTGAACAAATGAATTTTGGAAACGGTTTGGGCAAATTATTATGATATTCATAGTTAAAATTCAACAACCATGCAATCCCGAACTGTGCACAGAAGTGTAGTAATTTTGCAAAAATGGGTACTTTTGGAGTTAATGTTTTATATTCAAGGTAAATTTGATAGAGAGAATTTGGGAGAATTTCAGTGGATAAACCATACTCCCAAAACCATTCCATAAACCAGTTTGGAAATCTGGTTTGGTTACTGATAATATTGAAATACCAAGAGTGGCGGGGATTTGGCTGGAACAAAACATAATCCCAAGCTTTTTGATAATCCCAATAATTATAAACTGGTGGGTCAAATACCCGTGAGAATCTTTTTGGCTTTATTGGGCTTTGGCCCCAATCAGAAAGAGTGAGGACCTTTAAGATTTTGCATTGGGAGTATGCAATTATATGTGGGGAATTTTCATTGACATTTTGGGTTATTTCAATTGATTTAGTATCAATTAAAACATATTGATAAAAAGAAATGGGTTTATCCGTGCCGTAAACAGGGATCCAACCAAAATCTTTTGGTATTAATTGTTTCAACAAATCCCAAGGCTCATGATCATTGGGGTCACCCATATCTTGTTCTAAAAGTGCATGCCTTGTGCAACATGGCTTTGTTTTGAAAGTGAGGGACTCTCTTTGGACAATTGATTTATTTGGTTGCTCTTCACTCAAAGGGGAATATTTATTTGGAGTTTGAATTGGAGTATTTGAGGGGCTTGATTTTGAAAGGCTTTTTTGGGCTATTTGTGATGCCGAAGGGGCAAAAGAATCAACAGTTAATTGTCTTGATTTACTTGAAGAGGGGGAGGCCCCACCTCGGACAGACCCACCTCGGGCCTTGGATGCCATTATAAATCTTTTTCCTGCAAAAATTCCCTGGTTAGATAATCAGGGATTAAATTATTTTCTCCTTTTAAATATTCTATTTCAAAATCAAAACAACTTAATAAACTTTGCCATCTGGCAAAAATATGTTTGGATACCAAATTTTTAACATCTTTTTCCAAAACATCTTTTGCTGCTTTACAATCAATTCAAAGTAAAAATCTTTTGTTAAACAAATCATCTTGAAATTTAGTAATACATAGTACTATAGATAAAATTTCTTTTTTAATAGTACTATATTTTTCTTGGGAAGAGATCCAAAGACCAGAGTGATATCTGACAATTTGCTCAACTTTTGACCCTGGAAGGATCTGGAGTAGGATACCACCATATCCTTTATCTGAAGCATCTGTCTGAACTATTAGACTTGCTTCGGGATGTGGAATACCTAAACAAGGAAGAGACTTAACATCATTCTTAATTTCTGAGACTAAATTGGACAATTCAGAAGACCATGGTTTAGGATTTTTGGTTTTCCTAAGCCTAGAATAAAGGGGTTTACACTTTATCTTAATGTTTGGAATAAATTCAGAGACATAATTCAAACATCCTAAAATTCTTTGTAATTGCATTTTATCTGTTAATTCATTTGGAAAATTGTCAGCAAAAGCAATGCTTCTACTAATTGGGGTTATTGTTCCTTGAAATATTTCATGACCCAAAAATCTTATTTTTGTTTGAAATAATTTTGTTTTCTTGGCAGATAAAGCCATGCCATTTCTTTTTATTGTTTCTTTAAAAATATTTAAGTGTTTAAAATGTTGCTCTAATGATTGGGAAAATATTAAAATATCATCAATGTAGATAAGAGTGAACTCAGAATGAGAATTTAGAATATCATTCATAATATGTTGAAATTCTGAAGGAGCATTTTTTAATCCCAAAGGCATTACATTCCATTCATAATGACAAAGAGGGACTGTAAAAGCCGTTTTGTATTTATCTTCTTCTTTTAATTTTATTTGATAATAACCTGACTTCAAATCAAATTTTGAAAAGATAATTCCATTATGTAATCTTCGAATAAGACCCTTTTTATTTGGAACTGGATAACGAATCCATCTTAAAACTTTATTTAATGGCTTATAATTTATTACCATTCTTGGTTTCAACTTCTTGAGTTTCTAATTCTTTATATTTTTCGAGCATTGCAAGCTTTATTTGTGGGTCCTCAATTTGACCTACCAAGTCAAGAAGGACACGAGATTCTTTAGAGATTACATTGATTGTGAATTTACAATCACAATTATCTCCCAAACAACCACATCTTAAACATCCAACATCGGAATCAGAAGATGTTTCTTGATTCTGATAAATTATCTCTTGTTCATCCTCAGAAGATGAATCAATAGAGGATTCAGTTTCGTTGAGATTTTTTTTTTCAATTTGCTCTTTAATATCTTCATCCATTTTAAGTTTTTTGATCTTTTGCTTAACCCTGCAATCTCTTGCCATGTGCCCTACACGACCAGATTTATAACAAATTATATTTTTCTTAAAATTTTTATTATAAGATTTGTTTTGGGGTTTTCCTTTATTAAAAGTTTTAATGGGTTTTTACATTGGTGCTTTTTTATTATATCTTTTATAACTTCTAAACTTCTGAGGTTTTACTTTTCTTTGTTTAGAAGGAGGAGTTAATTTTTCATAACCGAATTGTTCACAAAAATTACCTAACTCTTTATTATTAGTTTTACTTCCAAATTTAGTTTGCCTATGCATTTTAATATCAGTGCAAAATTGTAATCCAGTTTTATTTATTATTGATATTATTCTTCCATAAGTTAATTCTTCTAAAGGAGTACTAGGGTACTCAAGTTTTATTTGAGATCTAACTTTTTGAGAAAAGTTCTTGGGAAGACCAGCAATAAATCTGTCTTTCCAATAAGCTTCTCTACAATCTGTTCTTGTATAAATTTTTGTTAAAAAATTATCTTTATACCATCTAAATTCTCCAAGTGTTGGACAATATAGATTATTAAGAATTTCTAGGGACCTATCTGCAAAAGTATTTGTATCACCAATGAATGCTTCAGATATTGCAAATATTAAAGCTTCTACCTGTTGATCTACAACATATTGAGTAGGTTGACCTTGTTCATTATTTCTAGTTTCAGTTTTTGTAAAAGAGAGGACAGATTGTCTATCTGTTTCTCTTAAATTATTATCCCACCATCCTTTTAGGCTTCCAGTAAATCCTTGAATTAATATTTTAACAGTGCTTAAAGCATTGTTTTTTCTTGCTCTATAGGCAGTAGCTGCCATTGACATTTCTTCATGTTTTCTCATTATTTGATGTTTTGAGAAACCATCGATATTCCATTCGACAATTCCTTCACCAGTATATTGGGACGCATTATCTAACATATTGTCTTCAAATTGTATATAAGGCAAAGTGGGCTTGTGATAATAATTTCTTGATGTGGGGTATGTTCTTGAAGTAATTTTTTTTAATACCGATTCTTGAGATGATCCACAGTGGCACTCTGGTATCAGAGCCTTACTGCTCTGGTACCTATATCGGTTTTGAGTTGTCCTTTCTTGCATCGTTGGTCAGCCTGAAGGGTGTTCCCGGTCGTAAAGCCCAAGGGTGGGTAGTAAATCCGTTGGTAAGCCCGGTGGTCCCGGTGTTAGTAAGGTAACCCTGTTTCCATTATAGGTACTAGAACATTAGGGTTAGGTTATCATGTCTAGCCTTCTGAAAATGATTTCAAGAAAAGGTAAGGAAAAAATAGAAGAATTAGGTGAATCAAGTAATAGTGAAAGTCTTAATTCATCTTTAATTAATGAACAACAAATAATTTTGCCTGATATAGAACAGAAACTTCATAATTGGAGTATTCCTCCATTAAATGTTTCTGAAATATATAAGACAAAATTAATGGATAAATTTAATACTGATTTCATAATTAAAACTGCTGAATATACAATTAAAGTTGACAAAACTCAAGTTAGTTTAAATCTCTTGAATCTTTCTATCTTAAAAGAACACAAACAAAAATACAAGTTTTTTCATATTGGTTTAATTCAAGTTACTATTAAACCTTTACACAGATTAGGCATAGACACATGTGTGTGTGTATGTCTAAGAGATATTCGACCTGCCAAGTTTGAGGATCAAATACTTTCAATAATTGAGACCAATCTTCATGATGGTCCAACCTTTTTCAATAATTTTCCATATTACGCAATGTCACTTGAAAGTCTGGGAAAAAATAAACATAATATAAAATTGGATGATAAAATAAAAGAAGGAATTTGGAATCCCAATTCCTATCCAATGGCAGTAATATACAAAATATATTACAAGGCCATGAAAACAAATATTTCTCCAAAAGCTTTAAATATTTCTTCAAAAGAAGATACGTTGTTGTTACAAGTAAATCTTGAAAAATCAAATGCTGTAACACCTAGGAGCTCAATCATAATGAAGTCTCTAGGAACCTTGATTGGAATTTGCAAGAGATTCTGCTTCCTGAGGAGCCAGAACCTTCTCAAATGACAATACCAGTTGAGTATGCATCTGGTAATGTTTCAATTAGTTTTGGTCCATTTAGTAGAAGTAATTCTACTAGATCTTTCAGGATTCCTGAAGGATCAAGGCAATCTAATACAAATAATTCAAGAAGATCAGTGGATTCTTTTCATTCTTTAAGATTGGCAGGAGTAAGAGATCATCCTGTTACTCCCCAGCCTGAATATATGGTTGAAGTTCAACCTGCAACTAAGAGAGTCTTCGACTCTATCTGAAATAAATCAAAGTTTTGAAACCTCAAATCAAGTTTTTGTAATAACAAAATTTTACATTGATCGTCAGAAGCTACAGTAAGAATTCCTAAAACCTGAATATGAAGATAAACGAAAATGGTGTTTCTCAACATTTTCTCAACTTGAAATAAGGCAATATAGGTAATCCTATTTTGCTTATTTAGAGGAGGTAGAGGATGACACTATTCCCTACTTCGAATGGTTTGAAAATTACTGTTTCAAAAATTTAGAGTTAAATACTTTAAACTCTACAAAGAAAATTTGGAAAACAACTAAAGGAAAAGAAGTTATTTCTGTAATTTCTCCTTTAGAAGAAATTACTTTTCCAAATATTGATAATATTGAAATAACATCATCTCCTTTTAAATCTATGAAAGAAGATTCTCAAACCTTAACTGTTCAAAATCCTACATGGAATGACATAAAAAATATTCAACATCAATTAAATTATACAAATCAACTTTTATATCAAGTTGCAAGCTCTTCGGAAGATAATGATTTACCTCAAAAAGACGTAACTTCTTCTAAAAAGTTAGGAAAATCATTAATAACGCCATATAAGTTTTCAGATTCCGAATTAAAAGAAATTAAGATTCGAAAAGAATCTAGTAATGAACTACTAGACAAAATTAATAAAAGGTTATCTTCATTAAAATTATCATCATCAAAATTGAATGTAATAAAAAATGAAGATATTCTAGAATTAGAAAAACAATTCAATGATACAAAAATTGTTGTAGTTAATAAAATAAAAAATACTTCAAGAACATACCCCACATCAAGAAACTATTATCACGGGCCCACTTTGCCTAATATACAATTTGAAGACAATATGTTAGATAATGTGTCCCAATATACTGGTGAAGGAATTATCGAATGGAATATCGATGGTTTCTCAGAACACAAATAATGAGAAAACATGAAGAAATGTCAATGGCAGCTACTGCCTATAGAGCAAGAAAAAACAATGCTTTAAGCACTGTTAAAATATTAATTGAAGGATTTACTGGAAGCCTAAAAGGATGGTGGGATAATAATTTAAGAGAAACAGATAGACAATCTGTCCTCTCTTTTACAAAAACTGAAACTAGAAATAATGAACAAGGTCAACCTACTCAATATGTTGTAGATCAACAGGTATAAGCTTTAATATTTGCAATATCTCAAGCATTCATTGGTGATACAAATACTTTTGCAGATAGGTCCCTAGAAATTCTTAATAATATATAGTTTCCAACACTTGGATAATTTAGATGGTATAAAGATAATTTTTTAACAAAAATTTATACAAGAACAGATTGTAGAGAAGCTTATTGGAAAGACAGATTTATTGCTGGTCTTCCCAAGAACTTTTCTCAAAAAGTTAGATCTCAAATTAAACTTGAGTACCCTAGTACTCCTTTAGAATAATTAACTTATGGAAGAATAATATCAATAATAAATAAAACTGGATTACAATTTTGCACTGATATTAAAATGCATAGGCAAGCTAAATTTGGAAGTAAAACTAATAATAAAGAGTTAGGTAATTTTTGTGAACAATTCGGTTATGAAAAATTAACTCCTCCTTCTAAACAAAGAAAAGTAAAACCTCAGAAGTTTAGAAGTTATAAAAGATATACTAAAAAAGCACCAATGTAAAAACCCATTAAAACTTTTAATAAAGGAAAACCCCAAAACAAATCTTATAATAAAAATTTTAAGAAAAATATAATTTGTTATAAATCTGGTCGTGTAGGGCACATGGCAAGAGATTGCAGGGTTAAGCAAAAGATCAAAAAACTTAAAATGGATGAAGATATTAAAGAACAAATTGAAAAAAAAAATCTCAACGAAACTGAATCCTCTATTGATTCATCTTCTGAGGATGAACAAGAGATAATTTATCAGAATCAAGAAACATCTTCTGATTCTGATGTTGGATGTTTAAGATGTGGTTGTTTGGGAGATAATTGTGATTGTAAATTCACAATCAATGTTATCTCTAAAGAATCTCGTGTCCTTCTTGACTTGGTAGGTCAAATTGAGGACCCACAAATAAAGCTTGCAATGCTCGAAAAATATAAAGAATTAGAAACTCAAGAAGTTGAAACCAAGAATGGTAATAAATTATAAGCCATTAAATAAAGTTTTAAGATGGATTCATTATCCACTTCCAAATAAAAAAGATCTTATTCGAAGATTACATAATGGAATTATCTTTTCAAAATTTGATTTGAAGTCAGGTTATTATCAAATAAAATTAAAAGAAGAAGATAAATTCAAAACGACTTTTACAGTCCCTCTTGGTCATTATGAATGGAATGTAATGCCTTTGGGATTAAAAAATGCTCCTTCATAATTTCAACATATTATGAATGATATTCTAAATCCTCATTCTGAGTTCACTCTTATCTACATTGATGATATTTTAATATTTTCCCAATCATTAGAGCAACATTTTAAACACTTAAATATTTTTAAAGAAACAATAAAAAGAAATGGCATGGCTTTATCTTCCAAGAAAACAAAATTATTTAAAACAAAATTAAGATATTTGGGTCATGAAATATTTCAAGGAACAATAACCCCAATTAGTAGAAGCATTGCTTTTGCTGACAATTTTCCAAATGAATTAACAGATAAAAAGCAATTACAAAGATTTTTAGGATGTTTGAATTATGTCTCTAAATTTATTCCAAACATTAGGATAAAGTGTAATCCCCTTTATTCTAGGCTTAGGAAAACAAAAAATCCTAAACCATGGTCTTCTGAATTGTCCAATTTAGTCTCAGAAATTAAGAATGATGTTAAGTCTCTTCCTTGTTTAGGTATTCGACATCCCGAAGCAAGTCTAATAGTTCAGACAGGTGCTTCAGATAAAGGATATGGTGGTATCCTACTCCAGATCCTTCCAGGGTCAAAAGTTGAGCAAATTGTCAGATATCACTCTTGTCTTTGGATCTCTTCCCAAGAAAAATATAGTACTATTAAAAAATAAATTTTATCTATAGTACTATGTATTACTAAATTTCAAGATGATTTGTTTAACAAAAGATTTTTACTTCGAATTTATTGTAGAGCAGCAAAAGATGTTTTGGAAAAAGATGTTAAAAATTTGGTATCCAAACATATTTTTGCCAGATGGCAAAGTTTATTAAGTTATTTTGATTTTGGAATAGAATATTTAAAAGGAGAAAATAATTTAATCCCTGATTATCTAACCAGGGAATTTTTGTAGGAAAAAGGTTTATAATGGCATCCAAGGCCCGAGGTGGGTCTGTCCGAGGTGGGGCCTCCCCCTCTTCGAGTAAATCAAGACAATTAACTGTTGATTCTTTTGCCCCTTCAGCATCACAAATAGCCCAAAAAAGCCTTTCAAAATCAAGCCCCTCAAATACTCCAATTCAAACTCCAGATAAATATTCCCCTTTGAGTGAAGAGCAACCAAATAAATCAATTGTCCAAAGAGAGCCCCTAACTTTCAAAACAAAGCCATGTTGAACAAGGCATGCACTTTTAGAACAAGAAATGGGTGAACCCAATGATCATGAGCCTTGGGATTTGTTGAAACAATTAATACCAAAAGATTTTGGTTGGATCCCTGTTTACGCCACGGATAAACCCCTTTCTTTTTATCAATATGTCTTAACTGATACTGAATCAATTGAAATAACCCAAAATGTCAATGAAAATGCCCCAGATATAATTGCATACTCCCAATGCAAAATCTTAAAGGTCCTCACTCTTTCTGATTGGGGCCAAAGCCCAATAAAGCCAAAAAGATTCTCACGGGTATTTGACCCACCAGTTTATAATTATTGGGATTATAAAAAAGCTTAGGATTATGTTTTGTTCCAGCCAAATCCCCGCCACTCTTGGTATTTCAATATTATCAGTAATCAAACCAGATTTCCAAACTGATTTATGGAATGGTTTCGGGAGTACGGTTTATCCGCTGAAATTCTCCTAAATTCTCTCTATCAAATTTACCTTGAATATAAAACATTAACTCCAAAAGTACCCATTTTTCCAAAATTACTACACTTTTGTGCACAGTTCGGGATTGCATGGTTGTTGAAATTTAACTATGAATATCATATTCATTTTCCCGAACCGTTTCCAAAATTCATTTGTTCAGTAAATACCGTCTCCTGGTGGAGAAAATTCAGTGAAAAAATTGTTGAAGATAAGTTTGAAACTTGGAAGAAATTTGGACTGCAAAAAAGAAGCCTTCCTTCGTCCATTGATCCTCCAAAATCTCCCCCTCCTCAAATAAAAGGGAAAGAAGTAACGGGTTCATCTAAGCCATTATCCCCCTATTCAATAAATGTTAATGCTTCCTCTCCTGCGGAGCTCAAGAAATTATTGTTGGAAGCACTTTCATCAGTTGGGGTCAAATAATGAAGAAGAAGAACCAATAATTGAAGAATTTGAATATAATCCTTATCTGGAAAATAATGACCCAGATATAGGATTCTTTGATCAATAATTCATCAGAATATTGGTGTTTGTCGCATCTCTCCTTTGGAGTTAAGTAGATGGCCGACAACTCCCACTCAAATATCCACTCAAATAAAGAAAAAGAAAAATTGTTTGTCTTGTTGTACCGGCAAATCTTGGTGGCAGACAAAAATAAATTATCAACGGTAAAAGCAGGATTCAGAAGTCAAAAGTTCTACTGTACCTGCTTTTCGTATTTCAAAAATTTTCAAGTCCGCTTCTCTTCGAAGGCTTCATGCTTCTATAAATTGAAGACTTCAAGACAGAAATAGGCAGACTTTGAACCTCGCTCTAAGTTACTAATCAAGTTTTCTTTATAATCTTGTAGTGTTGAAGCTTTTGTAAAAGCAAGGTTACATTGAATAGCCCTGTTTGTAAGTCTCTTCAAATAATTTGTAATACTCTGATGTAATTTCCTTAAAGTATTTTGAATTAAAATCAAATATTTTCATTATGATACTTTCAGTTATACTCTGATTTTCTTTATTTCAATTGTTTTATTTCTAATACTGATTCTTGAGATGATCCACAGTGGCACTCTGGTATGTATGTATGTATATATATATATATATATATATATATATATATATATATATATATATATATTCTTTGAGACGGATGTTTAGTGTGCTGTTATAGAATTAAATGTTTCTAAACCCTTTCCACGTTTGACGTTATATTGCTTCTTATCCCCTTTTCTTTTGATGTGTCCTTGTACATATATGTTTTGTATCTCAGATCCAAGTAGAGTAGATGGCACATTTGGATCATCCATGGATGACCCAGGATCCAGGGTTTCCCCTTTCGGGGACGTTTGAGGTCGAGTGCGTTGATCCAAATGGGTGGCTAGGGGACCCAGTCACTCCTTTTGTTGTATATATGGGTCTGATGTCCATCACTTCTGGGCTTGGACAGGGAGCACCCATAGGTTTCGTCGGTATGTTCCGTTTTGGCACACCCTTCCTTTCCCGATAGGTCAGTCGATAGACATATACCGCCGATGCCAGGCATGGCTCCCTTCCCCTTAATGGTACCCTTTGAGGTACTTGTACCAAGGCTCGTACTGGCACCTGCAACAGCACCAGCACCAGCACCAAAGCCTGAGTTGGAACCCATCCAGGAGGAGGACCCGATTGCTCCCGCTCAGGACCTGATACCCCTTCCAGAGGTACCGGCACCTCCAGAGGTCCGGGCCACTGTTTGAGTTTTCTCGGGTATCTACTAGACGGTTACATCCCCGAGATAGCAGGCTTTACAGACAGATGTTCCAAAGGCAGTCGGATATGAGCTCTTCCAGTGGGAGCGGAGGAGTGTCCGGACCTGCCGGACCATGGGATGCGGGCGAGGGTGGTAGTATATGATGGCTCGGGCCAGAGCCATCTGTTTAGGTGTGAGTGAGGTTTTATTGTATTTTGAAATGGAATGGGGTGTGGAGAGAATTGGTAAGGCATATTTCTTTAGATCTTTGATGTATTTTTGTTGATGTTATTAGTATGTACCCATTGGGATCCTATTGATGGGATTCCCGCTGTTGTATTGTATCAGGTTATGATGTGTATATGTTATGCATTTCTGTATATATGTTGTTTATATTTTAAGTTTTTAATTTTCCATTGTTTTTAATATATCCAGTTAACGATAATAACACGATTAGGTCCTAAATAATTTGGGTTTATTTAATGGGACTCCAGGGCGTCTTAGATATGATGACGAGATTGATGAGACGAAATTATTATTGAGGTTATCTATGAGATTGAGATGAGCGGTCAGGGAACTAGAGGGTGACCTGAAACATGGTCTATGATATGGTTGACCCGAAACATGGTCTGTGACATGGTTTACCTGAAACATGGTCTTTGGGGTCTATTCCTCGGAGGGAGAATTCTCGGGGTTTAGGCTAACGACGGACCGTCCCAGACATTATTTCATTTCAGTTGCAACTATAGTTCATACTTTGCATAAGTACCCTAACCATGGTTCAGTGGTGTGCACCGGATTATGCAACTATAGTGCCATTGCTTTGCATGGGCATCCTCCATCCGCGGAAGAGGGTGTGCGCCGGGGCCTCTGGTGACGTGGTCGTGATGGATATCCGGATATGTGGCCTATACCTGATGAGATGATTCATACAACATTTGCATTGCATCATGATGGAGGGTAGAGGAAAAATCTTAGGCGTGGATTGAGGATGGTAGTGCTACATATATACATTTGTATACTCATATATTTGGAGACGGGTGTTTAGTGTGTTGTAATAGAATTAAATGTTACTAAACCCTTTCCACGTTTGATGTTATATTGTTTCTTATCCCCTTTCTTTTGCTGTATATTTTGTTGCATATATGTTTTGTACCTCAGACCCAGACAGGACAGATGGCGCATTAAGATCATCCTCGGATGACTCAGGATCCGGGGTTTCCCTTCTCGGAGACCTTAGAGGTTGAATGCGTTGACCCTAACGGGTGGCTAGTGGACCCGATCACTCGTTTTATTGTACATACGAGTCTGATGTCCATCACTTTCAGACTTGGGTAGGGAGCTCCCATAGGTTTTGTCGGCACTTTCCGAGCTGGGATGGCCTTTCCTTTTCCTATTGGACAGCTAGATGGGCATATACCTTTTGATGCACTGGTACCAAGACCCATACCTGTACCTCCACCAGAGCCTGGAGTTGCCCCAGTCCCGAAGGATGAGGACCCCGCAGATCCAGTCTATGACCCGTTGCCCGTTCCTGAGCCCCCAGCACCACCCGAGATTAGGCCACTGGGTCAGAGTCCTCCCAGGTATCCTCCCGACGACTATCATCCAGAGATGCCAAGGATTACCGATGGCTGTTTCAGAGATCTACCACAAATAGGAGATCTTCCAGTTGCAGTGGAGGAGAGGCAGGTTCGTCGAGATCTCGAGGTTACAACATGGGTAGTAGTCTGTGATAACCTAGGCCAGGGCTATTCATGTAGGTGAATATGTGAGGCTTTTGATGTATTTTGAGAGGGGATGGTGTGGCAAGAGGCTGTGAGGTATCTTTTCTTTTGTCCTTTGATGTATTTTTGTTATGTTGCAGCTAGTTTGTATATATTGGGATCCTGCTAATGGAAATCCCTTGACAGTATAGCACCCGGAGGTTATGTATATATAGTTATGTTTATTCAGAGATCTACCACAGATGGGATATCATCCGGTGGCAGTGGAGGAGAAGCAGGACTGTTGAGACCTCCAGGTTACAGCAGGGGTAGTAGTCTGTGATAGCCTAGGCCATGGCTATTCACGTAGGTGAGTGTTTGAGGCTTTTGATGTATTTTGTGAGGGGATGGGGTGCCGAGAGGCGGTGAGGTATATTTTCTTTTGTCCTTTGATGTATTTTTGTTATGTTGCAGCTAGTTAGTATATGTTGGGATCCTACTGATGGAAATCCCTTGACAGTATAGCACCCGGAGGTTATGTATATATAGTTATGTTTATGCATGTATGTATATATGTTGTTTTATATTTCAAGTTTTAATTTTTTAGGTGTTTTTAATAAATCTGCTTAATGATAATAACACGATTAGGTCCTAAATATTATGGGTTTTCTTTAATGGGACGTCGGGACATCTCAGCTTGCACCTGTTCAGGACGAGGACCCAATGGCACCAGCTATGGACCCGATGCCTATTCTCGAGGTACCGGCAACCCCAGAGGTACGAGCTTTGGGATCAGAGTCTTCTCGTGTGTCCTCTCAACTACATCCTAGGGATAGCAGGCTCTATTGACAGATGTTCCAACGACAGGAATATCGAACTCTTCCAGTGGTAGCGGAGGAGTATCTGGACCAAAAGGACTACGTGATACTAGCGAGGGTGGTAGTTTATGATAGCTCAGGCCAGTGCTGTCAGCTTAGGTGTGAGTGAGGTTTTGCCTGTATTTTGAGAGGGGACTAAGTGTGGAGAGAATCGGTGAGGCATCTTTCTTTAGCCTTTTGATGTATTTTTTTTATGATGCCATAGTTATTGTATATTGGGATCCTACTGATAGGATTCCCATGATAATACAGTACCAGGAGGTTATGTATATATGGATGCATGTGATGTACATATTTTATGTATGTATGTTTGTATGTATATAATGTTTTATATTTAAGTTTTAATTTTTCACCGTTTTAATATATCCGCTTAACGTAAATACACGATTAGTATTTAAAAAATTTAGTTTTTCCTTAATGGGACGTCGAGGCGTCTCATAAAATATATGACGACATTGGTGATGATGGTTGGTGACGTAAAGTCCTAACCACAAAACCCTTAGAAGTTCAAGATGACTCGAAGGAGAGGTTTAGGAAAGAGTGATGTTCATGGATGATTAAATAAGGAAGAAATGATTGGAAATAATAAAAGGTAATGCACCATTGGCGAATTTCGGGGATGAAATTCCTTTTTAAGTGGGGAGGAAATGTCAAGTCCCTAAAATTACAGTAATGGAACTTTGTAATTAATTATTTCATAAAGATTTTAATTTTAGATATTAAGGATTTTATTATCCGAATAAAAATGAATAGACCTGGATGACGGTAAATTATATCAATTCACCCAATTTTATTAGCACCCGATTAGTGGTGGATAATAACCGTCAAACCATGAGGGATAAAATAAATACAAGTATTGGAAAGTAGTGTAATTATGGTGTTAGAAATTAAAGGGAAATACTATAGGAAAATAGAAAAGAAATTGATGAGTGACATGTGTCAACAAGTGGTGAAGAAATAAAAGTGGGGTCAAATTGTAAAAAGGAGAAGTACAAGGGCTAATCCCAAAAAGAGGAGGGATTTAATTGCAAAACAAGGAAGAGTTCTTGGATTTAATTACAAAAATATTAAGGACTTTATTGTCCCCAAAAATATGAGGACCATATGTTGGAGTATTTTATTCGTCCAATTTTAATTAAAACCGGTTCAGTGCAATATGGCGCATTGAGTCATAATAATTTATAAGGGACCAATATTATTAGGGATCATTAAAATAATTAGTGATGGGTACTCTAATTATTTGATTGACAGAAAATCTAAAAGGATTACATTACAAGTCAATCGTAAATCAACTAAATGCCACCTAGACTAAATTAAGCATTAATCCCTCTATGTCTATAAATAGATGGCATCCTCCTTCATTTAACACCTTGACTCATTTTAATTGAAATAAAGTCATAATAGAGAGAGGAGAAGTGAGATAGGGAGCAGTGAGAGAAAAGAGAGAAAAGGAGGAAGAAAAAAGAAGCTAGAGAGAGAATTTGTCAAACACCAAGAGCTTTCTATTGAGATAGGTTTCATCCTCAAAGGAGCAAGCTTGGAGGCTCTACACCCACATTTACCTTGCTACCCACATGGAAGAGGGAAGGTAAGGGAGGAGACTCTCATCTTTGTAGTTTGGAGCCCCTCCCCCTAATGTTTGAATGCCTAGAAATGCTGTGCATGTTAACTTTGTTCTCTATATCGTGTGTTTAATATGTGATACATGCAATGTGGTGATGAAAATGTGTTCATAATGTGTTGGATGTTTGATATGAGTGCTTGCATGTGCTGAAACATGAATTTCCAGCATGATACATGTTTGTATTCTGGGTTGTATCTTTCAAACGAAAAATGATCTCTAAAAACCGAACACATATTTGGAATCCTCACTTTCAGGGCTTCGATTTTCATATAAAGTTTGTAATTTTTTTAAGAATAAATGATGGGTTAAAATGCATTCAAAGTCATAGCTGACTGAGAAAAATCGTTTACTGGACTGACCTTTGGTCATTCATAGATTTTTAATAATTTTTATAGTTTTTTATAAAAAAATATGAAGACACCACTAGAAAGAAGACGAGAAAACCTTTAGAGTGATGTAAAGGAATCGTGAATGGGATATTTGTAAGGCACCTAAAACTGGGCTACAAAATAGCCATAAAAACTGGAGTTTATTTTTCTAGCACAAAATAGCCATAAAAACTAGAGTGTGTTTTTCCAGCAGGGAGCTGGAAAAACGTGATGAACACCAACAAACTCATAAAAATCATCTCAAAACTAATGACACAAGAATGCTAGATTCTGAGTTTGTGGGTTAATGTGTAATATTAATTTTATGAAGTAAAATATTAAAATAAATTTAGAGAGAAAAGAAAATAGGGCTAGAGTAGCCCATAGTGAGAGCCAATGCATGGCTCTTGCTTGAGAAGATTGCAAAGCCGTGGATGATGGCTATGCTGACCAAGACAGAATTGTGTCAGCTATAAGAAGGCAAAGAAACTGTACTACACATTCTGGGCGTCATATGCCTTGGGTAAGAAAGCAAAGAGAATGATTAGAGAAGCTTTAAGCCTTCAAATAATAATAAAAGGTCACATGAGTAATTAGTAATGTATAATAAGAAAATTTTAAAGTATGACGATGTTAAGAAGGGGTGGTGGTTGTGTGGATGAGTAAAGAGAGAGGAGATTTTCATGGAAAATAATAATAAGTTTTATATGAAAAGAGTTTACTATAGCAGTATTATAAAACTTAGTGCAAGTGAAAAAGGATGATTAAGGAGAATGTCGTAGGATGGATTTTCAATCATGAAGAGGTTAAATATTGGACTATAATTAGGGGAGAATATGTTTAACAAAAATGGAGAAGTGATAGAAGGATAAAATATATGACGTATATAGGTGATGATGGTTGATGACATAAAGTCCTAACCACAAAACCCTTAGAAGTACAAGATGACTCGAATGAGAAGTTCAGGAAAGAGTGATGTTCATGGAAGATTAAATAAGGAAGACATGATTGGAAAGAATATAAGGTAATACACCATCGACGAATTTCAGGGACGAAATTCCTTCTTAAGTGGGGAGGAAATGTCAAGTCCCGAAAATTACAGTAATGGAACACTGTAATTAATTATTTAATAAAGAATTTAAGTTTATATATTAAGGATTTTATTATCCGAATAAAAATACATAGACCCAGATGACGGTAAATTATATCAATTCATCCAATTTTATTAGCACCCGATTAGTGGTGGATAATAACCGTCAAACCATGAGGGATAAAATAAATACAATTATTGGAAAGTAGTGTAATTATGGTGTTAGAAATTAAAGGAAAATAATATAGGAAAATATAAAAGAAATTGATGAGTGACATGTGTCAACAAGTGGTGAAGAAATAAAAATGGGGTCAAATTGTAACAAGGAGAATTACAAGGACTAATCCCAAAAAGAGGAGGGATTTAATTGCAAAACTAGGAAGAGTCCATGGATTTAAGTACAAAAATATTAAGGACTTTATTGTCCCCAAAATTATGAGGACCGTATGACGACCAGAACAGTTTGACGGAGAACCCATTTCGGGAGTATCCAGTGGTCACAAGGATTGAGTTCCAGTTCCCACCGACTCACCTGTGGATTATCATTATACCGTTGGTGCTGGACGACCCTCTGATAGATCAGGTATTCAGGAGGTTCGTATCATCAAGACATAGTCCGTCTTAGTCTCAGTTTTGTTCTTTAGTAGAGGTTGAGGGGAACTTTTGTGTACCGGAAATCATCTTTGTCCTTATGCTGATCCCGTTGATATTCCCCAATAAACCTTTAGGAGTGGTGCTGCGATGCCCATTCGACTCACTGTATTGTTCTTTATTTATGTTGATTAGAATGTAACACTCACACTGGGTACTTGAGAGGCCCAAGTAATTTTATTAGGTTTTCCAACAAAAGTTTTATATGCATGAGTTTTGGTTTTATTTGAGTAATAAACTATTTTCATAAATTATAAAAAAAAATACTCTTATAAGTCGGGGTGTTACATCCCGCACAGTTGTGTGGACACAGATCTACGAATTGGCCACCTAAAATGATGGCGATTGCCAGGTCTCGCAACCCAGTTGCGATGCCACATAGAAAGCAATGACGCAACGATCTGTGAAGTGGCCATCATGCAATTAGGTTGTGGTGCCTCATAGGAAGCGATGAACTTGGGTCCATCACGCATTGCACTTAGGTGCATGAGTCATTTAGAGTTTAGCATTCATCATATTGAGGTCTAGGATTGTCTGATCCGTCTAACTGACTGTATTATTGTGTTGTTGTATTGGATGTCTATGTTAACCTTGTTTGTGTTTGACGGCATGCGAGTGAGCATAAAGCACGTCATTTTGTGGGCTCCTATCCTATTGAGAAATGGGGGATTTCTCTCCCCAGCTTTTATGTCTCCTTTCTCTCTTTTCTCCCTCTCTTCTAGACAATCATCCACTTGGACGGGGAACCCAAGGAACGAGTGGAGGTGAACTTGCTGGCGTTCCAGTGGGCGATCGACCACGACAATATAATGTTCACCTTCTAGGGCCTAGTGGATCTTAGAGTCGCTTACGGAGTGGGAGCAAGGTATGATTCTTTTAGGATGACTGGATGGAAGCGGGTGAAAATCCACATTGGTGATGACGGGAATGATGGAGAGGTGAAGCACCTGTTAAAGAAGAATGGGTCCATGTCGTTTAGCCACCTTTCATGTTTTGTATGAGGATTTGTTTCCTTGAACTTATTTGCTATGCTTTTATTTTGTGGCCATCATGGAGCCCTACTATGTTTTATTTTGTTTTGTAGAACTTTTTATGGCTCCAAACCTCTTATGACCTTAACTTTTAAGGGAGACATGTGGGACCTTATTCTGAACCATTCGTTTCGTGTATGTTTTTAATTTTTCCACATTTTCGGTCTTTTATTTACTGCATCTGACTAATGTAACATCCGTGTTTTTAAGGCTTTGTTTATACGTTTAAGACTATATTTAAGACCTTGATTATATGTCTAATATGCATGTTTAAACATACGAAGCTTTGTATGGAAAGTACTCGATTAAACTACTCAAAAACGAACTAAAACATAAACTAGGGTTTCTGTCTGACACAACACGCTTGAGCATGGCCGTGTCTGCACTTGAGCATGACTGGGCACCTGAGCGTGAGTGGATGGGCGTTCGAGCGTGAGACAATAAAGGAGCTAGCATCTAAGGTAGACAACTTAGCAACTCATAACAAGATGCTAGAAACACAGATTGCCCAACAAGCCAGCACGTACTCGAGACCTAAGGGTGCATTCCCGGGGCAACCCGAAGTAAATCCCAATGAGCATTGCAATGTCATACACTTGAGGGATGATAAGCTTGGGGTGGGGGTAGCTGAAATGGAGGTGGAACCGGAGGAGGACACGAGCGAAAAGGAAGATCCAGAACCAAAGTACGTCCCTCCACCACCGTACCAACCCCCGATACCTTTCCCACAAAGGTTGGTCAGGAAAAAGCAAGTAGATGTGGAGACTAAAATGCCTACTAAACTGAAAGACCCAGGTAGTTTCTCCATCTCTTGCTCGATCGAACAGGTGCAAATAGACCCAGCCTTATGTGACTTAGGGGCTAGCACGAGCTTGATGTCCCTCACTATCATGGAAAGGTTGGGAAGCAAAGAGTTGAGACCATTCAAATTCCCCTTACAATTTGCGGATGGCTCAACTAGGACTCCTCTAGGCATACTAGAGAATGTTCCTGTAAAGGTAGGGAAAATTCTCATCCCTACCGACTTCCTGGTATTGGACAAGAAAGGGAATTCTAAATTCCCCATCATTTTAGGAAGGCCATTCTTGGCAACCGCTGGAGCAGTAATAGACGTAAGGAATGGTAAACTCTCTCTAAATGTAGAGGAAGGTAGGGTAAATTTTTAGTTGACTAACTCTTGTAACAACCCTGCTTTTGAGAGCCATGTGTGCAGAATTGATGTAACGTCTCCAGCGGTAGAGAAAGAACTTAACATGGAAGCAACTTCGAAGATATGCAAGGCTAATGATGCACCCAGCAGTGATGGAGTTGGAGTTACTGTCCATGCGGAAACAAAACTTCCGCCGGAAGGAAGGAAGGCTAGGAAGCTCCGAGAGAAAAGAGCGAAGCGGAAGCATTATTGGCCGTATGAGCAGAAACGACTTTTTGAAGGAGTTCCTTGGAAAAGAAGTGTGGCTGCACTTCTACGCCCAGCCGACCCCGGTTGATTTAAGGAAGTATGGTCAAGCTTAAGACCATAAATAAGCGCTTCTTGGGAGGCAACCCAAGTTTTCTTTCCCTTTTTCCTTTTGTTTTTGAACTAACCTCTTGAATAATTTGAGAAGATCAAGAGGCAAAAATATCATTAATAGGTTTGTCTAGTGTTTTCAGGTTGAGAAAGGGAAGAAGAGCAGAAAAAAATAAAGTCAGAGGCCATCACGCCCTGGCCGTGACAGTGGTCACGGCCGTGATAAGCTAAACAAGAGCACAGAAAGGATCACGGCCTAGCCGTGACAACCATCACGGGCGTGATGAGTAGGACGCCAAGGCCAGAGAGCATCACGGCCTAGCCGTGATGTAGATCACGGCCGTGACAGGGCAACTCCTGAGGACCAGAAACGATCACGACCTGCCCGTGATGAGACTCACGGCCGTGATAAAATTTCCACCCAAGTTTTGACTGGAATGTGAAGCCAACACCCGCTACCGATTCGGTAAGTTGTTCCATTTTTCTCCTCTCTCCGACTTGATTATTTACATTGGAGACAATGTACGTAATCAAGCTTGGGGTAGGGGTATTTATTTTTGCATTTGCATTGTTGCATTCATATTGCATTCTCAAAGGCATAGATTGGTATGATCACATTCTCTAGATTGCTCCTCACTTAGAACATGCATCCAAATGTAAGAACTTGGTGCCAAATGAATTGAGATAGTGAATTTTGAACCCAATTTTTCATTATTCTTGTGATACGGGTAAAAATAAAAACTCTTGAGATGGTCAATTGATAGTTGATAATTAGCATGTGGTTCCTTAAACTTGTGTTTCTCACTGATTTTTGAACTACTAAATGTAAGATTTTGAGCCAAATAGGGGTATTCACTAAATCTACCCCATTTCTTGTGATAGAGTGATTTAATTCCTCTTGGACTGTATTTTCTAGAACTTGACTTGAAACCATTTTGAAACTTAAAAATTTTTGAAAACATTTTTGGAAATGATTGAGGCACTAGGTATTTTTCTGGCCTCCCGAGCTTTGAATGATAAATGCTACCCCTTAGTTGCCCAATTTTGAGCCTAAAAGAAAAAAATACTTTTCTTGGTACCTTGAATTACTTTGATAAATAATGCTTGGTATGGCACCTTTTAAAGTATTACAAAAAGGGCAAAATGGTAGTTGGAAAAAGAATAGGATGAAAATATTTCTCTTGAGCTAAAAAGCTCCCCTTCTCCAAACAAATAAAAATGAAATAAACAGAAAAAAAAATGGAGAAGGGGATGACGAAAGAAAGTGAGAAATGAAAAAAAAACAGAAGGAAGAAAGGTGGAAAAGTAAATCAAAGTCCCCTAAAAGGTATTTTAGAAGGTGTCATGCTTTGTAATGTTTGATAATCTGTCTAGCCTTCTTGAAATTCCCTTTTCCTTGATTTTCCCACCTTACAATAAATCCCATGGCCACATTACAACCAAAGGAAAAGACCTCTTGATTCTTATGTGTTTTCATAAATAAAGTAGAGGTTTGGTTAATAGTCAAGCCTATGGTAAAATACTTTCCTTGAGGAAATGGAGCGAATTGTCATATACCCTAAAACACTTGAGTGAGGTGAGATGAGTGCCCAAATCAGTGAGAATATGAACTTGAAGGACCTAAGCTTCTAATTGGACTTGAACTTGATTATCTCTTGAGTGCTTATTAAATATGTCTGTCACATGGATTAGCTTCTAGGGTTCTTGGTTCATTATCCATGTTTTAATTGATTTATCTTATGGCCTGAGTAATTGCTTGAGGACAAGCAAAGTTTTAAGCTTGGGGTGATTTGATGAGTGTGATTCCACATCATCTTTGTCTATCATTTCACATGCATTTTCATGTAGTTTAGGCATATTTTTATTAGATTTTAGGTTAATTTTCCTTTGGAACGGGTAAGGCGGTTTTCGTGTGTTGTTTTGCAGATATCAAGGGTAAAAATCTCAAGATCAACCATGATGAAGTTTGGATGAAGATGGAGCTTTAAAAGTGCAGAAAATGAGCCAAACAGAGCCTATCACGGCCTAGCCGTGATGTAGATCACGGCCATGATCGAGCAAAATTGAAAAAGAAGAAAGGCTGAAGTCAGAGTCTGTCACGGCCTAGCCGTGATATCCATCACGGCCGTGACCCAAAACCACCACAAGTCAGAGCACATCACGGCCCAGCCGTGATTCAGAACACGGCCATAACAGAGGGCTCGCGACGCGAGCATAGTCTCGCCTCACGAGAGACTGGAATTTTTCAAAAGTTCCAGAAGCAGAGACCGTCACGGCCTGGCCGTGATGGCCGTCACGGCCATGACGCGCATTACTTGGACCTGAAGAAACCGAATTTGGATCAAAATTTGAGTTAGATTGGGACTCTAACTTCCCACATCTATAAATAAGGACCAGGCAGATCACATCAGGGACACATTGGATGGGAGGATCACATCCATAACAACTAGGACTTAGGCATAGATCTCTCTTCTCCTCTTCTCTTCTCTGATTTTTGTATTTTCTATTATGTTGGCAACCCAGCTTGTCATCTCCATGGCAAGACTGGAGTAGTATTTTGTTTCTAGGGACTAGGGCTCTGCCCGAGTTTTGTAAATATTGTTGATTTGATGTAAAATCGTTGTTGATTTCGTTATTGTTTTAGATCTGATTTCTAGTGTGTTAACCACTCGTAAATTCGGCAACCGCTTATTTGCGTGACGTAGACGTTCTAAGGAGGAACCTAGCGGTGAACTTAGGATTTCTAGGGTATTTCACTCGTAAAATTCGGCGGTCACTGGTTTGTGAGATGTGAATGATCCAAGGAGGAACCTAGCGGTGAACTTAGGTTATTTGCATGACTGAGACATTCCAAGGAGGAACCTAGCGGTGAACTTGGGTGTCGGACCTATAGAAGTCAGACTTGGGACTGAAATCACGAGAGTTAGAAGCCGTCCCTCGAGGAGCAACGAGTTGTCACGAAGCGCAAAGGGTCTAATCTGGGATCGACTACCACGAGAGTAGGGGTCGGGTCAATTGGGCACGGCTTTTGTAACCCGAGAGGGAGCTTAAGCTATCAGAGGATAAACTCGCCTTCAAGGCAATTTCGGTAATCAACGAAGGTAAATCAGATTAGCAACATAAACAGACTCAAAGGTAACCCAAATCCCTAGGAATCCGTTTAAATCTAAAACCCCAAAAACATGTGTTTTCTGTTTTAATTGATTCTGTTTGTTTATCTCTCAATTCAAACATTTTTCAAAACCCTTTCATACAGTCAAGATCTAATCGATTCGAAAACCGATTGCGATTCGAGAACACAGTCTCTATGGGTTCGATATCTTTTATTACTTGACGGCAATCCGGTACACTTGCCGGAATCGCACACGCGCGCCGCAGCGCACATCATGTATTCAAGTGAACTTTTGGAGCTCCGGAGCTAGGGAAACAGGTGTGACAGATTTGAGGGGGTGGGAGTGTGCTCATTTCGTTGCTCCAAAACTAGCTACGTAGTACTCGGGTGGGAGAAAGAAGCCACTTATCATCGGAAATGGGTAAGTACATATTTTATAATAATGGCGTGGGGCAACGCAAACCCTACTAGTGAGAGAGTAATCGACGATGTCAATATCACATTGGTAACTATTTCGTGGTACCAATGATGATATGGAGATTGTAGGTTTATCGCTGTTAGGTTAAATTTGAGATATTCTTTAAGGCTTAAATACCTAAACGAAATATTATTTAGAAATGAATTTTCTCTAAATGGTCCTTAGAACTTTACTTTGATAAATCGAATCATTTACCTAAATTATTTACCCATATTATTTATAAACTCTGTTTGAAAATTTGTGATTAATTAAAGGTGTTTTCTTACTTAATGTCTAACATTATATTTGAAGGACATAATCATATAATACATAAGTATTATCTTCAAACCTTTTCAATAAAGGATATGTTACAAGAACATATGAACTTTACCTTAGTAAATTATATTCTAGTGTTAAAATAAATATTATCACTTAAGATATTATTTACCAAAACTAGTAACCAAAAGAGAGATCTAATTCAAATAAGATAACCTATTAAATGAGGGATGCCCAATGATGATATTTTGGATATTGGGAAAACAAGCTATACATGCTCTGTGATGGATGGTGGTGTGAGGATGCACGGGTCAGGGCATATGACCACATTAGTATTGGAGATGTGCATCGTGATCTG
Organism: Sophora flavescens; assembly: GCA_030762895.1. Lineage (NCBI taxonomy): Eukaryota > Viridiplantae > Streptophyta > Magnoliopsida > Fabales > Fabaceae > Sophora > Sophora flavescens. The sequence continues at coordinate 262,335,977 of CM061063.1, forward strand.
GTTTATAGTGAAATATATATATATATATATATATATATATATATATATATGTATGTATGTATGTATGTATGTATGTATGTATGTATGTATGTATGTATGTATGTATGTATGTATGTATGTATGTATGTATGTATTATAAATTATAAATATAACTATACAATGATAATAAGAGATAGATCATGTAATAAAATATTGTATGCAGATGTTTGGCTTTGTCAATCTTTAAGGCTTAGCATGCATATGTAACACCCTGTTTTTACCGTTTTGTTGTTTTTACTATTTTTCCAATATCGGTAGAATTTTAATTGTTTGTAATTTTTATATTAGATCTAGAAAATGATTTTTAATAAAATAAAATCATAATTTTACTCTACCTTATGGTATAAGGTTACGATAAAAATTTAGGTTTAAAATTCAGACGAAACCCGATCTGTGTTTTAACTGACTGTAAGATTTTACTGATCAGAAAACCTAATTTTGACCCGAGAACAAACAGTTTAGGTTTTTATTTTATTTCCAACCATAGTGGTTATTTTGAAAATTTTCAAAATAAAGAAGTTATTATACGTTAGTCAGGCAAATACTCGACGATCGAGGATCGACGGAATCAAGAACAGAGGTGCAGAAACAAAACCTGACATTGGATGCTTAGACCTCTTGCCACCTAGGGTGGTGAGTCATATGGGTGGGTCACCAATGTCATGATGACATTTAAACAAAAATCTAGATATTTCTTCAAACTAGTATAATGGCCATTTTGCCCTTGGACCATTTTACCCTTGAACTTCCATTGAAATGTAAAGTTTGCCCAACAATATGTGGACATAATTCAGCCACACTTACAACCAATCCTCACCACATGTTGGTCATGATGGCTTTTGGAGGAAAATTACCAAAATGTCCTTAAGTCCTAACTTAATTACAAAATTGCCATTGTGTAAGAATACTCTTTTGCCCTTAAATTTTTATGATTTGGACTTCATCCCCAAAACCCACGGCGCAACACTCCTTCATGAGGTCACTCCATTGCTATAAAAGCCATGTATCATCTTCCTCATCAAGATTTTCCATTTGTGAAGCAACTACTTGATTCCTTGTTCATTTTTCAATTCCAAGAGGTATACCATACTCCTCTCACTCAATCATCATCATGTTCTTCAATTATTTTTGTGTTTTGGAGCCATGATCATATTTTCCAATTCTTAGATTTAGAACTTTAAATAATTCTAGAAAATTATAGAAAAATAATAAAAATGTGAAACCAACTTCTATGATCTAGTTATGATCTCTACTTTCATCATCCAAGAGCTTGAAAAAATTATAGATCCCTAGCCCTTTTATTTTGAGTTGTCCGAACCTATATCAAATGGGTTTAGGATGATTTTCTTCATTCTTTAACTTGATTTCTTGTTCGTTGTTCATGGCTAGGTTTTGTGGGTTCAAAACCTTGTGATTTAGGTGAACAACATCCTTCTCCTACTTGAGTTTCAAGTGATCTACAAGAGGTAAGGGGGGATATTACTACTATCCTATAATAAGACAATCTATTACATACTTTAGACAGCGCTTTCTCAAGGAAGCGCTATCTATTTGTCACTTTAGACAGCGTTTTTTCAAGAAAGCGCTACTGAAAGTAGGAATAGGTAGAGCTTCCTTGAGAAAGCGCTGTCTAAAGTGGGTAATAAGACAATCTATTACATACTTTAGACAGCGTTTTCTCAAGGAAGCGCTGTATATTTGTCACTTTAGACAGCATTTTTTCAAGAAAGCGCGACCTATTCCCCCCCCCCCCCCCCCCCTTTTTTTCATTATTCACTGTTTTTCTACATTTCCCACCTGCACAACCATCCCTCATCAATTCATAGTAACACTGCATTTAGGTACATCACACACATACACATATATAATGTACAAAGCTTACATACAATATTGGTAAGCATATATATATATATATATATATAAACCAAACCAAATATCAAAATCATGCATATATAACCAATTAATTAAATAATATACTTTAACACAATTCACAGTAACGCTTACACATAACCAAGTCTAATAATATAGGAGAAACACTAGCTAGCATAATATCAGAGTATGTCGTACCCTTTAATTGTTGATAAATTTCATAACCACATAACGACACCACTCGTCTTTAAGTTGAGTAAGTTGATCGTCGGAGTATGTGATGCATTTACATTCAGGAAAATACTTCAAAATGAAAATCAAATCAAATTAGAATGACTAAATCTCTCCTCACTGGGTTTATAGATTAAAACACATTACAAAGCAGATTTCTTTATTCAGTCCGGGGAAAAAGAAAAGCATACAGAGACTCGCAAGGTCTTTTGACAAAATGCAAGCACAAAAGTAGCATAAAACAAATGAGACGCCAACAAATTAAGGTCACTTGTTTATCATCCATTAAGCAATCATGTATGTAGCACATGTTGACACACTTTGCATTATTTACAAAACTTTTTGGACATAGAGAATCATTCCTTTAAATTATAGGACAGACTAAACATGTTAAAATGTACATTGTAAAAGTTTAGGAAGACAAGTGTAGTATTAAGTTATTGATCAAAGGACCTACCCTCAGGATGCTTCCGCCAGCTACACCTCCTTTAATTAAGTGATTGCTGCAGTTTTCATACCCTGGCACATCACACATAGGACTATCTTCCTTTCCACTTCCATATGCCATGCAGAAGAAATTTGATCAGAACGCTGAAAGTTGAAAACTTGAAATAAATAGATAATATAATTGCCTTCACAAAATAAATACCCACTTGTAGAACATAGGCCTAGGACAACGTTCCTCTTCACACTTATATATCTTAGCATTTGTATAGCCAGGCTTGATTGTAATGTTACGCTCCAACTCATTTTTAAAGCTAACAGTCTGGCATGTTCACAGGAAATCAGATATTGTCAATTTATAATTAGATATCCAAAGCTCAAGCAGAATGTATAAATAGTATATAAATATATAATACTTTCTTTTAAAACTGAAGATGCAAGGAAAGAGGGTGTCAATTATCAAATGCAACAGATTCTTATGTTGTCAAATGACTTGGCAACCATTGAGAGAAGAAAACTTATTCTTCTTCTTTTGGGGAGGTACAACCAAAAACCTATAATTAACGAAGTAACAAACTAACTAGAAAACTTATATATGACAAACTAATATCCAGTAGTTGAAACAGAGCCATGCTACTTCATAATTCCTTGATGGCAACTAGGTTTTACAAGCTTCAAGTATCCACCCGGTTCTCAGATTAGGAGTTAAAGATTGTTGGACCCGACCTTTATGAAATCAGTAAATATTCTCTTCCAATTAGAAATAAATCAACTATGTTGATGTACTTCCTACTGTATCATTCCCTTCTATCTTCCTCTCTATATGCTATCTATATAGCATCTGTGCAAGTGTAACCTTCGTGTTAATCAAATACTTTCTAAATATGAAAATTTTGAAATATCTATCATATATTAAAGTCACAACAAATAAGAACACCATCCTTCTACATTCCAGACAGAGGGGAAAGGGCCTATTTTTACCATGATGTTCAAAATTTCAAAGCAAGTCATAGAGAAAGGAAAACTATGTAGTACAAGTTCACTGCAGCTAAAAGAAGAAACAACCAATAGACAATAGTGCATAAGGATGAACTCACTAAAACAGACCAAGCTACATCAAGACACAGTAAGCAGGGAAAATGAGAACCATGCATGACCAAAGAAGTAGATTGCAGCACCACCTCCTACCATGTAACCACATATAGGCTAACTGGATCATATAACCAAAAATGTGCACTTTAATCAAATTTTGCACTCCCCAACCACCGGAATGACATAAAACAACCCATCCAGAAACTCCACCCACCATAAATTATGTGTTCTTTCTGCAACACAAACAACAAATGTTATATGCTCTTATCAAACCTTCTGCATAAGCAACATACTAAGACAGAAAAGCAACAAAGTCAAGAATGACTGGGTTGAAGTACCATTAGAAGAAAGAGTGAACACTAGATTATCCTTGCAGCAGAGTATAAATGAACCACCCTAAAAATAGAATTATGATAAGAAGTATATTTAACACATTACTAGAACAGGGAGACGAGGATGACAAGCAAGATTCACAATAGGCTTCTTCAAGTCTGTCTTGATTTTTGTAGGTGCTCTACCACCTTCAACAGTTCCCACAACTTCATTTATGCAAAAATAGATATAGAACATAAATCATCACTATAAGTAATTGAACCTACAATGAAACACTAAACTACACAAATGAGAAACTAGACAATCAACCTGTCACACTCATCCATTTATGGAATCCAAAAAACACAACGGGCTGTAGTGGAGTCAAAGCCAGATGAACTTGTGCATAAGAAGAAACATGATCTGTCTTCTTCTCTGGTGAATGCAATACACATGTTTGCCCTAAGTCAAAATCACAAGACCGTAATGTACAATCCTATAGAAGTAAAAGCAATAGTTATAATAAGTATAATGTATCAAAAATGTTATAATAAGTATAATGAAACTTCACGGTCACAACATATAAACTAGTCTGAGCTGATCCGAACTCATGACAGTTTTTAATAACTCTTTTCTTTTAGATTTACCTTGAGATAGGATAGTGTTTATAGCTTCTTCTCTTTCTGGTACTTTGATCATACCAGTTTTAAGGGAGATTCCACTTCTGATTTGTGAAGACATCGGACAATTTTGCTGTATTCTTGATTCTTTCCTTTTCCTTGTTTTATACTTCTTCTGTTTTAGAAGATATCGTATCCTACCACTAGCTCTGATTTTCCTCCTTTTTCTCTAATATAACACTTTTATGTTGAGAGAAAAAATAGAACTGATTATCATCAACAAAAAAAAAAACAAAACTGATGCCAGTTTTCATCCTTACTGAACCATACCATTTGCTTCGGTATAAGCATCAGGCTTTGCAATGGTAGCAGCAGAAAATCGCCAAAGCCAAATGCTTCAAACTTCTCTAGATGCAATTGTCTTCTTGATCTTGAAATAAAATGAAATAAAGGGGTAAAATGGAAAATTTAATCGAAGATCTCACACCCGATCAATTTTGAACTCATGCTCCTGCCTTTGTCTGACATCAAGGTGGAATTGATGAAAATCAAACTTTATACTTGATAAATATTTTATATTTGAAACATGTTTTTAAACAACAGATTTATGTTTCCTGTACTTGTTCATATTTTCATACTCATATATGCATATCTTTTCATGCCAGTATATATTAATACATACGTAGGCATATCCCCATGTCTTGTGTAAGAGAGTCTTGTCATAATGGTAATGTTGTTTTGTGACCTAGTGGTCCTGGGTTCTGGCAGCAGAAATAGCCTGCCTCTCCACTCATATGGGGTAAGACTGCGTATACCTAATCCTTCTCAAACCCCACACTATGAGAGCCTCATTAAGTTACGAGTCTGATGTGCCACTGTTTGGAATGGTGGCATACTGTTTGAAAACTTAGACATAAGGCACTACCCAAAACAGAAGTCATTTTATGGGAAGGGGGAAGATATGTGTGCTAGTGATGAGGGTGATATGTGTGCTCTGAAAGCACTTAGAAAGCACAAGATAGCTGCCACGAAGGAACAGGGAAGGGAACTAAAGGTATACTTTTAAGTTTTAAAACCATGTTATGTTATTAATTGGAGAACACAAGTGGCACTGAGATCAAGTTCTCATGGTAAAAAGAAACATAATATAGTAACTCTTAACAACAAAGACCTTAGTGAAACATAGAATTACCTTGAGCAGAAGCTTCCCTGCTCCCAACACAAAACCTGCATCCGTATTACCAATCCCTGTAGCAAATTGACCAAATGCTCCTGCAGTACAAGTGTGAGAATCAGTACCTAAGAGAACCTGCAGGCAGCAGAATTGGATTAACATAGCAGGAAAAGAATACTATACTTCACTAGCCTTTCAAATAAAATGTTAAACTAATCGAACCTTTCCTGGCCTACAGTGACCTTCTTGAGCAAGAGCAATATGGCAAACACCTTTGTAATCTGGATTTTCCTGCATTGTTATAATCTCAAAATCAACATTCATGGATGCCGTGTATTACAATGATCTTCAAGAAGAATTGAAACGACCAAATTAATACTGAAGAAATCAAAAGAATGCATACCTTAAAATTACTAAGATCCTTAATATCATAAAAGTACTTGATATTCTGCTCCTGGCAAAAGTCTCTTAATATATCTACATTGCGATTGGCACGCTCATCACTTGTGAATATATAGTGGTCAAGTACTATAACAACCTTTTCACGGTCCCAAACCTTCAATTCCAAAGAAATAATGCAGTCAGGATGAGGAAAAAATTTGGGTCTTAGCATCTAAGCAGAACGACTGTCAAGCAACTATAGAAAATATAATAAATCCTTGAATGAGCCTGATCCTACTTTCTTCAAATCACTTTCATAGTTTCCTTACACATGGCACCAATCCCATTTTCTTCAACAACTATCATAATCCAAAAACAGCCTTCCCCAAATTACTTAAATTGATCTAAAATTTTCAATAATTTCAGTGACATGAAATCCATTCCAAGCACATATAATGAATTTTAACATACCAGCTCCAAGATTAATCAAAATTCAAAACGATACATCGAGCAACAGCAAAAAAAAAAAATTACCTTGGCATCAAAATATCAACATTAACCCAAACATTATCACCAGGGCTCAAATGGGCTTTCTCAGAAGCTCTAGCCAATATCTTCTCGGTCATCGTCATTGCCGTCTTCACCTGAAACCAACAATCAAACAAGCCTCAAAATTACCAACAAGGACTCACAAAAACAACACAAATTCAAAAGGGTATGCAGAAAACATAGCAACAGAACTGATCCAGTGGTAGATGGTTGGTGCTGCGATTGTTGTGGTGGTCTCGGATGCTAACAGTGGTAGACGAACGGGCTCGACTGGATTACGACACAAGGGAGACGAGAGTGGTGGTGGTAGACGAATGACGGCGGTGGTAGGTTAGGTGGTGGTGGTAGATGAGAGTGGTGAGGGTTTGGAGAAATAGGGTGGGAGGGAAAGAAGAGGTTCTGAGAGATGAAGTCCCGCAAAATTTTTGAGAGTGGGAGGGACAGTGTGGGAGGGAAACATTTATTTTTAGGGTAAGAAATAGACAGCACTTCATTAAACAAACGCTATCTTAGGTTATGAATTGATATCGCTTTCTCAAACAAGAGCTATCTATTCATCACAAATAGATAGCGCTTCCTCAAACAAGCGCTATCTATTCCTACCTATCAACTTTTAATAGCGTTTCCTTGGAGAAGCGATGTCTTAGGTTATATCTAAAATAGTGTTTCTTCAAGGAAGCGCTACTAAATGTCTTCCGCCTCTCTTTTAATAGCGTTTCGGTTAGAAACACTATTAAAGGTAGGCTACTAAAACCATTTTCTGTAGTAGTGTTCTATGGTTTTGTCTCATCAAGAACTACAATCTTAACACACAAGAATATGAATTTCAGTGCAGCCACTGAAATTCTCAAATGGCATTTTAGTCCCTAAGGACTCATAAATTCATAACTTTCAATATACACATCCAAATCAATCCAAACCAATTTCTATATTCTTATATATTCATTCACTTCTCATAAAAATTATTCAAAAAATTTAAATCATCATGTAACCCTTTTAAACAGCCAAGACCGAATGGCCCAAGGATGATCATGTTAGGCAATTTTTCATGTTAAATCAAATAAACTACCATCAAGTATCCAATTAGAAATCATTGAATCAAAATCAACATATATCAAAATCAAGCATCAACCAAATACTCCAAGAGGATCACACACACATAAATCAATAATTTACACAACGTAAATATTTATAATTTACAAGACCTTATAAACTAATAAACCACCAACATATCTACCCTAAAGTAGGATGATGGTAATCTCCCCCATTCCTTTGTCGATCACTTGAAACTCAATCAAGAAGAGGATGATGTTCACCTAGAGCTCAAGGTACATAATAATTATCCTAGCACATTATGAGATTGGAACACATGTCCAAGAAAACAAATCATTCCGAGTCCATTAAATTTTATGGAATATGGATAATGAATTATCCATACTTTATGACATAAGGTCTTGTTCCACCCAACATCATAAATTATTACGTTCGTATTTTCCCTAAGTCATTCTTAACTTAGTTTTTACGTTTTACAGTAAAATCTCGTCTTTGAAGACTAAAATCCTTTAGGCTTTAAACCAAAACCTTTAGATAAAATCCAATCCATTTTCAAGATTAATTTCCCTCTAAGATACATAGGTATCAATTTCTCCAAAACATTTTCCCAAAAATCCTTAAAAACGTTTACCGACGTTTTCACCGTTTTTTTTTTACTGAATTTAGGCCCAAGACCCATATTTTTTAAAACATGGTTCTTCACCTCAAATGTATCACTTTCCTAGGTAATATTACTCATATGAAAATGTTGAAACACTGATTTTCCATCAAAATCTAAATTTATCCCAAAATTTCTAAGAATTTGACCGAACGTCGTTAATTTTATAATCGCGTAAATCATTTGTCAACGATTTAATAGTCCAAAACTCATTTTGGAGTTTTAGAACAGTTTGATAGGCATGAAAAACAGTTTCTCAATGTCCAATTACATTTATTTTACAAAATTGTAGTTTAGTCCCAAAACTTTCATTAATTACAAAAGAGCCACTATTCACTTAAAACCTTATAACTTTTTATTTATAACTTCAAATCAACTCAAACCAACTTCAATAGAAATATTTTTCAGTTGCCCTCAAATTTCCATAAAATTACATTTCCGCCCCAAATATTTTAGCAAAAGGTCCTTTTTCTTACAAAAAAGCTTACAACCTTTTATATATTAATCCAATTAACACCAAACCAATTTCTATGGTTTTGGCTCATCAAGAACTACAATCTTAACACACAAGAATATGAATTTCAGTGCAGCCACTAAAATTCTCAAATTGCATTTTAGTCCCTAAGGACTCATAAATTCATAACTTTCAATATACACATCCAAATCAATCCAAGCCAATTTCTATATTCTTATATATTAATTCACTTCTCATAAAAATTATTCAAAAAATTTAAATCAAGATGAAACCCTTTTAAACAACCAAGACCGAATGGCCCAAGGATGATTATGTTAGGTAGTTTTTCATGTTAAATCAAATAAACTACCATCAAGTATCCAATTAGAAATCATTGAATCAAAATCAACATATATCAAAATCAAGCATCAACCAAATACTCCAAGAGGATCACACACACATAAATCAATAATTTACACAACTTATATATTTATAATTTACAAGACCTTATACACTAATAAACCACCAACATATCTACCCTAAGGTAGGATGATGGTAATCTCCCCCATACCTTTGTCGATCACTTGAAACTCAATCAAGAAGAGGATGATGTTCACCTAGAGCTTAAGGTACGAAATAATTATCCTAGAACATTATGAGATTGGAACACATGTCCAAGAAAACAATTCATTCCGAGTCCATTAAATTTTATGGAATATGGATAATGAATTATCGATACTTTATGACATAAGATCATGTTCCACCCAACATCATAAATTATTACATTCGTATTTTCACTAAGTCATTATTGACTTAGGTTTTTACGTTTTACAGTAAAATCTCGTCTTTGAAGACTTAAATCGTTTTGGCTTAAAACCAAAACCTTTAGATAAAATCAAATCCATTTTCAAGATTAGTTTCCCTCAAAGACACATAGGTATCAATTTCTCCAAAACATTTGCACAAAAATCATTAAAAACGTTTACCGACTGTTTCGCCGCCTTTTACTGAATTTAGGCCCAAGACCCATATTTTTGAAAACATGGTTCTTCACCTCAAATGTATCACTCTCCTTGGTTATATTACTCATATGAAAATGTTGAAACACTGATTTTCCATCAAAATCTTAATTTATCCCAAAATTTCTAAGAATTTGACCGAACGTCGTTAATTTTGTAATCGCGTAAACCATTTAAAATGATTTAATAGTCCAAAACTCATTTTGGAGCTTCAGAACAGTTTGATAGGCAAGAAAAACAGTTTCACAATGTCCAATTACATTTATTTTAGAAAAATGTAGTTTAGTCCCTAAACTTTCATTAATTACAAAAGAGTCACTATTTACTTAAAACCTTATAACTTCAAATCACCTCAAACCAACTTCAATAGAAATATTTTTCAGTTGCCCTCAAATTTCCAGAAAATTACATTTCTGCCCCAAATATTTTAGCAAAAGGTACTTTTTTTACAAAAAAGCTTACAACCTTTTATGTATTAATCCAATTAACACCAAACCAATTTCTATGGTTTTGTCTCATCAAGAACTACAATCTTAACACACAAGAATATGAATTTCAATGTAGCCACTGAAATTCTCAAAAATTGCATTTTAGTCCCTAAGGACTCATAAATTCATAACTTTCAATATACACATCCAAATCAATCCAAACCAGTTTCTATATTCTTATATATTCATTCACTTCTCATAAAAATTATTTGAACAATTTAAATCATCATGCAACCCTTTTAAACAGCCAAGACCGAATGGCCCAAGGATGATCATGTTTGGCAATTTTTCATGTTAAATCAAATAAACAACCATCAAGTATCTAATTAGAAATCATTGAATCAAAATCAACATATATAAAAATCAAGCATCAACAAAATCCTCCAAGAGGATCACACACACATAAATCAATAATTTACAAAACTTAAATATTTATAATTTACAAGACCTTATACACTAATAAACCACCAACATATATACCCTAAGGTCGTGTTCCACCCCACATCAAAAATTATTACGTTCGTATTATCACTATGTCATTCTTGACTTAGGTTTTTAGTTTTTACAGTAAAATCTCGTATTTGAAGACTAAAATCCTTTAGGCTAAAAACCAAAACCTTTTGATAAAATCAAATCCATTATCAAGATTAATTTCCCTTGAAGATACGTAGGTATCAATTTCTACAAAACATTTTCTCAAAAATCCTAAAAAACGTCTAACAACAGTTTCACAACTTTTTACTGTAGTTAGGCCCAAAAGCCATATTTTTGTAAACTTGGTTTTTCACGTCAAATGTATCACTCTCCTAGGTTCTATTACTCATATGAAAATGTTGAAACACTGATTTTCTATCAAAATCTCAATTTATCCCAAAATTTCTAAGAATTTGATCGAACATCGTTAATTTTGTAATCACGTTAATCATTTTTAAACCATTTTACACTCTAATAGTCCAAAAATCATTTTGGAGTTTTAGAATAGTTTGATAGGCATGAAAAACAGTCTCTAACTGTATGATTACATTTATTTTCGAAAATTGCAGTTTAGTCACGAAACTTTCATTAATTACAAAAGAGCCCTTATTCACTTAAAACCTTATAACTTCAAATCACCCCAAACCAACTTCTGTAGAAATATTTTTCAGTTACCCTCAAATTTCCAAAAAATTACATTTAGCTCGAAATATTTTACAATACTTGCAAAAAGTACATTTTTTACAAAAAAGCTTACAGCTTTTTATGTATTAATCCAATTAACACCAAACCAATTTATATGGTTTTTTCTCATCAAGAACTACAATCTTAACAAAAAAAAATTGAATTTCAGTGCAGCCACTGAAATTCTCAGAAATTGCATTTTAGTCACGAAGGACTCATAAATTCATAACTTTCAATATACACATCCAAATCAATCCAAACAAATTTCTATATTCTTATATATTCATTCACTTCTCATAAAAATTATTCAAACAATTTAAATCGTCATGAAACCCTTTTAAACAGTCAAAGCCGAATGACCCAAGGATGATTATGTTAGGCAATTTTTCATGTTAAATCAAATAAACAACCATCAAGTATCCAATTAGAAATCATTGAATCAAAATCAACATATATCAAAATCAAGCATCAACCAAATCCTCCAAGAGGATCAAATACACATAAATCAATAAGTTACACAACTTAAATATTTATAATTTACAAGACCATATACACTAATAAACCACCAACATATCTACCCTAAGTTAGGATGACGGTAATCTCCCCCATACCTTTGTTGATCACTTGAAACTGAAGCAAGAAGTGGATGATGTTCACGTAGAGCTCAAGGTACGTAATAATTATCCTAGCACATTATGAGATTGGAACACATGTCCAAGAAAACAAATCATTCCGAGTCCATCAAATTTTAGGGAATATGGATAATGAATAATCCATACTTTATGACATAAGGTCGTGTTCCACCCCACATCATATATTATTACGTTCGTATTTTCACTAAGTCATTCTTGACTTAGGTTTTTACCTTTTACAGTAAAATCTCGTCTTTGAAGACTAAAATCCAATTGTCTTAAAACCAAAACCTTTAGATAAAATGAAATCCATTTTCAACATTAATTTTCCTCAAACATACATAGGTATCAATTTCTCCAAAACATTTTCTCAAAAATCCTCAAAATCGTTTACCAACGTTTTCGCGGCTTTTTACTGAAGTTAGGCCCAAAAGCCATATTTTTGCAAGCATGGTTCTTCACCTCAAATGTATCACTCTCCTAGGTTCTATTACTCATATGAAAATGTTGAAATACTGATTTTCTATCAAAATATCAATTTATCGCAAAATTTCTAAGAATTTGATCGAACGTCGTTAATTTTGTAATCGTGTTAATCATTTTTAAACGATTTTACACTCCAATAGTCCAAAACTCATTTTGGAGTTTTAGAACAGTTTGATAGGCATGAAAAACTATTTCTCACTGTCCGATTACATTTATTTTTGAAAATTGCAGTTTAGTCACGAAACTTTCATTAATGACAGAAGAGCCCTTATTCACTTAAAACCTTATAACTTTTTATTTATAACTTCAAATCACCCCAAACCAACTTCTGTAGAAATGTTTTTCAGCTGCCCTCTAATTTCCAGAAAATTACATTTCTGTCCAAAATATTTTACAATATTTGTAAAAAGTTCCTCTTTAACAAAAAAGCTTACAACTTTTTATGTAGTAATCCAATTAAAACCAAACCAATTTATATGGTTTTGTTTCATCAAGAACTACAATCTTAACACACAAAAATTTGAATTTCAGTGCAGCCACTGAAATTCTCAGAAATTGCATTTTAGTCCATAAGGACTCATAAATTCATAACTTTCAATATACACATCCAAATCAATCCAAACCAATTTCTATATTCTTATATATTCATTCACTTCTCATAAAAATTATTCGAACAATTTAAATAATCATGCAACCCTTTTAAATAGTCAAGGCCGAATGGCCCAAGGATGATCATGTTAGGTAAATTTTTATGTTAAATCAAATAAACAACCATCAAGTATCCAATTAGAAATCATTGAATCAAAATCAACATATATCAAAATCAAGCATCAACCAAATCCTCCAAGAGGATAACATACACATAAATCAATAATTTACACAATGTAACACCCGGGTGCCGACGAGGGCGGGGAGTGGTCGCCGGTGCAAGAAGGCACGGACAAGGAGCGGCTCCTGGAAGGCTTCTAGGCGGAGGGACACATGAATGAACCGATTACACACCCGAATGAGAGGGATCCTGAGACTGTGTAGGTATGGGACTATACAGTTGAGGAAGGGTTATATGAATTGATCGGTACTACATATACTAACAAGATGCATCTTCTTTTCGGGAGCCCATCACTTAAGAACTCCATAGTTAAGCGTGCTTGACTTGGAGCAATTCTGGGATGGGTGACCTCCTGGGAAGTTTTCCCAGGAAGCGTGTGAGTGAGGGCAAAGCACGTTGAAAAGACCCGTCTTGATCTGTGGGGACAGTCGTCAATCCATAGAGCAGCCAGGGATGTTACACACAACTTAAATATTTATAACTTACAAGACCATATACACTAATAAACCACCAACATATCTACCCTAAGTTAGGATGATGGTAATCTCCCCCATACCTTTGTTGATCACTTGAAACTGAAGCAAGAAAAGGATGATGTTCACCTAGAGCTCAAGGTACGTAATAATTACCCTAGCACATTATAAGATTGGAACACATGTCCAAGAAAACAAATCATTCTGAGTCCATCAAATTTTATGGAATATGGATAATGAATTATCCATACTTTATGACATAAGGTCGTGTTCCACCCCACATCATAAATTATTAAGTTCGTATTTTCACTAAGTCATTCTTGACTTAGATTTTTACGTTTTACAGCAAAATGTCGTCTTTGAAGACTAAAATCCTTTTGGCTTTAAACCAAAGCCTTAGATAAAATCAAATAGATTTAAAAGATTAATTTCCCTCAAAGATACATAGGTATAAATTTCTCCAAAAAAATTTCTCAAAAATCCTTAAAATCGTTTACCAACGGTTTCGCCGTTTTTACTGAAGTTAGGCCCAAAAGCCAAATTTTTGCAAACAGGGTTCTTCACCTCAAATGTATCACTCTCATAGGTTATATTATTCATATGAAAATGTTGAAACACTGATTTTCCATGAAAATCTCAATTTATCCCAAAATTTCTAACAATTTGATCGAACGTCGTTAATTTTGTAATCTCGTAAATAATTTTTCAACGATTTTACACTCTAATAGTCCAAAACTCATTTTGGAGTTTTAGAACTGTTTGATAGAAATGAAAACCAGTTTCTCACTGTCTGATTACATTTATTTTCAAAAATTGCAATTTAGTCCCTCAACTTTCATTGATTACAAAAGAGTCCTTATTCACTTAAAACTTATAACTTTTTATTTATCTTCAAATCAACCCAAACCAACTTCTATAGAAATATTTTTCATTTTCCCTCAAATTTCAATAAAATTACATTTCTGCCCCAAATATTTTACAATAATTACAAAAAGGTCCTTTTCTACAAAAAAAGCTTATAACTTTTTATGTATTAATCCAATTAACCCCAAACCAAATTCTATTGTTTTGTCTCATCTAGAACTACAATCTTAACACACAAGAATATGAATTTCAGTTCAACCACTGAAATTCTCAGAAATTGCATTTTAGTCCCTAAGGACAGATAAATTCATAACTTTCAATATATACATCCAAATCAATCCAAACCAATTTCTATATTCTTATATATTCATTCACTTATCATAAAAATTATTCAAACAAATTAAATCATCTTGCAACCCTTTTAAACAGTCAAGGTCGAATGGCCCAAGAATGATCATGTTAGGCAATTTTTCATGTTAAATTAAATCGGTCAAATTTTTCATGTATAGGTTGGATCCAAAGTGTTGTATCAAAATAAAATCCCTATCCTATCTTCCATGTTAAGGTCGAATCCATGTTCTTGAGGACTTGGATGATTTTGTTTTGGTATTCAACTTATGATCATTGCTCTTAATTCTATACTACTCTATGGTCATGGATCTAAGAGTATGTGAAATTTTGAGATCCCTAGATAATTTTGATAATCATGGCCGAAACCCTAACTATGTTGGTTAGGTGAATTTCAATCAAAATCCGTGTCAAATAATCATAGTTTATGTCCTAAGTACTCATGGGTCATTAATCCAAAGACTTAAGCATATTTAGAATTTTTTAGTCATCAAACCCTATTGTGGCCATGACCTAACCTTAGAGTTTAGCTGATTGTATTTTGTTGATTTTGATTGGTTGAGTTGTGGTTTGTTTAAGGATAAAGACGTGTACCTTGTACGTTTGTCGCCGTTTCCGAATTCGTGTAAAAGTTTTAATCGAAAGCTTGAATCTTCAAGAGGTAAGAGGAGATTGCCTAAGGGATTTTTCCAATGGCGACATGCTATCTGTTTGGTCTGTATATTTATCTGTGGTTGTTGTGTTTTTGCTCAACTGGTTATAAGTTGTGTTATTTATATCTGTGTTTATTTATCTATGGTTAAGTGTTTACTTGTAGTTAAATATTATAATGTTGTGATGCATGATTAGCCTTGGAATATTATTATGATGTTGTCATTGATTGTTGTTTGAGAAGCCTGATAGTGGTAAGTGCCCAATCAATTAATCAGATAAAAGCTTTAAGAAGCTTTATAAATTATATTCAATGTTTTAACGGTAAAATATTTGGATATAATATTAATGGAATATTTTATTTGGGAAAAATGAGGAATGTTGGAAAATATTATTATTTTAATGATTTAATAACGTAAGAGTGTTTTGTGAGTTATAGTGAGGACGTAACTGTGAAAATATTTTTGTACTGCTAGTTTATACGTAGGAAATTTCTAAATATTAGAAAATGTTATTTTAAGAAAACAAGTTTCAAAAATAATTTTATTATGGTGTTGGAAAATTTATTTTACTAGAAAAGTAATAATTGCACTAAATACATTTTTAAAACGTCAAACATCAGACAATCTCGATAATATTTACGGTAGGATTACTAAAAAATGTAATATTAGTTAAAACAGAGAATTTGTATCAAAGCAATATTTTCAAGTTCAAAATATTGATTTTATGAAAGGAAATGAATTTCAAGTGATTTTGATGATTTTGTAAAACGAATTTCCAACGTAAACGTATTTTTCGTAAAATAGTTTTATACACCAGGTTATTTTCGACAACTTTGATAAGTTTCGTATGTTTTGTTTTGATTTTGTGTTTCACCGAACGAAAACAGTGTTAACGTAAACCTAGTATCTGAGACGTCGTGATACTGCCGTTCTTAATTACAAGCACGAAGATCTTTGATCCGTGTTACGTTGTTACATGTTGTACCGTTGTTACACGTTGTGATGAACATTGTTAATAGAGAATATTGTTTTTTTTATTTCATCACCACGAACCTAAGACTGATTGCAAGGTCTAAGGTTTTTGTGATTGAGCATTCGGACTTCGTGTCCAGTGTTAGTGTTGAGAAACACATTAAAAATTATGAATAGTTGTAAGCCATCTTGAGCTTCGACAAAAGAAGAATGAACACAAAGAAAAATAACGAGAGAAAAATGTTTTATAATCATGCATGGGCAGACATATCACGTCCTATGTCTGATACCTTAATGATAGGGTATTCGGGCTACGTTGTTGCCACGTCCTATGTCTGATACCTTAATGATAGGGTATTCGGGCTACGTTGTGCCTAATATACCTAGCAATTGAGCATGATCAACTCATTTATTTGGTGTTGGGGTCTTCGGAGATTAGGTACTAAATTAGAGCCTGAATATTGAAGTGTTCATGCATTTGTTTTAAAAATTGTGATCAGGTATGAAACCAAGTGATAGACTACTTGTTTGTTTATGGAAATGTACATGTGTATATGTTCTCTTTTTTTGTCGCGCATACGGTTATTGTGTTAAATCCATATATTGGCGTCTCACCCTTACAAATATATCAGGTTTATTCTAAACTACTATAGTACTTTGTTACACGAGCATGGATGAAGCAAAAGACTTCACTAAGTCATTCGATGACTTAGATTCTAGATGCTTGAAGAGGTATCTGTTCGTGGGAAAGACCACGGGGGTCTTTCAAATAATGTCTTGTAGAGCGACCAGCTTAGGAGTCTTGTTTTGGGTTTTATGTTGAAAAGGTCGGTAACTGTGATGTTGTAATATATTCTTGGTTTTAAGTTTCTCTTTTTGTAAATTGAACCCTTTTGAAAATAAAAACGGTATGCCATGGTGACTTCTTTAAGAATACGACTTTACTATTTATTATATGTATTAAGGTGTTCTAGAGTTATTCGCGGAAGAAAATTTTTTTTCACTCGAGTTTTCTTCCTTATAACAAATTTATTTTCTAAAAGTAACTAGTAAACAGAAATTTTATTTTATTTCCGCACGTGTTACAAAGTAATGCCCAAGGGGGGTGTTACATTAGTGGTATCAAAGTTGGTCGAGTCTTTCGGGAATGTTGGGGAATAGGTCTATTACGCGTTTCATTTTCTGGTTGTGGTCTAACTCATTTTGTTTGGACAGGTCAGTTATGGAACCAGCACCAGAAGGTGGACATGGACGAGGACGTGGACGCGGCCGTGGAAGAGACCGTAGAGGTGGACGTGGTAACATGAATAAGAATTATGAAGAAGGAGTGGACTATGCAGCTCAGGCTATGGAGCACGTGGCGGTTGCTATTGCAAATCAGACTGCTACAATGGCTTCTCAGAACCAACAGGAGCAGGCTCGAGCTGAACAGGCAGTAGAGGGAAAAAATCTGACTGCTTTTAGGCGTCAGGAGCCATCACAATTCCATGGAGACGTGGATCCTGTAAAAGCTGATTTATGGATTCAGGAGCTAGAGAAGATCTTTGAACTAATACATAGTCCAGAGGGAGTGAAGGTATCTTATGCTACATTTCTGTTGGTTGGTGATGCTGAGTATTGGTGGAAAGGCACCCAACATCTGCTGGTAGTAGAGAATCAGGAGGTTAATTGGGAAGTATTCCGAAATAGGTTCTTGAACAAGTATTTTCCTCAAAGTGCGTGAGCTGAGAAGGAGAAAGAATTTTTACGACTTCAGCAGAGGGATTTAACTATCGGAGAATACGCTGCAAGGTTTGAATCGCTTGCCAAGTATTTTCGTTTTTTCCAGAACAATCAAGACGAGGATTGGAAGTGTGAGTGTTTCGAGGGTGGATTGCGTTTCGAGATTAAAGAATCAGTGCTACCCTTATAAATTTGTAATTTTCAAGCATTAGTCGAGAAGTGTAGAAAAATAGACCTGATGAAGAGAGAAAGGGACAACAGAGGAACGGTAGGAGGACCGACTAGGTCAAAGGATCAATTCCAGAATCAAAAAGGAAAACAAGTGCCGAATGAACCTTATTTCCGACCACCAGGAAATAACCAAAATCAACAACAACATCATCCCAATAATTCTTAGTCGGGAAGTGGAGGTCAACAGAACCAAAACCGAGGTCAAGTTAGTAGGTGTTACAAATGTGGAGACCAAAATCATATGGCTGATAAATGCCCAGTGAGGGGAATGAAGTGCTTTAATTGTGATCAGGTTGGACATCTGTTGAGGGATTGTAATGCTCCAAGGCATGGACCTACTGCCAATAATACCAGCACAAATAAGCCAACGACTACGGGTAGAGTTTATAATGTGAGGGAAACTGAGATTTCAAACTACAATGGTAATCTTTTAACTATACTTTTTATCCAGACTCAACGCATTCTTTCATTTCGATAGATTTTTTGAAATTAGAGTTAGCCTATGTCTAGCTTCGTATCACGAAATTTCGAGGACGAAATTTTTTTAAGAGGGGTAATCTGTAACACCTACACTTTTCGCTACTTTCTACTATCGAAAATTATACAGATATGTTTATGTTTTTATCCGAGACTTAGAAAATGATTTTTGGAAAACCAAAGTCATATTCATATTATACTTATTTTTATAAGTATATGGAAAAAATTTGGGTTTAAATTTCAGACGAAAACCGATCTACATTTTTACTGACAGCATAATTTTATACCGGCAGAAAACCCAAATTTGACCCGAAACTAAAATTTGTAGAATTTTTATATTTTCCCGTGAGGAATTCTACTTTCCAAATTTCTGATCAGAAATGAAAAGTTATGTTTAATCGAATGAATTTTGGTAAAAGTTCAGACAAAAACAATTGGTGTTTTCACCGACAGTAAGATTTTAATGATCAGAAAACCTAATTTTGACTTGTGAAAGAAATGGTTTATGTTTAAATCATGTTTCCAACGAGTTTGGCTATTTTGATAATTTTCGATCGAAAAGCGGACATAAACCCTAATCGGGTCGCCGAGAATGGACGTGTAGAGACAAAAGTCGACATTCAATGGATGAAGACAAGTGATGACTCATAAGGGTGAGTCATATAGGTGACTCACAAGTGTCATGATTGCTTTTGAGGTGAAATTACTATAATGTCCCTAAGTTATTATTTTATCACCAAAATGCCATTATGTAAGATTACCATTTTGTCCCTCAAAATTCATGCTTGGACCTTTTTGCCCCTAGTTGGCACGACCAAACCCCTCCAAATGAGCCATTCTCACTTCTATTTAAGGCCTTCATCATCTTCTTCATGAGAGCTTTCCTCCATTTTTACTTAAAATCTCTTAATTAACATAAGCTTGAGTTGTGAAGCAACTTAGTGATTCCTTGCACTTTTTCCAATTCCAAGAGATAATCCTTGATCCTCACCATCATTAAACACTATGTTCTTCATATATTTTCATGATTCAATGCCTTCTTCATTTTTTTCAATTCTTAGATCTAGAAGTTTGATAATTCATATAAAATCATAGAAAAATGCTAAAAATGTGAAACCAATTTCTATGTTCCTATTACCAACTCTACTATCATAATCCAAGAGTTTGTTGCAAACAAAGTTTTCCTCCCCATTTTTCACTTGAAGGCCGAAACCTTGCTTGTTGGGTGGAGGATATTTTGTTAGTTTTCCTTAGTATGTGAACTTGTATTTCATCTTTTCATATCATGTATAGGTTTGATCCAAAGTGTTGTATCAAAATAAAATCCCTAGCCTATTTTCCATGTGAAGGCTGAATCCATGTTCTTGAGGATTTGGATGATTTTGTTTTGGTATTCAACTTACGATCATTGCTCTTAATTCTATACTACTCTAAGGTCATGGACCTAAGAGTATGTAAAATTTTGAGATCCCTAGCTAATTTTGATAATCATGGCCAAAACCCTAACTATGTTGGTTAGGTGAATTTGATTCAAAATCCGTGTCAAATAATCATAGTTTATGTCTTAAGTACTCATGGGTCATTAATAAAAAGACTTAAGCATTTTTAGAAATTTTTAGTCATCAAACCCTATTGTGACTGTGACCTAACCTTAGAGTTTAGGTGATTGTATTTCGTTGATTTTGATTGGTTGATTTAGATTTGTGTGCCTTGTACGTGTGTCACCGTTTCCGGATTCGTGTAAAAGTCTTAATCGAAAGCTTGAATCTTCAAGAGGTAAGAGGAGATTGCCTGAGGGACTTTTATGATGGCTACATGCTATCTGTTTGGTCTGTATATTTATCTGTGGTTGTTGGGTTTTTGTTTAACTGGTTATAAGTTGTGTTATTTATATCTGTGTTTATTTATCTACGGTTAAGTGTTTACTTGCAGTTAAATATTATAATGTTGTGATGCATGATCTACCTGGGAATATTATTATGATGTTGTCATTGATTGTTATTTGAGAAGCTTGACAATGGTCAGTGCCCAATCAATTAATCAGATGAAAGCTTTAAGAAGCTTTATAAATTATATTCAATGTTTTAACAGTAAAATATTGGGATATAATATTAATGGAATATTTTATTTGGGAAAAATGAGCAATGTTGAAAATATTATTATTTTAATGATTTAATAGCGTAAGAGTGTTTTGTGAGTCATAGTGAGGACATAACTGTGAAAATATTTTTGTACTGCTAGTTTATACGTAGGAAATTTCTAAATATTAGAAAATGTTATTTTTAGAAAATAAGTTTCAAAAATCATTTTATTATGGTGTTGGAAAAATTATTTTACTAGAAAAGTCATAATTGGACTAAAAACGTTTTTAAAACATCAAACGTCGGACAATTCTGATAATATTTACGGTAGGATAGCTAAAAATGGTTATATTAGTTACAATAGAGAATTTGTATCAAAGCAATATTTTCAAGTTCAAAATATTGATTTTATGAAAGGAAATGAATTTCAAGTGATTTTGATAATTTTGTAAAATGAATTTCCAACGTAAACATATTTTTCGTAAAATAGTTTTATACACCGGGTTATTTCCGACAACTTGGATAAGTTTCGAAAGTTTTGTTTTGATTTTGTGTTTCACCGAACGAAAACAGTGTTAACGTAAACCTAGTATCTGAGACGTCGTGATACTTTCATTCTTAATTACTAGCACGAAGATCTTTGATCCGTGTTACGTTGTTAGACGTTGTACCGTTGTTACATGTTTTGATGAACGTTGTTAATAGAGAATGTTGTTTTTTTATTTCATCACTACGAACCTAAGATTGATTGGAAGCTCTAAGGTTTTGTGATTGAGCATTCGGACTTCGTGTCCAGTGTTAGTGTTGAGAAATCTATCACGTTAAAAATTACAAATATTTGTAAGCCATCTTGAGCTTCGACAAAAAAAGAATGAACACAAAGAAAAATAACGAGAACAAAATGTTTTATATGCATGCACGGGCAGATGTGTCACGTCCTATGTATGATACCTTAAAGATAGGGTATTCGGGCTATGTTGTTGCCACGTCCTATGTCCGATACCTTAATGATAGGGTATTCGGGCTACGTTGTTGTCATGTCCTATGTCTGATACCTTAATGATAGGGTATTCGGGCTACGTTGTGCCTAATATACCTGGAAATTGAGCGTGATCAACTCATTTATTTGGTGTTGGGGTCTTCGGAGATTAGGTACTAATTTAGAGCCTGAATATTGAAGTGTTCATGCATTTAAAAAAAACTGTGATCGGGTATGAAACCCAGTGATAGACTACTTGTTTATTTATGGAAATGTACATGTGTATATGTTCTCTTTTGTGCCGCGCATGTGGTTATTGTGTTAAATCCATATATTGGCGTCTCACCCTTACAAATATATCAGGTTTATTCTATACTACTATAGTACTTTGGTACACTAGCATGGATGAAGCAAAGGACTTCACTAAGTCATTCGAGGACTTAGATTCTAATGCTTGAAGAGGTATCTGTTCGTGGGAAAGACCACGAGGGTCTTTCCAATAATGCCTTGTAGAGCGACTATCTTAGAAGTCTTGTTTTGGCACTAGTGCAATAAGTGCTTTTTACGGGAACGTTTTACGTCAGTTGACTATATGTTTGACGTTAACAATGAGGCGGTGGCAGTTTTGTAAATTTTAAATCACTATTTCCGTCAGTTGTTTAATGAACTGACGTTAAAAGAATTATTAACACTTTTAACGTCAGTTGTTTATACAACTGACGTTGCAAGTGTTATTTTTACTTCAGTTAAATAAGTAACTGACGTAAATAATCCTATATTCCTCTGAAACTCATCCCTATCTTTCTTTCAATGTCATCTCCCAGCTGTTGTCACTCTTAACGTAGATCACTCCATATATAGTGCAGTTTATTTCTAATCTTTTTTTTAAACAAGTTTATTTTTAATCTTAATTAGCTTGAATTAGTAAACAAATTCTTGTGCAAATTAAAATAAATAAACACTTAACATAAAACAAGTTATATGTATAATCAAATCGTATCTCATTGAAGCGATCCATAAGTTACAATTACATGATTAAAAGGTAAAAAATTTCTGCAACATAGCCCTAAAATATACAAAAGTTTCTGCTTCAACATCATTTTCTTCTCAGTCCTGTCCTCAGAAACTCCAATGGATGCATCCCCTCCCTCACTTGAACTCCTTGATGCTCCATCTGAATCCACGGTCACTTGCTGCCAAAGCGGAGTGAAAGGGATGACAGGGATGAAATAAAGTGAGGGAATCGCATAATGTGATTCACTCAACCTTACCATCCATGTAATGTGATTTACTCAACCTCAGAAGTTTTTTGACCATTAAGACAGAAACCTTTAAGTCTAGGTATAGGAAGAAATAACAAAAGTCTCAAATATGATAGAGCCATATTGTGAAGGAATAGAAAACGCACGAAATATAGAGGAAAAGAAGAGGGTGTATTACATACTGATACAGAAGAATGGTACTTTATATAGAGAAGAGAGACTACCTGATTTTCTTCAAAACTGATCTATAAACTTAATGCTCATTAAGAGGATTAAGTTACAAGGTACATGGGTAAGTAGCACAGTAGTCAAAGGAATGAATGTTTTTGCAGAAACTTATACATTTTTAACGTCAGTTGTCTGCAACAACTGACGTTAAAAGTGTTTTTAAAATAAAAAAATATTTATTTTTAACGTTAGTTGTTTAATACAGCTGACTTTAAATAAATGTCTTTTAACGTCAGTTTTTACAAACAACTGACGTAAATTATTTTTTTAAAGATGGTTTTTGATTATAACGTTTACACCCGCTCGTCTTTTTCACTTCGCTCTGTACGTCTTTTTCACCGTAACCACTGCGAGGGCTTCTTCGCCACCACCGAGAGGTACACTATTAACCCTAACTTTGTCTTTCCCGCTCATTCTTTGCAATAACTTGACATCTCTCTTTCCCCTTCCCGCGCACTAACTCTCCTTTAGGGTACATTTTTGTATTTTTGGTTTTGAGTGTATGTTGCAACTGTAGTCTCTGTAGTTGAAACTTGAAATTGTGAGTTTGAGTTGTTTGGAATGTCTCTATTTCTGGTCGTGGGTTTTGTGTTTTCTTTTGTTTTTCTTCTGCTATCAAGACCTATTTCAAAATGGGATGAAATTTAGAGTTGCTTGTAGCATGTGACATCAACAATATATTGCTCAGTGGAATTCTCTTTTGTTAATTTATCTCCATCTGCTAATTTCTTTTGTCTTAAGAAACTTGAAAATGGTGTAAATTTGAAATAATTTTTAAACGCCTTGCTTGTATATATCATGCTCTCTTGATCATCGAGTCATATGGTTGAGTGGTTATAGTACTAGATATAGCAATAGTCCTAATATGTGTTGTTTCCTGCTTGATGAGAAGAATGATGTGAGATTACTGTGGAAATTTTGTTTTAGGCAGTTAGCCAAATAAGATATACATGGTTGACGGGATTTTAAAAACTAGTTTTCAATTAGGATTTCAAAAACTAGTTTTCAATCTCCCGTATTGTCCTTATATTGGATATATGTTTTGTATATCTACAGAACCTATCTAGTTATGGATCGTAGTTGGATGGTTTGTATGCGCACTAGTGCTGAGTATTTGAAGGGGGTGGGAGAATTTATAGAATTTGCTCAAAGGAATGTTCCTAATAGTAATGGAATGTTCTGTTGTCCTTGTGTCAAGTGTTTGAATACGAGGAAATGTACGGTGAAGGATATACGTACTCATTTGATTTGTGAAGGGATTTGGCTGAGTTATACAAGATGGATATGGCATAGTGATGTGTTGTTGAGTAGTACGGAAAGTGTCTCCCAAAGTGAGGACGTTGACGTAGATATGGAGGATGATCGTGTAGAGGACATGATCTGTGATATTGGACAAGAATCTTTTCATCGAGCTCATGTGTATGATAGGTTGTGCGGTGATGTGGATAAGCCTTTATATCCAGGGTGTACTACTCATACACGGTTGTCGGCGGTGCTAAAATTGGTTTGTGTGAAGCGAGAAATGGTTGGACCGATAAAAGCTTCACGGAATTGCTTGAAATGTTGAAAGACTTGCTTCCGGAGGACAACACATTGCCTGACCGTAACTATGAGGCCAAGAAGGTATTGTGTTCGATGGGTATGGAGTATAAGAAGATACACGCATGCCCCAATGATTGCATATTGTACACCGGTGTTCATGAATACAATGACGATTGCCCTAAATGTGGGTTCTCACGATACAAAGTGAAGGGTGGTGATGATGATGACGATCTTGATGATGTGAGAAAAAAGGGTCCTCCTGCAAAGGTGTTGTGGTATCTTCCAATAATTCCAAGGTTCAAGAGATTGTTTGCCAATGCAAAAGATTCAAAGAATCTTAGATGGCATAATGATGAGAGGAAACGTGATGGAAAGGTTCGTCATCCTGCTGATTTTATGCAATGGAAGAATATTGATACTATGTTTCCGGATTTCGCCGATGAGCCAAGAAACCTAAGGCTTGAACTTGCTACGGATTGAATGAATCCTTATGGTAACATGAGTAGTATTCATAGTTCATGGCCTGTTCTGTTGATAATTTACAACCTCCCACCTTGGTTGTACATGAAGCACAAATACATGATGTTGTCTATCCACCAAAACCCGCCACAGGAGGTGGTGGAAGCTGTAAATACGTAAGTAACTAATCTTCAATTTAATTTAAGTTTTAATATCAGTTGTTTTTAGTTTATTACACACATGATACATGAATTTGTTAATTGACATGATTATTTGTTTATGATAGCGTGCTGAAGGTTAGTAGCATAAGTTGCGCCAACGGGAGAAGTAAGACTTCTAAGGCTAAAGGAAATCCTGAATGGATCATCCTCAAGGTTTGGTAGTTTATTTATCAAATAATTAATATTATAATTACTAATTTGATATTTAACTGATATTGAAATTAATTTTGTTCGTAGTCTCGATTTCAACCTGACGGGTGGTCGTGCGACTATTATGTGATGCTTCATATGCTGAACATAGTCTCCGCATCTATTACGGATGGATGGAAGAAGGTAATATTTAAACAACTTGTTAAATTATATATTATAGTTTTGGTGATGACTTGCGTTAATGTTTTGTTATTATTTGAACGTGTGTAGGCATTTAACAACCAATCGCCTCTTCAAAAAGATTAGTTTAGAGACTTGAGGATGCACTTGGCAGAATTCTTCTTCAAGTATGCGGCTGAAAAAGGAATTGACAAGATACCTCCGCAATACTTAGATGAATAGTTTTTTTGTTAGACTTTAGAAACTAATTAATAACATATATATATATATATACATATACATATATATATATATATATATATATATATATATATATATACTTAGATTGATAGTTTTGTTTTTAGACATTAGAGACTAAAATTTATTTATATATATATATATATATATATACTTGTAGATAGTTATGTTTTTCCTATACATGGGTTTTGGTTTTAAGTCCCCCCATTGTTCCTTTGTATATTTCTTTTCTTTTTGTTAATATTGAAATTTAAAGGTAGTGTTTGCAATTCTGTAATATGTGTGATATTGTGTGTTACTGGGATATTTACTGAATGCAGGGATAGCTGAGGGGAGTGATATTTTAAAACTGAATTTTTTTAAAAAAAATCTATTAACGTCAGTTGTAGTAGGAAACCGACGTTAAAAATAAAACCTGTAACGTCAGTTTTTTAACAGAATTGACGTTAGTTTGAACAACATTAACGTCAGTTGTGTTAAAGAACTGATGTTAATAGTTTTATATTTAACGTCAGTTGTTTAAATAACCGACGTTAAAATATTAACTATTAACGTCAGTTGTATTTACGTCAGACAATATCCTGACGTATAAAATCAATTTTAACTGACGTAAAAAGCACTTATTGCACTAGTGTGGGTTTTATGTTGAAAAGGTCGGTAACTCTGATGTTGTAATATATTCTTGGTTTTTTTCTCTTTTTGGAAATTGAACCCTTTTTATAAAAAAACGGTATGCCGTGGTGACTTCTTTAAGAATACGACTTTACTATTTATTATATGTATTAAGGTGTTCTAGAGTTATTTGCGGAAGATTTTTTTTTCACCCGAGTTTTCTGCCTTATAACAAATTTATTTTCTGAAAGCAACCAGGGGGGTGTTACAACCATCATCCTACCTTGGATATGTTGGTGGTTTCTTTAGTGTATAAAGTCTTGTAAATTATAAGTTGTGTAATTTGTTGATTTATATGTGTGTGATCCTCTTGGAGGGATTGATTGATGTTTGTGTTTGTGGTATAATTATTATTGATGTTGAATATGATTATATGATGCATGACTATTTGAGAAAATGGTCTAAATCACTTGTTTTAGGCCATTCGGCCATGACTGGTTAATGGGGTTTCAAGTTGAGTTAAATTGTTTGAATAATTTTTATAAGGATTGAATGAATATATAAGAGTATAGAAATTGGTTTGGATTGATTTGGATGTGTATATTGAAAGATATGAATTTATGAGTCCTTAGGGACTAAAATGCAATTTCTGAGAATTCCAGTGGCTGCACTGAAATTCATATTCTTTTGTGTTAAGATTGTAGTCCTTGATGAGACAAAACCATAGAAATTGGTTTGGTGTTAATTGGATTAATACATAAAGAGTTATAAGCTTTTTGGTAAACAAGGACCTTTTTGCAATTATTGTAAAATATTTGGGCGGAAATATAATTTCTGGAAATTTGAGGGCAACATAAAAATATTTCTATAGAAGTTGGTTTGGTGTGATTTGAAGTTATAAATAAAAAGTTATAAGGTTTTAAGTGAATAAGGACCTTTTTGTAATTAATGAAAGTTTAGGGACTAAGCTCCAATTTTCGATAATTTCT
The DNA here is from genome assembly GCA_030762895.1 of Sophora flavescens. Classification (NCBI taxonomy): domain Eukaryota; kingdom Viridiplantae; phylum Streptophyta; class Magnoliopsida; order Fabales; family Fabaceae; genus Sophora; species Sophora flavescens. The sequence continues at coordinate 262,364,145 of CM061063.1, forward strand.
GTAATTGAAAAGTTAGAAACTATTTTTCATACCTATTTAACTGTTATAAAACTCCAAAATGAGTTTTGGACTATTAGAGTTTAAAATCATTGAAAAAGGATTTAGGCGATTTACAAACTTAACGACGTTCGGTCAAATTTTTAGCAATTTCGTATAAATGGAGTGTAAGATGTTAAATCCGTGTTTCAACATTTCCATATGAGTATTATAGACTAGGAAAGTAATATATTTGAGATGAAAAACCATATTTTCAAAAGTATGGCTTTTGGGTCTAAGTTTAGTAAAAAGTGGTAAAACCGTCGTTAAACGTTTTTGAGGATTTTCGAGAAATTGTTTTGAAGAAATTGATACCTAAGTATCTTTGATGGAAATTATTCTTTAAAATTGATTTGATTTTATCTAAATGTTTTGGTTTTTAATCCAAAAGGATTTTAGTCTTCAAAGATGAGATTTAACAGTAAAATGTAAAAACCTAAGTCAAGAATAATTCATGATGTGGGGTGGAACACAACCTTATGTCATAAAATATGGATAATTCATTATCCATAATCCATAAAATTTAATCGACTCGAAATGATTTGTTTTCTTGGAAGCCAAAGAAAAAGGCTCAATTAGAAAAGTACAGAGAAATAAATAATTGGACTTATGTTCCAATCTCATAATGTGCTAGGATTTTTAATCAAGAATGTTAATGAAACTTTACACAAAGATGAAAGGTTACTTAAGAACTTTTGCTTGATGTTAAGTACTAGTAATTCGGACTTAAGGACATCTAGCATCTGTTACAGTACGTTGAAAGGATTCAGATGGAATAAAACGATGCCATCCGATGGATGGACGAGAAGAACACATTTCCGGTAAAGTTTGCCTAAACACATAGTGAAACTATGTTCTGTAAGGCCATTATGCCTAGGATATTGAGCTAACACTTTAATGCGGGTGTGAATTCCGTAGCTTGGGGATGTCAGGGTTATGAAATACTCACATAGGCCCAGTGGGTTGCTCCTCTGTGGTATGGTGATCTTGCAATACACCGACATACTCTACTAGACACTATGTATTTTCTGGTAGTGTGGGATGTTCCGGAAAAAGTCTATGTGCACAATGATGACTGTTGACGCATTTTATTACCCAAGGCTGGTGGACTCCGGAACAATCCTCCGAACCACTCTCTCCGACTGTTTGTTAAAACCATGGTATAGGGAATCAGAGGTCATTCCTCGAGTCTTAGATGTCTTCTATCTAGGGAAAATGGTGCCCTGTGATTATGTTGTTGAAAAACATTATTATTTATGTTGTGATAGATGATATAACTGTTTATTGATATTTGTACGTACTTGTGTGTCGTACCACTGCATGTCTGCGTAAGTGTAAGATGAACGGAAATCTCACCTCATTTCTGTATTTTCTGGTTTGTTGTTTTCTATCTTACGTCGGGAGAAGATGACAATAACACCGTTTCTCCATCACAACCCACTGGAGTTTGAGAGTACTTGGAGACATGCACATAGTCTCGAGGGCTTTAGTGTAATGGACATTTTGTCATTATTTTGTATCTGGCCAATCTCGTGTCTATGTTATCTTTTGTGGAGCTATGTCTCTAAAACTGTTACTATTATTATAAACATATTTCCAGGAAGTTGTTGTTTATGGGCATTGGTATTTCCGCCATTTTTTGAATATGTATGTTTATGAATGACGGTACTTGGAACATGGATTGTAAAATACTTATATATATATATATATATATATATATATATATATATATATATATATATATATATATATATATATATATATATATATATATATATATATATGAGTTGATGATGTATATTAAAGAATATGTATGGTATCATTTGCGAAAGAGAAAAGAAAAAAGTAAACCGGTATTTTTGGTAATACAATTATTTTCAGCTTTACTCGGTCTTATATAATGGAAATGTCACAGACAATGTATCACCCGAGAAGGGTGTTACACCAACAATGCAACGGGTTTATAGAAAATAGGGAAGAAAGGGTTGGTAGCCGCACTAGGGTTTATGTTATACCAAAATATGGTTTAAAAACGCAAACCCTCGGTTACTGCACCACTTTATAGGTTGCACACCTAAGCACGACCGTACACCTTACTAAGCACGAGCGTGCTTAACTCAGCGCCTCAGCAGTGCCAAACCCTTGCACGAGCGTGCTTCCCATTAAGCACGGGCGTGCTTGCCAATCACTTGTACGACCGTTCTTCCTATTAAGCATGGCCGTGCTTGTGATCCAAACTATCACAGGACACAGCCTTGAGCACGGGCGTGCTGGACATGAGCACGGCCATGCTCATGTACCATGTAACACCCCGGTTTTTTCTGCTTTCTAATATCATAAATTTATATGAATATGTTTATATTTTTATCTGAGACTTAGAAAATTTATTTAATTAAACCGAAACCTTATTTACACTCTACTTAATGGTAGAGAGTTACGATTAAAATTTAGGTTGAAAAGTCAGGTGAAACCCGGTCTGTGAATTTCACTGACAGTATATTTATACTGATCAGAAGACCTAAGTTTGACTCGTTAACGAAAAACTTAAGGTTTTTATTTAATTTCCTATGATTGTGGATTTTTAGAATTATTTCATTGAAAGTGAAATAATATATTATTTTCGGGCGTTATATTCAATCGGGCGAACGACGGAGCTGAATACGGGAATTTCGGGATCTGTTAAAGAATTAATCTCATGTCTTCATGATGGTTCACATGGAGGAGTCACTCATGTGAAGTCATTGGATGTACACAAGGTGAGGATGGCAATTATTGAGAATTTTGCATTTTGTTCCCTAAGCTTTCTTTTAATTTCATTTTGGTCCTAAGTTAAACTATCAAGTTGTCATCAAATTGGGCCAATTCCTTGCACTCCAAACCATGGTGGGCTGCGGCCTTGAGGCCCAAAATCATGGCCAAGGTGGTACTCTTCATGAAACCATATATGCATTCTTAAACTTTCCTATGGTTTGAATTTTGTCTTAAGCCATTTTCAAGTTGTAAACACTTGAACTTTGTTGGACTTCTCCAAGCCCTTTTGCACAAGCCCAAGTCCAAGGCCCATGAGGATTTCCTACATCAACTTGGATGAGCCAACTTCTTTACCAAGTAATTCTCATTTTCTATCATCTTTTCCAAACTTCTTTTTCTCTCTAAGACTCCATAGCCTAAGTTTGTGAAGCAAGTGGTTAATCTCTTGCATATTCCTCATTTCCAAGAGGTAATCTTTGTTCCTCATCAGCAATAAACTCTATGTTCTTCAATCATTTTTATGTTTCAAGGCCATGATCATCATTTCCTATTCTTAGATCTAGAACTTTGAAATTGTCTACAAAATCATAGAAGATTCCTAAAAAATATGAAATCAATTTCTATGAGTTAGTTATCATCTCTATAATTATAATCCAAGAGATTGATGCAAACAAAATTTTCCTTCCCATTTATCTTGTTGAGGTCGAAACCTCACTTTGTGGGTGGAGGAACCTTTGTTCATTTTGTTTGAAAATAATAATGGATTCCATCTTTCCATTGAATATGTATGTTGAATCCAAGTTGTTGTGTTCAAATACAATCCCTAGCTCATGTTTTCATGTATGGCCGAAATTGAGTTTTGGAGGAATTGGAATATTTGATTTCAATTCTTTATGTTAAATTATTAATCCTATGTCAAGATCTAACAGCTCTTCAGGACAGTTATGTTGGGCCATGGTGTTTTATAGGTGATTTTAATGTTGTGCTTGGTGCACATGAATATAGATGAAGTCAAAGGCCTCCAAGAATTGCTTGTGAAGAGTTAAGGTATTGGTCAGATTCTAACAACCTGATTCATGTCATGACTAGAGGAGCTCAGTTTACTTGGGCTAATGGTAGAAGAGGGATTGCATTGACAGAAAAGAGATTGGATAGGGCTATTGTAAACAGCCAAAGCATTGATTTCTGGACTTCCATAAGTTGTCGCACTCTGGTTAGAAGCAGATCAGATCATCATCCTATCCTTTTGCATCTAGAAAATGGTTCTAGAAAGATTGTTTCATCCTTCAAGTTCATGAGAATGTGGATAAGTCATCCAAATTGTTCAAAAATTATAGAAGAGGCTTGGAAAACTCTTGTGGTAGGATGCCCCATGTTTATTATTTCTGAGAAATTAAAAATTGTCAAATCAAAATTGAAGGCTTGGAACAAAAGTGTTTTTGGTGATGTAAATGAATAAGTTCTTGTTGCGGAGAATGAGTTAAAGAAAATCCAAGCAGAATTGGATAATGGTATTGCTTCTGATATGTTTTTCCAGCTGGAAAAGGATCTGCATTTGAGACTGCAACAGGCTCCTTCATACCAAGAGGATTATTGGTTGGAAAAGTCAAGGCTGGATTGGCATCCTAAGGGTGATAGAAACACTGAATTTTTTCACAAACTTGCTAAGGTGAGATATGTCACCAAACAGATTTCCATCTTAAAAAATGGGGATGAGGTTTTGACTAAATTAGAGGATATAGAGCAGCACATTTCTAGTTACTATCAGAACTTGTTTGCCTCTAATAACATATGTGTTGATAATGGCATTGTGAAAGAGTTAATTCCTAAACTGGTTTTAGTTGACGATTACAGGTTTTTAACATATTTACCAACAATTGAAGAAGTCAAGAGTGCTGTTTTTTCAATGAATGCTAATGGAGATCCAGGACCAGATGGTTTTGGGGGTTCCTTCTTCCAAACTTATTGGGATTTGATTGCAAATGATATGTAGAATGCTGTAGTACAGTTTTTCAAAACAGGATATGTGTTGCCTAACTATAATGCTAGCACTGTGGTACTGATTCCAAAAGAGCTAGGAGCTGACAGAGTTGATCAATTCAGGCCAATTGCCTTGGCTAATTACAAATTAAAAATTATCACAAAAGTGTTAGCTGATAGATTAGCCAAAATTGCACCTAGTATCATTTCTGATAATCAAAGGGGCTTTATCAAAGGAAGGCACATTGAAGACTGCATATGCACAGCCTTAGAAGCCATCAATATGTTAGATAAAAAGGTGTTTGGTGGAAACCTTGCATTGAAAATTGATATTAGAAAAGTATTCGACACTTGAATGGAATTTACTTTTAAAGGTTCTGCATTGCTTTGGTTTCAATGACAGGTTTTACAATTGGATTAAACAGATTCTCTTATTTGCCAAGTTATCTATTTCTGTTAATGGTAAGGCAGTTTGATATTTTTCCTGTAATAGAGGGATTAGGCAAGGTGACCCCCTCTCTCCCCTTTATTTTGTCTATCTGAGAAGGTTCTTAGTAGGGGAATTACCAAGCTAGTTGATTCAGGCAAGCTTCAGCTTATGACTGGTCCTAAGAGTTATTCTACTCCATCTCATATCCTCTATGCAGATGACATCATGCTTTTTGGTAGAGGAACTCAAAAGAACATGAGAAATTTGATGAAATTGTTATCAGCTTATGGTGAGGCTTCAGGGCAACTGATAAATTGTGCCAAATCAAAATTTTACACTGGCTCCATCACAGCAAGAAGAAAATCTGAGATAGCTTCTTACCTTGGCTTCTCTGCAGCATCTGCTCCATTTACATACTTAGGAATTACTCTTTTTAGGGGCAAGCCTAAAAAATCTTACCTATAGTCTATCCTAGACAGAATCAAATCTAATCTTGCTTCTTGGAAAGCAAGCCTTTTATCTATCATGGGAAGGGTTATGTTAGTCAAAACAGTGGCTCAAAGTATACTGCTATACAGTTTCAGAGTTTATAGATGGCCTATTCAGTGTATCAAAGAGGTTGATGTCTGGTTTAGAAACTTCATTTGGTCAGGAAATATTGATCAAAAGAAGCTTGTGACAGTAGCCTGGAAAGATGTTTGTAAGCCCCTTTCTGAAGGTGGATTGCGTTTGAGATCCATTCAATCAATAAACAAAGTTTCAATGTTAAAGCTGGCCTGGGAATTAGTGTCATCAAACTGCCAATGGTCTTGCTTACTGAGAGCAAGAGCTTTTGAAAATGTTGCTCCTTTGTCCTATCATCCGACCTCCTCTATTTGGATTGGTTTGAAAGCTGAGATTCACAAGGTTTATGATCTTTCATCTTGGCAAGTTGGTAATGGTAATTTGATAAACTTTTGGCACGATTGTTGGCTTGACAAACTTTTAGCTGATTACTTTGATTTTCCTGATCACATTCTGTCTAGACTAAAGGCCCCTCTTAGCGACTTTATCATTGATGGAAAACTTCATTTTCCTAATGTTCTGCTGCATAAATGTCCTGCTATTCAGAGTTAACCGCATAGAGTCTATCTCCCTCCTGCAGGCAGTGATCTGGAGGACGCTAGAATATGGAATAATGATTCAGGTGATCTATCTCTCAAAGAAGCTTATTCTATTGTCTGTCGTATTGGACAGCAAGTAGCTTGGCACAACTTAGTTTGGAATAATTTTATTCCACCATCTAAATATTTTATTGTCTGGAGATTATTGAAAGACAAAATGCCAACTGATGAACAATTACAAAGAAGAGGCTACTCTATTGCTTCAGCCTGCTCTCTGTCTGTCCAATGAGGAAAGCACATATAACTTATTTTTTTATTGTTGTTTTTCCCAAAGCTTGTGGAGCTGGCTGTTTTACATTCTACAAATCAATATTTCTTCTCTGTCCATAGAGGAAGTTCTTGCTGTCTGCTACAAAAATTGGAGTTCGCAGGCTGAGGATGTCATAGTTGCTGCTATTAATGTGGTTTGGATCATATGGCACTGTAGGAACAAGCTCAAATTTGACAACTCTTGCATCTCTCTCAGTGTAGCCAAAAACATGGTGCTGGCTAGTGTATCTTTGACAGGAAACTACAACAAGGGAATTATGTCAGCTGATTTAAAAGAATTCAGCATTCTCAAGTTCTTTACTGTTGCTTGTCACCTAAGAAAGTCTCCATCAATTGTTGAAGTTAATTGGTTCCCTCCTTCCAACACTTGGATAAAATGTAATACGGATGGAGTTGCTCTTGGCTCTCCTGGTCTATCTAGTTGTGGAGGCATTTTTAGAGGTCCTAGAGCCTCGACCCTTGGTTGTTTCGCTACAAACTTGGGCAGCTCTTTTGCTTATCAAGCTAAGTTAATTGGGGCTATGTTGGCTGTAGAAATAGCTATCAACAGAGGTTGGAGAAAATTATGGTTGGAGGGTGATTCCTCTTTAGTGGTTCAAGCTTTTAATGGATCGGTTAACATTCCTTGGAGGCTTGGAAACCATTGGGACAATTGTTTATTGCTTAGAAGACATATGAACATTCATTGCACTCATATTTTCAGATAAGGAAACAAATGTGCGGACAAATTGGCCTCTCATGGTCTTTGATAAGCCTCTGGCTCATCTAGTTTTATAACTAGTAAGACCATGGTTTTTGTACTAATTATTCGAGTTTAATCTCGTTTTCGCCCGAATTTGGATTTAATTGTCCTCAAGCAACATTTTGAGTCTCTTAAGTAGTTTTATGATATTTTAGTGAATTTTGAGTCCAATAAAGTATTTACTGCTATTTCATATTTTCAGGTTAATAAGAAGAACAAAAAGGGAAGGACGCTTAGCAGAAGCCATCATGCCCAGGTCGTGACACTGGTCACGGCCGTGATGAGCTACCCATGGAAGTCAGAAAGCATCACGGACCAGTCGTGATACCCATCACGGGCATGATGAGAAGTCCCTAAAGACCAGAAAACATCACGGCCCAGCCGTGATACCCATCACGGGCGTGATGAAAAGACCCCGAAAGTCATAATTGATCACGGCCTAGCCGTGATGGAGGTCATGGCCGTGACAGATCAGCACCCATGGACAGAATTGATCACGGCCTGGCCGTGATAGGCATCACGGCCGTGACAGACTAGAATTTGAATGCGCGCCCTTGGCAGAACACGTCACGACCTAGCCGTGATGGCCATCACGGCCGTGACGCGCACCTGATCTATAAAAAGGCATCAAGGCAGCAGAAAAGAGAACCAATTTTCACTGTTTTACAATTTATTTCAAAAGTTTGTATTATGTTTGTGATGGAGAACTAATCACCAGGGATTAATCTGCTATAATCGGTTTCCGCCGACATTGAGGTTCTATAATTCCCAATCAATTTGCTTATCCCCTTTCAATATTATGCTATATGTCTTGTTTGCTTAATTCAAGTTATATAGAATAAGTATTGATTAATTTCGATGACTATATGTTCCTATACCTTGATCGAGTTTGCTTAATTCGCGTGTGTTTGATCGTGTTTGCTTAATTCACGAGAGCTTCAATCTGTTTGCTTAATTCGGAAATTAGGAACATATATCTCGTAGTGTCAATTGCGCTTGTTTAATTGCTACTACAATCGAAAAGGGATTGGAATCCTCGTAGGGCATGGAAATTATATGAATCAATGATAGTTGGGAAATTGAAATAGTAGATTAATCGTTCTAGCTTATCGATAATCACTTAATTGCACTGTTTTTCTTAATTGAATCCTCAAACCTAACCCCCCCCCCCCCCCCCCAAATCGATTTGTAGGTTGATAACAATCAAAGAGTCCTTGAGATACGATACTCGAGTTGTCGTGCCCTAACTACAGTTTTTTAATCACTCATTTTTGACCCGTGTGCGACAGCGGATCAGTCTTTTAGTTAATAATTTTAGATGGTGGAATACAATTCCTAATTTTATTTGGGAGGATTTTAACCATGACAGATATGGTATGCCTAGTTATAGATTTTCTTAATTTGTTGGAATGGGTCAGGTTTATGCCCCCCATTATTTTCTTATTTGTATTCTTTTCTCTTTATTAATAAATTCAAGGTACTCTTTTTTCATTCATGATATTTTTATCCCTAAGGAGGGTTTTGCATCATAAGGTTTTAATGAGGCCATTTTCTTGGAAAAAAAAGGTACTTAAGGATCACTAATCCAAACACTTAAGAATTTTAGAAATTTTTAGCCACAAAAACCTATCATGGCCATGACCTATCATTAGGGAATAGGTGATTTTATTTGCTTGTTTTTGATTGGTTGATTGTGGTTGTTGAAGGATAAAGAATCATATCGTGTACGTACGTTGACGGTTTCCGGATTCGTGATAAAGTTTCAATCGGAGGCTAATTTAAAATCTTCAAGAGGTAAGGGGGGAATACTTGAGGTGTTTTACCTATAATCATGTGCTATCAAGTTATTGGTATGTATTGTTTATCTGTGGTGCTTGTCTAATTTGGTTGAATTGTATTATTTTTATTTGTCTTTGTTTATCTGCATTTAATTATTTATTTGCAGTGATATATTATAGTGTTTTGAAGCATGATCTGCTTGGGTTAATTTCTATAATATTGTTGTTAATTGTTGTTTGAGAAGCCTGACAGTGGTCAGTGCCCAATCAATTAACAAGATAAAAGCTTTAATAATCTTTATAAATTATGGTCAATGTTTAACGGAGAAATATTGGAATATAATATTGATGAAATATTTTATTTGGTAAAAATAAGAAATAGTTGAAAATATCATTATTTTATTGATTTATCGGTGTAAGAGTGAACTATGAGTTGCAGTGAGGACGTAACCGTGAAAATATTTTAGCACTACTAATTTTTACATAAGAAATTCCGTGATATTATATAAAGTTATTTTAAGAAATTAATCTTCGAAAAAAACTTAATTATGATTTTAGGAAATTATTTAAGTGGAAAAAAAAAAATCAAATTTCGACTTAAAACATTTTTAAAATGCTAAAAGACGGTTAATTCCGAAAATATTTACGGAAAGCATTCTTAAAAACAGCAGTAATCATTCACATATGGATTTAGTTTTAGGATCACTTCTTTTTCAAGAATTGGAGTTTCTCGGGAAAATATTTTCAGAAGAAAATGAGTTTCTTAGCAATTTGATGATTTTATAAAGAAATTTTCAATTAGAAATGATTTTCTATAGACGAATTGTACTCAACGATGTTATTCCGACAACTTGAATAAGTTGCGGAGATTCTGTTTTGAATTTGTGTTTCCAAAAACAAAAGACAGTGTTTATATTGAAAAAGTAAACCTAGTATCTAAGACATTGTGATACCAGTGTTATATAATAAAAACACGAAGATCTTTGATCCGTGTGACGATGAAAATATTAAGACGTTGAAGACGATGAGCCATTTTGAGCTTTGACAAGAATATAATGAACGAAAAGAAAATGACGAGAATAAAATGTTTTACATTTGCATTTACGGCAGACATGCCCGATGGTGCTTAACGTGAGACCTTAATAGAAAAGGTATCATGTGACAATGTATCATTGTGCTCGAATGGACAATGTGACGGTCTATCATTGTGCTTGAATGGACAATGTGACGATGTATATCATTGTACTTAGATGGGCAATGAGACGATGTATCGAGTTTTATCAACTCATTTTGAAGATATTGGGATCTTCAGAGATTAGGTATGAAAGTTAGACGATGAATATTGGAGTGTCATGCATATTTTTAAAATGACGATGACTGTCGGGTATGAATCCCGATGATTTACTATGTGATGCTATTATCTTTTAGACGTTGTAAATACATGTATATGTTATTGTGGTGTGTCGTGCATGTGATTATCGTTATAAACTCAAATATTGCCATCTCACCCTTACAAATATATCAGGTTTTCTGGTTTGGCTTTTGTGTCTTGGTACATGAAAGTAGGTGGTGCAGAAAAGTTCTTAGCTGCACCCGCGAACTTTGATCCTCATTCTTGAAGAGATGTTTGGTTGTGGGAATGACCACGGGGTCTTTCCAGTAGATGTCTTGTAAGGCGACCAGCTTAGGAGTCTTTGCTTTAATCTTCTTTTTCTTTTCTTTTTTGAAAATTGAAACTCCTAGTGTAAAAGTGTATGCTGTGAGGATGTTATTTATGAAACATGATTATTTCCTCGTGTGAGGAGATGTACAATAAGATTTTACTGTTTAATATATGTATCTTGGTTTTACAGAGTGTTCTTGCAGAAGAAAATTTTTATACCTAAGTTTTCTGGCTTGAAATAAATAAATTTTCCAAAAGTAACCAGCAAATAACTTTTTAATTTATTTCCGCACGTGTTATGAAGTAATGGCCAAGGGGGGTGTTACATACCAGAAAGGGATTTATGCCTAAAAATCTCACTTAGCCCTCAACAACAACTCTAAGCTAAGTCCTAAGGCTTAAACAAGCAAACATCATATATAAAAGCACTTAACGAAAAATGGGGTGTTACAAGCAGTCTTGGGTCAAAGGTATAACAAGGTGTTTCATCCTGTTTACTATGCAAGTAAGTCCTTGATTGATGCTCAAATCAATTACACAACCAGTGAAAAGGAGCTGTTAGCAGTGGTATTTGCCTTTGAGAAGTTTAGATCCCATCTGGTTGATACAAGAGTAGTGGTTTAACTGACCACTCAGCCATCAAATACCTTATTGACAGGAATGATGCTAAACCAAGGCTCATAAGGTGGGTGTTGCTGCTACAGGATGAAGGATGCTAAACCAAGTAGCAAATCATCTCTCAAGGTTACCAAAGGATGTTGCAGCATCAAGGGGAATAGCCATTGATGAATCTTTCCCTGATGAACAACTACTGGCAATGCAAGATACTGCAGCACCATGGTATGCTGACCTGGTGAACTTTTTGGCTAGTGGTGTGGTTCCCCCATACATGAACTCACAGCAAAAGAGAAGATTCTTTCATCAAGTAAAACAATATGTTTGGGATGAATCATACCTCTAAAAGACGTGCCCAGATAATTTGAATAGAAGATGTGCTGTAGATGAAGAGTTCCAGGATATACTGACCCAGTGCCATGCTTTAGCATATTGAGGACACTTTGGTTGCATGAGAACTGCTGGCAAAGTTCTCCAATCAGGTTTATTCTGGTCTACTCTATTTAAGGATGCAGGTGAATTTGTCAAACATTGTGATAGGTGCCAAAGGGTAGGGAATTTATCCAATAAAAATGAATTTGATGTGTGGGGTATTGATTTTATGGGACCATTTCCCCTTCCTTTGGCAACCTCTATATTCTTGTAGCTGTGGATTATGTGTCTAAATGGGTGAAGGGTATGGCTACAATTAAAAATGATGCTAGGGTGGTGACAAAGTTCTTACAAAAAAATATTTTTTCTATATTTGGCACCCCTAGAGCCATCAAAAGTGATGAAGGAATCCATTTTTGCAATCAAGTTTTTTCCAAACTACTTGCAAAATATAGAGTTAAACATAAAGTAGCCACTGCCTGCCACCCCCAAACTAATGGCTAGGCTGAGTTGTCTAACATGGAAATCAAAAGAATTATGGAAATGATGGTTAATCCCACAAGGAAGGATTGGTCCACACATCTGGATGAAGCCTTGTGGGTATACAGAACTGCATTCAAGACCCCCCGGGAATGTCCCCATACAGGCTGGTGTATGGGAAAGCTTGCCCTTTACCTTTGGAATTGCAGCACAAAACTTTTTGGGCAGTTAAAAACTGAACTTTGATCTTAAGTCTGCTAGAGCAACTCTCATGTTGTATCTTAATGAACTGAAGGAACACAGGTTGTTTTCCTATGAAAATGCTAAAGCATATAAAGCAAAAATCAAAGCTTGGCATTACAAAAGGATCCATCACAGATCATTTCATGAAGGAGAACAAGTACTGTTGTTCAATTAAAGGCCGAAGTTGTTCCCAGGTAAGTTGAAGTCAAGGTGGTATGGCCCATTCAAGATCATGAAAGTCTATCCACAGGGAGCTGTAGATTTGCTGGATGCAGAGAGTGGCAGAGAGTGGCAGAGAGTTCAAAGTCAATGGACAAAAAATTAAGCATTATTTTGGTGAACTTGTAGACAAAATGAAGGTCACCACCACTCAGGATGACACTGCATGATGCTACAACATGGTCTGGCTGAGGACCTTATAAACCAAGCTCTCATGGGAGGCAGCCCATCAATAAATTCAAATATTAGTGTAGTTGTGTTTGAGCATTACATGGGCAAGAAGTGAATAAATGGAAAGTAAAAGAGGAAGGTAGTGAGGTCAATGCTACGCATGAATAGGGAATTGGTTTGTTGTGGGGAAATGCTACATCATGCTCCCAAATTCTTAGTGCAGGAAGGACATTTGTGGATAAGGGACCAACATATGACACAGGTACAATGTGGGGGACTAGCGCATTTTTGTCTGTTGTGGATAAAGCTGCAGCTGGACAATTTTAAATTTTTTGAAAAATGAATTAAATGATGAGGATTTTGGAGAGAGAAATTCACGGGTACCCACACCAAATCAACCAACCGTACAATCTCAATATCTCTCCCACTTTATTGCCCTTTCCCCCACGTTTCACCACCCAAATTAACCAAACTACACCCTACCCTGACACATTAAATAGCCATCTTCCTTTCACTTAGCCACTACAAGCTCTTCAACCTTCCCCTTTTTGAGTCACACAACCATAACGTTCTCACTTCTTCCTCAACCTCACCCAACCACACCAAAATGACCACCAAGAAGGGCGGCCTCGTCAAGCACCGTGCCACCAAAACACCCCCATCCACCTCTGGTACTGAAAAGGACCAACTCAGTTCTTGGGCCAATGCTGAGGCCAGAGAGAAATTCGAGACTGAAAACCTAAGCCGCAACCTGCACCCTGAAAAGGGATTCAAATACGGGAAGGGTCCCAAATGGGGAATCCTAGCTGAACCGATAGATGTCATAGAGGCCCACAACTGTAAAACCTTTGCTGAACACCCTGAGGGATATTGTACTCCATTGGAGAGAGAGTTCTACGCCAACATAAGCTCAGAAGGACAAACGTTTGTAGTGATACGGGGTGGTAAGGTCTCTTTCTCTGTTGGAAAAATCAACCTGAATCTAGGGGTGGAGGATGTAGAAGATGAGTGCTAGGAGATTTTGAAGAAGATGGCCGACAAAAAGCTACAGGAAATCGAGTAAGACTTGGCCTTTACTGGAGCAGAGTGGATCCAGCAACCTGGGGGCCAACTGAAGCTCCCCAGTCCTATGTTGTAGCCTTTATCAAAGGTCTGGTACCATTTTCTCAGGCACACATTCTCTCCAACATCACACCTTGAAATAGAAGAGAAGGAATGCCTAGTCCTTCTGTATTGCATCATGAAGAAGAAAAAGATCAATGTCAGGGAGATGATCAAAGACCAGATTTCCTCATGTGCAGTGAAAAAGAAAGGCAACCTGATCTTTCCCTGCTTGATCACTGACCTCTGCCTGCAGTAAGGTGTGGAGTATCACCCTGGAGAAGGCCTAGAGAAAAACTCAAGGCCCATTGACATGACCTGCATCCTAAGGACATACTCCAACTCTGATAAAGCTGATGCAAGTGCTAGTATGACACCTTGAGCAGGCCCCCCAGAGCAGCAGGATCGCTCTGGGATGTTAGAGCAAAAGCTGAATCAACTCATAGATATGCTGCAGCAGCAAGTGCAGTGAGAGAAAAGCTTCTGGGAGTTCTTCGTAAAGTTCCTGTGGGAGAAACAGAAGATGAAGCTTAACAACTGGAAGCTAGAGACCCCCAATCCCCAATTTCCAAAAGAATTGCTACCACCCATTGAAGAGCATGACCAAGTCCCTTCTGGAAAAGCTGTCCCAAATCCTGCCTCTAAAAACCCCAATATTAAAATCAACACCACACCTGCAAACAGCACTTCATCTGACCATGAGTGGCTGGGCATTCCCCCATCTGAGCAGCAAGTTGTTGTTGTGGCCCCTAAGCCCAAAAAGAAGAAGCTGATCCCAAAAGGTCCCCTAGAAAGACCAGGGGAGTGCAAAAAGAGCCCGTGCTGCAACATCAGACGAAGCCCCTCTCTCTGCTACTGAAGCAGCAAATGCTACTCATCAGCCCCCCAAACAAGTCAAGAAATTCAAGAATACTGCTGGAAGGGGGAGCACCATAATGCAAATTGCTACTGAGTATGCCTCAACTGAGGAAGAAGAGGAGGAGGAAGATGCACCATTTCTTCCTCTTTCAAAGAAAGCAATGCCTGATGTACCATCTGCTGCAACCAAGATTAAACTTGAAAAGGTTGTAGCACAGCGTGATTGTAAAACCCTACTTTTTATTTTCCGATTTTTTTCAGTAAAAATATTTTCGCTGTATTAATCGGTATAAATGTATTTATTTATATTTTTATCCGAGTTCATGGAGATTGATTTTTATGAAATAAAAATCATATTCATACTCTATCTTAGGGTAGAAGCTTACGATAAAAATTTGGGTTGAAAATTTAGACGGAACCCGATCTGCGTTTTCACTGACAGTATAATTTTACTGGGCAGAAAACCAAATTTTGACTCGTGAATGGAATGGTTTATATTTAAATCATATTTCTAACGAGTTTGGTTGTTTTGAAAATTTTCAACAGAAAATAAAATATTACGCTTTTTACAGGCGTAAAACCCTAATCGGGAAACCGACAGAGTCGAGAAGGGAAGTGCAGAGACCCGTCAAGAGATCGGGACAACGAGTCATACATGATGACTCATGGAGGATGAGTCACCAAACATTTATGAGCATTAAATGCAAGTAATCATGACATTTAGGTAAAACACCAAAATACCCCTAAGCTTTCGCGGGTATTAACAAGACGCATCTACGCACTCTTAACCACTCATTTTACGTGGTTGAAAACCTACCACATCTCTCCAATTTCGTGAATCCACCTCCAATAAATCATACCTATTTCATTTTGCTTTCGTTTCATTATTTTCCTCTCAAAAACCGAGATCGGGTAAACGACGGAGCTACGTACGGAATTTCCGGGAACCGCTATCGGATAAGACCGGTGACTCATTAGTGAGTCACTTTGTGTGGCCCAAAATCAGTCACACCTCCATCAAATGTGAGCCACATATTTAATAACCATAGTTAAGCAAAGTAACCCTAGTTAAGTTAATTATTAACTATGGTTAAACTTATATTAATTAAATAATCACAAAACCCATTAAATCAATTCCTTATAACCAAACAAAGCCTAAATCTAGTCTATAAATACTCTTCAAAACCGTGGCCTCCCTCCCCTTTCACTCATCTTCTTCATTCTCTTCATCTTCCCCACCAACTAAGTTACAAAACCCTAAGAACACCGAAATCCCACCAAACATATGACCCTCTTCCTTTCTGAAACTTGGAACACACTCAACATAAAAGTTGTTCCTCTTTCTCTCATCTTTCCAACAAGATAAAGATCATCAAAAACGGATAAGGGGATTGGGAGATAGGATCAAAATACCGAAACTGCCCAGAATTCTCAGCAACCCACGAAACAGAAGAAATAAGTCCCTTTTCACCCATGTTATGATCCGAACCAAATGAAACCTTCAACACCAAAGTTGTTCCTTTTCTTATTATCTTTCTATCAAGCCAACGTTCATGATTTTTGGATCAGTATATTGTGAGATACACTCACAATACCATCACACCCTCAAGCTGTCCAGTTTTCAGCTTAGTGAAGGTTGATCATTTTCTTCATTTCTTCAATCTTCAAGAGGTAAAAGCTCATCTCCTTGATCACATAAGCTTTCATATTCATGTATTTCTCATGTTTATGCCATGAATCATATTTTTCCATTCCTAGATCTAGAACTTCAAATAATTCTAGAAAATTGTAAAAAAATCATAAAAATGTGAAACCAATTTCTATGATCTAGTTATGATCCCTCCTTTATTTATCCAAGAGCATGTGATCAAAATCATTTCCCTTCCCTATTAACCACTAATGGCCGAACCTAGGTAGGAAAATGGGTTTGGTGTTTTGTTGTTTGTTTTGAATGTTAGTACTTGACTTAAGTTCTATAATACATGTATAGCTTAAATCCAAGAGCTTAGGTCCAACAAAAATCCCTAGCTTAAATTCCTAATATGGGCCGAAACCCTAACCCTAAAGGTTAGAGGATTTTGTTTCAAATTTTATTCTTGTAATAAGTAATCTATGTTAGTTAAGACTAGTAACTAGGATCCAAAAGATGGCATTAAGAAGATAATCCTAAACCTATTTTCTAAGTCTTGGCCGAACCTATCCCTAAAGTGTCATAGATGGTTGTTAGTTGATTAATTATAGTTATGTTGTTTGAATGAAGGTGGTTGTGTTAACTCGTGGCGAGATAACGAGGATCGTCGTGTACGTGTTGTCGGTGATAACTCAGGTTGGAGAAAGAAACATTCCATCGTCGGAACCGATAAGTAGTATATAATTTATAATAATGGTGTAGGGCGACCTAAACCCTACTAGTGGTCGAGTAATCGACAATACCAAAATCGTATTGGAATCTTTTCCGTAAAACCAATGACGATTTGGGAATTGTAGGTTTATCGCCTTAGGTTGATTATTCATATTTGAGGATGTCTGAATTATTTACTTTTGACTGTTTGTGATACGCTGGTTGAGGTATTCCATCTGCATGTGACGTATTGTTTTGGTGTTTGAATAATTATGATATTGAGGATGTTTGTTGTCTGTCACGGCCGTGATGGTTGTCATGGCCAGGTCGTGACAGGTTCTGTTTTGTAGAATTCTTGCTTGGGATGTCTGTCACGGCCGTGATGGCTATCACGGCCAGGTCGTGACAGAATCTGACTTGCCTTGGTTGTCTGTCACGGCCGTGATGGCTATCACGGCCAGGCCGTGACATAGTCTGACTTTGTTATTTAGTTGGTTGTGATAAATTGCCTTATATGATATTGAGATATTTGAATATTCTGCTGATTAATGTGTTATGCATGATCTGCCTGGGTTTATTACTATGCTTAGACGATTTTAAGGAAAGATATATATTGCTCGGAGGTATTTTGTTTGGGTGAGAGTTTTGAATATGAGTTAGAAGTGCCTCGCTATTATGGTATAGAAGTAATGTGATATAGTATGTAAGTGGAGGTTATGAGGAAAAGCTTGAGGTACTAGGTTGTTATTGATAAAAGTCAGTGAGAATCATATGTTGCATTGGTGTTCATAACCGTGTATTTGAGATACACGAGGTCCGAAGTTCTCGTGGACCGTTCCAAATTAGAATTTAAGTTGGGCAACTATAGTGTCATTGCTATGCATGAGCACCCTTGACTGAGTTGAGAGAGAGAACCAGGGTGTGCACCGGCGGTACTGTGCAGCTATAATGTCATTGCTTTTCATGAGCATTCTCACCATGGATGTACACCATGGGTGTGAATGTGCACCGGCGTTGGGAACGTGTCACTTGGACGACTGACTGACATTCCTACCGAGGGATGTGTGACAGGATTAGCAGTGGCCATGTCAGCATAAAGGTTTAGTTCCATGAGTTGGAGGGTAGAGGATGATATAGTGAATTGAGGATGATTGTTGATTTTGAATGATTCATGTCTGTGACTATTATTGTATTATATGCTATGAATCTTTTCCACTTATGATGATAGAACTGTTTCTTATCTCCCTATTTTTGTATTTTTGTGTATGTCTACTTTGTTACGTTAGAAGACCAGATGGACGAATATGTTGTTGAGGAGATGGACGGAGCCTTGTACGAGACAGAGGTTGTTGAGGAGTTGAATGACATTCCGTATGAAGATGACGCTGGAGAACAACCTACTGATTCTAATAATATAAAGTAGTAAGTTTAGGGCCAGTGAGTCATATAAGACATTTCTTGTTTTCAGTTAGTTATAAGCATGTTTGTATAAATAACTACCGATGTGGGATCCTACTGAGAGGATACCCTAAACCGTGTTGTGTAAAATAAAGAATAATTATGTGTGTATTTATGTAATATAGTTTTGGTGTGTTTTGTATTTGTAGAAGTTATATGATTATTATTTAAGTTTTAATTTTTACGTATTTTCAACATTAAGCGTGCGATTAAGTAAATAAATATTAAGGTTTTAATGTAATAATACAATGGGGCACAACGGGGTGTCTCATTTGGTAGTATCAGAGCAGTTCGATTCTAATCGGACTGTGAGGTCTAGGATGTGTTACTGGCCGCGTCTAGTTGAGTCCACATCGGATTTTAACTATGCTTAGAAGTTGGGTAGTGTGTCCGAACCCGATGCGATAATTAGCATTAGTATGGCATATGGTATTTATATACCCATACTGATGAGAGAGGATGATTTTTGTTACAGAATCATGGCTAATGGAAGAAGAAGTCCGATTATTAGTGGTGATAGATCTCCTGAGGGAACCATTGGAGCTGACAATGGTGAGGTTAATCCTAATGGAAATGGAGGAGAGTCATCTGCGACTCTCAATATCATGGAAACGATAGCTGCTGCCTTGATATTTCAAACACAGCAGAATACGAAGATGCTACAAATAAACAAAGAGCAGCAGGAACTGCAGAATCAAATAACAACCATTGAAACTGAAGAGGCATAATTGATTACTTTCCTAAAAGGGAAGCCACCACAGTTCCGAGGGGACTATGACCCAAAGAAGGCAGAATGGTGGGTACAAGAGATAGAGAAGATATTTGACACCATGCGCTGCATGGAGGAGAGGAAAGTGACTTATGCTGCATACATGTTAACTGGAGAAGTAGAGTCTTGGTGGAGAGGTAAGATAAGAATACTGGAGTTAGAGGGTAGGATTATCTGCTGGCAGTTGTTTACTGAATGCTTCTTCGAGAAGTATTTTCCGAATGTAGTCCGACGTGCGAAGGAGAGGAAGTTTACTAGTCTCCGACAAGGAAACATGACTGTAGGCGATTATGTATCACGCTTTGAGGCTCTGATTAAGTTTTCAGAATTCTATCAGAGATTCCCAGATGAGGATTGGCGGTGTAGAAGGTTTGAAGAAGGATTGCGACATGAGCTGCGAAGAGCTGTAGTGTATTTAGATATTCAGTGTTCTCTGGAGTTGGTTGATAGTTGCAGTGCTATAGAAAGCATAGAACAGAGGCAAGATGCTGAGCTGAAACAACCAAGAAGTGGAGGCCCTAATTGATCAGGTTCTCCAAGGAGGGTAGAGAGTGGTTCTCAAGGGAGATGGGGACCATATACTAAACCGGTGCAGACAGCTGCACCAACACTAGTGCTTAGATCGGATCAACAACAACAAGTCTATGTTTGCTTCGGATGCGGAGGATCGCATCATTTTAGAGATTGCACGGAAAAACCTAGTTGTTTCCATTGTGGTAAACCAGGTCATTATGCTCGTAAGTGTAGACAGAGAAATAGGCAGCAGACGGTAGCTGCTGATAAAGGAGCTGGAAGTTATGGAGGTGAAGCAAGGAGAAGAGATCTAGGAGCAGGTCAGTAGCCACAGAAGAGCTTAGCTTGCTTTAGATGCGGAGGACCTCATCATGTTAGAAATTGCAAGGAGAAACCTAGTTGTTTCCACTGTGGAAAACCTGGTCATATAGCTAGAGATTGCGGACAGTGGGTCATTGGGAAAGTGTTTACAGTGAGGGGAGTTGAACCTTCTCACTTTGCAGATCTCATATAAGGTATGTGTCTGACATCAGTGTCATATAGTTGTTAAGAATATGACATTTATTGTAAACACTTGTCGATAATCTTACGGAAGTGGAAATCGTGTTCTTGGTGGGAAAGTCTGAAGATGGTGACGAAAATCCGTAAGTTTTGTTAGTTAGTCGGTTGTGGTTTTCCTGCTTGTTTAAAATCAAGTACAGTGAAAGTATAGATTGTTGTGGGATAATTGGTATTAAGGGAACTTTATCTTAAGTGCTTGATATATTTGGATAGTATGGGTAGTCCTTGAAAATAATAAAGAGATAACGAATTAGTTTGGAGCTTATCTAGTATAGGATTCATTTGGTTGAAGCTTTGTAGCCTTTTATTTTTGAGATAATGGTTATAATGATATGTTGTTCTTGTTTAAATGGTGAGTTAGGATTTCACCTTAAGCTCTGATGGTTATGGATTACAATTAAGACTTGATTGAGCAACATATAATCTAGGTATAGTACCTAAGTATTGTTTCCCTATAGTAGGATAAATAGGAAGTGATGGGAGTTCTGAGATATAGATATGACTGGTAAGATTAAGATCGGTATCAGTGAGTAAGACAATTACTATAAATCAAATGTTGATCGAGGCATAGTATCATTATGGATTCTAGGGCAATGATTAATGATCGTAGTTAAGATGGATTGTATGAGTTTGGGAAGAGTAAACGAAAGTGTATATAGTAATTTCACCTAAGTTGAATATGAGATTTCACCTAAGATGAATATGAGCAGAAAAGATGATTTCTGATGTAAATTGAGGTTACTAGAGAAATTCAAATTTGTTAAGTTAGATAATTCTAACAGGTGTTGATCTTTTGATGGCAATTTATCTTACGGAGTGTTGAGATGTTTATTTGGAGATTTGAAAGGTGTGATTTTGATATAATCCAGAATAGTGAAATACATTCTAAGGAACTAAGACTGTGATTGGATACATGAAGTAGGAAGTTAGGGTAGTTCGATTGTGGTGTTAATTACGGCTGTTAGATGTTGAAATAAGATTCTTTAGTGGATCAGTAGTAAGAAGAGGAAGGGATTAAGTTTTGATTATGTCCTTTAAGGATGTTAGATCAAGTTGGAAAGGTTAAGAACAATGAATAGAATACAGTGATGGATAAGTTCGAGGATAAATAGAATGATATAAGAATGAATTATGTTATGAAGTTGCCGCTGTTACGTAGGAAAAAAAAAGCAATGAGAAATATAATGTGGGATCTTTAGATTAAGATACAATTGCAAGATGATGTCTAGTTTTGAGTTAAGTAATTCTGAGGACGGAATTTTTTTCTAAGAGGGGTAGTAATGTAACACCCTACTTTTTATTTTCCGATTTTTTTCAGTAAAATTATTTTCGCTGTATTAACCGGTATAAATGAATTTATTTATATTTTTATCCGAGTTCACGGAGATTGATTTTTATGAAATAAAAATCATATTCATACTCTATCTTAGGGTAGAAGCTTCCGATAAAAATTTGGGTTGAAAATTCAGATGGAACCCGGTCTGCGTTTTCACTGACAGTATAATTTTACTGGGAAGAAAACCAAATTTTGACTCGTGAATGAAATGGTTTATATCTAAATCATATTTCTAACGAGTTTGGTTGTTTTGAAAATTTTCAACCGAAAATAAAATATTACGCTTTTTATGGGCGTAAAACCCTAATCGGGAAACCGACGGAGTCGAGAAGGGAAGTGCAGAGACCCGTCAAGAGATCGGGACAACGAGTCATACATGATGACTCATGGAGGATGAGTCACCAAGCATTTATGAGCATTAAATGCAAGTAATCATGACATTTAGGTAAAAAGACCAAAATACCCCCCAAGCTTTCGCGGGTATTAACAAGACGCATCTACGCACTCTTAACCACTCATTTTACGTGGTTGAAAACCTCCCACATCTCTCCAATTTCGTGCATCCACCTCCAATAAATCTTACCTATTTCATTTTGTTTTCGTTTCTTTATTTTCCTCTCAAAAACCGAGATCGGGTAAACGACGGAGCTGCGTACAGAATTTCCGGGAACCGCTATCGGATAAGATCGGTGACTCATTAGTGAGTCACTTTGTGTGGCCCAAAATCAGTCACAGCTCCATCAAATGTGAGCCACATATTTAATAACCATAGTTAAGCAAAGTAACCCTAGTTAAGTTAATTATTAACTATGGTTAAACTTATATTAATTAAATAATCACAAAACCCATTAAATCAATTCCTTATAACCAAACAAAGCCTAAATCTAGACTATAAATACTCTTCAAAACCGTGGTCTCCCTCCCCTTTCACTCGTCTTCTTCATTCTCTTCATCTTCCCCACCAACTAAGTTACAAAACCCTAAGAACACCGAATTCCCACCAAACATATGACCCTCTTCCTTTCTGAAACTCGGAACACACTGAACATAAAAGGTGTTCCTATTTCTCTCTTCTTTCCAACAAGATAAAGATCATCAAAAACGGATAAGTGGATTGGGAGATAGGAACAAAATACCGAAACTGCCCAGAATTCTCAGCAACCCACGAAACATCAGAAATAAGTCCCTTTTCACCCATGTTATGATCCGAACCAAATGAAACCTTCAACACCAAAGTTGTTCCTTTTCTTATTATCTTTCTACCAAGCCAACGTTCATGATTTTTGGATCAGTATATTGTGAGATACACTCACAATACCATCACACCCTCAAGCTGTCCAGTATTTAGCTTAGTGAAGGTTGATCATTTTCTTCATTTCTTCAATCTTCAAGAGGTAAAAGCTCATCTCCTTGATCACATAAGCTTTCATATTCATGTAATTCTCATGTTAATGCCATGAATCATATTTTTCCATTCCTAGATCTAGAACTTCAAATAATTCTAGAAAATTGTAGAAAAATCATAAAAATGTGAAACCAATTTCTATGATCAAGTTATGATCCCTCCTTTATTTATCCAAGAGCATGTGATCAAAATCGTTTTCATTCCCTATTAACCATTAATGGCCGAACCTAGGTAGGAAAATGGGTTTGGTGTTTTGTTGTTTGTTTTGAATGTTAGTACTTGACTTAAGTTCTATAATACATGTATAGCTCAAATCCAAGAGCTTAGGTCCAACAAAAATCCCTAGCTTAAATTCCTAATATGGGCCGAAACCCTAACCCTAAAGGTTAGAGGATTTTGTTTCAAATTTTATTCTTGTAATAAGTAATCTATGTTAGTTAAGACTCTAGTAACTAGGATCCAAAAGATGGCATTAAGAAGATAATCCTAAACCTATTTTCTAAGTCTTGGCCGAACCTAGTCCTAAAGTGTCATAGATGGTTGTTAGTTGATTAATTATAGTTATGTTGTTTGAATGAAGGTGGTTGTGTTAACTCGTGGCGGGATAACGAGGATCGTCGTGTATGTGTTTCCGGTGATAACACGGGTGGGAGAAAGAACCATTCCATCGTCGGAACCGATAAGTAGTATATAATTTATAATAATGGTGTAGGGCGACCTAAACCCTACTAGTGGTCGAGTAATCGACAATACCAAAATCGTATTGGAATATTTTCCGTAAAACCAATGACAATTTGGGAATTGTAGGTTTATCGCCTTAGGTTGACTATTCATATTTGAGAATGTCTGAATTATTTACTTTTGACTGTTTGTGATACGCTGGTTGAGGTATTCCATCTGCATGTGACGTATTGTTTCGGTGTTTGAATAATTGTGATATTGAGGGTGTTTGTTATCTGTCACGGCCGTGATGATTGTCATGGCCAGGACGTGACAGGTTCTGTTTTGTAGAATTCTTGCTTGGGATGTCTGTCACCGTCGTGATGACTATCACGGCCAGGCCGTGACAGAATCTGACTTGCCTTGGTTGTCTGTCACGGCCGTGATGGCTATCACGGCCAGGCCGTGACATAGTCTGACTTTGTTATTTAGTTGGTTGTGATAAATTGCCTTATATGATATTGAGATATTTGAATATTCTGCTGATTAATGTGTTATGCATGATCTGCCTGGGTTTATTACTATGCTTAGATGATTTTAAGGAAAGATATATATTGCTCGGAGGTATTTTGTTTGGGTGAGAGTTTTGAATATGAGTTAGAAGTGCCTCGCTATTATGGTATAGAAGTAATGTGATATAGTATGTAAGTGGAGGTTATGAGGAAAAGCTTGAGGTACTAGGTTGTTATTGATAAAAGTCAGTGAGAATCATATGTTGCATTGGTGTTCATAACCGTGTATTTGAGATACACGAGGTCCGAAGTTCTCGTGGACCGTTCCAAATTAGAATTTAAGTTGTGCAACTATAGTGTCATTGCTATGCATGAGCACCCTTGACTAAGTTGAGAGAGAGAACCAGGGTGTGCACCGGCGGTACTGTGCAGCTATAATGTCATTGCTTTTCATGAGCATTCTCACCATGGATGTACACCATGGGTGTGAATGTGCACCGGCGTTGGGAACGTGTCACTTGGACGACTGACTGACATTCCTACCGAGGGATGTGTGACAGGATTAGCAGTGGCCATGTCAACATAAAGGTTTAGTTGCATGAAGTTGGAGGGTAGAGGATGATATAGTGAGTTGAGGATGATTGTTGATTTTGAATGATGCGTGTCTGTGACTACTATTGTATTATATGCTATGAATCTTTTCCACTTATGATGATAGAACTGTTTCTTATCTCCCTATTGCTGTATTTTTGTGTATGTCTACTTTGTTACGTTAGAAGACCAGATGGACGAATATGTTGCTGAGGAGATGGATAGAGCCTTGTACGAGACGGAGGTTGTTGAGGAGTTGAATGACATTCCGTATGAAGATGACGCTGGAGAACAACCTACTGATTCTAATAATATAAAGTAGTAAGTTTAGGGCCAGTGAGTCATATAAGATGTTTCTTGTTTTCAGTTAGTTATAAGCATGTTTGTATAAATAAGTACCGGAGTGGGATCCTACTGAGAGGATACCCTAAACCGTGTTGTGTAAAATAAAGAATAATTATGTGTGTATTTATGTAATATAGTTTTGGCGTGTTTTGTATTTGTAGAAGTTATATGATTATTATTTAAGTTTTTATTTTTATGTATTTTCAACAGTAAGCACGCGATTAAGTAAATAAATATTAAGGTTTTAATGTAATAATACAATGGGGCACAACGGGGTGTCTCGGTGATGAAATGGAAGCAGATGATGCAGCAAAGAAGGCTGAGCATGCTGAGTAGGCTGAAGCAGAGGCGGGAGCAGAGGAAGGCACTGAGGAGGAAGATGTTGAAGCAGAATTGGAAGATGAAGAAAATGAAGAAGGGGAGGAAGATGTCCAGATCGCTGGAGCAACAACAAGCAAGGCACCTTCCACCAAGAGTGGGGGTACCAGGTGGAGCTCTTGCATCAAAGCACCACTGGCTTGAGACAGAGCCCTAGAGCTGCAGCATCCCACAACAGGATGCAAGTCTGAGCCCTCTACCTCATTACCAGAAACTATGTTTTTAATTCCTGGAAGTAGTGGTCACTAGGACCTTTTCTGTTCTGACTGTTTGTAGGGCCACTAAGGCCATAGTTGTTTTCAATTCTATCTGATGAATGGTTATGCATGTGCCACACCCATCCTATTCCATATGATTAATGATTAAATTGAGGTGGCCTCTGGCCTTTTTGGTGTGCTTCAATTAAGACTCAATGAATGAAATACTTGCTAAATAACTTAATGCTTTGAATAAATTGTGCACTATTAACGTTGCTGCAACAATGACTTAGCTAAGAGGACACATGTGCTGCAACATAAACAGATAAATGTGAGCCTGAGTGATAGAACTGCACTGCACATATACATCACACTCATGCATTTTCTGTAAGGCTTGCTCTAATTTTGTTTGATCTGAACACACATGATTGCATACACTTTATGCTTGAGGCATTTTCTTGATTTTTTTTAGCTACAGCCTTAACAGCCACCTTCCCAATCTATCCTTAGTGATGCCCTTTAAGCCTTAGCCTTTTATTGTGATAACTAGCACATCACAACCCCTTAACTGGAAAAACACAAATACCCGGATAGGTAGAGTTAAGGATGCTTTTTATGGCTATGTTTTGAAACAAGTTTGGGGATAGCTTGAGGACAAGCTCCACCTTAAGTTTGGGGGTGATGTTTGTGTTGTACAGCAAAGCTGTATGAAAAAGAAAACCGAAAAAGGGGGAAGCAGCCAAGAAACAAAGAACACACAAATGTGAAGCTGTATTTTCCCTCCTCTGCTATAAAAAAAGAATAAAATTTGAAAAATGAGAACAAAGAACATTGAAAAACCTGAAAGTTTAACAAAAATCTATTCTTTGTTCTCAACAAGAAGTAATATGTTTGAGGTTAAGAACCATATTTTCAAAAAGTGTGGCTTTTGGGCCTAAATTCAGTAAAAAGCGGTGAAACGTCGTTAAGCGTTTTTAAGGATTTTCTAAAAAATGTTTTAAGGAACTGATATCTATGTATCTTTGAGGGAAATTATTCTTGAAAATTTATTTGATCTTATATAAAGGTTTTGGTTTTAAGCCAAAAGGGTTTTAGTCTTTAAAGATGAGCTTTTTTGGTGAAATGCAAAAACCTAAGTCAAGAATGACTTGGTGAAAATAAAAAAGTAATAATTTATGACGTGGGGTGGAACACGACCTTATGTCATAAAGTATGGATAATTCATTATCCATATACCATAAAATTTAATGGGCTCAGAATGATTTATTTTCTTGGAAGCCAAAGAAAGAGGCTCAATTAGAAAAGTACAGAGAAATGAATAATTGGACTTGTGTTCCAATCTCATAATGAGTTAGGACTTTTAATCCAGTATTTTAAGATATATTTACACAAAAATGAAAGGTTACTTGAGAAGTTCAGCTCGATGTTAAGTACCGTAATTCAAACTTAAGAACATCTAGCATATGAGAAATCATGTTGAGAGAATTCCGATGGAATCAAGATGTCATCCGATGGATAAACAAGAAGAACACATTTCCGGGAAATTTTTCCTAAACACATAGTGAACTATGTTCTGTAAGGCCGTTGTGCCTAGGAGATTGAGCTAACATTTTAATGCGGGTGCGAATTCCGTAGGGCCAATATGTTTGATGCTTGGGGATGTCGGGGTTATGAAATACTCAGATAGGCCCAGTGGGTTGCTCCTCTATGGGATGGTGATTTGGTAATACACCGACATACTTGAATAGAGCTACGTGTTTTCTAGTAGTGTAGGATGTTCCCGAAAAAGCCTATGACATGCACGTTGCTACTATTGATGCATTTTTTATTACCCTAGGCTGGTACCTCCAGAACAATCCTCCGAACCACTCTCTCCGACTATTCGTAAAACCATGGTATAGGAATTAAGAGGTCATTCCTCAAGTCTTAGATGTCTCCTATCTAGGAAAACGTTGTGCCGTGGTCATGTTTCTGTGAAACATTTTTGTTCTGATATTAGTGATGGTATGATTGTATATTGTTAATTGTAAGTACCTGAGAGTCGTACAACTGCATGTCTGCCTTATGTGTAGGATAAATGGAAATCTCACCTTATTTTTATATTGCCTACGTTGGCTGGCTATGTGCCTTCTGTATTCTTTTGAGAAGATTGAGACATCAAGATGTCTCTTGGCTGATGCATCGTATAGGTTGAGGTTCGAGCATGCGGACGATATGTTAGAGTTTCTAGTGGAAGTCTTCTAGACTGTCAATGGTTTGTAGACCATGCTTTTCCTCTTGGAAGAGGAAAGGGCGTAGTTCGAGGGTTACTATTGTATTAGCTCCAGTAGTGTCTTTTGTGATGATGTTGGTAGTGGACTCATTAGAGTTTTCACTAGATCTCGTCAGTTGGGTTTGTCCTTATCACGAGGTATGAGAGAAGATGGTATTTTCTATTTTAGTTTGGCCAGCTGGGTATGTTTGGGAGTTAATGTAACTGTCTAT
This sequence comes from Sophora flavescens, assembly GCA_030762895.1. NCBI lineage: Eukaryota > Viridiplantae > Streptophyta > Magnoliopsida > Fabales > Fabaceae > Sophora > Sophora flavescens. The sequence goes on from CM061063.1 coordinate 262,392,567, forward strand.
GGAGCTATGAATTCAAGTATCATATATTTTAGGAGCTGCGTCTCCACATCCTTATGTTGATTCTGTACATTCTATGATTTCTGTTAATGAGTCGGGTTGGGTATTTTTTAAATGATTTTCGAACTCATGACCCTAATTGTGATAATGGAATATTTTATTGTCCATTCATTTAAAACAAAGTAGTTATATTTACGACTTATGAAAAAGAAAAAAAAAATTACCCCATTCTTTTATAGCCAATTTTAATTTACCTACTTTTCCGCCTTAAAAGGTCACTTATGATGTAGCGCCCGAGAAGGGTGTTACAAGGATTGTAGGAACACTTGGAGTGTTATGCTGAATGAAAAGCATCCATTTGCTTTACCTTGTGATTAGCTACTTATCCAAAATTTTAACCTTACCTGTCCTAAGCCCTATTACAACCATAAAAGACCTCTTGCTGTGTGCACTGCTGTGTTGTTTTGACTGAAAGAGAACCTTATCAAGCTTAAATCCAAGATGTATGTTTGTATTGAGAGTGAAATTCTGATGAGAGGGTGAGAAACAGAACCAACTGTTCTGAGTGAATTTGCTGCAGCATGTGTTAATCTGGTTTCAAACCAGTTTTGTGATAATTGTTGATGTGTGTATGATAGGAGGAGTGTTTTGTTATGAAATCAAGTGTGAAAATTCTGTGTTTTGGAAATGAACAAAAATATGTGGGAGCCATGCACGCCATTCAATGGATAGAGTTGTTTGCTGCCAAGTTTTTCTTGCATTACTTGAGGACAAGCAATGGTTCAAGTTTGGGGGTGTGATAACTCTTTGAAAGAAGAGTTATTCATTACCTTTTTACTCTCATCTATTGCTATCCTTAAGTATGATTCTCTGTTTTTACCAATAAAAATGCAAGTTTGTAAATATTTGTGGTCAAGTCAATTAATTATTAGTATTTGCTATTATAATTTTATATCATTGTCTCATATATTTATGTGTGCTTATGTAGAGAAGTGTTGAAGCATGGGTGAAGCATTGAACAAGGAATCCTTGACTGTTGCAGCAAGTTGAACTTCAGAAGTTCTGCACAAGAGGACAAAATCTTATGCGGACACCTTTTCTCTCTACTCACAGGTGCTGGTACCTCTTGAATTATTGGAAATGGGCCAGGGTTTATTTTATGAATACTTTATTGTTGGCCTAAAATGGATCAAAGTGAGTGGGAGGTATAAAACCAATTTGGCAACCTTAAAGGAAGAGACTTTTAATACACTTTATGACATATTCCCTTGTCCTGACCTAGGAGTGAGAAGCGCCAAGCTCACCTTCTTCAACCTCCAAGTTTTTGCCATTTCCATTTCTTCTCCATTGTAATGAACTCCTACTTATTTGTAATTTTTGTTTTACTTCAGCTCAGCATGAGCTAATTTTTTGTAGCTTTAGGTATGCTTCTGTAATGAATGCTTAGCTGATTTTTATGCAATATGATGTTCTGCATTTTCCTTTGTCATGCGCTGATTGTTGTTTAGTTAAGACTGATCAACTTAATTAAATATTAATCTTACTTAGTTTGGAAAAGTTAAGTAAAGTGGAAAGGGATAAAGGATAGGGATTAAACCATTAATTGGAAAATTAAATGGTGTTGGATAGACTAGGAATAGTTATTCAAGTCCCTAAACTAACTGGAACATGCTCATTAAGAAGAGGGTGTAATTGATTTGAATCTAGGAATAGAAAGCACTTAATGAACCTAATCTTTAAGTGTTGGAAAAGACACATTTACTTCCTGGAGTTAAATGCTGGAGCATACGCAGAGCATAATATAGGCTAAGCAGGATTTTTGAAAGAGAATACCTAGAGTTGTTTTCTCCATTTTTGGTAACACAACTCTTTACAATCTCATTTTCTAAAACTTTAACTTTCACAAGCTCAATTTACATTTACCTTGCACACACAACAATTTTGGTTACCAATATAACTTCTAGAGCATATAGTCTAAATTGCAATTTTGCTACAACATTATAATCCTCGAGGGAACGATATATGACTTACTTTCTATACTACTTGCTGTGATTTGTGTATACTTGCACAATCTTAAAGACATCTGTTTTTAAGGCAACATTTTTCTTGTTATAACTTGTTTTATTTTCGGTGTGAGACGTTTGTTAATATGGTACCTTTTACCCATGGTTTTTATTATTATGAAATAATATGCATGTGTTTTTATTTAAATTAGTTTCTTTTACATCTTTATAAATACATGCGGGGTAGAGAGTGTTACATTTAGTGGTATCAGAGTAAGTTTGTCCTATCAGGTTGTGGTATGAGTCTGATATGAGTCTTCTGTGTGCTTTTGTTTGAATTTTCTATATTTATTATAGACAATAATGCATAGTGATAAGAACCTATAGTTCTTCCTGCTTGGTTCTCTGTATTTATTAGTTGTCTTGGGCAAGTGCGGGAACAAATGGCAGGAAGAGGTAGGAACGACCAGGCTATCGGTGATGCTTTGGCACTGCTTGCCAATGCAATAGAACAAAACCAGAATAACAACAATGGAGGACCAGTGGTCGCGCTGTTGCGCACGTGCCAAAAAGGACGAGCGGGTTTTAAAAATGTAGTTTAGGGCGACAACTCGGATGTCGTCTCTCAAGGACTCTTAAAGTGTTATTTTTCACAAAAATCAGTTTTTGGGGGAGGGTTTGGTTTGGATGCAAATAAGTAACAAGCAAAACAGAGCAATTAAAAACAGGGCAGTTTAAAGAGATAATCAAATAGCAAACAACGATTATTCTACTGTTCTCGAATTCCCAACTATCCTTGGTTCATGTAATCCCAAGCCCTAAGCAGATTCTAATCCCCTTTCAGCTGTAGCAACAATTAACAACGCAATCGCTACTACGGATATATATTCCTATTCCCGAAATAACAAACGGGGTTAAGCCCTCATGAACAAACGAACATGAATGAACACACGCGAAATAACAAACGCGATTTAGTATAGAAACATAACATCACTGAAACGAATCAATACAACACTACACACTCCTAAAATAACATACAGAAATGTATAATGTTGTATTGAAAAGGGAAAAGCAAGTAAAATAGGGATTACAAAACCTCAAGTATATGGAATTCTCATACAGTAGACTAATCTAAGAATTTAGTTCTCCATAACAATAACGAAATACACACAGAAAAAATGTAAAACTATGGAGAAGCAAAAGTTCTTCCAAACTGTTCAGAACAGCTATTTATACTAATCAGAAATTAAGTCTACTCGCGAGGCGAAGCCTCTCTCGCGACGCGAATCTTGTGAACAGTCTGCAACCTTTGGTATTCTCGCGAGGCGAACACACCTTCGCGAGGCGAGGCACTGAAGAGTCTTCTTATTACGCCCGTTATGAATATCAAGGGCCAACCGTGATGCTTTCAGACTTCCAGGCTCGCGAGGCGAATGGATGCTCGCGAGACGAGACTCTTCAACTTCAAAACTGCCACAGCCGTGACCTTCAACACGGGCAAGCCGTGATCGTCTCTGACTTTTCAGGCTTGGGTGACTCGCGGGGCGAGATCTTCTTCGCGGGGCGAACCAGAGTCCTTGCATTTTCTTGGAACAGTCAGCTTCGGGGTCGCGAGGCGAAGAGATGTTCGCGAGGCGAATCCCCTGTTTCTTTATTTTCTTGACTTCCAACTTAACCTGAAAACAAAGACACAACTATAAGTGTATTATTTGACTCAAACTAGCTAAATTAACCTGAAACTACTCTAGAGACTCAAAACCCTGCTTGAGGACAATCTAATCTAATTTAGGTGAAAATAGGATATAATTTGCACAAAACCCTGGTCATACTAGCCATAAAACTAGATGAGCCAGAGGCTTATCAAAATACCCCAAACATAAACTTTGCTTGTCCCCAAGCAAACTAAGACTCAAAAATCAAAAAGACTCAAGACCTGGCAAGCTTAAAAGATTCAATCAACCTTGCACAAATTCAAGCAACACATCAAAACAGTTTTCTTCAATGTCCCCCCTTCCAAACAAAGCAATCCCCACATTCATTTATTCTAAACATTTGAGAATTTCATCATTCAAACAATCAGAAATCTAAGCAGGGGATCTAAGTTACACACAAGAGGGAGATCACCACTTTCAAACAACTGCCTTCCTCACAAGGGCATTTAGTGTTCACTCAATCACTCAATTTGTGTCAGGCTATCAACATTGCACTCAGTTTCACTTTTCAAGAACACTTCCCGTAAAATTGATTTTCATCTCAAAATGGTTCCCACAGAAAATATGTATGCAACATCAAAAGGTCTTTTATGGGTTGTAATGGGGCCTGGCTAAGGGTAGAATATACAAAGGTACTAGGCTGAAGACCCTAGGAACTAAGAGAGCATGAACATTATTTACACTTTGAAATTCCACTCAAGTTCCTTTTCTCATTTTTTCTTTATGCCTTGGGTGACTACAGTCTTTTTTATTTTTATCATTTTTACACTTTTTTTTTTACATTCATCATTTTTTTCTACAAGCCTTTGGCTCCAACCTTTTTATTGTATTTTTCTTTTCCTCAATCCCAACAACATATTACACCTTGTAGCCACCCCAAACTTAGTTCTTGCACCCATTCTAAGATTACATGCTCTCCTAATCCTATGATCGGGTTAACATGGTTTTCCAGATTTTTGGGCTTATAACATTAGGTTATCAAGAATTAACAGGCTAATAAGCTCAATGGGGCTAACTAGGGAACATGCATTAGGAATTTGTTATTTTTAGGCTAAGTATTTATTTACAAAGAAAATGCCTAAATCATCTGAAGCAAACACATAATCATGCAAAACAAAAAGAGATTCAAGAAAATTCAGGAAAGTGCAACTTGAAAGTGATTTTCACACAGTCAAAAACATGTTGGAGGCTCAAAACCTCACCTGGACATTATTTGCAAATTGTTTGAAAGAGATTCTATCCCTTGTTTGTGCTTCCTATCACCCCAAACTTATCATAAATCATGCCATCATAACAAAATCCCAAAGTTTAGTTTTCAATTTCACATGGGAATTACTTTTCAAAAACAAAAATTTTTTTCAGCCTAGGGGGAATCATCACATATCAATCATGCAAGCAATCTGTGCAACATCAATCAAAATCCATCAAACTTGCCAACAAAAGACTCAACACACAAATACTCCTGAGCTTCTCAGATTATTCAGGAGCTTTATTCAAAGAAAAGGAAAAACTACAACTAGTTCCCTCCCCCACACTTAAAACATGCATTGTCCCCAATGAACAACAGAACTATACAATCAGAGTGAGGGAAAGGAAAGGAAACTCCCTGATCAAGTATCAGTGTAGGTGGGAGCATCCAAGGAGAGCTCCTCAACAATTGCATCCACAGGACCACCAGTATCCACACCATGGAATGGCTTCAGCCGCTGCCCGTTAACCTTGAATGGCTTGTGGGTACCTGCACGTGTAATCTCTACTGCACCATAAGGAAACACATTAGTCACAACAAAAGGGCCATCCCATTTGGACCTAAGTTTCCCAGCCATCAATTTCAGGCGGGAGTTAAACAATAACACTAGCTGGCCCACAAAAAATTCTTTCCTAACAATCATCCTATCATGAAAAAGTTTTGTTTTCTCTTTATACATCCTGGAGCTTTCATAGGCTTCCAGCGTAAGCTCCTCAAGTTGCTGCAACTGCAGTTTTCTTTCAACACCAGATTTCTTCATGTCCATGTTACAACACTTTACCGCCCAATATGCACGGTGCTCAACTTCCACCGGGAGGTGACATGCCTTACCAAAAACAAGCCGAAATGGGGACATTCCTATAGGGGTCTTCAAAGCAGTCCTCTGTGCCCACAGTGCGTCTTCCAGACGGCGGCTCCATTCCTTCCTGTTAGGCTGCACCATCTTCTCTAGAATCTGCTTGATCTCCCTGTTTGATATTTCAGCCTGGCCAATGGTCTGGGGATGGTAAGCAGTGGACACTCTATGTACAACCCCATATTTTGAGTAAGGCTTCCATGGTTCTGTTGCAGAAGTGAGTGCCCTGGTCACTGATGATGGCCTTAGGTATGCCAAACCTGCAAAAAATGTTGGACCTAACAAATTTGGAAACAATTTTAGCATCGTTAGTCCTAGTGGGGATTGCTTCCACCCACTTTGAAACATAATCTACAGCCAAAAGAATATATACAAAACCAAAAGAAGGAGGGAAATGACCCATAAAATCCATCCCCCACACATCAAAGATCTCACAAAAGAGCATGGGCTGCTGAGGCATCTCACTCCTACGAGTGATGGCAGGGCCTGTTATTTGACATTCTTTACAATTCTTGTATACCTCATAGGAATCTCTAAAAATTGTGGGCCAGTAAAACCCAGAATCCAGGACTTTTCTTGCCATCCTCTGTGGTCCAAAATGTCCTCCAACTGGAGAGGCGTGAGAGAAATGCAGGATGGACTCTGTCTCATGATCGGGGATACACCTCCGAATAACCTGATCACCGCAAAACTTCCACAGGTAGGGATCACCCCACACATAGTACTTTGCATCGCTTTTGAGCTTGTGGAACTTTTGTCTACTTGTACCTGCAGGAACAACACCAGCAACAAGAAAATTTACAATGTCAGCAAACCAGGGGGTTACCCCATACAGATGTAAAAGTCTCTCATCAGGGAAATCATCTTGGATGGGAGAAGTATCCTCATCCCTTGCTATCCGGCTCAAGTGATCTGCTACCAAATTTTCAGCTCCACTTTTATCCTTTATCTCCACATTGAATTCTTGGAGCAAAAGCATCCACCGGATCAGTCTTGGCTTAGCTTCTGATTTCTTTAACAGATATTTCAGAGCTGCATGGTCAGTAAAAACAATGACCCTAGAACCTAGCAAATATGACCTAAATTTGTCAAGTGCAAATACAACAGCTAGCAGTTCTTTCTTAGTGGTGGTGTAATTTGACTGTGCGGCATCTAATGTCCTAGAAGCATGATGAATTACATGGGCAACCTTACCCACCCTTTGTGCCAGAACTGCTCCCACAGCAAAATTGGAAGCATCACACATTAGTTCAAAAGGGAGTGTCTAGTCAGGGGGCTGGATGATAGGGGTAGAAGTCAATGCTTTCTTCAGATAGTCAAATGCTTTCTTGCACTTTTCATCAAACTGGAACAGGGCATCATTCTTCAGCAGGTTTGACAAGGGCAGTGCTATCTTGCTGAAGTCCTTGATAAAGCGCCTGTAGAAACCTGCATGACCAAGAAAAGAACGGATCTCGCGTACGCAAGATGGGTAAGGCAATGAAGAAATCACATCAATTTTTGAAGGATCTACAGAAATATCCTCTTTAGATATTACATGACCCAAAACTATCCCCTGTTCTACCATAAAGTGGCATTTCTCATAGTTCAAAATCAAATCAGTCTCAATACATCTTTGTAGAACTAGACTCAGACTATGCAGACATGCATCAAATGAGGAGCCATATACAGTAAAATCATCCATGAACACCTCTATGCAATTTTCAATAAATTCAGAGAAAATGCTAAGCATGCATCTTTGAAAGGTGCTAGGAGCATTACAAAGGCCAAATGGCATCCTCCTATATGCAAGCGTACCGAAGGGGCACGTGAAGGTGGTCTTTTCTTGATCCTCAGGGGTAATATGAATCTGGAAATACCTGGAAAAGCCATCAAGAAAGCAATAATGAGATTGACCAGCCAGCCGATCCAGCATCTGATCTATGAACGGCAAAGGAAAATGATCCTTTCTGGTGGCCTGGTTCAACTTCCTATAGTCTATACAAACTGCTTGACTATTCCGGACTCTAGTAGGCACAAGCTCATTATTTTCATTCCTAACTACTTTGTTAGACCAGACTTCTTTGGTACAACTTGCACCTTGACTTACCCAAGTACTATCAGAGATGGGGTATATAATACCTGCCTGTAGAAGCTTAGTCACCTCTTTCTTCACCACATCCAAAATCAATGGGTTTAGTCGCCTTTGGGCCTGTCTAACTGGCTTAGCCCCATCCTCCAATAAAATTCTGTGCATGCATCTGGAGGGGCTAATTCCTGGAATATCAGCCAGTGTCCACCCAATAGCCTTCTTGTGCTTCTTCAGAACCTCCAATAGTTTGGCTTCCTGGTCAGAGTCGAGGCTGGAAGAGATGATGACTGGAAGTCTTTCATTTGTCTCTAGGTAAGCATACTTCAGGTTCTCTGGGAGTGGCTTGAGCTCTAAGGAGGGCGGCTGCTCAACAGATGGTGCATTGGGAGTAGCCATGATGCCACGGACTTCTGCAGAACAGAAAGCTTCACTCTCACTATCACTATCACTATCACTATCACCCTGCAAAGTTGAATCCAAAAACTCAGAACAAACAGAACATGGGTTTGTGTTAGTACAGTTAGTACAAGTATATACATCATCAAAACCAGAAATAAAAGGAAAATCAGGAATAAAGTCCTCATGGGTATCCTCAATAAGCTCAGAAAGCAACTCTAAGTGGAATACAGAGTGCTCCTCCACTGGGTGTTTCATAGCATCAAAGATCTTGAATTTGGCCACAATACCACCAAACTCCATAGACATAGTCCCATCATACACATCAATCTTAGTCTTGGATGTCATCATGAATGGTCTGCCCAAGATTATTGGTGATATACTGGAATGAGTCTCTCCTGCCATGTCTAGGATGTAGAAGTCCGCAGGGAAGATCAAATCATCAACTTGCACTAGCACATCCTCCACCATTCCCATGGGTCGGGCACTGGTCCTGTTAGCCAACTGGATGGTAAGACCTGTATACTGCAATGGCCCAAGATCAAGGTTGTTAAAGATGGAGGCAGGCATGACATTTATGGATGCTCCCAAGTCTAGCATTCAGTTTTCAAACTTCCTATCCCCAATAGTGCATGGAATAGTAAATGTGCCTGGGTCCTTGCACTTCTGTGGTAGTGCCTGAGTAGGGGCTAAAACAGCAACTCTCTCTGGTGCAGGCCTAGACTGGATAAGAGCTGAGACATTTCTCCCCAAGTCAACCCTCTCATTATTCTTCATCTTCCTCTTGTTGGTGCATAGATCCTTCAGAAATTTGGCATATTTGGGCACCTGCTTGATCACATCTAGAAGGGGAATATTCACAGCTACCCTTCTGAAAACATCAAGAATTTCCTTCTCCTTATCTTCACCACCAATCTTCTTATTATTCTGCAATCTGTGTGGGAATGGGATGGGTTGTCTATACACTTTCTCAGCTTCAACTTCAACCATAGGCTCAGGAGTTACCTCAACAGTTGCTTCATCTTTTTCAGAAGTGGCCTCAACAACTTTTCCAGATCTCAGAGATATGGCACTCACATTAGGATTGGAGGCATTAGGATTTATCACTGGTTGTGCTGGCAGCTGGGTTGTCCCTTGACCTTGTTGTATGGTGTTTATGGATGTGGCCATCTGTCCAATCTGTGTTCTCAAATCTTGAATGCTGGCATTTGTTTGCTGCTGAAACTGTGCCTGTGAAGCTGTAACCTGCTGCTGAAACTGGAGGTTATTTGCAGCCATTTGCTTGATCATATCTTCTAGGGAAGGTCCCGAGGGTGCAGAAGTGGTCACTGGAGGATTCTGAGGTGCCATCGGTTGTTGTTGTTGGGATGAGTTCCCATACCGCAGATTAGGATGATTCCTCCAGTTGGGATGGTACCTATTGGTAGAAAGGTCTGGAGTGCTGTACCGATTCTGACTGTTTCTTGATTATATGGATTAACTGCATAAGCTAGAGACACTTCACTGACAAACTCTTCTCTCTGGATAGGGCATGGATCAAACGGGTGCTCAGGTGAATTGCACATGCTACATAACTTTGCAGGCTGAACTCTGTCTATTGCCAATTGCCTTATAAAGGAAGTCAGCTCATCCAATCTATTCTCAAGGGCGGCCTGGTTGGAAGATGAACTATGGATCTCATGCACACCTCTTGTCTCAACTGAATTTCTTCTGGTAGTAAACTGCTGGGAATTCAATGACATATTCTCAATGAGTTGCTTGGCAGCAGCTGGGGTCTTATCAACTAATGCTCCCCCACTAGCAGCATCCAAAAGATTCCTATCCATCGGCATCAATCCTTCATAAAAATCTTGGATCGGGAGTGTTCGAGAAATTTGATCTTTGGGGCAATCGGATACCAAATGCTTGAACCTTTCCCAATATTCAGCTAGCGATTCATTCCCTTGCCTGATTCCACATATTTCTTTTCTTATTGAAGCAGCTCTTGAAGCAGGAAAGTATCTTTCTAGAAAAACCCTCTTCAAATCATTCCAAGTGGTGATGGAGTTGGGCTCAAGATACAGCAGCCAATCTTTTGCAGCTCCCTGGAGTGAAAACGGAAAAGCCTTCAGCTTGATACTATCCTCAGTGACTCCCTCTGATCTCGAGGTTGTGGAGCATACAACTTGGAATTCCTTCAAGTGCTTGTGTGGATCCTCACCTGCAAGACCATTAAACTTGGGCAACAAGTGAATAAAACCAGATTTTAGTTCAAAAGGAGTGTCAGCACCAGGATATGAAATACACAATCCATTATAGTTGACATCAGGGGCAGCAAGCTGTCTTAATGTCCTCTGGTCTCCCATGTTTTCAAAAACAGTTTTGGAATTAGTATCACTACTAGTGCTGGCCCGAAATTCCCTATGGAGTGTGTGCAGTGTTCTTTCAATTTCCGGGTCAAAATCACACAGTTCAGGGCAATTAGACCTAGTAGCCAGACCAATTCAAAACAAAAACAAAAATAAAAGAGAAAAACAAAAATAAAAATGCGAAAATAACAAAACAAGAGTCCCCGGCAACGGCGCCAATTTTTGGTCGCGCTGTCGAAACGCGGCAAAAAGGACGAGCGGGTTTTAAAAATGTAGTTTAGGGCGACAACTCGGATGTCGTCTCTCAAGGACTCTTAAAGTGTTATTTTTCACAAAAATCAGTTTTTGGGGGAGGGTTTGGTTTGGATGCAAATAAGTAACAAGCAAAACATAGCAATTAAAAACAGGGCAGTTTAAAGAGATAATCAAATAGCAAACAACGATTAATCTTCTGTTGTCGAATTCCAAACTATCCTTGGTTCATGTAATCCCAAGCCCTAAGCGATTCTAATCCCCTTTCAGCTGTAGCAACAATTAACAACGCAATCGCTACTACGGATATATATTCCTATTCCCGAAATAACAAACGGGGTTAAGCCCTCATGAACAAACGAACATGAATGAACACACGCGAAATAACAAACGCGATTTGGTATAGAAACATAACATCACTGAAACGAATCAATACAACACTACACACTCCTGAAATAACAAACAGAAATGTATAATGTGGTATTGAAAAGGGAAAAGCAAGTAAAATAGGGATTACAAAACCTCAAGTATATGGAATTCTCATACAGTAGACTAATCTAAGAATTTAGTTCTCCATAACAATAACGAAATACACACAGAAAAAATGTAAAACTATGGAGAAGCAAAAGTTCTTCCAAACTGTTCAGAACAACTATTTATACTAATCAGAAATTAAGTCTACTCGCGAGGCGAAGCCTCTCTCGCGACGCGAATCTTGTGAACAGTCTGCAACCTTTGGTATTCTCGCGAGGCGAACACACCTTCGCGAGGCGAGGCACTGAAGAGTCTTCTTATTACGCCCGTTATGAATATCAAGGGCCAACCGTGATGCTTTCTGACTTCCAGGCTCGCGAGGCGAATGGATGCTCGCGAGGCGAGACTCTTCAACTTCAAAACTGCCACAGCCGTGACCTTCAACACGGGCAAGCCGTGATCGTCTCTGACTTTTCAGGCTTGGGTGACTCGCGGGGCGAGATCTTCTTCGCGGGGCGAACCAGAGTCCTTGCATTTTCTTGGAACAGTCAGCTTCGGGGTCGCGAGGCGAAGAGATGTTCGCGAGGCGAATCCCCTGTTTCTTTATTTTCTTGACTTCCAACTTAACCTGAAAACAAAGACACAACTATAGGTGTATTATTTGACTCAAACTAGCTAAATTAACCTAAAACTACTCTAGAGACTCAAAACCCTGCTTGAGGACAATCTAATCTAATTTGGGTGAAAATAGGATATAATTTGCACAAAACCCTGGTCATACTAGCCATAAAACTAGATGAGCCAGAGGCTTATCAACCAGCTGAGTTTCAGGGTCTGGATAAGTTCCAGCGGAACAACCCGTCCTCTTTCAAGGAACCTTATTGTAACACCCCATTTTTCGTGTCAGTGCTTTTATGTGTGCCTTGTTTGTTAGGAAGGTTTAGAGTGGGCTAAGTGGGGTTTTTAAGCTAAAGACCCCTTCCTGATGCATGAGCACGACCGTGCTCATGTGTCAGCACCCCCGTGCGTAAGGCTGTATGCGTCTCGTTGAAGCTGATGTGAGCACGACCGTGCTCAACAGTCAGATGCATCTCATTGATGCTAAATTGAGCACGCCCATGCTCAACAGTAAGCACGACCGTGCTCGAGTCACATTGGCTATAAATAGGAATAGTGCTCGAGGGTTTTTGTGTCCAACCCTTATTTTGGTTTCTCTGCCTCCAAAACGGCAGAAACTTCTCTTCCTATTTCTCTCCCATGAACCCTTCTCAGTTATAGGAATCCTTGCCGTGTTTGGGAGAGGAACACGCACGTTAGTGTCTTATAAGGTAATGATCTTTCCCTCTTCTGTTTCCTTTTCTGTTTCATGAATTGGGAACTACTGGGTTAACCGTGTTTGTGTTGAACAAGGCTTGGGATCGTTCGTCGAGCCGTTCGAGGGAGCCGGTTTAGGAGAAGGGTTCCCATAACCCTTTATGTTTGATAGCATGTTGTATGCCTATATGCCTAAATGTTATCTGATATTAAACTGTTGTTATGATATTGGCATGACTATTATTATTGATTTAATGTTATTATGAACATGTTAATGTGATGATGCCATGATTGGGTGTTTATCATGATTATGATATGATGATATATTGGTTGTTGTTTGGTATTATGAATGTGTGGCATCAATACAATAAAACTGTTAAACAATGTCAAGGGAGGTTTTTCCCCTTTTGTTCATAAGACTGAATCGTAGTAATGAGAGGTGAGGTTATTGTTGATGGTCCTTGACTAGACCCTACGGATTGATCTTGAGTGTAATGTGTAATACATGAACATTAATGCAATATTAACGAAACTGATGAGTAATGGATTAGAAGAGCCTTAGGATTGAATCTGAGAATGTCCCAAACGTGTTTGATAGTGAGCTTGAAATTGACACAGGGAAACGCAAGAAAAGAGGGGAGGGGGGGGGGGGGGGGGTTGAATTGTGCTTCTTAACAGATTTTCGAAAAAGTCTTTTCTCAAACCTTTTACAAGCAAAACAATAAAAACAACACACAAACAGGAAAACATTTTTGAATAGTTAATAAACTCAAATTCAGAACCCCACAGTTAGTATAAACAAAAAATGTAAATGATAAGGGTTTAGAAGATTCACGCAAGTGTTTTATCCTGGTTCACTTTCTTCCAACCAAGAGTTACGTCCAATCCCTTCTATCTAAAGGTTTTTCTCCACTATAATCCAATAGCTTTACAAGTAATCAACACCTCTTCAGGCTAAAAGTATTCTTTCTCTACCAAGCCTCTTCAGGCTCCAACTCTAACCAAGAGATTTAAAGCTTTGATCTAAGAACTCACTATGTGTGAGGATTTACACTTAAACTTGTGTTACAATTTCAACAGATTTTTTGCACTATGATATCAGAGCTTGTGTTACTGTGTATATCTATATATTGAATCTATGTGTATTTCTCTTTGAAGTTCTTCAAGTATATATATAGCTGAAGTGCTTCTTTTTCTTGATCTTCTTCAACAGTCTTCAAATTGTATCCATTTAGACTTAGCACTAAATGCTTGGATCCTTTGAGACTGATAACTTGATATGCTTCACTAAGAAGTTCTTTTGTTTAACAGAAGAATGCTCAAAGTTGAACTGTCACTTCTCTATTGTACCAAAGGTTGCTTTCTGACTTACCATCTTTGTACTTGACTTCATCTTTACAACAATGTATTTTGACAAAGTACAAAGGTTTATGGTTTCGATGGTACGATGTTCTTTTATCTAAGAGATAAAGATTTTATACAAAAGAATCATCAAGGTAAAAGACATATATTCTTTGAATTAAATAAGCAATCATTTGAAATAAATATGTTTAAGCTTAGACTAGTTCACGCTTTAAAGCTAGTGGATCCACAAGTCTTTGGACGTGCAAGATTTAATTGTCGGTGAGATGGGCACGTCTACAGATAATACATCTACAGACTTTTCGCCTAGTCCAGAGAGATGGACGTGCTATACTTAAGAGCTCGTCTACTGACGTGGCGTATAGTGAAGGAACTCTGTCTATCAAGTCTTTGGACTTGTTATATTTCAATGTCTCGTCTACTTAATTTTTCTTTAGACTTAGTAATGCTTCTACCTTAGTAAATTCTAAGGCCTCGTCTATTCTTATTTTAACCTCTAGTCTACCATATAGCTAAAGACTCGAAATTTTACCAAGAATTGTAGAATGGTCTAGAGGTTTGAACTAGAATCTTTAGATTTCATACTTTAAATTTTAGTTCCTCTAACTCAAATAAAATCAAGTAATCCCTGCATATTTATAACAAACAAGTTAGATCTTTGACAAATACTTTGCCATACAAATTTAACCTTTTTGTTAACATCAAAACTTAAGAGATCATTTTAATCCAAAACCACTTTGATTCTAACAATCTCCCCCTTTTTGATGATGACAAAAACCAATTAAATTTGAGTGACCAAAGTCTAAGAGAGCTACTGTTGACGGTACTTGGGCAAGTATACCCAGTCGTGCAAGTAATACGGTGGTAAGACCGATTATCGTATCCACGGGGATTGGATGTCAACTACCAATTCTCAAGCTCGGCAACTATCTAGACTAAACTATTAATCTAGAGAAAGTAAAACAAACAAAAGAAAAGAAATAAAATCTTTTTGTCTTTTTGGGGACTTTTGACAAACACTTGGAGTGTAGAAAGGATATGTTGGGACTAGACTTCACCAAACCTCTAACTCATGCACTATCAGGACTAGATACCTCCTATTCATGCTTCAGATATTAAAATCAATCCGCTAAACTACTCAAACCCCGATTCCTCGGATGGCAAGAGCCTAAATCCACTAATAGACCCTAATTCCTTAGGTGGCCTAGATTAATGAATTTGAATTAAGATTAGGGATTACGCGATTACTAATAAACCTAATTCCATTCCTAGATACAAGGCTTACTAGGTGATTAAATTCAATTCCGGTTATGATACGAACGTTCCCATTGCATACCAAAACACAAATCAAGTCATGGGGGTGCTAGCCACAACAAGCATTAAGCACAGAAAAATAACCACTAATACGAAGACATGAACATAGATTAATCAGTCAAGATAAATACATAAACATAAGTTTGATTACATCTAATCCCAACACAGGGATTTAACTACTCATAAAACAAAGAAAACCAAACCAGAGAAATAGGAAGGAAGAGGAGAGAAGAGGCCCCATGGGAGCTTTCCTTCTTCTTCAAAGCAACCCCTCTTGGCTCCCTTCTAGGGTCGAAACCCTAGCCCAACTGCAGCCTCCAAATGCCTTCAAATGGACCCCCAAAACTCCCCCAGTTCTGTCTACTGCGTTCTTATTTATAGGGCTGTTGCGCGTCACGGCCGTGATGGCCATCACGGGCTGGCCGTGACGCGTTCTGTCCAAGGCGTGTTTGCATAAAATAAAGTCTCGCGAGGCGAGCACTATGTTCGCGATGCGAAAACCAAAATTTCTGGTTGGTCACGGCCGTGATGTCATTCGGGCTGGCGACCGTGATGATCTCGACTTTTGCCTTCTCGCTCCGCTTGATCACGGCCGTGATGGTCATCACGGCCAGGCCGTGATGGGCTCTGTTTGGCTCATATTCTTCACTTTTCAAGCTCTATTTCATCCAAGCTCCACCATGGCTGATTTTGATCATTTTTACATTGAATTCCTGCAAAACAACACCAAGACACCGCTTCACCCGTTCCAAGGGAAAATCTAATAAAAACCAAATAAAGAATGCCTAATCTATATGCAAAATGCATGCAAAAGAGTACAGAAAACATCATGTAAAATCACACTATCAAATCACCCCAAGCTTATTCAATTGCTTGTCCTCAAGCAATCACTAAGGCCAGAAGAATAAACAGAACATTGATAGTGAACTAAGAACCCGAGCAAATAATCCAAGCAATTGGCAATTCAAACAATTCAGCAAGAGACAATCAATTCAAGTCCAATTAGAGGCTTAGGTTCCTTAGACTCATGTTTTCACTGATTTAGGCACTCTTTCTCACTTGAAGCTCACCCCAAGCTTGTTCATTTGCTTGGTTCTCTTTCCTCACCACTCCTGTGTTTAGGGGAATAAGACAATTCGCTCAATTTTCCTCAAGGAATGAATCCTACCATAGGCTTGACTATCAACCAATTCTCTACTTTATTAATGAAAACAATCAAGAATCAAGAGGTCTTTTATTTGGTTGTAACGTGGCCATGGGATTAATCGTTAGGTGGGGATAACAAGAAAAGGACATTTCAAAAGGTTATATAAACATCAAGCTTTGCAAACATGACCTTCTAAAATACCTTCTTGGGTTTTCACTTTATTTTTCCACCTTTCTTTTCTTTCTTTTTCTTTTTATTTCTCACTTTTGTTTTTGTCATCCCCTTCTCTATTTTTTTTTTTTCTTTTTCTTGGAGAAGGGGAGATTTTTTTCAAATCAAGAGAATTATTTTTTTCTGATTCTTTTCCCAAACTTTTTTCAACTACCCTTTTACCCTTTTTGTAATACTTTAGAAGGTCCCTTATCCAACATATTTATCAAAACATTTCAGGGTACCAAGAAAAGCATTTTTATTCTTTCAGGCTCAAAATTGGGCAACTAAGGGGTAGCATTTTATCATTCCAAGCTCAGAAGGCCAGAAAAATACCTATTGCCTCAATCATTTTCAAAAAAATGTTTTCAAAAATTTTTTAAGCTTCGAAATGGTTTCAAGTCAAGTTCTAGAGAAAACAAACCAAGAGGAATAACACTCTAACACAAAGAATGCGGTAAAATTTTATGAGTACCCCTTTGGCTCAAAATCTCACATTTTAGTTCAGAATCAATGAAAAACACAAATCCTCAGAACCATATGCTAATTATCAACTATCCAAGATTATCTCAAACATTTTCATTTGCAGCCATATCACAAAAATAACAAATTGGGTTCCACAATTCACTATCTCAAATTATTGGGCACTTAGTTTTCACAAGGCAAGGGGCAATCTAATAATGTGATCATGCAAAACTATCATGCAAAACTATATGAATGCAACATGCAAAATGCAAATACAAAATACCCCTACCCCACGCTTAAAAATTTACATTGTCCCCAATGTAAACAATCAAGATCGAAAGAGGAGAAGAAAAATAAAATAAAACAAAAAACTGGAACGGCTTACCGAGGCGGTAGCAGGTGTTGACTTTCATTTCAGTCAGAAACTGCTTGAAAGTTGGGTTGCTTTTTCTTGTCTTCTTGCTCTTCCCTCCTTCCTTCTTACCCTGGAATCACTTGGCAATTTTATTAGTAAAAGAAAACTCTTGATCTTCTCAAATTATTCAAGAGTTTAAAAGTCAAAAACAAAAGGAAAAGGAAATGAAATATTGGGTTACCTCCCAATAAGCGCTTCTTTAATGTCACTAGCTTGACTTATTAAAAAGCATCCACCTGGATCCTCCTCCCGGATCAAATGGAACTTGGAGTGGAGATTGTAGCAGTAAAATAACTTTATTCTCAATTCCACCCAACCATTGGGTGGAAACTCCCTTGACCTTTGCAATTATAAATTCACTTCCTCTCGGGTCAAGTGGAATTTTCAAGAGGAAGTGTGACATACAAGTGGAAGGGGCTAACTTACCATTATCCACACATGCATGCAAGCCAACATATTTATTTAATGCAGTAAATTCAGCAAGCATGGTGGAGGGAGTGCTTTCCAAATGCACCGCCTTCTCACTTGTTTCTCTCCAAGGATGTGTGGAAGGTAATTCCTCTTCTTGTGGTTCATCTACCACCACCTCTTCATCTTCATTGTGATCCATTCCCACAACCAGATTTTTCTCAAATGCTGATTCTTGTGGCTCTATGGGAATCATACATGGTGGTGGAGGTGGCAAATAGGAGCAAAAGGTTTCCCAATCCTCCTCGGAGAAGTTGTATATTAGCATTCCCGTCATATAATCAACTTGTGCGGGAGTAACATGGTCCATCCAATCCATGACGTCTCCCAAACACCAGTTGTCTTCCAAAACGCGACTGGAGGCTTCCTCATCAGGTGGATAATAAAAGTTTTCCATGAATTTCGTCCACCTGGCACTACCAAAGCTCAAAACAAAAAGATCAAATATATACAGAAAATAAAAGAAATAAAAATGTCTAAATTAGTTGCCTCCTTTGTTACTAATGATATTGACAAAACCAATCCCCGGCAACGGTGCCAAAAACTTGTTGACGGTACTTGGGCAAGTATACCCAGTCGTGCAAGCAATACGGTGGTAAGACCGGTTATCGTATCCACGGGGATTGGATGTCAACTACCAATTCGCAAGGTCGGCAACTATCTAGACTAAACTATTAATCTAGAGAAAGTAAAACAAACAAAAGAAAAGAAATAAAATCTTTTTGTCTTTTTGGGGACTTTTGACAAACACTTGGAGTGTAGAAAGGATATGTTGGGACTAGACTTCACCAAACCTCTAACTCATGCACTATCAGGACTAGATACCTCCCATTCATGCTTCAGATATTAAAATCAATCCGGTAAACTACTCAAACCCCGATTCCTCGGATGGCAAGAGCCTAAATCCACTAATAGACCCTAATTCCTTAGGTGGCCTAGATTAATGAATTTGCATTAAGATTAGGGATTACGCGATTACTAATAAACCTAGTTCCATTCCTAGATACAAGGCTTACTAGGTGATTAAATTCAATTCCGGTTATGATACGAACGTTCCCATTGCATACCAAAACACAAATCAAGTCATGGGGGTGCTAGCCACAACAAGCATTAAGCACAGAAAAATAACCACTAATACGAAGACATGAACATAGATTAATCAGTCAAGATAAATACATAAACATAAGTTTGATTACATCTAATCCCAACACAGGGATTTAACTACTCATAAAACAAAGAAAACCAAACCAGAGAAATAGGAAGGAAGAGGAGAGAAGAGGCCCCATGGGAGCTTTCCTTCTTCTTCAAAGCAACCCCTTTTGGCTCCCTTCTAGGGTCGAAACCCTAGCCCAGCTGCAGCCTCCAAATGCCTTCAAATGGACCCCCAAAACTCCCCCAGTTCTGTCTGCTGCGTTCTTATTTATAGGGTTGTTGCGCGTTACGGCCGTGATGGCCATCACGGGCTGGCCGTGACGCATTCTGTCCAAGGCGTGTTTGCATAAAATAAAGTCTCGCGAGGCGAGTACTATGTTCGCGACGCGAAAACCAAAATTTCTGGTTGGTCACGGCCGTGATGTCTGTTACGGGCTGGCCGTGACAGTCTCTGACTTTTGCCTTCTCGCTCGCTGATCACGATCGGTGTGATGGTCATCACGGCCAGGCCGTGATGGGCTCTGTTTGGCTCATATTCTTCACTTTTCAAGCTCTATTTCATCCAAGCTCCACCATGGCTGATTTTGATCATTTTTACATTGAATTCCTGCAAAACAACACCAAGACACCGCTTCACCCGTTCCAAGGGAAAATCTAATAAAAACCAAATAAAGAATGCCTAATCTATATGCAAAATGCATGCAAAAGAGTACAGAAAACATCATGTAAAATCACACTATCAGCTACTGAACTCCCCCCTAAGACAAAGCATTCAAACTTAAAGAGTAAAACAGATAAGTAGCGGCATATAATAGTTTTAACATATCAGATCAGTTATGTTGAAAACATAGTATCAGAGTTAACTTTTTTTAACAGAGCTTATAAGTCAAAACACATATATCAATGTTAGATCATATTAAGCACAAGTATGTAGCAAAATAGTATACATGTGAAAACAGATATGTAAGTATGCAGCAAAATAGTATGCATGTGAAAACTATGCATGTGAAAACATATATGAATAACCAAAAAATGACTTTATATATAAAATTTAATTCTATATCCTTTCTCCCCCTTTTTTGTCATCAGAAAAAAAAGGAAACAGGAGTGGACCATCATTGTCAGTTTAAGGAAACAAAAGAAGGCTAAGAAGAGGGTGGAGGTGATGGAGGAGGGTTTTGGTTTGGTGGAGGTGGATGAGGTTGAGTTGGTAGATCGTGACTCTGTTGAAAACTTTGTAGAATTCTCATCATCTGATTGATCATGACATTCGTTGGAGCCAGGGTTTCTGCAACTTGCTCTCTCACTTGTTCCTTGACCTTAAGCTTTACTCTCTCCTCTATAATTTTTCCAATTGTCTCTTCAAAGTTTGGAGATCGTAAGGGCCTTGAAATTTCAGCACTGTCTTGAGCATGTGCTTGACTTGGAATAGTGTCTAGTGCTCTGGAAGTTTGTAGTTGATCATTAGGATGAATGACTGTCAGAGCAAATGGCTGAGATGAGTGCTTTTCAGAAGTGCTTGGTCTAGGAGTAGACTCAGTAACTTCCTCATTTCCAGCTATTGGTTGAACAGCATCAGCTTTCAAATCAAGTTCTTCAATAATGATTTCTTCCTCAGTGTGCTCAGAATGAGGAGATGGAGGTGGTGAAGAAGCAAGAGTAAGTACTAGAGGAGCCAGCTCTTTGGCCTAGTGGACAGGGTCTTCTTCATATACAGGACTGATGACAGGAATGCCAACAGTATCCTTGTAAACGTAGAATCTGGCATTTGACAGTCCATATTTTCCTCTAACTTTAGGAATTTTTCTCTTCTCTTCATCACCCAGACCAAAAGAAGAAGCTTCCTTAGCACAATCCAGAATGTGATTTACCCAAATAGTAAATGCAGAGTCTTGATCAATGTCTTCAACTGGTCGAGACAACCAGAAATCAATCATGTTCTGATCATAAGGTTCAACAGTAACAGGATTGATAAAGTAAGAAGTGTCTTCTGGTTTCTTTGTAGTGCTCCTCTGCTTCTTTAAATCCTTGTCTTTATTCAGATCAATCATTGGTAATCTTGGAGAAATCATATAGGGTCTGACACCAATCTTTGTCTTATTCTTGGTGTGAAACAGCCAAGTTGGAGGGACAAAGTTTGTAGCCCTGACATATCTTACCAATTCAAAATCATTATGCAGGAAGGCATACATTAGGTGCTCCATAAGACTCACAGCTCTGCCATAAATACTTCGATGTCTGAAAGTCTCCCAAGAAGTTTTTCTGTCCAGAATGAATTTAGGTCTTCCTTCTGTTCTTGACCTTTTATGGATGATTGATGGAGCATTTGCTTTGCAAGGATCAGTTTCCCACATAGGTATGATATGCATGTTGACACCATCAGTGAAAGGTTTGAAAGGAGGGGATTTGATGAGGTTTGGGTAGATTTTTCTAGGTGGTAATTTTTGTAGTGGTAGGTGAGTAAGGGCAGGTCCAATATGGTTGTGCAGAGAGGATGGAAAAGGATTGTTGTGGTTTGGAACATATGGAATGGGTAAGTATTCTGGGTATTGAATGGACTCAGGTTCATACTCATATTCTGGTAAAGGATAGAAAGGTCTGGTTGAAATAGGTTCAGGTTCATGTTGATGGTAGAAGATTTTCCAGTCCCTTTTTACTTTGGACTAGCATTCAGTTTTGCCATCATAGAGAACTGATGGGTGAGTATAAGGGAATATGGTTCTAGGTATTTGGGGAAAAGGGGCTCCAGGGTTAATCCCTACATCATCTGGTTGATTGAACCAGGGATCATCTGCATGTATTATAGGTTGAAAGTGTAGCCTATTTGGTAGGGTTTGTACAGGTGAGTTTGTAGGTGAGGCTGTTTGTGGTGAAGAGGTTTGTGGTGAAGGTAGTGTGGGTATGTACACATCAGTGTCAATAGCAATATCAGCAGTAGCAGTATCATCCCTACTTTCTAAACTCTCTACCAAGGCATCTACTGCTAATTGAACAGGATCACTAGCAGAGACATTTACCTCAGAAGTCACAACGGACTTAGCTTTTCTTGAGGGTTGCCTTCTCTTGGTAGGAACAGAAACATCAACAGCAGCAACAACAATTTTCTGCTTCTTCAAAACAACACTGATGGGGATACTGTCCTCATCATCCTCATCTTCATTATGAGAAAAGATCACATTCCTTGTTCTCTTCTGAGTTGGAGCAGGTTGAGGGGCAACAACTTCCCTCATCACAATTCCAGCTACAGGCTTTCTTGCATATGGGTTCCTAACAGTAGTAGTCTTCTTTCTCACTGTTCTTTTCAGCCCTAGAACTTCAGTATTGTTCTGCTTAACTTGTTCCTCTTTGATTTTCATCAATTCTTCTATTCTGGCCAAGGCAGCAGCAGCATAAGTACTGAGATTCATATTGGCTATGTTCATCTTGCCAAAATCAACAGCAGACATTCCCTTCTCTAGTAGAATCCTTGCTTGTTCTTCAAGGGACTTAGCAGCAAGAAAGTCATAGATTCCCCGAGACTTGAAAATCTTAGATAGAAGATGACTGTAAGGGATTGCAGAGAGCTTCTTCTTGTGAACATCAGCATTCCTGAATCTTTCATACATAATTCTGGGCATGGTTATTTTAGTCTCTATGATTATATGGTAGAGACAAAACTTGTGTAGAGCTGACAAGTTGTCTTGTGCAACACCACCTGGTTCAGTAAATGATGAAGAATGCGAACATGATCCTTCATCTCCACTGACTTCCAGGAATGATTTCTTACTTTATCTTCTCTCATTAGGAAGGAAACTATTACTTCAGAACCACCATGGTCTGTCTCCCATGAATCAGTGAAAACCACCTTTTCTTGAGGGTAGTTGATAGCATCATAGATGGTTTTTTCAGAGACCACTATCCTTTTTCCGAGTACTTCAGCAGAAATCTCAGACATTGAAACTTCAAGGTTTCTCCAGAACTCCCTAATTAGGTTGGGGTAGATGGATACCTTATCCACGAAAAGTCCTCCCCAACCAGCAGCATTAACATTCTTGCTTATATCCAAATTGTATTCTTGTAGAATCCCAAAGTTAAAATGATGTTTAGAAGCAAGGTTCAACTTGTCCACAATGAAACCAACAGAAAGAGTATTACTTAAAAAAGTTTTGAATTTCAAGAGTTTTCCCAAAGAAATTAATTAAAAAAATGAAAACGTGTGAGAAAAGGAATAATGAGTACTGATGCGGCGTAGGTTTTTGAAACCATAAAAAGCTATTAATGGGATTGATGGAAATAACTGAATCGGCATAAGAATATTATTAAAAATGTCTTGGAAATAAATTAATGCAAATATAACAATAGATTGCATAGACGAGTCTGATAAAACCATGCAAACAATCAATATACGCAATACTCACTGGATGCGCATGCAACTTGTATTGGACGCACTCATGCAATAGACGCGCATGCAACATGCATTGGACACACTTATGCAATAGACGCAAGCATTGGATGCATAGTTAATCCACACAAATCATATTAAGATGTTTTCTAATAAATAAGAATATGTCATCTGCAAGAGGTTTAGTAAATATATTTGTCCAATAATGGTCAGTATCTATAAATTATATATCAAAAACACCTTTTTACACACAATCCCTTATAAAATGATGTTTTATTTCTATATGTTTAGCTCTAGAATGCAATATTGGATTCTTAGATAGATTTATTACAGCAGTATTATCACACATAAGTGGAATACAACTTACAAACACACTGTAGTCCTCCAATTGATGTTTGATCCATAGAAGTTGTGAGCAGCAACTAGCAACTGAAATATATTCAGCTTCAGCAGTTGATAAGACAATATTGCTTTGTCTTTTGCTTGACCATGAGACTAGATTAGCTCCAATGAAGTGACATCCTCCATTGGTACTTTTTCTTTCTATTCTATCTCCAGCATAGTCAGCATCACAAAAACTAACTAGTCCGTAATCATCATTTTTCTTAAAGCACAAACCCAGATTAGTAGAACCTTTTAAATATCTAAATATTCTCTTAAGTACTGATAAATGAGACTCTCTTAGATCAGATTCAAATTGAGCACATAAGCATACACTAAACATAATATCAGGTCTAGACGCAGTAAGATATAGCAGAGATCCTATCATACCTCTATATACCTTTTGGTCTACCTTTTTATCTTTATCATTTTTGTTCAGTATGGACGTGGGGTGCATAGGGGTATTCATTGGTTTGCAATCATCCATCTTGAATTTCTTTAATAATTCCTTTGTATACTTAGTTTGATGGATGTACACCTGGTCCACTATTTGCTTCACTTGAAGTCCAAGAAAGAACTGAGTATCCCATCATGCGTATTTCAAACTCTTTCTGCATAAGTTTAGAGAATTCTTTACAGGGAGATTCATCAGTAGCACCAAAAATTATGTCATCAACATATATTTGAACAACAATAAAACTGGATTTTCTAAATAAGGTTGTATCAACCTTTTTTCTACTAAATCCATTGTCCATTAAGAATGAACTTAACCGTTCATACCAAGTTGTAAGAGCATGTTTAAGACTATATAAATCTTTCTTTAGCTTATATATATGTTCAGGTTGGGTTTCACTTTCAAAACCCGGAGGTTGCACAACATATACTTCCTCACTAATAACACCGTTTAGAAAGGCACTTTTTACATCCATTTGATATAGCATAATATTTTGATGTGCAACAAATGATAATAAGATTCAAATAGCCTCTAATCTAGCAACTGATGCAAAAGTTTCAGTAGAGTCTATACCTTCTTCTTGAGAATAACCTTGTGCTACAAGTCTAGCTTTATTTCTTACCACCTTACCATTTTCATCAAGCTTGTTTCTGTAAACCCATTTGGTTCCAATACTGATTTATCTTTCGGTAAACGCACAAGAGTCCACACTTCACTTCTCTCAAATTGGTTCAATTCTTCCTGCATTGCAAGAATCCAGCCCTAGTCCAGTAGAGCCTCGTTTACTGTCTTTGGTTCTAACTCAGACTAAGGCAGAATCATCTTGTTCTTTGAATTTAGATCTGGTTCTTAGCTTATCATTAGGATTCCCAATGATTTGATCTTGTGGATGATAATTCCTAAAGTACCAAGATATTTGAACAATTTCTTGTTGAGAGGTTGAACCTTCTGACTCATGTTGTTGATGGTCGTCCACTTGATCATCAGGTTTGACAATTGCTTGAATTTCATAATCTTTGAGATTCAAATCTGCAATAGCTTCATCAAGCTGTGATAATTTCTTATCAGGCTTCTTGCCATCAAATTTGACATGTATACATTCTTCTACTACTAAAGTTCTATAATTATAAACTCTAAACCTTTTAGATGATTCAGAATATCCTAAAAGAATTCCATTATCTACTTTAGCATCAAACTTACCAAGTTAATCTTTAGTATTCAATATATAGCATTTACAACCAAAAGGATGAAAGTAAGATATGTTGGGTTTTCGTCCTTTCCATAATTTATAAGGAGTCTTATTCAAGATTGGTCTAATGTATATTATGTTCTGAATGTAGCAGGCGGTATTAACAGCTTCAGCCCAGAAGTGTCTAGGGACAAAGTTATCATTTAGCATTGTTCTAGCCATCTCTTGAAGAGATCTATTCTTTCTCTCTACCACACCATTATGCTGTGGTGTTCTAGGTATTGAGAAGTTGTGAAGTATACCACTTCTTCACAAAACTTATGAAATAGCTCATTTTCAAACTCTCCCCCATGGTCACTTCTAATTGAAGTGATATACATGCCTTTTTCATTCTGTACACGTTTGCAGAATACATAGAAGACCTTGAGAAAGACTCATCCTTGTGAGCTAGGATCATAACCCATGTCCATCTAGTGTAGTCTTCCACAATGACTAGACCATATTTCTTTCCACTAACAGAGGCAGTCCTAGTTGGTCCAAACAGATCAAGGTGTAGCAACTCTAGTGGTCAATTGGTACTTACAACATTCTTAGATTCAAAGGAACTTTTTACTTGTTTTCCCTTTTGACATGCATCACAGAGAGCATCGGATTTGTACTTAAGGTTTGGTAATCCTCTCACGAGGAGGTTTGAAATTAACTTCAAGCTTTCATGACCTAGCCTTTTATGCCAAATCCACCGCTCATCTTCAATGGACACTATACATGAGACACTTTGATTTGTAAGATCCTCCAAGTCAATCTTATACAAATTGTTTTTCCTCTTGGCAGTGAATAAGAGTGATCCATCAGGTTTCTTGACATTACATATATTCTTATCAAAAGAAACAACAAACCCACTATCACATAATTGACTTATGCTTAGCAGATTGTGTTTTAAACCATTTACTAAAAGAACATTATCAATGAAGAGAAGAGGATGTTTACCAATTTTACCTACTCCAATGATCTTCCCTTTCTGATTACCTCCAAAGGTAACCCAACGACCATCCCTTTGTTTAAGGTCTTAGAACATACACCTTTCTCCTATCATGTGACGTGAGCAACCACTATCCAAGTACCAGGATGTGTGTTTCTTTCCTGTTGTTAAACAAGTCTGCAACAGGTACAATCTTATCTTTAGGTACCCAAATTGACTTGGGTCCTTTCTTGTTAGTAGTCACTGGATGAGCATCTTTAATATGCTTATAACGTATGCATCTAGATGTTATGTGAGCACTTTTTCCACACACTTTACAGTAAGTGTTGGACGAGCTTAGTTTAGTTTTGACATGCTGTGCTTGAGCTTTTGAGGTTCTATTATGCACATGTGGTTTTGACTTTTTATAAGATCCTTCATGATTTTGTTTGTCATAACCAAGGCCAGATTTATCATGTGGTGACCTAGAGTACCTTAAAATTAAACTATGCTTATCTGAGCCACCTACAAATTTAGACAGAGTGTCTGTCAGATATGTTTGGAGGCAGTTGGCTCACACTTGAGTTTGTCAGTTAGGCTGTCATTCTCTGTTTTCAGTTTGTCATTTTCATTTACAAGACTTATTTTCTCCATGCAAACCCTATCAAATTCTTTAGATAGTTTTCAAAATTTCTTTTTAAGACTTATATATTCATAAGACAGAATTGATGAATTATGTAATAATTCATCAAAAGCATCTTGAAGAATGGAAGGGCTAGAATCCATTGCCTCAGCATCAGTGTATTCACTTTTTGATGATGTACCAGCCATGAGACATATTTGCCTCTTCCTCTGCTTCATTCTCTTCATCAGATGAAGATAGATCCAGATCCTCCCATGTAGCCATCAAACCCTTCTTTTTGAAGAATTTCTTTTTGTCCTTTAGTTCTGGGCAGTCAGCTTTGAAATGACCAGGCTTTTTGCACTCGAACCACAGGTGTGGACCTTTTTCCTTAGAGTCTGATTTTTCTTTGATGAACTTTTTTTTGAACTGCTTCCTTCTGAAACCACCTTTCTTTCTCCACATATGTTGAATCTTTCTGGAGATGAAAGACAGTTCATCCTCATCAGATCCTTCACTGTCAGAGGGGACTGCTTCATCAGAGGATTCCTCAGCTTTAAGAACTTTGGAAGAGATAGCCTTATTTGCCTTTAAGGCAATATGTTTTCCTTTTCTGGAACTTTATTCTTCATTGATCTCAAGCTCATAAACTTTGAAAGATCCAAGAAGTTCCTTCAAAGTGAGAGTATTACGGTTTTTGCTTCCTGAATAGCAGTGACCTTAGGTCTCCACTGTTTATGTAAGCTCCTCAAAATTTTTCTGACATGATCTCTATTTTCATAGGTTTTTCCAAGAGATCTAAGATTGTTGGTGATAGTTTGGAATCTTCCAAACATTTGATCTATAGTTTCATGCTCTGCAATTTTAAATAACTCATACTGATGAACCAGCATGCTTATTTTTGACTCCTTAACTTGGGACGACCCTTCATGAGCTAGGGCAAGAGTATCTCATATTTCCTTAGCAGTGTTATAGTTGTGGACTTTATCATGCTCAGATATGGTGATAGCACACATCAAATAGTGCTTAGCTTTCAGATTGAGTTGATGCTGATTTTTCTGCTCTTGAGTCCATTGAGCTCTAGGAATAGCAGCTCCAGCATCACCTCTTGGCTCAGTGTAGCCAGTTTCAAACAACTCCCAGATGTCCACGTTTTGTGCATCAAGAAAAGCCATCATTCTCTTTTTCCAGTAGTCATAATCACTACCATCAAAAAGAGGATGTATGTTGATTGCTTGCCCTTCTGTATCCATGCTTGTTGGATTGTTCTCCCTCAGCACTTGCTAGATGCTCAACCCTTTCGAGGCTGAGCTTTGATACCAACTGAAGTTGACA
The DNA here is from genome assembly GCA_030762895.1 of Sophora flavescens. NCBI lineage: Eukaryota > Viridiplantae > Streptophyta > Magnoliopsida > Fabales > Fabaceae > Sophora > Sophora flavescens. The sequence continues at coordinate 262,421,092 of CM061063.1, forward strand.
CAGGGAAACAAAAGAAGGGGGTTTGAATTGTGTTTCTTAACAGATTTTCGAAAAAGTTTTTTTCTCAAACCTTTTACAAGCAAAACAATAAAAACAACACACAAACAGGAAAACATTATTGAAGAGTTAATAAAGTCATATTTAGAACCCCACAGTTAGTATAAACAAAAATTGTAAAAGATAATGGTTTAGAAGATTCACGCAAGTGTTTTATTCTGGTTCACTCTCTTCCAACCAATAGTTACGTCCAGTCCTTTCTGCCAGAAGGTTTTTCTCCACTATAAACCAATAGCTTTACAAGTCATCAACACCTCTTCAGGCTAAAAGCATTCTTTCTCTACCAAGCCTCTTCAGGCTCTAACTCTAACAAAGAGATTTAAAGCTTTGATCTAAGAACTCACTATGTGTGAGGATTTGAAAGTTTAAGATCAACAAGATTTACACGTAAACTTGTGTTACAATTTCTACAGAGTTTTTGCACTATGATATCAGAGCTTGTGTTACTGTGTATATCTATATATTGAATCTATGTGTATTTCTCTTTGAAGTTCTTCAAGTATATATATAGCTGAAGTGCTTCTCTGTCTTGATCTTCTTCAATGGTCTTCAAATTGTATCCGTTTAGACTTAGCATTAAATGCTTGGATCCTTTGAGACTGATAACTTGATATGCTTCACTGAGAAGTGCTTTTGTTTAACAGAGGAATGCTCAAAGTAGAACTGTCACTTAACTATTGTACCAAAGGTTGCTTTCTGACTTACCATCTTTGTACTTGACTTGATCTTTACAACAATGTATTTTGACAAAGTACAAAGGTTTATGGTTTCGATGGTACGAAGTTCTTTTATCCAAGAGATAAAGATTTTATACAAAATAAGCATCAAGGTAAAAGACATATATTCTTTGAATTAAATAAGCAATCGTTTGAAAGAAATAGGTTTAAGCTTAGACTAGTTCACGCTTTAAAGCTAGTGGACGAGCATGTCTTTGGACGTGAAAGATTTATTTATCAGTGAGATGGGCTCGTCTACTGATAATGCGGCAACAGACTTTTCGCCTAGTCCAGAGAGATGGACGTGCTATACTTAAGAGCTCGTCTGCTAACGTGGAGTATAGTGAAGCAACTCCGTATATCAAGTATTTGGACTTGTTATATTTCAATGTCTCGTCTACTTAATTTTTCTTTATACTTAGTAATGCTTCTACCTTAGTTAATTCTAAGGCATCGTCTATTCTTATTTTAACAATCTCGTCTACCATAAAGCTAAAGACTCGGAATTTTACCAACAATTGTAGACTGGTCTAGAGGTTTGAACTAGAATCTATCGATTCCATACTTTAAATTTTAGTTCCTATGACTCGTATAAAATCAAGTAATCCCTGCATACTTATAACAAACAAGTTAGATCTTTGACAAATACTTTACCGTACAAATTTAACCATTTTGTTAACATCAAAACTTAAGAGATTATTTTAATCCAAAACCACTTTGGTTCTAACAAAGCTCAGCACTACCGTGCTGAGGGGTGAGCACGCCCGTACTCACCTGTACATAACAGAAAACCAGAATGGTTCAGAAGCAGGGGTTTCACCCCAAATGCTCTAAAAGACTTAATAAAATACCAACGGAACATGAAGATCAAATACAAGTGATAAGATTGATGTACCTTGGTAGCCTAGTGGCCATGGGGGCCTTAATGCATGATGGTCAAGGTTATATCTCTAGTGCTTAATGGCTATAGTGTTAATGATGATGTGGTACCTTGGTAGCCTTGTGGCAAAGGGGACCTTGATGCTTGATGGTCAATGTGGTAATCTCTAGTACAGAACAACTAGAGTGTTTAATTAATGAATACGAAAGACAACGATGAATTGATGGTGTTAAAACTTGGGTAGCCTATGGACCCAAGCGGAGGTGGAGTTTGTGCTTGTGTGTTGTGTTGAGCATGCATTATCGCATCGAAGATGTTAGTGGAGGGTGTTCAACATAGGGGAGGTTGTCCGTGAGTAAGACGATTTGGTTGTACGTGGGACCTGGTACCCCACGGTGGCGCATCTGTGAGTAAGGTGAATCGGCTATCCTAAGGGTCCACCCAAGGTTTGGTGGATTGCCCTGACGTTGGTGCTTATCGGCCAATATGGAAATGTAACTCCGAAGTTGACTTCCTGAGATAGAATCGATCCAAATGCATAATGGAGTAGTGGAGCAGAGTTGCATTGCATAGCATACACATTTGTATGATGATATTGTTTCGTTATACTGTTGCTTGCTATAACATGATTGTTTGATGTATGCTCATCTTTCTAACTGCTTCCTTGCCATTATATTCATATTCATGTTTCTTACTCCCCATCTCTATGTTTCTTGTTGTGGCATGTGTCTTTTATGTAGAGGACGACGAGCATCCAGTTGAGGAGTGACTCCGAGGAGCCGTGACTCTTTAGTTAGGATTTCTAGTTTTTCAGTAGTCTTTTCAGTTAGTTGTTTTCAATTGTATCCAAGGATTTATTCTGGATTGGTCATACCAGCTCTGTAATGTGACATTGGGGTTGGGTTTTCCTGTTATGTTATGTTATGTTATGTTATTTTTATTTTCCGCGTTTTGAGACTAAATACAATGTGGTACCTTTTACCTTAGTTTTGTTTATTTTCAATAAATGATGTTTTATTTTAAATTGCTCTATCTTTTTATGCTTTATAAGTATGTGGGTAGAGGGTGTCACACTTATGACCTTGAAGGTGCTCTTCTATGGATGAGGGAGATTGAGAAGATCTTCTGGGCTATGGCGTGCAACGACATTCAGAAAGTCATCTTTGGGACTTTCATGCTGAAGAAGGAAGCTGAGAATTGGTGGGAGAATTGTCGCCAGTGCATGGAAGCTGAGGGTACAGTGGTTACTTGGAATGCCTTCAAGGACAACTTCTTGGAGAAGTACTTTCCAGCTGACATCCGTGACAAGAATGAGATGGAGTTCTTAGCTTTGAAGTAGCGGAATATGTCCATGGGAGAGTATGCAGCAAAGTTCGAGGAGCTTGCTCATTATTACACACTCTATCAGTTTGTGAATGACAACCACTCCAACTGTGTGAAGTTCGAGGATGGTCTACATCCAGAGATCAAGCAAGCCATTAGCTATCAGGAGATTCGTGTCTTTCCAGTCTTTTGAACAAGTTTAGGATCTTCGAGGATTCCTACAAGTCCATAGTGGCGAACTACAAAAGTTCGGATGCTATGGACAGCAGGAAGAATGATCAAAAGGACAAGGGAAAGCAGCGTCTAGCTCCAGTCGGATGGGACTTCAAGAAGGGTTGCAATAAGCCACAGTTCTCTACCAACAGGTTCAGGATTTGGGATTCTTCTGCTCCTAGACCCATCAAATGCGGTAAGTGCGGACAAGATCATTTCACCACTCAGTGCAAGGAAACTGATGTCATCTGCTTCAAGTGTGCCAAATCTGGCCACATCAGCCGAGAGTGTGGAGGAACAAAGTCAGAACCGCAGAGTGCTAGCAAGAATTAGAAACCCCAAGCCAATTGACTGAAGACCAGTGGGAGAGTCTTTACTCTTAGCGGAGATGAGGCCTCCGAGCCCGAGGACTTGATCCAAGGTATGCCTTATCGATGGGACTCCTTTAGCTATTTTGTTTGATTAGGGTGCAACTCATTCGTTTACATCACATGATTGTGTCAAAAATCTTAAATTTCCTGTGATCCTTCTTGATTATGATTTGATTGTTGCCATACCGACAAGTAAACATGTTCTTACTTCACATGCATGCAAGAATTGTCTCATTACCATTGATGGTAGGAACTTTATTTTTTATCTTGTACGCTTACCCCTGAAAGAACATAATGTTATTCTTGGTATGGACTTTTTATCTTCCAACCATGTCCTCTTGAACTGCTTCGATAAAACCATAGTTTTTGGAACTCCGATGTAGTCTAAGGATCCAAGATTTCTCTCTGCCAACCAAGTTAACGCTTCTGTGAAAGAAGAGGCCCAAGTTTACATGATGTTGTCTTCCCTGGAAGTAGAGAGCAAACCTGATGTTGGAAATGTGCCTATAGAGAAAGAGTTACCTGAGGTGTTTTCTGGGGATGTTTATAACTTACCCCCTGAGAGAGATGTGGGGTTTACCATAGACTTAGTATCGGGAACGAGACCCATATCCATAGCACCTTATAGGATGTCTCCTCTTGAACTAGTAGAGTTGAAGAAACAGTTGGAGGAACTGATTTAGAAATAGTTCATTAGGCCAAGCGTGTCCCCGTGGGGAGCGCCGATGTTGTTGGTGAAGAAGAAGGATGGCAGCATGAGTTTGTGTGTCAACTATCGGCAACTCGACAAAGTGACCATTAAGAATAGGTACCCCCTCCCTAGGATTGATGATCCTATGGACCAGTTGATACAAGCTTGTGTTTTCTCCAAGATAGATTTGAGGTCAGGATACCATCAAATTCGGGTTAAGTCTGAGGACATCCCAAAGACCGTGTTCAGGACGTGTTATGGTGTGACTAATGCTCCTGCTGTGTTCATGGATTAGTTTTCATAGATGACATCTTAGTATACTCCAAGGCCAAGGAGGAACATGAGGAACACTTTATGTGACACCCTCTACACCGCATGTATTTGTAAAGCAAAAACATAGAAGAAATAAAATAAAAACATGCATATCATTTATTATAAAATGAAAAACCATAGGTAGAAAGTACCACATCGTAACAAAACATAAATAACATGGAAATAAAAACATCACATGAAAAACATAACCCAACCCCGATATCACATTACAAAGCTGGTATAACCAAAATCCGGAAACATCACGGATAAACAAACTAAAACTGGGAAATCCTAAACTACAAGTAGGTACATGCAAAGCAAACAACGTGGAGGAAGAAACATGTATAAAACATAATGGCATGAAAGTAGATAGTAAGATGAGCATACATTGTAACAACATAGTATATTATCATATGTCAACATACACAACACATTTATATCATCCATAAAAATTCAATCAATGTATGTTATGCGGTGCAACACTACTCCACCACTCCATTATGCATGCGGATCCAATCTACCTCAGGAAGTCAACTTCGGAGTTACATATCCACATTGGCCATTAAGCACCAACGCCGGCAGTTCACCAAACCATGAGTGAATCCCTTGGATAGCCGATGCACCTTACTCTCGGATATGCCACCGCGGGTGTGCACGATTCACCTAACTCTCAGATGAATCACTGCGGACGACAAGATCGCCTTACTCTCGGATGACCTCCACTGTATTGAACATCCCCCACTAACATCTCCAATGCATGAATACGTGAGGAACAACAACATACAATCAATAATCACCACCTCCGCTTGGGCCATTAGGCTACCCAAGTTTTATCACCATCAACACTTCGACCACTTGGAATTGAGGCCCCCTTGGCCACTAGGCACCAAGGTTCAACATTAACAACAGCTTGACCATTAAGCATCAAGGCCCTCTTGGCCAATAAGCACCAAGATACAACAACGGGCATAAACATCGTTAACGACTTAATCATCTTTAACGTTCGTGTTTGATTATCTTTGTTAAGTCTTCATTGAGTTAGTCATCTTGTCTTACTTCATTTGGTGTCTTAGTACATCATTGGGAACAATTGGGGTGAAACACCCATGTTATGTCTTTCAACATTATGTTCTGTCTAGGGGAGCACGGTCGTGCTTCCCTCAGCACGGGCTTGCTGACTTTTAAGTCAAGCACGGTCATGCTGACTATTAAGCACAGCCTTTCTTACTGGAGCATGATCGTACTGTTTCTGGGCAGAAGGGTTGAAGAAACCTGGCTAAGCTTTCTAAGGCATTCAAAGATCAATCTTAATGACTTTTACTAACCATCAACATCAGTTTCATTACTCTTATTTAATAGCCTTGTCTTGTACTTATTGGGGAATTAATCCTTTACTTCCAACTTCATTATTAATGTCCCTAAAACACTCAAGGATCAATCCTAGGGTCTTAACTAAGCCTTCGAGCAATAATTTTAACAGCCTGATTTTAATTATGCTATTAAACTTGTTAAAATATAATTAATTATATTTTAATCTATGACTTAGGAAGTGGTTTTGAATAAAATAAATTCATATTCATACTCCATCTTATGGAAGCAGGTTACCGTAAAATTTCGGGTTGAAAATTCAGACGGAAATCGGTCTGTGTTTTCACTGACAGAACAACTTTATTGGTCAAAAAGTCCTGATTTAACCTGAAACTGAAGAATAATGGATCGTATCATTTTTTTAGTGGTACTGTCTATTTTAATAATAATAATAATAATATTTCTTGCTAAAAGAATTAAATATTATATTTTGTTCGAAAGCTGAGCACGAAGTTGCAGCGATAGACCGGACAGATGAGAAAAAGGTGCCGGATCAACAATAACTTACCATCAATAATCTTGGTTAAAATATTTTGATTAAATATCTACACTAGTTAATGTCCCTAATGCTCTTAAGATCCTAATTAATTACCAGTTATAAAAACTTATTGGGGAAGTTTAGTATTTCTCTCTCCTCATTTCTCTCTTATTCCCGTAAGTCTTCTTTTTTCTCTTCTTCTCTTCTTTTCTTCATCTATTTCTTTCATCTTTCTTTTTCTTCTCTCTTCTTCTCCCTTCTTCTTCTTCCTCCAACCAGCCACCGCCCCACACCCTCCACCCACCGAACCGCCACACACTGCCAGGATGAGACGTGTCCGACGACCTGTTCCGATTCACGTCACAATCGCGCGATCTGGTCGAGCTCTGTCGTGAAGCCGCGCTCTCCACCGTGGTAACCACCACGAGCCGCCGGTTTTTGTGGTGGTTTCCACCATGTGGGTTCCTTCCAAGCTTCTTCTTCTTCCCTTGTGTTGATGTGTCTTCTTTCTCTCTTTGTTTTACAGAAAACCGCCTCTGCCGCCGCTGTCACAGTCGTGCGCCACCGCCATTAGCACCACCACAAGCTCATCTTATTTATTGGGTGAGTGGTTTCCTCACTTCTTTGGTTCATTTTCAAGAAACCTCAAAGTTTCCCTAAACTCAAACCCTAGCTTTAATTTCTAAGATTGAATTTTGAAATTAATTGGTATTTTATGAAATTGGGATTACGATTAAGTGTTCCCCTAAATCAATTTTATCAGTCCCTTGTTAAATTGATTTTTCTCAATTTTCACCTTGAGCCTAAAGACCCCCAAATCTGTTTTGACTTAAACCAATGAGATTTTTTAAGAAATTAAATATGTTATTGAGCTATAATTATAATGTAATTGTTGAGAAATTAATTTAGCGATTTGTCTGGTTGTTTCTATGTTTGAATCGACTCTATGGGTTGTCGTTAGTGCTCGTGTTTGCTTAGAAGAGACTGAAATTACTCTTTGGGGACTCTGACTGCTAACGGACAAGTGGTTGGATATTGCTGAACATCTTTCAGGTGGGGGAAAGAACCAATCTACCGTCGGAATGGTTAAGTAGTGTATAATATAATAATTGTGTAGGGTGACCTAAACCCTACTAGTGGTCGAATAATCGACAAGACCAAAATCATATTGAATGCTTTTCTGAAAAATCAATGATGATTTGGGAATTGTGGATTTATCGATGTTAAGATATTTATAAAGTATTTTGAGGTTGATTGACTTTACTCTTATTGGATTGCTATGATGTGCTGGTGGTGATAAATTACTTTGTGATATTTGAATATTTATGATTGTCTGTGTTATGCATGATCTGCCTAGATTATTTCTATGCTTAGTTGACTTTAAGTGAGGATATGTGTTGTTCGTAGATAATTGTTTGGGTGAGAATGAATTGACTTAGAGGTGCCTAGCCTAAACTAATTATTTAAAGATGAGTGGTGACATAGAACATGTGTTGAGGATTTGGTGGAAGGTTAAGGCACTAGGTGGTTATTAATGTGGGTTGGTGAGGTTCGTGTATTGGTACTGTTGTTCGCGATCTTGTGTTGGAAACATGCGAGGTTGGAGTATCCGATCATGGATACAGGATGTCACGGGTCAGTTCTCTAACGAAAATGGGGAAAACTACCATGATACCCTTATAGTTCTGGGTGAGTCGTCCCATATCATAACGGGAATGAGGATACTTTTGTATGGTGCAGCTATTCCCTAATGGGAATGGGGGAATAGTATCATTCTTGGAATGAGCACCCTAACGGGAATGGGGGTGTACACCGGTTTTTGGGGACGCGTCGCTTGGATGACTGGCTAACATCCTAATGGGAATAAGGATACTTTGGTATTGTGCAACTATTCTCTAACAGGAATGAGGGAATAGTGTCATTCTTTGAATAAGCATCCTAACGGGAAAGAGGGTGTGTGTCCTTCACTGGGTGAACATCCTAACGGGAATGAGGATGTGCACGGGGTGGATCTCCTTAATGGGAATGGGGGTGCAACACCCTAACGGGAATGGAGATGTGCACTAGTTGGAACATCCTAACGGGAATGAGGGTATGCCCCGATGCAAATGAGGGATGGTGGCAGGAGTGGTAGTGGCCACGTTAACATAAAGACACGGTGACAGGATTAGAGAGGTTATATTAAAATAAAGTGTTAGATTGCATGAGAGTGGGCGTAGAGGATGACAGGGTGTGCTTGAGGATGATTTGTGATGTTAGGTGTGTTGATTGTTTGTGACAATTGATGTATTATATACTATGATTCTTTTCCGTTTTTGATGATAGAAATGTTTCTTATCCCCTGTACACTTCCTGTATGTTGTATTTTGCTTTATTATGGAATCGTACTAGAAGACCTGGTGTACAAACTTAATGATGAGGAATTGGACGGGACTCCCTATGAGCCGGATGCCGGAGGTCGAGTCATAACCCATGGTGATTAGGGTCAAGGTAATATATGCCCAATGCGTTTTATGAGACGTTTTAAATGTTTTTCAATTGTTTAGTATTTTTTCTAAGTCTATGCCTGTGAGGGCTCCTACCGAGAGGATACCCTCAATAGTGTTTTGGTAATGTAATAGATAAACATGGGGGTATTTATATATTATAACCTTGCGAATATTTTATGTTATTAATGAAAACTGTGTATGTGCATGAAAAACCAATTGGGGATTACTGTATCTATTTATCTCCAAAGTCTTTTTCACGACTGGAGTTTGTGGATTTATTTTTCCGCTCCTGACAGTTGATGTAAGACCAGAGATCAATTATGGTTGGATAAAGTTTTGAAGTTATAAACTGTTTATCAGTTGTTTTTCCGACGTCATACAAATCTCCGATTTTTAAAGGGGACATTTCGAAAATGAATTATGAAAATCTCTTAATGCTAAACGCGCGATTAAGGAATTAATTAATAAGGTTTTAAGCTAATAAAACACTGGGGCACAACGGGGTGTCTCAATAATCACACTTCTCTTTACTATGGTTCGAGTCTTATGAACAATTGGGAATTTATCCCATAACTCTCAAACATCATTATTAACGTCTTTTAACGTCTTATCAAAATCATAAAAATATATACAAAGGTCACCATTATGGAAAGTTTTTACAGGTGTCGATTTCTTATACATTGCTTGAAGAGCTAGCTATAATTTATTTGCCATAATTGGTAATTTATGGAGGGATCAGTTTACAAATCATGTTTTCCCATTGTTGGCCCATTGTATGGGATTTTGATAGGCCCATTCATTGCCTCGGAGAGATAATGAAACATGGGACAATGGATAATGGATGACAGTTGTGAACAATCACTTTTGCTTTCAAATTTCAAAATTTTAATTTTGAATGTTGTTTCATTTATTTTGGTCCCTCCTTCTCAGATTTCATTTTCTTCTTCTTACTTTCAAGGTCTCTCTCTCACTATCTCCGCTGTTCTATTCGTCTCTCTCTCTCTCTCTCTATCTCTCTCTCTCTTCTCTTCGTTGTGAGGAGACCACCACCACTCAGCCATCATTTTTTAGACCATTGCCTTCCTTTTGGCATCTGACGCATGTTTGATACATTTCCCGAGGTACTCTGGTTTTTTTTTTTCTTTACCTTTCCCTCATCAGAAAAAAATCACACACTCTGCAACTTTTCAATGTCGACATACAGACAACAAAAGTCCAGGTGAAGAAGGTGTGGCAGTTCTATTTCCTTCTCACAAGCTATCTCCAATGGATATTTGAGGTTTTTCTTCAAACCTGAATTTTTCTTTTTCCTTTTTAAGATTTGGGAAAAAAATTATTGTGGAATTTTATTTCTGTCGCGTTTTTTTATTGGGGAAATTTTGGAACAATTTGTTAAATTTATATTGGTTCCCAAATGCAGGTTTCAAATTTTGTACATTAGTATGTGGGTTTTTCAAAAGAGATACAAGATATGCTTGACTTTCATCCCTAGAGGACTGGACTTGCCATTTTCTTGAGGAACATTGGAGAAAGCTAAAAAGTCCTCTGATATTACATATTGTCACTTTGCATTTTATTTAACCAGCTACATTACATATTATTTAATGCATCTTCACTATTTTCAGGTTGAAATTTGTTTGACATCAAACATTAGGACATTGTTTGTTCCATCAATAGATGTTCACTAGGTTGGTAGGTGCTTGTGCTTATATTTGAAAGTGATTTTTTTTAGGGATGACACCAAATGCTCTCTTGCTAAATTATGGAATGCAGAAATTATATTGAATTTTACTCTATTTTTTTCACCTTTGTCATTGGTGCCAGCGACCTGTGCATCTTATTTTGTCTTCAAATTTGAGATTTATTCCTGTTTTGTACTGTCTTTGCTATGGGACTGCGAAAACATAAACATCAAAGATAGTTCTATATATTTCTAAATTGCTCTCTTTTCAAATAGCTGTTAGCTATTTTTTTGTTAGGACCCAACTTAGGCGTTCCTAACCAGCCAGAATGGAACTCCGTTGTCCCATTCCCAAGGCCTTTCAAGCACGTATAAGTCACATCATAACAAGATATATTGCATATCACAAATAATTATCAGAGTAAAAGATTATAAAAAAGTAAGCCAACGGTGGCCCTGAGTTAACATCAAGGGTTTTTAAACAAACCCCAAATCGTTTTATAACTAGAATGAAATTTAAAACTATCAACAATGGAGAATTTTCATATGGCAATAAATCTAACAAAAAAAAAACTGAAATAGCAGCAGCTGGGCCCACTACAAAAGTACATGGGCTCCCTGAGATGGCTCCACTCGCGGAGTACCTGAAGCTAAAACCAAAAAGGGCGGGGGTGAGTCCCAAAACTCAGTGAGGGATTAACAAAACATAATAGCAAGTGGTGATATATATAATCATATAAAGAAAATAATATGTCACTCAATACTTTAGATTGCACATAAACTTACATAGCACTTATTCACTTGCTATGAAGTCAATTTGCCATTGGGCAAGATGCTTGTGTATCCCCTTGGAGTTGTTCGCTAGAGTCTCCTAATCTGACGGTCGCATTTATATCCCGGTCAAGTCCATTAACCGGCAAGTGACCTCGGTCACTACTCACTACACAATCACCCTCCGAACTCCAGGGTTTTTTCACTAGAGTCCCCACGCTCCGACGGTCACATTTATATACCGGTCGAATCCGCAGACCGGTCGGATACACAAGTCTTGTTCAATGTCCAAATCCAAATCATATTCCATTTTATACTCTTACAAATGCTATATATATATATATATATATATATATATATATATATATATATATATATATATATATATATATATATATATATATATATATAAATTCATTGCTAGTATATAATAATATAATATAATAACGAATAGAAATTTTTACATGTTCATGATAATGTTATTCCTTAGTAAATTTTTCATAGTATAATATATTACTCAAGTATATTGCTAAACCAATAGCAGGTATAATAAAAGTTCAAAGCACATACTCACGCTCCATACGAGCCGCCCTCGCCTGCCCAGAAGGCTTTTGTAACCAAATTCAGCTGTTGGGCACAAAACTTCCAACCATTTTGTTTTTAAACCCTTACCCATAATGGCAATCAAATAGCAAAGGTAAAGAACGACTCTTCATTCATAATTTTATAGTAGAACCTATCTATTTTTGCAAATAGTTTAGCAGTTGTTCGTCTATAAGCATTACAAACAATTTAGAGTTTTGTCATTCTCACTAATTCTCATATTCATACCAAACCCCAAATCACAACCCACACAAACATACACAAAATATATATAATCCCTCACCTGATTTGATGCAAACAAAGATAAGATATGAAAGAAACTCGATTCTTTGGACCTGCGATGCAACACTCATGTCAAGAACCCGTTCCTACGACCTCGGGCTGTCGTGTCTTCTTCTCTCTTATTCTAGAGGATTTCTAAGTTTGTGCATTAGGGTTCCCCACAACAACTGAACCCTCTTTCTATTTATAATCTTTAGCGTTGAGTTGCTCTTAACCTGTCGCTAGAGGGTAAAAGGATTAATTAATTAAAAATCCTTTTAATTAATTAAAACATTTTTTAATTATAATTCTCTACCTCAAAAATTATGTAACTCAATTTCCATCTCCAAAGGAAAGAACGAGGAGGTTTCTGTTCTTGTCCCCACATCAAACAAATATATACGGCTTCTTCCGAGAGGGGGGGGGGGGGGGGGGGTTCTCACAGACAAAGTATATAGTTAACTGCTTTTCAATTACAGAGAGAATATCAGCCCTTGTTTATAGCATCGTGCAATGTAGGGTGAGTCACTTATCATATAGGACTTAATTTACAATAATGAATTATATAAAAATTGAGGTTCTTAGGATTTGCTATCTCAACATTTTGTAGGGATCATTGGGTGCTGTTAGCGATAAATACTGTTGAAGAGATTGTTTACTATATGGATTCCTTGCATGCTGATCCTAAGAATCGCCCAGAATTAAAGAATTTGTTCAATTGTTCAATAAGTAAGCAAGTTTTTTTTTTGATTTTCTATGATTCTGCCGAATGGCTTCCATGGTAGATACATGTTGCAAGTTGTCATGGCCCTAATGTGCTTTTGATTTTTGACATTAGAATAACTGTGTTGAATTGGCATATACTGGGTTATAGCTGTTGTGGTTCAAAATAAAAAAAAGGCAACCAAAACCTTCATTTTGTATTTAGATGTTACCATTGAGAATTTTTGTTGAAAAATCCATGCGCGTGTTTGTGATGATTGAAAATATGTTTCATAATGAAGTCTGTTTGATTTTGTGATTAGTGCTTTGCAAGTTTATCACGCACGTAGCGGAGTTAAGGTGCCTCGTTTAGAAACAACCAACATTAAATGGATCCGGATAGAGGTATATTTGCAAAAACTTAATGAGCAATTATTTAAAAAAATTTAAAACTATTAATTTACTATTTTCTTTTTTATAGTGCCCAAGACAACCCAATGATACAAATTGTGGGTATTATGTCATGCACTTTATGAAGGAAATTATCTTACAGAACCAAGTTAAAATACCAATGGCGGTATGTTCATTCAGTGCTTGTTATTTACTTTTAAATGTCACTATTCAAATGTTATAGCAATTGTAACTTAATTTATTTAATTTTGACATCGCAGTACTTCCCTGGCTACAAATGCTTCACATACTCAACTTTTCAACTATATGAAGTCAAGGAAGATTGGTCTCGCTATATTGTTGAAAAGTTTATTTGATTACACTTGTTATATATGGTCTAAACTTTGTATTGTGTTATGCATGGTTTGATTCAAGTAACTTATGTGTCTGGGTTTTGTTGCACATACTATTGGAGATTGCTACCTATAATTTGGATCGTGTTTCAGTTATTTGTGAACCTTATGTTTTTTATGAACATGAAGGTGGAGGTAAAGTTAAGAAATAGGTAAACTAAAAAAAAATTAAGGGAAAAGATAGCGTTTATTTCTGTAAACACTATCTAAAGGCAGCTTTTAGATAGCATTTGTTTAAACAAACGCAATCTAAAGTCATGCCTTTAGATATCGTTTACAGAAACAAACGCTATCTAAAGTCACAGTAGGCCTTCCGAAGATGGCGGTAAAAACACACTTTAGATATCGTTTATTTACGCGGAAACGCTATCTGAAGTCATCTTTTAATAGCACTTCTTAAATGCTATCTTTACTAACAACATTTAATAACGGGGTAATAGATAGCGCTTAAAAGCACTATTAAAAGGCACACGGAAATGCTATCTAAAGCATTTTCTGTTATAGTGGACCTTTGTATAGATTAGACTTCATGTAATAAATGTAGGAACTAGGACCTTTGTATAGATTATACTTCCTGTAATAGAAGTGCTTATTCACAAAAGCACTTAAGACTGGTTTAGGAATTGGCCTATTGGGCCATTAGCATCTAAATAGGAAGCACTAGGCCCAAAATAAAGCCCACACTTGGGTAGATGAGGTAAAAGGGCGCTACTTGCTCCTCAAGTTAGAGTAACTTGCACTTCAAGTTAGTCTAGCTTGCACCTCAAGTAGGATGAGCCTATAAATAGGCTTCATGTAATTCATTTTACAAGTTTGAATACATTTGAGTTTTCTCACACTTGAGATTGCCGAAGAGAGTTGAGAGTTCTCCTTTTCTTGGTTCATGAATTGAACCTTTGATTCTTATCTTGAATATCCTTATTCAAATGGTGAATCTTCCCTTGGCTTGTCAAATTCAATCTTCTTCTCCAAGAAGAATGCATTTGTGGTGCCTTCCCCTTCATCTTCTTCCTATTCCATTTTCTACTTTGTTTGTTCTTTAATTCTTGCAATTTAAATTCTGCACTTTAATTCTTGTTCTTGTCATTTCAATTCATATATAATTGTGCACTTCTACTCCTTTTTGTTTCTCTTGATTCTCACTTGAGAATCAAGCCTCATTCTATTGTTCTAGTTGTGTTTGATTTTGAATTCTTAGCACTTGAAATGAAAGAAAGATCTTCAAGTGTTTAGTGATCAATCCTTGATCATATCATGAACTTCATCTTCACCACTCTCATTAGAAGACTCACAAGAAGAGGCACTAGTGACCTCAATATCATCATTACTTCTAGATATCATTGTTCTCTTGTTAGGACATTGTGATGCAATATGTCTTTTTCCTAAGCATTTAAAACATTTAATGTCTCTAGCTCAAGAAGAAGTGGGGATAGAAGTAGAAGGTTTAGAGTTAGAAGATGTGGACTTGGATCCACCTTTACCAAAACCCTCTAATTGTTTGAATGAGTCACCCTCCTTCTTGGAATTGCCCTTCTAAGATGAACTGTTGTTGTTGAAGAAAGGTTTCTTGAAAGACATCTTCCTCTTGACTTGAGCTTCAACCTTGATTGCATGATCCACCAAGTCTTCTAATTCAACATAGTTGTAAAGTTCAACCACATCTTGGATGTCTTGGTTGAGTCCACCCAAGAACCTAGACATAGTTGCTTCTCTATCTTCTTCTATGTTTTCTCTAATCAATATGACCTCCAACTCTTTGTAATATTATTGTACACTCATGCTTCCTTGCCTCAATCTTTGTAGCCTATGGTGTAGGTAACTAGTATAGCTTGAAGGAACATATCTCTTTCTCATGATTTTCTTCATCTCTCTCCAAGTACTAATGGGTTCCTCATCATACTTTTTCCTCTCTTTACATAATTGATCCCACCAAATTAAAGCATAATCTTGAAATTCTAAACTTGCTACTTTTACTTTTTTTTTTCTTCACTATAATTGTAACAAGAAAATATATGTTCTAATTTGGTTTCCCATTCTAAATA
Source organism: Sophora flavescens (assembly GCA_030762895.1). NCBI lineage: Eukaryota > Viridiplantae > Streptophyta > Magnoliopsida > Fabales > Fabaceae > Sophora > Sophora flavescens. The sequence goes on from CM061063.1 coordinate 262,436,853, forward strand.
AGCATCGGGATCATTCTTCCCATGGAAGCTAGGGATCTTCAGCTTCACATTATGCAACTTGTCATCCTTGTCATGCCTTTTTCCTCTATGCTCATGTCTAGGTCTCCATCTATCAAATCTAGGCCTTTGCTCATGGTTGTCTTCGGAATGTGATGAACCTCTATGAGATTTGGTATGCCTTGATCCTTCTTTGTTCTCAAGTATCTCCATTCTTTCAAACATTCTTTCCATGTGGTTTGTCATTCTATCCAACTTCCTATTCAAGTTCCTTGTCCTTGGTGATGATGTAGGAGAATCTTCAATGTCTTCTTCATGTATGGAAGTCATGGTGCACTTACAAATTCAAAAATTACATACAAAATCCAGCAAATGAAAAATTACACAACAAAAAGTAAGATGACACCAATGAGAACAATTACATCACCAAAAATCAAAATAATTAAGTACAAACCAAACTAATGACAATTACACTTAAAACAACAAAGAATTACAAGAAAAAAAATGAAAGTACAAGGACCTCACCACTCACTCACCATTCACTCAAAGATGGTCACTCGTGTATATCACTCAAGTAGACTTTTACAAGATGATTTCACTCTTGTCTCTTTCCACTCAAGAGTTTCCTCCTCAAGGGATCTACAAATTGAAACAAGATTCTCAACTATTAGTCCACAAACAAGTGATAAAACAACAAATAAGAAAATCAATTTCAAGAGGTCCAGAAATTTGAAAACAACTAATATAAAACTAATGGAGTTTAGAAGACAAGCAAGAAAAGTGTCAAGAAGAATTGCATACTCAAATTGATGTGAAAGAGACAAGTTGAAAGAGTCCAACAAAAGTGTAATTCAAATTTAATCAAAGTGTTTGTGAACAAGTAATTATCAATGTGAATTGTGCTACACCAATTTGTGAAGGATCTATACAAATACAAGCATGTGAAATGGTGGCAAGTCTTTTACCTTTTGCTGGAAATTTCAAAAATTTGCACTTTTGCCCCAAAACTTTTTATATTTATGGTTTTTGTCCACTTTTTCTTTTTACACTAGAGTGTTTTTAAAACTTCAGCCACTTGACTTTTTTTAATTATAATTTCACAACAATTACAATGAAATTTCGAATTACAAAAGAAATCCTTCAAGCATGAACAAACTTGAGCAACATTAGTGTAATACATGGAAATATGAACAATTGGAGTAGGTAAAATAAATTCCAAGTAATGAAGCACAAATCAAGAGATTAGAGACCAAGATCTTTCATTCAAGTGGATGATAAACACATCATTTCCACAATTTGAATTTCATGAACATCTATGAGGTTCTAATAATATGAAATCATTGAAGCACTTTTGATTAAAATTTGAATCAAGCTTATTATTGTGAATTGAAATTTGAATTTGAATTTTGAAATTGTTCAAATTTACAAAGTAAGTAAAAGAGTTTTATGCTTGAATTTCAAGATGCAACCACAAAGCACATGTAATGGATGAACACAAGGCAAAAATGGCGCCTAAAGCAAGGTGAAAAAGTGGAGGGAAAAAAAATTTCACCAAAATTCAAGCATGAACTATTCAAACACATTTCAAATTATAGATTCATGACCACAATTGAATTCAAATTGAATTTCATCTTCCAATTCAAGTGGTAAATGGCGCCACTAGCATGAAAATTTCATTATGAATTTGGCTCCAACTCAAGAATCATCATAGAATTTGAAAAAAAACATTCGATCAAAAATTCAAAACAATTGAAGAATCAAAGAACTAGCTCTAGATATCACATGATATGATCGAGGATTGATCACTAAACATTTGAGGATCTTTCTTTGATTTCAAGTGCTAAGAATTCAAAATCAAACACAACTAGAACAATAGAGTGAGGCTTGATTCTCAAGTGAGAATCAAGAGAAACAAAAAGGAGTAGAAGAGCACAATTAAATATGAATTGAAATGACAATAACAAGAATTAGAGTGTAGAATTTAAATTGCAAGAATTAAAGAAAAAACAAAGTAGAAAATGGAATAGGAAGAAGATGAAGGGGAAGGTGCCACAAATGCATTCTTCTTGGAGAAGAAGATTGAATTTGATAAGCTAAGGGAAGATTCACCACTTGAATAAGGATATTCAAGATAAGAATCAAATGTTCAATTCATGAACCAAGAAGAGGAGAACTGTCAACTCTCTCTAGCAATCTCAAGTGTGAGAAAACTCAAATGTATTCAAACTTGTAAAATGAATTACATGAAGCCTATTTATAGGCTCATCCTACTTGAGGTACAAGCTAGACTAACTTGAAGTGCAAGTTACTCTAACTTGAGGAGCAAGTAGCGCCCTTTTACCTCATCTACCCAAGTGTGGGCTTTGTTTTGGGCCTAATGCTTCCTATTTAGATGCTAATGACCCAATAGGCCCAATTCCTAAACTAGTCTTAAGTGCTTTTGTGAATAAGCACTTCTATTACATGAAGTCTAATCTATACAAAGGTCCTAGTTCCTATATTTATTACATGAAGTCTAATCTATACAAAGGTCCTAGGTCCTATCCATAACTAGGTGGTCAATGGCTCAATGCATAAGAGGTTCAAAGTGATGCCCTCTTCATGAAGTTGCCTATGAGACAAGTGATTGACCACCATCTTCTTGAGTGTGTCTTGGACTCTTCTAAGCCTTGCCCTTGTCATAGGTCCATGCAAGTCTTCAATGCTAGGTCCTTGGCTTTGTGTGTCCATGCCCACATCAACCTTGCTTTCTTAGATGGTCATGGAACTGAATGAAATTATCTTCTAAATGCCACCTTCTTGATATTTGCCATAATGCCAATAGAAAATAAAACATTGTAGTGTGTTATTTATAGAGTACAGAGGGCTACAAATGCCATTCTTTTCACAAGGACCTTGTACTTGATTATTGACAATAAAGAATTTTAAAAATTATTGGGAACACATTTGGGTGGGGGAATGTTTCATTTAAATTTATAGATGATTTTCCCTCACTTTTTAATCTCTCTACTCTTAACAACTTGTACATTGAATTACAATTTCTTTTGGTTTTACTTGAGTAGGCTTCTCTCTTAACCAACTACATAATTTGGACCATGGTTTCTTCTGTTGTTTTCTTTTGAAAATCTTTATTTCAACTGTTATTGATGATTTTAACTATGGGATTATTGATTCTAACCAACTACAAGGTGGTGGGCCACTTATTATTGCTCTATAAGCTGGCTCCTTTATTTTGGAGCAACATTGTCAGGATTATTGTAGAGCACCTAGTTCGTCTCACTGCTCAAGATTTTTTTTTTATTTGATATAAAGTTTTTTGTGAAAACAATGACGAATAATTTATGGCAGTTTATAGTTTATGCAGTATTGTGGTATGTGTGGTTGGAGAGGTACACTCAAATCTTTTACAGTTTCCATAACAATTGTGAACCCTTGCTGCATACTGTTGTAAATAAAATGGCCATAGCCCAACTTATAAGAGTTGACTTGGTTTGATCAGTTGCAAAAGCTTGCAGCATATATCTGATATGATTTATTCTTCTATAATTAAATGATGTTTAAAGCTTATCTGTTGTTTCGTATGTTTTATACGTTTCTATTTACATGTTTTGTGGAATAAGGTTTTATACTTCCTACGGGATCTTGCTGATCCAAATACAATCCAACCTGTGATATGTTAGATGATCTTGTGCACAAACATGCTTCCAGGGTTGTGTTATCTGTTGCAATTTAGAGGAGTTTGATTGTTATGCTTGCATTTTTGCCAGTCAAACTTGCAATGCGGATGGCACTTTCCATTTTCCAACTTGACATTCTGGAAGTTGTCCCCTTAAACAATTTTAGTAGTTGACACAGTTTACAGAACTCTGTTATAGTTGTTAAGTTTGAATGTGCATATTTTTGCAGGGTTCTGGCCAGTGATAAGATATCTTACTGTAAATTTTTGTGGATAAACATATTAGAAAAATGATAATTTTTTTGTCAGGATTGAGAACAATTATTACTACCTTGAGTTCTTTGGTGGTGTCAAGGATAAGGCTATGTTTGAGAGTTTTTAAAGTGATGGAGTGGAGTGGTTATAGTAATGGAGTGGTTTAGGATGGAATGAAGTGAAGTAGTAAAAATAAATCACTCTATTGTTTGGAGGTTTTAGTAATGGAGTGGAGACAAATCTCACTCCATTGTTTGGATGTTACAATTGATAGTAATGGAGTGGAATGAACTAAAATTTTTAGTTCCAATATTACCCTTTTTTAATTCTCATGAACCACAACAATATTTTCTAATTAAAAAGCCAAGAACAGATGACGCAGAAACACACGATTGCTGCCTTGCAAGTTTGCTTCACTCAAAGCCATCTCTTAAACAATGAAAGTCCTGTAACATGTTTTTATTTATATAAAAAAAAACTTAGAAGCCACTAGCTAGACAGTCTAGACATAGAAGAATAAATAATTCAACCAATCTCAACCTATTAGCTAACCAAGTTGCAGAATAGTTAATTTTTTGATTTGCCTCAAGATAAATAACAGTAGCCCATTATAGTGGTTGATGGAAACGTACCTTGTAGTGAAGTGAACTGCCTTTGAAGAGAAGAGAATGAGACGTGACTATTGGAGAGTGAGGGGATGCAAAAGGTTTTGTTTTATTTTGTTTAAAAAGGTTAAAATTGTAATATTGCATTTAAAAGTAAAAAGAGGGAAGTGTTCCCTCCCAAACCCCTAAATTGGAGGGTATGAAAAATTGATGCTTCGGATGGTTTGGAGTGGTTTGGATTACCATCTCCAAACATCCCACTTCATTGAATAAAAATCTCTCAAACAATTGGTCAAGGTATATTAACCACCCCACTCCATTACTAACCATCTCACCTCATCCTCTCAAACACACCCTAACATCCATTGCTTCATAGCAACAACACAGATGCTACATGTTTGAGTTTACTATTTTGTACAATGCATGCGCCCAATTTTTGTACAACATAAATATGCTCCTGTATTTTATGTTCATCTTTTAACCTCTCATTCTTTTTTTTTTCTTCCAGATATTCATTTTTCATTACCTTTGCCATTTCAGATGTCCATTTGTATTTGAAGGTTAAATTTTACCCTGAATGCCCACAAATTATATTTCTTTATAATTTATAATATAAATAGTAGCTAGACTTTGTAGGCCAAAGATACAGCCCCAACGGGGAAATTACACGGATACAATATTTGTTTATAATAATATAAATAGTTTAAAACATATTTTATTATATGGGTATTTTGATTTTTTATTTAATTTATTTATCATGAAGGGAAAAAAAAATCCACTCTTAAAATATAATTGTACATAACTGATGGGCGTGAATCCGCAAGTGAACGGCTTCGTCGTCAAGTAATAAAAAGACCGAATCCACAAAGACCTTGATCTTAAATAACAAATAATTATTAAATAAATTAAACTAGACTATAAAAAAATATTTGGAAAATATTTGGTTTTTAAAATAAGAATTAACTAACAAATCAAATATTTAAAATGCAGTCAATTAAAATCGCAATCAAATCAAATCTGGGATTTTTCAATATCAAAAGAGATTTCCAGGAATTGGGTTACCAACAAGACTGCTCATGCTACTAAATTGACCACCGCTCTTGTTAATAATCAAAATTGCTTTGAAGGTGAATTTATCCTAAATAAGTTAATGTTCCCTCTGGGGATACAAGAACCGTGCCCAATTAAACCAACCCCTACTCTCGTTGTAATTGAATTTAAATTGAACCATTTAAGCTTTGTGACAATAAAGTGAACCCTCGAATGACCGCTTCTAACTCTCGTGATTTAAGTCCTAAGTTTTATTCCTATAGATACGATACCTAAGTTCACCGTTAAGTTCGTCCTTAGAGTATCTACGACAAGCAAATAAGTGGCCACCGAATTTACAAGTAATTCAAGCAATAGGAATCAAATCGAAAGCAAAATTGAAATTAACAAGAAACAAAACGTCAACTCATCACATAAAACGAGTCTTGGACATAGCCCCAATTCCTAGAAATAAAAAGGCTACTCGCGCATTGCCATGTTCATAGCAACCTTGAATAACAAAAACATGAAAATCCTAAGGGAAGAGAAGAAATTGAGAAGAAGTGAAATCCTAATTTTTTCCTATTGGTAGCAGTCAAGAGATACATATTTTCGAGCCTTAGAGTCCTATTTATAATGTAGGGTAACTTGAATTCAAAGCTATTATAAAATCAGATCAAAGCAGCAAATTAAAATTCCAGATATTGCACGTCACGGGCGTGATGCCTGTCATGGCCAGGCCATGATAGAATCTGTCTTGGAAAACTTGGCATTGGTGGGCCTGTCACAGCCGTGATGGCCATCACGGCCTGGCCGTGACAGGTTCTGACTTTTACGTTCTTTTCTTTTCAGTCTTGCTCGATCATGGCCGTGATGGCTGTCACGGTTAGGTCGTGATGGGCTTTGTTTGGCTCATTTTTCTTGCTTTTCAAGCTCCGTGATCAGCCTCTGGCTCGTCTAGTTTTATAACTAGCAAGACCATGGCTTTGTGCTAATTATATCTCGTTTTCGCCCAAATTAGATTAAATTGTCCTCAAGCAACATTTTGAGTCGTTTAAGTAGTTTTAGGGTAATTTAGCTGATTTAGAGTCAAATAAAGCACTTACTGCTACCTCTTGTTTTCAGGTTAATAAAGAAAAGCAATTCTGGAGTCTACTCGCCTCGCGAGCCTGAAGCCTCACTGTGCCAGAAATGCCCCACGAGACAGGTTTCGCAGGGCGAGGCAGAGAGGATGGCATTTCTGGCACAGTGAGGTTTCAGGCTCGCGGGGCGAGACAGTGATTCACGGGGCGAGACAGAGAGGATGGCATTTATGGCACAGTGAGGCTTCAGGCTCGCAAGGCGAGTAGACTCTCGCAGGGAGAATAACTCCAGAATTGCTTCTCTTTATTAACCTAAAAACAAGAGGTAGCAGTAGGTGCTTTATTTGACTCTAAATCAGCTAAATTACCCTAAAACTACTTAAACGACTCAAAATGTTGCTTGAGGACAATTTAATCTAATTTGGGAGAAAATGAGATATAATTAGCACAAAGCCATGGTCTTTCTAGTTATAAAACTAGACAAGCCAGAGGCTGATCAAAATACCCCAAACATAAACTTTGCTTGTCCCCAAGCAAACTAAAACTCAAAAAGGATTCAAACTTGGCAAGCTCAAAGGTTCAATCAAATTCGAACAAATTTCATGCAACTTCAACAACAATTTTTTTCTTAATGATTTTCCTTCAATGTTCCCCCTTTTCAACAATGTAATCCCCACAATCATTTATTCTGAACATTTGAGAATTTCATCATTCAAACAATCATTAATCTAAGCAAGGGATCAAGTTACACACAAAAGGGAGATCACCAATTTCAAACAATTGCCTTCCTCACAAGGGCATTTAGTGTTTCACTCATTTGCTCATATTGTCTAGGCTATCAACATTTCACTCAATTTCACTCTTAAGAGCACTTCCCATTAATTTGATTTTCATCTCAAACAAGGTTCCCACGAAAACATGCATGCAAAATCAAAAGGTCTTTTAAGGTTGTAATGGGGCCTGACTAGGGGTAGGATATACAAAGGTACTGGGCGTAAGTCCCTAGGAACTAAGAGAGCATGAACATTTCAACACACCGAATTTCCACTCAAGTTCCTTTCTCCAATTTCTTTCTTTTTGCTTTTAGGTGACTAAGCCTTTTCCTTCTAATACCTTTTTTGACATTTTTGCACTTTTTTCTTTTTTTTCTTTTCTTTTTGCCCTTGGCTCCAACCTTTATATTTTTCTTTTTCTCAATCCCAAACAACACATCATATCCTTACAGCCACCCCAAACTTAGTTTCTTGCAAACCTTATCGTGCTAAGGATCCATGCTCTCCTAATCCTAAGATTGGGTTAACATGGTTTTTCAGATTTTAGGCTCATAACATAAGGTCATAAAGAAACAACAAGCTAATTAGGCTCAACGGGGCTAACTAGGGAACATGCGTTAGGGACTGGTTCAATTTAGGCCAAGTAGCTAATTCAAAGAAAATTGCCTAAATCATCTGATGCAAACACATAAACATGAAAACCAAGAAGAGACTCAAGCAAATTTGGGAAAGTGCAACTTGAAAGTGATTCTCACAATTAAAAACATGTTGGAGGCTCAAATCCTCACCTGGACATTTTTGCAAATTGTTTGACCGAGATTCAATCCCTAGTGTGTTCACCCTATCACCCCAAACTTATCATAAATCATGCACTCATAACAAAATATCTCAAAGTTCAGTTTTCAATTTTTCATGGGGATCAATTTTCAAATCTTCAAGCCCTAGGGGAAAATCATCCAAAATCAACAATTATCATGCAATCAATCTATGCAAAATTCAACAAAACCCAATCAAGCTTGCCGACACAAGACTCAACACACAAGCTCTTGATCTTCTCAAATTATTCAAGAGCTAAAAGAAAACAAAACAGAAACAAGCAAGGAAAAGCAATTAAAAAGAGTAGGGTTCAGAAAAAAAAAACTCATGGAGATGGTTCCACCGGGATCCCACTGTCTGTGATACAGCGGCCACGGAATGCCCAAATTGCAATATGATCCTCCCGGATCCCATGGCATGCAGCATAAGGCCCAAATGATAGACAAGGGACGGAAGCTTGTTCCATGGTCCCCTAACTTGCAACCTTGATATGGAGGTGAGCACTTGACAATTATGGTGACCTCGCCAAGTGCGGCGGACTTCTCACTCCCTCTTGGGTCAAAGATGACCTCCTTCTCAACAAAGTCCTCCCAATAAAATTGAGGTTCAACCTCTTGGACAGGCCACAGTGTCTTCATATCCGAGGGTGCAAAATCCAGAGGCTTGAACTCCATCGATGGTGGTTCCACAGTGGGAGGTGGCAAACAGGTAGAGAGGGTCTCCGGTGCTGCTTCATCTTCTGCACAATTCCCATCCACTGCATTACCAGATTCATCACCTTCTGTATATGCAGTAACTTCAACACGCACCACACAGGTATTTCTCCCATCACAATTGGCACATACGTAGGAGCCAATGGAATCATCTAATTCCAGAACTTCTTCATCATCCTCTAGCATGGCGGAATAGATGTCCTCCATATTCCTCTTCCTCTCAATTTCCTTAATCAAGGGTTCTGATCCTTGAGCTTGTTGCATGGCATTCATTGAAGTGGCAAGTTGTCCAATCTGTGTCTGCAAGGCCTGAATACTAGCATCCGTTCGCTGCTGAGACTGTCCAACTTGTGTCTGCAAATTGTGAATGCTAGCATCTGTTCGCTTCTGAAACTGTCCAAATTGCTGCCGAAACTGGAGATTTTGTGCATTCATTTGAGCAGTCATTTGTGCAGTCATTTGCTTGAACAGGTCCTCTAGTGAAGGTCTAGAAGGTGCAGAGGTGGTCACTTGGGGAGAGTTCTGTGGTGGTGTCAGCGGCAACATCAGTTGTTGTTGCGTGGGTGAGTCCCCATACCAAGGGTTTGGATGGTTTCCCCAGCTAGGGTGGTACTCATCAGTGGAAGGGTCAGGAATGTTGTGCATGTTCTGATTGTTGCCTTGATTGTAAATATTGGTTGTATATGCTTGAGGTGATTCATTAACTTGTCTAATACCAAATATCTCTCTCCTGATTGATGCAGCTTTGAAGGAAGGGAAGTATCTCACTAGGAAGACTTTCTTCAAATCAATCCAGGTTGAGACGGAATTCGGCTCAAGGCAATACAACCAATCCTTTGCAGCGCCTTCAAGTGAGAGATGGAAGGCTCTCATCTTGATGTGGTCTTCTGTTATTCCTTCAGGTCTCAGCATTGTAGAACAAACAATCTGGAATTCCTTCAGATGCTCCTGCGGATTCTCACCTGCAAGACCACTGAACCTTGGCAACCAGTGCATTAAACCAGAAAAGTCAGGATAATATATGCATGGCGGTTCATAATTAATATTAGGCATGTAACCTTGCATATAAATTATCCATGGTAGATTCACAACCAGACCAATTCAACAATTTTTTATTTTTAACTTTTATTTTTATTTTTTAATTTTCTGTTAATAACAAGAGTCTCCGGCAACTGCGTCAATTTTGACGCGCTGTCGCACACGCGTCAAAAAGTGAGCGGTTGGAAAATATGCAGTTTGGGAACGACAACTCGAGTATCATCTCACAAGGACTCTCGGGTTGTTATTAACAGAAAAGTCAGTTTTTTTAAGGGGAGGGGGGGTGGATTTGAAACTAAATAAAGAAAACAGTTAAGAAAATAATGCAAATAAATAATTATCAACTAAGCTAAACGATTAACCTACTGTTCTCGGTCTCCCACTATCATCAGTTCATATAAATCCAAGCCCTAAGCAGATTCTAATCTCCTTTCGATTGTAACATCAATTAACAAGTGAAACCGACGCTACGAGACATATATTCCTAATTCCGAATTAAACAAACGGATGAAGCCCTTCGTGAATTAAGCAAACACGAATTAAACACACCCGAATTAAGCAAATGCGATTAAGTTTAGGAACATACAATCACCGAAACAAATCAATATATATTCTATATAATACTGAATTAAGCAAACAGAACACACATAACAAATATTGAAAGAGAATAGTAATGGGTTCAGGAATTACAGAACCTCAAGTGGCAGTACAAACCGGTTACAGTAGATCAATCAAGGAGACTAGTTCTCCATTACAAAAGAAACACAAAATACTAAACCTAATTCGCAGCCGTACTATTGAAAAAGATGCATCCCCTCTAATCTGCCCCGAACAACGATTTATAAGCCCAGGATCTGCGCGCACTCGTGAGGCGAGCATACTCTCACGACGCGAATATTAATTATGGCGCGAGTTCAAAATGGGTTCTCGCGAGGCGAGAGATCAGTTCACGAGGTGAGACTTCAAACTTCAGTTTGTCACAGCCGTGATGCCTATCACTGGCAGGCCGTGATCACTTCTGACTTTGGGTGCTTATCTGTCATGGCCGTGTCCTTCATCACGTCTAGGCCGTGATGGTCTCTGTCCTTCAGGGTTTGGATTTCTCGCGAGGCGAGACAGGTTTCGCGGGGCGAGGCAGAGAGGATGGCATTTCTGGCACAGTGAGGCTTCAGGCTCGCGGGGCGAGACAGTGATTCGCGGGGCGAGACAGAGAGGATGACATTTATGGCACAGTGAGACTTCAGGATCGCGAGGCGAGTAGACTCTCGCAGGGCGAATAACTCCAGAATTGCTTCTCTTTATTAACCTGAAAACAAGATGTAGCAGTAAGTGCTTTATTTGACTCTAAATCATCTAAATTACCCTAAAACTACTTAAACGACTCAAAATGTTGCTTGAGGACAATTTAATCTAATTTGGGCGAAAACGAGATATAATTAGCACAAAGCCATGGTCTTTCTAGTTATAAAACTAGATGAGCCAGAAGCTGATCACTCCGTCTTCATCCAAGCTCTAACATAACTGATCCTGAGCATTTTAATCTTCAATTCCTGCACACAAACACAACAAAACCACCTTACCCGTTCCAAGGTAAAAACTAACATAAATCAAATTAAATATGCCTAAACTATATGAAAATGCATGCAAAATGTCAAGGAAATATGAGGTGAAATCACACTCATCAATAACCAAATTAATTTTTAAGGGATATGGTAATGTTTACATTCAAACCAAGTGTTGCTATTAACTTAATTTTTTTGTTTGGTTCTGATTAAATTTTTTTTTATGCTAATGTTGTTAACAAAATATAGCCCATGAACAAATTTATTCATAATATATTAATATATATATATATATATATATATATATATATATATATATAATTTATTTCCTATTAATATGATAATTTTAACTATCTTAGATAAATGTCTATCGACCACTCTTTAACTTCAAAACGTCGGACTTAACCCCGAGTGTTGAACGAATCAGGTAGATAAATATATTTTCTAAAAATGATTAATTTGCATCGGTCAAAGAGAAGAAATAAATCAAATAGATTTTAAAGAGAGAAAAAGAAAAATCATATAATAGATAAATATATTTTCTATAAATGGTTAACTTGCATGGGGAAAAATAAGAAATAAATCAAATAGATTTTGAAGAGAGAAGAAAAATAATAATATGATCGGTAAATATATATACTTTCTAAAAATGATTGACTTGCACAGGAAAAATGATTCACTTGCACGGGAAAAAGAGGAGAATTATATTAAATAGATTTTCAAGAGAGAAGGAAAAAAAATATGTTGGATTAATATATTTCCTAAAAATGATTAACTTGCACGGAGATAGAGGATAATTAAATCAAATAGTTTTTCAAGAGAGTAGAAAAAAATAATATGATAGATAAATATATTTTCTAAAAATTATTAACTTGCATCGGACAAAGAAAAGAAATAAATCAAAAAATATCTCCTGATATATCTTATAATTATATAATATAATATAATAATAAAATATAAAATAATATAAATATAATAGAAGTAAAAAACAATATGATTATTATATAATTATATAATACAAAACATGTGTGTGTGTTTTGCAGGTGTCTTCTCGTTTTGTTTTTTAAAAATACCCCACATATTAATAACTCTCAAATTATGACACGTTAAACTATGAAAGTCATGCACTAAACTATGAACAAAATAGACAGCACACATCCATTCTTTTTGGTATATGTATGGCTTTATATCATCTCATCATATAAGTATTACATATACAAAAACAAATTATTTTTGAAAAAAATTAATGACCCGTGCGTTGCACGGGTTCAAAACTATTTGAACACATCATTAACCACATCAACAACCAATCACAACTCATGGTATAACAACATATTGTAACAAAACCAAACATGGTATGAACATCATCATCATCATCAACCTAAGCATTCATTTTTCAACATAGAATCATCATTCACAATTATACATGTCAACCATAAATAACATAGGCAAGCATATAACAATTAGCAAGCAATAGGGTCATGGATTGACCCTTCATCTTATGCTACCCCCAATGCTTACAGGTTCATACTATCCCTTCTCCCCATACCTGGTATGAAGATCTAATCCTCTTGACAAACGTAAGTGAAACTACTCATGTTCCCTCGAGTGGCTCGATGAGTTCCCCAAGCCTTGGCCCACACAAAAAGGGCAAACATTAATCTCAGATTCAAGAAACAATGAATAAGAGATTAATAGAGGGATAACCAGTTTACCTTTATTGACACTAACTTGCACTTTCTCTCCCAAACGATGGCAAGAAACCCAAGAACTATGATGAGTTCGAAGGAAAGGGGTAAACATAGGTTTTCTGGCATACTAGGATTCCTAAAAGTGTCACAATGATGGTTAACTCGTAACCCTCTCTAAAACTCTCTTATATAAGCATCAGACCCCGAGCACAGTCGTGCAACCACTAAGCACGATCATCCTTTACATGAGCACGTGGTCATGTGAGACACCCCGTTGTGCCCCATTGTGCCATTAATTATTTATTAAACTTAATCGCGTACTCAACATTAAACGTAACCCGAAATTACTAAGATATTAAAAACTTATTATAACATAGCCAACTTCGGAAAGTTAACACACCACACCATGATTATATTACACATACGAACATATGTTTGTCCAACATAAAACAGAACACTATTTAGGGTATCCTATCAGTAGCATCCCTTGTAGGTACATACTTACACAAACTATTATAATCAGCAGAAAAAAGAACATCTTATATGACTTACTGGCCTTGGGTACTAAACTACATCGTTGGAATCCACAGCTCCTCCTCCCACATCCAGTTCATATGGAATTTCATCCAGCTCCTCAGTAGCTGGTTCCTCCACCGGATTTTCTCATACGATCACATGGTAAAATATATACCAAATAAGGAAAACAGGGGATAAGAAATAGTTCTATCATCAAAAGCAGAAAAGAATCATAGTATATAATCTAACAACAGTCAAAGACACGCATCACTCATAACTAACAATAATCCTCAAATCACGATATCTTCCTCTACCCTTAATCTCATGCAACTAAACCTTTATGCTGACTTGGCCATCTCTATTCCTGTCACGTTAGTCAATAGTCCAGAACGGTCCAGTGCCAAGAACTTAGTGCTAGAAACTCAATATGTCACTATTCCCCCATTGGAAATACGACAATAAGCACAAAATACATAATACTTCTATCTTTCGAACACATCAAGGACTAAAAGGGCATTAATCCAGAACGGTCTGGCAAGGAATTGGCAAGTGTACCAAATCGTATCAAGTAATAATAATGAGAGTAGAGTATCGTTCCCAACGAGGATTGTGTTTCAAGTATCAACTTAGCCTAGGCAATAGCTATTTGAACCAATGGATGTCATGTTTGTAAAAGTATTTATGAGTTTTTGTATTTAGAGTTGTCACAACAGTGAATTAAACAATAGCAATTAAGGAATGAATTCAATATAGGCAAAAGCTGTTAGGCATCGGAATCATTCAATCTTCACTTGACGTAACCTTATTTAATCCTAACTTCAATTCATTCCACTCAATTGACATTCAAATCACTAACATAGATTTATCCCTAATTCCTTAGGCTATAATCCTTTTGTACTAATCAAGGATCCTAATTCCTTAGGTCATTCAAGCATTAGCACAAACATTAAGCATGGGATTCATAAGAATGCATTGAAACATAGTTTTATTCCTAGAATCAACATTCCAATGGTAATCTACTTCAATTCCAATTCAATAACCAATTTTCAAATTGTGAAATTGACTGTAACATCAATCTAAAGTTGACCAATCAATAGAAGCATTAAGCGTAGAAGTAAATCACTCAAATTGAATGAAATAGAATTGAATTTAGAATCAAACAACAATTACATCAAACTCCAAATTGAAATCATCCTAACCTAACCTAAATGATCTAGCAACTCATATTAGAAAGGGAAGAGAAGAAGAAACTTGAGTGGATGTGAGTGGAGGAAGCCATGGAAGCTCCAATTCTTGTTCCCAAGCTTGGATCTTCAAGGAAGTGGAGAGAAAATGATGAACCACAGTGAGAAAATGTGAAAAATGAGCCAAAGATACCTTTCCAACTGCCGAAAAATGAATTTATAGGTTGTCTGCTCGTAACCCAGCACTGAGCTTCCTAATCTCAGCGCTGAGCTTTCTGATATCAGCACTGGGCGCTGGCCTCTGCACCACAACCTGCTCTTTGTCTCTGCTGGCGCTGGGCGTAGCTTCTGGGCGCTGGGCGCCAGGTCTTTTCCAGCATGCCAGCGCTGGGCACTGGCCAACCTCCTGCTCCTGCTGTTTTCTTCCGTTTCTGTGTGGGCTGAGCGCCCGGTTCTAGAGTTGAGTGCTCGGCCTTCAATCCTGCATATCTTTTACATCTTTTGAGTATAATTTTAACATAAAAGGATCAAAACTCTAATCCAAACTTTATTGGTATCAAAGTATGTATTTTCCTATCACTTTTCCTATGATTTCTAAGATTATTTACAAACTATTTCCTAATTACACTTCCAAACTAACATATTTTGCACATTCATCACGATCCAGTGCCAAGAACTTTCGAACGCGTCAAGGACTAAACGAGTATTACGGTAGTCTACCCCGGTATCAACATCCGTAGGGCACTCACCCGCAATATCCGATATCCCAAAATAGGATATCCTGACCTCATGTGTTCCAATCACACGGCTGTGAATAACAATGCATATATATATGAATCTCACTAACCCGTATCTGTTACAACCTAGTGCCTCAACCTTCCACCACAGTCTCTACACTCATTCTATGTCACATCTCATCTATTAACTAATTGAATTAGGCTAGGAACCTCTAATCACATTAATTCTCTCACTCGGACACATATATCCCAAACAACATATATCATCACCTAGAAACCAACTAAGCATGAAATAACAGATATTGCATGTTATCAGACAAACAGATTATACACAGTAAACTAATAACAAATTATTCAGATATCACAAAACATCACATAAAGCAGTTTACCACAACCAGCACATCACAAGCAGCTCAACAGTGATAAAATCAGACATCCTCGAATATTATAAAATTATCCTAATGGTGATAAACCAACAATTCCCAAATCATCATTGTTAATACGGAATAGTCGCCAATGTGATTTTGGTCATGTAGATTAGGTTGCCCTACACCATTATTATAAATTATATACTACTTATCCATTCCGACGACATAATATTTCTTTCTCCCACCTGATTGACGTGCACGCTTTCCCGTATAATCTCTGAATACGTCCATGCTGCTGCCACGAACCTCAGCACGCTGTCCAACAACATCCACAAATCTGCCACCATCCATCCTTACACATCCACCATTCCGCTTTTCGTCTCGATTACACGTACGAGTATCACAATTTGCCGGAAACACCAAATACCAACCGAATCAACAATAGGGTTTCAAATAAATAAATCTATTTGAATCAAGAGACAAAATTTTTGGAATAACTTACGAGAACAACGACTGGACTTAGGGGAAATCGGTTTCAAAATAAGCTCAAGAATCCCAGTGAAAAGCTACTAAAACAGAGCTACTGTTAGAGCTCCATTTCTCTGGTCACCGAGCTTTATGTACAAAAATGAATAACTATCCTTCCTAAACCTTCTCACAAATTTTCAGCCCGATCCAATGGTTAAAGAATCTCAGATCGTAATTCTATGGTGATAGGTTTGGTGCTACCCTGGTTGAGTTTCTCACCCTTTCAGTCCACTGTCCAAGCTTAATATCTCATACCATGGAGGTTTGTTCACAATTTTAACCGTTGGATATGAAGAACCACAATTCATGAACCGTCACCTAAAATTTGATAATGATCCAACAGTTGAAGAGTGGTTGGTGACTCTCTCCTCAAGATTGCTCCAACTAGATTTCAAAGCTTCCAACAAAGGCTTCTTGTAACTATTGAGGTTTCTCTCTCAATTATTCTCCTCTAATCCGAAGTAGTGGGTGACAAAGAGAGCTAAGGTAATAAGGAAGAGGATCCTGCATTGAAATGAAGAAAAGAATCATCCAAGATGCAAGCTTTGCCATCATGGAGTCTTAGGTTTTGAGATAAATGACTTAGAGAAGTTGATGAAATGAATGAATGAATTGCCTCAAGTGATGAAGAGAAGAGGGAAGCCACGAAAATGGCTATGTGTGGGGCTGTTACAGTCATATAAAATGAGTGGTTAAGGGATAGGAGATGTGTCCTTAATAACCATAGTTAATGTTAACTAAGCTAGGTTAAGTTAAGTTAGAAATATAGTATTATAAGTAAGATAGTCTTAGTAATCATCATGGATAGGAATGAAATGTTTGGTGGATGGGTGTTTGAAGGGTGTGGCTGGTTGTGCACCACAATGAGGAAGAAGAAGCCAATTTGATGATGTCTTGGTCTTGACCATTGTTTCCATTTAACTAGGATAGGTTAGGTTACTACATAACTATCTAGATACTTTAGGGTTTGTATTTATGATGAATATGAATCACCACCATGACTCACCAAGGTGATTCATTCCCTCTGAGTCATCATGGATGACTTACCGTTCTGTCTCCTAGAGTATCTCTGTGGATCCGTATCCGATTCCGTTGTTTACCCGATTACGGTTTTTGAGAGGAAAATGATGAAATGAAAGCAAAATGAAATGGATTTGATTTAGTGGATGTGGCTGCACGAAATTGGGTAGATGTGGGAGGTTTAGAACCATGTAAAATGAGTGGTTGAGGGTGAGGAGATGTGGCTTGTTAATAACCATGAAAGCTTGAGGGTATTTTGGTCCTTTTACCTTAAAATATCTAGATATTTAGGAATCTCCATAAATACGCCATAAATGCTTGTCCCCTCACATTTAATGCTTGTCTCCTCCATCACATCAATCATTTCCATCATCTCGGCTCCATATCAGGTTTCGTCGTTTTATCCTATTAGGGTTTCCATCCTTTTTCCCCAAAATTCTCCCAAATAAAATCTAATATTTTATTTTTGGACAAAACTTTGGAAAATAGACTTCCTCACGGACATAATATAAAAATCTACAAATTTTAAGTTTCGAGTCAAATTAGGGTTTTCTGTCGGTATAAAATTATACTGTCAGTAAAAACGCAGACTGGTTTCCATCTGAATTTTAAACCATAATTTTAACCAGAGCTTCCTACCATAGAGTAGGTTCTAGATATGATTTTGTTTACTCAAAAATCATTTTCTAGTTCTCGGATAAAAATATAAATAAATATATCTTTACAGGTAATACAACGTATACGAAAATCAAGGTGTTACATCATGCTCATTTAAGCACGGGCTCTCAACATCAACATCACAAAGCCTCGTTTTCCAACACGACTGTTCTCCTCCTGATCATGGTCGTTCTTGTGGCTCAGGTAGCCACAAGACACGTGCCTAAGCACGGGCGTGCTGGTACATGAGCACGACTATGCCTATGAACCAGAAAGGGATTTTAAGCCTATAATTCCTACTTAGCCCCATTTTAACATATATAAAACTTATAACAGCGTTTAAAGAATTTATACGAAAAATGGGGTTTAGCACACGTCATCTATATAGGTGGAATAGCTGTGGATCAAGCTAAGGTAGAGACTGTGCCCCACTAGGAGGCATTAAAGTCAGTAACCGAGATTAGGAATTTCTTGTGTTTAGTAAGGTACTATATGAGATTTATAGCGGGGTTCTCTAAAATAGCTTTACCCTTGACCCGTCTCCCCAAGAAAGGACAACTCTTTGTGTGGGACACTAAGTGTGAGGAAAGTCTTCAAACCTTAAAGGAAAGGTTGACGTCTTCACCAGTGTTAGTTTTACTCAATCCTTGTGAACACTTTGTAGTATACTGCGATGCTTCTAAGCAAGGTTTAGGTGGTGTGTTGATGCAGAATGGTAAGGTAGTAGCCTATGTGACACCCATACTAGAATATCACACAGTAACACGTTATGGAAAATAAACATTAATTATGCTGGTTACTTTCGAAAAATAATGTTTTCTTATACTTCTCTTATACCAAAAATAGTGATAAAATTTTTTCCTTTTTCTTGTTAACTTGACAACATCTAACAACCTACAACCACGTAAGTAACACACCATATATGTATATATGTATATCCTATGCATCATCAGTTTTTGTACAAAATAAGTGACTATATAGGACCTTTTTAAGAACAGGTCATTCACAAACTAAGTGAAGAAGTAAAAGCATAAGGATATCTATAATGAAACGTCTATGGCCATATAACAAAAACATGGCTCTCAGTAGCCAGAAAGACTGACGGAATCACTACCCCAAAAATGAAACTACCTACAGCTGGTCAGCAACTAATGATACCCGTTGGGAATACCAAGGTCTATCCCACTCCTAGCAGAGGAATCAGAGGAAAGTACACCAGTACCCTTGTCAGGTGAATCATCCTCAACGAATTCCTCTGGATCTTCCTCCAGATTTACTATCATCTCCTCGGGATCAATCACAACCTCCTCCGGAACTGGCTCAGGTACTGCCTTTGCCAAGGCTATGCCTCCAGCTACCCGTGATCAACCAGATGCTGAATAAGTAGCCACAGTGGAGGTAATGACACCTCAATGGTCTCCATACTCCTATGCTCGCGTTGTGGTCCAGTCTCTATAGTACCCTCAATCGTATGCACATGCCCAGTAAACCTGACGCTATGGGCTCCCGGGTGGATGACCCATGCGTTTATATTGTCCGTATCTTCAAAGTGGAGGGACCAGACCCCCATATGGGCCAAAGGCATTGACGGGTCCATCTATACTCATATAATAGAATATCCACACAGAAAGAAGAACAACAATAAAACATGCAAGGGTGAGTACTAATATATGGATTTTAAAACGACAACCACATGTACGACTCTCAATTACCATTTCATCATGAATATTAAAGACAAAAAAATATATATCTCAAAGGGTTTCATACCCGTCAGTCGTAACCGCTTTAAAAACCATGACACTTCAATATTCATCAACTAACTTTGAGACCTAATCTACGGAGCTCCAATCAACCAATGGATGAGCTGATCAGGCTCTAGTTGCCAATTAAGGCAGAATCAATGCCCGATATGGTAAAGTACTATTGACCATTCCACAGTCCAACTTAAGGCAAAGTGGTGACTACATATAGCACATGGTGTACGAGGTCGTATATCCATCAAGGCACAATGACGCAAACTGCATAAATACTTGCCATCAAGCATTCAAGTCCAATGCAAAGGCACGTCTTACTTGGGATGCATGTAAAACATTTTATTCTCTTTGTTTTTCTTTGTGTTCATTCTTTATATGTTGGGACTAAAAAGTTTCACGACAACCCATTATCTTAAACTACTAAGTTTAATATCTAAATTAAACCATAACTGACCTTAAGTCAAAAGTGTGCAAATCACGGAATCTAGACCGATGCACCAGTCTTAGACATGTAGATTTTAGCGCACAAAACCAATACACCGATTATAGGACTTCTAGTCCATTAGTCCACTTTTTGGGCCCCGGGTCATATCTTTGAGAACACTAGATCCGACGTCTCAGCGACTAGGTTCGTATACAACTTTAACCATGTTTATTCTGTGAAAATTAGAAGTAAAACCAAACCTTTCTTAATTTTGACAAAAATAATCTACTGTTTACCGACAATCCTTTTACGTTGGAAATTTATTTTAGTTAAAACTCACTAATTTGAACTTAAAAATCTCAATTAAAACTAATTATCAATATTATTAATTATTATGCATTTTTAAGAATACTTTCTTAAATATTGACGGAATTGTCTGCCGTTTGCCATTTCAAAACGCAATTAGGCGAAAACGTGACTCCTTGCTGTAAATTAATTTTTCTGGCAATGTGATAAAGTTATTTTCTATTATTTAGAAATTCTTTGGGTGAAAATTAGTAGTGCTAAAATATTTTCACGGCTACGTCCTCACTATGACTCATAAAACGCTCTTTCGCTGTTAAATGATTAAAATAATATTATTTTTCACTTTTTCCCATTTTTTATTAAATAAATAACTAAGTAATATTATATTAGTATTTCCATTGAATTAAACTCATTAATTCATAAAAAAGCTTTTAACTGCTTTTAACTCTTATTTAATTGAGCTCCAACCACTGCCAGGCTTTCAAACTCACAATCCACATCAATTATTATTTCATATCAACAATATGACACTTAGAAATTTAAAACATATCACCAAATATAACAAATAATTAAATGCAGTTAAATCAAATAATTAACAGGAGATAATCAATAAGCAAATAATGCTAACTACAAAATAAATACTTGCACACCATAATTATGTCACACAATAACAATTACACATGGCTATTGGAAAAATCCCTCAGGCTTTCCCCTTACCTCAAAAACACAGTTTGTTCAGTGAATAATTTCTGACAAGTCCCGCAGTATCGGTAACGCGCGTAAACGGTAATCTAACTTTATCCTTCATTAAACACAACAACTAATCAACAATCAAACAACTTAATCAAACCTATATTACTACATGTAGGTTTCAGCCTAGGGCTATCCTTAGGGTTAGGAATCTCTAAAAATTCTAAACTTTTGGATTAATCACTCCTAATTACTCAACCCTAAATCAATGGTTTTAGACCAATTATTGAATTTAAATCTTCCAATCCTTCATCAAATGAATTTTAGCCATGATCAATAAAATGGCTTGGAGACCTTCATTTGGTTCATGCAACAGAGATTCAATACCTATTCAACTAATAAGATTGAATCATGACAAACTAGTTAGGAAAAATAGGAACAAAACCCTAGTTTTCTAGAGTATAGGTTTGGCCTCTTTAGGTTTTAAGGGTTAGAAAATTTTGTTTAATGCCAGCTTCTAGATCTAGAATATAGATGTAACAATAGGATAATAGAAATTGGTTTCATGTTCCTATGATTTTCTATGAATTTTTGAATCTAGAAACCCTAAAATGCATTATATTGAAAAAGACTTCAAAATGAAAAATTCAATGAAGAACATGATGCTAAATAAGGATGATGAGAATGTTTTACCTCTTGGAATCACCAAAATGGCAAGAAATCTAACACTTCCTTCACAAAATGAGCCTAGGTAACTTAGAGTTTTAATGGAGAAAAAAAGCAAACTCTTGGAGAAGATGAAGTGCTCCTTAAATAGGTGTGAAGTTGGGCCTCTTGGCAGCCTTGGGGCCATGGGTTTAAAAGGCAAAAGGAACAATATGCCAAAAATCCAAGGACAAAGGTGTAATCATGCTTTAGGTTATTTTGTAATTAAAATCAACCATAAGGACATAATGGTCATTTCCCCTAAAAAGTAATCATGACAATGAGGAGTCATCCCATGACTCACCCCTTGTGACTCATCATGATTTGACATCCTATTTATCCGTTAGCGGGCCCCGCAAATCCCGTTTTCAGCTCCGTCGTTTACTCGATTTCGTATAACGCCCGTATAATCTATATTATTTCACTTTTTAAGTGGAAAATTTTAAAATAGCCAAATAAGTTGAAAAATTCATAAAAATCCTAAGTGTTTCGTGCACGAGTCAAAATTAGGTCATTTGAGTAGTAAAATCTTACTGTCAATAAATCGCAGACCGGTTTTCATCTAAATTTTCGATCAAAAATCGAATCGCAGCTCTCTACGGTAAAGTAGAGTATGAATATGACCTTGGTTTATCCAAAATCATTTTCTAGGTTTGAAAATAAAATTATAAACATTTCTGTTTATTTTACTGATATAAAAAAAGTAAACAGTGAAAAACCGGGTGTTACAATACTACCTTCCTAAAAAGAATTTCGTCCGCGAAATTACGTACTTGTAAAAATTTCACGGTATTGCAACCTCATCTTGTATTCCACTTCCAAAGTTGCTTCTCCAGTTGTATTATCCCAAATAACCTTGACTAAGGAAATTTGTTTACCCCTGAGCTGCTTAATCGTCTTGTTCGCGATTCGTACAGGTGTAGTCTCATAAGACAAGTTCTCTTTTAATTGTACTATATCGGGTTCAATTACGTGAGATGGATCTGGAATATATTTCCTCAATTGTGGTACATGAAAAACATCATGGAGATTGAAAAAGAAATGGTGGCAAAGCAATTTTGTAAGCTACTAGACCTACCCGACAAAGAATTTGGTAAGGTTCAATAAATTTAGGTGTGAGTTTCCTAGATTTGATTACTCTGCCAACCCCAGTCATTGGTGTGACTCTCAAAAATACATGATCGCCTTCCTCAAATTCAAGAGGTCGTCGTCTTTTGTCTGCGTAACTTTTCTATCGACTTTGAGTTTACCGCATTTTTTCCTGAATCATTTTCACCTTTTCTGTCATCTGTTGCACGATATCTGGTCCCAACAGTAGACTTTCATTGTCTTGGTACCAACACAAAGGTGCTCTGCATCGTCGACCATACAAAGCTTCATAGGGTGCCATTCCTATGCTTGAGTGGAAACTGTTATTGTAAGTGAATTCTATTAATGGCAAAAATTCATCCCATCCTACAGTATGTTCCAACACACACGCTCTCAACAAATCCTCCAGCGACTGGATTGTCGTCTCTGATTGGACATCTGTCTGTGGATGATAAGCAGAACTCAATCTGAGTTTTGTCCCCAACGATTCTTGTAAACTTTACCAAAACCTTGACGTAAATATCGGATCATGATCCGAAACAATACTCGAAGGTACACCATGTAACCTGACAATCTCTTCAATATACAATCGGGCTAACTTT
The DNA here is from genome assembly GCA_030762895.1 of Sophora flavescens. Taxonomy (NCBI): domain Eukaryota; kingdom Viridiplantae; phylum Streptophyta; class Magnoliopsida; order Fabales; family Fabaceae; genus Sophora; species Sophora flavescens. The sequence continues at coordinate 262,460,670 of CM061063.1, forward strand.
TCTATTAGATACTTTATGTTAATAGGCAAGAAGGGAGCCGATTTGGTTAATCGATCAACTATTACCCAAATGGTATCGTACCCTTTTTGAGTCCTTGGAAAACCTGTTACAAAGTCCATTGAAATTCCATCCCATTTTCATCATGTAATGTCCAAAGGTTGTAGCATTCCTGCAGGCCTCTGGTGTTCGATCTTGACCTTCTGACAGACTAGACACGAAGCTATGTATTCCATTACGTATTTTTTCATTCCATACCACCAATATAATATCTTAAGGTCTTGATACATCTTGTTACCTCCCGGATGTAAACTCAATTTACTCTTGTGAGCTTCTCCCAACATTAACTTTCTAAGTTCAGCATCATCAGGTACGCTAATCCTTTCACCGAACCTCAGAATTCCATCTATTCCTTCTTTAAATTCCTCTACTGCTCGTTTTCGTACTAATTCCCTTACTCCTTGTAAATAATGATCACCTTCTTGTTTTTCTCGTATTTGTTCCATCAATTTATTGGAAACAGTAATCATACTTACCAAAGTTTTCCTAGCGACGTCTCAACTGTTACCCTCATATCTTGAAATTGTTCTAACAATTCTAGTTCTTTAACCATCATCGTAGACACATGTATAGACTTTCTACTCAAGGAATCTACTACCACGTTTGCTTTCCCAGGGTGATACTGCAGTTGAAAATCGTAATCCTTCAAAAATTCTAACCAGCGTCTTTACCGCATGTTGAGTTCTTTCTGATAAAAAAGATATTTCAAACTTTTATGATCACTGAAAACACTAAACGTCGATCCATATAGGTAATGTCTCCAGACTTTAGCACAAAAACCATCGCTGCTAACTTCAAATCATGAGTAGGGTAATTCCTTTCGTGTATCTTCAACTGTCTTGAAGCATAAGCTACGACTTTCCGATGTTGCATCAGTACACAACCTAACCCTTGATGTGAAGCATCACAATATACCTCGAAAGGTTCCTTAGGATCAGGTAATACTAATACAGGTGAGGTAGTCAATCTTCTCTTCAACTCTTGAAAGCTTTCTTCACACGCTCCAGTCCATGTAAACGCTTGGTCCTTCCGAGTTAATTGGGTAAGAGGTCCTACTATTTTAGAAAATCCCTCGATGAATCTCCTATAGTATCCAGCTAAACCCACGAAACTACGGATTTCCGTTACCGTCGTTGTTCTTTCCCATTGTAAAACAGCTTCAACTTTTGACGGATCCACTGCGACTCCTTCGTTTGATATAACATGACCCAAAAATTGAACTTGTTTCAACCAAAATTCACATTTTTCAGGTTTCGCATATAATTGTCTCTCCTTTAAAATCTGAAGAACCACACTGAGATGTTCAGCATGCTTTTCTTCACTAGGAGAATAAATTAGAACGTCGTCTATGTAAACAACGATAAACTGATCGAGATAAGACGAAAAATCCTATTCATGTAATCCATGAATATAGAAGGAGCATTCGTAACTCCGAACGGCATCACAAGGTACTCATAATGCCCATAGCGTGTTCGAAATGCTGTTTTCGGGATATCCTCTTCCTTCACACGAATCCGATGATAACCCGACCGCAAGTCTATCTTTGAGATCACGGCTGCTCCACGTAACTGATCCATCAAGTCATCTATCCTCCGAAGTGGATACTTGTTCTTGATCGTTACTTTGTTCAGCTGAGGAAAATCCACACATAAACGAGAAGTTCCGTCTTTCTTTCGTACCAATAAAACTGGAGCTCTCCACGGAGATACACTAGGTCTAATGAATTCTTTCCTATCAGTTCCACCAATTGCTCCTTCAAGTTCTCTAGCTCCGATGGTGACATACGATAAGGTGCCATGGATATCGGTCCAGTGCCTTGTACCAGATCAATCGCAAACTCTATGTCCCGAACAGGCGGTAGTCCAGGTACATCTTCAGGAAAAACTTCGAGAAACTCATTGATGACAGGTATGGACTGTAAGTCTTACTCCTTCTTAATGCCTAAGGAAAACAGTAACATGTATCCTTGTGCTCCCTCTTTCAAAGAAGCTTTTACTTGATTAGCAGACAAAAATCCGGAAACCTCATCCTTAGGAAAATTAAGGTTTTGTGGGCACAGTCTATAAGAATATGGTTAGAAGATAACCAATCGATGCCAAAAAATACATTTAACTGTATTAAAGGCAAACTGATCAGATCAATAAGAAAATGTTTATCCTGAATAATAATAGGACAATTCAAGCATATAGTATTGACAGTAACTGGCTTAGCAGTTGGAGTCGAAACAATAAGATCATATGGTAATGAAGAAATAGGCAATTTCATCAATTTCACACAACCCATCGAAATAAATGAATGCATTGCACCCGAATCATAAAGTACAGTTAAAAGTTTACCATCAATGTCGCAATCGCCTTGTATGAGATCCTCCGAGTTCGATGCTTCAGCACCACTCAAAGTGTAAACTCTCCCCTTCGCCGTCGTTTATTGGTCCTGGTTTTGTTGACAGCAGATTCACGCTTTGGTGCCGTGCAATCCCTAGCGATGTGTCCCCAATTATTACAGTTGAAACACTTTATCCCCATTGTTGTATACTTGTCCGCCATGTGATTTGGATCCCCGCATTGATAACATCTCCTAACTTGGCCTTGATTTTGATTCCTTTGACCTCCACCTCTTGTTGCAGCAACATTCGAACGGTTTTGTTGCTGATTCTGATTATTTCCCAGTGATCGATAGTAAGGCTTCCTTTGGTCCTGCTTCCCCTTCTGACTCTGGTTTTTATTCTGATTCTTGAATCGAGAAGGTCCTCCAACATTTCCTTTGTTATCTCTCCCCCTCCTCGTCAATTCTATGTTTCTGATCAACTCCACTAAGGCTTGAAAATTCCTAACATGCAATGGTAGTACAAATTCCTTAATATCGAACCTCAGACCAGCTTCGAATCTCTCACATTTCTAGCTTTCATTGGGTTGCGCTTGAAAGAAACGGAAATATTTAGCAAGTGATTTGAACTTCGCAGCATATTCCCCCACTGTCAGATCCCTCTGGTATAACCTCAGAATTTCTTGTTCTTTCTCAATCTGAACACTATCTGGAAAATACTTATTCAGGAATGCGGTTTTAAACACATCCCAAGTAATTTCCTGAAAAATAGCTTCCAGTAACTGTCTAGCACCTCTCCACCAGTACTCTGCATCTCCTATCAATAGGAAAACAACATAAACAACTCTGACTTCTTACGGAGTAGCCACTAACTCAAAAATCTTCTCTAGTTCTTGAATCCACAAATCCGCTTTCTCAGGATCAACATTGACACCGAATTGTGAAGGATTTGGCATCGAAACGCAATCAAAGCCTTGCCCTTCGCAGCTTGCAAATTCTGGGCATTCAAGGATGCAGTCTGATTGGCAATCGCAGCTGCCACTTTTTCCATTATCTGTGCAGCATAGTCCACATCTTCCTCGTAATCATCATTCATATCACCACGTCCGCCTACACGACCACCTCTACGGCCTCGTCTGCGACCGCGTCCACGTCCACGTCCAACTTCTGGATCAAAGTTTGGTTCCATAATTGACCTGCAACCCACAATCAATTAAACCAACACCAGAAACTGAAACGCAAACTCATTCGTTACCACACATTACTTCAAAGAAGTAATTTCAAACAAGTCTTAATCAGAGAACACACAATATTAACACAATAGTCCTATTCCCTTACATTCCCTAAAGACTCGACCAGCTTTGATACCAAAATTGTGACACCCATACTAGAATATCACATAGTAACACGTTACAGAAAATAAACCTTAATTATGCTGGTTACTTTCGAAAAATAATGTTTTCTAATACTACTCTTATACCAAAAATAGTGATAAATTTTTTTAATTTTTCTTGTTAACCTGACAACATCTAACAACCTACAACCACGTAAGTAACACACCATATATGTATATATGTATATCCTATGCATCATCAGTTTTTGTACAAAATAAGTGACTATATAGGACCTTTATAAGAACAAGTCATTCACAAACTAAGTGAAGAAGTAAAAGTATAAGGATATCTATAGTGAAACGTCTATGGCCATATAACAAAAACATGGCTCTCAGTAGCTAGAAACACTGACGGAATCACTACCTCAAAAATGAAACTACCTACAGCTGGTCAGCAACTAATGATACCCGTTGGGAAGACCAGGGTCTATCCCACTCCCAGCAGAGGAATTAGAGGAAAGTACACCAGTACCCTCGTCAGGTGAATCATACTCAACGAATTCCTCTGGATCTTCCTCCAGATTTACTATCATCTCCTCGGGATCAATCACAACCTCCTCTGGAACTGGCTCAGGTGCTGCCTCTGCCAAGGGCCGTGCCTCCTGCTACCCATGATCAACCAGATGCTGAATAAGTAGCCACGGGGGAGGTAATGACACCTCAAAGGTCTCCATACTCCTATTCTCGCGTTGTGGTCCAGTCTCTATAGTACCCTCAATCGTATGCACATGCCCGGTATACCTGACGCTATGGGCTCCCGGGTGGATGACCCATGCGTTTATATTGTCCGCATCTTCAAAGTGGAGGGACCGAACCCACGTATTGGCCAAAGGCATTGCCGAGTCCATCTATACTCATATAATAGAATATCCATACAGAAAGAAGAACAATAATAAAACATGCAAGGGTGAGTACCAATATATGGATTTTGAAACAACAACCACATGTACGACTCTCAATTACCATTTAATCATGAATATTAAAGACAAAAACAATATATATCTCAAAGGGTTTCATACCCGTCAGTCGTAACCGCTTTAAAAACCATGACACTTCAATAGTCATCAACTAACTTTGAGACCTAATCTCCGGAGCTCCAATCAACCAATGGATGAGCTGATCAGGGTCTAGTTGCCAATTAAGGCAGAATCAATGCCCAATATGGCAAAGTTCTATTGACCATTCCACAGTCCAACTCAAGGCAAAGTGGTGACTACATATAGCACATGGTCTACGTGGTCCTATATCCATCAAGGCACAGTGACACAAACTGCATGAATACCTGGCATCAAGCATTCAAGTTCAATGCAAAGGCACGTCTGCCTTGGGATGCATGTAAACAATTTTGTTCCCTTTTTTTTTTCTCTGTGTTCATTCTTTATATGTCGGGACTAAAAATTTTCACGACAACCCATTATCTTAAACTACCAATTTTAATATCTCAATTAAACAATAACCGACATTAAGTCCAAAGAGTGCAAATGACGGAATCTAGACCGATGCACAAGTCTTAGACACGTAGATTTTAGTGCACAAAACCAATACAATGATTATAGGACTTCTAGTCCATTAGTCCACTTTTTGGGCCCCGGGCCATATCTTTGAAAACACTAGATCCGATGCCTCGGCGGCTAGGTTCGTATACAACTTTAACCATGTTTATTCTGTGAAAATCCGATGTAAAACCAAACCTTTCTTAATTTTGAAGAAAATAATCTACTGTTTACGAAAATCCTTTTACGTTGGAAATTCATTTCATTTAAAACTCACTAATTTGAACTTCAAAATCTCAATTAAAACTAATTATCAATATTATTAATTATTATGCTTTTTTAAGAGTACTTTCTTAAATATTGACGGAATTGTCCACCGTTTGCCATTTCAAAACACAATTAGGCTAAAACATGACTCCTTACTGTAAATTAATTTTTGACAATGTAATAAAGTTATTTTTGAAACTTTTTTTCATAAAATAATATTTTCTATTATTTAGAAATTCTTTGGGTGAAAATTAGCATTGCTAAAATATTTTCACGGCTAGGTCACTATGACTCATAAAACATTCTTTCGTCGTTAAATGATTAAAATAATATTATTTTTCACTTTTTCCCATTTTTCATTAAATAAATAACTAAGTAATATTATATTACTATTTCCATTGAATTAAACTCATTAATTCATAAAAAAGCTTTTTACTGCTTTTAACTCTTATTTAATTGAGCTCCGACCACTGTTAGGCTTTCATACTCACAATCCACATCAACAATTATTTCATATCAACAATATGACACTTATAAATTTAAAACATATCACCAAATATAACAAATAATTAAATGCAATTAAATCAAATAACTAACAGCAGATAATAATAAACAAATAATGCTAACTAAAAAAATAAATACTTACACACCATAATTAAGACACACAATAACAATTACACATGGCTATCGGAAAAATCTCTCAGGCTTTCCCCTTACCTCAAAAACACAGTTTATTCAGTGAATAATTTCTGACAAGTCCCGCAGTGTCGGTAACGCGCGTAAACGGTAATCTAACTTTATCCTTTCATTAAACACAACAACTAATCAACAATCAAAAAACTTAATCAAACCTATATTACTACATGTAGGTTTCGGTCTAGGGTTATCCTTAGGGTTAGGAATCTCTAAAAATTCTAAACTTTTGGATTAATCACTGCTAATTACTCAAAACCTTAAATCAATGTTTATTCAACAAAGATTGAATTTAAATCTTCCAATCCCTCATCAAATGAATTTAGACCATTATCAATAAAATGGCTTAGAGACCTTCATTTGGTTCATACAATATAGATTCAATATCTATTCAACTAATAAGATTGAATCATGACAAACTAGTTTGGAAAAATTGGAACAAAACCCTAGTTTTCTAGAGTATAGGTTCGGCCTCTTTAGGTTTTAAGGGTTAGAAAATTTTGTTTGATTCAAGCTTCTAGATCTTGAATATAGAGGTAATAATAGGATTATAGAAATTGGTTTCATGTCAAATGGATTTTCCTATGAATTTCTATGAATTTTTGAATCTAGAAACCCTAAAATGCATCATATTGAAAAAGACTTCAAAATGAAAAATTCAATGAAGAAAATGATGCTAAATAAGGATTATGAGAATGTTTTACCTCTTGGAATCACCAAAATGGCAAGAAATCTAACACTTCCTTCAAAAAATGAGCCTAGGTAACTTAGAGTTTTAATGGAGAAAAAGAGCAAACTCTTGGAGAATATGAAGTGCTCCTTAAATAGGTGTGAAGTTGGGCCTCTTGGCAGCCTTGGGTCTGTGGGTTTCAAGGACAAAAGGGTCAATATGCCAAAAATCCAAGGACAAAGGTGTAATCTTGCTTCAGGTTAAATTGTAATTAAAATCAACCATCAGGACATAATGGTCATTTTTCCTAAAAAGTAATCATGACAATGAGGAGTCATGATTTGACTCATCATGATTTGACATCCTATTTATCCATTAGCGGGTCCCGCAAATCCCGTTTTCAGCTCCGTCGTTTACCCGATTTCATATAACGCCCGCATAATATATATTATTTCACTTTTTAAGTGAAAAATTTTAAAATATCCAGAGAAGTTGGAAACTTCATAAAAATCCTAAGTGTTTCGTTCACGAGTCAAAATTAGGTCATTTGAGCAGTAAAATCTTACTGTCAAAAAATCGCAGATCGGTTTTCGTCGAAATTTTTGACCCAAAATCGAATCGTAGCTCTCTACGGTAAAGTAGAGTATGAATATGACCTTGGTTTATCAAAAATCATTTTCTAGGTTAAAAAATAAAATTATAAATAGTTTTGTTTATTTTACTGATATAAAAACCGTAAACAGAGAAAAACCGGGTGTTACAGCCTATGCCTCTAGGCAGTTGACCACTCATGAGAAGAATTACCCTACCCATGATTTGGAATTAGGAGACTTAATGCTTGCCTTAAAAATCTAGAGGCACTATCTTTATGGAGCAAGGTTTGAGGTCTTTAGTGATCATAAGAGTTTGAAATATCTGTTTGACCAGATATACCTCAATATGATGCAGCGTCGGTGGATGGAACTCCTTAAGGATTATGATTTTGAGTTGACTTACCACCCAGGAAAGGCCAATGTAGTGACAGATGCCTTAAGTAGAAAAACCTTCCATGTTTCAGCTTTGATGGTTAGAGAAATGGATTTGATTGAGGAGTTTAGAAACTTGACCTTAGGTTTAGAAGTTACCCCTAAGAGTATTAGGCTTGGAATGTTAGAGATTACAAACAACTTGATGGATCAGATTAGAGAAGGTCAGAAGATAGATGGGTATCTCTTAGATCAGAGGGAGCTGCTTGCTCAGGGTAGAAACCTTAGTTTTAAGGAAGGAACTGATGGAGTTTTAAGGATTCAAGACAGAGTTTGTATACCTGATGTCCAAGAGCTTAGGAAATTGATCCTTGAGGAAGGACATAGGATAGTTTGAGTGTGCACCCAGGTGCGACTATGATGTACCAGGATCTGAAGTGCATGTTTTGGTGGCCTAGTATGAAAAGGGATGTGGCAGAGTTTGTTTATGCTTGCTTAGTATGTCAGAAAGCTAAGACAGAACCCCAAAAGCCTTTAGGTAGGATGCAACCTTTGAGTATCCCAAAATGGAAATGTGATAGTATCTCTATCGATTTTGTGTCTAGACTCCGTAGGACTCCAGCTGGTTGTGATGCTATCAGGGTTGTTGTGGAAAGGTTGACTAAATCTGCTCATGTCATCCTTATGTACATGGAGTATCCATTAGAAAAGTTGACCAGGTTGCATATCTGGGATATAGTTAGGCTACATCTACTACTAGAAAATATGTAATAAATTAGCAAGGGTAACGTCTGTTAGATTAAAAGTAGACATTAAAAAGGAGGTGGTGGCAGAACAGTAATTATTAGGGTTATAAATCATCTTTTATGTCTGTTGTTTAAACAACAGACGTTAAAAGTGATGTGTGTCACTTTTAACGCCTGTTGTTTAAACAATAGACGTAAAAGGTCATCTTTAACATCCGTTGTTTAAACAACAGACATTAAAAGGGGTTTCCAATTTTTAGAAAAGTATACGTTTCCACGCGCCTTCCTTCTTCATCACTTTGACGACTCTACCTCTTCCTTCCTCCTTCTGCACTAACCCTTCCTCTCTTAGTGATCACCACCACCGTGAGGTACATTCTGCCTTAACCCCCCCCCCCCCCCCCCCCCCACCCCCCCTCTCTCTCTATAAACATTGCACGCCCTAACTCTCTATGTCCCTCTCACTCTCAGCAACCACATCAAACGGCAGCCACTGTAACAACCCAATTTTCGGATACGTTGTATTAAAGGTAATGATATATTTATTAATATTTTTATCTGAGACGTAGGAAATGATTTTGGAAAAAACAAAATCATATCTAGAACCTACTCTGTGGTATGAAGCTCTGGTTAAAATTTGGGTTTAAAACTCATACGGAAACCAGTCTGTGTTTTTATTGACAGTATAATTTTGTACCGGCAGAAAACCCTAATTTTACCCGAAACTGAAAATTTGTAGATTTTTTTATATTATGTTCATGAGTAATTCTACTTTCCAAATGTCTTATCAAAAATAAAATATCAGGTTTATTTGGACGAATTTTGGTGAAAGTTCGAACGGAAAACGGTTTGCGTTTTCACTGACGGTAAGATTTTACTGATCAAAAAACCTAATTTTGACTCGTGAATCAAATGGTTTAAATTTAAATCATATTTCCAACGGGTTTGGTTATTTTGAAATTTTTAGATCGAAAACAAAAGATTTTGTTTTTATTCGGGCATAAAACACTAATCGGGAAACCGACCGAGTCAGAAACGGAATTGCAGAGATGGAACCGGACACCAGAGGGGATGAGTCATGTGGTGAGTCACCACCATGACTCACCAGGCATTTATGAGCATTGAATGTTAGTAATCTTGCTTTTTAGGGTGAAAAGACCAAAATACCCCCAAGCTTTCATGGTTAGAAACAAGCCACATCTCCTCAATTCTAACCACTCATTTTACATGGTTGTAAACCTCCCATATCTCTCCAATTTCGTGCAGACACATCCCATAAACCATACCTATTTCATTTTGCTTTCGTTGCATCACTTTCCTCTCAAAAACCGAAATCCGGTAAATGACGGAGCTGCGTACGGGATTTCCGGGAACCGCTAAGCGATTGGATCAATGAGTCATGGATGACTCATAAGATGTGGCCCAAAATCAGCCACACCTTCCTTCATTCTCAACCACATAATCTAACCTAATCATGATTACAAATTAACTCTAGTTAGGTTATTATAACCATAGTTAAGTTATTATATTATTTTCTAACTTAACCTAGGTCAAGTAAACTCAACCATGGTTCCATTTTAACATTAAACAAAGCATTTTTCACTCAGTCATCCTCTCATTTTCGTGGCTGCCACACCCTTGCCACACTTAACCAAAGTTCATTTTTATTTTTAAGTCATTTCTCACCAAAAACACTAAGAACACCATAGTTGTTCTTGCAAAGTTCTTCATATTTCTTCAAGTTCTTCATCAAATCTCTTCATTCCAAGGTGAGGATCATGTTTCTCATCATCGTAGCTTCATTAATCATCCATCAAACTCCATTTTCAACAAATATTTCACAAATTCCTATTTCCAGATCTAGAACTTTAAATAATTCTAGAAAATTGTAGAAAAATCATTTTAATGTGAAACCAATTGCTATGATCTCTAATTGACTTATAATCTCATCATCTAAGAGCATGTAAGAAAAATAATTTTCCTTCCTATTTTTCCTCATATGGCTGGATCTATGCATATGTGAGCAAATGGGATTTTGTTCAACTTTTAACTTAGATGAGGTTGGTTATAAGCTATCTAGGGTTTCTATGTTCTAAATCTAAGAGTTTGAAAACAAAAGAAATTTCTAACTATTTTTTCTAGCCTTGGCTGAATTTGTGTTCATGTGGGAAAAATAAGTTTTCTTCAATCTTTAATTAGAACATGATTTATATGAACTATCTAAGGTGTGTAGGTTCTAGATCCAAGAGCATGTGAGCAAAAAGAATTTCTAGCCTATTTTACCATGTATGGCCGAAACCCTAACCCTAGAGGTTAGAGGATTTTGTTTCATATTTTTGATTTGTAACACTTGACCTATGTTAGTTAATACTCTAGTAACTAGGATCCAAAAGATGGAATTGAAAAAATAACCCTAGCCCTATTTTAAGTCATGGTCGAAACTAACCTAGGGTTTTGATGATTGGATTTTTGTTTGATTAACTAGTGGTTATGTTGTTTTGGTTGAAGGTTAACCATTAACCGTGGTAGAGTAGCAAGTATCGGAATGGATAAGTAGTATATTTTATAATAATTGTGTAGTGCGACCTAAACCCAACTAGTGGTCGAGTAATCGACAAGACCAAAATCGCATTGGAATCTTTTCCGTAATACCAATGATGATTTGGGGATTATAGATTTATCGACGTTAGGATAATCTTATAATATTTGAGGATGTATGACTTTATTATTATTAACTGTTTGCAATGCACTGGTTGAGGTATTCTACTGTTTGTGACGTTTTATTTTGATGTTTGAATATTTTATGATGATTGTGTTATGCATGATCTGCCTGGTTTGATAGTGTGCTTAGTTGACTTTTAAGTAAAGATATATGTTGTTCGGAAGATGTTCATGTGGGTGAGAGAATGAATTTATTTAGAGGTTCCTAGCCTAATTAAAGTATTTTATAGATGAGAGGTGACATAGAACATGTGTTTAGGCTATGATGGAAGGTTGAGGCACTAGGTTGTAATCGATATGAGTGAATGAGATATGTATAGATGCATTGTTGTTCACGGCCGTGTGAGTGGAACACACGAGGTCAGGATATCCTATTTTGGATATCGGATATTGTGGGTGAGTGACCAACGTATATTGATGCCGAGGTAGACTATCGTAATACTCTCTTAGTCCTTAACGCGTTGTTCTGATTAACCTATCGAAGATAGAGTTACCATGTCTTTGTGCTTATGTGCTATTTCCAATGGGGGATTAGTGAGGCACATTGTGCTTAAGCACTATTTCCTATTAGAGATTAGGGAATATGGGCAATGAATTACTAGGTATTTTGTGCTTATGTGCTATTTCTAATGGGGGATTAGTGACGCACACTGTGCTTAATGCACTATTCCCTACGAGAGATAAGGGAATAGTGGTGCACCGAGTTCTTGACCTTAGACCGTTCTGGACTACTGACTAACGTGATAAGAGTAGAGATGGTCATGTCATCATAAAGGTTTAGTTGCATGAGAGTAAGGGTAGATGATGATATCATGATTTGAGGATGATTGTTAGTTTTGTGTGATGTGTGTCTGTGACTATTGTTATATTATTTGCCATGTATTCTTTACTGCTTTTGATGATCGAACTGTTTCTTATCCCCTATATTTTCCGTATGCTCTATTTTATTTATTATGTGATCATACGAGAAGACCCTGTGGAGGAGCTTGATATTGTGGAGCTGGATAGGATTCCGTATGAACTGGATTCGGGAGGACGAGATGTGGATTCCAATGATGTTGTTTAGTGTCTGGGGCCAGTGAGCCTTATAAGACGTTTTATATTTTCGTAAATGTTAGTTTGTTTAAATATGTACCTGAAAGGGATCTTATTGCTAGGATACCCTAAACAATGTTTTTGATAACTCTGATGCAAGACATATGTGTGTATGTATTTATTATATAAAGTGCGGTGCTTTAACTTTCAGAAGTTGGATGCGTTATAATTTAAGTTTTAATTTTTTACATATTTTATGTTAAGCGCGTGATTAAGAAATTAATTAATAAGGTTTTAATTTAATGGCACAATGGGGTGTCTCAGCCACCACGCGAGCCCCTCTCCCCACCACCACGGGAGAGCCTCTGTCACAACTCCCCCTCCCATCCGAACCGCGAGCCCTATTCTCCTTCTCCTCTATGTGAACGCGGTAATGCCCTAAACTTCATTTTTGCTTTATGTTTGGTTGCTTTCTGTTTGCCATTTAAAATTTATGTCGAGCACATAGTTAGTACACCTAGTTGTGTGGAGGAGTTACCACATGAGGGCAGTGATGAAGACAGGAGTAGTAGTGATGAGTCTTTTAAGGAAACAGTTTTTTATGACAATGAGGATGATAAGGTCAGGGGTGGTGATCATGGGTTTGATGAGGTGGTTGAGACAATGGTTCAAACTCAGCATAAGGAAGAAGGGTACAATTTGGCCCCTCATCAAACATTGCTTATTGTATTTACTCTATAACCTTTTTTGACAATTATGGCATTAGTCAAAAATCTCATATCAAATAGACCACTTAATTTTGGATAATTAAATAATGTCCCTATCACATATAAATACTTAATGTGTGTTCGATAACTTTTCTAACACTCAAAATCGATCCTATTCCCAAGAGCTATTTCATTTGGATCATTCTTTTTCTTTTGATAAGAAAATGTTTTGTTTTGTTTGAGTTGATAAGTTTCTTCAACTTTTATCTTTATTTTTATTTTTTATATTTTTTATGATCAATGACCTAAAGATTAGTTTTCCAGAAAATAGTTTCCCAAAAGGCCATGATTTTTCATCCTTTTCTTAGTGCTTCATGAAATCTCATTGGGATTTTTGGGGTTCAATCAAATAGGTTTTCAAAGAGGAATAGAATGTAGTGGTGTATATATATGGTTGTTAGGTTTTCAAATACTAGTGCTCTTTTCCAATCTCTCCTATTGTGCTTATATTGAATATATGTGTGTATATCTACAGAACCTATCTAGCTATGGATCATAGTTGGATGGTTTGTAAACGCACAAGTGATGAGTATCTAAAGGGAGTGGAAGACTTTATAGAATTTTCTCAAAGGAATGTTCCTAATAGTGAAGGAATGTTCTGTTGTCCTCGTGTCAAATGTTTGAATACAAGGAAATGTACGGTCAATGATATATGTACTCATCTTGTTTGTTTTATGATTTACTTGAATTATACAAGATGGATATGGCATGGTGATGTGTTGTTAAATAACAAGTCAAGTGTCTCCCAAAGTGAGGATGTTGACGTAGATATGGAGGATGATCAAGTAGAGGACATGATCCGTGATATTGTACAAGAATCTTTTCAGCGAGCACATATGTATAAAATATTGTGCAGTGATGTGGATAAGCCTTTGTATCTGGGGTGTACTACTTATACACGGTTGTTGGCGGTGTTAAAATTGGTTTATGTGAAGGAGAGAATGGCTGGAGCGATAAAAGCTTTACAGAATTGCTTGAATTGTTGAAAGACTTGTTTCCAGAGGGCAACACATTGCCTAACCGTAACTATGAGGCAAATAAGGTATGTGTCCGATGGGTATGGAGTATAAGAAGATACACGCATGCCCCAATGATTCCATATTGTACATGGATGATTATGAAAAGATGCATGATTGCCCCAAGTGTGGGTTATCACACTACAAAGTGAAGGATGATAATGATGGTGATGATCTTGATGATTCTAGTTGTGATGTGAAAAAAAGGGTCCTCCTGCGAAGGTGTTGTGGTATCTTCCAATAATTCCAAGGTTCAAGCTATTGGTTCCCAATGTAAAAGACGCTAAGAACCTTAGATGGCATGATGATGAGAGGAAACGTGATGGACATGTTCATCATCCGACTGATTCTGTGCAATGGAAGAAGATTGATACTTTGTTTTCGGATTTCTCCAATGAGCCAAGAAACCTTAGATTTGGACTTGCTACGGATGGAATGAATCCATATGGTAACTTAAGTAGTATTCATAGTCATGACCTGTTCTCCTGATAATTTACAATCTAAGTCCCTTGATTGAAGACTTGAAAAAGCTGTGGGTGGAAGGTGTTGATGTAGTTGATGGGTATTCTCACGAAACTTTCAAGCCGTGTGCCATGTTATTTTGCACCATCAACGACTTTCCAGCATACGGGAACTTGTCCAGGTACAGTTTTAAGGGGCATATAGCATGCCATATATGTGAAGAAGGCACATGCTTCACTCAGTTGCATCATGGAAGGAAGACATTTTACCTTGGGCATCGGAGATTTCTTAGACGTGATCACCTATATCGTAAGATGAAAAAGCTTTTAACGGATGCTAAGAGAGTGAAAATGCTTTGACGACCTTAAATGGAGAGCAAGTTTATCAACGGGTGAAGCACATCAATGTTATCTTCGGCAAGGCCCAAAAGAAGGCTAAGGCTACTAAGAAAAACATATGGAATAAGAGGTCGATATTCTTTGATCTCCCATACTGGTGCAAGCTTGATGTTAGACATTGTATTAATGTGATGCATGTGGAGAAAAATGTGTGTGATAGTGTAATCATTGCGATGGGTATACAAGAGCAGTTAGCTCCAGTTGTTGAGGATGGTAAGCGGACATATTTGCCTCCAGCATGTCATACTTTGTCAAAAAAAGAGAGACAATTTTCGTGAGTGTCTTCAGTGCATCAAAGTTCCACATAGTTACTCTTCAAATGTCAAGAGGCTTGTCTCAAGTGATCTCAAATTAGTTGGCTTAAAGTCTCATGATTGCCACATCTTGATACAACAACTACTGCCTGTGCTATTCGTGATATTGCTCCTAAAAATGTTAGACATGCCATAACTAGGTTGTGCTCATTCTTCAGTGCTATATGTAGCAAAGTCGTTGACCTTCATAAGTTGGATGAGTTAGAAGTTGTGGCTATTATAATCCTGTGCCAATTCGAGATGTATTTTCCTCCTTCATTTTTCGACATCATGGTTCACTTAATTGTTCATTTAGTGAGGGAGATTAGATTATGTGGCCCCTTTTTTGGAGATGGATGTATCCAGTTGAGCGGTACATGAAGATCTTGAAAGGGTATGTGAATAATCCACACCATCTCGAACCATCTACTGTTCAAAGGTACATTGCATAAGAAACTATTAAGTTTTGTTCAGACTACCTTCCTAACACGGATCCTATAGGGGTTCCTAAGCCTCGTCATGATGAGAGAAGATGTCAAGGTAAGGTTACACATGGTGTAATGATTAAGAGCAAGGGTCGGGAGGAAGTGCTTCAAGCATATTTGTATATATTGAATATCGATTTTTTTCAACCTTACTTTTCTGATCACAAAAGAAAAGTCAAGGAAGAAAACCCTTGAATGAACGAAAAGTGGTTGTCGAACAAGCATGACAACACTCTCTTAAAATGGTTTAAAGAAGAAATTCTGAAGGATGGTAGTATTGCTTAAAATGGCTAGCACGTGGGCCTAGATTTAATGTCATATGTTGGAGCGAATACGACATCAATAACTTTTCCTTTTATACAAAGGAACAAGATAACAAGAGTACCATGCAAAATAATGGGGTTATGATTGTGACTGAATCCATGCACTTCTCTAGTTCAAAGGATACAAACCCCGTTATTACACCGATACCTTACTTTGGAGTCATTGAAGAGATTTGGGTGCTCGATTACACTAAGATTACGGTGCCAGTTTTTAAATATAAGTGGGTTGACTGTAAAGGTGGTGTACAAATCGATGAATGAAGATTTACATTGGTAGACCTTGACAAGTTAGGTCATACAGATGAGCCTTTCATCATGGCTTCCCAAACTAACTGCATTTCTAGTTGATACTTCTTACACGTTTTTAATTTCATCATTGTAGGAGGAGATTAAGGAACAAAGCTCGCAGGGATCATTCGTCCCTCTTGGACGTCGAGATATCTTGATCACCGCCCTAGGCAAAGACGACCACCCTGGTTGGGTCATTGGTGTTCCAGGGACGGTGGGCATCAAGAAATTCTATGGGAAATGCGCTTCATGTAGGAGGGTCGAGCAGACGATCGATAAGGAGGAGCTCAGAGAAGAGGTTAAATCTGAGCTCATTGCCGACCTGACCTTTAGAAAAGAGTTGCTGAGAGGGTTTCTAACTGACCCATAATTCATAGAGATGATTAGGCGGCAGTTTTCCTCCGTGGCTTCCCAAGAAGCACTGGGAGTTGCCTAAACTTCACATGTGAGCACAAAAGAGAGTTGTCAAAAGACACATGTGGATGTGGATGAGTTGTCAGAGAGGGAGCCGGAGTTGGAGGTGAAAAAGTGTGAGGTCGAGTTGGCAATGCAGGAGTTCCAGCTGTCCAAGGTATATTCATAATGATCATATTTATCAATTACTTATGTTTTCTTTATTCTCAATTACTTATGTTGGAACCAAAGTGGTTTTGGGTTTAATAATCTAAGTTTTGATGCTAACAAAAGGATTAAATTTACTTGGAAAAGTGTTAGTTGAGATCTAACAAGTGAGTTCAGTTTATGCAGGAATATCCAAAATAATATAAGGTATACAATGATTGGACTCGTGCAAAGAATTACCTGTCCAAAAGATAATTAAACTATTTATATTTTAATTGATAAGTAGATTGGTAGACGAGGCTATAAATGAATACCTAAATAACTTGTTAGGTACAGTAAGTCCAAAGACTCGAAATAAGCGCGCCCATCTTGCCACGTCAGCAGACGGAAGAAATTAGCTAAGAAAAAGAACTAAAACACAAAGTAATCTAGTAGACGAGCTCCATATGCCACGTCATTGGATGGAGCTTCTCATTAACGATTTAGCAAGTCCAAAGACTTTTGTAGATGAGCGCTTCTACCACATTAGTAGACGAGCACTTCTACCATATTAGTGGACGAGTGCTTCTGCCACCTCAGTGGATGAGCAGAATTAATATCTTGTGTAGATGCGTTCTTAAAACTAAGTAGACGGTTCTATATGTTTGCTACATTGAATGTGATTTAATGCAATCTGGTCCACAACGAATTTATTTCAAATGATTGATATTTATTTCAAATGAATATTTGTTCTTCTCATTTGTTTTATCTGAATTAATGTCTTACATGTTTTGAGAAAGTTCATAGTACTATCAAGGAAATACAAAAAGAAAATAGTACAATTGGAATTGCAAAACGATCTGTACGATGACATCTTTATTGCTAAACAAAAGCTGGGTTATACACAAAGGAGGAAAGAAAGTTTTTAAGGTACAATTGATCAGAATTGTTAGCCTCCATTTTATGATTTTCTGATAACCAGAGATACTTTTCACAATGGCCAAAATCAAGCTATCAGTCACAACGGATATCAAGCATTAAATGCTATCTCTAAATGGGATTATTCAAAGTAACCGTTGAAGAATTACAAGAGCAGAAGTAGGTCACTATATAAGTAGAAGACCTTAGAAACTAAAGAATAACTTTTACGAGCTCAACTTCTGCCAATATAATTCTTGAGAAAACAAACTCTTATTCATTTATTCTTTCAAAAGAAAGAGTCTGTATTCATTTAGTTTGAATATTGTTGTAATATTCAACTGATCTTAAACTGTCATATTCTCACCCATTGTGAGTTAAGAAGATCAACCTTTAAATCTCCGTGATAGAATTAGAGTCTGAAGAGGCTTGGTAAGAAAAGAATACTTGTAGCCTGAAGAGGTGTTGAATACTTGTTGTGTAATCTATTTGGAGAAATAGTCAAGTCGAAGGTACCGGACGTAGCTCTTGGTTGGAAGAGAGTGAACCAGGATAAAATCTCTTGTGTGAATTTTCTATCCCTAAACTCTTCAGTTTTATTTGCTTATACTAACTGTGGGGTTTTGATATTGGTTTTGTTGATCTTTTAAAAGGATTTCTTGTGTGCTTAATCTTTTTATCTTCTACTTGTGAAAAAGTTGTTCAAAAGGGTTTTTACGAAAATAATTAACAAACACAATTCAACCCCCCTTCTTGTGTTTGCCTGTGCCAACTTCAGTTGGTATCAGAGCTCAGCCTTGAGAGGGTTGAGCATCTAACAAGTGCTTTGGCAGTACGATCCTACAATCATGGATGCAGAAGGACAAGCTATCAACAGACCTCCTCTCTTTGATGGAACTAATTATGATTATTGGAAAAAGAGGATGATGGCATTCTTGGATGCACAGAATGCTGACATATGGGAACTGATAGAAAATGGCTACACTGACCCAAGGAGTGAAGCTGGAGCTGCAGTGCCTAGAGCTGAATGGACTCAAGAGCAGAAAAGCCAACATCAACTAAACTTGAAAGCTAAGCACTATCTCATGTGTGCTATCACCAGATATGAGCATGACAAGGTTCATAGTTGCAACACAACTAAAGAAATCTGGGATACTCTTGCACTAGCTCATGAAGGTTCCTCACAAGTGAAGGAATCAAAGATTAGCATGCTCACCAGTATGAGCTATTCAAGATGGTTGATCATGAAACCATAGACCAAATGTTTGGAAGATTCCAAACAATCACCAACAGTCTCAGGTCTCTTGGAAAGGTATATGAGAACAGAGATCATGTGAGAAAAATTTTAAGAAGTCTCTCAAAGTAGTGGAGACCTAAGGTAACTGCTATCCAGGAAGCAAATAATTTGAATACTCTTTCTTTGGAAGAGCTTCTGGGGTCATTAAAAGTTCATGAACTTGAACTTAATGAAGAGGAAAACTCCAGAAAAGGAAAGTCCATTGCCTTAAAGGCCAAGAAAGCTAGTTCCTCAAAGATGCTTAAAGTTGATGAGTCTCCAAATGAAGCTGATTCATCAAATAATGAAGATGACTCAGATGAGGATGAACTATCGTTCATCTCCAGAAAAATCCAACACATGTGGAGAAAGAAAGGTCGATTCAGAAGGAAGCAACTCAACAAAAAATTCTCCAAGGAGAAGTCTGATTCCAAGGAGAAAGGTCCATCCCTGTGCTTTGAATATAAGAAACCAGGACACTTCAAAGCTTACTGCACAGAGCTGAAGGAGAAAAAGAAATTCTTCAAAAACAAGAAAGGCTTGATGGCTACATGGGAGGATCTTGACCTATCTTCTCCAGATGAAGAAGATGAAGCAAGAGAAGCAAACATCTGCTTTATGGCTGACACTGCATCAGAAAGTGAATTCACTGATGCTGAGGTAATAGAATCTGATCCATCTACTCTTCAAACTGATTTTGGTGAATTGTTGCATGAATCATGCTTACTGTCTAAAGAGTTTAAGAGTCTCAAAAAGAAGTTTATTAAACTTTCTAGAGACTATGATAAGGTCTGCGCAGTAAATCAAAACCTTAGGGATGAGAATGAAACATTAAAGTCAAACAATGTTAGTCTGACTGACAAGACTAAGTGTAAGTCTAATAGTTCTTATGAAGTTGAAAAACTGAAACAAGATGTGACATACTTGACAGACTCTCTATCAAGATTGGTTGGTAGCTCAGATAAGTTAAATCTTATATTAAGATATTCTAGATCACCACATGACAAATCTGGCATTGGTTATGATAAAGAGAAGCAAGATGCATCTCTCAATAAACCAAAAGTTCATACACAATATAAGGCTTTTAAAGCCTGTCCATAGCATACTAAGTCAAAACCAAGCCCATCCAATACTTACTGCAAAGTATGTGGAAAAGGTGGGCATGTGTCATCTAAATTCATACATAACAAGCATGCAAAGCATCCACGACCTATGATCACTAAGAAGAAAGGACCCAAGTCAATTTGGGTACCTAAAGATAAGATAATCCCTGTTGTAGATCTGCTTAACAACAGGAAAGAAACAGAAGTCCTGGCACTTGGACAGTGGATGCTCACGACACATGACAGGAGAAAGGTATATGTTCCAAGACCTTAGGCCCAAAGATGGTGGCTGGGTCACTTTTGGAGGAAACCAAAAAGGAAATATCATTGGTATAGGTAAAATTGGTAAACATCCTTTTCCCTCGATTGATAATGTTCTATTAGTAAATGGTCTTAAACACAATCTGTTTAGCATTAGTCAATTATGTGATAGTGGGTTTGCTGTTTCATTTAATCAGAATATGTGTTCCTTCAAGAAAGCTGATGGATCACTCTTATTTACTGCTTAGAGGAAAAACAATATGTATAAGATTGACTTAGAGGACCTCTCAAATCAAAGTGTGTCATGTCTAGTGTCCATTGAGAATGAGCGATGGATTTAGCACAAAAGGTTGGGTCATGCAAGTTTGAGATTAATCTCAAAAATGAAAAAGCATAACCTTGTAAGAGGACTACCAAACCTTAGTTTCAAATCTGATGCTCTCTGTGATGCATGTCAGAAGGGAAAACAAGTCAAAGGTTCCTTTGAATCTAAGAATGTTGTTAGTTCCAACAGACCACTAGAATTGCTACACCTTGATCTCTTTGGTCCAACAAGGAATGCTTCTGTCAGTGGGAAGAAATATGGTCTTGTCATAGTAGACGACTACACTTGATGGACATGGGTTATGTTCCTTTCTCTCAAGGATGAGTCATTCAAGGTCTTTTCTGTATTCTGCAAACGTGTACAGAATGAAAAAGGCATGTGTCTAGCTTCAATTAGAAGTGATCATGGGCGAGAATTTGTCAATGTGCTATTCCATGAGTTTAGTGAAGAAAGTGGTATTCAACATAACATATCAATACCAAGAACACCACAGTAAAATGGTGTGGTAGAGATAACGAACAGATCTCTTCAAGAGATGGCCAGGACTATGCTCAATGAGAATTATGTCCCTAAGCACTTCTGGGCTGAAGCTGTGAACACTGCCTGCTACATTCAGAACAGAATATACATTAGACCTATTCTGAATAAGACTCCTTATGAATTGTGGAAAGGCAGAAAACCCAAATTTCATACTTTCACCCTTTCGGATGTAAATGTTATATTTTGAGTACAAAAGATCAACTTGGTAAATTTGATGCTAAAGTAGATAATGGAATCCTTCTAGAATTTTCTGAAATTTCAAAAGGCTTTAGAGTTTATAATTCTAGAACTTTAGTTGTAGAAGAATGATTCATGTGAAATTTGATGACAAACAGGCTGATAAGGATCTATCAGAGCTAGATGAAGCTTTTACAGATCTTGATCTAAATATCTTAGGAGAGAAACTAGAAATCAAGACCGATATCCAAGTAGACGACACTTCTCAACAACAACCTGAATCATCTACTTCTCAACAGGAAAATGCTCAGAAATCTTGGTATTTCAGAAATTACCATCCTCAAGATCAAATCATTGGTGACCCCAATGACAAGCTAATAACTAGGTCAACTTTCAGAGAACAAAGTGATTCTGTTCTTGTCTCTGAATGTGAATAAAAGACAGTGGACGAAGCTCTACTGGACGATGGATGGATTCTTGCTATGCAAGAAGAGCTAAATAAGTTTGAGAGAAATGAAGTCTGGACGCTTGTACCCCTGCCTGAAGACATGTCAGTCATTGGAACAAAATGGGTCTCCAGAAACAAGCTTAATGAAGATGGTAAGGTTGTGAGAAACAAGGCAAAACTTGTTGCTCAAGGCTATTCTCAAGAAGAAAGTATAGACTATACTGAAACTTTTGCACCAGTTGCTGGACTAGAAGCTATAAGAATTTTTATATCGTTTGCTGCACATCATAGCTTTATGCTTTTTCAAATTGATGTTAAAAGTGCATTCTTAAATGGCTTTATTAATGAAGAAGTATATGTCATGCAACCTCCAGACTCTAAAAATACAAATCACCCTGATCATGTTTATAAGCTTAAGAAAGTATTGTATGGACTTAAACAAGCTCCTAGAGCTTAGTATGATAGGTTAAGTTCGTTTCTAATTGAAAATGGTTTTAAAAGAGGAAAAGTAGATGCAACTCTATTTAGAAAATATATTAAGTCAGATTTCATTATAGTACAGATTTATGTTGATGATATCATTTTTGATGCTACTAATGAATCTGTGTAACGAATTCTCTAAGTTAATGCAAAAAGAATTTGAAATGAGAATGATGGGGGAACTCAAATTCTTCCTTGGACATCAAGGTAAACAGTCTATGGACGAGGTGAACATCCATCAAACTAAGTATACAATGGAACTTATAAAGAAGTTTAAGATGGATGATTACAAACCAATGAATACCCCTATGCATCCCACTTCAATATTGAACAAAGATGATAAAGAGAAAAAGGTAGACCAAAAGGTATATAGAGGTATGATAGGATCTCTTTTATATCTGACTGCGTCTAGGCCATATATAATGTTCAGTGTTTGCTTGTGTGCTCGTTTTCAATCTGATCCTAAAGATTTTCATCTCTCATTAGTTAAAAGAATATTTAGATATTTAAAAGGTACTACTAATTTGGGTTTGTGATTTAAGAAAAATGATGATTACAGATTAGTTGGTTTTTGTGATGCTGACAATGCTGGAGATAGAATTGAAAGAAAAAGCACCAGGGGAGGATGTCACTTCATTGGAGCTAACCTAGTATCATGGTCAAGCAAAAGGCAAAGTATCATTGCTCTATCAACTACTGAAGCAGAATACACATCAGCTGCAAGCTGCTGCTCATAACTTCTATGGATCAAACACCAATTGGAGGACTACAATGTATTTGTAAGTAGTATTCCAATTATGTGTGATAATAGTGCTGCAATCAATTTATCTAAGAATCTAATATTGCATTCTAGAGCTAAGAACATAGAGATTAAACATCACTTTATTAGGGATTATGTGCAAAAAGGTATGTTTGATGTTCAATTTATAGATACTGACCACCAATGGGCAGATATCTTCACTAAACCTCTTGACGAGGACATATTTATCTTTATAACAGAGCATTGAATATGTTGTATGTGGATTGAGCTAGTATAATTATTGTTAAATTGATGATCCATTGCATGCTCTCTCTGCACGTCCACTAGTCATGTTGTCCAGAGCAAGTGGATTCTACGCGTCCACTACCTATGTCCTTGCACGTCCACTCTTAGTCTTGTGTGGACTCGTCTATGCACACATTTATTGCTTATATTAATTTGTTCTTGAACACTTTTATATAAAAACTCTTCTATTTCCTTGCTGAGTCAGTAACCCTCATCAATCCCATCAAGACCTTTTTATGGTCCCAAGTTACCAACACTGTTTTATCATTATGACATGTCATATCAAAAGTTTTTTTTAAACCTTTTGATATTCAAGATCTTTTTAAAAGAAACCTTTTCCCTATGAGAAAGACTTTACGTTTTCACAATCTCTCGAGCTATATCTCTCTCTTTACCTCTCTCTGCTCTCAAAACCCTAAGCTATTTGATCTTCTGCAATGGCATCTTCAACCTTCAACATGGACAAACTCAACCTAGATATAGAGCACCATTTCAACCTTAATGTGCTAAAAGACTACAATCTTGACATAAGCAAATATGTCAATGCTGCTGGCTGGGAAGGACTCTTCGCAGAGAAAGTCTGTTTTCCCAAATCTTGTCAGGGATTTTTGGAGAGACATCCAACTGACAGAAACTTACTTCTACTCAATCGTATTAAGAAGGAAGATTACAGTCTCAAAAGACTACTGAAGCAATCTTCTGTGCTAAGGAATGACTAGTTTTCATGAAGGAGGACACGGTCAGGACTCACTCATGGAAGGCTGTTGAAATGAAGGATATCGTTCATATTCTTCACCAGCTTCTCAACAAAGTGATGCTTCACAAGGTTGGGTCAAAGGACAACCTTTCATCTCTTCACAAGTTGTCTCTGCCATCTACTCACAGAGACAAGAATCAATCTTCCAAGAATCCTTTATGGAAGATTCAGAGATGCAGTGATGAACAAGAAAAGACTCCCTGCACTCCCCTTCTTCCATCTTCTCTCGAAGATCTTCAAGGCTCAAGGAGTATATGAGTTTCTTGCTGCCAAGACTCCTGAGGAGCAAGCAAGGTTACCGTCTGAGAAACCTATGTTTGCTGCAGACTTTGGAAAAATGAAGATAGCCAACATGAACCTCAGTACGTATGCTGCTGCTGCAATGGCTAAAACTGAGGAATTATTGGTGGCTAAAGAAGAGATGATCGAACAGAATAATGCTGAAGTCCTAGGGGTTAGAAGGGTGACCAGGCAAAAGAGAACTGTTGCAAGAAAGCCTACCCCCAAAAGACCAGCAAGTGGGATTGCTATCAGGGAGCCTTCTGATGCCCCTGCTGTAAAGAGGCCAAGGAAAATTATCCTCTCTCATAATGAAGATGAGGAAGCCGATGAGGATAGCATTCCTATTAGCTCTATCCTAAAGAAGCAGAAGACCTCTGTTGCTGCTGCTAAGGCCGTTGTGCCTGATCCTTCAACTGTACCAACAAAACCAAGGAGACAACCAGCAAGAAAAGCTAGGTCAACCAAAACTCCTAAGGTAACTATCTCTACTCATGATCCTGTTCAATTAGCAATAGATGACCTTGTATCTAGTTTAGAAGCTAGGATAGATGATATACCTATCCCCTCTTCAAATGAAGTATATATTACCTCACCACCTTCACCTCTACAACATATAGATAACAATTTTACCATTGAAGCCCCCTTTCCAAAACCCTTGAAAACTCTATTTCCACCCATAATTCTCTCTTTCACTCTTTACAATGGCAAATCTGAGGATTGGGCCAAAGTACAGAGAGAATGGAAAATAGTCTTCCACACCATTCCACATGAACCAGAACTCATCCTAAACAGATGGTATCCTCTACCTGAATATGAGGAAGAAGTTAGCCAATTTGTTGAACCCCTCTACCTACCTCACCCAGAGTGTCAACTAATCAAAATCGTACCTTCTTAAATGTACAATAATTTAGTACCTTTAGTCACCCACCTACCTTTAGCCAAATTCCCCCCAAAGAAAATTTACCCAAACCTTGTCAAAACTCCTCCATTCATACCAATTACTGATGGAGTTGAAAGGCACATAATACCCGTCTGGGAGACTTACCCCAAAAGGAAGAATCTTCCTACTATCCCTGAGAAGAGAGCTAGATCATCTCAGCATGTCCCCATGATCATGCCAATGGACACAAAATGGATGTCCTTTGTGCATCCCAGAGTCTATGGGAGGGCTGCTGATTTGTTAATGGATCAACTTTGTATTGATATGCTGAAATGGGAGTTCAGCAAACTCAAAGCTGATAGCACTGCAAATTTTGTTCCTCCATCCTAGTTGAGGCATAAGGAAACAACCAGGATTGGAATCAAGCCTTACAGAATCTGTCCGAGATTGCCAATGCTGGATCTCAACAAGGACTAGGACTTGAAGCACAGAAGGTTCAAGGGAGTGATGCCTGAAGCTGAATCAGCATTGCTTGACCTTGATCAGGAAACTTTTGATTACTCGGTGTTTGATTTCCTTCAAAATCATGAATCCATTGAGTTAATCAATGAGCACAAGGCTGCTGATTTTTGGAAGTCACACTTAATTCACTGCACCAGAGAGGCATCTTCCTCTGGATCGACTGATGAAGAAAAGGAAGATATTCCCAAGGTCAGAGGAAAGTGTGGACTTTCACACTTTAGATACATGATATATAAAGACCTCTGGGGACTTCCTATCAACATCAGAAATGTGGAATTTGTCTATCCAATTCACTGGGCAAAGGATATCCCTGTGCCAGTTATACAATATGCTTTTGCCACAGCCTCAACCTCTTCCTCTGAGCATACATCTGAAGAATTAGTTGGGGAAGACCTTGAGTTGAATGTGGAAATCCTTTCAAACCCTATTTCTGAGCCTTCCACTCCCTTAGCTAATGTAGTTGCTGTTGAGCCAACTTTGACAGAGCAAGGTGCTGAGTCTGCTAAGACATCCTCTCAACCATTAGCTCTTGCTATGGTTCATCCTCCAGCCCAAGCTCAAGACACTATCTCAAACTTTGCTGAAAGATCAAGACAATTATCATTGCCATCCAATCTTGAAGACATCCTTGGCATAATTGTTGATGATAAGGTTGGAAAGATTGTTGAAGAGATGACTAAACAGATGGCACATCAAATTGAAGAAAAAGTACAAAAGCAAGTGCAAGACACCTTGGCCCCTACAAATGCCATGGTGACTCAAATGTTGGCCTTGCTAATGGAGTTTCAGAAAAATCAAAATCCAAACCAACCCCCTCCACGACCTACTTCTTCTTAGAATTTCTTCTTTCTTGTTTTACTTTGCTGACAGTGATGGTCCACTCCCTTTTTACCTTTTTGGCTGATGACAAAAAGGGGGATAAAGGAAAAGAAAGATATTTATAAATAAAGTCAGTTGTTGAAAATCTCTTACAGAGCTTCTCATTAAGGAAATAGCATGTCCAAAGACTTTTGTAGACGAGCGCTTCTACCACATTAGTAGACGAGTGCTTCTGCCACCTCAGTGGACGAGCAGAATTAAAATCTTGTATAGATGCATTCTTAAAACTAAGTAGACGGTTCTATATGTTTACTACCTTGAATGTGATTTAATGCAATCTGGTCCACAACGAATTTATTTCAAATGATTGATATTTATTTCAAATGAATATTTGTTCTTCTCATTTGTTTTATCCGAATTAATGTCTTGCTTGTTTTGAGAAAGTTCATAGTACTATCAAGGAAATACAAAAAGTAAATAGTTCAATTGGAATTGCAAAACAATCTATACGATGACATCTTTATTGCTGAACAAAAGCTGGGTTATACACAAAGGAGGAAAAAAGTTTTTAAGGTACAATTGCTCAGAACTGTGAGCCTCCATTTTGTGATTTTTTGATAACCATAGATACTTTTCACAATGGCCAAAATCAAGCTATCAGTCACAAAGGATATCAACCATTAAATGCTATCTCTAAACGGGATTATTCAAAGTAACCGTTGAAGAATTACAAGAGTAGAAGAAGGTCACTATATAAGTAGAAGACCTCAGAAACTGAAGAATAACTTCTGCGAGCTCAACTTCTGCCAATACAATTCTTTAGAAAACAAGCTCTTATTCATTTATTCTTTCAAAATAAAGAGTCTGTATTCATTTAGTTTGAATATTGTTGTAATATTCAACTGATCTTAAACTGTCATATTCTCAACCATTGTGTTAAGAAGATCAACCTTTAAATCTATGTGATAGAGTTAGAGCCTGAAGAGGCTTGGTAAGAAAGGAATACTTGTAGCCTGTAGAGGTGTTGAATACTTGTTGTGTAATCTATTTGGAGAATTAGTGGAAACAATCCTTCAAGTCAAAAGGACTGGACGTAGCTATTGGTTGGAAGAGAGTGAACCAGGATAAAATCTCTTCACTACAACATATTAGACTTTAGATAGCGTTTCCGTATGCCTTTTAATAGCGTTTGTAACCGCTATCTATGCTACCGCTATTAAAACTCGTTAGCAAATATAGCATTTAGGAACTGCTATTAATAGGTGACTTTAGATAGCGTTTGTACACAGAAACGCTATCTAAAGTCTGACTTTAGATAGCGTTTCCTTATACAAACGCTATCTAAAGTCAGACTTTGGATAGCGTTTGTACATGGAAACGCTATCTAAAGTCTGACTTTAGATAGCGTTTCCTTATACAAACGCTATCCAAAGTCTGACTTTAGATAGCGTTTGTACACGGAAACGCTATCTAAAGTCAGACTTTAGATAGCGTTTGTACAAGGAAACGCTATCTAAAGCCCTTTTTTTTTAATTTTATTTCTTAACTTTTACATCCATTATTCCTGCATATTTACAAAAAAAAAACCACAATTGTTGCAGTCAACACAATTGTTCAAAATGTGTTCAAAATATAAGTGTTCAAATATAAGTGTTCAATGCAGCACTGCATGTGTTTGTGCAGCAAACCAGTAACTATACAATCAAAGTGCAACACTCTATACAGCAACTATATATATATATATATATAACCAGATATAAGTACACCACTCTGTTTCTAAAGTATTCAAATTCACACGAGTAAGACAAAATCAAAGTGCAGCAACTATACCAGATCTCAATCCTTAAGAAACCAAAATCAGAAAACCAACATACATCTACAATTAATCTACATTTACAGCTTCTGTTTGTTTTTCATGAGACCAAGACAACACCAAAGTAATGTGTCGAAATGTGATCCAAAGACTCTGTAGCATACATACTGCATTTCCACCACAAAGACTAACCTGTTGCATTGGGATACAGCAGACTAATTAGGTAAATACTACTGTAGCAAGAAACAGAATTCAAATCAAGCATTAACAAAGTCTAACAAAAATAATAAGTTTGAACTTATTTTCTCCTTTCCATGCACATCAACTCGAAGGCATGTACCAATGAAAAACAAATACATAGATAGTTTGGGGTTGATAAATATAAAGCATTATTCACATACCAATGAGTATTGCTGCAACTACTGTGATCAATTTGACATAATCAAACGAACTTTTCAACAATATAGCGACACCACTCTTCCTTGACTTCAGATAGTTGAGCAGTGGAGTATGTGGAGCATTTGAAGTCAGGGAAGTACTGCGACATAAAAATTAAATAAATTAAGTTACAATTGCTAAAACATTTGAACAGTCACTGTTAAAAGCTAAGTAAACAACATACCGCCATTGGTATTTTAACTTGGTTCTGCAAGATAGTCTCCTTCATGAAACGCATGACATAGTACCCACAATCTGTCTTTGTTGGGTTGTCTTGGGCACTATAAAAAATAAAATAGTAAATCAATATAGTTTTTTTTATCTAATTGCGCATTAAGTTTTTGCAAATATACCTGTATCTCGAATCCATTTAATGTTGGTTGCCTTTAAACGCGGCACCTTAGCTCCGATATTTGCGCGATAAACTTGCAAACCACTAATCACAAAATCAAACAGACTTCATTAAGAAACATATTTTCAATCATCACAAACACACGCATGCTCACGTCTCGAACGTAATCATAGAAAATCAGAAATATAAAAACATGCTTACGTGATCGAATGCATTCTTTAATTCAGGGCGATCCCTAGGATCAACATACAAGGGATCCAGATAGTAAATAATCTCTTCAAAAATATTTATCGCAAGACAAGACCCAATGATTCCTACAAAAATGTTGAGATAACAAATCCTAAGCACCTCAACTTTTATGTAATTCATTATTGTGAATTAAGTCCTATAGGATAAGCGACTCACCCAACATTGCACGGCGCTAAAAACAAGGGCTGATATTCTCTTTCTTTAGTTGCAAACCGGTCAGCTAGATACGTTGTCTGTGAATCCCTCCCGAAGTAGCCGTATGTATTTGTTTGGTGTGGGGACAAGAACAGAAACCTCCTCGTTATTTCCTTTGGAAGCAACAATTCTTCATACAAATACCTTCAATTAGCGCCCCTGTGACTGTGTCACAGACCCTGAGCCAGAGTGTGAAGCTCTTAGTATGAGACTTAATCATATTTAAAAAGGGACAGATTGGCAAACAAATTTGTCTTGCATTTGAGATTTAACACTAATAAGAAATGTGATGAATTAATGTTAGCACAATCAAGGACCATTTAAACATATTTCAGTTCTAAAAGTAAGACAATGCTGAAACTGATATTTAGTGGGTAACATCTATCTACTTGTTTCCTCATTAAAAGGTCATTCGGAACATTGAGCTATGAAGGGAAAAAAAAAGGATATCCAAGTTGTCCAAAGATACATGGAAAACAAAATTTTCAAACTCTTTCGGAAACGCACACAGCCAAAGCATTCATACTCAAGTATAATATCAGGATACTTTTGACACAAAATGCACAGAACCCATTCTGACCATTCATACTCAAACTTTCCAAAATGAATTTATGAAGTTAAATCATATAAAAATAATCTCATAACAAATATAAAATCAAAATAACTAATTTCTGACCATTCATACTCACTTTCACTTTGTCTGTCATCTATCTATCTGAGTTTGTGCAGTGTCAAAGTGTGAAGTGATGGGGGTATGGAGAGAACTCGCGGTGGCAAAAGGAGCAGCGGCAGGTATGGAGAGAACTCGCGGTGGCGAGAGGAGCAGCGGCACAGGGGTTTGGGTTCGAGTGGGTTCTTTCTCTTTCGGAGTAGCAGCGGCGAGCAATGGCGAAGGTGAGGGAAGAAAAAAGAGATGGCATGCAGAGGGAAGGAAACAGTAGAATGAAAATGAGGAAGAAACAGAGGGAAGGCCGAGCGCGCGTCTAATTTTACTGTGAAGACCTAAGATAGCATTTCCTACAGGAAACGCTATCTTAGGTGATACCTAAGATAGCGTTTCCTGAAGGAAACGCTATCTTAGTTATCACCTAAGATAGCGTTTCCGTGTGGACCCGCTATCTTTTCCTAAGTGACACTTTTAATAGCGGTTCCACACGGAAACGCTATCTTAGGTGATACCTAAGATAGCGTTTCCCTTAGGGAAACGCTATTAAAAGTCCCCCATCACTTTTAATAGCATTTCCACACGGAAATGCTATTAAAGGTGCGTTATTAAAAGTCTATTATGTTGTAGTGCTTGTGTGAATTTTCTATCCCTAAACTCTTCAGTTTTATTTGCTTATACTAACTACGGGGTTTTGATATTGGTTTTGTTGATCTTTTAAAAGGATTTCTTGTGTGCTTAATCTTTTTATCTTCTGCTTGTGAAAAAGTTGGTCAAAATGGTTTTTACGAAAATAATTGACAAACACAATTCAACCCGCCCCCTTCTTGTGTTTGCCTGTGCCAACTTCAACTTGCTCTTTCTTTATTTATAATTGAAGGCAAAGCAGAAGCCAATTTGTCAGTCTCCCGTTACTCGTATGTTCTCTCTTGGTGAGGATTTTCGGTACGAGCTTTTTGAATTCCCACTGGAACACGATGGTTGGAGGGCACGCCAAACCCAGCACTTCTTTTTAAATTCTTTGGTGATGATCTTAGGCATTTTTGCAATGATGGTGAGTGGATAGCAAACTCGGTTTTGAGTATTTGGTGTACGTAAGTACATTTTAACGTTATAATTTATTTATATTTTATATTTTATTTAAATTTTATAATTTATTTAAATTTCAATATATTACTTAATTACATCCACTTATTTCATATCCTAGGTATCTGCATCGCCTTCTAATTGACAAGGGATGCAATGTAATTTATGGATTCTTAGACCCCACTTTCTTGATTCCTCAGTTCTTGTCCGATCACAGTAAACTCAGTCCATGACTTTGCGACTTAGTGGGAGGAAGTGATCAGAAAGACATATATCTGGTACCCTACGTAACGAATAACCATTGGCAGCTACTCGTACTTCATCCTTCTAGGTATGCTGTCATATTCTTATGCTCTCTCTACCAGGACCCGCCAAAGGAGGTGGTGGCCTCTATCAATACGTAAGTAATTAATCTTCTATTTAAATAAATTTGTAACATTTGCTTTTATTTTATTACACACATGATGAACATATAATCGACATGAATATTTTTTTATGATAGTGCGATGAAGGCATGCAGCATATCTTGAACCAACGGGAAAAGTAGGACTTCAAAGTCAAAAGGAAACCCTGAATGGATCCTCAAAGTTGCTAGTTTATTAAATAGTAATTAATATTATAATTGCCATATATATATATATATATATATATATATATATATATATAATTGACATTAAATTTCATTTCTTTTGTAGTCTCTGTTGGAACCATAGTGGTTTTGGATTTAATAATCTCTTAGTTTTGATGCTAACAAATGGATTAAATTTACTTGGCAAAGTGTTAGTTGAGATCTAACATGTGCTTTCAGTTATGTAGGAATACTTTAATATAAGTAAAATAAACTTGGGATAAGTTTTCAGTGAAAAATACGCGTCCACCCTTGTAGACGGGTTGCTTAAATACTTTGGTAGAGTTACTTAGTTATTTAATTAAGTAGATTGGTTTACTTATGTAGACGAAGCTCTAAATATATGCTATATGAATACCTAAATAACTTGTTAGGTACTGCAAGTCCAAAGACATGATAATAAGCGCGTCCATCTTGCCACGGAAGCAGACAGAAGTAATTAGTACAAGTGAATGAATTGAAACATAAAGTAATCTAGTAGACGAGCTCTAACCGCCATGTCAGATGATAGAGATCTTTATAACTCATTAAGGATTAGCAAGTCTGAAGAATTGATAGACAAATGGATATGCCACGTCATGAGACGAGCAAAATAAAATTTTGAACAAACTTAGTCTCTCTTATAACTAAGTAGACGGAGTTCTTTTTAGACGAGCTCCATCGTAGAATGAATTAGATGCAATCCGAAACTCTTGAATTTATTTCAAATGATTGATATTTAATTCAATATAATAATTAGTCTTCACATTTGTTTTATCTGCTTTAATGTTTCACCTTATTGTAAAAGAAACATAATACAATCAAGAAATGCAAAAAGCAGAATCGTACAATAAGATACTGCAAAACGATCTGTACGATGACAACTCTATGACTAAAAAAGCTAGTTTTACACAAAGGAGGGACAACAAGTTCTCAAGCTGCACTACTCAGAGGAGTAAGCCTCGTATTTCATGCTACCTCGATAACCAAGAGTATTATTCAGCATTGCCACAATCAAGCTATTAGTCACAACGTATATCATGCATTAAATGCTATCTCTAAATGGGATTATTCAAAGTAACCGTTGAAGAAACGCAAGTGAAGAAGAAGGTCACTATAAATTGAAGACCTCAGATACTGATGAACAGCTCTTGCCTACACAACCTTGCTAGCTGAACTTTTGACAATCAATAATCATTCATTCTAATATTCTTTCAAGAGCAAGAGTCTGTATTCTTTAGTTTGAATATTTTTGTAATATTCAACTGATCTTAAACTGTCATATTCTCATACATAGTGATTTAAGAAGATCAAACATTATATCTCTTTGTTAGAGTTAGTGCCTGAAGAGGCTTGGTAAGAAAGAAATACTTGTAGCCTGGAGAGGTGTTGAACACTCGGTTGTAATCTATTTGGAGAAATAGTGGATAAATCCTTAAAGTCGAATGGACTTGATGTAGCTTTAGGTTGGAAGAGAGTGAACCAGGATAAAATCTCTTGTGTGAATCTTATATCCCTAAACTCTTCGATTTTATTTGCCTATATTAACTGTGGGGTTTTGATATTGCTTTTGTTAAAGTCTTTTAAAAAGGATCTTTGTCTTTGTGCTTGCTTTTGTTTCTAATCTCCTTGAGTGCAAAAATTGTTTTAAAGGTTGTTTTCGAAAATTATTAACAAACACAATTCAACCCCCCTTCTCGTGTTTTCCTGTGTCAACTTCAGTTGGTATCAGAGGTCAGCCTCGAAAGGGTTGAGCATCTAACAAGTGTTGAGGGAGTACGATCCAACAACCATGGATGCAGAAGGACAAGCTATCAACAGACCTCCTCTCTTTGATGGTTCTGATTTTGACTACTGGAAGAAGAGGATGATGGTATTTTTGGATGCACAAAGTCAAGACATCTGGGAGCTCATAGAAACTGGTTATACCGAACCCAGGAATGAAAATGAAGTTGTTGTTGCTAGAGCATACTGGACAGCAGATCAAAAGGCAAAGCATCAACTCAATCTTAAAGCTAAGCATTTTTTGATGTGTGTCATCACCAGATCTGAACATGACAAATTTCACAGCTGCAATACTGCTAAAGAAATCTGGGATACTCTTGCCCTAGCTCATGAGGGTTCCTCACAAGTTAAGGAATCCAAGATTAGCATGCTGGTTCATTAGTATGAGCTGTTCAAGATGGGTGAACATGAAACAATAGACCAAATGTTTGGAAGATTCTAAACCATCACAAATAGTCTCAGATCTCTTGGAAAAATTAATGAAAATAAAGATCATGTCAGAAAAATCCTGAGAAGTCTATCCAAGCAATGGAGACCCAAAGTAACTGCCATTCAGGAAGCCAAAAACCTGAATACACTATCTTTGGAAGGGCTTCTTGAATCTCTCAAGGTTCATGAACTTGAACTTAATGAAGAAGAAAATTCCAGAAAAGTAAAATCTGTTGCACTAAAGGCAAAGAAAGCAACTTCACCAAAAGTTCTCAAAGATGCTGAGTCATCTTATGAGTCTGAATCTACTGGTGTTATATCTTAGCCTTTTGGCACACTAAACAAGCGTACACAAACTCATCTACATCTTTCTTTATCCTAGGCCACCAAAACATACACTTAAGATCCTGATACATCTTGGTGGCACCTGGGGGCACACTCAGTCCACTCATATGTCCTTCTTCAAGGATCAACTTCCTAAGCTCGGGAACATCTGGTATACAGACTCTATCTTTGAACCTCAAAACCTCATCACTTCCTTCCTTGAAACTAAGGTTTCTACCCTGAGCGAGCAACTCTCTCTGGTATAAGCGAAACTGGTCTATCTCCTGACCCTCTCTAACCTGATCCATCAAAATGTTGGTAACCTTCAAGGTTCCAAGCCTAATACTCTTAGGGGTAACTTCCCAAGCTAAACTTAGGTGTCTAAACTTCTCAATCAGATGCATCTCCCTAACCATCAAAGTGGAGACGTGCAAGGTTTTTCTACTTAGAGCATCTGCCACTACATTGGCATTTCCTGGGTGGTACGTGTTGTGTGTGAAATATGCCTATATTTTCATATTAGTTAGCATTTAATTGTTGCATTTTCGAGAATAGATTTTAGTAATTTTTAACATTTAGCATGAAATTTGTATTTTACCTTTAGTTCAGATGATTTCTGTTTGTTTTTGTTGCACAAGTAGGTGGATTTGCAAGTTCCACAGGTTGGTCATGGAATGTACCACACCCACGGATGGCTCTGCACTACTTCTTTCATGTTGCTGAAGGTTCCATGGCCTGACCATGGAACCTGCCATGGCCGTGGAACATAGACGAGCTTTTCAAAAAATAGCTGAAAGATCCACGGCCAGCCCATGGAACATTCCATGGCTGTGGATCATGGTAAACTATTGCTGCGTGAATTTTTGAGGCAACTGGAACGATCCATGGCCTGGCCGTGGAACATTCCATGGCCATGGATCGCGTGTAGCAGAATCAAAACTCCCAACTTATTATCTTTTATTGATGGAGGAGTGGTTACAAAGAAGGGGGAGGATAAAAAGGAGGTGAGGGAGCTCGAAAATGGCAAGAAGAGCAACATAGAGAACACTACATAACACAAAGGAACACAAAGAATCAAGGTATTTTGTGAGAGAAAAGTGGAGGACATCACGATTCTCAGCGGAAACTCTCAGAGTTCTTTTCCTTCTCCTATTTTGTATTTCACCACTAGTTTTCTGATTGTTGTTTTTGATACTCATGGGTTTTATTCTGAATAAGTTTGAGTAATTTCTTTATTTTAGGATGAGGGATTAGCCCAATTGTTATTGACAATGTCTTGATATTTTCTCCCCTAAATCTATGAATTATGTCTATGATTCAATTTTTGCACACCAACTGTTTGTGAATATGTGGCCACATGTTTTACATTATTATTGATCTTAAGGGATGAACTGAAAGGTGAACCTTAATTTTAGAACTCTAAAACTGAACTTGAATTGTTAATCACGAAAGTAGATTACCTTTACTTGAAGCAATTCTTGAATTATCATTGTTCTTAAAGGGTTCATCATAATTTCCATGCCATGAAAATAGGTATTGGATTATTTTGGGCACGTTATCGTATTCTGAAAGGGAACAGTAATTAATTAGGATAATTCGCTTTCATAGATAATTCAAATGATTAAGGGGATGATTTTGTTATAGACTTGTCGAAAATATTATGGGCAATCCCAATTCCTAGAGCTTTTTATAAATTGTTTTCCTTATTCAACTCTTTTGCCTTATAAATTTTGTTCTTTTAAAATTATCTTTTTCTTCGTTACTTTAATATCTTGAAAAATTGATTCATCTAGATAATCATGATTGTGTGTAATTGGTACTCAACAGCACGGTCCTAGGGGAATGCTATTTTACTATTAGGCATAACCGTGCACTTGGGGTACACAACAAGTTTTTGGCACCGTTGCCGGGGACTGTGATTTGTTGATATCAGTTTTACTTGCATGTTGGTTAATCTAGACATTTTTTTTATTTTGTATATATTTTATTTTTATTTTGAGTTTTGTTTGTTCAAGGTGGATGCAACGCATGGATAATTATTATTATCCAACCTTGGAAGGAGTTACAAGATATTATTTTGGGCCCAATTTGTGCTTGGGAGACTATGTGCTTTGGGGTAATCAATGTCCTCATGAACAAGCCTATAGTATAATAGTGAAGCATGAAGAGGAATGGGAATTGAATGAGCCAAAACCTTTAAAAGTTGCTCTGAAGAAATATGCATAAGAGTTATCCAACTCTGCTGCCAAAGCAAGAGCCACGTATGATTGTATGCAAGTTATTGTGCAGAAATTCAAAGAGCAAGTAGGGGAGATTTGCAAGCAGTTAGCACAAGCAACATATGAAACACAATTGGAGAAAAACATGGTTGCAATGATGGACCTATATGAAGATGAAGTGGGAGTGGAAAAGAAGATTCATGTGGAAAGCACTTACTTCACCATACTTGCCAAGGAACCTGGAAATTTTGAATTGGATAAGTATATTGGCTTGCATGCATGTGTGGACATTACAAAATTTACTCAAGAAGTAAAACCTCATGTTCTTTATGGAGGTCTAATGCGTGAAGAGGTCAAAAGAGGAATCTATCACTTACTTTTCGATCGAAGAGGAATCGAAAGTACCTTCACATTCGAAGGGGCCACTATAGCTTTCAAGCCTTTGATCCTACATTCGCCATGCTTCAAGCCATGGGATCAGGGAGGAAGCTCTTATATGTTGAGCATCACTTGGCTCTTCTTCTACAAGCAATGGGATCCGGGAGGAAGGTCTTATGTTTTGAGAACACCTAGTTATTTGTACCACAAGCTATGGGATCCAGGTGGTTTCTAAACTTTTCTCTTTATTTGTTTCTTGCTTTGAATAAATTGGGTGCATCAAACCCTTGTTTGATTTTTTTTTCCTTGTGTCACTGAGTTAATGTTGAGATTGTGGATTAATTGTGTTAAGTCCCATTTGAAAAATGCCATGCCACTTGAACTATCATGCATGTTCATTCCTTTTCTTGTTTTAGATTTTTACATTAGGGACAATGTATATTTCTAAGCTTGAGGGGGTATTTTTATCTTCATATTTTTTTTTTTAATCTTTGGTAGTTTCATGAATTCCCATGTTGCATATTGCATTGCATCTTCATTTCCATTCACACACATCATCTCTCTATGTTTTTGTTGAACTTTGTGCCGCTTTCTTTTGAGGATTGTGAGATAGTATTGATTTGGAACCCAATTTGTTGATCATTGTGGTAGGCAACTGGCATGATTCTTATTGATTGTTGAGGTAATCTTTTGATGGTTGATAATTAGCATGTGGTTCTATGAATTTGTGCTTTTCATTGAATTCTGTACAACTAAATGTGAGATTTGATCCTTTATGGGATGTATGCTATACATGATTTTCTTTGCTCCCATTATTTGTGTTGAGTGATAACTCCTCATTGATTTTGTGCTCTAGAACTTGATTTGAAACAATTTTGAGGTGAAATTTTTGTTTGCATGATTTAATATGATAAAGGCATCTTAGGTATTTTTCTAGGCCTTCTGAAATAATTGTCACATTTTCATCCATTAGTTTCTCATCTTGAGCCTATTGCATAGTTATTTTTTCTTGATGCCTATGATGATTCGTTGTTGGTAATCAAGTAGAATATTACATTGAGAAAATTGTGTTTGAAAGTTGTGTTGGGAATAATATGTTTTTGAGCCTTCTTCTTCTCAAATGAAGAAATGTTGATGAAATCTTTCCCCTTAGTTAAACAAAAAAAAAAAATGGAAAGAAGAAAAATATAAGGGGAGTTGGAAATAAATCTAAAAAAAAAGTTATGAGAAGAAGGCTTGAAAAAGAAAAAAAATGGGGGGGTTGATTGGAAATGTGAAGTGTTGTTCTTGATATCGAAAAATGCATTTGCTCCATTTTTGTTCTATTGGGTTACTTATGTTTATTGAAAAAAAAATAAAAAATATTTGTTAGCCCTTTGTGTATACCTTCCTTTCTTTTTTTCTTTTTTTTTGTAAAGCAGATGTGCAAGAGTATCACTATAGGGCCTATCATCCCAACTAGGTTGGCACCATAGGCACTAACAATCACATGCAGCACATCTAAAATTTATTGAAAAAAGACAAAAGAATACAAAGAAAAGAAACAAGCATAGGGGGACATGAACCAAAACCCATGGAGATAAGGAATCACCTAAACCTATAGGAAGGAAGGTTAAATCTACTTCTATTGAAATCATCTAAGATAAAATACGGAACTACATTCCACCATGTGAAGCCTTGGGAACTAGTACCAAAATTTTCCAGCTTGTCTGTACAACAATTCCCTTCCCTATAAATATGAGACGCAACTATGTTTGGACTATCTTAAAGAAAAAGACAGTTTTGTCAACGGTTTCTTAGTTTCCAAGGAACCAAGGATATAGATTTGGATTTGAGGGCAGCCACCACCTGAGAAGAATCACTCTCTCTTCAAATGCTCCTCCAGCCTTTTTCGATTTCTAATTCAATAGCTTTTATAGTAGCTAAAAACTCAGTATGTAAATAGAAATTAACGCCAATATTCAAAGGAAAACAGCCGAGTAAACTGCCCCAACCATCCCTGAATATACCCCCACAGGATGCTATGCCAGGACAACCCTTGGATGAGCCATCAATGTTGCACTTATACCATCCCCAAGAGGGAGGAATCCAGTTGACCTACTTGATAGTTGGAGCTTTTCCCAAATGGCCCGAAACAGAAAAATAGTTCAGCACATTGGAATGATGATTAGGAGAAGAGATTGTGCCAGAAAAGTAAGTTCCTGATAGAGAAACTGAAGCTGCTATCATGCTAATAATGGACCAAGAGTTATAAGCTTTGCTCTCAAAACGGATTTTGTTTCTGTTGAACCAGATGAACCAAATTATATTAACTACTGCTGCCAGCTTCATATCAGTTATTTGAGAGCTGTTACTGACATAGCAGAAAGTGAGGAGGCTATTAAAGGAGGACATGTTTGGCCTACAGCAGAAGATTCTTTCGAACCAGTGCCAAATCACCAGGGAGAAGGGGCAAGATAGAAATAAATGACTGGAACTTTCCTCAGCCTTCCCACAAAGATAGCATCTAGAGACCATAACACAACCCTTTTCTTTAAGATTCTCATCAGTGGGAGCTTTTCCATGTAGAAGCCTCCACATTAATAGAGATCTAGAAGGAGGAATAGATGAATTCCAAACCATTTTACCCCAATCAATTGGCTGCGGTCTAGGATTGAGGAAGTTATAAGATTCCTTAAAGGACAACTAACCAGAATCCGAGAGCTTCAACATAAGCTGATCATCAGTGTGGACAAGAGGGATTATTACCTTCTTAATTTCAGTTGTAATCTCAGCACAATTGATAGACAGAGCATCAGGAATACACCAAGCCTGACCATCAATGAAGTCTGCCACACAGGCAGACAAAAGTTTATGCTGCTCGGGAGGAATGTGCAAGACATCAACAATAGGATTAGCAAGCCACCTGTTTGTCCAGAAATTAATATGCAGACCATTACCAAGTTTCCAAGATCAATTATCTAATAGAGAGTGGATGAACAAAGAGATGCCAGGCCACACGGAATATCTGATATAAGAAGAGCAATGAACATTGTTTCTAAAGCATCTAGCCTTGATTATACTGGACCACTAGCTGTTTAAGGAAATCATATTCCAGCTAAGCTTTAAAAGGGCAACATGATTGATGGCTTTGAGAGACCTGATTCCAAGGCCTCCTTCCAGGGAAGGTGTGCAAACCTTCTTCCAAGCCACTGTGATTAACTTTCTTTTGAAGATATCTCCTGACCAAACAAAATTCTTTATCCAAGATTCCGTGGACTTTAACAGAGAAGCGGGCCAAAGGTATGTGTGAAAGCTGTATAGTAACATGCCTTGAATAATGGATTTTACCAGTTGAACTCTACCCATTATGGATAAAAGGGAACCTTTCTAGGCTGAAAGTTTTGACTTGACTCTATCTGCTATAGGCTGCAGATGAGATTTTTTCGGTTTATCTTTAAAAATTGGGACCCCGAGGTAGTTAAAAGGAATGGAACCAGCCGTAAAGCCAAGGACATTGCTAAGACTAGCAATTCTGGAGGATGAGATACATCCAGGATAGAACCTGCACTTAGGCAGACTTAAAACTTGGCAAGAAGTCTCTTCATACTCCCTGAACAAATTCATTAAATTCAGTAAGTTCTGCTTTGTTCCCCTACAGAACACAAATGTCATCCGCATAAAGTACATGACCTGGAGTTTTGAACCCTCTAGGCCCTGACATGGAGTTTAGCTTTCCATCTTTGATCAAAGAGAGATTCCTCTACTAAGCACATCTTCTGCAAGGCAAAAAAGAAGAGGAGACAGAGGGTCCCCTTGCCTAACTCCCCTCTTGTAAGAGAAGTAAACAATTGATCTGCCATTCACTGAGAAAGAAAGTGTTGCAGAATGTAGGATGACCTTGATCTAGTTACAAAACTGACTATTGAAACCAAAAGACTCCAACACTTGCAGCAAGAAATTCCAATCAATTATGTCAAAGGCCTTTTTGATGTCAAATTTCAAGGCTATGTTGCCACCAAAAGATCTATTATGAAGCATGTTTGTGGCCTCAGATGTTATGCAGATAAAATCACAGATTTGCCTACCCTTGATGAAACCTCTCTGGTTCTAGGACACTATCCTTGGAGCCACCTTGGCCAATCTATCAGCTAGGACCTTCGTGATGATTTTAAAATGATAATTAGCCAGGGCAATAGGTCTAAAATTTTCCACTGCATCAGCTCCTTTGAACTTGGGTATGAGCACTACTAAGTTAGAGTTTAAGTTAGGAAGAAGCCAACCTTGAGAGAAGAATTGAGTTACAGAATTGAAAACATCCAAGGAAACTATATCTCAAAACCTTTGGTAGAAGCAATCACCAAAGCCGTCCGGACCAGGAGCTCCATCTCCAATCCTAGAGAAAACAACTTCTCTAATCTCATCCATCGAAGGCCGTTTTGTCAGTATATCATTATCATCCGCAGAAACTAAAGCAGAGATGGTTCTTTGAATTAAACCATTCGTGGAGCAGGAATTGTCTGAAGCATACAGGTCTGCATAGTAAGCTAACATAATTCTCTCCAAATCCTCTTGTTGGTCATAAATAACCCCATTGTGCCGAAGCATAGACAGTTGCTTTGTGGCATGCTTAATCTTGGCTATTCTGTGAAAATAGGAGGTGTTTCTATCGCCAAAGCAATGCCAATTAATCCTGGCTTTCTCTTTCCAGAATGTTTCCTGAAAACATAAAGCTTGTTGCAGATTTTTCTGATCTAGCGTTTCTTGGCCATGAAGAAATACAGTCCAGCCAACGACCCGAATTTGCCTTTGCACATTCTCAACAGCAGTAGTTGCATCCTTTACTTTTAAGTGGATATCTCCAAAAACCTGTTTGTTCCAAGTCTTAAACTTAGATTTCAAATTTTTAAGCTTGAGACAAAATAAACATAGGACAGCCCAACACAGGTCTTTTCCAAACCTCAGTCACAAGCCTAGAACAGTCAGGATGGTCCAACCACATCTTGAGGAATTTAAAGGAAGATGGAAATGATTTGGAGCCTTTTTGCAGCATCAAAACAATAGGAAAATGATCTGAGTGTAATCTAGGAAAATGATCATCATAACAGACTCATACCCCAGTCTGATAGGACAGACCTGATCTGATACCACTGATACCACTAAATGTGCTCCCTCTACCTCGTATATTATTTATAAGACATTTACTTAAAAGAGGTAATATAAAAACATGCATTTATTTCATTAAATAAAAACTTGGATAAAAGGTACCACATTGTAACAACTCAACGCGGAAGAACATAGAAGTTTAAAAAGAAAAAAACATAATCAAAACATAAACATATACCAACCCTGATGTCACATACAGAGCTGGTATAACCATTCCGGAATAAATCCTCGGAATACAACAGAAATTGAAACTAAAACGAACTATAACTACTATAAACAAACTAAACATTCTAGCTAGAGTCGTGGCTCCTCAGAGTCACTCCTCCACTGGCTTCTCACCGTCCTTTCCATAAAGAGAAACATGGCAACAACAGAAAAGAGAAACGAGGAGTAACAAATCATGTAAACACAACGGCATGAAGTAGTTAAGCAAGATGATCATACATCATAACTTGGCATAGCAATACATAACATATAAGATCAACATATGAATAATCATATCTACAAATCATCTCAACCAACATATACTATGCGGTGCAACACTACTCCGCTATTCCGTTATGCATGTGGATCCAAACTATCTCAGGAAGGTAACTTCGGAGTTACATATTCACATTGGCCAAAAAGCACCAACGCCAGCAGTCCACCAAACCATGGGTGAACCCCTTGGATAGCGAATGCATCATAATGAGGACATGCCATCGTGGGGGCGCACAGTTCACCAATCCTTGGGCGAACCACCGAGACCTGGCCAGATTGTCATACTCTAGGACGACCTTCCCTATGTTGAACTTCCCCCACTAACAACTTCAACATATGAATGCATGAGC
The DNA here is from genome assembly GCA_030762895.1 of Sophora flavescens. Classification (NCBI taxonomy): domain Eukaryota; kingdom Viridiplantae; phylum Streptophyta; class Magnoliopsida; order Fabales; family Fabaceae; genus Sophora; species Sophora flavescens. The sequence continues at coordinate 262,503,954 of CM061063.1, forward strand.
ACAACAACAGACAAAGCAACCACCTCCTTTGTTTGGGCCAATAAGCACCCAAGACTTATCACTGTCATCAGCATCAACATCAACACCTTAACCTTTCTGGGTCAAGGTCCCCCTTAGCTAAAAAGCACTAAGGTTCAACTTATCAACACCTCGACCAAAAAGCATGGAGGTCACTTTGGCCAAAAAGCACCAAAGCATATCAACGTGCGGTAGCCCAAAGGGCACCGTCTTAACAAACTTATTTTTCTTATTCTTATTAATTATTCTTTAATTAAGTAGTCTAGCTCTTATTTATTCGATTGGTATCTTATTACATTATTGGGGACATCCGGGGTGAAACACCCCTTTAGAACCTTTAACTCACGTTCTGACCAGTAAGGGGAGCACGAGCGTACTCACCCAAGCATGGTCGTGCTGCCACTTAAGTGGAGCGGGGTCATGCTCACTGTCCTACACGACCATGCTCAATAAACGGCCATCTTCCATAATTTAACAGGGAGCACAGGCGTGCTCCTTGTTCAGAACGACCGTGCTCCTAGGCTAGCCGTATTGTTCTGGGCAGATTCAACTTGTGTTCTTGGAGCCAAAAACTCCCTAACACTCTCAAATCAGATCATAGGGTCCTTAACTAATCCAGTTGGCATCAAACCTCACCTCTCACTAACAGTTCATGTCTTATGTAATATATGGGAAATTAATCCACTAACCATTATATTAATTAAGAGTCCTAAATTAGCCAGTTAGGGTCTTATTTGCATGTTCATCATCAACACTCAGTCAATCAACATTCAGTCAACAGATGTATAATAACAACACATAGCAATTCTCATATCGTTACCAGATTCAACCAAATATACATCATCATGCATATAACATAACAATCATGAGACAATAGACATTCATAACAAACATACCATTAGCCAACTTAACATGTATGGTAATTAATCCATACAACAAAACAGATCATGGCATCAACAACAATTTAAATTATTCAAAGGTAGCATTTAACATTCATAACAGTTAGCAAACAATGGGATCATGGGAACCCCTCATCTTACGCTACCCCCTTGCCTAATGAATACACTATCATTCTCTCCATACCTGGTATAAAGAATCCGGTAGTGATAACTCAAACGGTAAACCAAACGACAATCAACGAGTTTCCCCTTGAGCGGCTCAATCAGCTTCCAAGCCTTGGTAAAACAAGAACATTAACCAATTAGTTCCTAAATCTAAATAATAGAGAGGAAACCAAAAGAGGAGAAACCGTTACCTATACCGATTTGGCACAGACAAGTCTCCAAAGGTCCAACAATGCAATGGGTTTAGAGAAAACGGGGGGAAAACTAGGTTCAGCCGTACTAGGGTAGCTGCTGTTGCCAAAATAGGGTTTATGACTAAAACCCTCGGTTACTGTTCTGTATTTAAAGGCACAGACCTGAGCACGATCATGCTCCTCCTTGAGCACGACCTTGCTCAACTTAGCGCCTACGAGGCGTGGACTTCTCTTGAGCACGGGCGTGCTCAACTTAGTGTCCGCGAGACGCACTAGCCCAACGAGCACGGTCGTGGTCCCTATTAAGCATGGTCGTGCTTGTGGCTCAGACAGTCACAAGGCACAAGCCTAAGAAAGGGATTTTCCACCTAAAACCCAACTTAGCTCATTCTAAACCTTCCTAAAAAACAAGGTACAAACAATAGCGCTTAACGAAAAACGGGGAGTTACTTATTTTCACTAAGTCATTCTTGACTTAGGTTTTTGTATTTTACCATAAAAGCTCATCTTTGAAGGCTAAAATTCTTTTGGCTTAAAACAAATACCTTTAGATAAGATTGAATCTATTTTCAAGAATAATTTCCCTCAAAGATACATAGATATCAGTTTCTCAAAACACTTTCTCGAAAATCCTTAAAAATGCTTAACGACGATTTCGCTGCTTTTTATCGAATTTAGGGCCAAAAGCCATGCTTTTGAAAACATGGTTCTTAACCTCAGACATATTACTATCCTAGGTTATAATATTCATATTAAAATTTTGAAACACTGATTTTACATCTTACTCTCCATTTATGTGAAATTCCTAAAAATGTGACCGAACGTCGTTAAGTTTGTAAGTCGCGTAAATCCTTTTTCAATGATTTTAAACTCTAATAGTCCAAAATTCATTTTTGAGTTTTAGAACAGTTAGATAGGTATGAAAAACAGTTTCTAACTATCCAGTTACATAAATGTTTGAAAATTGTAGTTTAGTCCCTGAACTTTCATTAATTACAAAAAGGTCCTTATTCACTTAAAACAATATAACTTTTTATTTATAATTTCAAATCACACCAAACCATCTTCTGTAGAAATATTTTTCCAGTCACCGTAAAAATTCCAGAAATTACACTTATGTCCCATATATTACAATATTTGCAAAAAGGTCCTTATTTAGTGAAAAGCTTATATCTTTTTATGTATAAGTCCAAATAACTTCAAACCAATTTCTATAGTTTTATATCATTAAGGACTACAATCAGAGTACATAAAAATATAATTTTCAGAACAACCCCTGAAATTCTCAGCATAAAATTCAAAATAATCAACTAATTCAATTCAAAACAATTTTGGATTATTTAAAATAAGATAAGACAGTCCTTAAAAGTAGGACAAACAGTTTATACTGCCCTAAGACAGTGTTGCAAACTTAGTGATTTTCTTGGTTTTGTCATTCTTTGAAAATTTGAAATACTCATATGATTCCATGATTTTAATCCTTAAGATTTTCATAACCTTTTTGTTCCACAACATGGTCGAACCATGATCCACACAAATGAAGATTTTCTCTTCATCAGTCAATCTCAAAACATCATACATATTCATATATCAAAGTACAAATTCATGACATACACTTTTAAACATATTAGGCATACTTTGTAATATATGACTAACTATGCAACATATGATTTTTCTTCAAGTAAGCATGCATCATATAGACATATAATTCATAAATTTTCATCACACAACATGCATCACATAATTATTACACCAAGTCCTCTTAGAGGCTCACAACACACAAAGACATAACCCTAACTTTTAGGATTTCTAGACAACATAAAAACAATATAAACCACATACATATATACATTTAGGTAGGATAGTGTTAATCTCCCCCATACCTATTGTAGATCATTCAAAAATCAAGCAAAGGTTGGTTGATCTCCTAGATGTGCTCACGATTTTTGAGCTTGAAAACCTAGCAAGATCAAACCACAATACAAAAGGTTATATAATTAGGCTTAGACATATCTAAAGAAAGGAAATCAAGGCTTGAATCACTTAACTCAAGTCAAATGGTTGATGATCAAGTTATAGTTTCCTCTAGGCAAGAAATACCCATTTTGAAAGAAAGCTTAAAATGAGATTTTGGGTGGGATGACAAAGGCATAGAATAATGAGAGGATGATGGATCTCATATTGGTTTATCAAACAAACTCATGGATCACAAGATGATGATGATGGTGACCGAATCTCATGAAAATAAAGGAAGGAAAGGATTTTGTGTCATGAAAGGAAGTTAAGTGTAAAACAAATGAAGATGAGTGTGAATATGGTCTTAGGATTTCAATCAAGCAAATGGATGAGGAGTTTAGGGTGTTGGAAGAAATTGAGAGGGAGAGGAAGAATGAACTTTGTGTTAGGAAGATGTGAAGAACAAGGAAGAAATTTGGTATTCTTGAACTTAGAAGCTTAGATGAAATGAAAAGAAGTTGTGTGAAGGTGTGAGGAGGCCGTGTGGGTCTTGACAAGTGAGGGGTAGAAATTGGCTTGTTAATATAAATGAGAACCATGGTGGCAATTGACCAAAGCTTGGTTAGGTTAAGTTAGAAAATACAATATTTTAACCTAGCTAGTCTTATGAATCATCAAGCTAGGAAAGAAATATGTGGTGGTTCTGTGTCTAGGGTGATGTGGCTGTGTGTGTATCACATGGAAGAAGGAGAGTTCAATTTATTTTTGTCTTGGTTACTAACCTTAGGTAGTAACCGTGGTCTTTGGTTAGGTTAGAAAATCATATAGTATAACTTATTTTTTTTTATGAACTATCATGATAAGGTGGAGCAAAATGAATGAATGGCCAATGGTGAAGGTGGCTGGTCAAATTTAGATATGATAGAAGGATAAAATTATCAAAACACTTGTTGGACATAAAAGGAATCCATTAAAAGATCAAATGGTATTTTTTGTAGAAAATGTGAAGAAATGAAAATGTGGTGGCTCCCATGTGGTTAACCAAGTGAGGAGAAGATATTTTTGTTGCTTATCATGGTTGGTTAACCTTGGTTGGAGTTAACTAGGCATAGGTTAGGTTAAGGTATAAATATCTAGATATTTTGAACTTTACATTTATGACCATTTTTGAGCATTGATAAGGGAGGTGAGTCACTACCATGACTCACCATGGTGACTCATCCCCTATGAGTCATCATGGAAGACTTGCCGTTCTGTCTCCAGATGTATCTTTGCGTATCCGTGTCCGGTTTCATTATTTACCTGATTAGGGTTTTTGAGAGGAAGATGATGAAATGAAAGCAAAATGAAATAAGTTTGGTTTAGTGGAGGGGCTGCACAAAGTTAGTGAGGAATTTGGGGTCTAAAAATATCTTGGGACACATTGGACTTTTCCACATATAGATATTTTGTAAAATATCTGAAGTCATAATGACAAGTGGTGAGTCACTAGATGACTCACTAGGGTGAGTTGTCGAAGTTGAGTCATCACTCCTATCATCTGGAACATCTCTGCAGATCCGTTTCCAGCTCCGTTGATTTTCCCGATTAGGGTTTTCGACCGTTTTTCGCTAAAATTTCACCCGATAAAATAAAATATTTTATTTTTTAGTATAAATTCTTGAAATATATTTTGTCCCCAACAAGTGGCAACATTTTGAAAATTTTAACTTTTGGGTCGAAAATAGGTTTTTCTGCCGGTATAAAATTATACTGTCAATAAAAACACAGATCGGTTTCCCGTCTGAGTTTTAAACCCAAAATTTCACCGTAACTTCCTTCGTTATAGAAGGTCTCAAATATGATTTTGTTTTTCTCAAAATCATTTTCTGGATCGTCGGTAAAAATAAAGAAAATAGTTACCGGTTAAGATGCGAGTAAACGGTGCGTTACAGTTTGAACCTACACAAATCTTAGGGTTTCCACTTTTATCGTTTTAAAGATTAAGAGTTTGAAACAATAAATTTTGAGTTAGAATAGAGATTAGGAATTTTTTAGGGTTTGAGGTTGTTTATTAGGTCTTGATGAGCCTATATCTTAAATTTGAGGTCAATCGGAGTCGAACAGACCCAGAACGCAACAAAATGACTTCTGGTCAACGCTCAAAAGTTGAGAACCCAACGTTCAAGCGTCCACAGAACGCTCAAACGTGGGTTTACCAATGCTCAAACGTTCTAGTCAATAGACAACGTCGGACTTTGACTTGCACGTGTCAAATGGGGGCTTACGTGGCAGTGCATGGTTGGTTGCATGGTGTGGTGACGTACCAATCCTCCAACGCTCAAGCGTGGAGGAGCCAACGCTCTAGCATTGGAACGCTTGAGCACTTCCCTCCCAACGCTCAAATATTGGCACATCTTTTTGCAAAAATAAAAAGGATTAAGTGATTAAGTGATAAAATAGAAGACAAAAACGTGAGAGAATTATAGAGAACGGAAGATAGAGGATTTAGAGAGAGAAATAGTGAGAAACCTAGAGAGAGAAAGAGTCTCAACTTGATTATCGACTCGATCGATTGTCCCGTTGCGATTCCGAATACGTGGTTGCGATCGTGACGATGACGCCTTCTCTTTCATATCCTTCTTTTCTTATCTAGTGGAGGTAATTCTTACTCTTTTTATGTTGAAATGCCGTCTATTACGGTATTTGACTTATCTTTCATTCAAGTTATCAGATTTCAATTCCGAATTTGTATTAGGACTCCTTGTAACGTATGCTTCGTAATGTGGTGTTTAGGTGAAATATCGGAGGCTAGGAGGTCTTAGTTCCTCGCGTGGCAAAATTGAGAGGAGTAAAGGAGGAGTGGTTTCGTGACCTTCAAGTTGCCGTATGACTTTCCAGGTGGGGGAAAGAAGCCATCTAACGTCGGAAACGACTAAGTGGCATTTATTTCGATAACAACGTAGGGCAACCTAAACCCTACTAGAGAGCGAGTAACGGACAATATCAATATCACATTGGGGACTTTGTAGTGGTACCAATGATGATATTGGAATTGTAGGTTTATCGCCGTCAAGTATAAAATATATTATTTTATAATTGATATTGATTGTATTAATTGTATTAATTGTGCTGACTGGATTATGAATGGAGTTACATTATAGTTATTTTATTATTTTATTATTATTATTATTATTATATTATAGGTGGAGATGATTGTAATTATGACATGTTGGTATGACTGTGATTATTATGCTTAGGGATTTTCTCGGTGATGAGACATGATGAGTTATGGTGATGTTTGTGGAGGTTCATAATACATATGTTCAGTAGTGCCGAACCGAGATGGTTATTATGACATTGAAATGAGACTGATGAGTTATGATTATCATTGGGGTTGACTATGAGATAGTGATGAGAGGTTCATGCACTAGGGTATGACTTCCCGTGGTTCAGACTATTGGCAGGTGATAAGCCTCTGTCTCATCTAGTTTTATGGCTAGTATGACCAGGGTTTTGTGCAAATTATATCCTATTTTCACCCAAATTAGATTAGATTGTCCTCAAGCAAGGTTTTGAGTCTCTAAAGTAGTTTTAGGTTAATTTAGCCAGTTTTGAGTCAAATAAAGCACTTATGGCTATTTTGTTGTTTTCAGGTTAAGTAGAAGTTGGGGGAATAAAGAAACAGGGGATTCGTCGGGCGAGAGTTTCCTCGCCTCGCGAACCTGAAAGCTAGCAGAACAGTAAAAATGTCATCCTCTCTGGTTCACCCGGCGAACAGTACCTCGCCTCGCGACCCTGAAGGATGGCTGTTCTAGAAATATGCAAGCTCTCGGGGTTGCCTCGCGAATAACTTCTTCGCTTCGCGATAATGGAAGTCAGAAAGCATCACGGTTGGCCCCTGATGTTCATAACGGGCGTAATAAGAAGACTCTTCAATTCTTCGCCCCGCGAAACGTTCTTCGCCTCGCGAGAATGTCAAAGGTTGCTGACTCTTCACAATATTCGCCTCGTGAATTAGGGCTCGCCTCGCGAATGGGCTGAATTTCTGAATAATTATAAAAGGCTGTTCTGGACAGATTGAAAAGACTTTTGCTTCTCCATTGTTTTACCTTTTTCTGTGTGTTTTCGTTTTTCCATGGAGAACTAAGTTTCTAGGATTAATCTATTGTAATCGATTTCCACTACACTTGAGGTTCTTGTATTTCCTGTTTTGTATGCTTTTCCCTTTTCAATGCCATGCTATATATTTCTGTTTGCTTAATTCAGGAGTATATTGTGTTGTGTTGATTTATTTTCGGTGATATCATGTTCCTATAATTAACCGCGTTTGCTTAATTCGTGTGTGTACGTTTCGTGTTCGCTTAGTTCACGAAGGGCTTAACCCCGTTTGCTTAATTCAGGAATAGGGACATATATCTGTAGTAGTGGTTTCGCTTGTAAATTGTTGCTACAACCGGGAGGGCGGGAGGGGATTAGAATCTGCTTAGGACTTGGAAATTGCATGAACCTATGATAGTTGGGAAATCGAGAACAATGGATTAATCATCTTTAGCTATTTGATAATCTTTTCAACTGCTATGTTTTCATTGCTTTGTTTTGCTTTGTTTCTTATTTGCATTCCAATCCAACCCCCCCCCAAAACTGATTTTTGTGATAAATAACACTTCAAGAGTCCTTGTGAGACGACATCCGAGTTGTCGCCCTAAACTACAGTTTTAAAAACCGCTCGTTCTTTTTGGCGCGTGCGCGACAGCGCGACCAAAAATTGGCGCCGTTGCCGGGGACTCTTGTTTGTTTTTTTCACATTTTAAATTTTTTTTCTTTTCTTTTCTTTCTTTTATTTTCTGCTTTTGTTTTGAATTGGTCTGGCTACTAGGTCTAATTGTGTGATTTTGATCCTGAAATTGAAAGAACACTACACACACGCCGTAGAGAAATTCGGGCTAGCACTAGTGGTCATTCTAATTTTAAAACTGTTTTTGAAAACATGGGTGACCAAAGGACATTAAGACAGCTTGCTGCCCCTGATGTTAACTATAATGGATTGTGTATTGAATATTCTGGTGCTGTTACCCCCTTTGAATTAAAATCTGGTCTAATCCATTTGTTGCCAAGGTTTAATGGTCTTGCAGGTGAGGATCCACATAAGCATCTCAAGGAGTTCCAGGTTGTCTGCTCCACAACCTTGAGACCAGAGGGAGTAACTGAAGATCACATTAAGCTGAGAGCCTTCCCGTTTTCACTACAGGGCGCTGCAAAGGATTGGCTGTTATATCTTCCGCCAAATTCCATTACCACCTGGAACGATTTGAAGAGGCTCTTCTTAGAGAAATACTTTCCTGCTTCCAGAGCTGCGTCAATTAGGAAGGAAATATGTGGCATCAGGCAAGGAAATGAGTCGTTGGCTGAATATTGGGAAAGATTCAAGCATTTGGTATCCAGTTGCCCCCAGCATCAGATTTCTGAACAGCTTCTTATCCAGTACTTTTATGAATGGTTACTGCCTATGGATAGGAATATTTTGGATGCTGCTAGTGGGGGAGCACTTGTTGATAAGGCCCCAGCTGCTGCCAAGCAACTCATTGAAAATATGTCACTGAATTCCCAGCAATTTACTACTAGGAGAAATTCAGTTGAGATAAGAGGTGTGCATGAGGTCCATAGCTCTTCTTCTAACCAGGCCCTTGAGGATAGAATGGATAGGCTCACTTCTTTGGTGGAGAAAATGGCAATGGATAGGGTTCAGCGCAAGGTTGTGTGGCATGTGCAGTTCTCCTAAGCACCCATATGAGGCATGCCCTATTCTGAAGGAAGAGTCAAGTACTGATTTGCCTCAAGCTTATGCAGTCCATCCCTATAATCAAGGCAATAGCCAGAACCAGTACAGCACTCCAGACCTCTTCACAAATAGGTACCATCCTAACTGGAGGAATCATCCTAATCTGCGGTATGGGAACTCATCCCAACAACAACCGGTGGCAGCCCCACAGAATCCTCCTCAAGTGACCACTTCTGCACCTTCTGGACCTTCATTAGAAGACTTGGTCAAGCAAATGGCTGCAACCAATCTACAGTTTCAGCAGCAAGTAGGACAGTTCCAGGCCTCACAGGCACGCCAACTGCGTGACAGATGCTAGCATTCAGGCTTTGCATACACAGGTTGGCCAGCTTGCCACATCCATAAATAACATACAACAAACTCAAGGGACAACCCAGCTGCCGGTACAAACAGTGATAAATCCCAATGCCTCCAATCCTAATGTGAGTACCATTTCTATGAGATCTGGAAGAGTTGTTGAGGCATCCTCTGAGAAAAATGAAGAAACTGTTGAGGTAACTCATGAGCCTTCAGTTGATGTTGAAGCTGAGAAAGTGTACATTCCACCGATCCCCTTCCCACACAGAGTACAGAAGAATAAGAAGATTGGTGGTGAAGATAAGGAGAGGGAAATTCTTGATGTGTTTAGAAAGGTGGCTGTAAATATTCCTCTTTTGGATGTGATCAAGCAGGTGCCTAAGTATGCAAAATTTCTCAAGGATCTATGCACCAACAAGAGGAAGTTGAAGAATAATGAGAGAATTGATTTGGGAAGAAATGTTTCAGCTCTTATCCAGTCTAAGCCTGCACCAGAAAGAGTTGCTGCTTTAAACCCTACTCAGGCACTACCACAAAAGTGCAAGGATCCGGGCACATTTACTATTCCATGCACTATTGGGGATAGAAGATTTGAAAATTGCATGCTGGATTTGGGAGCCTCTATAAATGTCATGCCTACATCTATTTTTCATAACCTTGATCTTGGGCCATTGCAGTATACAGGTCTCACCATCCAGTTGGCCAACAGGACCAGTGCCCGCCCCATGGGAATGGTAGAAGATATGCTGGTGCAAGTTGATGAGCTAATTTTCTCTGCTGACTTCTACATCCTAGACATGGCAGGAGAGACACATTCCAGTAGATCACCAATAATCTTGGGCAGACCATTCATGAAGACAACCAAGACTAAGATTGATGTTAATGATGGGACTATGTCTATGGAGTTTGGTGATATTGTGGCAAAGTTCAACATCTTTAATGCTATGAAACACCCACTGGAGGAGCACTCGGTTTTCCAATTAGAGTTGCTTTCTGAGATCATTGATGATACCCATGAGGATCTAGTTTCTGATTTTCCTTTTATTTCTGGGTTTGATGATTTATATTCATGTACTAACTGTATTGACACTAACCCATGTGCTGTTTGTGCTGAGTATCTTGATTCAACTTTGTAGGGTGATAGTGATAGTGAGAGTGAAGCTGTCTGTTCTGCAGGAGTCCTTGACATCATGGCTACTCCTAATGTACCATCCATTGAGCAGCCACCCTCCCTAGAGCTCAAGCCACTTCCTGGGAACCTGAAGTATGCCTACCTGGAGACGAATGAAAAACTTCCAGTCATCATTTCCTCCAGCCTTGACTCTGACCAGGAAGCTAAGCTTTTAGAGGTTCTGAAGAAGCACAAGAAGTCTATTGGGTGGACCTTAGCTGACATTCCAGGAATTAGCCCCTCCAGATGTATGCACAGAATTCTATTGGAGGATGGAGCTAAACCAGAAGGGGCAGCCCAAAGGCGGCTAAACCCATTGATTCTGGATGTGGTGAAGAAAGAGGTGACTAAACTTGCAGGGCGGGTATTATATACCCCATCTATGATAGTACTTGGGTAAGTCTCGGTGCAAGTTGTACCCAAGAAGTCCGGTCTCACAGAGAGTTAGAAATGATAATAATGAGCTTGTACCCACTAGAGTCCGAGAATAGTCATGCAGTCCGTATAGATTATAGGAAGTTGAACCAGGCCACCAGAAAGGATCACTTTCCTTTGCCGTTCATAGATCAGATGCTGGATCGGCTGGCTGGTAAATCTCATTAATGTTTTCTTGATGGCTTTTCCGGGTACTTCCAGATCCATATTGCCCCTGAGGATCAGGAAAAGACCACTTTTACGTGCCCCTTCAGTACGTTTGCCTATAGGGGATGCCATTTGGCCTTTGTAATGCTCCTGGCACCTTCCAAAGATGCATGCTTAGCATTTTTACTGAATTCATTGAAAATTGCATGGAGGTGTTCATGGATGACTTCACTGTATATGGCTCCTCATTTGATGCATGTCTTCATAGTCTGAGTTTAGTTCTACAAAGATGCATTGAGACTGATATGATTTTGAACTATGAAAAATGTCACTTTATGGTAGAACAGGGGATTGTTTTGGGTCATGTTATTTCTAAAGAGGGTATTTCAGTAGATCCGGCAAAAATTGATGTGATTTCTTCATCGCCTTATCCATCTTGCGTACGCGAGATCCGTTCTTTTCTTGGCCATGCAGGTTTCTACAGGCGCTTTATTAAGGACTTCAGCAAGATAGCTCTGCCCTTGTCAAACCTGCTGAAGAATGATGCCATGTTCCATTTTGATGAAAATTTCAAGAAGGCATTTGACTACCTGAAAAGAGCATTGACCTCTACCCCCATCATCCATCCCCCAGACTGGACACTCCCTTTTGAACTCATGTGTGATGCTTCCAATTTTGCTGTGGGAGCGGTTCTGGCACAAAGGGTGGGCAAGGCTGCCCATGTAATTCATTATGCTTCTAGGACATTATATGCTGCACAATCCAATTACACCACCACTGAGAAAGAACTGCTAGTTGTTGTGTTTGCACTTGATAAATTTAGGTCTTATTTGCTAGGTTCAAAAGTTATTGTTTTCACTGACCATGCAGCTCTGAAGTACCTGTTGAAGAAACCAGAAGCTAAGCCAAGACTAATCCGGTGGATGCTTTTGCTCCAAGAATTCAATGTGGAGATAAAAGACAAGAGTGGAGCTGAAAATTTGGTAGCCGATCACTTGAGCCGAATAGCAAGGGATGAGGATCCTTCTCCCATCCAAGATGATTTCCCTGATGAGCGACTTCTACATCTGTATGGGGTAACACCCTGGTTTGCTGACATAGTTAACTTTATTGTTGCTGGTGTTATTCCTGCAGGTACAAGTAGATCCAAGTTCCACAAGCTCAAGAGCGATGCAAAGTACTATGTGTGGGATGATCCGTACCTTTGGAAGTTTTGCGCTGATCAGGTGATTCGGAGGTGTGTCCCCGATCATGAGACAAAGGCCATCTTACACTTTTCACATGCCTCTCAAGTTGTGAGGTTTTTGATGTGTGGGGGATCGACTTTATGGGTCCTTTCCCTGCTTCTTTTGGGTTTCTGTATATTCTTTTGGTTGTTGACTATGTTTCAAAGTGGGTGGAAGCAATCCCCACTAGGACTAACGATGCTAAAGTTGTTTCCAAATTTGTTAGGTCCAACATTTTTTGCAAGTTTGGCATACCTAAGGTTATCATCAGTGACCAGGGCACTCATTTATGCAACCGCACAATGGAAGCATTACTCAGGAAATATGGAGTTGTGCATAGAGTTTCCACTACTTATCATCCCCAGACCAATGGCCAGGCCGAGTTATCAAACTGGGAGATCAAGCAGATTCTAGAGAAGATGGTACAGCCGAATAGAAAGGAATGGAGCCGCCGTCTGGAAGACGCACTGTGGGCTTAGAGGACCGCTTTCAAGACGCTAATAGGAATGTCCCCCTTTCGGCTTGTATTTGGTAAGGCATGTCACCTTCCGGTGGAAGTTGAGCACCGTGCATATTGGGCAGTCAAGTGCTGTAACTTGGAAATGAAGAAAGCTGGTGTTGAAAGAAAACTACACTTGCAGCAACTTGAGGAGCTTAGGCTAGAAGCCTATGAAAGCTCCAGGATTTATAAAGAGAAAACAAAACTTTTTCATGATAGGATGATTGCTAGGAAAGAATTTTTTGTGGGCCAGAAAGTCTTACTGTTTAATTCCCGCCTGAAATTGATGGCTGGGAAACTTAGGTCAAAATGGGATGCCCCCTTTGTTGTTACTAATGTTTTTCCTTATGGTGCAGTAGAGATTAAAAGTGCAGGTACCAACAAGTCCTTCAAGGTTAACGGGCAGAGGTTGAAGCCATTCCATGGTGTGGATGCTGGTATTCCTGTGGATGCTAATGTTGAGGAGCTCTCCTTGTAAGCTCCCACCTACACTGACACTTGATCAGTGAGTACCCTTTCCTTTCCCTCACTCTGATTTTATAGTTATGTTGTTTCATTGGGGACAATGCATGTTTTAAGTGTGGGGGAGGGAACTAGTTGTAGTTTTGTTTTGTCTTGTCTTGTTTCTTTTCTTTTAGCTCTTGAATAAATGGTGTTAAGTCTTATGTTGGCAAATTTGATGGATTTTGATTGATTTTGTACAGATTGATTGCATGATTGATGTGATGATTCCTCCTAGGCTGAAAAAATTTGTTGTTTTTGAAAAGTGATCCCCATGAAAAAAATTGAAAAATGAACTTTGAGATATTTTGTTATGATGGCATGATTAATGATAAGTTTGGGGTGATAGGAAGCTCACACTAGGGATAGAATGTCTGTCAAACAATTTGCATGAATGTCCAGGTGAGGGTTTGGGCCTCCAACATGTTTTCTAACTGTGTGAACTCACTTTCAAGTTGCACTTTCCTGAATTTTCTTGAATCTCTTTATGGTTTGCATGATTATGTGTTTGCTTCAGATGATTTAGGCGTTTTCCTTGTAAATAACTACTTAGCCTAAAAATAACCAATTCCTAATGCATGTTCCTTAGTTAGCCCCATTGAGCCTAATTAGCCTATTGTTTCTTGATAACCCTATGTTATGAGCTCAAAATCTGGAAAACCATGTTAACCCGATCTTAGGATTAGGAGAGCATGGAATCTTAGAAAGAGAAAGGGTGCAAGAAACTAAGTTTGGGGTGGCTGCAAGGTGTAATGTGTTGTTTGGGATTGAGAGAAAAAATATATAATAAAAAGGTTGGAGCCAAGGGGCAAAAAGAAAAAAAAATAGAAAAAAGAAGAAGAAGAAAAAAACAAAAGAGAAAAACAATAAAAATAAAGAGTGTAACAATGATAAAAATAAAAGTATCAGAAGAAATGGCTATAGTCACCAAAGGCAACTGAAAAGATGAATGAGAAAAGGAACTTGAGTGGAATTTCAATGTTTTGAAGTGTTTCATGCTCTCTTAGTTCCTAGGGTCTTCAGCCTAGTACCCTTGTATATCCTACCCTTAGCCAGGCCCCATTAAAACCCATAAAAGACCTTTTGATGTTGCATGCATGTTTTCTGTGGGAATCATTTTGAGATGAAAATCAAATTTATGGGAAGTGCTCTTGAAAGTGAAATTGAGTGAAATGTTGTTAGCCTGACACAAACTGAGTGAATGAGTGAACACTAATTGCCCTTGTGAGGAAGGCAGTTGTTTGAATTTGGTGATCTCCCTCTTGTGTGTAACTTGGATCCCTTGCTTAGATTAATGATTGTTTGAATGATGAAATTCTCAATTGTTTAGAATGAATGATTGTGGGGATTGCTTTATGGAAGGGGGGGGGGGGGGGGGGGGACATTTAATAAAACTGTTTTGATGTATTGCTTGAATTTGTGCAAGGTTGATTGAATCTTTTAAGCTTCCCAGGTCTTGAGTCTTTTTGATTTTTGAGTTTTAGTTTGCTTGGGGACAAGCAAAGTTTAAGTTTGGGGTATTTTGATAGACCTCAGGCTCATCTAGTTTTATGGCTAGTATGACCAGGGTTTTGTGCAAATTATATCCTATTTTCACCCAAATTAGATTAGATTGTCCTCAAGCAAGGTTTGAGTCTCTAAAGTAGTTTTAGGTTAATTTAGCCAGTTTTGAGTCAAATAAAGCACTTATGGCTATTTTGTTGTTTTCAGGTTAAGTAGAAGTTGAGGGAATAAAGAAACAGGGGATTCGCCGGGCGAGAATTTCCTCGCCTCGCGAACCTGAAAGCCAGCAGAACAGTAAAAATGTCATCCTCTCTGGTTCGCCCCGCGAACAGCACCTCGCCTCGCGACCCTGAAGGATGACTGTTCCAGAAATATGCAAGCTCTCGGGGTCGCCTCGTGAATAACTTCTTCGCCTCGCGATAATGGAAGTCAGAAAGCATCACGGTTGGCCCCTGATGTTCATAACGGGAGTAATAAGAAGACTCTTCAATTCTTCGCCCCGCGAGCCGTTCTTCGCCTCGCGAGAATGCCAAAGGTTGCTGACTCTTCACAATATTCGCCTCGCGAATTAGGGTTCGCCTCGTGAGTGGGCTGAATTTCTGAATAATTATAAAAGGTTGTTCTGGACAGATTGAAAACACTTTTGCTTCTCCATTGTTTTTACCTTTTTCTGTGTGTTTTCGTTTTTCCATGGAGAACTAAGTTTCTAGGATTAATCTATTGTAATTGATTTCCACTACACTTGAGGTTCTTGTATTTCCTGTTTTGTATGCTTTTCCATTTTCAATGCCATGCTATATATTTCTGTTTGCTTAATTCAGGAGTATATTGTGTTGTGTTGATTTATTTTCGGTGATATCATGTTCCTATAATTAATCTTGTTTTCTTAATTCGCGTGTGTACGTTTCGTGTTCGCTTAGTTCACGAAGGGCTTAACCCCGTTTGCTTAATTCAGGAATAGGGACATATATCTGTAGTAGTGGTTTCGCTTGTAAATTGTTGCTACAACCGGGAGGGGATTAGAATCTGCTTAGGGCTTGGAAATTGCATGAACCTATGATAGTTGGGAAATCGAGAACAATGGATTAATCGTCTTTAGCTATTTGATAATCTTTTCAACTACTCTGTTTTCATTGCTTTGTTTTGCTTTGTTTCTTATTTTCATTCCAATCCAACCCCCCCAAAACTGATTTTTGTGATAAATAACACTTCAAGAGTCCTTGTGAGACGACATCCGAGTTGTCGCCCTAAACTACAGTTTTAAAAACCGCTCGTTCTTTTTGGCGCGTGCGCGATAGCGTGACCAAGGACCATCCCAGACATTATTATTATTGTTGCAGCTATAGTTCATGCATTGCATGAGCACCCTCGCCGTGGTACCAGGATGTGCACCGACATGTATTGTGCAACTATAGTGCCATTGCTTTGCATGGGCTTCCTTCCTCCGTGGACGAGGATGTGCGCCGGGGGCTCTGGAGACATGTCGTCATGGATATCCGGATATGTGACCATACATGATCATACACATTGCATTGCATTGCATTGCATCGTGAGGGAGGGTAGAGGAAAATAATAGATGTTTCGAGGATGGTTGTGGCTATATATATGTATATATATATATATACATATATATATATATATATATATATATATATATATATATATATATATATATATATATATATGTATATACAAAGATATATGGAGATGTATGTTTAGTGTGCTGTTATGGATTTAAATGTTGCTAAACCCTTTCCACGTTTGACATTAAATAATTTCTTATCCCCTTTCTGCTTTCTTGTATGTTGCCTCTTTACTGTTGTACCTTAGACCCAGATCAAGCGGATGGCACAATTGGATCATCCTAGGATGACACAGCCGGTGGGGCTCCCCCTCACGGGGACTTTTGAGTTTAAGTTTGTGGATCCCAACGGGTGGCTAGTGGACCCAGTCACTCGGTTTGAGGTATATACGTGTCCTGTCTCGGTGACCACTGGATTAGGTTAAGGAGCTCCGCTTGGTTTAATTGGTACTTTCCGAGCTGGTCAGAAATTTCCCTTTCCTATCGGATTTCCAGATGCCTGCCAATGCAGATGGTACCAATTCCCTTCTTAGTACCCTTTGAGGTACCTGCACCAGAGCCAGCACCCGTACCAAAGCCTGTCATGGCACCCGTACCAATTCCCTTATTAGTACCCTTTGAGGTACCTGCACCAGAGCCAGCACCCGTACCAAAGCCTGTCATGGCACCAGTTCCTGAGGAGGACCCGGTGGTACCAGTCATTGACTCGATGCCTGTCCCGGAGGTACCCGTACTTGCAGAGGTTAGAGTGACAGGGTCAGAGTCCTCTAGAGTGTCATCCAGGTTATCATCTAGGGACAGCAGATCTTACTGACGATTGTTCCAGAGGTCTTCTGATATGAGATCTTCTAGCGGGAGTAGAGGAGTAGTGGGACCGTCGAGACTCAGGGGTGATGGCGAGGGTAGTAGTCAGTGATGGTACAGGCCAGTGCCATCTACCTAGGTATGTATGTGTGAGGTTTTGATGTACTTTTGAGATGGCATAGTTCTTACTGATGGGGTTTCCTTTTACATTTCTTATATGATGTACAGGTTTATGTATGGATGTATGTACACACACACACACACACACACACACACACACACACACACACACACACACACACATTGATGGTTGTTATATTTAAGTTTTTTATTTCTGTTGTTTTTAATATAATCGCTTAACGCTAATTTTAAGATAGGGTTTTAATACTTTAGGTTTTAATACTTTGTCTCAGAAAACATTAAGTTTAGTGTTGTATTGAAACTGATCACCAACTTAAATTCCCAGGATATGTCCCACACACTTGTGAGTGTTTTCCCATTGATGCTTATTTTTCATCAACATTGGTGCTTCTCCCAAAGATTTTGTATTTGCTTTAAAATGGCCAAGTTGGTCAGCTTTATACTGACAAAAGAGAGGTAGCATGAGAAGAAGAATCCAAAGACTACATGAAGGAAGAACAAAATGAAACGGACATGATAGTTACTCCGTACCTGAACTCAGAAAGAAAACATGACTTCCTAAACACAAAACTACAACGAAAGACTTTTCTTTTCCTTCATGGAGCCTTTGGATCCTTCTTCTCATGCAACCTCTTTTTTGTCTGTATAAAGCTGACCAACTTGACCCTTTTAAAGCAAAAACAAAAGCCTTGAGAGAATCAACAATGTTGATAAGAAGGAAGCATCAATGAGAGAACACTCACAAGTGTGTGGGACATATCCTGGGAGTTGAAGTTAGTGATCGGTTTCAACAAAGGACTGAACTTAATTTTATATATTGGTCTACATCATCAGTTTTCAAGTAGGATTGATTACTTGGGGAAGGGTAGAGACTCATTGGCCACCAAAATTGTTGTAACTAATCGGTACGACAATGTTAAAAAATCAAGTGGTTCCTTGGATGTTTGTAAAAACTCAGATGGGATTGACAATAGTCCTAACACCTGCTATGTTTAGGATGGGTTTGTATTTAGTGGAGAAGATTACTCATGAAATTTGGAAAACATGTGTTGAAGTATACAATGAATAGAATTTTAGAGCAACCCAGAACTTGTATCTCACCTAAGGATGTGTTTACTCAAAGAAATAGACAAAAATCTAAATCTTCTATTGCCCAAAAGGATGTTGTCTGTGTGAATGATATAAACCTTGTCCAGTCAACATCAAAGTCACTACAACACTTTGTACATTGATCAAAGTTCTAACATTTTGTTGGTGTTGATGATGACTTACCATGATCATAATAAATCACTAAACTTCGAAGAAGGAAGACACACCGCTTAGAAGAATTAGAGTCGTTGTCGACACCTGGTGATATGAAGGAGCATGTGTTAAGTATATGTAAGCAGTTGTTATCAACTCAGATATTTTGGAGTTAAAAAAACCCAACCCCTAACCTACCCGAAACGAGCCTGTGGGGGTTTGAGTTGGCTCAACGACTAAAAGTCACATTGACGGCTCCAACATATTAAAGTATTTCAAATGAAAATTTTTCAAAGAAGCCTCAGACCTAAATTTGCTATGTGTACGGTGTAGATCTTTGAGAAATCGGAAGAGTTACAAGAAGTCCAAAGTCAATTAATTGAAGTTGATTCTACCAAAATAATATATGTCAAATGTAAAATTTCAAAGAAAGAACGAAAAACATAATGTGTTTGGAACTCAAACGTCTAAAAGATCTACACTATAACGTCTAGAATCAACTTCAATTAATTAACTTTGGACTTCCAGTAACTCTTCTAATTTCTCAAAGATCTACACTATACACATAGCAAATTTAGGTCTAAGACTTCTTTGAAAAATTTCCAATTGAAATTCTTTAATATGTTAGAGACGTCAATGTGATTTTTAGTCGTTGAGCCAACTCAAACCCCCAGAGGCTCGTTTCGGGTAGGGTCGGGGTTGGGTTTTTTTAACTCCAAAAAATGTGAGTTGATATCAACTGCTCACTTATACTGAATACATGCTCCTTCAGATCACCAGGTGTCGACAATGGCTCTATTTCTTCTAAGTGGCGTGTCTTCCTTCTTCGAAGTTTAGTGAATTCTTATGATCATAGTGAGTGAGTCATCATCAACACCAATAAAATGAAACAAACATGACAGTTACATCGTACATGAACTCAGCAGAAAAACTTGACTTTGAAACCACAAAACTACAACGAAATACTTTTCTTTTCCTTCATGCAGCCTTTGCATTCTTATTCTCATGCAATCTCTCATCATCAATATTGTTGCTTCTCTCAAAGCTTTTGTTTTTTGCTTTAAAATGGTCAAGTTGGTCAGCTTTATACTGACAAAAGAGAGGTTTAATGAGAATAACCATCCAAATGCTGCATGAAGGAAAAGAAAAGTCTTTTGTTGTAGTTATGTGGTCTGGAAGTCATGTTTTTTTGCTGAGTTCATGTACGGTGTAACTGTCATGTCCGTTTCAATTGGTTGGAGCTGATGATGACTCACTCACCAAGATCATTCGAAATCACTAAACTTCGAAGAAGAAAGACACGACGCATAGAAGAAGGAGAGCCGTTGTCGACACCTGGTGATCTGAATGAGCATTTGTTCAGTATAAGTGTGCAGTTGATAGCAATTCACATTTTTTGGAGTTAAAAAAACCAAACCCCCAACCCACCTGAAACGAGCCTGTGGGGGTTTGAGTTGGTTCAATGACTAAAAATCACATTGACGGCTCTAACAGATTAAAGAATTTCAATTGAAAATTTTCAAAGAAGCCTTAGACCTAAATTTGCTATTTGTATTGTGTAGATCGTTGAGAAATTGGAAGAGTTACTAGAAGTCCAAAGTCAATTAATTGAAGTTGATTCTACCCAAATAATATTTGAATGTGTTTTATATGTTTGAGGTCCTAACACATTATGTTTTTCGTTCTTTCTTTGAAATTATACATTTGACAAATATTATTTTGGAAGAATCAACCTCAATTAATTGACTTTGGACTTCTAGTAACTCTTCCAATTTATCAAAGATCTACACCATACACATAGCAAATTCTTTAATATGTTAGAGTTGTCAATGTGATTTTTAGTCGTTGGGCCATCTGAAACACCCACTGGCTCTTTTCAAGTAGGGTTGAGGGTTGGGGTTTTTTAACTCCAAAAAATCAGAGTTGATATCAACTGCTCACTTATAATGAAAACATGGTCCTTCATATCACCGAGTGTCGACAACAACTCCAATACTTCTAAGCGGCATGTCTTCCTTCTTCGAAGTTTAGTAATTTCTTATGATCATGGTGAGTGAGTCATCATCAAAGCCAACAAATTGCAACAGACATGAAAGGTACACTGTACAGGAACTCAACAGAAAAAACATGACTTCTAAACCAAAACACTTCAACATCAAAGTCACCACAACACTCTGTACATCGATCAAAGTTTTTCCTTCACCTATTTTCGAATGTTGAGACACGAAAGTTTGAGGAAACCTTCACAAAGTAAGATGTGACACCCTCTACCCCGCATGTATTCCTAACACGTAAGAGCGTTAAAAAAATAAAAGAAAAAGAACACATGCATATCATTTATTACAAAAGAAAAACAATGGGTAAATGATACCACATTGTAACAAGGTTTCAATGCAGAAACAAAACATGTTTAAAGGGTAACATAACATAAACAAAACATATAATCCAACCCCGATTTCACATTATAGAGCTGGTATAAGCGATCCGATAAAACAACTCAGATAACAACTAAACTTAACATAAACTAAACTTCAAGAAGATGCTCCTCAGAGCCACTCCTCAGCACGCTGCTCATCGTCCTTTGCATAACACAAAAAGGGGTACATGCAAGGCAACAACAAAAGACGGGGAGTAAGAAACATGTCTAAAACATAAAGGCATGGAAGTAGTTAGCAAGATGAACATGCATCATAAAAACATAGCATATCAACACAACCATCTCATCACATGAATATCATATATATATATATATATATATATATATATATATATATATATCATTCCAAACAAAGTATGTTATGCGATGCAATGCTATTCCACTACTCCAATGCATGAATGAGCAACACAACGCACAACAAACAATAGCCACCTCTGCTTGGGCCACTCGGCTACCCAAGTTCATCATCATCATCAACATTATCTTTCATCTTTACTCTTTAATCTTTTATCACAAACTCTTTTCACTTACACACTGGCCAAAAACCACCATAGCTCAACACCTTGACCATTAAGCATCAAGGTCCCCTTGGAGCGAACACTCGGCTACCAAGGTCCAATATCTTTTAACAACAGCTTGACATTATGCATCAAGGCCCCCTTGGTCACTCGGCTACCAAGGTACAAAACAACAACACTCTGGACAATAAGCACCAGAGCTCAACACCTCGACTGCTAGGCTATTGAGGCCCCCTTGGAGCGAACGCTAGGCTATCAAGGTACAGAACATCATCTTTCCACTTTAATTATTAACACTCCGACTGATCAGGTACAGAGGTCAACACCTTGACCATTAAGCACCAAGGCCCCCTTGGCCACTCCGCTACCAAGGTATATTATTATCTTTAAGTTATCTAGCTTGTCTTTACTTGGTTTGGTGTCTTCTTCCTTATTAGAAGCGTTTGGGGTGAAACACCCCTTGTTGCTGTTTCTATGTTCTGATCCTTACAGGGAAGCACGAGCATGCTTCCCCCTCAGCACGATCATGCTTCCCTCTCAGCGCTAGCGTGCTGACTGTTAAGTCAAACACGATCGTGTTAACTGTTGAGCATGGCCGTGCACAATGAAGCACGACCTTACTGTTTCTAGGAAGAAGGGTTGAACAACCCTTACTAAGTATCCTAGGGCATTCGAAGATCAAACCTATTGGTTTAAGCTACACCATCAATCATCAGTTTCATTACCTTTAATTGTTCCCATGTCTTTTACTTCCAGCTTCAATACTAACGTCCCTAAAACACTCACAAATCAATCCTAGGGTCTTTGACTAAGCCCTGTGAACATAACCTTGCCTCTCATACTATATTCGTGTCTTATGAACAAAGTGGGAAGACATCCCTTAAATACATTCATCTTTATTAACATCTCTTCTAAGGTCTTAACATCATTAATAAGCCCTATTAATTTTTGGAACCAAAGTGATTTGGATTAATAATCTGAGTTTTTATGTTAACAAAAATGATTAAATTTCTTGACAAAGTTTTAGTTGAGATCTAACAAGATTTTTCTAATCTTGTAGGAATGTTAAAAATATATATGTTATGCAAATATTAAATAAGTTTCCTTATATCTGCTTGGACTTAGAAAGTGAATCCGCGACCATTCATGACAAGTTGCTCAAAACCTTGGTAATTTTATTTATTTATTATATTTGAGTAGACGGGAAAAATAAAATATTCTAAGTAGACGGGAACTTTAGTTTCAATGAGTAGACGAGCTAATTTGCCACGTCAGCAGACGAGATTAAAAATAACTCACTGAAATATAGCAAGTCCAAAGACTTGATGATAAACAAGAGGATATGCCATGTCAGTAGACGTGCGAAAATAAAAATTCTAGTCCATAGACTTGATTTTAACCTGAGTGTGTAGACGTAGATCTTAAGTAGACGAGCTCCATTATATATAAGTATTCATGTGCTCCGTCTAGCTTAGTAAATGCTACCCCGATTACATATAAATATTTATTTCAAATGAATGTTGGTTCTTTCTATTTGTTTTATATGTTTTAGTGCTTTGTTTCTTTGTGAGAGAAACACAGTGCCATCAAGGAAATGCAAAAAGAAACATAGGACAATGGGAAATACAAAACGCTCTGTACCCTGTCACCTCTATCACTGGAATAGCTGGAATTTTCACAAAGGAGGAAAGACAGTTTTTCATGTTGCAATTGCTCAGAGCTGTGTCACTCCATTTCGTGAAAATCTGATAACCAAGAGTACATTTCACAATGGCCACGATCAAGCTATCATTCACAACGGATATTATGCATTTAATGCTATCTCTAAACGGGGATATTCAAAACAACCGTTGAGGATTTTCAAATGAAGAAGAAGGTCACTATAAATAGAAGACCTCAGTCATTGAAGAAGTATATTTAATTTTTTTCTTTTTGCAAGCTGATTTTTTGCCAATCTACAAGCTCTCATTCTTTTATTCTTTCAAAAAGCAAAAGTATGTATTCTTTAGTTTGAATATTGTTGTAATATTCAACTAATCTTAAACTTTTATATCCTCACACATAGTGAGTTAGAAGATCAAAAGTAAACTATCTCTTTGTTAGAGTTAGAGCCTGAAGAGGCTTGGTAAGAAATGAATACTTGTAGCTTGGAGAGGTGTTGAATACTTGTTGTAATCTATTTGGATAAATAGTGGAGTAAATCCTTCAAGTCGAAGGGACTGGACATAGCTCTTGGTTGGAAGAGAGTGAACCATGATAAAATTCTTGAGTGAATCTTCTAATACCTTAACTCTTTCAGTTTTATTTGTTTTGATGACTGTGGGGATTTGAACTTGATTTTGTTAATCTTTTAATAGATCATTTTTTGTGTGTGTGCTTTTGCCTTTTTTTTTTTGTGAGAAAATAAGTTTTGAAAAAGGTTGTTTTCTAAAATTATTAACAAACACAATTCAACCCCCCCCCCCCCCTTCTTAATTGTGTTTGCCTGTGTCAACTTTAGTTGGTATCAGAGCTCAGCCTTGAAAGGGTTGAGCATGAACAAGTGCTGAGGGAGTACGATCTAACAACCATGGACGCAGAAGGACAAGCTATCAACATACCTCCTCACTTTGATGGAACTGATTATGACTACTGGAAGAAGAGGATAATGGCTTTCTTGGATGCACAGAATATAGATATTTGGGAACTGATTGAAATCGGCTACACAGAGCCAAGAGGTGAAGCTGGTGCTGCTGTCCCTAGAGCCCAATGGACTCGAGAGTAGAAAAATCAACATCATCTCAATCTAAAAGCTAAGCACTATCTCATGTGTGCTATTGCAAGATCTGAACATGACAAGGTTCACAGCTGCAATACTGCCAAAGAAATCTGGGATACTCTTGCCCTAGCTCATGAGGGTTCATCTCAAGTAAACGAATCAAAGATAATCATGCTGGTTCACCAATATGAACTATTTAAAATGGCCGAACATAAAACAATAGATCAAGTGTTTAGAAGATTTCAAACTATCACCAACAGTCTCAGATCTTTTGGAAAAACTGATGAAAATATAGACCATATTAGAAAGATTCTGAGAAGTTTATCCAAGCAATGGAGACCCAAGGTTACTGCTATTCAGGAAACCAAAAACCTGAATACTGTTTTTCTAGAAGAGCTTCTTGGATCTCTCAAGGTTCATGAACTTGAACTGAATGAAGAAGACTACTCTTGAAAAGGAAAGTCTATTGCCCTAAAGTCAAAGAAAGCAAGTTCATCAAAAGTTCTCAAAGATGCTGAATCTTCAGATGGTGATGGAACTTCAGATAGTGATGAAGGATCAGATGAAGATGAACTATCTTTCATCTCTAGAAAGATTCAACACATGTGGAGAAAGAAAGGTGGCTTCAGGAAGAAGCAATTCAACAAGTAGTTTTCCAAGGAGAAATCAGATTCCAAGGAAAAAGGTCCACCCTTGTGCTTTGAATGAAAGAAACCTGGACACTTCAAAGCTGATTGCCCTGATCTGAAGGACACAAAGAAGTTCTTCAAAAAGAAAAAGGGTTTAATGGCTACTTCGGAGGATTTGGACTTATCCTCAACTGATAAACAAGATAAAGCAGAGGAAGAGGCAAATATCTGTCTCATGGCTGACACGATATCATAAAGTGAATACACTGATGCTAAGGTAATTGATTCTGACCCGTCCACTCTTCAAAATGCATTTGATGAATTGTTGCATGAGTCGTCCATGCTGTCTCATGAGTATAAGAGTCTCAAAAAGAAGTTTACAAGATTATCAAAAGAATATGATAAATTTTTCATGGAAAAACAAAACCTTAAAGATGAAAATGACAAACTAAAATCAAAGAATGTCAATCTAACTGACAAACTCGAGTGTGAGCCTGATGTTTCTTGTGAAGTTGCTAAACTGAAACAAGATGTGACATATTTGACAGACACTCTGTCAAAGTTTGTAGGTGGCTCAGATAAGCTCAGCCTCATTCTAAGGTATTTTAGGTCACCTCATGATAAATCTGACCTCGGTTGTGACAAGGAGAAGCATGAAGCATCTCACAAAAAGTCAAAACCACAAACACTGCATAGAGCTTCAAAAGCTCTAGATAAACATGCTAAAACTAAGTCAAGTCTGTCCAACAACTTTTACAATGTGTGTGGAAAAAGTGGGCAGGTTACATCTAGATGTATACATAATAAGCATGCTAAACATTCTCGTCCAGTGACCACTAACAATAAAGGACCCAAGTCAGTTTGGGTACCTAAATATAAGATAATACCTGTTGCAGATTTACTTAACGACAGGAAAGAAACAAACATCTTGGTACTTGGACAGTGGGTGCTCACGTCACATGATGGGAGAAAAGTGTATGTTCCAAGACCTTAGACACAAAGATGGCGGTTGGTTTACATTTGGAGGAAACCAGAAAGGGAAGATCATTGGTATATGTAAAATTGGTAAACATCCTTTTCCCTCCATTGATAATGTTCTTTTGGTAAATGGTTTAAAACATAATATGTTGAGCATAAGTCAATTATAAGACAGTGGATGTGTTGTTTCTTTTGATAAGAATGTGTAACGTCAAGAAAAATGATGGATCACTTTTGTTCACTGCTAAGAGGCAAAACAATCTGTATAAGATTGACTTGGAGGACCTCTCAAATCAAAGTGTGTCATGTCTAGTGTCCATTGAAGATGAGCGATGGTTTTGGCATAAAAGGCTAGGTCATGCAAGCTTGAAGTTAATTTCAAGGCTAAATAAGCAAAACCTCGTGATAGGGCTACCAAACCTTAAGTACAAATATGATGCTCTCTGTGATGCATGTCAAAAGGGAAAACAAGTCAAGCGTTCTTTTGAATCTAAGAATGTTATTAGTACTAATAGACCACTAGAGTTGCTACACCTTGATCTCTTTGGTCCAACAAGGACTGCTTCTATCAGTGGTAAGAAATATGGTCTAGTCATTGTAGACGACTACACTAGGTGGACTTGAGTTATGTTCCTAGCTCACAAGGATTAGTCTTTCAAGGTCTTTTCTATATTCTGCAAATGTGTACAGAATAAAAAAGGCATGTGTATCACTTCAATCAGAAGTGACCATGAGGAAAGTTTGAAAATGAGCTATTTCATAAGTTTTGTGAAGAAAGTGGTATTCTTCACAACTTCTCAATACCTAGAAGACCACAACAAAATGGTGTGGTAGAGAGAAAGAATATATCTCTTCAAGAGATGGCTAGAACTATGCTCAATGATAACTCTATCACTAGACACTTTTGGGCTGAAGCTGTTAACACTGCCTACTACATTCAGAACATAATATACATTAGACCAATCTTGAATAAGGCTCCTTATGAATTGTGGAAAGGACGAAAACCCAACATATCTTACTTTCACCCTTTTGCTTGTAAATGCTATATATTAAATACTAAAGATCAACTTGGTAAGTTTGATGCAAAAGTAGATAATGGAATTCTGTTAGGATATTCTGAAACTTCAAAAGGCTTAGAGTTTATAATTCTAGAACTCTAGTAGTAGAATGTATTCAAGTCAAGTTCGATGACAAGCAGCCTGATAAGAAATTATCAGAGCTACATGAAGTTTTTTCAGATCTTGATCTAAATATATCAGGAGATACAACAGAGGTAAAAGCTAATGATCAAGTGGATGACCCTCCTCAATAACCAGAAACCTTCACTTCTCAACATGATACTGTTCGGAGATCTTGGTACTTCAAAAATTATCATCCACAAGATCAAATCATTGGAAACCCCAATGACAGGCTAAGAACCAGATCAACTTTCAGAGAGCAGGAAGATTCTGTACTAGTCTGAGTTGGAACCAAAGACAGTAGAGGAGGCTCTACTGGACGATGGCTGGATTCTAGCTATGCAAGAAGAACTGAATCAGTTTGAAAGAAGTGATGTTTGGACTCTGGTACCCCTGCCTAAAGACAAATCAGTTATTGGAACAAAATCGGTTTACAGAAACAAGCTTGATGAAAATGGTAAGATGATAAGAAATAAAGCAAGACTTGTTGCACAAGGTTATTCTCAAGAAGAAGATATAGATTATACTGAAACTGTTGCACATGTTGCTGGATTAGAAGCGATTCGGATTTTACTTTCATTTACTGCACATCATAGCATTATGCTATTTCAAATGGATGTTAAGAGTGCTTTTCTAAATGGGTTTATTAATGAAGAAGTACATGTAATGCAACCTCCGGGTTTTGAGAGTGAAACCCTACATGAACATGTATATAAGCTTAAGAAGGCCTTATATGACCTTAAAGAAGCACCTCGAACTTGGTATGATAGGCTAAGTTTATTTCTAATGGAAAATGGATTTAATAGAGGAAAGGTTGATACAACCTTGTTTAGAAAGTCTATGAAATCTAATTTTATAATTGTGCAAATATATGTAGATGGTATTATATTTGGTGCTACCAACGAATATGTTCAAAGAGTTTTCTAAGTTAATGCAGAAAGAATTCGAAATGAGCATGATGGGAGAACTCAAATTCTTCCTTGGACTTCAAGTTAAACAAACTATGGACGAGGTGCACATCAATCAAACCAAGTATACAAAGGAACTCCTGAAGAAGTTCAAAATGGATGATTGCAAGCCAATGAACACCCCTATGCACCCCACGTCCATACTGAACAAAGATGATAAAGAGAAAAAGGTAGACCAAATGGTATATAGAGGTATGATAGGATCTCTTCTATATCTTACCGTGTCTAGACCTGATATTATGTTTAGTGTATGTTTGTGTTCTCGATTTCAATCTGATCCTAGATAATCTCACTTATCCGCAGTTAAGAGAATTTTTAGATATTTGAAATGTACTACTAATCTGGGTTTGTGTTTTAAGAAAAATAAAGATTACAGATTAGTTGGTTTCTGTGATGCTGACTATGCTGGAGACAGAATTGAAAGAAAGAGTACCATGGAGGATCTCACTTCATTGGAGCTACCCTTGTCTCATGGTCAAGCAAAATACAAAGTACTATTGCCTTATCAACTGCTGAAGCTAAGTATGTTTCAGTTGCTAGTTGCTGCTCACAACTTGTGGATCATACATCAATTGGAGGACTACAATGTGTTTGTAAGTAGTATTCCACTTATGTGTGATAATACTGCTGCAATTAATCTATCTAAGAATCCAATATTGCATTCGAGAGTAAAACATATAGAGATTAAACATCATTTTATAAGGGATTATGTGCAAAAAGTTGTTTTTGATATACAATTTGTAGATACTGACCATCAATGGGCAGATGTCTTTACTAAACCTCTTGCTAAGGATAGTTTTATTTTTATTAGAAAGCATCTAAATATGCTATGTGTGGATTGATTATGGCGTCCAGCCATGAGAATTTTGTTGTTGATATATGTGCGTCTAAAGAATTTCATGCTCATTGCATGATTAAAGTTCACGTCCATTGCATACCGCGTCCATCATATTTGTGTACCGCGTCCACTGCATGTCGCGTCTATGTTTGCTTGCATTTTGCTTGGACCCTATATGCACTTGTTTATTAATTGCATTTATTTTGTCTTAAAAACAAATTTATCTGCTATATTCTCTAATGCTAAGTCAGTACTTCCATCAATCCCATCATAACCATTTTATAGTTTCAAAATACCAATGCCGTTTTGTCCTTTATGAAATGTCTTGTCAAATATTTTCTTTTTGATTTTTTTCCAAACGAAAAACATTTGAAATCCAAAACATTTTTAAAGCAATTTCCTTCCCTCTCAGAAACCTTTCGCTGCCCTGTCATCTCTGAGAATACTCGTGCTCTCTGTTCTTTACCTCC
The DNA here is from genome assembly GCA_030762895.1 of Sophora flavescens. Lineage (NCBI taxonomy): Eukaryota > Viridiplantae > Streptophyta > Magnoliopsida > Fabales > Fabaceae > Sophora > Sophora flavescens. The sequence goes on from CM061063.1 coordinate 262,533,329, forward strand.
AAAACCCTAACTCTCAAACCTTTCACAATGACTTCTTCTTCAACTTTCAACGTGGACAAGCTGAATGTGGCTATTGAGAACCACTTCAACTTCGGAATCTTAGAGGAATACAACTTGGATATTAGCAAGAATATCAACACTGATGGGTGGGGAGGACTCTTCATGGTGAAAGTCTCCATTTTCTCTAATCTGATCAGGAATTTCTGGAGAAGACTTCAAGTTACCGATAAAGAAATCTTCGCCACTATTTTGGGGACGAGAATAGTGGTTTCTGAGAAAACCATTTTTGATGCCAACATTTGCTCTCAAGAAGGAGTGGTCTTTACTGAGTCATGGGAAACAGACCTTGGAGGTTCAGAAGTTATCACTGCCTTTCTAATGAGATAAGACACAGAAAGAACTCATTCATGGAAATTGGTAGAAATGAAGGATCATGTTCGCATCTTTCATCAGTTACTGAACAAGGTGGTTCTACAAGACTGGGTCAAAGGACAACTTGTCTGCTATGCCCAGAATTCTCTTTGGAAGATTCAAGGATGCTACTATTAATAGGATGAAGCTCATTGCACTTCCTTATTGCCATCTTCTATCAAAAATCTTCAAGTCACAGGGAATCTATGAATTCATTTTTGCTAGATCATCTGAAGAGCAGGCAAGAATCCTGATTGAGATGCCAAAGTCTGCTGCTGATTTTGGCAAAATGAATACTGCCAACATGAATCTGAGCACTTACATTGCTGCTGCCCTATCCAAGACTGAAGAATTGATGAAGGTCAAAGAGGAAATGGTTGAGCAGAACAATGCTGAAGTTCTGGGGCTCAAAAGGGGAGTTAAAAAGAAAACCACTGCAGTAAGAAAGCCTATGCCTAAGAGGCCTACTAGTGGGATTGAAATTAGAGAACCATCAGCTGTTGCTCCTAAACTTGCACCCTCACAAAAAAGGACAAGGAATTTGATCCTATCTCATAATGAGGATGAGGATGATGAGGACAGGGGGCCCATCAGTTCTGTTTTGAAGAAACAGAGGACTGTTGCCTCTGCTGGTATTGCTAGTGTCCAAATTCCTACACAACCTAGGAGGCAACCTCCTAGGAAAGCTAAATCTGTTATGACTTCTGAGGTAATTCTTCTTACTAATGACTCTGTAAAATTAGCAGTATATGCCTTAGTATCTAGCTTTGAGGATAGGATGGATGTTTTTGTACCTGCTTCTGTGAATGAAACCCTAGATGATGTGTACATTCCTACATTGCCATCACCACAAACAAATTCTACTGACCAACCACAAATAGCCTCACCAAAAAGACCTTATTTCCCACCTATCATACCCTTGGATGATCCCTGGTTTAACCAACCAGATGATGGAATTGTCCTTGGTGCACCCTTTCCCAAAAACCAAAAGACAAAATTTCCATACATAGACCCCTCTGTACTTTATGATGGAAAAGTAGAAAATTAGGCCAAAGTTAAGAGGAATTGGAAAATCTTTTACCACAAACATGAACCCGAACCTGTCTCAACCAGACCTTTCTACCCCTTACCTGAGTATGAATATGAACCTGAAACCATACCTCAACCTGATTATGTACCCATACCATATGTACTAAGCATCACCAGACCCCTTCCATCCACTCTGCACAACCATATTGGCCCTGCCCTAACTCACCTACCACTGAAGAAATTCCCTCTAAGAAAAATCTATCCCAACCTAGTCAGATACCCTCCATTCAAACCTTTCATAGAAGGTGTAGAGAGACACATCATTCCTGACTGGACTAAGGATCCAGTGAGACACCCCGATGTCCCATTAAAGAAACTCTAAATTAATTTCAACTTAATCTGGATATTAACGTTATACGAATATACAGAAAATCATAAGTAAACAAACTATAAGTATAAATAACAGAATATAAACATCACACCACACATGTCTATTTATAAATACAAACATACTGTGCTGATACACTGTGAAGGGTACCCCATCAGTAGGGTCCCATAATATACATACTAGTAAAAACTGATCTAAGCAACGAAAAGTAAAACATCTCAAAAGGACGCACTGGCCATAGACTCTAAACTCAATTGCTAGGGTCCAATGCTTGTCCGCCAGCATCTGGCTCATAAGGGTCCCATCTAGCTCCTCTGTAGTTGGCTCCTCCACAGGGTCTCCTCAAAACAATCACATAAGAGAAACATACAAAGAAAAGAAGTAGGGAGATAAGAAAATATTTAGCATCAAAACATGGAAATGGATACATAGCATTAAATCAATAAAATTACATAGACAAGCATCACACAAAGATATACAATCATCCTCAAGTTATTTAATAATCCTCTACCCTTCGCACTAATGCAAAATATGCTAATGTGGCTGCCACCCAGAATATCAAGTTAGCCATCCAAGCGACGCGTCTCCAGAATGCCGGTGCACATCCTCATCCATGGCAGAGGATGCTCATGCAAAGCAATGATACTATAGTGCCACAACTCGCTCCGATGCACACGCAACTCTCTCTCTCATGGGTGCTCATGCATAGCAATGACACTATAGCTACACGATATAAACCTAAGTTGAGACGGTCCCGCGAGGACTGCGTATATACGTCACGGTAGTCTTTATATCCTCCGTATAAAGAAACTGGCCCGTGACTCCGGTATCTATCGTCAGATACACTGACCTCATGTGTTCCACTCACACGGCTATAATCAACAACATGCGTTCATGCAATCTCACCATTTCGTACCAAGCCAATCCTAATGCCTTAACCTTCCGCTATAATCTCATAATATACCTCAACTCATCAAATAAATATTATTTAATCATATTAAATTTAGGTTAGGCACATGCGTAAACTTTTCTTCATTTACTCTCTCCCAGCAGACATATCTTTAAAGCATAAAATATAAGCATTTGCATACCAAATAAATATATATCACATCAAGTATAATTATATAACATTAAATATCAATAAAATTATAAGGTGAGCACAAATAACCCAAACATAGCATATAAAAACAAATAGCACACAATGAGCATCTTAATAGATAAAATCATGCAACCTCGAATATTATAAATTTAAACTAATGGCGATAAACTTACAATTCCTATATCATCATTGGTACCACCAAGTAGTCTCCAATGTGATATATATATTGTTCGTTACTCACTCACTAGTAGGGTTTAGGTCGCCCTACGCCATTATTGAAATAAATGCTACTTAGCCATTTCCGACGTTAGATGGCTTCTTTCTCCCACCTGGGATGTCTTATGCTATCTCTGGAGCAACGAAACGAACCCCCTCTCAACCTCTTAGTTGCTGCCACGTAAAGAACTAAGGTTTCTGGGTCCCCAAAAATTCACCTGAATACATCATTGTGAAACACACGTTACAGGGAATCCTAATCTAAAAATGGAATTGAAAACCGATAAATAGATTGAAAGATAACCTCAATACCATCACCGAAGGCATTTCGGCATAAAAAGGACATAGGCTTACCTTAGCCTAATCAAGAAAAGAAAGACAGGATAATGAAGTAGGCGTCGCGAGGATCACAACGGTATAATTGGTTTCTCGACGGGATGAACGGGTCGATCAGAAACTCCTCTGGAAGTTCACTCTCCCTCACGGTCTCTTCTCTCTCTCCCTATATATTTCTCTACCCTATATCACTCTTCTCTGACTTCTTTTCTTTTCATTGATATAGTGAGAAAAATACTAAGTAAATAAACTTCTGAATGAAGTAATCCTGATCCTAAAAAAAACAAGAAGGTAGTTTTTTATTTCTTTTTACTACCAATTTCTTTTTCATAGATAAGTGATTCATCAAGGCTATAGCTTCACTAGGCTGTGTGGTTGGCGTGAAACAAGAAAAAGGCAAGCAGGAGGTGTTTCATTATTAAGGCATGTCATGCTTTCTTTTCCTAAATATAATTCATTTACTTAATATACTTTATTTATAATTACTATATATTATTTATGTCTATTGGCCATCCAAAATAAGTTAAAGAAACCCTTTATTTTAGTTACAACTTTAACTAGGATTAAATAGGTTAGTTTGATCCTAATTAGGTAACTATACTTAAGTATTTTCTATTGGACTTAAATAACCTGAACTAGCTAATAAATTGAGATTAGTTTTAATTAATTATGATTATTAAAACTTGAGTGAATTGATCACAATTAGTCATATATAATTAAGATCTATGGCTAATTGTCTTATAATTTTATTAATGATAAACCACCTTAGTTGAGGATTTAAATTGAGGTGATTGCCTATTGAAAAATTTGAGTTGCTTAAAGTTTATTTTGAACTTGCATATGTGTTTGGATTCTTAAATAATTTAAATTTATCTAACCCTCATTACCATCTAATTAAAATATCTAATTTTTATTTACGAAAGATAGGATGTTACATCCAGCAAAGAAAGACCTGGATAATATCATCTACAAGAGGTCAAGATCCTTCAGACACATTCCCATTATCATGGACAACAGGACACCAAATGGAAGACTTTCAGACATCCCAGAGAGTATGGAAAAGCTGTTGATATAATTGATCATATCATGTATGCTATGCTGAAGTCTGAGTTTGAGTTGTTCAGGGTGGTTAGAGCTGCAAATTTTGTACCTCCTACTTGGCTGTTCCACACCTTTAAGGATACTAAGATAGGGATCAAGCCTTACATGCTCTGTCCAAGGTTACCAATGATTGACCTAAACAAAGACAACGATAAGAAGTGGCAGAGAAACACTAGAAAGATGTCATTCCCAGACTGCTGCATGATCAATCCTGAAGCTGTCAACCTCACTGATCAGAATGTCATAAACTATTGGTTGGCACACTAGTTGAGGATATTCGTGAAGATATGGCTGCTGATATTTGGAGAATTCACATGGTGGAATGTACACAGGAAGCCTCATCTTCTGGTTTGAGCATTGAAGAGAAAAGGCTCATTCAAATTTAGAGGCAAGTGTGGACTCTCATACTGCAGATATCTCATTTACAAGGACATCTTGGGACTTCCTGTCACCAGTCCTGTTTATGAAGAAGATCCAGTCCACTGGGCCAAAGAGCTGCCCCCACCTATTCTTACACTTACTGACTCACCTCCACCATCACCACCTTCAGATCATATTGATGAGGAAATCATAGTTGAAGACCCTGCTATGGAGATTGAATCTGCTCAACCAATCACTGAGAATGAGGAAGTTGCTAAGTCCGTTCCAAGACCAAGCACTTCTGAGAAGCAATCATCTCAGCCAATGGCTCTTACTGTCATTCATCTATCAGAGCAAACTCAAACTTCCAGAGCTCTAGTCACTCTTCCAAGTCAAGCACATGCTCAAGACAGTCCTGAAAGTTCAAGACCCTCACTGCCTCTAAACTTTGAAGAGATCATTGGAAGAATAATAGATGAAAGAGTAAAGGTCGAGGTCAAAGAACAAGTGAGAGAGCAAGTTGCAGAAGCCCTGGCTCCAACAAATGTCATGATCAACCAGATGATGAACATTATGCCATGTTTTCAAAAGAGTCACAACCTGCCAACTCAACTTCCTGCTCCTCCACCAAACCCAAATCCAAATCCTCCTCCTCCACCTCCACCCTCTTCTTAGTCTTTTGTTATTTTTTTTCCTTTCTTACTGACAACGATGGTCCACTCCTTTTACCTTTTTGTCTGATGACAAAAATGGGGGAGAAAGGATAGAGAGAATTAAATTTATAAAAGTCAGTTTTTGTAAGTATATATTTGTTTGCATATGCATGATCTTATTTGTTTGTACATGCTTTGACATATTTTATTATATGCTCTGATATTATTTGCTTTCTGATTGCTCTGATACTTATCTTAGTTTATAGGCTCTGATTATCTTTTGACTGATAAGTAGCTGAACTGATCTGATAAAATGAACTGATCTGATAAAATATATATGATACGAGCTACTAAGTTTTTATCTTATATTTTACTCCTGTTAAGTTTGAATGCTTTGTCATAGGGAGATCTTTGTAAGCTCTCTTAGACTTTCCTAACCCAAATTTAATTAGTTTCTGTCATCATAAAAAAGAGGAAGATTGTCGGAACCAAAGTGATTTGGATTAATAATCTGAGTTTTGATGTTAACCAAAAGGATTAAATTTACTTGCAAAGTTTTTGTTGAGATATAACAAGCTTTATCTAGTCTTGCAGGAATGTTAAAAATATATATGTTATGGAAATCTTAAATAAGTTTCCTTATATCTGCTTGGACTTAAAAGGTGAATCTGCGTCCATTCATGTAGACAAGTTACTCAAAACCTTGGTAATTTTATTTATTTATTACATTTGAGTAGACGGGAAAATAAAATATTCTAAGTAGACGGGAACTTTAGTTTCAATGAGTAGACGAGCTAATTTACCACGTCAGCTGATGAGATTAAAAATAACTCACTGAAATATAGCAAGTCCAAAGACTTGATGATAGATAAGAGGATATGCCATGTCATCAAAAGAACAAAAAGAAAATGCCCCGTCTAGATGCATGTAGATGCAGATCTACCGTGAGCGTGTAGATGCAGATCTTAAGTAGACGAGTTTTTCAAGTTGCAATTACTCAGAGCTGTGTCACTCCATTTCGTGCAAAAGTGATAACCAAGAGTACATTTCACAACAGCTATGATCAAGCTGTCAGTCACAACGGATATTATTCATTTATTGCTATCCCTAAATGGGTATATTCAAAACAACCATTGATGATTTTTAAATGAAGAAGAAGGTCACTATAAATAGAAGACCTCAATCACTGAAGAAGTATATTTAATTTTTTTTGCAAGACCGAACTTTTGCAAGCTGAATTTTTTCCAATCCACAAGCTCTCATTCTTTTATTCATTCAAGAAGCAAAAGTTTGTATTCTTTAGTTTGAATATTGTTGTAACATTCAACCGATCTTAAACTTTCATATCCTCACACATAGTGAATTAGAAGATCAAAAGCAAACTATCTCTTTGTTGGTGTTAGAGCCTGAAGAGGCTTGGTAAGAAAGGAATACTTGTAGCTTGGAGAGGTGTTGAATACTTGTTGTAATCTATTTGGATAAATATTGGAGTAAATCCTTCAAGTCGAAGGGTCTAGACATAGCTCTTGGTTGGAAGAGAGTGAACCATGACAAAACTCTTGAGTGAATCTTCTAATACCTTAACTCTTTCAGTTTTATTTGTTTTACTGATTGTGGGGATACGAACTTGATTTTGTTAATCTTTTAAAAGATCATTTTGTGTGTGAGCTTCTGCCTTTTGTTTTTTGGTGTGAGAAAATAAGTTTTGAAAAAGGTTGTTTTCGAAAATTATTAACAAACACAATTCAACCCCCCTTCTTGTGTTTGCCTGTGTCTACTTCATTAATTTGTTAGAGTCTTATTAACGTCATTGTTGGCATTAACATCCAAAATAATCAACACTCATTCAGAGCACTACATCATCATCATTATCATAACAGTCTCATCATTATCATAACATCATCATCATCATCATCATCATCATCATCATGAACATTAATGTTATCATAAAACATTATACTCAATTGGGAATATCAATAACATCCAATCATACATCATCAACAATTAACATCAAACAATACAATAATTAAAGCATGTCATTAACATTAGAAACATATTATACATATATCAATTAACATCAAATAGGCAAACATTATACGATAGGGTCAAGGGTTAACCCTTCATCTTACGCTACCCCCAACGCCAACATGTCAATATTATTCCTTCTCCCAATACCTGGTATGAAGATTCCCAAAATGATAATGTTGGCAAACTAGAACTTCAACGATAACGTTGGCAATCTAGAACGTTACCTTAAACGTTGCTAACATGCGTAACTTCTCTCCTAAACGGACTCGCAAACTCTAAGAACTTCAAGGACTTCAAGGGAAGGGAAATGGAAGAGGTTTCTATCGCACTAGGATTGCCCAAAGTGCCAAAAAGAGGGTTTGGGTCACAACCCTCACTGAACTGCTCTATTTATAGGCTCTGTGACCTGAGCACGACCTTGCTCCCTATTGAGCACGGTCGTGCTCAATTCCTTAGCACGAGGAGCTCAAATATTTCCCTATGAAACGATAGAATTGGCCAAAACACATAGAATAATACCTGTAGATAATTCTCTTAGCTTTACAATGCCACAAAGATCACCTCGATCCAACATGTAGAACTCAAGATATGGCCAAAACGGTGAAACATGTTACTTACTTGGACTTTAAAAGGATTGAACCTTTCTAAGGCTAAACTTCCCCAAACATGAACTTAGGCATTAAAAACAATCATAACAAGCATATACAAACATATATATAACATATACAAACGCATTAAGCTTATTTACGAAAAACGGGGTGTTAGATAAGAGGTAACAATTAAAAATAAATAATTATTATTCGTTAAATTCTTCTCATAATATTGACAAGACTATGGATCAAAATGTAGAATAACAATAGTCAAAGTTATACCATAATAAATTTAACGTTGGATCGGTGACATCCTTTATGAATTTGGTGCTTCATTGATTTGATTCGGGAGACTCGGCAGTCATCTTAGTGCATTGTTATCATTCGCTGCTTCTTTTTCTTCTTCATTGCCATCCAGCTGTAACTTACTGTCAGATTTTTCTATTATCATTGAATTTCCATGATATGTTGCATTTTTACATTTCCACTTACAACGGAACAAAGTACAATTGTCATTGAATGTAAAAAAGGCAACCATTCTAAAGATGGAAAGAGAACGTTCTACATTAAGTATACCAACATAATGAGTTACATGCATGATTTAATTTTAAACAAAGTAATTATAGAAACAATTTTTTTAAAAAAAAGGTACACTTTTTTATTTTAATTAATAAAATCATAATAATTTAATTTGATGAAAAATTAATAATTTAGATGCTCGCTACGGTTAAATAGTTTCTACACAGATATAATTTAATAATTTTTAAAAAAATATAATTGCGTGTACATTTTATTAAACAAGATTGCAGTCATTAGTGAAATACAATGTATATTACTAGAAAACCACCCCTACTTAATATAAAGTCATTAAGCTATATATACAAGCAATCCTTATGCTAGACTTTGTTCAAAATTCACACAAACAAAATGAGTAGAAGCTCCATTGTTGAAGAAACATCAAAGCTGGATGATAATGAAGAAGAAAAAGAAGAAGCCAATGATTACAAAACACTAAGAAGACTACCGAGTCTCCCGAATCAAATAAATGAAGCACCAAATTCATAAAGGATGTCACCGACAACTCTATCCAACATGAAATTTATTATGGTATAACATTGACTATTGTTACTCTACAATTTGATCCTTAGTCTTTTCAAAATTATAAGAAGCATTTAATTAATGAATAATGATTATATATTTTTAATTGTTACCTCTTACTTTGTGAAGGTTTCCTCAAAGTTTCGTGTCTCAAAATTCGTAAATAGGTGAAGAAAAACGTTGATAGATGTACGAAGAGTTGTGGTGACTTTGTTGTTGATTGGACAAGGTTTATATCATTCACACAGACAACATCCTTTTGGGCAATACAAGCGTTATATTTGTGTCTCTTGCTTAGAGTAAACACATCTTTAGGTGAAATACAAGTTTTGGGTTGATCTAAAATTTTATTCATTGTATACTTGAACACAACTTTTCCAAATTTTCATGAGTCATCTTCTCCACTAAATACAACCCATATAAACATAGCAGGTGTTAGGACTGTTGTCTATACCATCAGAGTTTTTACAAACATTCAATATAACCCTCACCGGAATTTTCGCATCCATGCTATTTATTAAAGCAAGATTTCCTCATTCCAATTTCTGATCACGAGGCATGGAGTTATATCTTACATTAGGATTTCCACCATGACCTATATAAATCAAGGAACCACGGGATTTTTTAACATTTTTGTAGTGATTAGTCACGACAATTTTGGTGGCCAATGAGTCCCTACCCTTCCCCAAGTAATCAATCCCACTTAAAAACTGATGATGTAGACCAATATATAACATTAAGTTCAGACCTTTATTGAAACTGATCACCAACTTCAACTCCCAGGATATGTCACACACACTTGTGAGTGTTCTCCAATTGATGCTTCCCTTTCATCAACATTGTTGCTTCTCTCAAAGCTTTTGTTTTTTCTTTAAAATAGTCAAGTTGGTCAGCTTTATACTGACTAAAGAGAGGTTGCATGAGAAGAAGAATCCAAAGGCTGCATGAAGGAAAAGAAATGTCTTTCGTTGTAGTTTTGTGGTCTGGAAGTCATGTTTTTATGCTAAGTTCAAGTACGGAGTAACTTTCATGTCCGTTTCATTTTGTTGGTTTTTATGATGACTACTTTCTCACTTCGATCATAAGAAATCACTAAACTTCGAAGAAGAATGACACGCCGCATAGAAGAAGCAGAGTCGTTATCGACATCTGGTGATCTGAAGGAGCATGTGTTCAATATTAGTAAGCAGTTGATATCAAATCACATTTTTGGTGTTAAAAAAACCCAACCCCCAACCCTACCCGAAATGAGCCTATAGGGGTTTGAGTTGGCTCATCGACTAAAAATCACATTGACGGCTCTAACATATTAAAGAATTTCAATTGAAATTTTTTCAAAAATGCCTTAGACCTAAATTTGATATGTGTATGGTGTAGATCGTTGAGAAGTTGGAGAGTTACTAGAAGTCCAAAGTCAATTAATTGAAGTTGATTCTACCCGAATAATATGTGAATGTGATTTAGACGTTTGAGGTCCTAACACAATATTTTTTTCGTTCTTTCTTTAAAATTTACATTTGACAAATATTATTTTGGTAGACTCAACTTCAATTAATGGACTTTGGACTTCTAGTAACTCTTCCAATTTCTCAAAGATCTACACCATACACATTGCAAATTTAGGTCTAAGACTTCGTTGAAAATTATTCAATTGAAATTCTTTAATATGTTAGAGCCATCAATGTGGTTTTTAGTCGTTGAGCCAACTCAAACACCCATAGGCTCGTTTCGGGTAGGGTCGGGTATTGGGTTTTTTTAACTCAAAAAATCTGAGTTGATAGCAATTGCTTACATATACTGAACACATGCTCCTTCAGATCACCATGTGTCGAGAATGACTCTAATCTTCTAAGCAACGTGTCTTCAATTCCCTCTTTGAAGTTTAGTGATATCTTATGAACATATTGAGTGAGTCATCATCAACACCAACAAAATGCAACGGACATGACAAGTACACCGTACATGAGCTCAGCAGAAAAACATGACTTCCAAACCACAAAATCTACAACGAAAGACTTTTCTCTTCCTTCATGTTGCCTTTGGATTCTTCTTCTCATGCAACCTCTCTTTCGTCAGTATAAAGCATAACAATTTGGCCATTTTAAAGCAAAAACAAAAGCTTTGGGAGAACACTCACATGTGTGTGGGACATATCCTGGGAATTTAATTTGGTGATCAGTTTCAATACTCCACTGAACTTAATGTTACCGGTCTACATCATCAGTTTTCAAGTAAGATTGATTACATGGGAAAGGGTAGGGACTCATTGGCCACCAGCTATATCGTAATTATTCGATACAACAGTGTTAAAAAATCGAGTGGTTCCTTGATTTATAGAGGTCATGGAGGAAATCCTAATGTAAGATATAACACCGTGCCTCGTGATCAGAAATTGGACGGAGGAAATCTTGCTTTAAAGAATAGCATGGATGCGAAAAGTCCGGTGAGGGTTATATTGAATATTTGTAAAAAATCTGAGGGGTTAAACAACAGTTCTAACACCAGCTATGTTTATGATGGGTTGTATTTAGTGTGGAAAATGACTCAAGAAAATTTGAAAAACTTGTGTTCAAGTATACAATGAATAGAATTTTGGAGCAACCCAGAACTTGTATTTTACGTAAGGATGTGTTGACTAAATGCAAGAGATACAAATCTAAAGCTTGTATTACCGAAAAGGAAGTTGTTTGTCTGAATAATATAAACCTTGTCCAGTCAACATCAAAGTCACCAAAACTCTATACATGGATCAAAGTTTTTTCTTCACCTATTTACAAATGTTGAGAAAGGAAACTTTAAGGAAACCTTCACAAAGTAAGAGGTAACAATTAAAAATAAATAATGATTATTCGTTAAATTCTTCTCATAATTATGACAAGACTAAGGATCAAAATGTAGAATAACAATAGTCAAAGTTATAATATAATAAATTTTACGTTGGATAGAGTTGTTGGTGACATCCTTTATGAATTTGGTTCTTCATTGATTTGATTCGGGAGACTCGGAAGTCTTCTTAGTGCATTGTTATCATTGGCTTCTTCTTTTTCTTCTTCATTGTCATCCAGCAGTAACTAACTGTCAATTTTTTTCTATTATCATTGAATTTCGAATAATGATATTTTACATTTTTACATTTCTACTTACAACGGAACAAAGTACAATTGTCATTGAATGTAAAAGAGCCAACCATTCTAAAGATGGAAAGAGAACGTTGTACATTAATTATACCAGCATAATGAGTTACATGCATGTTTTAATTTTAAACAAAATAATTATGGAAACAAATTTTTTTAAAAACGGTACATTTTTTTATTTTAGTTAATAAAATCAAAATAATTTAATTTGATGAAAAATTAATAATTTAGATGCACGACACGATTAAATACTATATACACAGATATAATTTAATAAATTTTTCAAAAATATAATTGCTTGTAGATATTATTAAACAATATTGCAGTCATTAGTGAAATGCAATGTATATTACTAGAAAACCACCCCTACTTAATATAAAGTCATTAAGCTATATCTACAAGCAATTCTTATGGTGGACTTTGTTCAAAATTTACACCAATACAATGAGTAGAAGCTCCATTGTTGATGAAACATCAATGCTGGATGACAATGAAGAAGAAAAAGAAGAAGCGAATGATTACAATGCACTAAGAAAACAACCGAGTCTCCCGAATCAAATCAATGAAGCACCAAATTCATAAAGGATGTCACCGACAACTCTATCCAACGTGAAATTTATTATGGTATAACTTTGACTATTGTTATTCTACATTTTGATCCTTAGTCTTTTCAATTGAAATTTTTCAAAGATTTGATAGTTTGATTTTACATGATATTTTCTGTACACTTTTGCATGCATTTTGCATATAGATTAGGCATTCTTTATTTGATTTTAGTTAGATTTTCCCTTCGAACGGGTGAAGCGGTGTTGTGGTGTTGTTTTGCAGGAATTCATGATTAAATGCCCAAGGTTTGGCCATGATGAAGATTGGATGATTTAGAGCCTTAAAAGTGAAGAAAATGACCCAAACAAAGCCCATCACGGCCTAGCCGTGATGCCCATCACGGCCATGATCGAGCAAAACTGAAAAGGCAGAAAGGCTGAAGTCAGAGTCTGTCACGGCCTAGCCGTGATCTACATCACGGCCGTGACCCAAAACCACCACAAGTCAGAATCCATCACGGCTTGGCCGTGATAGAGATCACAGGCGTGAACAAAGGGCTCGCGACGCGAGCAAAGGCTCGCCACGCGAGAGATTAAAAGTTGCCAAAACTGCCAGAGACAGAATCCGTCACGGCCGTGACGCGCAGCAGGTCTATTTAAAGAAACGCAGCAGACAGAACTGGAGGAGAGTTTTTGGAGTAGAGAAAAGGAGACAGCCCAGAGAAACCCTAGGGGACGATTCTTGGTGACTGTGGTGGCTGGGTTCATCCTTCCATGGAGTGTTTCCCTTCTTCCATCTTAGTATCTTTCCTTTTCCCTTCTCCTTTGATGATGTGTAACTAAACTCCCATTGTTGGGGTTAGGGTAGCCATTTCTGAATTCTCATGTATATGACTTGATATTGCAATATGGTTTTTACTTCATTATTGAGTGATTGATTCTCTGTGCTTAATGCTTGTTGTGGCTAGCACCCCCATGACTTGATATGTGTTTTGGTATGCAATGGGGACGTTCGTATCATAACCGGAATTGAGATTAATCACCTGATAAGCCTTGTATCTAGGAATGGAACTAGGTTTATTAGCAATCGTGTAATCCCCAATCATAATGCAAATTCATTAATCTAGGTCACCTAAGGAATTAGGGTCTATTAGTGGATTTAGGCTCTTGCCATCCGAGGGATCGGGGTTTGAGTAATTTAGTGGATTGATTGTCATAATTGAAGTAGAAACTGTTTGTGGCTCATTTCATTGCATGAGAATGAAGTTTGGTGAACCTAATCCCAACATCTTTTATCATATTTAAAACCCATCTTTTATTGCCTTCCAAGTGTTTGAGAAAAGTACAAAAAGAGTTTGTTTTTCTTATGTTGTTAGTTCTAGCTTTTGTTAGTTTAGAACTCTCTTCAATCCAAGAATCCGCTTAGATAGTAATTGGTTTGGTAAGTGTTAGTAATTGTAGCAGTCCCCGTGGATACGATAAACCGGTCTTACCACCAGTATTTGCTTGCATCGATGGGTATACTTGCCCAGATTCGTCCAACAAGTTTTTGGCGCCGTTGCCGGGGACTGCGTCTCAATATTAGCATATCCATTTCGGTTACTAATTTAGGCAAAAAATTTTCTGTATAATCTGTTTTCTGCAGTAATTTTCTGTTCTGTATGCTGTCATTTGTTTCTTTTTCTGTTTTTGTTTTTTTTTGCTGTCAATTTTCTAGTGTGCTTTTGCTGTCAATTTTTTTAGTGTGTTTGCTGTTGTGTGCTAACCTTTACTACTAACAATCTTGTTTGCTAGACTGTTTTTGTATGCGAGGTACTATTCCAGCTGACCAACTCCTATACGATCCAGAAATTGAAAGAACAACTAGGAAGAATAGGAGGCAAGCAAGACAGCATAATTTGTTAGAGCAACAAGGAGAAGACCAAGAGACTTCCACCTCTCAAGTTTGTCAAGAAGAACTCAGGATGGCAGGGAATGGTGAAGATGCTCCACCACCATGGAGGACACTTGGTGACTATACCAATGCAAATTTCAACCGGCATGTCACTAGTATAGTGAGGCCCCCAGTGAACTGCAACAATTTTGAAATAAAGCCAAATCTCATTAACATGGTTTCACAAAATCAGTTTGCTGGGTTGGAGAAGGAAGATCCTAACAGTCATATTTCCACTTTCCTGGAGTTGTGCGACACAGTGAAGATAAATGGTGCCTCTGATGATGCAATTCGCCTGAGGTTGTTCCCTTTTTCTTTAAGAGATAGAGCTAAGTCTTGGCTCCAATCACAACCAACGGGGAGCTTCACTACATGGGACAACTTAGAGGCAAAATTCTTGGCAAGGTTCTTCCCCACCTCAAGATTTGTAAAGGCAAGGGGTGACATTATACGCTTTGCTCAACAAGAAGGTGAGACTCTTCATGACGCCTGGAAAAGGTTCAAGGAATTGCTTCGGAGATGCCCAAACCATGGTTTTGATGATCTTACTCAGATGCAAACATTCTGTAATGGATTGAGGCCATCAACCAGGTACATGTTGGATGCCTTAGCTGGAGGTTCAATGAATACAAAGACAGCAGAGGAAGCCCTGACTTTGATAGAAGCAATGGCCTCTAATGATTACTTGATGCATCATGATCGGGGTCCCACACAAAGAAGGGGAGTGTTGGAGCTAGATTCACAAACTGCATTGTTGGCTCAGAATAAGATCATGACACAACAATTGGAGTCTCTTACCAAACAACTAGCTCAACTCCCACAACAACTCCAATCTGTTCAAGGGACAACCATGCAACACCAACAGGTACTGAGATGTGATTTCTGTGGAGGTGATCATGAGAATGGAAGATGTGAGGCACCACCTAGTTCCCATGAAGAAGCCAATTATATGGGGAACTATGGGCGACAAGGCAACAACCAAGGGTGGAGGAATCAACCAAATTTTGGTTGGAATCAAGATGCCGGGAAAACAAGCAAGCCTCCTCCTACACAACCGCTTCAAGATCGGGTTTCTATTCTGGAGAACACACTTAATCAGTTCATCCAGTTGTCCATGACGAACCAGAAAAATACCGATGCTTCTTTAAAGAATTTGGAGGTTCAAGTTGGCCAACTTGCAAAGCACCTAGCGGAGCAAACTAGCAGCGGTTTTTCTGGTAACACTCAACCTAATCTGAAGGAGCATTGCAATGCTATTGTGCTGAGGAGTGGAAAAAGTATTGAGAATGTGGCTGGTGAACCTTTGGTGAAGAATCAGAATGTTGATGGGAAAACAGAATTGAGTGCAGAGGAAAAAGAAGAAAAAGATGAAGATGTTATAGTTGAGGAAGAAGAAAAAGCCAGTGAACAAGACAAGAGGGAGAAGCTAGTAGATGAGAATTCAATTTTGAGGAAGACTAAAAGTCAGCTTTTGAAAGATTGGGACAAGCCTCAAGTGATTCCCTCTTATGTGAAGTTGCCATACCCTCATTTGACCAAGAAAAAGGAGAAAGATAAACAGTTTGCCAAGTTCCTTGATATCTTCAAGAAGTTGCAGATCAATATCCCTTTTGCTGAAGCACTTGAGCAGATGCCCCATTATGCAAAATTTATGAAAGAACTGCTCACAAAGAAAAGAAAGATTAAAGAAGGCGAAACTGTTGCCTTAACTGAGGAGTGCAGTGCGATACTGCAAAGAAAGCTACCTCCGAAGCTGAAAGATCCTGGGAGTTTTACAATCCCTTGCACTATTGGAAATGTGTCTATCAGGAAGGCCTTATGTGACTTGGGAGCAAGTGTCAACTTGATGCCGCTCTCCATTTTGAAAAAGCTTGGAGGAGGAGAGGTGAAACCCACAAGGATGGCATTGCAGTTAGGCAGCGGATCAATCAAGCATCCTTATGGTATTTTGGAAGATGTTCTTGTAAAGGTGGATAAGTTTATCTTTCCAGCGGACTATGTGGTTTTAGACATGGTGGAGGATGCTGAAGTTCCGCTCATACTGGGGAGACCTTTTCTAGCCACTGGGCGAGCTTTGATAGATGTAGAAAAAGGCCAGCTGAAATTCAGAGTGCAAGGAGAAGAGGTTAATTTCAAGGTATTGGAAGCTATGCATCGCACGAGCAATGAAGAGGAGTGTTTCCGCATGGATATGGTGGATACAGTGGCTGAAGAAGTTGTTGCACATCAACACCACCTCTCTACTCCAGAGAAGAAGGAAAAGCCCAACATGAAAGCAAATCTGAAGCTATGCAAGACAAATGATGTATCAGTTGGTGAGGAAGTTGGCTCTGCCCATCTTGTGAAAACAGAACCTCCACTGGGAAGGAGTAAGAAAAAGGGCAAGAGGCCCAGAGTGAAAGGGGCAAAGGGGAAGCACAATTGTTGGCCTTCTAAGCAAAATCAGCTCTTTACAGGAGTTCCATGGAAGAAAAGTGCTCTTGCAATTCTATGTCTAGCAGACCCCGGTTAATTGAAAGAAGTTGTCTACACGTCAAGCTAGTGACGTTAAAGAAGCGCTTTTGGGAGGCAACCCAACTTTTCTTAACCCTTCTCTTTAGTTGTTTTCATTTTTTAGTTAGATTTTGTTTTTGAGTTTAACCTCTTGAATAATTTGAGAAGCTCGAGAGGAAAAATAATAAATTGAGAATTTCCAAGTGTTTGCAGGGTAATAAGGAAGGAAGGAAGAGCAAGGAGAATAAGAAGAAAGGTCAACACCCATCATGGCCAGATTTTCTGACTGGAATGAAAGTCAGCACCCGCTACCGCCTCGGTAAGCCGTTCCAATTTTTATTTTATGATATTTTTCTCCTCTCTTCAACTTGATTGTTTACATTGGGGGCAATGTAAATTCTTAAGCTTGGGGTAGGGGTATTTTGCATTTTTATTGTTCATGTTGCATTCATATAGTTTTGCATGATAGCTTTGCATGATCACACAATTAGATTGCCCTTGCTTAGATGTTGCATCTGATTGTGAGAACTAAGTGCCAAATAATTCATGATAGTGAATTATTGAACCCAATTTTTTTTTTATTCTTGTGATATGGCTGAAAATAAAAATGCTTGAGATAATCTTGGATAGTTGATGATTAGCATATGGTCTGAGGATTTGTGTTTTTCATTGATTCTGAACTAAAATGTGAGATTTTGAGCCAAAGGGGTACTCACTAAAATCTGCCCCATTCTTTGTGTAGAGTGGTTATTCCTCTTGGTTTGTTTTCTCTAGAACTTGACTTGAAACCATTTTGAAGCTTAAAAATTTTTTTGAAAACATTTTTGAAAATGATTGAGGCAATAGGTATTTTTCTGGCCTTCTGAGCTTTGAATGAATAAATGCTACCCCTTAGTTGCCCAATTTTGAGCCTGAATGAATAAAATGCTTTTCTTGGTACCCTGAAATGTTTTGAGAATATGCATGATAAGGGACCTTCTAAAGTATTACAAAAGGGTAAAAAGGTAGTCGAAAAAGTTTGGGAAAAGAATCAGAAAAAATTAATTCTCTTGAGTTGAAAAAAAATCTCCCCTTCTCCAAATAAAAGAAAAACAAAAGAAAAAGAAATAAAATAGAGAAGGGGATGACAAAAAGAAAAGTGAGAAATAAAAAGAAAAAGAAAGAAAACAAAGGTGGAAAATTGAATTGAAAACCCAAGAAGGTATTTTAGAAGGTCATGTGTTGCAATGTTTGATACTTGGTTTAGCCTTTTGAAATGTCCTTTTCTTGTTATCCCCACCTAAAGATTAATCCCATGGCCCTGTTACAACCAAATAAAAGACCTCTTGATTCTTGATTGTTTTCATTAATAAAGTAGAGATTTGGTTGATAGTCAAGCCTATGGTAGGATTCATTCCTTGAGGAAAATTGAGTGAAATGTCTTATCCCCTAAACACTTGAGTGGTGAGGAAGAGAGCCAAGCAAAATAACAAGCTTGGGGTGAGCTTCAAGTGAGAAAGAGTGCCCAAATCAGTGAGAACATGAGTCTAAGGAACCTAAGCCTCTAATTGGACTTGAATTGATTGTCTCTTGCTGAATTGTTTGAAATGCCTATTACTTGGATCTTTCACTCGGGTTCTTAGTTCACTATCCATGTTTTGTCTTCTTCTATTGGCCTTGGTGATTGCTTGAGGACAAGCAATTGAATAAGATTGGGGTGATTTGATAGTGTTATTTTACATGATATTTTCTGTACACTTTTGCATGCATTTTGCATATAGATTAGGCATTCTTTATTTGATTTTAGTTAGATTTTCCCTTGGAAAGGGTGAAGCGGTGTTGTGGTGTTGTTTTGCAGGAATTCATGATTAAATGCCCAAGGTTTGGCCATGATGAAGATTGGATGATTTAGAACCATAAAAGTGAAGAAAATGACCCAAACAGAGCCCATCACGGCCTAGCCGTGATGCCCATCACGGCCATGATCGAGCAAAACTGAAAAGGCAGAAAGGCTGAAGTCAGAGTCTGTCACGGCCTAGCCGTGATCTACATCACGGCCGTGACCCAAAACCACCACAAGTCAGAATCCATCACGGCTTGGCCGTGATAGAGATCACAGGCGTGAACAAAGGGCTCGCGACGCGAGCAAAGGCTCGCCACGCGAGAGATTAAAAGTTGCCAAAACTGCCAGAGACAGAATCCGTCACGGACGTGACGCCAAAGCAGTCTATTTACAGAAACGCAGCAGACAGAACTGGAGGAGAGTTTTTGGAGTAGAGAAAAGGAGACAGCCCAGAGAAACCCTAGGGGACGATTCTTGGTGACTGTGGTGGCTGGGTTCATCCTTCCATGGAGTGTTTCCCTTCTTCCATCTTAGTATCTTTCCTTTTCCCTTCTCCTTTGATGATGTGTAACTAAACTCCCATTGTTGGGGTTAGGGTAGCCATTTCTGAATTCTCATGTATATGACTTGATATTGCAATATGGTTTTTACTTCATTATTGAGTGATTGATTCTCTGTGCTTAATGCTTGTTGTGGCTAGCACCCCCATGACTTGATATGTGTTTTGGTATGCAATGGGGACGTTCGTATCATAACCGGAATTGAGATTAATCACCTGATAAGCCTTGTATCTAGGAATGGAACTAGGTTTATTAGCAATCGTGTAATCCCTAATCATAATGCAAATTCATTAATCTAGGCCACCTAAGGAATTAGGGTCTATTAGTGGATTTAGGCTCTTGCCATCCGAGGGATCGGGGTTTGAGTAATTTAGTGGATTGATTGTCATAATTGAAGTAGAAACTGTTTGTGGCTCATTTCATTGCATGAGAATGAAGTTTGGTGAACCTAATCCCAACATCTTTTATCATATTTAAAACCCATCTTTTATTGCCTTCCAAGTGTTTGAGAAAAGTACAAAAAGAGTTTGTTTTTCTTATGTTGTTAGTTCTAGCTTTTGTTAGTTTAGAACTCTCTTCAATCCAAGAATCCGCTTAGATAGTAATTGGTTTGGTAAGTGTTAGTAATTGTAGCAGTCCCCGTGGATACGATAAACCGGTCTTACCACCGTATTACTTGCACGACTGGGTATACTTGCCCAGATTCGTCCAACAAGATGCCTTAGACCTAAATTTTCTATGTGTATGGTGTAGATCGTTGAGAAGTTGGAAGAGTTACTAGAAGTCCAAAATCAATTAATTGAAGTTGATTCCACCCAAATAATGAACACTTGCTCCTTCAGATCACTAGAAAAACATGACTTCCAAGCCACAAAATCTACAACGAAAGACTTTTCTCTTCCTTCATGCAGCCTTTGGATTCTTCTTCTCATGCAACCTTTCTTTTGTCAATATAAAGCTGACCAACATGGCTATTTTAAAGAAAAAACAAAATCTTTGAGAGAAGCACCAATGTTGATGAAAAGGAAGCATCAATAGGAGAACACTCATAATTGAGTAGGACATATCCTGGGAATTTAAGTTGGTGACCAGTTTCAATACAACACCAAACTTAATGTTATTGGTCTACATCAACCGTTCTCAAGTAGGATTAATTACTTGGGAAAAGGTAGGGACTCATTGGCCACCAGCTTTGTTGTGACTAATCGCTACGATAATGTTAAAAAATCAAGTGGTTCCTTGATTTATATAGGTCATGGAGGAAATCCTAATGTAAGATATAACACCGTGGCTAATGATGAGAAATTTGAAGGAGGAAATCTTGCTTTAAAGAATAGCATGGATTCGAAAAGTCGGATGAGAGTTATATTGAATGTTTGTAAAAAAATCAGATGGGATATTTAACAGTTCTAACACCAGCCATGTTTATGATGGGTTGTATTTAGTGGAGAAGATGACTCAAGAAAATTTGAAAAACTTGTATTCAAGTATACAATGAATAGAATTTTAGAGCATCCTAGAACTTGTATTTTGCCTAAGGATGTGTTTACTAAAAGCAAGAGCACAAATATAAAGCTTGTATTGCCCAAAAGAATGTTGTCTGTGTGAATAATATAAACCTTGTCCAGTCAACACACAACTCTCTGTACATTGATCAAAATTTTTTCTTCACCTATTTACGAATGTTGAGACACGAAAGTTTGAGGAAACCTTCACAAAGTAAGAGGTAACAATTAAAAATAAATAATGATTGTTCGTTAAATTCTTCTCATATTTTTGACAAGACTAAGGATCAAAATGTAGAATAGCAATAGTCAAACTTATACCATAATAAATTTTACGTTGGATAGAGTTGTCGGTGACATCCTTTATGAATTTGGTGCTTCATTGATTTGATACGGGAGACTCGGTAGTCTTCTTAGTGCATTGTTATCATTCGCTTCTTCTTTTTCTAAATCATTGTCATCCAGCTGTAACTTATTGTCAATTTTATTCTATTATCATTGAATTTCCAATAATGATATTTTACATTTTTACATTTCCACTTAGAATGGAACAAAGCACAATTGTCATTGAATGTAAAAGTGACAACCATTCTAATGATGGAAAGAGAATTTCTACATTAATTATACCCACATAATGAGTTATATGCATGTTTTAATTTTAAACAAAATAATTATGGAAACACTTTTTTTTAAAAAAAAGGTACACTTTTTTATTTTAGTTAGTAAAGTCAAAATAATTTAAATTGATGAAAATTAATAATTTAGATGCCCGATATGGTTAAATACTTTATACACAGATATAATTTAATACATTTTTCAAAAATATAATTACTTGTAAATTTTATTAAACAATATTGCAGTCATTAGTGAAATGCAATGCATATACTAGAAAACCACCCCTACTTAATATAAAGTCATTAAGCTATATATACAAGCAATCCTTATGCTAGACTTTGTTCAAACTTTACACAAATAACATGGGTAGAAGCTCCATTGTTGAAGAAACATCAAAGCTGGATGACAATGAAGAACAAAAAGAAGAAGTGAATGATAACAATGTACTAAGAAGACAACCGAGTCTCCCGAATCAAATCAATGAAGCACGAAATTCATAAAGGATGTCACAGACAAACTCTATCCAACGTCAAATTTATTATGGTATAACTTTGACTATTATTATTCTACATTTTGATCCTTAGTGTAACAACCGTCTCGGGCACTACATCGTCAGTGACATTATATTGAATGTTATAATGAGGGTTATATTGAATGTTTGTAAAAAAAAAAATTCTGATGGGATAAACAATAGTTCTAACACCTGGTATGTTTATGATGGGTTGTATTTAGTAGAGAAGACGACTCAAGAAAATTTGAAAAACTCATATTCAAGTATACGATCAATAGAATTTTAGAGCAACCCATAACTTGTATTTCACGTAAGGATGTGTTTACACAAAGCAAGAGACACAAATCTAAAGCTTTTATTGCCCAAAAGGAAGTTGTGTGTGTGAATAATATAAACCTTGTCCAATCATCATCAAACTCACCACAAATCTCCGTACATCGATCAAAGTTTTTTCTTCGCCTATTTACGAATTTTGAGACACGAAAGTTTGAGGAAACCTACACAAAGTAAGAGGTAACAATTAAAAATAAATAATGATTTTTTGTTAAATTCTTCTCATAATTTTGACAAGACTAAGGATCAAAATGTAGAATAACAATAGTCAAACTTATACCATAATAAATTTTATGTTGGATAGAGTTGTCGGTGACATCCTTTATGAATTTGGTGCTTCATTGATTTGATACGGGACACTTGGTA
Organism: Sophora flavescens; assembly: GCA_030762895.1. Lineage (NCBI taxonomy): Eukaryota > Viridiplantae > Streptophyta > Magnoliopsida > Fabales > Fabaceae > Sophora > Sophora flavescens. Next base: position 262,556,455 of record CM061063.1, read on the forward strand.
GTCTTCTTAGTGCATTGTTATCATTCGCTTCTTCTTTATCTTCTTCATTGTCATCCAGCTGTAACTTATTGTCAATTTTATTCTATTAACATTGAATTTCAAATAATGATGTTTTATATTTTTACATTTCCACTTAGAATGGAACAAAGCACAATTGTCATTGAATGTAAAAGTGACAACCATTCTAATGATGGAAAGAGAACTTTCTACATTAAATATACCAACATAATGAGTTATATGCATGTTTTAATTTTAAACAAAATAATTATGGAAACAATTTTTTTTTATAAAAAAGGTACACTTTTTTTATTTTAGTTGGTAAAGTCAAAATAATTTAATTTCATGAAAATTAATAATTTAGATGCCCGATACGGTTAAATACTTTATACACAGGTAAAATTTAATAAATTTTTCAAAAATATAATTGCTTGCAAATTTTATTAAACAATATTGCAGTCATTAGTGAAATGCAATGCATATACTGGAAAACCACCCCTACTTAATATAAAGTCATTAAGCTATATATACAAGCAATCCTTATGCTAGACTTTGTTCAAACTTTACACAAATAACATGGGTAGAAGCTCCATTGTTGAAGAAACATCAAAGCTGGATGACAATGAAGAAGAAAAAGAAGAAGTGAATGATAACAATGTAGTAATAAGACAACTGAGTCTCCCGAATCAAATCAATGAAGCACCAAATTCATAAAGGATGTCACAGACAACTCTATCTGACGTCAAATTTATTATGGTATAACTTTGACTGTTATTATTCTACATTTTGATCCTTAGTGTAACAACCTTCTCGAGTACTACATCGTAAGTGACATTATATTGAATGTTAAAATATGATGTGATAAACAATGGTTCTAACACCTGGTATGTTTATGATGGGTTGTATTTAGTGGAGAAGATGACTCAAGAAAATTTGGAAAACTCATATTCAAGTATACGATGAATAGAATTTTAGAGCAACCCATAACTTGTATTTCACCTAAGGATGTGTTTACTCAAAGCAAGAGACACAAATCTAAAGCTTTTATTGCCCAGAAGGAAGTTGTGTGTGTGAATAATATAAACCTTGTCCAGTCATCATCAAAGTCACCACAAATCTCTATACATCGATCAAAGTTTTTTCTTCACCTATTTACGAATGTTGAGACACGAAAGTTTGAGGAAACCTTCACAAAGTAAGAGGTAACAATTTAAAATAAATAATGATTGGTTGTCAAATTCTTCTCATAATTTTGACAAAACTAAGGATCAAAATGTAGAATAACAATAGTCAAACTTATACCATAATAAATTTTACGTTGGATAGAGTTGTCGGTGACATCCTTTATGAATTTTTTGCTTCATTGATTTCATATGGGAGACTCGGTAGTCTTCTTAGTGCATTATTATCATTCGCTTCTTCTTTTTCTTCTTCATTGTCATCCAGCTGTAACTTACTGTCAATTTTATACTATTATCATTGAATTTCCAATAATGATATTTTACATTTTTACATTTCCACTTAGAATGGAACAAAGCACAATTGTCATTGAATGTAAAAGTGACAACCATTCTAATGATGGAAAGAGAACTTTCTACATTAATTATACCAACATAATGAGTTATAGGCATGTTTTAATTTTAAACAAAATAGTTATGGAAACAATTTTAAAAAAAAAGGTACAATTTTTCATTTTAGTTAGTAAAGTCAAAATAATTTAATTAGATGAAAATTAATAATTTAGATGCCCGATACGGTTAAATACTTTATACACATATATAATTTAATAAATTTTTCAAAAATATAATTGCTTGTAAATTTTATTAAATAATATTGCAGTCATTAGTGAAATGCAATGCATATACTAGAAAACCACCCCTACTTAATATAAAGTCATTATGCTATATATACAAGCAATCCTTATGCTAGACTTTGTTCAAAATTTACACAAATAACATGGGTATAAGCTCCATTGTTGAAGAAACATCAAAGTTGGATGACAATGAAGAAGAAAATGAAGAAGTGAATGATAACATTGTACTAAGAAGAAAACCGAGTCTGCCGAATCAAATCAACGAAGCACCAAATTCATAAAGGATGTCACAGACAACTCTATCCAACGTCAAATTTATTATGGTATAACTTTGACTATTATTATTCTACATTTTGATCCTTACTGTAACAACCTTCTCGGGTACTACATCGTAAGTGACATTATATTGAATGTTATAAAGAGGGTTTATTGAATGTTTGTAAAAAAAACCTGATGGGATAAACAATGGTTCTAACACATGGTATGTTTATGATGAGTTGTATTTAGTGGAGAAGATGACTCAAGAAAATTTGGAAAACTCATATTCAAGTATACGATGAATAGAATTTTAGAACAACCCATAACTTGTATTTCACCTAAGGATGTGTTTACTCAAAGCAAGAGACACAAATCTAAAGCTTTTATTGCCCAAAAGGAAGTTGTGTGTGTGAATAATATAAACCTTGTCCAATCATCATCAAAGTCACCACAAATCTCTGTACATCGATCAAAGTTTTTTCTTCACCTATTTACCAATGGTGAGACACGAAAGTTTGAGGAAACCTTCACAAAGTAAGAGGGGACAATTAAAAATAAATAATGATTGTTCGTTAAATTCTTCTGATAATTTTGACAAGACTAAGTATCAAAATGTAGAATAACAATAGTCAAACTTATACCATTATAAATTTTACATTGTATAGAGTTGTCGGTGACATCCTTTATGAATTTGGTGCTTCATTGATTTGATATGGGAGACTCGGCAGTCTTCTTAGTGCATTGTTATCATTCGCTCCTTATTTTTCTTCTTCATTGTCATCCAGCTGTAACTTACTGTCAATTTTATTCTATTATCATTGAATTTCCAATAATGATATTTTACATTTTAACATTTCCACTTAGAATGGAACAAAGCACAATTTTCATTGAATGTAAATGTGACAACCATTCTAATGATGGAAAGAGAACTTTCTACATTAATTATACCAAGATAATGAGTTATAGGCATGGTTTAATTTTAAACAAAATAATTATGGAAACAATTTTTTAAAAAAAAGGTACAATTTTTCATTTTAGTTAGTAAAGTCAAAATAATTTAATTAGATGAAAATTAATAATTTAGATGCCCGATACGGTTAAATACTTTATACAAAGATATAATTTAATAAATTTTTCAAAAATATAATTGCTTGTAAATTTTATTAAATAATATTGCAGTCATTAGTGAAATGCAATGCATATACTAGAAAACCACCCCTACTTAATATAAAGTCATTATGCTATATATACAAGCAATCCTTATGCTAGACTTTGTTCAAAATTTACACAAATAACATGGGTATAAGCTCCATTGTTGAAGAAACATCAAAGTTGGATGATAATGAAGAAGAAAATGAAGAAGTGAATGATAACAATGTACTAAGAAGAAAACCGAGTCTGCCGAATCAAATCAACGAAGCACCAAATTCATAAAGGTCGTCACAGACAACTCTATCCAACGTCAAATTTATTATGGTATAACTTTGACTATTATTATTCTACATTTTGATCCTTAGTGTAACAACCTTCTCGGGTACTATATCGTAAGTGACATTATATTGAATGTTATAAAGAGGGTTTATTGAATGTTTGTAAAAAAAAACCTGATGGGATAAACAATGGTTCTAACACATGGTATGTTTATGATGAGTTGTATTTAGTGGAGAAGATGACTCAAGAAAATTTGGAAAACTCGTATTCAAGTATACGATGAATAGAATTTTAGAACAACCCATAACTTGTATTTCACCTAAGGATGTGTTTACTCAAAGCAAGAGACACAAATCTAAAGCTTTTATTGCCCAAAAGGAAGTTGTGTGTGTGAATAATATAAACCTTGTCCAATCATCATCAAAGTCACCACAAATCTCTGTACATCGATCAAAGTTTTTTCTTCACCTATTTACTAATGGTGAGACACGAAAGTTTGAGGAAACCTTCACAAAGTAAGAGGTGACAATTAAAAATAAATAATGATTGTTCGTTAAATTCTTCTGATAATTTTGACAAGACTAAGTATCAAAATGTAGAATAACAATAGTCAAACTTATACCATAATAAATTTTACATTGGATAGAGTTGTCGGCGACATCCTTTATGAATTTGGTGCTTCATTGATTTGATATTGGAGACTCGGCAGTCTTCTTAGTGTATTGTTATCATTCGCTTCTTCTTTTTCTTCTTCATTGTCATCCAGCTGTAACTTACTGTCAATTTTATTCTATTAACATTGAATTTCCAATAATGATATTTTACATTTTTACATTTCCACTTAGAATGGAATAAAGCACAATTGACATTGAATGTAAAAGTGACAACCATTCTAATGATGGAAAGAGAACTTTCTACATTAATTATACCAACATAATGAGTTATAGGCATGTTTTAATTTTAAACAAAATAATTATGGAAACAATTTTTTAAAAAAAAGGTACAATTTTTCATTTTAGTTAGTAAAGTCAAAATAATTTAATTAGATGAAAATTAATAATTTAGATGCCCGATACGGTTAAATACTTTATACAAAGATATAATTTAATAAATTTTTCAAAAATATAATTGCTTGTAAATTTTATTAAATAATATTGCAGTCATTAGTGAAATGCAATGCATATACTAGAAAACCACCCCTACCTAATATAAAGTCATTATGCTATATATACAAGCAATCCTTATGCTAGACTTTGTTCAAAATTTACACAAATAACATGGGTATAAGCTCCATTGTTGAAGAAACATCAAAGTTGGATGACAATGAAGAAGAAAATGAAGAAGTGAATGATAACAATGTACTAAGAAGAAAACCGAGTCTGCCGAATCAAATCAACGAAGCACCAAATTCATAAAGGATGTCACAGACAACTCTATCCAACGTCAAATTTATTATGGTATAACTTTGACTATTATTATTCTACATTTTGATCCTTACTGTAACAACCTTCTCGGGCACTACATCGTAAGTGACATTATATTGAATGTTATAATGAGGGATATATTATATGTTTGTAAAAAAAAATATGATGGGATAAACAATAGGTCTTGTTGGAAATTTCAGCCAAAGCAAGTCCTACATTGTATGGGAGCTAACTTGGAGAGCCCCCTTAAGCCTATACAAAGAAGTTTAAGGGTTGCTAACTAATCACACCAATCCTCACAAGAAAGAGTGAGAGAGAAATAGAGAGATCCTTAGAGACAATTTTCTCAGGAGAAAAAAAGTGAGCCAATTTGTGAGAGTTGATGAGTGTGATTCCACCTCATATTTCATGTACATTTTTGGATGCATTTTCATATAGTTTAGGTAATTTTAATTTTATTTTTGTTAGTTTTTACCTTGGAACGGGTAAGGCGGTTTTGTGGTGTTGTTTTGCATAAATCTAGTGTTGAATGCTCAGGATCAGCCATGACGGAGCTTGGATGAAGATAGAGCTTGAAAAGTGAAGAAAATGAACCAAGAAGAGCCCATCACGGCCTAGCCGTGATGACCATCACGGCCTAGCCGTGATGACCATCACGGCCGTGATCTAGCAATAATTGAGAAGAAAGAAGGCAAAAGTCAGAACTGGTCACGGCCTAGCCGTGATGCCCATCACGACCGTGACATTAACCCTCAACAGGCAGAACTGGTCACGGCTTAGCCATGATGGAGATCACGGCCGTGACAGACAAAAATTTGAAAGCGCGCCCATGACCGAACCCGTCAGTGTTAAGACGAAATCTAGGCAAGTATACCTAGTCGTACAAGTAATACGGTGGTGAGACCGATATCGTTCCCACGAGGATTAGTTTCCAATTACCAATTCACAAATCAAACAACTATCTAGACTACACTATGGCATGAAGAAAGATCAAAACATAAAATAAAGCAACAAAAGCAATAAAATATTTTTGGTCTTTTTGGGAATTTTTAACAACCACTTGGAGTGCAGACAGAGGTGTTGGGATTAAACTTCACTAATCCTTAGCCTCATGCAATACCAAGACCACCAATCCAGTTTATTCTTCAATTATTAAAATCAACCCACAAGATTACTCAAGCCCTGATTCCTCGATGACAAGAGCATAAATCCCCTAATTAAACCCTAATCCCTTAGATGGCCTAATTAGTGAATTTGCATTAAGAGTAAGGAATACACGATTACTAATAAACCAAACTCCATTCCTAGATGCAAGGTTTACTAGGTGATTAATTCCAGATCAAGAATTGATAAGAATGTTCCCATTGCAAATCAAATCTCAGAATCATTTCATGGGTAGCTAAACCACAAAAAGCATTAAGCAAATGAATTAAACACTAATAGAGAAAGCATAAACATAGATTGATAAATCAAGGCAATTACATAATATTCAGTTAAGCTACATTTAATCCCAACAAAAAGGGATTTTAGCTACTCATAGTCATAGAAACTATAAAAGAGAAAGAGAGAAGAGAAGAAGAAAACTCATGAAGAATCCTCCAATCTTCTTCCCCTCCAAGAGCAGAGAAAAACCATTTTTTAGGGTTCAAATCCTTCCCCCAGCCACAGCCTCCAAGTCCTCCTAGGGTAAAAGTGCTCCTAGGGTAAAAGTCCCTTTTTTTAGGTTCAAACTTCCCTCCTTTTGTTCTGCCCAAACGTCCCTATTTATAGATCAGGCGCGCGTCACGGCCATGATGGCCATCACGACCAGGCCGTGAAGTGTTCTGCCATGGCGCGCTTTCAAATTTTGGAGCATGACGGCCGTGATGCTCATCACGGCTAGGCCGTGATCAGTTCTGCCTGGCCTGTCACGGCCGTGATGATCATCACGGCTAGGCCGTGACAGCTTCTGACTTTTGCCTTCTTTCTTCTCAGTTTTGCTTGATCATGGTCGTGATGGTCATCACGGCTAGGCTGTGATGGGCTCTGTTTGGCTCATTTTCTTCACTTTTCAAGCTCTATCTTCATCCAAGCTCCATCATGGCTGATCCTGAGCATTTTATCATTAATTTCTGAAAAACAACACCACAAAGCCACCTTACCCTTTCCAAGGTAAAAACTAACAATAATCAAATGAAAATTGCCTAAACTATATGAAAATGCATGCAAAAATGTACATGAAATATGAGGCGGAATCACATTCATCAAATCACCCCAAGCTTGTTCATTTACTTGTCCTCAAGCAATCACTAATGCTAGAAGATATAAATAATCAGAGCATGGATAGTGAACCTAGAACCCGAGAAACTAATCCAAGTAACAGGTATTTTCAAATAATTCACCAAGAGACAGTAAATTTCAAGTCCAATTAGAAGCTTAGGATTCTTAGACTCATATTCTCACTGATTCAGGCACTCTTTCTCACCTCACTCAAGTGTTTAAGGATATATAACGATTCACTCAATTTCCTCAAGGAATGAATTCTACCATAAGCTTGACTATTAACCAAATCTCTACTTTATTAATGAAAACAATTAACAATCGAGAGGTCTTTTATTTGGTTGTAACGGGGCCATGGGATTAATCGCTAGGTGGGGAAATCAAGAAAAGGAAATTTCAAGAAGGCTAAACAAAATATCAAGCATTGCAAAGCACGACACCTTCTGAAATACCTTTTTGGGTTTTGATTCGTTCTTCCACCTTTCTATCTTTCTTTTCATTTTATTTCTCACTTTCTTTTGTCATCCCCTTCTCTATATTCCTTTTTATTTTTTTTATTTTTATTTTTATGGAGAAGGGGAGATTTTCAATTCAAGAGAAATATTTTTTTTTTTGACTTTCTCATCCCATACTTTTTCAACTACTTTTTACCCTTTTTGTAATACTTTAAAAAGTGCCATACCAATCATATTCATCAAAGTAATTCAAGGTACCAAGAAAAGTATTTTATTCTTTCAGGATCAAAATTGGGCAACTAAGGGGTAGCATTTAGTCAATCAAAGCTCAGAAGGCCGGAAAAATACCTAGTGCCTCAATCATTTTCAAAAATGTTTTCGTAAATTTTTAAGCTTCAAAACGGTTTCAAGTCAAGTTCTAGAGAATACAATCCAAGAGGAATAAAATACTCTATTACAAGGAATGGGGTAGATTTAGTGAGTACCCCTTTTTGGCTCAAAAATCTCAAATTTTAGTAGTTCAGAAATCAATAAGAAGCACAAATCTACAGAACCACATGCTAATTATCAACTATCAAATATCATCTCAAGAATTTTTATTTGTAGCCTCATCACAAGAATAAAAAATTGGGTTCAAGAATTCACTATCTCAATTTATTTGGCACTCAGTTCTCACAATTGGATGCATAATCTAAGCAAGGGCTAATCTAATCATGTGATCATGCAAAACTAAGCCTAAATGAATGCAACATGAAAAATGAAAAAATACCCCTACCCCAAGCTTAAAAACTTACATTGTCCCCAATGTAAATAATCAAGTCGGAGAGAGGAGAAAAGTGAAACAACTCACCGAGGTGGTAGCGGGTGCTGGTTCACATGCCTAGTCAAAGAAATGGTGGAAATTGTATCACGGCCGTGAGGTTCATCACGGGCAGGCCGTGATCATTTCTGGTCCAAAAGATGAAGCCTGTCACGGCCGTGACCTCCATCACGGCTAGGTCGTGATGCTCTCTGATCTTCAGGGTCCTCTCATCACGCCCGTGATCCTTTCTGGTCTTCTCATTAAGCTCATCACGGTCGTGACCAGTGTCACGGCATAGGCGTAATGGTTGCTGACGTTGTTTCTCCCTGCCTTTTTTGCTTCTCCTTCCTTCTTACCCTGAAAACTTGTTGAGACGAAATCTAGGCAAGTATACCTAGTCGTACAAGCAATACGGTGGTGAGACCGATATCGTTCCCACGAGGATTAGTTTCCAATTACCAATTCACAAATCAAACAACTATCTAGACTACACTATGGCATGAAGAAAGATCAAAACATAAAATAAAGCAACAAAAGCAATAAAATATTTTTGGTCTTTTTGGGAATTTTTAACAAACGCTTGTAGTGCAGAAAGAGGTGTTGGGATTAAACTTCACTAAACCTTAGCCTCATGCAATACCAAGACCACCAATCCAGTTTATGCTTCAATTATTAAAATCAACCCACAAGATTACTCAAGCCCTGATTCCTCAGATGACAAGAGCCTAAATCCCCTAATTAAACCCTAATCCCTTAGATGACCTAATTAGTGAATTTGCATTAAGAGTAAGGATTACACGATTACTAATAAACCAAACTCCATTCCTAGATGCAAGGTTTACTAGGTGATTAATTCCAGATCAAGAATTGATAAGAACATCCCCATTGCAAATCAAATCTCGGAATCATTTCATGCGTAGCTAAACGACAAAAAGCATTAAGCAAAGGAATTAAACACTGATAGAGAAAGCATAAACATAGATTGATAAATCAAGGCAATTACATAATATTCAGTTAAGCTACATTTAAGCCCAACAAAAAGGGATTTTAGCTACTCATAGTCATAGAAACTACAAAAGAGAAAGAGAGAAGATAAGAGAAGAAGAAAACTCATGAAGAATCCTCCAATCTTCTTCCCCTCCAAGAGTAGAGAAAACCCACTTTTTAGGGTTCAAATCCTTCCCCCAGTCGCAGCCTCCAAGTCCTCCTAGGGTAAAAGTCTCTTTTTTTAGGTTCAGAATTCCCTCTTTTTTTTCTGCCCAAACGTCCCTATTTATAGATCAGGCGCGCATCACGACCGTGATGGCCATCACGGCCAGGCCGTGACGTGTTCTGCCATGGCGCGCTTTCAAATTTTGGAGCACCACGACCGTGATGCTCATCACGGCTAGGCAGTGATCAGTTCTTCCTGGCCTGTCACGGCCGTGATGGTCATCACGGCTAGGTCGTGACAACTTCTGACTTTTGCCTTCTTTCTTCTCAGTTTTGCTTGATCATGGTCGTGATGGGCTCTGTTTGGCTCATTTTCTTCATTTTTCAAGCTCTATCTTCATCCAAGCTCCATCATGGCTGATCCTGAGCATTTTATCATTAATTTCCGTAAAACAACACCACAAAACCGCCTTACCCGTTCCAAGGTAAAAACTAACAAAAATCAAATGAAAATTGCCTAAACTATATGAAAATTCATGCAAAAATGTACATGATATATGAAGTGGAATCACACTCATCAGTCACGGCCTGACCATGATGGCCATCACGGCCGTGATGCCCGTCTAATATATAAATAGGCATCTGGGATGATCAGAAAAGACAACTTTTAACCTAAGACATTCTCTCTGAGCCAGGGGCTGCTGTGAAGGCTTCCATGGAGTTTTTTCTCTCCCTTTTCTATATTTCTTTCTTTTTTGTATTTTCCTTTATCATGAGTAGCTAAACTTCCCTTTTGTTGGGATTAGATGTAGCTAAACTGAATATCATGTAATTGCCTTGATTGATTAATCTATGTTTATGCCTCTGTATTAGTGTTTAATTCCTTTGCTTAATGCTTTTTGTGGTCTGACCATCCATGAATTGATTTTGAGATTTGATTTGCAATGGGGACGTTCTTATCAATTCTTGATCTGGAATTAATCACCTAGTAAACCTTGCATCCAGGAATGAATTTTGGTTTATTAGTAATCGTGTAATCCCTACTCTTAATGCAAATTCACTAATTAGGTCACCTAAGGAATTAGGGTTTAAATAGGGGATTTAGGCTCTTGTCATCTAAGGAATTAGGGCTTGAGTAATCTTGTGGGTTGATTTTAATATTTGAAGCATAAACTAGATTGGTGGTCTTGGTATTACATGAGGCTAAGGTTTAATCCCAACATCTTCATATATTTGAAGAATCCTTTTCTCTGCATTCCAAGTGTTTGACAAAAATACAAAAAGAACTTTTTCCTTTTATTTTGTTTATTTTAACTCTTGATTGGGCTTGGTATTTTATATTGAGCTCCCTTCAATCCAAAGATTCGTTTAGATAGTAGTTGATTTGGTGCGTGCTAGTACTTGTCTCAGTCCTCGTGGGAACGATATCGGTCTCACCACCGTATTACTTGTACGACTAGGTATACTTGCCTAGATTTCGTCTCAACAAGTTTTTGGCGCCGTTGCCAGGGACTGTGTTTCAATATTAGCATACCCATTTTGATTACTAATTTAAGTGCACTTTTTTTTGTTTTATTGAATGTTTCTCTTTGCTGTCATTTAGTGGTAACATTCTTGGTGTCTAGGCTTTTGTGCATGCGAGGTACTATCCCAGCTGATCAACTTCTCTATGATCCTGAAATAGAAAGAGCGGCTAGGAATAATCGGAGTCAAGCAAGACAGCAGAAGTTAATAGCACAACAAGAAAAAGAGCAAGAGACCTCCACTTCACAAGTTCATAAAGAACCACTTGAGATGGCAGGCGATGGTGAAGGTGCTCCGCAGAGGACACTTGGGGATTATAACAATACAAATGTCAATCGGCATGTCACTAGCATAGTGAGGGCTCCAGTGAATTCCAACAATTTTGAGATCAAGACGGCTCTTTTGAATATGATTGCACAAAATCAATTTGCCGGGATGGAGAAGGAGGATCCTAATAATCATGTCTCCAAATTCATTGAGTTATGTGATACGATGAAGCTAAATGGTGCTAGCGATGATGCAATTCGCCTAAGGTTGTTCCTATTCTCTCTAAGAGATAGAGACAAGGCTTGGCTTCAATCTCAACCAAGGGGGAGCATCACTATATGGGATGACTTAGAGGCTAAATTTCTTGCAAGGTTCTTTCCCGCCTCAAGATTTGTGAAGACATGGGGTGATATCACAAGCTTTGCTCAACAAGAGGGTGAGACTCTTCATGACACATGGGAGAGATTCAAAGACTTGCTCCGAAGATGTCCAAATCATGGGTTTGATGATCTTGTCCAAATGCAAACATTTTGCAATGGATTGAGACCGTCAACCAAGTTTATGTTGGATGCCTCAGATGGAGGTTCTATGAACACAAAGACACCAGAGGAAGAATTGACTTTGATAGAATCTATGGTATCTAATGACTATTTGATGCACCATGATCGAGGTACCACATCAAGAAGGGGAGTGTTGGAGTTAGACTCACAAACTGCACTTTTGGCTCAAAATAAGCTTATGACACAACAACTTGAGTCCATTACCGAGCAACTAGCTCAACTCCCACAACAACTCCAAACCATTCAAGGGACAACCATGCCACCTCAACAGGTAATGAGATGCGATTTTTGTGGAGGAGATCATGATAATGGAAATTGTGAGGCCACACCTAGTTCCCATGAGGAAGCTAATTATATGGGGAACTATGGGTGGCAAGGTAACAACCAATATTCCAAGAATTACAACCAAGGGTGGAGGAATCAAACAAGTTTTGGTTGGAAACAAGATGCTGCACAAGCAAGTAAGCCTCATCCTACACAACCGCCTCAAGACCGGACTTCTATCTTGGAAAACACCCTCAATCAATTCATGCAAATGTCCAAGTCAAACCATAAAAACATCGATGCTTCCATAAAGAACTTGGAGATTCAAGTTGGACAAATTGCAAAGCAACTAGCGGAACAATCTAGCGGCAGTTTTTCAGGTAATACTCAAACAAATCCCAAAGAGCATTGTAAGGCTGTTGTTTTGAGGAGTGGTAAAAGTATTGAGAAAGTGAGCGGTGAGCCTTTGTTGAAAAATCAGAGAGTTGCTGAAAAAACTGAGTTTAGTGCTGAAAAAAGAGAGTTGAATGAAGAAAAAGGCAAAGAGGTTGCAATAGAGGAAGAAGAAGAAGACAAGAGAGAGAAGTTAGTGGATGAAGATTCAATTTTGAGGAAGAGTAAAAGTCAGATTTTGAAAGATGGAGACAAGCCTCGAGAGATCCTTTCTTATGTAAAATTGACATATCCTCACTTAGGCAAGAAGAAGGAGAAGGAAGAGCAATTTACCAAATTTCTTGACATTTTCAAGAGGTTACAAATCAGCATACCCTTTGCTGAAGCACTAGAGAAAATGCCAACTTATGCAAAGTTCATGAAGGAGTTACTTATGAAGAAAATAAGGTTTAAAGAAGGTGAGACTGTTGCCTTGACGGAAGAATGTAGTGCGATACTTCAAAGGAAGCTACCTCCAAAGCTTAAAGATACTGGTAGTTTTACAATCCCTTGCACAATTGGGAGTGTTGCTATTGGGAAGGCCTTGTGTGACTTGGGGGCGAGTATCAATTTGATGCCGCTTTCAATTTTGAACAAGCTTGGAGGTGGTGAAGTGAAACCAACAAGGATGGCATTGCAACTAGCCGATAGATCAACCAAGCGTCCTTATGGTATTCTGAAAGATGTTTTGGTTAAAGTGGATAAGTTTATCTTCCCAAAGGGATTTTGTGATATTAGACTTGGAGGAGGATGCAGAAGTTCCACTTATATTGGGGAGACCTTTTCTATCAACTGGTCGTGCTTAGATAGATGTACAAAAAGGCCAGCTTCGACTCAGAGTGCAAGATGAAGAGGTTACTTTTAATGTATTTGAAGCTATGCATCGCCCGAGTGATGAAGAGAATTGTTTTCGAATGGATATTGTGGATGTAGTGGCTAAAGAAGTCTTTGCACATCAGCACCATTCCTCTACTCTTAAGAAGGTGATTGTGAACTCTATTGGAAATCTTGATGAGAAGGAGGAGAAAGAAATAGATGAGTGTTTGTGTGATTTGGAAACTCAACCCAATCAACTTGCTGTGTCAACACTAAGAAAGAAGAGCTCAAAAAGGATGAAGTCCAAGAGAAGCTCAAGTTAGAGATTAAACCTCTACCTCCCCACTTGAAATATGTGTTTCTTGGTGAGAATGATGAAAATCCTTTCATAGTGAGCAATGTATTGTCCAAATTGGAAGAGGAGAAACTTGTAAGGGTGCTTCGAGAGCATAAAACAGCTATTGGATGGTCTATCTCAAATTTGAAAGGTATTAGCCCAACATTTTGTATGCACAAGATCATGATGGAGTCTGAATTTAAACCGGTGGTCCAACCGCAAAGGAGGCACAACCCTACAATGAAAGAAGTGGTAAGGAAGGAGGTGCTGAAACTCCTTGAAGCCGGAATGATCTATCCGATTTCCGAAAGTGGTTGGGTGAGTCCGATGCAAGTGGTTCCCAAGAAAGGTGGCATGATCGTCGTGAACAACGAGAAGAATGAGTTAATGCCAACTAGAACGGTCACCGGTTGGCGAATGTGTATAGATTACCGGAAGCTAAATCAAGCTACTAGGAAAGATCACTTCCCACTTCCATTTATGGACCAAATGTTGGAGAGGTTGGCCGGGCAAGCTTATTATTGTTTATTGGATGGTTATTCGGGTTATAACCAAATTGTGGTTAACCCGGAAGACCTAGAGAAAACTGCCTTCACATGTCCCTTTGGAGTTTTTGCCTATCGAAAAATGCCTTTCAGTCTTTGTAATGCGCCTGCAAAATTTCAAAGGTGCATGCTTTCCATTTTTTATGATATGGTAGAAAAATACATTGAAGTTTTTATGGATGATTTTTTTGTTTTTGGTTCCTCTTATGATAATTGCTTGTCTAACCTTGCTAATGTGTTAAAGAGGTGCATGAACACCAATTTAGTCTTAAATTGGGAGAAGTGTCATTTTATGGTGCAGGAGGGCATTGTGCTTGGGCACAAGATTTTAGCTAAGGGGATCAAAGTGTATAAATCCAAGATTGATGTAATTGAGAAACTACCTCCACCAGTGAATGTCAAGGGTGTGAGGAGTTTTCTTGGGCATGCAGGCTTTTACCTATGGTTCATCAAAGACTTCTCAATGATAGCCAAGTCGTTGTCTAGCCTTTTGAACAAGGACACACCATTTGTGTTTGATATTGCTTGCCTTACTTCTTTTCAGATTTTGAAAGAAAAATTGATCACTGCTCCCATTCTCATTGCACCCAACTGGGAGTCACCATTTGAATTAATGTGTGATGCCAGTGACTACGAAGTTGGGGCAGTTTTGGGATAGCGGAGGGAAAAGTTTTTCCATGTCAATCACTATGCTAGTAAGGTTCTCAATGAGAACCAAATAAATTATGCAACAACTCAAAAAGAGTTTCTAGCCATAGTGTTTGCATTGGAAAAATTTTGTTCATACTTGATTGGGTCATAAGTCACTATTTTTACTGATCATGTTGCAATTAAATATTTGTTGACTAAGTTAGATTCAAAACCAAGACTCATAAGGTGGATTCTATTGTTGCAGGAATTTGACTTAGTCATTAAGGACAAAAAGGGCAGCGAAAATGTGGTGGCTGACCACTTATCTCGGTTGGTGAATGAAGAGGTTACTGCAGAAGAAAAAGACATTCGGGATGTGTTCCAGGATGAGGCTTTATTTCTGGTGCATGAAAGACCATGGTTTACCGATATGGCAAATTTCAAGGCAGCCAACATTGTTCCAGAGCACCTCACTTGGCAACAAAAGAAGAAATTCTTCCGGGATGCGAACCATTTCATGTGGGATGATCCATTTCTGTTCAAGGTTGGACCGGATGGCTTATGGAGGAGGTGTGTTAGTCAAGAGGAAGCGAAGAATATTTTGTGGCATTGCCATAACTCTCGATATGGTGGACATTACAATGGGGATAAGACAGCTGCAAAGGTCCTCCAATCTGGGCTCTTTTGGCCCTCAATCTTCAAGGACTCTTACAATCATGTGAGGAGATGTGACAAGTGCCAAAGGACCGGGAACATATCTAAAAGGGATGAGATGCCACTGCAAAGCATATTGGAGGTTGAAGTATTTGATTTTTGGGACATAGATTTTATGGGCCCACTTCCACCTTAATTCTCCAATCAATATATCTTGGTGGCAGTGGACTATGTTTCTAAATGGGTGGAGGCCATTGAAACACCGAAAAATGATGCACAAACAGTGATTAGGTTCATCAAGAAGAACATTTTTGCCCGGTTCGGTGTCCCAAGGGTCCTTATAAGTGACGAGGGATCTCACTTCTGCAACTCACAACTGAAAAATTTGTTGACCAAGTATGATGTGAGGCATAAAGTGGCATCTCCATATCATCCGCAAACAAATGGGCAAGTGGAGGTCTCTAACCGGGAGATTAAGCGAATTCTGGAAAAAACTGTGGCCACTTCAAGAAAATATTGGGCAAAGAAGCTTGACGATGCCATGTGGGCTTACCGGACTGCACTAAAAACTTCCTTGGGGTTATCTCCGTTTCAGATGGTCTATGGGAAGGCATGTCATCTACCCGTAGAGTTGGAGCATCGAGCCTTTTGGGCATTGAAGTTCTTGAATTTTGATGCCACTTTAGCGGGTGAGAAACGAGTCCATCAGCTGCATGAATTAGAGGAGATGTGCCTCAATGCATATGAGAATGCAGCTATTTACAAGCAGCGAGTCAAGACTTATCATGACAAGAAGATCGTGATGAAAGCATTTAGCTAGGACAACAAGTTTTATTATTCAATTCCCGACTGAGATTGTTTCCGGGCAAGTTCTAAGTGGTCGGGGCCGTTCATTGTCAAATAAGTCTCATCTCATGGAGCTATTGTTGACGGATCTAGGCAAGTATACCTAGTCGTGCAAGTAATATGGTGGTGAGACCGTTTTATCGTTCCCACGAGGACTGCGACAAGCAGTAGCACGTACCGAATCAATTACTATCTAAGCGGATATTTGGATTGAAGGGGGCTCAATACTAAATACCAAGCCAAATCAGATTCAAGACCTAAAATAAACAAATTGAAAAGAAAAGTTCTTTGAGAATTTCTGTCGAACACTCGGCAGGCAGTCAGAGGGATTCTTCAAATATATGAAATATGTTGGGATTAGGTTCACTCAACTTCATCCCCATGCAATGAAATGGCTAATAAACAGTTTCTACTTCAATTATGACAATCAATCCACTAAATTACTCAAGCCCCGATTCCTCGGATGATAAGAGCATAAATCCACTAATAGACCCTAATTCCTTAGGTGGCCTAGATTAATGAATTCACATTATGATTAGGGATTACACGATTGCTAATAAACCTAAATCTATTCCAAGATACAAGAAAATATTGGGCAAATAAGCTTGACGATGCCATGTGGGCTTACCGGACTGCACTAAAATCTTCCTTGGGGTTATCTCCGTTTCAGATGGTCTATGGGAAGGCATGTCATCTACCCGTAGAGTTGGAGCATCGAGCCTTTTGGGCATTGAAGTTCTTGAATTTTGATGCCACTTTAGCGGGTGAGAAACGAGTCCATCAGCTGCATGAATTAAAGGAGATGTGCCTCAATGCATATGAGAATGCAGCTATTTACAAGCAGCGAGTCAAGACTTATCATGACAAGAAGATCGTGATGAAAGCATTTAGCTAGGACAACAAGTTTTATTATTCAATTCCCGGCTGAGATTGTTTCCGGGCAAGTTCTAAGTGGTCGGGGCCGTTCATTGTCAAAGAAGTCTCATCTCATGGAGCTATTGTTGACGGATCTAGGCAAGTATACCTAGTCGTGCAAGTAATATGGTGGTGAGACCGTTTTATCGTTCCCACGAGGACTGCGACAAGCAGAGCACGCATCGAATCAATTACTATCTAACCGGATATTTGGATTGAAGGGGGCTCAATACTAAATACCAAGCCAAATCAGATTCAAGACCTAAAATAAACAAATTGAAAAGAAAAGTTCTTTGAGAATTTCTGTCGAACACTCGGCAGGCAGTCAGAGGGATTCTTCAAATATATGAAATATGTTGGGATTAGGTTCACTCAACTTCATCCCCATGCAATGAAATGGCTAATAAACAGTTTCTACTTCAATTATGACAATCAATCCACTAAATTACTCAAGCCCCGATTCCTCGGATGATAAGAGCATAAATCCACTAATAGACCCTAATTCCTTAGGTGGCCTAGATTAATGAATTCACATTATGATTAGGGATTACACGATTGCTAATAAACCTAAATCTATTCCAAGATACAAGGTTTCCAGGTAATTGATTTCAGTTCCGGTTCTAATACGAATTTCCCAATTGCATATCAAAACACTAGTCAAGTCATGGGGGTGCTAGCCATAACAAGCATTAAGCATAGAAAATCAACCACTCATACAGAAGTAAAAAATGCATTACAAGATCAAATCAAATACATGGGTAATTCAGAGAGAGCTACACCTAACCCCACCAATGGAGGTTTAGCTACTCATGATCATAGCCAAAACCAAAGAATTATAGATGAAAAGGAGGAAGAACTCCATGGAATCCTTGTGCAGCTGCCCCTTGGTTCAGAGAAAGAGTTTTAGGGTTTCAAAACTGGTTCCTTCTATTCTGTCTGCCTTTTTATAAATAAGGACTCGCGTCACGGCCGTGATGGCCATCACGGCCAGGCCGTGACGCTCTCTGCCTTGGGCGTGCTTGCAAAATATGTTTGTCACGGCCGTGATTCTCGTCACGGCTAGACCGTGATCGCTTAAGTCTCCACCAATGGGTCTGTCACGGTCGTGATGGCCATCACGGCTAGGCCGTGACAGATTCTGCCTGGGAGGGTTCTGATTCAATTAACATGTCACGACCGTGATGGACATCACGGCTAGGCCGTGACAGCTTCTGACTTTTGCCTTCTCAATTATTGCTCGATCACGGTCGTGATGGTCATCACGGCTAGGCCGTGATGGACTCTGCTTTGGTCATTTTCTTCATTTTTCAAGCTTTGTCTTCATCCAAGCTCCATCATGGCTAATCCTGAGCATTTTTCTTTGAATTCCTGCAAAACAACACCAAGAAACCGCCTCACCCGATCCAAGGTAAAAAACTAATAAAATCAAATCAAATATGCCTAAACTATATGAAAAATGCATGCAAAAATGTACAGGAATTATGATGTGAAATCACACTATCAAATCACCCCAAGCTTATTCAATTTCTTGTCCTCAAGCAATCACTAAGGCCATAAGATATAGACAATCAGATCACGGATAGTGAACCAAGAACCCGAGTAAATAATCCAAGTAACAGGCATCTCAAATAATTCAGCAAGAAACAATCAGTTTCAAGTCCAATTAGAGGCTTAGGTTTCTTAGACTCATATTCTCACCGATTAGGGCACTCTTTCTCACCTGAAGATCACCCCAAGCTTTTTCATTTGCTTGGCTCTCTTTCTCACCTCACTCAAGTGTTAGGGATATAAGACAATTCGCTCCATTTTCCTCAAGGAATGAATTCTACCATAGGCTTGACCATCAACCAAATCTCTACTTTATTAATGAAAACAATTAAGAATCAAGAGGTCTTTTACTTTGGTTGTAACGGGGCCATGGGATTTATCATTAGGTGGGGAAATCAAGAAAAGGACATTTCAAAAAGGCTCAACAAAACATCAAGCATTGCAAAACGCGACACCTTCTAAAATACCTTTTTGGGTTTCGACTCACTTTTCCACCTTTCTTTCTTTCTTTTCATTTTATTTCTCACTTTTCTTTTTGTCTTCCCCTTCTCTATATATTTTTCTTTTTTCTTTTGTTTTTCTTTTGTTTGGAGAATGGGAGATTTTTCAACTCAAGAGAAATTTTTTTTCTGATTCTTTCATCCCAATTTTTTTCAACTACCTTTTCACCCTTTTTGTAATACTTTAGAAGGTCCCTTATCAAGTCATTCATCAAAATATTCCAGGGTACCAAGAAAAGTATTTTATTCTTTTGTAGGCTCAAAATTGGGCAACTAAGGGGTAGCATTTGGTCATTCAAAGCTCAGAAGGCTGGAAAAATACCTATTTCCTCAATCATTTTCAAAAATGTTTTCAAAAATTTTTAACCTTCAAAATGGTTTCAAGTCAAGTTCTAGAGAAATACAATCCAAGAGGAATAACACTCTATCACAAAGAATGGGGTAGATTCAGTAAGTACCCCTTTTTGGCTCAAAATCTCACATTTTGTAGTTCAAGAATCAGTGAGAAACACAAATCTACAAAACCACATGCTAATTATCAACTATCACAGATCATCTCAAGCATTTTCATTTGCAGCCTTATCACCAGAATAAAGATATTGGGTTCAAGAATTCACTATCACAATATATTTGGCACTCGGTTCTCACAATTGGATGCATAATCTAAGCAAGGACAATCTAATTGTGTGATCATGAAAAGCTATTATGCAAAATTCAAATGCAAACTACCCCCACCCCAAGCTTAAGAACTTACATTGTCCCCAATGTAAATAATCAAGTTGGAGAGATGGAAGAAAAATTGGAACGACTTACCGAGGCGGTAGCGGGTGTTGGCTCACATTCCAGCCAGAAACTTGTTGGGAAATGCATCACGGCCGTGAGCCTCATCACGGACAGGCCATGATCAATTCTGGTCCTCAGGGCTGGGCTGTCACGGCCGTGAGCTGCATCACGGCCTGGCCGTGATGCTCTCTGACTTTGCTTTTTCCCTGTCTTCTTGCTCTTCCTTCCTTCTTTCCCTGAAATCACTTGGCAAATTTATTAGTAAAAGAAAACTCTTGATAGTCTCAAATTATTCAAGAGTTAAAAATCAAAAACAAAAGGAAGATGAAAAGAAAACTTGGGTTGCCTCCCAATAAGCGCTTCTTTAACGTCACTAGTTTGACGGGTATGTGACGTCACAGATCATGAAGGCGCACAGCTGAGATCAATCTCTCGATGTCACCACCCAAGTAGGCCTTGAGTCTTTGTCCATTGACTTTGAAGGTCCTGTTTGTAGTAGGATCCTCCACTTCCACGGCCCCATGAGGTGAGACTTCCTTGACAATGAACGGTCCCGACCACTTAGACTTCAACTTGCCCGGAAACAATCTCAGCCGGGAATTGAATAGTAAAACTTGTTGTCCCGACCGAAATGTTTTCATCACGATCTTCTTGTCATGGTAGGTCTTGACTCACTGCTTGTAAATGGCTGCATTCTCATATGCATTAAGGCGCATCTCCTCTAACTCATGCAGTTGATTCACTCTTTTCTCACCCGCCAGAGTGGCATCAAAATTCAAGAACTTCAATGCCCAAAAGGCTGGATGCTCCAACTCTACGGGTAGATGACATGCCCTCCCATAGACCATCTGAAACAGAGATAACCCCACAGAAGTTTTCAGTGCAGTCCGGTAGACCCATAAGGCATCGTCAAGCTTCCTTGCCCAATCTCTTCTTGAAACGGCCACAGTCTTTTCCAGAATTCTCTTAATCTCTCGGTTAGAGACCTCCGCTTGCCTATTTGTTTGCGGATGATAGGGAGATGCCACCTTATGCCTCACATCATACTTGGTCAACACATTTCTCAACTGTGAGTTGCAAAAGTGAGATCCCCCATCACTTATAAGAACCCTTGGGACACCAAACCGGGCAAAGATGTTCTTCTTGATGAATTTAATCACTGTCTGGGCATCATTCTTCGGTGTTGCAACGGCCTCCACCCATTTGGAAACATAGTCCACCGCCACCAAGATATATTGATTGGAGAATGAAGGTGGGAGTGGACCCATAAAGTCTATGCCCCAGCAGTCAAATACCTCAACTTCCAATATGTTCTGCAGTGGCATCTCATCCCTTTTTGAAATATTCCCGGTCCTTTGGCACTTGTCACAGCTCTTCACATAATTGTAAGAGTCCTTGAAGATTGAGGGCCAGAAGAACCCAGATTGGAGGACCTTTGCAGCTGTCCTATCCCCATTGTAATGTCCACCATATATGGAGTTATGGAAATGCCACAAAACTTTCCTTGCTTCATCTTGACTAACGCACCTCCTCCATAAGCCATCCGGTCCAACGTTGAACAAAAATGGGTCATTCCACAAGAAATAGTTGGCATCCCGGAAGAACTTTTTTCTTTGTTGCCAAGTGAGGTGCTCTGGGACAATGTTGGGTGCCTTGAAGTTTGCCATGTCGGCAAAACATGGTCTCTCATGTACCAGCAATAAAGCCTCATCCGGGAACTCATCCCGAATGTCCCCTTCCTTTGCAGCCACTTCTTCATTCACCAACCGGGACAAGTGGTCAGCCACCACATTCTCGCTGCCCTTTTTGTCCTTAATGACTAAGTCAAATTCCTGCAACAATAGAATCCACCTTATGAGTCTTGGTTTAGAATCTAACTTAGTCAACAAGTATTTAATTGCAGCATGATCAGTAAAAATAGTGACTTGTGACCCTATTAAGTAGGAACGAAATTTCTCCAAGGCAAACACTATAGCTAGCAACTCTTTTTCAGTTGTTGCATAATTTACTTGGTTCTCATTGAGAACCTTGCTAGCATAGTGAATGGCATGGAAAAACTTGTCCCTTCGCTGCCCCAAAACTGCCCCAACTGCATAGTCACTGGCATCACACAATAATTCAAATGGTGACTCCCAGTTGGGTGCAACAAGAATGGGAGCAGTGATCAACTTGTCTTTCAAAATTTGAAAAGAGTTAAGACAAGCAGTGTCAAACAGAAATGGAGTGTCCTTGTTCAAAAGGCCACACAATGGCTTGGCTATCTTTGAAAAGTCCTTGATGAACCGCCGGTAAAAGCCTGCATGCCCAAGAAAACTCCTCACACCCTTGACATTCACTGGTGGAGGTAGTTTCTCAATCACATCGATCTTGGATTTATCCACTTCGATCCCCTTGGCTGAAATTTTGTGCCCAAGCACAACGCCTTCCTGCACCATAAAATTACACTTCTCCCAATTTAAGACTAAATTGGTGTCCATGCACCTCTTTAACACAGCAGCAAGGTTAGACAAACAGTTATCATAAGAGGAACCGAAAACAGAAAAATCATCCATGAAAACCTCCACTAGTGGAAATAATGTAATATACGGGAACGTTTTACGTCAGTTGACCATATGTTTGACGTTAAAAATGAGGCGGTGGCAGTTTTGTAAATATTAAATCAATATTTGCGTCAGTTGTTTAATGAATTGACGTTAAAAGTGTTTTGCAAGAATTATTAACACTTTTAACGTCAGTTGTTTATACAACTGACGTTAGAAGTGTGATTTTTACTTCAGTTAAATTAATAACTGACGTAAATAATCAACTCATTCCTATCTTTCTTTCCTTGTCATCTCCCTGTTGTCACTCTTAACGCAGATCATCACTCCATATATAGTGCAGTTTAATCTTTTTTTAAAAAAAGCTTATTTTTAATCTTAAATAATTAGCTTGAATTAGTAAACAAATTCTTGTGCAAATTAAAATAAATAAACACTTAACATAAAACAAGTTATATATGTATAATCAAATCGTATCTCATTGAAGCGATTCATAAGTTACAATTACATGATTAAAAGATAAAAAATTTCCGCAAGATAGCACTAAAATATAAAAAAGTTTCTTCTTCAACATCATTTTCTTCTCAGTCCTGTCCTCAGAAACTCCAACATTGAATGCATCTCCTCCCTTACTTGAAGTCCTTTATGCTCCATCTGAATCCACAGTCAATTTGGAGCCAAAGCAGAGTGAAGGGTGCACTCGATCTGTTTCAGCATATTCTTGGAACATCCACTAGGTTCCAAAGCTGAGGTTTTGGAACTGTAGCTGCTGATTCTCCAGAAGGATGATAGTGTGTGCAATTCACATAATGCAATTGACACACCCTTATCACCCATGTAATGCGATTTACACAACCTCAGAAGTTGTTTGACCATTAAGACAGAGACCTTTAAGTCTAGGTATAGGAAGAAAGAGTGATGAAGTTAATCTCCATGGCAGAGCCATATTGTGAAGCAGAAAAATTAAAGGAAGGAAGGAAGCTATTTATAGGAGCTAGGGGATGAAGTTACTAGGCGTCGTAAGTTGCTAAAAAATTAAATTGATCATTAAGAGCATTAGGTTCCAAGGCGCATTGGGAGTTGGCAGTTGTTGATTCACCGGCAAGTGTACCGGGTCGTCGTAAATAATAAAATAACATGGTAAGAATTTACCAAGGTCGAACACAAGGATTGGGGTACCAATTCAACTAATCCGTGGGAAATTAGTTACGTTTGGTCAAGTAACAGAAGGTGGTTGAGAGAGAGAAAATAGGATCGAATTCAATCAACTAATCAAGTAAAATAATTAACTAAAAATATGAAATTAAAATGTCCAAGGTCACAAATCCACCTACCCAATCATGCATACCCGAGTGATGATGAATTCCTCCCTAAGTTCAATTACAATGTCAACCGGGACCCCCAAATTCTCCTAAATCCACTGTCGTGCTCATTAGGACGTATTCAATGATTGAGTTAATTACTTACTAGGTCTCATAACCCTAATCATCAAATTCTATTAATTCTTGTTCCCTATAAGGTTGCACCGATCTCCTACTCACTCTCGTGCAATATTCGATCGATGATCCCAATTCAAGTTCTAAAACGCAAATTGCCTCCTAAGCTTCATCACGTTTAACTAGTCAATCACGCATGCATATGATCAACACAATCAAATCAGAATTGGAAAACATTAATTGAGAAAAAGGGAGAAAGACATACTTCACATCGAATCTACACTGCCATGGGTGGCTTCATTGTTCCCTCAGACGAGGGGATTAGTTCCTCATGCTCATAGACAAACAATCGGACATAACCTCCATAGTAAAATAAGAAAAAGAAAAAGGGAGACGCAACTCCAAAGAGACAAGAAATCGTCCTAAACGCTACTCTAAACAGTGGCTAAACTACTAGGATTCGGATCTATCAAAAGCCCCAAAAAAACTCCTTTTCTGATTCTGAAACATCAATTTATAGAGCTCTGATTATGCGCGCACTCGCGAGGTGAACATGCTTTCGCGAGGCGAATATTAAAAATGGCGCGCTTTCAATTTGGACTTTCGCGAGGCGAGAGTATGTTCACGGGGCGAATTTCAGTTTTGGCTCCATCCTGAGTTTGAATGCTCGCGTGACGAACTGTGATTAGCGAGGCGAGACCGAAAAGGTGACTGTTGCTGTTTAGGCTGGTCTTCAGGCTCGCGAGGCGAGCAGCCTTTCGTGAGGCAAATATCTCCAGAATGAAAATTTCCACTGTTTCTTGACTTTCCTTGACTCTCGGAGCTTCATTTCTAACCTGAAACAATAAAAAGAAACAAAAAACGTAATTCTATTCAAAATAGAATAAAAACTACAAAAATTGCCTAGAACGAGTCAAAGTCTACTTAGGAACAAAACAAGGCCAAATTTGGGCGAAAACGTGATTGAACTCGAATAATTATCACAGAAACCACAGTCCATCTAGTTTTAAAACTAGATAAGCCAGAGGCTTATCAGCAGTCATATATTATAAACGTGCATTAAAGAAAATGCCCGAAGGAATAGGAAGAAATAGACCAAGTCTAGGTATAAACTTAGTGCTCATAAAGAGGATTATAGGTAACAATGTGCATGGGTAAGTAGAACAGCAGTAATGGGTAATTAAGTAGCAGAGCAGAGTAGTCAAAGGAATGAATGCTTTTGCAGAAACTTATACCATTTTAACGTCAGTTGTTGAATAAAACTGACGTTAAAAGTGTTTTTAAAATAAAAAATATTTTTTTTTAACATCAGTTGTTTATACAACTGACGTTAAAAGTGTGATTTTTACTTCAGTTAAATAAACAGCTGACGTAAATAATCCTATATCCCTATCTGAAATGCCCTGTTGGCACTCTTAACACAGGTCAATGGGTAAGTAGCAGAGTAGTGAAAGGAATGAATGTTTATGCAGAAACTTATACACTGTTAACGTCAGTTGTTGAATAAAACTGAAGTTAAAAGTGTTTTTAAAATAAAAAATATTTATTTTTAACGTCTGTTGTTTATACAATTGACGTTAAAAGTGTGATTTTTTACTTCAGTCAAATAAGTAGCTGACGTAAATAATCCTATATCCCTATCTGAAATGCCCTGTTGTCACTCAATTAACACACAGGTCTCAGAGCCATTTTGTGAAGGAATAGAAATATAGAGGAAAAGAAGAGGCAGTATTACAGACTGATACAGAAGAATGTTACTTTATATAGAGAATGATTTTTACACAACACTTTTAACGTCAGTTGTAGTCAACAACTGACGTTAAAAGTGTTTTTTTAAAAAAATATTAATATTTAACGTCGGTTTGTTAATAAAACGGACGTTAAAAAATTAATTTTAACGTCAGTTGTTTAATACAACTGACGCTAAATGTTGTTTTATATAACATTTACACCCGCGCGCCTTCTGCACTTCGCTCTTTACGTACGTCTCTTTTCTCTTTTCATCACGCTCAACCCTAAATCACTCTCAACCCTCACTCTCACTCTCACCCAGCACAGAACCCTAATCGCGAGCTCATCTCCACCGCAACCACCGCGAGGGCTTCTTCGCCACCACCGTGAGGTACACTATTAACCCTAACTCTATCTTTCCATTCATTCTTTGCACTATTAACCCCTTGTCGCTCTGCTCTCAGTAACCACATCGAACGTTGGCCACCACTCGAGCTCCCCTTCCCACCACCACGCGAGCACCTATTTCTGGTGAGTATTTAGGGCACATTTTTGTATTTTTTGGTTTTGAGTGTATGTTGAAACTGTAGTCTCAGTAGTTGAAACTTGAAACCGTGAGTTTGAGTTGTTTGGAATGTACGTCTCTGTTTTTGGTTTTGAGTGCATGTTGCTCTGCTGGTTGATCTGTCACGGCCGTGATGCTAATCACGGCTAGGCCGTGATCGCTTACTCGTGGATGGCATGGTTTGTTCGGTTGGCACGTTACGGCGTGATGGACATCACTGTCAGGCCGTGACCAGTGCTTGGAAATTAATCTTTAAAAACTATAGTTTTCAATCTCCCGTATTGTCCTTATATTGGATATATGTTTTGTATATCTACAGGACCTATCTAGTTATGGATCGTAGTTGGATGGTTTGTAAGCGTACTAGTGCTGAGTATTTGAAGAGGGTGGGAAAATTTATAGAATTTGCTCAAAGGAATGTTCCTAATAGTAATTGAATGTTCTGTTGTCCTTGTGTCAAGTGTTTGAATACGAGGAAATGTACGGTGAAGGATATACGTACTCATTTGATTTGTGAAGGGATTTGCTTGAGTTATACAAGATGGATATGGCATGGTGATATGTTGTTGAGTAGTAATACGGCGAGTGTCTCCCAAAGTGAGGACGTTGACGTAGATATGGAGGATGATCGAGTAGAGGACATGATCCGTGATATTGGACAAGAATCTTTTCATCGAGCTCATGTGTATGATAGGTTGTGCGGTGATGCGGATAAGCCTTTATATCCAGGGTGTACTACTCATACACGGTTGTCGGCGGTGCTAAAATTGGTTTGTGTGAAGGCGAGAAATGGTTGGACCGATAAAAGCTTCACGGAATTGCTTGAAGTGTTGAAAGACTTGCTTCCGGAGGACAACACATTACCTGACCGTAACTATGAGGCCAAGAAGGTATTGTGTCCTATGGGTATGGAGTATAAGAAGATACACGCATGCCCCAATGATTGCATATTGTACACCGGTGTTCATGAAGACAATCACGATTGCCCCAAATGTGGGTTATCACGATACAAAGTGAAGGGTGGTGATGATGATGATGATCTTGATGATGTGAGAAAAAAGGGTCCTCCTGCGAAGGTGTTGTGGTATCTTCCAATAATTCCAAGGTTCAAGCGATTGTTTGCCAATGCGAAAGATGCGAAGAATCTTAGATGGCATAATGATGAGAGGAAACGTGATGGAAAGGTTCGTCATCCTGCTCATTCTATTCAATGGAAGAATATCGATACTATGTTTCCAGATTTCGCCGATGAGCCAAGAAACCTAAGGCTTGGACTTGCTACGGATGGAATGAATCCTTATGGTAACATGAGTAGTATTCATAGTTCATGGCATGTTTTGTTGGTAATTTACAACATGCCCCCTTGGTTGTGCATGAAGCGCAAATACATGATGTTGTCTATGATGATTTCGGGCCCAAAGCAACCGGGAAATGACTTAGATGTTTATCTAGGTCCCTTGATTGAAGACTTGAAAATGCTGTGGGTGGAAGGTGTTGATGTAGTTGATGGGTATTCTCATGAGACTTTCAAGCTTCGTGCCAAGTTATTTTGCACCATCAACGACTTTCCAGCATACGGTAACTTGTCCGGGTACAGTGTCAAGGGGCATAAAGCATACCCTATATGTGAAGAAGGCACATGCTACACTCAGTTGCATCATGGAAAGAAGACGGTTTACCTTGGGCATCAGAGATTTCTTAGACGTGATCACCCATATCGTAAGATGAAAAAAGCTTTTAATGGATGCCAAGAGACATAAGAAGCGTCGGCGGCCTTAATTGGAGAGCATGTTTATCAGAGGGTAAAGGACATCGATGTTATATTCGGCAAGTCCAAAAAGAAATGTAAAGCTGCTGAGAAAAACATATGGAAGAAGAGGTCGATATTCTTTGATCTTCCATACTGGCGCAAGCTTGATGTCAGACACTGAATTGATGTGATGCATGTGGAGAAAAATGTGTGTGATAGTGTGATCGGGACGCTTCTCAACATTCAGGGCAAGACAAAGGATGGTGTGAATGCTCGTCTCGACCTTGTTGCTATGGGTATACGATGGCAGTTAGCTCCAGTTGTTGAAGATGGTAAGCGGACTTATTTGTCGCCAGCATGTCATACTTTGTCAAAAAAAGAGAGACAAAGTTTCTGCGGGTGTCTTCAGGGCATCAAAGTTCCACATGGTTACTCTTCAAATATGAAGAGGCTTGTCTCTAGTGATCTTAAATTGGTTGGCTTGAAGTCTCATGATTGTCACATCTTGATGCAACAACTTCTGCCCGTTGCTATTCGTGGTATTGCTACAAAAAATGTGAGACATGCCATTACTCGGTTGTGCTCATTCTTCAATTCTATTTGTAGCAAAGTCGTTGACCCCCGTATGTTGGATGACTTGGAAGTTGAGGCTGCTACAATCTTGTGCCAATTGGAGATGTATTTTCCTCCTTCATTTTTCGACATAATGGTTCACTTAATTGTTCAAAGGTATGTTGCAGAAGATGCTATTGAGTTTTGTTCGGACTACCTTCATAACACGGATCCTATAGGGATTCCTAAGCCTCGGCATGATGAGATCAGATGTCAAGGTAAGGGTACACATGGCTTAAGAATTAATAGGAAGGATCGGGAGGAAGTGCTTCAAGCACATTTGTATGTATTGAACAACATCGAATGTGTTCAGCCTTTCTTATTTGAAAATAAAAGAAAAGTCAATCAATAAAACCCTCAAATGAGCGAAAGGTGGTTGTTGAACAAGCATAACAAGACTTTCTTACCATGGTTCAAGGAAGAAATGCTTAAGGATGGTAGTATTGCTTCTGATGACGTCAAATGGCTAGCACGTGGGCCTAACTTCAATGTCATATGTTGGAGCGGATACGACATAAATAACTTTTCCTTTTATACAAAGGAATAAGGTAACAAGAGTACCATGCAAAATAGTGGGGTTATGACTGTGGCCGAAGCAATGCACTTCTCTAGTGCAAAGGACACAAAAACCCGTTAATGCACTTCAATGTATTTTTCTACCATATCAGATAAAATGGAAAGCATGCACCTTTGAAATGTCGCAGGCGCATTAAAAAGACCGAAAGGCATCTTCCGATAGGTAAAAACTCCAAACGGCATGTGAAAGCAGTTTTCTCTTGGTCTTCCGGGTTAACCGCAATTTGGTTATAACCCGAATAACCATCCAAGAAACAATAGTAAGCTTGCCCGGCCAACCTTTCCAACATCTGGTCCATGAATGGAAGTGGGAAGTGATCCTTCCTAGTAGCTTGATTTAGCTTCCGGTAATCGATACACATCCGCCAACCGATGACCGTTCTAGTTGGGATCAACTCATTCTTCTCGTTGTGCACGACGGTCATGCCACCTTTCTTTGGAAC
This sequence comes from Sophora flavescens, assembly GCA_030762895.1. Taxonomy (NCBI): domain Eukaryota; kingdom Viridiplantae; phylum Streptophyta; class Magnoliopsida; order Fabales; family Fabaceae; genus Sophora; species Sophora flavescens. The sequence continues at coordinate 262,586,320 of CM061063.1, forward strand.
CACTTATACTGGACTCACCCAAGCACTATCGGATATCGGATAGATCATTCCAGCTTCAAGGAGTTTCAGTACCTCCTTCTACACCACTTATTTCATTGTAGGATTGAGCCTCCTCTGCGGTTGGACCACCGGTTTAAATTCAGTCTCCATCATGATCTTGTGCATACAAAACGTGGGGCTAATACCTTTCAAATCTGAGATGGACCATCCAATAGCTGTCCTATGCTCTCGAAGCACCCTTACAAGTTTCTCCTCTTCTAATTTGGACAGTACATTGCTCACTTTGACAGGGTCTTCATCCTTCTCTCCAAGAAACACATACTTCAAGTGGGGAGGTAGAGGTTTAAGCTCCAACTGGAGCTTCTCTTGGACTTCATCCTTTTTGAGCTCTTCTTTCTTAGTGTTCACAGCAAGTTGCTTGGGCTGAGCTTCTAGATCACAGAAACAGTCTTCTAATTCCTTCTCCTCTTCTTCATCCAGATTTTTAAAAGAGTTCATGATTACCTTCTCAAGAGTAGAGGAATGGTGCTGCTGTGCAAAGACTTCGTTGGCCACTACATCCACAATATCCATGCGGAAACAGTTCTCTTCATCTCTCGGACGATGCATAGCTTCAAACACATTGAAAGTAACTTCTTCATCTTGCACTCTGAGTCGAAGCTGGCCCTTTTATACGTCTATCAAAGCACGATCGGTTGCAAGAAAGGGTCTCCCCAATATAAGTGGAACCTCTACATCCTCCTCCATGTCTAGTATCACAAAATATGCTGGGAAGATAAACTTGTCCACTTTAACCAAGACATCTTCCAGAATACCATAATGACGCTTTATGTATCTGTCTACTAGTTGCAATGCCATCCTTGTTGGCTCCACCTCTCCACCCCCAAGCCCCAAGCTTGTTCAAAATTGAAAGCGGCATCAAATTGATACTCGCTCCCATGTCACATAAGGCCTTCCCAATAGCAACACTCCCAACAGTGCAAGGGATTGTAAAACTACCAGGATCTTTAAGCTTTGGAGGTAGCTTCTGTTGAAGTATTGCACTACACTCTTCTGTCAAGGCAACGGTCTCACCTTCTTTGAATTTTCTTTTCTTCGTGAGCAACTCCTTCATGAACCTTGCATAGGTTGGCATCTTCTCTAGTGCTTCAAAGAAAGGGTATGTTAATTTGTAACCTCTTGAAGATGTCAAGGAATTTGGCAAACTGTTCTTCCTTCTCTTTCTTCTTGCTCAAATGAGGATACGGCAACTTCACATAAGAGGGGATCTCTTGAGGCTTGTCTCCATCTTTCAAAATCTGACTTTTAGTTCTCCTCAAAATTGAATTCTCATCCACTAGCTTCTCCCTCTTGTTTTTTTCACTTTCTTTTCCTTCCTCCTCTACTACAACCTCTTTGCCTTTTTCTTTGTTCAAATAAGTTTTTCCAGCAATCACCTCTGTTCTTTCATCAACTCTCTGATTTTTCACCAAAGGATCACCACTCTCTTCCTCAAGGCTTTTACCACTCCTCAACACAATAGCCTTGCAATGCTCCTTAGGATTAGTTTGAGTATTACCTGAAAAACTGTTGCTAGATTGCTCCGCTAGTTGCTTTGCAATCTGTCCAACTTGAACCTCCAAGTTCTTTATAGAAGCATCGGTGTTTTTCTGGTTTGACATGGACATCTGCATGAACTGATTGAGGGTGTTTTCCAAGATAGAAGTCCGGTCTTGAGGCGGTGGTGTGGATTGGGGCTTGCTTGCTTGTCCGACATCTTGTTTCAAACAAAAACTCGGTTGATTCCTCCACCCTTGGTTGTAGTTGTTGGAGTATGGGTTGTTGCCTTGCGGCCTATAGTTCCCCATATAATTAGCTTCCTCATGGGAACTAGGCGGTGCCTCACATATTCCATTATCAGGATCTCCTCCACAAAAATCACATTGCATTACCTGTTGAGGTGGCATGGTTGTCCCTTGAACAGTTTGGAGTTGTTGTGGGAGTTGAGCTAGTTGCTTGGTAATGTACTTCAATTATTGTGTCATGATGTTGTTCTGAGCCAACAGTGCAGATTGTGAGTCTAACTCCAACACTCCCCTTCTTGATGTGGGACCCCGATCATGATGCATCAAATAGTCATTCAATGTCATAGCCTCTATCAAAATCAGTGCTTCCTCCGCTGTCTTTGTGTTCATGGATCCTCGAGCTGAGGCATCCAACATATACCTGGTTGACGGCCTCAATCAATTACAGAATGTTTGCATCTGAGTAAGATCATCAAACCCATGATTTGGACATCTTTGGAGTAAGCCTTTGAACCTTTCCCAGGCGTCATGAAGAGTCTCACCTTCTTGTTAGGAAAAGCTATTATATCACCCCTTGTCTTCACAAATCTTGAGGTGGGGAAGAATCTTACCAGAAATTTTGCCTCTAAATCATCCCATGTAGTGAAGCTCCCCCTTGGGTGAGATTGGAGCCAAGACTTCGCTCTATCTCTCAGAGAGAAAGGGAACGGCCTTAGGTGAATTGCGTCATCGGAGGCACCATTTATCTTCACTGTATCACACAACTCCAGTAAGTTGGACACATGACTATTAGGATCTTCTTTCTCCAACCCAGCAAATTGATTGTGTGAAACCATATTGATGAGAGCTGGCTTGATTTCAAAATTGTTGCAGTTCACTGGAGGCCTCACTATGCTAGTGATATGCCGATTGACATTTGTATTGGCATAGTCACCAAGTGTCCTCCATGGTGGAGCACCTTCACCATTGCCTGCCATTTTGAGTCTTTCTTGATGAACTTGAGAGGTGGAAATCTCTTGTTTTTCTAATTGTTGTTCTAACAGTTTCTGCTCTCTTGCTTGCCTCCGATTCTCCCTAGCCGTTCTTTCAATTTCAGGATTGTGGAGGAGTTGGTCAGCTAGGATAGTACCTCGCATACACAAACAGTCTAGCAACAAGGGTGTTAGCAGTAACTGTCAGCACACAAACATCAAACACACCAGAAAAAATGACAGCAAAACAAAACAGAAAAATGACAGCAAACAGATTACAACAGAATTTTTTTTTTCTTGCTTAAATTAGTAACCGAAATAGATGTGCTAATATTGAAACACAGTCCCCGGCAACGGCGCCAAAAAATTGTTGACGGATCTAGGCAAGTATACCTAGTCGTGCAAGTAATACGGTGGTGAGACCGTTTTATTGTTCCCACGAGGATTGCGACAAGCACTAGCACGTATCGAATCAATTACTATCTAAGAGGATATTTGGATTGAAGGGGGCTCATTACTAAATACCAAGCCAGATCAGATTCAAAACCTAAAATAAACAAATTGAAAAGAAAAGTTCTTTGAGAATTTCTGTCGAACACTCGGCAGGCAGTCAGAGAGATTCTTCAAATATATGAAATATGTTGGGATTAGGTTCACTCAACTTCATCCCCATGCAATGAAATGGCTAATAAACAGTTTCTACTTCAATTATGACAATCAATCCACTAAATTACTCAAGCCCCGATTCCTCGGATGACAAGAGCCTAAATCCACTAATAGACCCTAATTCCTTAGGTGACCTAGATTAATGAATTCACATTATGATTAGGGATTACACGATTGCTAATAAACCTAAATCTATTCCAAGATACATGGTTTACCAGGTAATTGATTTCAGTTCCGGTTCTAATACGAATTTCCCAATTGCATATCAAAACACTAATCAAGTCATGGGGGTGCTAGCCATAACAAGCATTAAGCATAGAAAATCAATCACTCATACAGAAGTAAAAACTGTATTACAAGATCAAATCAAATACACGGGTAATTCAGAGAGAGCTACACCTAACCCTAACAATCGAGGTTTAGCTACTCATGATCATAGCCAAAACCAAAGAAATATAGATGAAAAGGAGGAAGAACTCCATGGAATCCTTGTGCAGCTGCCACTTGGTTCAGAGAAAGAGTTTTAGGGTTTCAAAACTGGTTCCTTATGTTCTGTCTGCCTTTTTATAAATCGGGACTCGCGTCACGGTCGTGATGGCCGTGACGCTCTTTGCCTTGGGCGCGCTTGCAAAATATGTTTGTCACGCCCGTGATTCTCGTCACGGCTAGGCGGTGATCTCTTATGTCTCCACCAATGGGTCTGTCACGGCTGTGATGGCCATCACGGCTAGGCCGTGACAGATTCTTCCTGGGAGGGTTCTGATTTAATTAACATGTCACAGCCGTGATGGACATCAAGGCTAGGCCGTGACAGCTTCTGACTTTTGCCTTCTCAATTATTGCTCGATCACGACCGTGATGGACTCTGCTTGGGTCATTTTTTCACTTTTCAAGCTCTGTCTTCACCCAGGCTCCATCATGGCTAATCTTGAGCATTTTTCTTTGAATTCCTGCAAAACAACACCAAGAAACCGCCTCACCTGATCCAAGGTAAAAAACTAATAAAATCAAATCAAATATGCCTAAACTATATGAAAAATGCATGCAAAAATGTACAGGAATTATGATGTGAAATCACACTATCAGCTATAGAAGTGGAGGATCCTACTTCAAATAGGACCTTCAAAGTCAATGGCCAAAGGCTCAAGGCCTACTTGGGTGGTGACATCAAGAGATTGACCACAGCTGTGTACCTTCATGATCCTTGAGATCCCTGACCCGTCAAGTTAGTGACGTTAAAGAAGCGCTTATTGGGAGGCAACCCAAGTTTTCTTTTTCCATTTCCTTTTGTTTTTGAATTTAACTCTTGAATAATTTGAGAAGATCAAGAAAAACAACTCATAAATTAATAGAATTGTTAAGTGTTTTCAGGGTAAGAAGGAAGGAGAAGCAAAAAGGGCAAGGACAAGCAAAGTCAGCAACCATCACGCCCAGGCTGTGACACTGGTCACGGCCGTGATGAGCCAGCCATAAAGATCAGAAAGGATCACGGCCCAGCCGTGATACCCATCACAGGCGTGATGAGAGGACCCTGAAGATTAGAGAGCATCATGGCCTGGCCGTGATGGAGGTCACGGCCGTGACAGGCCAGCTCCTATGGACCAGAATTGATCACGACCTGCCAATGATGAGCATCACGACCGTGACACATCTTCCACCATCTCTTTGACTAGGCATGTGAGCCAACACCCGCTACCACCTCGGCGAGTTGTTCCATTTTCCTCCTCTCTCTGACTTGATTATTTACATTGGGGACAATGTAAGTTTTTAAGCTTGGGGTAGGGGTTTTTTGCAAATTTTTGATTTTTTGTATTTTTCATGTTGCATTCACATAGGCATAGTTTTGCATGATCACATGATTAGATTGCCCCTTCCTTAGATTATGCATCCAATTGTGAGAACCGCCAATTAACTTGAGATAGTGAATTTTTGTACCCAATTTTTATTCTTGTGATGAGGCTACAAATAAAAATGCTTGAGATGATCTTTGATAGTTGATAATTAGCATGTGGTTCCGTAGATTTGTGTTTCTCATTGATTTCTGAACAACTAAATGTGTGATTTTTTAGCCAAAAAGGGGTCACTAAATCTACCCCATTCTTTGTGATAGAGTGTTTTATTCCTCTTGGATTGTATTCTCTAGAACTTGACTTGAAACCGTTTTGAAGCTTAAAAATTTTTGAAAACATTTTTGAAAATGATTGAGGCACTAGGTATTTTTCCGGCCTTCTGAGCTTTGATTGACTAAATGCTACCCCTTAGTTACACAATTTTGAGTTTGAAAGAATAAAATACTTTTCTTGGTACCTCGAATTACTTTGATGAATATGGTTGGTTGGGCACCTTTTAAAGTATTACAAAAAGGGTAAAAAGGTAGTTGAAAAAGTATGGGATGAAAAAGTCAGAAAATATTTCTCTTGAATTGAAAATCTCCCCTTCTCCAAAAAAAAAAAAGAACATAGAGAAGGGGATGACAAAAGGAAGTGAGAAATAAACTGAAAAGAAAGAAAGAAAGGTGGAAAAATGAATCAGAACCCAAAATGTATTTTAGAAGGTGTCATGCTTTGCAATGCTTGATATTTTATTTAGCCCTCTTGAAATTCCTTTTCTTGATTTCCGCACCTAACGATTAATCCCATGGCCCCGTTACAACCAAAGTAAAAGACCTCTTGATTCTTAGTTGTTTTCATTAATAAAGTAAACATTTGGTTAATAGTCAAGCTTATGGTAGAATTCATTCCTTGAGAAAATTGAGCGAATCGTTATATATCCTTAAACACTTGAGTGAGGTGAGAAAGAGTGCCCGAATTAGCGAGAATATGAGTCTAAGAAACCTAGGCTTCTAATTGGACTTGAAATTGATTGTCTCTTGGTGAATTATTTGAAAATGCCTATCACTTGGATTAGTTACTCGGGTTCTTGGTTCACTATCCATGCTCTGATTTTTTAACTTCTGGCCTTAGTAATTGCTTGAGGATATGCAAAAATCTTAAGCTTGGGGTAGTTTGATGAATGTGATTCCACCTCTTATTTCATGTACATTTTTGCATGCTTTTTCATATAGTTTAGGCAATTTTAATTTGATTTTTGTTAGTTTTTACATTGGAACGAGTAAGGCGGTTTTGTGGTTTTATTTTACATAAATCAAGGGTTCAATGCTCAGGATCAGTCATGATGGAGCTTGGATGAAGGTAGAGCTTGAAAAGTGAAGAAAATGAACCAAGAAGAGCCCATCACGGCCTAGCCGTGATGACCATCACGGCCGTGATCGAGCAATAATTGAGAAGAAAGAAGGCAAAAGTCAGAACTAGTCACGGCCTAACCGTGATGCCCATCACGGCTGTGACATGAACCCTCAACAGGCAGAACTGATCATGGCCTAGCCGTGATGGAGATCACGGCCGTGACAGACAAAAATTTGAAAGCGCGCCCATGACAGAACCCGTCACGGCCTGCCCGTGATGGCCATCACGGCCGTCACGCGTTCCTAATCTATAAATAGGCATCTGGGCTGATCAGAAAAGACAACTTTTAACCTAAGACTTTCTCTCTGAGCCTGGGGCTGCTGTGAAGGCTTCCATGGAGTTTCTTCTCTCCCTTATCTCTATTTCTTTCTCTTTTGTATTTTCCTTTATCATGAGTAGCTAAATTTCTCTTTTGTTGGGATTAGATGTAGCTAAACTGAATATCATGTAATTGCCTTGATTGATTAATCTATGTTTATGCCTCTGTATTAGTGTTTAATTCCTTTGCTTAATGCTTTTTGTGGTCTGATCATCCATGAATTGATTTTGAGATTTGATTTGCAATGGGGGCGTTCTTATCAATTCTTGATCTGGAATTAATCACCTAGTAAACCTTGCATCTAGGAATGGATTTTGGTTTATTAGTAATCGTGTAATCCCTACTCTTAATGCAAATTCACTAATTAGGCCACCTAAGGAATTAGGGTTTAATTAGGGGATTTAGGCTATTGTCATCTAAGGAATTAGGGCTTAAGTAATCTTGTGAGTTGATTATAATATTTGAAGCATAAACTGGATTGGTGGTCTTGGTATTACATGAGGCTAAGGTTTAGTGAAGTCTAATCCCAATATCTTTCATATATTTGAACAATCCTTTTCTCTGCATTCCCAGTGTTTGACAAAAATACAAAAAGAACTTTTTCCTTTTATTTTGTTTATTTTAACTCTTGATTGAGCTTGGTATTTTATATTGAGCTCCCTTCCATCCAAAGATTCGTTTAGATAGTAGTTGATTTGGTACGTGCTAGTACTTGTCTCAGTCCTCGTGGGAACGATATCGGTCTCAGCACCGTATTACTTTTACGACTAGGTATACTTGCCTAGATTTCGTCTCAACAAGAGTGTTATCCAAAAATTGAGGATACAATATTCTTGTATTTTTGTCTTCCCATTATTGTTATAGTGGAAGTTTAAGCGGCCTACGGGTCCCGTGGTTTTTTCCTTGCTCACATTGAGGAGGTTTTCCACGCTAAAAATTGTCCGGTGTTATTACACTTATTTTTACACTTCCACTTAGTGCCTATTTTTGAGTTCGCAGAGGAGGGAAATTATGATGGTGTTTCCCAACAGTGGTATCAGAGCTCTGGAATACTAGGTGCTGGATTTATAAGAAAATTATTAGTATGCTCTGTGGCTGCAGCATTCTCTGATCTTCCACATCAGAAAAGAATTATTCTTGTTGCTAGAAATAAAGTGTGGTAGTGTGAAAGAGCATGCCTAGAAAAGTTCTTGCTAGGAAAGACTTGGTATTTAAGTGTGTCTATTGACCCACCTCTCTTTCCTGGGAACTTCCTTGGTACGTACTGTTCACAAACTATAGTAATTTTCAGCATTCGGTACAAGTCACCTATACGACACTATTCACGTATAGTGTTATTTTTTTATAAAACCCACCTTGTTGGAGGAGCTATTGGCCTGTGTAACTCAAGATGGAGACATGTTCAAGCTAACTACAGATAACTACTCCTATTGGAAGCCGATGATGGAAGATCATCTATACTGCAAAGATTTGTATTTGCCAATTATCCAGAAGGATATGCTGAAGGATATGCCGGATGTGAAGACTGACAAAGATTGGGAGCTTCAGAATCGGAAAGAAGTGGCTATGATCCATAAATATATTGATCGAAGCTTGTTCGAGCATGTATCAACTTATACCAATGCGTATGAGTTGTGGACAAAACTTGAATCCTTGATTCAAAATAAAGCCCACCTTGTCAGACGATTGGTAAAGTTGGAGTACATAAACGGTCAAAATATGATCGAACATCTGAACACTTTCAAAGGCATTGTTAATCAATTAACAAAGGCAGGCATGAGTGTTGATGATGAGTTGCAAACTCTTCTACTCCTCAGTTCTCTACCTGAGAGTTGGGACACTCTAGTTGTCACTCTCAACAACTCTGCTCCAGACGGAAAGCTTAGCATGGATTCTGTTATAGACTGTTTGCTAAACGAAGAGTCAAGATGGAGGGAAAGATGTTTGAACATTCAGTTTGAAGCCAATGTTGTTGAAAATAGAGGAAGGAGTAAGAATCGTGGAAAAGGATGTCGTGGAAAATCACAAGGTAGGTCCAAATATCGAACCAGACTAAATTGTTATTACTGTGGCAAACGAGGACACGTAAAGCCTGAGTGTAGATTCTTTAAATGAGACCAACAAGCTGGAACAGTCCACCATGACCAGATTGACCCGAAGAAGAAGAAAGAAGATGGAACAACTACTGCAGTGGCTTCGAATGATGATAATATATTTCTTGTCGGAGTAGAAATTATCTAAATGTTGCATCAGATGATTGCATATGGATAATTGATTCAGGAGCATCCTTCCACGTCACACCTCATGAAGAATTCTTCTCATCATACCAAAAGGGAGAATTTGGTACGGTGAAGATGGGAAACCATGTCACAAGTAAAATCGTCGGTATTGGCGAAGTAACTTTGATGACTGAGAATGGAAATAAGCTTATGCTGAAGGAGTTCAGACATGTACTCGAGATGCGTCTGAACCTTATCTCAGTGGGAAAGCTAGATGAAGCTGAGACACCCCGCTGTGCCCCTTTGTGACATTTAGTTTAAAACCTCAATTATTAGTTCCTTAAGCACGCGTTTAGCGTTAGAGATTTTCACAAATCATTTTTGAAATGTCCCCATTAAAAATCGGAGATTTGTATGACGTCGGAAAAACACATGATAGACGGTTTATAACTTCAAAACTTTATCCAACCATAATTGGTCTCTGGTCTTACATCAACTGCCAGGAGAGGAAAAATAAATACACACAAACTCCAGTGTTGATAAAGACTTAGGAGATAAATAGATATAGTAATCCCAAATTGGTTTTTCATGCACATAAACAGTTTTCATTAATAACATAAAATATTCTCATGATTATAATATATAAATACTCCAAATTTATCTATTACATTACCAAAACACTGTTGAGGGTATCCTCTCGGTAGGAGCCCTCACAGGCATAGACTTAAACAAAAATACTAAACAACTGAAAACATCTAAAATAGCTCACAAGACGCACTGGCCATATACTACCTGGACCCTAATCACCATGGGTCAAGACTCGAGCTCCGACATCCGGCTCATAGGGAATCCCGTCCAATCCCTCATCATTAAGTCTGTCAACCAGGTCTTCTAGTACGATTTCATAATAAAGCAAATACAACATGCAGAAAGATACAGGGGAAAAGAAACAGTTCTATCATCAAAAACAGAAAAGAGTCATAGTAAACTATACAGTAATTATCACAGAGCCAACATCAGGCAAGTCATCCATCTTCCATAAAATTCTTATATCCATCCTATCCTCACTCCTACAACTAAAACTTGATACAGAAAATGGCTATGGTTTCTCTATCATAGTTATGGTTATCGGTCAGTCGTCCAAGCGACACGTCCCATTCCCGGTGCACATCCTTAGTCATGGTGAGAATGCTCATGCAAAGCAATGACACTATAGCTGCACAATAAACCCGGTGCACACCCCGGACCGTGGGTGCTCATGCAAAGCAATGACACTATAGCTGCACGATTATCCCGGTGCACACCTTCACCATGGTAAGAACGCTCACTCAAAGCGTGACACTACAGTTGCACGATGATCACGGTGCACACCTCGTCCACTCACAGAGGTGCTCATGCAAAGCAATGACACTCGTAGCTGCACAAGTTAAGTTTACCATTTGGACGGTCCCACAAGGACTTTGGGTCTTGTATGTGTCTCACATACGGTTATAGAAACAACACAACTTATGAACCTCGCAGGCTCCTATGGTCATAAACCAGTGCCTTAACCTCTCATCAAGACCTCAACACATGCTCTATATCACAACACCTCTTTAACATATTTTGTGTAGGTTAGGCACCTCTAAAAATCATCATGATCCCCACGCCCAAAACAATCATCTCTTAGACAACATATATATCTTAGCTTAAAATCCACTAAGCATAATAATAATAACCAGGCAGATCATGCATAACACAATATCAATCAAAATATTCTCATATTACCAACATAGCACAAAATCAATTCAATAAAGGTAATAAAATCAAATCAACCATCAACAATAAAAAGATCAACCTAATATCGATCAACCTACAATCCCCGAATCACCATGGATGTTTTATAAAAGCAATTTAAAGCGATTCTGGTCTTGTCGATTATTCGACTTCTAGTAGGGTTTAGGTCGCCCTACATAATTACTACATAATCTACTACTTATCGATTCCGACAATAGGTTTATTCTTTCCCCTACCTTAAAGATGTTCAGAGTTTTTAAAAGCACTTGGCAGTGATGCAGTTAGCTCCAAACAGTTCCCAGAAAGTAATTTCTTCTTCTTGCAAGCAAGCACGCACATGAAAAACATCCCAGAGAGACGATCCAAACATTGAAACAACCAGACAACAACACTAAATTAATTTCTCAACAATCAAAATATAAATATAATTCAATGATATATTTAATTTCACAAAAACCTCATTCATTTAAAATTAAAACAGATTTGAGGTTTTTGGGCTCAAGATGAAAATTGAGAAAAAAAAAACCAGTTTAACAAGAGATTGACAAAATTGATTTAGGGAGACACTTAATCATGCTCCCAATTTCAGAAAACACCAATTAATTTCATAAACTGAGAACTAAAAAATCAAAACCTAGTGTTAGAGTTTGAGGAGAAATTGGGGCTCTTGAATCTGAACAAAGGAAGTGAGAAAACCACTTACCCAAAGAAGAAGGCAAGCTTATGGTGGTGCTCCGGTGGCTGATGCGGCGGCGGACGGTGGCCGTGGCGGCGGTTCGCTTTTTGTGAACACCAAAAAGGGAGAGAGATAGAGCAACACCAAAGGAAATAAGAAGTAGGAGGTTGGAAGGAACTCACATGGTGGAAACCACCACAAAAACCGGAGGCTCACGGTGTTTACCACGATGGATGGTGAGGCTTCGCGGCGGAGTTCGGCCAGATCGCGCGGCTGTGATGCGGATCGGAGCAGGTGGTCAGACGCGTCTCCTCCTGGCGGCTTGCGGCAGTTCGATGGGTGGAGGGTGTGGGGCGGTGGCTAGTTGGAGGAAGAAGAAGAAGGGAGAAGAAAATAGAAGAAAAAGAAAGAAGGAAGAAATAGATGAAGAAAAGGAGTAGAGAAGAAAAGAGAGTGAGGGGTAGGCGTCAAGAGAGAGAGAGAGAAAAAAAAAGAGAAGTTAGGTTTTTAAGTCAATTATTTAGTAATAGGTACAAAATGAGTGATAAAATATTAAGCCTAAAATAAACATGCTTTTACTTTTTGGACTCTAAAAATAAAGATTGATAACTATAAGTTTTCGAAATTCAAATTAGAGTAAAGATTAATTGTTGGACTGATCAACTAAGAAATACTCAGTCCAAAATTTAATCTCCGATAAATGTCAAACCAGTTTATTTTCAACTCTAAAATTAAATAGAATGAAAATATGAAAATGATTTTCTCTTAAACATATTATTTAAAATATTTTTCTGTACTGGTAGTGATAGTGACAATAATGTAACTTATTGTCTAGTAAGCGTGCATTCACTGAAATAAGTCAGTGCTAACGCACCCAATAAAATAATTTGAAGAGAGTAATTTAATTACTCAAACTAAACCACATAACAAAATTAACATAAACATCCAAATAAAATAATTAATCATATGTGTAATTATATTTTAACCGGTTAAACAGCGTAACTAAAAAAAAGGGCTGTTACATTACTACCCCTCTTAAAAAAATTCCGTCCTCGGAATTTCATGACTCAAAACTAAACAGGATTTTGTAATCACACCTTAACCTTAAAATCTTGCTTTATATTCTCGTCGCTTCATTCCTTTCATCTATAACTCTATAACAGGATTAATTCTTATGCCATTATATTTATCCTTTAACTACATCTGAGCCTGAGTTGCACATGATAAACATCGCGCCAAGAACCTAAGAAATTCAATCTTACCAACCCGACATAGTATGTTCTCTTCTTAATTCCTCTCGAATCTTTTGCCTACTTCGATTTCATATCCTTCATTTGCCTCTCATTTTCAATTTGGTTCTCAAGCCCCATTAGTATCCCTGGTTTAAGAAATTTCCCATACACATCTACCCTATTGTCCAAGGAAAAATACACAACTCCTAGCATTTCCTCCATCTAAAGACTGGGCTCTATCACTTATACAAGTAAGTGCTAGTATCATATCTGCCCTTATCTTATACATTTTCAGTCGAGAAAAGAGATTATAAAACAAAGTTTCTCCGAGGCCATTACCCCCAGGAGCTGCACCAAAGCAAAGCCAAGAAAATCCAGGTGGACGCTCCCCAATGGCAATCTTGGATTTAAAATGTCTAGTTTCCACTATGGATCATCAACCACATATTTGCCAGAATAAGACCTCAAAGATTATGAACATTTCACCATAGCTTATTACACTCGAAAGACACAATCAAAACTTAATCACTTCTTGCCTCAAAATTTGTCTGCTAGCAAAACTTCTTCAACACCTTATCCTCATGACGAACATCAAGTTCAAAACTAACTTTACCCCATCATACATCAACCTTCAACTCAAAGTATACAATTGTTGTCTTAGTTTCCTTTGAACATATTCCACCACTCCAAATTATATCATAGTCATTCATTTCAATCTTAAAGAATACGATTACATTCCTCCATGCAACTTCAACCAAAAAGGAATCACTCCAGTTTGAATTATCCAAAATCATAATTCTTAAACTTTTCTAACAACTTAGTTTTACTCAAGAACTCCTCTTTCCTATTTCCGTTCAGCTTAAGGAAAACTACCATACATTTTTTTCCGTTAATCCTCGGACTCACTAAGTCAACATTAACCATAAACGTTGATCACTACTCTAAATTCCTTTAATGATATATCTACCTCGATCAAAATTTGATCCTTCGATCTATAGTAATTTGTCGTGCTTGCTGATATTACTCTTAATCTTACCATTCATAACTACACCTCAACAAAATTCCTACCATTGCATGTCCCATAGGTTTCAATATCTCTGAATTTATCCTACGTATTGCCTGATCAAGTCTTTATTCCAATCCTCAAGGCATGATCAACAATGACAAAGTCAACATAAGTAAGTCCCTTAGTTTAAGAATCTACCTTTCTGTCCAAACACTAACTTAGTGACCAAAATTTAACACAAAAAAAATATATCTCCTTAATCCACGTCTTAACTTCAATATCTCAAAATATATGCAACAAAACTATCATTATAATTCAACTATTGATCATCAAACCTTATAACTACAATTCTCTATTCAATTATCGCACACCAAAACTTTACAAAAAGAAATATGAAGGCTTACATCTTATTTGAAATATAAAAGATGACTCTAAGCCATTAACTGCATTAACTGCCATATTAAACCAAACAAAATATATTCTATAACAATTAAGATTTTACTATAAGCTCAAACTCATCATCTTAACAAGAATACCGTGCCTAGGTAAAACATCCCTTCTCAAATCCGAAATCACCATAATATTACTCATCTAAAGTATCGTCATTCCGCTCTTAGTCCTCCTTTAATAATAACAAGTCCCGACTCACAAATTAAATCCTTAGATATGAACTTGATACGTACTAGCACTTACTTACATATCCTTCCCTTAGAATCACCTTCATCATTATTAACAATCTTCTTCAAATATCATATCCTAGTAATGTACCTAAATATTGGCACACTATTTCCATATCTACCGTGCTTCTTTATATCAAAATCTTAACTTAACATCCTCTCTTAGTTTGAACTACTACTAATTGTCGTGTGTCCACACAACATTTCCAAATAACCTCGATTTAACCATATATATCATTTCTATATACTCAAACTTCTTCATTATGTTTCCAAATCAATTCAAATCCCCCTAAATTTACCTTATAACCTTGTGTCTCAAACCAAATTCGAGTTAATACTATTTTCATAAATCAAATATCACTTTAAAGAATAATCCCATCAAAAGCTAAGGTTTACACTTTATCTTAATAAACTCCAATAACATCAAAGTGATTAGAAACTAATTCTATTCTCAACAAAAGGACTTAAATACTAATCATGTACAAGCCACACTCAAATCAACACTTCTTATAAACACCATATGCTTAAACCTCCTTTTCTTTAAACAAACCTATCATCATTAGAAAACATCATTAGAAAATAAGTTCATCTTCACATCCAAGTATTAATTTCATAAACTTGAGTCTAATTCCTTTCTCATCGTTAAACACTAGATTCGGGACTAAGTATCCAACTTATAAGCCTAGATTTCCAATCAAATCCACAACTATAACCATCATCTCAACCATAAAAGGCTACAAGGCTTCAACTAATTCAATCCTATACTATTTAAGACCCAAACTAATTTTGTTGTCTCTTTATCATCTTCAACAACTACCCATATTATCCAAATATATCTAGTACTTAAAATAAATTCAAGTAATAACAATTTCTTTCAACCACTAATTGCTCACTATACCTTATTAACAAGAATTAATTCTTCCAATAAACTTATTGTCTAACACTTATTCCAAATCTTACTTTCTAACTTTCAAGGCACAATCAACCACGATACTCTCTTTTATACAACAACTTACCCAAGTAACTTATCCCAAAAATATCGTGTTTATCATGAGTAAGAATATTAATCATATCAGTTCCCTACTCTACTTAAGAACTTAAAACGACAAAGCTACGAACTTTCTACCCAATTTCTAAGCATGGTCAATATCCAATGTGGACTCAACTAGACACGGCCAGTAACAACACCCTAACTTTTAGCAGTCCGATCAGAATCAAACTGCTCTGATACCAAATGAGACATCCCGCTGTGCCCCTTTAATTGTGACATTTAGTTTAAAACCTCAATTATTAGTTCCTTAAGCGCGCGTTTAGTGTTAGATATTTTCACAAATCATTTTCGAAATGTCCCCTTTAAAAATCGGAGATTTGTATGACGTCGGAAAAAACACCTGATAGACAGTTTATAACTTCAAAACTTTATCCAACCATAATTGGTCTCTGGTCTTACATCAACTGCCAGGAGCGGAAAAATAAATACACACGAACTCCAGTCGTGATAAAGACTTAGGAGATAAATATATACAGTAATCCCAAATTGGTTTTTCATGCACATACACAGTTTTCATTAATAACATAAAATATTTGCAAGATTATAATATATAAATACTCCAAATTTATATATTACATTACCAAAACACTGTTGAGGGTATCCTTGATACGGTGTCGTCGCACGTCGCGCGTCGCGCGTGTGTTGCGCGCCGCGCCTCTGCGATTCCGGCAAGTGTATCGGATTGCCGTCAAGTAATAAAAGATATTGAACCCACAGAGACTGTGTTCCTGAATCGCAATTAATTTCGAATTGAGTAGATCTGGACTTTGTAAAAAGGATTTTTATATTTTGAAATTAAAAGATACATGAGCAGAAAACAATTAAAACAGAAAACAAATGTTTTTGGTGTTTTAGATTTAAACGGATTCCTAGGGATTTGGGTTACCTTTGAGGCTGTTTATGTTGCTAATCTGATTTACCTTTGTTGATTACCTAAATTGCCTTGAAGGCGAGTTTACCCTCTGATAGCTTAAGCTCCCTCTCGGGTTACAAAAGTCGTGCCCAATTGACCCGACCCTTACTCTCGTGGTAGTCGATCCCAGATTGGACCCTTTGCGTTCCGTGACAACTCGTTGCTCCTCGAGGGACGGCTCATGATTTCAGTCCCAAGTCTGACTTCTATAGGTCCGACACCTAAGTTCACCGCTAGGTTCCTCCTTAGAATGTCTCAGTCATGCAAATAACCTAAGTTCACCGCTAGGTTCCTCCTTAGAATATCCGCATCTCGCAGATAAGCGGCTGCCGGACTTTACGAGTGAAACACACTAGAAATCCTAAGTTCACCGCTAGGTTCCTCCTTAGAACGTCTACGTCACGTAAATAAGCGGTCACCGAATTTATGAGAGATTAACAAACTAGAAATCAGATCTAAAACAATAACGAAATCAACAACGATTTTACATCAAATTAACAACATTTACAAAACTCAGGCAGATCCCTAATCCCTAGAAACAAACTACTACTCCAGTCTTGCCATGGAGATGACAAGCTGGGTTGACAACATAATGAAAAATACAAAAATCAGAGAAGAGAGGAGGAGAAGAGAGATCTATGCCTAGAGTCCTTCTATGTGTGTACAAGTCTAAGGTGATGATAGATGATTCTTCTGCATCTTCCTGGTCCATATTTATAGACTTGGGAAGTTAGAATCCCAATATAACTCAAATTCTGATCCAATTCGGTTTCTTTAGGTCCAAGTAATGCGCGTTACGACCGTGATGGCCATCACGGCCAGGCCGTGACGGTCTCTGTTTCTGGCAGTTCTAGAAATTTTCAGTCTCTCGCGTGGCGAGCTACCCTTCGCGTCGCGAGCCTCCATTTCATGGCCGTGATCTGAATCACGGCTAGGCCGTGATGTGCTCTGACTTGTGGTGTTTTTGGGTCACGGCCGTGATGGCTATCATGGCCAGGCCGTGATGGCTATCACGGCCAGGCCGTGACAGACTCCGACTTCAGCCTTTGTTCCTTTTCAGTTTTGCTCGATCATGGCCGTGATGGGCATCACGGCTAGGCCGTGGTGGGCTCTGTTTGGCTCATTTTCTTCACTTTTAAAGCCCTATCTTCGTCAAAACTTCATCATGGTTGATCTTGAGCGTTTTACCCTTGATATCTGCAAAACAACACACGAAAACCGCCTTACCCATTCCGAAGGAAAATTAACCTAAAATCTAATAAAACTATGCCTAAACTACATGAAAATGCATGCAAAATGATAGACAAAGATGATGTGAAATCACAGTCATCAAATCACCCCAAGCTTAAAACTTTGCTTGTCCTCAAGCAATTACTCAGGCCATAAGATAAATCAATCAAAGCATGGATAGTGAACCAAGAACCCTAGAAACTAATCCAAGTGATAGGCATATTCAATAAGCACTTAAGAGACAATCAATTTCTAGTCCAATTAGAAGCTTATGTTCGTTAAATTCATATTCTCACTGACTCGGGCACTCGTCTCACCTCACTCAAGTATTTTAGGGTATATGACAATTCCCTCAGTTTCCTCAAGGAAAGTACTCTACCATAGGCTTGACTATTAACCAAATCTCTACTTTATTAATGAAAACACATAAGAATCAAGAGGTCTTTTATTTTGGTTGTAATGTGGCCATGGGATTTATTGTTAGGTGGGAAAATCAAGGAAAGGGAATTTCAAGAAGGCTAGACAAATCATCAAACATTGCAAAGCATGAAACCTTCTAAAATACCTTTTAGGGGCTTTGATTTACTTTTCCACCTTTCTTCCTTCTATTTTTTTTTCTTTTTCTCTTTCTTTTCTTTTCATTTCTCACTTTCTTTGTCATCCCCTTCTCCATTGTTTTCTTTTGTTTATTTCGTTTTATTTGTTTGGAGAAGGGGAGATTTATAGCTCAAGAGAAATTATTTTCTAGCTTTTTCATCCCATACTTTTTCCAACTACCATTTTGCCCTTTTTGTAATACTTTAAAAGGTGTCATACCAAGCATTATTTATCAAAGTAATTCAAGGTACCAAGAAAAGTAATTTTTTTCTTTTAGGCTCAAAATTGGGCAACTAAGGGGTAGCATTTAAACATTCAAAGCTCGAGAGGCCGGAAAAATACCTAGTGCCTCAATCATTTTCAAAAGTGTTTTAAAAAATTTTTAAGTTTCGAAACGGTTTCAAGTCAAGTTCTAGAAAATACAGTCCAAGAGGAATTAAAACACTCTATCACAAGAAATGGGGTAGATTTAGTGAATACCCCCTTTTGGCTCAAAGTCTTACATTTAGTAGTTCAAAAATCACTGAGAAACACAAATCTAAGGAACCACATGCTAATTATCAACTAACAAATGATTATCTCAAGAATTTTTATTTTTAGCCTTATCACAAGAATAATGAAAAATTGGGTTCGAAAATTCACTATCTCAATTCATTTGGCTCCAAGTTCTCACAATCGGATGCATGTTCTAAGTGAGGGGCAATCTAGAGAATGTGATCATACCAATCTATGCCTATGTGAATGCAATATGAATGCAACAATGCAAATGCAAAAATACATACCCCTACCCCAAGCTTGATTACTTACATTGTCTCCAATGTAAATAATCAAGTCGGAGAGAGGAGAAAAATGGAACAACTTACCGAGTCGGTAGCGGGTGTTGGCTCACATTCCAGTCAAAACTTGGGTGGAAATTGCATCACGGCCGTGAGGCGTATCACGGGCAGGCCGTGATCAATTCTGTCTGGGCATCCTACTCATCACGCCCGTGATGGATATCACGGCTAAGCCGTGATCCTTTCTGTGCTCTTGTATTAGTTCATCACGGCCGTGACCACTGTCATGGCCAGGGCGTGATGGCTCCTGACTTTATTTTTCTCTGCTCTTCTTCCCTTTCTCAACCTGAAAACACTAGACAAACCTATTAATGATATTTTTGCCTCTTGATCTTCTCAAATTATTCAAGAGGTTAAATCAAAACAAAAAAGAAAAAGGGAAAGAAAACTTGGGTTGCCTCCCAAGAAGCGCTTATTTATGGTCTTAAACTTGACCATACTTCCTTTAATCAACCGGGGTCGGCTGGGCGTAGATGTGCCGGAACACTTCTCTTCCACGGAACTCCTTCAAAGAGCCGATTCTGCTCATACGGCCAATAATGCTTCCGCTTCGCTCTTTTCATTTGGAGCCTCCTAGCCTTCCTAGCCTTCTTTCCTCCCGGCGGAAGTTCTGTTTCAGTATGGACAGCAATTCCAACTTCACCACTGCTGGGTGCATCATCAACCATGCATATCTTTGAGGTTGCTTCCATGCTAAGTTCTTTCTCTACCGCTGGAGACGTTACATCAATTCTGCACACATGGCTCTCAAAAGGAGGGTTGTTATAAGAGTTATTCAATTGAAAATCTACCCTACCTTCCTCTACATTTAGAGAGAGTTTACCATTCCTTACGTCTATTACTGCCCCAGCGGTTGCCAAGAATGGCCTTCCTAAAATGATGGGGAATTCAGAATTCCCTTTCATGTCCAATACCAGGAAGTCGGTAGGGATGAAGAATCTCCCTACCTTCACAGGGACATTCTCTGGTATGCCTAGAGAGTCCTAGTTGAGCCATCCGCAAATTGTAAGGAGAATTTGAATGGTCTCAACTTCTTGCTTTCCAACCTTTCCATGATAGTGAGGGGCATCATGCTCGCACTAGCCCCTAGGTCACATAAGGCTTGGTCTATTTGCACTTGTTCGATCGAGCAAGAGATGGAGAAACTACCTGGGTCTTTCAGTTTAGTAGGCATTTTAGCTTCTATATCTTCTTGCTTTTTCCTGACCAACCTTTGTGGGAAAGGTATCGGGGGTTGGTACGGTGGTGGAGGGACATATTTCGGTTCTGGCTCTTCTTTTTCGCTCGTGTCCTCCTCCAATTCCACGTCCATTTCAGCTACCCCCACCCCAAGCTTATTATCCCTTAAGTGTATGGCATTGCAATGCTCAATGGGATTTACTTCGGGTTGCCCCGGGAATGTACCCTTAGGTCTCGAGTACGTGCTGGCTTGTTCGGCAATTTGGGTTTCTACATCTTGCTATGAGCGGCTAAGTTGTCTACCTTAGATGCTAGCTCCTTTATTGCCTCATTCTGCTGAGTTTGGGTGGCAACAAAGTTTTCCATGAGAGACTCGAGCTTAGATTTTTGAACCTGAGGATACCCCGGTGCGGCTCTCTTATTACCTTGGCCCTCTTGGAACTCATGGTTGAGCGTGTTGCTGTAGTTGCCGTAGGAGAGGTAAGGGTTGTTCTTCCTTTGGTTGTAGGGATTTGGGGGAGCATAGTT
Organism: Sophora flavescens; assembly: GCA_030762895.1. NCBI lineage: Eukaryota > Viridiplantae > Streptophyta > Magnoliopsida > Fabales > Fabaceae > Sophora > Sophora flavescens. The sequence goes on from CM061063.1 coordinate 262,607,225, forward strand.
GGGCAGCTTCGGGTTCGTGTCATAGAAGTTGTGACAAGAGTTCACTTGCTCACCCGAAGCGCCGGATCCATGAGCGATACCCCGAGGGCATTCCATCATGTCATGTCCCTGCATTCCACAAATCTCACAGATAGTGTTAGGAGCACCTATTGCACTCACATTAGCTCTTTCAATCTTATCTAATCGTTTATTTAGTGAGTCAAATTTAGACATAATCAGATCAATGCTACTTACTTCAAACTTATCCCGTGAAATCTTGTTCGGGTTATTACCACTTTCGGATCCCCATTGGTGGTAGTTGGTGGCGACATTCTCGATGATGTTGAATGCCTCAGTCAGAGGCCTATTCATAAATGCTCCACCGGCTGCAGAATCAAGTGACACCATCGAAGAGTAATCCAATCCGTTATAGAAGGTGTGCACTATTAACCACCTCTCGAGTCCATGGTGCGAGCAAGACTCCAGCAGTCCCTTGTAACGATCCCAAGCTTCGGATAATGATTCTCCGTCTTTCTGGAAGAAGCCGGTGATCTGGGTTCTTATGTAGGCCGTCTTGGATGGAGGGAAGAATTTCTCCAAAAATGCCTGCTCCAGTTGGTCCCAAGTAGATAAGGTGTTGGCGGGAATTTGCTTAAGCCAAGCTTTCACTTTTCCAGTGAGAGATGAGGGGAACAGTCTCAAACGTACAACATCGACCGAGGCTCCATTAATCCTGATTGCGTCGGTAAACTCTAAGAATGTCTCTATGTGATCAGTCGAGTCCTCCGAAGGCAATCCTCCGAATTGATGTTGCCTAATCATGTTGATTAGCATAGGCGGTATGGTATAGTTCTCCGCCTCAATCTCTGGCCTTGCAATCCCAGTTCGCAAGCCTCTCGCATTTGGGGCTGCGTAGTCCTTCAAAGGTTTTGTATCCGGTTGATTCGCCATGAGTGGAATGGGGGTCAACCTTTCTCCCTTTCTTTGTAGTCTTCTACGTCTGTGGAAGGTCCTCTCGATCTCCGGATCAACTTCACCAAGGCTCCCAAGACTTAGGGATCTTTGCATATAACACACAGAAAGATGGATACAATAGAAGGAAAAGAAATTTTTGATTTTTTTTTTCAGATATAAAAACTAAATGAATAAATAAAAATAAAAGGTCCAAAAAAATCAATTCAAAAATTGAATTGAGATTCGAAAAGGCACAGTCCCCTGCAACGGCGCCAAAAACTTGATACGGTGTCGTCGCGCGTCACGCGTGTGTTGCGCGCCGCGCCTCTGCGATTCCGGCAAGTGTACCGGATTTCCGTCAAGTAATAAAAGATATCGAACCCACAAAGACCGTGTTCCCGAATCGCAATTAATTTCGAATTGAGTAAATCTGGACTTTGTAAAAAGGATTTTTATATTTTGAAATTAAAAGATAGATGAGCAGAAAACAATTAAAACAGAAAACAAATGTTTTTGGTGTTTTAGATTTAAACGGATTCCTAGGGATTTGGGTTACCTTTGAGGCTGTTTATGTTGCTAATCTGATTTACCTTTGTTGATTACCTAAATTGCCTTGAAGGCGAGTTTATCCTCTGATAGCTTAAGCTCCCTCTCGGGTTACAAAAGTCGTGCCCAATTGACCCGACCCTTACTCTCGTGGTAGTCGATCCCAGATTGGACCCTTTGCGTTCCGTGACAACTCGTTGCTCCTCGAGGGACGGCTCGTGATTTCAGTCCCAAGTCTGACTTCTATAGGTCCGACACCTAAGTTCACCGATAGGTTCCTCCTTAGAATATCCGCATCTCGTAGATAAGCGGCCGCCGGACTTTACGAGTGAAACACACTAGAAATCCTAAGTTCACCGCTAGGTTCCTCCTTAGAACGTCTACGTCACGCAAATAAGCGGTCACCAAATTTATGAGAGATTAACACACTAGAAATCAGATCTAAAACAATAACGAAATCAACAACGATTTTACATCAAATTAATAACATTTACAAAACTCGGGCAGAGCCCCAATCCCTAGAAACAAACTACTACTCCAGTCTTGCCATGGAGATGACAAGCTGGGTTGACAAAATAATGAAAAATACAAAAATCAGAGAAGAGAGGAGGAGAAGAGAATCTATGCCTAGAGTCCTTCTATGTGTGTACAAGTCTAAGATGATGATAGATGATTCTTCTGCATCTGCCTGGTCCATATTTATAGACTTGGGAAGTTAGAATCCCAATCTAACTCAATTTCTGATCCAATTCGGTTTCTTCAGGTCCAAGTAATGCGCGTCACGGCCGTGATGGCCATCACGGCCAGGCCGTGACGGTCTCTGTTTCTGGCAGTTCTGGAAATTTTCAGTCTCTCGCGTGGCGAGCTACCCTTCGCGTCGCGAGCCTCTATTTCATGGCCGTGATCTGAATCACGGCTAGGCCGTGATGTGCTCTGACTTGTGGTGGTTTTGGGTCACGGTCGTGATGGCTATCACGGCCAGGCCGTGACAGACTCTGACTTCAGCCTTTGTTCCTTTTCAGTTTTGCTCGATCATGGCCGTGATGGGCATCACGGCTAGGCCGTGATGGGCTCTGTTTGGCTCATTTTCTTCACTTTTAAAGCCCTATCTTCATCCAAACTTCATCATGGTTGATCTTGAGCATTTTACCCTTGATATCTGCAAAACAACACACGAAAACCGCCTTACCCATTCCAAAGGAAAATTAACCTAAAATCTAATAAAAATATGCCTAAACTACATGAAAATGCATGCAAAATGATAGACAAAGATGATGTGAAATCACACTCATCAATCCTCTCGGTAGGAGCCCTCACAGGCATAGACTTAGACAAAAATACTAAACAACTGAAAACATCTAAAACGTCTCATAAGACGCATTGGCCATATACTACCTGGACCCTAATCACCAAAAGTCAAGACTCGAGCTCCGACATCCGTCTCATAGGGAATCCCGTCCAATCCCTCATCATTACGTTTGTCGACCAGGTCTTCTAGTACAATTTCATAATAAAACAAATACAACATGCAGAAAGATACAGGGGATAAGAAACAGTTCTATCATCAAAAACGGAAAAGAGTCATAGTAAACTATACAGTAATTATCACAGACACAACATCAGGCAAGTCATCCATCTTCCATAAAATTCTTATATCCATCCTACCCTCACTCCTACAACTAAAACTTGATACTGAAAATGGCTATGGTTTCCCTATCATAGTTTTGGTTATCGGTCAGTCGTCCAAGCGACACGTCACATTCCCGGTGCACATCCTTAGTCATGGTGAGAATGCTCATGCAAAGCAATGACACTATAGCTGCATAATAAACCCGGTGCACACCCCGGACCGTGGGTTCTCATGCAAAGCAATGACACTATAGGTGCACGATTATCCCGGTTCACACCTTCACCATGGTAAGAACGCTCACGCAAAGCGTGACACTACAGCTGCACGATGATCCCGGTGCACACCTCGTCCACTCACAGAGGTGCTCATGCAAAGCAATGACACTCATAGCTGCACAAGTTAAGTTTACCATTTGGACGGTCCCACAAGGACTTCGGGTCTTGTATGTGTCTCACATATGGTTATAGAAACAACACAACTTATGAACCTCGCAGGCTCCTATGGTCATAACCCAATGCCTTAACCTCTCATCAAGACCTCAACACATGCTCTATGTCACAACACCTCTTTAACATATTTTGTGTAGGTTAGGCACCTCTAAAAATCATCATGATCCCCATGACCAAAACAATCATCTCTTAGACAACATAAATATCTTAGCTTAAAATCCACTAAGCATAATAATAATAACCAGGTAGATCATGCATAACACAATATCAATCAAAATATTTTCATATTACCAACATAGCACAAAATCAATTCAAAAAAGGTAATAAAATAAAATCAACCATCAACAATATAAAGATCAACCTAATATCGATCAACCTACAATCCCCGAATCACCATGGATGTTTTATAAAAGCAATTTAAAGTGATTCTGGTCTTGTCGATTATTCGACTTCTAGTAGGGTTTAGGTCGCCCTACATAATTACTACATAATCTACTACTTATCGATTCTGACGATAGGTTTATTCTTTCCTCTACCTTAAAGATGTTTAGAGTTTTTAAAAGCACTTGGAAGCGATGCAGTTAGCTCCAAACAGTTCCCAGAAAGTAATTTCTTCTTCTTGCAAGCAAGCACACCCATGAAAAACATCCCAGAGAGACGATCCAAGCATTGAAACAACCATACAAAAACACTAAATTAATTTCTCAACAATCAAAATATAAATATAATTCAATAATATATTTAATTTCACAAAAACCTCATTCATTTAAAATTAAAACAGATTTGAGGTTTTTGGGCTCAAGATGAAAATTGAGAGGAGAAAAAAACAGTTTAACAAGAGATTGACAAAATTGATTTAGGGAGACACTTAATCATGCTCCCAATTTTAGAAAACACCAATTAATTTCATAAACTGAGAACTAAAAAAATCAAAACCTAGGGTTAGGGTTTGAGGAGAAATTGGGGCTCTTGAATCTGAACAAAGGAAGTGAGAAAACTACTTACCCAAGGAAGAAGGCAAGCTTATGGTGGTGCTGTGGTGGTTGACGCGGTGACGGACGGTGGCCGTGGCGGCGGTTCGCTTTCTGTGAACACCAAAAAGGGAGAGAGATAGAGTAAGACCAAAGGAAATAAGAAGAAGGAGGTTGGAAGGAACTCACATGGTGGAAACCACCACAAACACCGGCGGCTCGCAGTGTTTACCATGATGGAGGGCGTGGCTTCACGGCGGAGCTCTACCAGATCGTGCGGCTGTGACGCGGATCGGAGCAGGTGGTCAGACGCGTCTCCTCCTGGCAGCTTGAGGCGGTTCGATGGGTGGAGGGTGTGGGGCAGTGGCTGGTTGGAGGAAGAAGAAGAAGGGAGAAGAATATAGAAGAAAAAGAAAGAAGGAAGAAATAGATGAAGAAAAGGAGCGGAGAAGAAAAGAGAGTGAGGGGTAGGCGTCGAGAGAGAGAGAGAAAAAAAAAAGAGAAGTTAGGTTTTTAAGTCAATTATTTAGTAATAGGTACAAAATGAGTGATAAAATATTAAGCCTAAAATAAACATGTTTTTAATTTTTGGACTCTAAAATAAAGATTGATAACTATAAGTTTTCGAAATTCAAATTAGAGTAAAGATTAATAGTTGGACTGATCAACTAAGAAAATACTCAGTCCAAAATTTAATCTCCGATAAATGTCAAACCAGTTTATTTTCAACTCTAAAATTAAACAGAATAAAAATATGAAAATGCTTTTCTCTTAAACATATTATTTAAAATATTTTTCTGTACTGGTAGTAATAGTGACAATAATGTAACTTATTGTTTAGTAAGCGTGCTTTCACTGAAATAAGTCAATGCTAACGCACCCAATAAAATAATTTGAAGAGAGTAATTTAATTACTCAAACTAAACCACATAACAAAATTAACATAAACATCCAAATAAAATAATTAATCATATGTGTAATTATATTTTAACCGGTTAAACAGCGTAACTAAAAAAAACGGGTTGTTACAGAAGCCAGGATGATAAACCAATTTGGTAGCGGCAGATGGAAACTCAGCCGAGGAAGCATGATTATTGCTCGCGATAGAAAGGAAGGCTCTTTGTACATTATGCAGGGAAAGATATGTAAGGGGAGACGAATGTTGCTCAAGACGCAACCAAAGAACTGTGGCATAGACGACTGGGCCACATGAGCGAGAAGGGTCTGGAGATCGTTGCAAAAGATCATCTCTCAAACATAAAAGGGCAGTCACTTGAATCCTGTGAAGACTGTCTAGCAGGCAACCAACACAGTATCTTTTAAAAGATCAGATGATGCAAGAAGAAGAAAGAAGATTCTGGATCTTGTTCATTCAGATGTTTGCTCAGCATCTGAAAGGTCTGTTGGTGGCGCTCAATACTATGTTACCTTCATTGATGATCATTCTAGGAAGCTGTGGGTGTATCCATTGAAGACAAAAGATCATGTTCTTCAAGCTTTCAAGGAGTTTCATGCTTCTGTAGAACGAGCATCTGAAAGAAAACTGAAATGCTTGAGAAGTGATAATAGCGGAGAATACATAGGTCAGTTTGAGACATATTGCAAAACTCATGGGATAAGACATGAGAAAGTTCCTCCCAAGACACCTCAGATGAATGGAGTAGCTGAAAGGATGAACAGAACAATCGCAGAGAAAGTCAGAAGCATGCTTTCTCAAGCAAAACTTCCCAAATCATTTTGGGGCGAAGCAGTGAAAACTGCAGTTGATCTGATAAATCTGTCTCCTTCAAGACCTTTAAATGGAGAGATTCCAGATGAAGTATGGACTAGAAAGAAAGCCTCTTATGGTCACTTGAGAGTCTTTGGATGTAGGGCATTTGTCCACATTCCTAAAGATGAAAGAACAAAGCTAGATGTAAACACGAAGGAATGCATATACCTTGGTTCACCAAGAGATGAACTTTGTTTCAGATTATGGGATCTTGCACAAAAGAAGATTGTTCGAAGCAGGGATGTGGTGTTCTTTGAAGATCAAACGATCCAAGACATTAAGCAATCTGCGAAGCCAAAGCACAAAGTGATTTCTGACTCAAGTCCTGTTGTGATAAACAATTCAGGGGGAGAGAATCCCCAAAGGAATGATGAACATGATCAGGAGGAACAATCTGATCAGACAGAACAACCTGACCAAATAGAACAAAGTCAGAATCAGATGATGGAGACTGATGAGACAGAAGAAGAAACTCAAGTAAGACGATCCAGAAGAGTCAGACAACCATCTAGAAGATATTATTCAGATGAATATGTCAATCTCACTGATGAAGGAGAACATCAAAGCTTCATAGAAGCAATTAAGACGAATGATAAGGAGAAATGGTTGCAAGCCATGGAAGAAGAAATGCAGTCCCTGAAAGAGAATCAGATGTATGACCTGGTGACATTACCAGATGGACGAAAGGTGTTGAAAAACAAATGGGTGTTCAAGCTCAAGACGGAAGAGAACAACCCAAACCCTAGGTACAAAGCAAGAATTGTTGTAACGGGGTGCAACCAGAAGAAAGGCATAGATTTCGAAGAAATCTTCTCACCAGTGGTGTGAAGAACTATGAGAATGGTGAATCCATCATACTTCTATTGTATGTTGATGATATGTTAGTTATTGGGAAAGATAAGGCGAAAATAGCTGCTCTCAAGAAGGCATTGAGCCAGTCTTTTGCCATTAAAGATCTGGGTGCAGTGAAGAAGATTCTTGGAATGAAGATAACTAGAGATCGTTCTAGAAGGATGCTGTGGATGTCACAAGAAGACTATATCCAGAAAGTTCTTGAAAGGTTCAACATGCATAATGCCAAACCTGTGCATGTTCCATTACCTGGTCATCTCAAACTGAGTAAGACGCAATGTCCAGGGAATGAAGAAGAAAAAGAAGAAATGAACAAGGTGCCCTATTCTTCTGCACTGGGTAGTCTTATGTTGTTGGTGTAAGCCTTAGAGGCCAATGTATTTCTTTAGACTTACATTTGTATCTTGCTATTATATATATATATATATATATATATATATATATATATATATATATATATATATATATATATATATATATATATATATATATATATATATATATTGATATGAGGCATTCCAGTTTATTGTGTTACTTGTTTAAACATAATAAAGTCCTTAGAATGGAAATTTCAGTTTAATAGAATATCAAGTATATGACTTGATCGTGAGACACTATTGAACAATGAAATCCTATTCTTAAATATCCGTAGTCAAGTATTTTATTAATAAGGACAATAATAATACAATTGAGACTATTATGTGTGCAGACTGATGACCACATCTCACGAGTCATGGATATGAGATATCGAGTCGACACATAGGTACACATTAGAGTAATGATGTACTGGATTGACCCGCCATGAGAACACTACATGGAGCGTTATGTGAGTGTCATAAGTAGTTCTCATAGTGACAATGGTGCATACAATCCTTCGACCTGAAATCACTACGATCCCTACATGAGGAGTCGTGTGCTTTAATATCGTCAAACGTCATCTGTAATAGGATGATTATAAAGACGGTCATTGGGCATACCACGAGCCATGCAGAGGGATGTGAGTGACCTAGATGGAATTTGTCCCTCCTACATGACAGGAGTAATATCTGTGGGCCCCCTGATAGAGTGAGACTGTAAAATGCATGGCCATGCTGAAATGAGTCAATATGAGATATTGACCTCATTTGTTGTTAAGTCTACTCGGGTATCAGGGAACATGATATTGAACCATACAAGGGTGACACATTCTATGCCTTGTGTTCAATATAGATATATGGACAAAGGGATAATAATGCACATGAATATTTGTCATAGAAAGGTTTCGTCAAATCACTGACCTTCTCACTACTTAGGTAGCAGTGATGTATTGCTAGATACCGCTCACTGTTTGTAATATTAAATGGGATTTAATGTTACTAATAACGTTTTGGGAACCTATATGGTCACACACATAAGAACGAATTAAAAGAAGCATTAAAAGGAGAGTTGGACTTTCCTATTGGGCCTAGCGTATAGTACATGGGCTTAGGTCAAGTGCTGCTCACTAACTCACTTAAGGAGGCGCTAATATAAGTAGAACACTTAAGTTGTTGTGCACACAAGGTTGATACCCTAGCCGCACAGAGAGAGTAAGAGTGAACAGTAAATCTCGGTTTTGAAGCTAGCACTGCAAGACAGAGACGCTTCAGGTTCGTGACGTTGGACGTTCACGGAGTCCGCTCGTGTGGATACCTCTGGAGACACCGTTCGTGCGGTGTTCGTGATAGACGAATTTCAACCAACATCCATCGCTTCAAGAGGTAAACTTTCTAATCATGAATCATGACCATTCGCATGGATCCTTCAATGGGAATTTTTCCGCTGCGTTTTATTTTGTTTTATACGCAAATTCCCAACAGTGGTATCAGAGCCGCTTGCGAAACCATGATTCTGTTACGTGGTTTATCTGTTATGTATGATAACATGTTTCTAATGTGAATCGTTTTTCTGAAAATTGTTTTTGAAAATCGTTTGCATCTGGTTTGCGAAACCTTGTTTCTGTGATTTTCGTATGTATATGATATATACGTCTATTGCATGTTTGTGTATGTATGCGATATGTACGTTGGTTCTGAATCCTTATTATGTTCTGCGATGGAGTCAAATGTTGATGTTAAACATGATTGTTTTCAGTTCTATGTTGGCGGCGTTAAGGGGTTTCAGACATGAAAAGTTCATGTTGTTGCGGCTGAGGTTCCAAGTGTTGAAACCGTAGCCGCCGTTCCTTGCAACGTGAAGTGTTCACGGGCCTTGCGGTTTTAGGGTTGAAAGGTTGACGCCCTAGCCACCAAGGAAACGAGGCACGCTTCGGAGAGAACCCCGTGCTACCTCTACGGAGTGTGTAATTTTGAAATTCAAATTTTGAAAATTTTATATCACCATTTAATAATTATATCAATTACAATAAATGTGATTTATGTTACAATAAATGTGATTTATGTAAATGTGATTTATATCAATTACAATAAATGTGATTTGTTACAATAAATGTGATTTATATAAATGTGATTTATATCAATTACAATAAATGTGATTTGTAGTAACAACAATTGTAATAAATGTGATTTATAGTAACATCAATTATAATAAATGTGATTTGTTATATATATATATATGTTACGTTTTCAAAATTCAGATTTTGAAATCTCTAATTAATGAAATTAATAATAATAATAATTGTGTATTATTATTGGTTGTTACTATTTATTTGGTGATGTATGGTGAATGGTTATGGTCTTAGTCCTTTTATCTTTTGGTTTATATTTTGAAATACGGCCTGCGTGCCGTGCCTTTCTCTTATATTCCATATGTATCTTCTTTTCTCATCTCACTCCCCTCATATGAAAATGAGGTTTCTGTTTATGTAATGTAATGATGGAGACAAGAAGACGTTATCACGTGGGAGATCTTGCTTGGAGAAGCTTGGACGCTCCTAGGTTTTAGTTTAGATTCTCTCATTGGCTTGTGAGAATCAATGCGTTAGGGGCCATAACCACATCACATTTATTTGCCTTATATATGTATGAGATGCATGTATGTATATAGTATGTTAAAAGAGTTTAACTAATATATGTATGAGATGCATATATGTAAATAATAAGTTAAAGAGTTTAACAAATGATGAGATCAAACTTTAAACAAATCCCTCAAAAGGAAATATTAAGTCACACTTAAAGGCCTTCCGATGCATGGCACTCGTCAAGACTATGATCGATTAAGTGTGGGTCCGCCAAAGCGGGGTACCTTTATCTATAATAGTAAGGCACGATGGGACAAATGTAATGTTCAACTGCTATCCATTGGGTCTGACTTAACTAAGCCAACTTCAATAGGATTGAAAGGCTTAGAGGCTCATAAGTTGGGCTTTAGTCCATGTGATGGATTAGAATAAGAGTTATTCACCCAACTGTCCAAGAGTTGCATGAGATGCAATCGGAAAGTGTTTCCTACCTAAATAACCGAATTTTAAGTGATCAGCCAAAGCTGACTTAAAGCTAGGTGAAATATGGATCTTGACCCACTAGAAAATCTTCCAACGGGATTTTCCGAATCAATGATGAGGGTCATTGTTTTGAGTAAAATAGTGGGAGGCGTATTTAATTAAAGACCTAATTAAATAACTTCATGGCATGATACTTATATTTTGCATATTTATCTCTGTAGATTACCATGGCATCAAACACATCAAGTAACCTGTCATTGCGATCCGTCCTTGAGAAGGACAAACTATCCGGAACGAATTTTCTGGACTGGTACAGAAACTTGAGGATTGTCCTCAAACATGAGAAAAAGCTGTATGTTCTTGAGGAGCCTATTCCTGAGGAGCCACCGGCTTCAACTGCTCCTAGGGCTGACAGAGATGCTTATAAGAAGCATCAGGATGACGCCTTAGACGTCGGCTGTCTTATGCTTGCTACCATGACCTCTGAGCTGCAAAAGCAACATGAGACCATGGAGGCGTACGATATGATCGTGCACCTCAAGCTGCTCTACCAAGAGCAAGCAAGGCATGAGCGGTTCGAAGTTTCCAGAGCCCTTTTCCAGTGTAAATTGGCAGAAGGGAGCCCTGTGAGTCCTCATGTACTACAGATGATCGGGTACATTGAGAATCTCGAGAGACTGGGATTTCCTTTAGGCCAAGAGTTGGCCACCGACTTGGTTCTGCAATCGTTGCCTGATAGCTATAGTCAGTTTGTCATGAACTTCAATATGAATGATCTTGACAAACCTTTGCCAGAATTGTCGAGCATGTTGAGAACTGCTGAACAAAATATTAACAAAGGAAAGGGGAAGGCCATTTTGATGGTCCGGGCTGGAAATAGCAAGAAGCAGCCCAAGAAGCCCAAGAACAAACAAGAGGGCAAGGGCAAGGGCAAGGCCATCAACAAGATCAAACCCAGTACTTCTGGTTTGAAGCCTGTGGGTGGTGTGGCTAAGGAAGGCAATTGCTTCCACTGTGGTCGGACCGGACATTGGAAGAGGAACTGCCCAAAATACCTGGAAGAGATCAAGAAGAAGAAGAGAAGTGAGACTTCCGCTTCAGGTATGTTTGTTATAGAAGTCAATTTAACTACTTCTGCATCATGGATATTAGATACTGGATGTGGTTCTCACATTTGTACAAATGTGCAGGACCTAGATAGGAGTAGACCATTGACAAAGGGCGAAGTCGATCTACGAGTCGGAAATGGAGCAAAGGTTGCTGCTTTAGCTGTAAGGACTTATGTATTGACTTTGCCCACTGGGCTTACTATTCAGTTAGAGAATTGTTATTTTGTGCCTGCAATTAGCAGGAATATCATTTCCGTTTCTTGTTTGGACAAGATTGGTTTTTCTTTTATAATAAAGAACAAAAGTTGTTCTATTTATTTGGATGATATTTTCTATGCTAGTGTACACATGAGTAATGGACTTTATGTCCTTGATCTTGAAATGCCCATCTATAACATAAATACTAAGAGGTTCAAACCAAATGAGTTGAACCCGTATTATCTTTGGCATTGTCGTTTAGGCCATATAAATGAGAAGCGCATTTCGAAGCTCCATAAAGATGGACTCTTGGACTCATTTGATTATGAATCATATGAGATATGTGAGTCTTGTTTATTGGGAAAGATGACTAAAGCTCCATTCACCGGCAAAGGTGAAAGAGCCAACGATCTTTTGGGTCTTATACATAGCGATGTATGCGGACCCCTAAACACATTAGCTAGAGGTGGTTTTTAGTACTTCATCACATTTACTGATGATTTCAGTAGACATGGATTTGTGTATCTTATGAAACATAAATCAGAATCCTTTGAAAAGTTCAAGGAATTCAAAAATGAGGTACAAAACCAACTTGGTAAAAATATTAAAGCTCTTCGATCAGATCGAGGTGGTGAATATTTGAGCCTAGAGTTTGATGATCATCTAAGAGAGTGTGGGATTTTATCTCAACTCATTCCACCTAGAACACCATAATGGAATGGTGTTTCTGAGAGGAGAAATCGAACCTTGTTGGACATGGTTCGGTCTATGATGAGTCATGCAAACCTTCCAAACTCTTTCTGGGGACATGCTCTATTAACAGCAGCTTTTACACTTAACCGTGTTCCATCCAAAACGGTAGAAAAGACACCATATGAGATATGGACTGGTAGACGACCCAGCATATCTTTTATGAAGATTTGGGGTTGTGAAGCATATGTAAAACGTCAAGTTTCTAATAAGCTTGATCCCAAATCTGATAAATGCTTCTTTGTGGGGTATCCCAAAGAAACCAAGGGATACCAATTCTATAATCCTTCCGAAGGCAAAGTGTTTGTCGCACGGACTGGTGTATTCCTAGAAAAGGAGTTTATCTCCATAGGAACCAGTGGGAGGAAGATAGAACTTGAAGAAATTCAAGAATCACAGAGTATTGACCTACCATTGGTGGAACAGGAGCAACCTTCACATAATGATGTGGAGGAACAACCCGCTCCAGTAGCACAAGACCAGCGTAGGTCTAACAGGATACGTCACCAGCCTGAGAGATATGGATTTCTCATGACTCCACAAGGTGATGTATTGCTCATGGATCAAGATGAGCCTGTGACCTACCAGGAGGCCATCACTGGCCCAGAATCTGAGAAGTGGCTTGAGGCCATGAAATCTGAGATGGATTCCATGTACACAAACCAGGTATGGACCTTGGTAGAGCCACTTGAAGGGGTAAAACCCATAGGGTGCAAGTGGGTTTTCAAAAAGAAAACTGACATGGATGGTAAGGTACACACCTTTAAGGCGCGATTGGTTGCTAAGGGTTTCAAGCAAATTCATGGTGTCGACTATGATGAGACCTTTTCACCTGTTGCGATGCTTAAATCTGTCCGGATCTTACTTGCCATCGTTGCATACCATGATTATGAGATATGGCAGATGGATGTCAAAACTGCCTTCCTTAATGGAAAGCTTCTTGAGGATGTGTACATGACATAACCTGAAGGCTTTGACATTTCAGAGGATGCCGGAAAGGTATGTAAATTGCAGCGATCAATCTATGGATTGAAGCAAGCTTCCAGAAGTTGGAACCTTCGTTTTGATGATCTTTGAAGACAAGATGCGGATTCATCAAAAATGAAGATGAACCTTGTGTCTACAAGAAGGTTAGTGGGAGCATTGTTGTTTTTCTGGTGTTATATGTAGATGACATATTACTCATTGGAAATGACATCCCTACACTACAAAATGTAAAGACATAGTTAGGGAATTGCTTCTCTATGAAAGATTTGGGTGAAGCTACCTATGTATTGGGGATCAGGATCTATAGGGATAGATCACTGAAATTGCTTGGCCTAAGTCAGAGTACATACATAGACAAAGTGTTAAGACGCTTTAACATGCACGAATCCAAGAAAGGACTATTGCCTATGTCACATGGTATATGCCTATCAAAGGCACAATCCCCTTCCACTCAAGAGGATAGGGATCGCATGAGTAAGATTCCATATGCATCCGCAATTGGATCTATCATGTATGCCATGTTATGTACTCGACCAGATGTATCGTATGCTTTAAGCATAACGAGCAGTACCCCCATCGATCCCGTGAAAGTCATCAAGTCTGCTTCAAAGAACATCCTTAAGTACTTGAGAAGAACTAAGGATTCGTTCTTGGTATATGGAGGCGAGGAAGAGCTTGCTGTAATAGGTTACACCGATGCTAGCTTCCAGACCGATAAGGATGATTCCAGATCACAATATGGTTATGTGTTCTGCCTGAATGGCGGGGCTGTAAGCTGGAAGAGTTCAAAGCAGGAGACAATTGCCGATTCTACTACAGAGGCTGAGTATATTGCCGCCTCCAATGCAGCAAAGGAGGCTATTTGGATCAGGAAGTTCATTACTGAGCTTGGTACGGTTCCTAGTATTGTGGACCCCATTGATCTCTATTGTGATAACAATGGGGCCATTGCACAAGCTAAGGAACCTAGATCTCATCAGTGATCCAAGCATATACTTAGGCACTTCCATTTCATTCGAGAGATTATCGATAGAGGAGATGTGAAAATATGTAGAGTACCAACGCTTGACAACGTTGCTGACCCACTTACGAAACCTCTTGCTCAACAGAAGCATGAAGGTCACACTAGATCGATGGGCATTAGATTTATGCCTGATTGGCTCTAGTGCTAGTGGGAGATTGTTGGTGTAAGCCCTAGAGGCCAATGTATTTCTTTAGACTTACATTTGTATCTTGCTATTATATATATATATATATATATATATATATATATATATATATATATATATATATATATATATATATATATATATATATGATATGAGGCATTCCAGTTTATTGTGTTACTTGTTTAAACATAATAAAGTCCTTAGAATGGAAATTTCAGTTTAATAGAATATCAAGTATATGACTTGATTGTGAGATACTATTGAACAATGAAATCCTATTCTTAAATATCCGTAGTCAAGTATTTTATTAATAAGGACAATAATAATACAATTGAGACTATTATGTGTGCAGACTGATGACCACATCTCACGAGTCATGGATATGAGATATCGAGTCGACACATAGGTACACATTAGAGTAATGATGTACTGGATTGACCCGCCATGAGAACACTACATGGAGCGTTATGTGAGTGTCATAAGTAGTTCTCATAGTGACAATGGTGCATACAATCCTTCGATCTGAAATCACTACGATCCCTACATGAGGAGTCGTGTGCTTTAATATCGTCAAACATCATCTGTAATAGGATGATTATAAAGACGGTCATTGGGCATACCACGAGCCATGCAGAGGGATGTGAGTGACCTAGATGGAATTTGTCCCTCCTACATGACAGGAGTAATATCTGTGGGCCCCCTGATAGAGTGAGACTGTAAAATGCATGGCCATGCTGAAATGAGTCAATATGAGATATTTACCTCATTTGTTGTTAAGTCTACTCGGGTATCAGGGAACATG
Organism: Sophora flavescens; assembly: GCA_030762895.1. NCBI lineage: Eukaryota > Viridiplantae > Streptophyta > Magnoliopsida > Fabales > Fabaceae > Sophora > Sophora flavescens. The sequence goes on from CM061063.1 coordinate 262,622,813, forward strand.
ATATTGAACCATACAAGGGTGACACATTCTCTGCCTTGTGTTCAATATAGATATATGGACAAAGGGATAATAATGCACATGAATATTTGTCACAGAAAGGTTTCGTCAAATCACTGACCTTCTCACTACTTAGGTAGTAGTGATATATTGCTAGATACCGCTCACTGTTTGTAATATTAAATGGGATTTAATGTTACTACTAACGTTTTGGGAACCTATAGGGTCACACACATAAGAACGAATTAAAAGAAGCATTAAAAGGAGAGTTGGACTTTCCTATTGGGCCTAGCGCATAGTACATGGGCTTAGGTCAAGTGCTGCTCACTAACTCACTTAAGGAGGCGCTAATATAAGTAGAACACTTAAGTTGTTGTGCACACAAGGTTGATACCCTAGCCGCACAGAGAGAGTAAGAGTGAACAGTAAATCTCGGTTTTGAAGCTAGCACTACAAGACAGAGACGCTTCAGGTTCGTGACGTTGGACGTTCACGGAGTCCGCTCGTGTGGATACCTCTGGAGACACCGTTCGTGCGGTGTTCATGATAGACGAATTTCAACCAACAGCCATCGCTTCAAGAGGTAAACTTTCTAATCATGAATCATGACCATTCGCATGGATCCTTCGATGGGAATTTTTCCACTGCGTTTTATTTTGTTTTATACGTAAATTTCCAACATATGTATGCAATGGTCTGTACAACACCAGACATTGCTTATGCTGTCGGAGTTGTGTGTAGATTCCTCTCAAATCCAGGAAAGGAACACTGGAATGCAGTGAAATGGATACTACGATATCTGAGAGGAATTGCCAAAAGCTGCTTGTGTTTTGGCAATGGAAATCTAAAGCTTCTTGGGTATTCAGATGCGGATATGGCAGGAGATGTGGATTCAAGAAAGTCTTCATCAGGATATCTAATTACTTTTGCAGGGGGAGCTATCTCATGGCAGTCAAGACTACAAAAGTGCATTGCTGTAAGCACTACAGAAGCAGAATTCATTGCAATCACTGAAGGTTGCAAAGAGATCTTGTGGATGAAGAAGTTCCTACAATAGTTAGGACAGGATCAGGAAAATTATATTCTCTATTGCGACAGTCAGAGCGCAATTCATCTCAATAAGAACTCGACATTTCATTCAAGGTCGAAACACATTGACGTAAGGTATCACTGGATCCGTGATGTGTTGGAAAGTAAACTGCTGCAGATTGAGAAAATACACACAAAAGATAACGGGGAGGATATGATGACAAAAGCTCTACCGAAATAGAAGATAGAAGTCTGTAAAGAAGTTGCAGGCTTAGCATCAACCCCAAACTGATTCAAGGATATTTTCCCTTTGGCTGAAGGGGGAGATTTGTTGGAAATTTCAGCCAAAGCAAGTCCCACATTGTATGGGAGCTAACTTGGAGAGCCCCCTTAAGCCTATATAAAGAAGCTTAAGGGGTGCTAACTAATCACACCAGTCCTCACAAGAGAGAGTGAGAGAAAAATAGAGAGATCCTTAGAGAAAGTTTTCTCACAGAGAAAAATAGTGAGCCAATTTGTGAGAGTGTTATCCACAAATTGAGGATACAATATTCTTGTATTTTTGTATTCCCATTATTGTTATAGTGGAAGTTTAAGCGGCCTACGGGTCCCGTGGTTTTTTCCTTTCTCACATTGAGGAGGTCTAAAAATTGTCCGGTGTTATTACACTTATTTTTACGCTTCCGCTTAGTGCCTATTTTTGATTTCACAGAGGAGGGAAATTATGCTGGTATTTCCCAACAGTTCTAACACCTAGTATGTTTATGATAGGTTGTATTTAGTGGAGAAGATGACTCAAGAAAATTTTTTAAACTCGTGTTCAAGTATACGATGAATAGAATTTTAGAGCAACCCATAACTTGTATTTCACCTAAGGATGTGTTTACTCAAAGCAAGAGACACAAATCTAAAGCTTTTATTGACCAAAAGGAAATTATGTGTGTGAATAATATAAACCTTGTCCAATCATCATCAAAGTCACCACAAATCTCTGTACATTGATCAAAGTTTTTCCTTCACCTATTTACGAATGTTGAGACACGAAAGTTTGAGGAAACCTTCACAAAGTAAGAGGTAACAATTAAAAATAAATAATGATTGTTCGTTAAATTCTTCTCATAATTTTGACAATACTAAGGATCAAAATGTAGAATAACAATATTCAAGCTTATACCATAATAAATTTTACGTTGGATAGAGTTGTCGGTGACATCCTTTATGAATTTGGTGCTTCATTGATTTGATACGGGAGACTCGGTAGTCTTCTTAGTGCATTGTTATCATTCACTTCTTCTTTTTCTTCTTCATTGTCATCCAGTTGTAACTTACTGTCAATTTTATTCTATTATCATTGAATTTCCAATAATGATATTTTACATTTTTACATTTCCACTTAGAATGGAACAAAGCATAATTGTCATTGAATGTAAAAGTGACAACCATTCTAATGATGGAAAGAGAACTTTCTACATTAATTATACCAACATAATGAGTTATATGCATGTTTTAATTTTAAACAAAATAATTATGGAAACAATTTTTTAAAAAAAAGGTACACTTTTTTATTTTAGTTAGTAAAGTTATAATAATTTAATTTGATGAAAATTAATAATTTAGATGCCCGATACGGTTACATACTTTATACACAGATATAATTTAATAAATTTTTCAAAAAGATAATTGCTTGTAAATTTTATGAAACTAGATTGCAGTCATTAGTGAAATGCAATGTATATTACTAGAAAACTACCCTTACTTAATATAAATTCATTAAGCTATATATACAAGCAATCCTTATGCTAGACTTTGTTCAAAATTTACACAAATAACATGGGTAGAGGCTCCATTGTTGAAGAAACATCAAAGCTGGATGACAATGATAAAGAAAAAGAAGAAGTGAATGATAACAATGTACTAAGAAGACAACCGAGTCTCCCGAATCAAATCAATGAAGCACCAAATTCATAAAGGATGTCACAGACAACTCTATCCAACGTCAAATTTATTATGGTATAACTTTGACTATTATTGTTCTACATTTTGATCCTTAGTGTAACAACCTTCTCGGGCACTACATCATAAGTGACATTATATTGAATGTTATAATGAGGGTTATATTGAATGTTTGTAAAAAAAATTTGATGGGATAAACAATAGTTCTAACACCTGGTATGTTTATGATGGGTTATATTTAGTGGAGAAGATGACTCAAGAAAATTTGGAAAACTCATGTTCAAGTATACGATGAATAGAATTTTAGAGCAACCCATAACTTGTATTTCACCTAAGGATGTGTTTGCTCAAAGCAAGAGACACAAATCTAAAGCTTTTATTGCCCAAAAGGAAGTTGTGTGCGTGAATAATATAAACCTTGTCCAATCATATTCAAGGTCACCACAAATCTCTGTACATCGATCAAAGTTTTTCCTTCACCTATTTATGAATGTTGAGACACGAAAGTTTCAGAAAACCTTCACAAAGTAAGAGGTAACAATTAAAAATAAATAATGATTGTTCGTTAAATTCTTCTCATAATTTTGACAACACTAAGGATCAAAATGTAGAATAACAATGTTTAAGCTTATACCATAATAAATTTTACGTTGGATAGAGTTGTCGGTGACATCCTTTCTGAATTTGGTGCTTCATTGATTTGATACGGGAGACTCGGTAGTCTTCTTAGTGCATTGTTATCATTCGCTTCTTCTTTTTCTTCTTCATTGTCATCCAGCTAGGGCTAGACAAAGACCCGAAACCCGAAACATACCCAAAAAATCCGAGCATAAAAAACAGGGTGTGGGTGGGTCAAGTCGGCACCGGGTCGGCTGGTTGCAAAACTCTGTTCCAGGCGGCTTGCTTCGGGCAGGTGCGGGTCTAGGAAATCATTTCTGTCGGTGATTGAACCCGACCGACGTTAGAGAAAAGCAGAGAGATATGAGGAGAGGAAGGTGACTGCCATAGCTCGGGGTAGAGATTTCCGATGATGGGGAGAGATATGATGGCACGAGAAGTGCTGCGGTGGGCCTGGAGGTGTCGAGGGTGGTCGATCGTGAGGTGACGAGCAGTGGAGAGTGGAGACTGAGAGGTGGGAGTGGGACTGAAATGGATACTGAGCTTGATCGGGTTGTGGCCCTGATGGAAGCTGCCAGACGCCAGTGAGAATTGAGAAAGGGTAAGAGAAAGTGAAGCTAAGATTTTTAGGGTTTTCTTAGATTTTTTAGAAACACAAACGGTAAAAACGAATATTGGGCCCAAAATTAAATGGCCTAACAAAATAATCCTGAAAGACACTATGTTTTTAGGTGCATTTTTTCATTTGTTTGCCCCATTAACGGCCCACTACGTTTTCTCATTATGCTGAGGTGAAACGACCCACATCTTTCATTTGTTCCTTACATATATGCGTTTCCAAATCCTAGTTCAGCAATTTTACGCCACTCTGCTTGCTTCATGGCTATTGGAACCAAAGTGGTTCTAGTTTATTTAATCTCTAGGTTTTGATGTTAAAAGAGGATTAAATTTGCTTGGTAAAATGTTATTTGAGATCTAACAAGTGATTTCAGTTTATGCAGGAATATCCAAATTAATATAAGGTATACAATGCTTGGACTCTTACAAAGCGTTATCCATACAAAGGTTATTTAAACTATTTATATTTTAATCGTTAAGTAGAAGACTAACTATATCTTTGTAGACGTCCATAGTAGCCACGCCAATAGACGAGTGCTCTCCTTAAAACTCAAGTAGACATTCATAGTGCCTAACTAAAATTCAATAGATGTCCATAGTGCCACGTCATTGGACGGTGTTTCTCTAAAGACTTAGCAAGTCCAAAGACTTGTGTGGACGAGCGCTTCTGCCACATCAGTGGACGAGCAGAATAAAACCTTGTGTAGACGCGTTCTAAAACTGAGTGCCTGTAGACGGTTCTACATCTTCTATATCTTTACTACCTTGAATGTGATTTAATGCAATATGGGCCACATTGAATTTATTTCAAAAGATTGATATTTATTTCAATGGAATATATGTTCTTTATAATTGTTTTATCTCGTTAATGCCTTGTTCCTTTGTGAGAAAATTTATTGTACTATCAAGGAAATATAAAAAGTAAATAGTACAATTGAAATTGTAAAACGATCTGTACGATGACAACTTTATTGTTGGACAAAAGCTGGGTTATACTCAAAGGAGGAAAGAAAGTTTTTAAGGTATGATTGCTCAGGTCAGTGAGACTCCATTTTGTGCTTTTATGATAACCAAGGATGCTTTTCAACATGGCCAAAATCAAGCTATCAGTCTCAATGGATTCATGCAATTATTGCTATCTCTAAACGGGATGATTAAAAATAACCGTTGAAAATTTGCAAGAGAATTTGAAGACCACTATATATAGAAGGTCTCGAGCACTGAAGAACAACTTTTGCCATTTGAACAGTTGCAAGATGTTCAAAGATCATATTCCCTTTGTAAAGCAAAAGTCTGTAATTCTTAAGGTTGAATATTTGTAAAAATATTCAGTAGATCTTAAACCTTCATACCCTCACATATAGTGAGTTATAAAGATCTTAGAAAAATATCTGTGATTGAATTAGAGCCCGAAGAGGCTTGGCAAGAAAGCAATACTTGTAGCCTGGAGAGGTGTAGAATACTTGTAGTAGAAACTGTTTGGAAATAGTAGAAGGGACTGGATGTAGCTCTTGGTTGAAAGAGAGTGAACCAGGATAAAATTCCTAAGTGAATTTTCTATCCCTTATCTTTTAATGTTTTATTTATTTATACTAACTGTGGGATTTGATTTTGTTTTTGTTAATCTTTTAAAAAGGATTTTTTGTGTGCTTAAACTTTTTATCTTCTTCTTGTGAAAAGGTTTCTCCAAAAGGGTTTTTGCGAAAATAATTAACAAACACAATTCAACCCCCTTCTTGTGTTTGCCTGTGCCAACTTCAGTTGGTATTAGAGCTCAGCCTTGACAGGGTTGAGCATCTAACAAGTGCTAAGGCAGTACGATCTTACTATTATGGATGCAGATGGACAAGCTATCAACATATCTCCTCTCTTTGATGGAACTGATTATGATTACTGGAAGAAGAGGATGATGGCCTTCCTGGATGCACAAAATCTAGACATCTGGGAGCTCATAGAAACTGGTTATATTGAGCCCATAAATGAAGATGGGACCGTTGTTCCTAGAGCTCAATGGACTTAAGAGCAGAAAAATCAACATCAACTTAACCTAAAAGCCAAGCACTATCTCATGTGTGCCATTACCAGATCTGAACATGCAAAGTTCACAGCTGCAATACTGCTAAAGAAATCAAGGATACTCTTGCCCTAGCTCATGAGGGTTCTTCACAAGTTAAGGAATCAAAGATCAGCATGCTGGTTCACCAGTATGAGCTGTTCAAGATGGCTGATCATGAAACTATAGACGAGATGTTTGGAAGATTCCAAACAATCACCAACAGTTTCAGGTCTCTTGGAAAGGTCTATGAGAATAGAGGTCATGTGAGAATTTTTTTGAGAAGTCTCTCAAGGTAGTGGAGACCTAAGGTAACTGCTATCCAGGAAGCAAAGAATCTGAATACTCTTTCTCTAGAAGAGCTTCTGGGGTCAATAAAGTTCATGAACTTGAACTTAATGAAGAGGAAAACTCCAGAAAAGGAAAATTCATTACCTTAAAGGCCAAGAAAGCTATTTCCTCAAAGGTGCTTAAAGTTGCTGAGTCCTCAAATGAAGCTGATTCATCAAATAGTGAAGGTGACTCAGATGAGGATGAACTATCTTTCATCTCCAGAAAAATCCAACTCATGTGGAGAAAGAAAGATGGATCCAAAAGGAAGCAGTTCAACAAAAAATTCTCCAAGGAGAAGTCAGATTCCTAGGAGAAAGGCCCACCCCTGTGATCTGAATGTAAGAAACTAGGACACTTCAAAGCTAACTGCCCGGAGCTGAAGGAGAAAAATAAATTCTACAAAAAGAAGAAAGGCTTGATGGCTACGTTGGAGGATCTTGACCTGTCTTCTTCAGATGAAGAATATGAAGCAGGAGAAGAAGTAAACATTTGCTTCATGGCTGACACTACATCAGAAAGTGAATTCACTGATGCTGAGGTAATGGACTCTGATCCATCTACTCTTCAAACTGTTTTTGATGAATTACTGCATGAATCATGCATACTGTCTAAAGAGTATAAGAGTCTCAAAAAGAAGTTTATTAAACTCTCTAGAGACTATGATAAGGTCAACACAGTGAATCAAAACTTTAAGTATGAAAATGAAACATTAAAATCAATCAATGTCAGTCTGGCTGACAGGACGAAGTGTAAGTCTAATAGCTCTTGTGAAGTTGAACAACTGAAACAAGATGTGACATACTTGACAGACTCTCTATCAAAACTTGTTGGTAGCTCAGATAAATTAAAACTTATTTTAAGGTATTCTAGATCACCACGTGACAAATTTGGCATTGGTTTTGATAAAGAGAAGCCAGATGCATCTCTGAATAAACCAAAGGTTCATACACAATATAAGGCTTATAAAGTCCGTCCATAGCACACTAAGTCAAAACCAAGCCCTTCCAATACTTACTGCAAAGTATGTGGAAAAAGTGAGCATGTGTCATCTAGATGCATACATAACAAGCAAGCAAAGCATTCACGACCTATGATCACTAACAAGAAAGGACCCAAGTCAATTTGGGTACCTAAAGATAAGATAATCCCTATTATAGATCTGCTTAACAACAGGAAAGAAACAAAAGTCCTGGTACTTGGACAGTGGGTGCTCACGACACATGACAGGAGAAAGGTGTATGTTCCAATACCTTAGACCCAAAGATGGTGGCTGGGTCACTTTTGGAGGAAACCAAAATTGAAATATCATTGGTATAGGCAAATTTGGTAAACATCCTTTTCCCTCCGTTGATAATGTTCTGTTAGTAAATGGTCTTAAACACAATCTGCTTAGCATAAGTCCATTATGTGATAGTGGGTTTGTTGTTTCATTTGATAAGAATATGTGTACTATCAAGAATGCTGATGGATCACTCCTATTCACTGCCCAGAGGCAAAACAATTTGTTTAAGATTGACTTAGAGTACCTCTCAAATCAAAGTGTCTCATGTCTAGTGTCCATTGAGGATGAGCGATAGATTTGGCACAAAAGGTTGGATCATGCAAGTTTGAGATTAATCTTAAAGTTGAAAAAGCATAACCTTGTAAGAGGTCTACCAAACCTTAGTTTCAAATCTGGTGCTCTCTGTGATGCATGTCAGAAGGGAAAACAAGTCAAAGGTTCATTTGAATCTAAGAATGTTGTTAGTACTAGAATTGCTGCACCTTGATCTCTTTGGTCCAACAAGGACTGCCTCTGTCAGTGGTAAGAAATATGGTCTTGTCATAGTAGATGACTACACTATATGGAAATGGGTTTTATTCCTTGCTCACAAGGATGAGTCATTCAAGGTCTTTTATGTATTCTGAAAACGTGTACAGAATGAAAAAGGCATGTGTATAACTTCAATTAGAAGTGATCATGGGGGAGAATTTGTCAATGGGCTATTCCATGAGTTTTGTGAAGAAGGTGGTATCCAACACAACTTCTCAATACCAAGAACACCACAACAAAATGGTGTGGTAGAGAGAAAGAAAAGATCTCTTTAAGAGATGGCTAGGACTATGCTCAATGACAATTCTGTCCCTAAGCACTTCTGGGATGAAGCTGTGAACACTGCCGGCTACATTCAGAACAGAATATACATTAGACCTATTCTGAATAAGACGCCTTATGAATTGTGGGAAGTTAGAAAACCCAACATTTCATACTTTCATCCTTTTGGATGTAAATGTTACATTTTGAATACAAAAGATCAACTTGGTAAATTTCATGCTAAGGTAGATAATTGAATTCTACAAGGATTTTTTGAATCCTCAAAAGGATTTAGAGTCTATAATTCAAGAACCTTAATAGTAGAAGAGTCTATACATGTTAGATTTGATGACAAACAGACTGATAAGAAATTATCAGAGCTAGATGAAGTCTTTGCAGATCTTGATCTCAATATTTTAGGAGACAAAACAGAAATAAAGACTGATGATGAAATAGATGATTCTCCTCAACAACAACCAGAAACATCCACTTCTAAACAAGAAATTCAAAGATCTTGGTACTTCAAGAACTATCATCCCCAAGATCAAATCATTGGAAATCCTAATGACAGACTGAGAACCAAATCAACCTTTAAAGAACAAGATGATTCGACCCTTGTCTCTAATTGGAACCAAAGTCAGTAGATGAGGCTCTGCTGGTCAATGACTGGATCTTGGCAATGCAAAAAGAACTGGACCAGTTTGAAAGAAATGAGGTTTGGACTCTTATACCCCTACCTAAGGATAGATCAGTTATTAGAACAAAATGGGTGTACAGAAACAAGCTTGATGAAAATGGTAAGGTTGTAAGAAACAAGGCTAGACTTGTTGCTCAAGGATATTCACAAGAAGAAGGAATAGACTGCAATAAAACTTTTGCACCAGTTGCTAGGCTAGAAGCTATTATAATTTTAATATCGTTTGCTGCACATCATAGCATTATGTTTTTTCAAATGGATGTTAAAAGTACCTTTTTAAATGGCTTTATTAATGAAGAAGTATATGTCATGCAACCTCATGGCTTTGAAAGTAAAAATCACCCTGAACATGTTTATAAGCTGAAGAAAGCATTGTATGGACTTAAACAAGCTCTTAGAGCTTGGTACGATAGGTTAAGTTCGTTTCTAATGGAAAATGGTTTTAACAGAGGAAAAGTAGACACAACTTTATTTACAAAATCTACTAAGTCATATTTCATTATAGTACAGATTTATGTTGATGATATCATTTTGGGTGCTACTAATGAATCTCTGTGCAGGGAATTTTCAAAGTAAATGCAGAAAGAGTTTGAAATGAGCATGATGGGAGCACTCAAATTCTTCATTGGACTTCAAGTTAAACAGTCTATGGACGAGGTGTACATCCATTAAACTAAATACACAAAGGAATTACTCAAAAAGTTTAAGATGGATGACTGCAAACCTATGAACACTCATATGCACCCCACAACCACACTGAATAAAGATGATAAAGAGAAAAGGTAGATTAGAAGGTATACAGAGGTATGATTGGATCCATCTTATATCTAACTGCTTCTAGGCCTGATATAATGTTTAGTGTATGCTTATGTGCTAGATTTCAATCAGATCCTAGAGAAACTCACTTATCAGCAGTTAAGAGAATCTTTAGATATTTAATAGGTACTACTAATCTTTGTCTATGACTTAAGAAAGATGAAGATGACAGATTAGTTGGTTTTTGTGATATTGACTATGCTGGAGATAGAATTGAAAGAAAAAGCACCAGTGGAGCATGTCACTTCATTGGAGCTAACCTAGTATCATGGTCAAGCAAAAGATAAAGTACCATTGCTCTATCTACTACTGAAGCAGAGTACATATCAGCTATAAGCTACTGCTCACAACTTCTATGGATCAAACACCAATTGGAGGACTACAATGTATTTGTAAGTAGTATTCCACTTATGTGTGATAATACTGCTGCAATCAATTTATATAAGAATCCAATATTACATTCTAGATCTAAGCATATAGAAATCAAACATCATTTTATTAGGGATTATGTGCAAAAAGGTGTGTTTGATGTCAATTTGTAGATACTGACCACCAATGGACAGATATCTTCACTAAACCTCTTGCTGAGGACATATTTATCTTTATAAGAAAGCATTTAAATATGTTGTATGTGGATTGAGTTAGTATATTTGTTGTTAATTTGGTCATCTATTGCATGTTTTCTCTGCACGTCCACTAGTCATGGCGTCAAGAGCATGTGGAGTCTACGCGTCCACTTCTGTTGGTGTGCCGCGTCCACTACATATGCCTTTACGCGTCCACTCGTAATCTTGTGTGGACTCGTCTATGCACACATTTATTGTTTGTATTAATTTGTCCTTGAACATATTTATATAAAACATTTTTTTTACTGAGTCAGCTACCTCCATCAATCCCATCATAACTTTTTATGGTCCCAATTTACCAACACCGTTTTACACACAATGACATGTCTTGTCAAATTTTTTTTTTGGAAACTGTTGTTTTTAAAAAACCTTTAAAAGTAACCTCTTTCCCTTTGAAAAACTTTTCGCTTCTCTTTATCCTTATCAACCTCTCTCTGAAACTTTCGAACTCTCTGTTTCCCTTGTTCTTCCAAACCATAACTCATCTTACTCAAGAATGGCTTCAACCTCTGCTCCCGTGACTACTTTTGCAACTGACACTATGTCTATATCTGTGGAACATCACTTCAATTTTGGAATTCTACAATAGTACAATCTGGATGTGAGTAAGTTCATTAACGCTGCTAGATGGGATGAAATCTTTCTGGAAATGGTCTCAGTGTATCCAGATTTGATAAAGGAATTCTGGAGAAGAACAAAGATTACTGAAACAGAAGTAATTGGGTTTGTTCTGGGAAGAAAAGTAATAGTGTCCGAGAAAACCATCTCTGATGCGATTGCATGTGCTCAAGAGGGTTCGGTCTTCATGGAGAACCAGGAAGAAGACCTAGGTGGTTCAGAGACAATTGTTGTTACCTTAATGAGGCAAGACACTGTAAGAACTCACTCTTGGAAATCCTCTGAGATGAAGGATCACATTAGGATTCTTCACCAAATCCTGAACAAGGTGCTGCATAAGATTAGATCTAAGGACAACTTATCAGCTCTTCACAAGTTCTATCTTTGCCATCTAGCTCTTGAAACAAAGATTAACTTACCCTGGATTGATCCTCTTTCACCGCTTCAAAGATGCCATTACCAACAAAGAATCTGCTTCTCACATCACCTTCAGTCACCTTCTGTCAAAGATTTTCAAGTAGCAGGGCTTGTGCGATGTTCTGAGTGCAAAGTCTAAGGACGAACAAGAAACACTCCTTCTTGAGAAAGGAATCATACAAGCAAGTGGAGTTGGCCAAGCTTGAGGAGAAGATGAAGATTAAAGAAGAATCACTTGAGGCCAACAATGATGCAATCCTTGGTCTAAAGAAAGGAACCAAGAGGAAGACAATGGTTGTCAGGAAGCCTAACCCTAGAAGGCCTACTAGAGGCATTTTGATTAATGAGCCTACAGCTGAGGTACCTCAACCTGATCCTCAACTGCTCCTAAAAGAGTAAAGAAGCTGGTTCTGCCTTCAGATGATGATGATGATGATGAAGACAATGTTCCTCTGGGAACAATCTTGAAGAAGAAGAAAGTAAGTGAAACTGCTGCTATGCCTACCAAGAAGAGGCAACCTGTAAGAAAGCAAGGACCTTTGCAGCATCTGAGGTAAACATCTCTGCTGAAATTCCTGTTAATTTAGCAGAAGATGCTCCCGTTGTCAATATTGTGAATGATTGTGTCTCTGCTCCTGAAGGACTCTTTGATAATGTATATAGACCAACTCTACCCACACCCCAACCTTCGCCACAAAGAACCCAAACTAACCAAACCACAACCCCATCCTCACCACAAAGCACCTCAAATCAATTGACCATACCACAACCTACACCTATCAAAACTATCTTTCCACCAATTATACCTGATTCTGACCCCTGGTTTCATCAAACTGATGATGGAATTTACCCAGGTCCCCCTTTTCCTAAACCTCTTAGAGAACACTTTCCACCCATTGTACCCTCATCCACTCTCTTTGCTAACAAATCTGAGAATTGGGCCAAGATCAAGAGAGAATGGAAAGCTCTGTTTCACAACCACCAACCTGACCTTGATATTGACCCTAACACTCTTCTCACCAGGTGGTACCCTCTTGCTGAATATGAATATGAACCATATGAGGACTACCCTTGGACCAAAAGATATCCAAACACTCAGCCTCCCAAAGGACCCTTTCCCTCAGAAATGCACAACCACCATGGACCTCTTCTTACCCACTTACCCCTTAAACGGTTCCCTAGAAGAAAAATTTACCCTCACATCATAAAAATCCCTCCATTGATCCCCTTCACTGATGGAGTAGAGAGGCATATCATACCAGTATGGTAGACTGACCCAAAAAGGAACAGGCTGCGTACCCTACCTGAGAAGATAGCCAAATCTTTTGAGCTTGTTCCCATCATCATGGATTGCAACACAAAATGGAAGAAGTTCAAACACCCCAATATCTATGGAAGAGCCTCTGACTTCTTCCAAGATCAGTTTTTCTATGAGATACTGAAATGGGAGTTCAGTCATTTCCAAGTTGACAGAGCTGCACGCTATGTTCCATTCACCTGACTTAGGCATGGAAAGAAAACCAAACTAGGAATTGCTCCTTACCCTGTTTGTCCAAGACTTAGCATGATTGATCTTAATAAGGACAAAGACAGAAAGTACTGAAGAAACAAAGGAGTCATGCCTGAAGCTCATTCTGCAATGCTGGACTTATCTGAAAAAACATTTGAGTACTATATGCACGAGTACTATCTGCACATGGAAGCTGTTGGGAAAATAGAAGAAAGAATAGCTGCTTATTTCTGGAAGTCTCACATAATCCACTGCACCAGGGAAACCTCTTCTTCTAGCCTATCTCAAGAAGAAAAGCAGAAAATTCCCAAAGTCAAAGGAAAGTGTGGACTCTCTAAGTTCACACATATGATCTACAAAGATCTGTGGGCACTCCCCATTACCAGCAGATATATGGAGGAAATCACTCCTATTCATTGGGCAAAGGATGTTCCTGAACCAATTCTACAATATGCCACTGCTTCAGCTTCAACCTCAGCCTCTGAACATACAACATAAGAGTTAATTGTAGAAGGCCCTGAGCTAAATACTGAAATCTCTTCCAGACCTGCTTTTGAACCTTCAACTGTTTTAGCTGATGTTGTTGTTGTTGCTACTGTTGAGCCAACTCTGACCGAGCACTCTACTGAGGTCTGTTCTTCTAAGCAATGTGTTGAGTCTACTAAGACATCATCTCAACCATTAGCTCTTGCTATGGTTCATCCACCAGCCCAAGCTCAAGACACTGTCTCAGACACTGCTGAGAGCTCAAGACGATTATCCTTGCCACCAAATCTTGAGGACATCATTGGAATAATTGTTGATGATAAGGTTGGTAAGATAGTTGAAGAGAAGACAGAACAGATGGCACAACAGCTTGAAGAAAGGGTACGGAAGCAAGTTCAAGAAACTTTGGCCCCTACAAATGCAATGGTGACTCGGATGCTGGCTTTATTGATGGATTTTCTAGAAAGCCAAAACCCAAATCAAAACCAACCCCCTCCACCACCTCCTCCAACCTAAACATTTTATTTCTTTATCTTATCTGTTTTGCTGACAATGATGGTCCACTCCTTTTACCTTTTTGTCTGATGACAAAAAAGGGGGAGACAGGAAAGATTAAATTTATATAGTTTTTTTTTCAAAAGGTGTATATTTTTCCTGCATATGCATAAGTTTAAACTTTTCATCTTGATGACACATTGCCTTGACTTCTTATGCCTAAATTTTGTCTAAAGTAAATTATGCTCTGATACTGCTTTGAACTGTTTATTCACAAATGTTTGATAAGCTACTTGATAAGCCTCTGGCTTATCTAGTTTTATAACTAGATGGACTGTGGTTGATGTGCTAATTATTTGAGTTCAATCTCGTTTTCGCCCAAATTTGGCCTTGTTTTGTTCCTAAGTTAGACTTTGACTCGTTCTAGGCATTTTTAGTAGTTTTTAGTCTATTTTGAATAGAATTACGCTTTTTGTTTCTTTTTATTGTTTCAGGTTAGAAGTGAAGCTCTGAGAGTCAAGGAAAGTCAAGAAACAGTGGAAATTGCCATTCTGGAGACACTCGCCCTGCGAGTGGATTCTCGCCTCGCGAGCCTGAAGACCAGCTGAAGCAGCAACAGTCATCCTTTCCGTCTCGCCCCGCGAAGATACTGCTCGCCTCGCGATCATGAAGGCCTGACTGTGCCAGAATTGACATTCTCTCTGTCTCGCCTCGCGAGAGTCCAATTTGAATGCACGCCAATTTTAATATTAGCCTCGCGAGGGATGGCTCGCCTCGCGTGCGAGCGCATATCAGGAATCCTATATATTGCTGTTTTAGGGCAGATTGAGGGGATCTCTTAAGCCTTTTGATTCACCACTGTTAGAGTAGCGTTTAGGCTGAATCCTTGTTTCTGGAGCTGCGTCTCCTCTTTTCTTTTTCTTATTTTACTATGGTCGTTAGGACCGATTGCTTGTCTGTCTTTACGAGCATGAGGAACTAATCCCCTCGTCCGAGGGATCAATGAAACCACCCATGGCGGTGTAGAATTCGATGTGATGTATGTCTTTCTCCCTTCTTTCAATTAATGTTTTCCAATTCTGATTTGATTGCGTTGATCATATGCATACGTGATTGACTAGTTAAACGTGATGAGGCTTAGGAGGCAATTCGCGTTTTAGAACTTGAATTGGGATCATCGATTGACTATTGCACGAGAGTGAGTAGGAGATCGGTGCAACCTTATAGGGAACAAGAATTAATAGAGTTTGATGATTAGGATTATGAGACCTAGTAAGTAATTAATCCAATCATCGAATACGTCCTATTGAGCACGATAGTGGATATAGGAGAATTTGGGGGTCCTGGTTGACATTGTAATTGAACTTAGGAAAGAATCATCATCACTTGGGTACTATGCATGATTGGGTAGGTGGATTTGAGACCTTAGATATTTTAATTTCTGATTTTAATACCTTAGCTTAGTTGATTTGTAAAAATCAATTACAATCCTATTTTCTCTATCTCAACCACTTTCTGTAACTTGACCAAACATATCGAACTTCTCGCGAATTAGTTGAATTGGTAGCCCAATCTTTGTGTTCGACCTCGGTAATTACTTACCGTGTTATTTTATTACTTGCGACGACCCGGTACACTTGCCGGTGACATCAACAAGTTTTTGGCACCGTTGTCGGGGATTGGCACAACCAATTTTCCTAATTTTTAGGGAAGTTTGATTATTTGGTTATTTTTATTTTTATTTTTATTTTTATTTTTATTTTTATTTTTATTTTTATTTACTATTATTTCTCTCTACTTCTTTGATTCCACTTGGTCTTGCCTTGTTTTCTATACGAGGTACACGAGGGAATGCTTCAAGGTTGCGAAGATTGTAATGGAGACCATGACACTCAGAGTTGTCCGTTCAACTTCTATCAAGAACATGTGGACTCATGCCATAATTTCTATGACAGCGTGCCCAGAACAACTATCAGAGTAACAGTCAGAATCAGAATATGGGTTATATGAGGAGAGACCATCCGGGTTTCGCTTGGAGTAATGCTGGCGGTGGTCTAGCCAGGCAACCACAACCCCAACAGAATTGGCAACCACACCCTCAACAGAATTGGCAACAACAACCTCAACAGGATGGTGGAAGGCAACCGTGGGAGTTGGCTAATGAGAAGATGAGCGCGACAGTTAAGAAGTTGGCAATCGATACAAGCACGGCCATTGATAAGTTGGCAACTCATACAGGGTCGACAATTCAGAATCTAGAGATGCAGATTGCCCAACTCGCAAAGCAACTAAATGAGCGTCTCCCAGGGACTTTCCCAGGTGATACTGAGAACAACCCTAAGAACCAATGTGATGTCATAACAAATAGAAGCGGTAGGGTGTTGGGATCTAACAGGGATACAACTAGTTCTCAGGAAGTTGAGGAAGAACTACCACATGTTGAGGAAGAGCAACCTAAGAAAGAGGAGTTGGCAAGGGACAAGGCACCGGAGCAAGGGGGGAGAGTTCAAAATGAAGATAAAGTGGTAGTGGACTCCACCATGCTTGCCGAGCAATCTGATTTTGCTGCATTAAATAAATATGTTGGCTTGCATGCATGTGTGGACACTGGTAAGTTAGTCCGTCCCACTTGTCTGGCACACTTCCTCGTGAAAACACAATTTGACCCGAGAGGAAGTGAGTTCATAATTGCAGAGGTCAAAGAAGTTTTCACACACGTGCTAGGTGGAATTGTGGAAAGAGTCGTATTGTTTCTGCAATTGCCACTTCACAAACCATGGGATCCGGGTGGAGGATCTCACATGATGAGCATCTCTTGGCCTTTACGCCACAGGCTATGGGATCCAGGTGGATGCTTCTTAATAAGTCAAGCTAGTGACGTTAAAGAAGCGCTTATTGGGAGGCAACCCAAGCTAGGTATCCTTTATTTTTAGTTTCTGTCATTTTCATTAATATATTAAAAAAAAAACTTGATTCGCCACGCGAATCCACAGTGGCCACGCGAGACAGAAGCCCTGAATCTCAGAGGCTTGCTCACGCTTCTGTCTCGCGCCGCGAGGGATACTTTCGCCTCGCGATTCTGGGCATCATCATCTGTTGAAATTACAGATTCGCCTCACGAGCGAATACTCGCCTCGCTATTCTGGAAAGTGTGAAGAACAATTTTCCAGATCCGCCTCGCGGGTTATCTCTCGCCTCGCGAATCTGCAATTAAGTTTTTGATTTGCAGGATTTCTTCCAGGAGAGGCCTTTGGCCAGCAGAGGGGTGCCCGAGAGACCAATTGGATGAGGATGCAACCATAGAAGAGCTTTGCATGGAAGCGGCCACTACAACTTGATCAGGGAGCACCCTCTCCTTTCCTCACTCTTATTTTATATCCGTGTTCTTTCATTGAGAACAATGTATGCTTTAAGTGTGGGGGAGGGAACCAATTTCCTTGTTCTTTGTTTTTGTTTGTGTTTTTGTTTTTGTTTGTCGCTCTTGAATAATTTGAGAAGATCAGGAGTATGTCTATGAATGTGTGTCGGCAAGCTTGTTGAATTTTAATTAAACTTAGCATAGATTCATTGCATGAATGATTTTGACCATTGATGATTTCCCCCTAGGTTCTGAAAATAGAAAGGTCGATCCCCATGTGAAAAATTGAAAATTGAACTTTGAGGAACTTTATTGTGATTGCTTGATTTATGACAAGTTTGGGGTGAGGGGGTGCACACACTAGGAATCGTATCTCGGTCAAACAATTTGCAAAAATGTCCAGGTGAGTATTTGAGCCTCCAACTTTGTTTTTGATTGTGAGGATCACTTTTAAGTTGCACTTTCCCGAATTTGCTTGAATCTCTTCATGGTTTGCATGTTTATGTGTTGCATCAAATGATTTAGGCAATTTTCTTTGAAATAGCTACTTGGCCTAAAAAGAACCATCCCTAATGCATGTTCCCTAGTTAGACACATTGAGCCTAATTAGCCTATTGTTTCTTGATGACCCTATATTATAAGCAAAAAATCTGAAAAACCATGTTAACCCAATCTTGGGATTAGGAGAGCATGGAAGCTTAGCAAGAGAAGGGTTGTGAGAAACTAAGTTTGGGGTGGCTACAAGGTGATATGTCATTTTGGGTTGAGAAAAAGAAAAAGAAAGGTTGAAACCCAAGGCAAAAAAAATAATAAAAAAAAAGAAAAATTTCCAAAAAGAAAAGGGGCAAAACAAAAAGATTAGCAAGGAAAAGGCTGTAGTCACCCGAGGCAAAAAGAAAAATGGAAAAAGGAATTTGAGTGGAATATGTGTCAAATGCTCATGCTCTCTTAGTTCCTAGGGACTTAAGCCTAGTATCCTTGAATATCCTACCCTTAGCCAGGCCCCATTTCAACCTTTAAAAGACCTTCTGATGTTGCATACATGTTTTCGTGGTTACTATTTTTTGAGATGAAAATCAAATTCATGGGAAGTGCTCTTGGAATGTGAAGTTGAGTGAAAAGTTGATAGCCTAGACGAATTTGAGCGAATGAGTGAAATTTTACATACCCTTGTGAGGAAGGCAATTGTTTGAAATTGGTGATCTTCCTTTTGTGTGTGACTCTGATCCTCAACTTAGATTAATGATTGCATGAAGGATGAAGTTCTAAATTGTTTAAAGTAAATGAATGTGGGGATTACATCGATGCAAGGGGGGAAATCATTGAAGGAAAAACTGTTTTGTAAGATTGCATGAAATTTGTGCGAAATCGATTGAATCCCTTAAGCTTGCCAAGTCTTGAGTCCTTTTTGAGTTTTAGCTTGCTTGGGGACAAGCAAGGTTTAAGTTTGGGGTGTTTTGATAAGCCTCTGGCTTATCTAGTTTTATAACTAGATGGACTGTGGTTTATGTGCTAATTATTCGAGTTCAATCTCGTTTTCGCCCAAATTTGGCCTTGTTTTGTTCCTAAGTTAGACTTTGACTCGTTCTAGGCATTTTTAGTAGTTTTTAGTCTATTTTGAATAGAATTACACTTTTTGTTTCTTTTTATTGTTTCAGGTTAGAAGTGAAGCTCTGAGAGTCAAGGAAAGTCAAGAAATAGTGGAAATTGCCATTCTGGAGACACTCGCCCCGCGAGTGGATTCTCGCCTCGCGAGCCTGAAGACCAGCTGAAGCAGCAACAGTCATCCTTTCTGTCTCGCCCCACGAAGATACTGCTCGCTTCGCGATCATGAAGGCCTGACTGTGCCAGAATTGTCATCCTCTCTGTCTCGCCTCACGAACGTAGTCTCGCCTCGCGAGAGTCCAATTTGAAAGCGCGTCAATTTTAATATTCGCCTCGCGAGCGAGCGCAGATCAGGAATCCTATATATTGTTGTTTCAGGGCAGATTAAGGAGATCTCTAAGCCTTTTGATTCACCACTGTTAGAGTAGCGTTTAGGTCGAGTCCTTGTTTCTGGAGTTGCGTCTCCTCTTTTCTTTTTCTTATTTTACTATGGTCGTTAGGACCGATTGCTTGTCTGTCTTTACGAGCATGAGGAACTAATCCCCTCGTCCGAGGGATCAATGAAACCACCCATGGCGGTGTAGAATTCGATGTGATGTATGTCTTTCTCCCTTCTTTCAATTAATGTTTTCCAATTATGATTTGATTGCGTTGATCATATGCATACGTGATTGACTAGTTAAACGTGATGAGGCTTAGGAGGCAATTCGTGTTTTAGAACTTGAATTGGGATCATCGATTGACTATTGCACGAGAGTGAGTAGGAGATCGGTGCAACCTTATAGGGAACAAGAATTAATAGAGTTTGATGATTAGGATTATGAGACCTAGTAAGTAATTAATCCAATCATCGAATACGTCCTATTGAGCACGATAGTGGATATAGGAGAATTTGGGGGTCCTGGTTGACATTGTAATTGAACTTAGGAAAGAATCATCATCACTTGGGTACTATGCATGATTGGGTAGGTGGATTTGAGACCTTAGATATTTTAATTTCTGATTTTAATACCTTAGCTTAGTTGATTTGTTAATTTGAATTACAATCCTATTTTCTCTCTCTCAACCACTTTCTGTTACTTGACCAAACGTATCGAACTTCTCGCGAATTAGTTGAATTGGTAGCCCAATCCTTGTGTTCGACCTCGGTAATTACTTACCGTGTTATTTTATTACTTGCGACGACCCGGTACACTTGCCGGTGACATCAACAAGTTTTTGGCGCCGTTGTCGGGGATTGGCACAACCAAATTTCCTAATTTTTAGGGAAGTTTGATTATTTGGTTATTTTTATTTTTATTTTTATTTTTATTTTTATTTTTTATTTTTATTTTTATTTACTATTATTTCTCTCTACTTCTTTGATTCCACTTGGTCTTGCCTTGTTTTGTATGCGAGGTACACGAGGGAATGCTTCAAGGTTGCGAAGATTGTAATGGAGACCATGACACTCAGAGTTGTCCGTTCAACTTCTATCAAGAACATGTGGACTCATGCCATAATTTCTATGACAGCGTGCCCAGAACAACTATCAGAGTAACAGTCAGAATCAGAATAGGGGTTATATGAGGAGAGACCATCCGGGTTTCGCTTGGAGTAATGATGGCGGTGGTCTAGCCGGGCAACCACAACCTCAACAGAATTGGCAACCACACCCTCAACAGAATTGGCAACAACAACCTCAACAGGATGGTTGAAGGAAACCGTGGGAGTTGGCTAATGAGAAGATGAGCGCGGCAGTTGAGAAGTTGGCAATCGATACAAGCACAACCATTGATAAGTTGGCAACTCAGACAGGGTCGACAATTCAGAATCTAGAGATGCAGATTGCCCAACTCGCAAAGCAACTAAATGAGCGTCTCCCAGGGACTTTCCCAGGTGATACCGAGAACAACCCTAAGAACCAATGTGATGTCATAACAAATAGAAGCGGTAGGGTGTTGGGATCTAACAGGGATACAACTAGTTCTCAGGAAGTTGAGGAAGAACTACCACATGTTGAGGAAGAGCAACCTAAGAAAGAGGAGTTGGCAAGGGCCCAGGCCCCGGCGCCAGGGGGAGAGTTCAAAATGAAGATAAAGTGGTAGTGGACTCCACCATGCTTGTCGAGCAATCTGATTTTGCTGCATTAAATAAATATGTTGGCTTGCATGCATGTGTGGACACTGGTAAGTTAGTCCGTCCCACTTGTCTGGCACACTTCCTCGTGAAAACACAATTTGACCCGAGAGGAAGTGAGTTCATAATTGCAGAGGTCAAAGAAGTTTTCACACACGTGCTAGGTGGAATTGTGGAAAGAGTCGTATTGTTTCTGCAATTGCCACTTCACAAACCATGGGATCCGGGTGGAGGATCTCACATGATGAGCATCTCTTGGCCTTTACGCCACAGGCTATGGGATCCAGGTGGATGCTTCTTAATAAGTCAAGCTAGTGACGTTAAAGAAGCGCTTATTGGGAGGCAACCCAAGCTAGGTATCCTTTATTTTTAGTTTCTGTCATTTTCATTAATATATTAAAAAAAAAACTTGATTCGCCACGCGAATCCACAGTGGCCACGCGAGACAGAAGCCCTGAATCTCAGAGGCTTGCTCACGCTTCTGTCTCGCGCCGCGAGGGATACTTTCGCCTCGCGATTCTGGGCATCATCATCTGTTGAAATTACAGATTCACCTCACGAGCGAATACTCGCCTCGCTATTCTGGAAAGTGTGAAGAACAATTTTCTAGATCCGCCTCGCGAGTTATCTCTCGCCTCGCGAATCTGCAATTAAGTTTTTGATTTGCAGGATTTCTTCCAGGAGAGGCCTTTGGCCAGCAGAGGGGTGCCCGAGAGACCAATTGGATGAGGATGCAACCATAGAAGAGCTTTGCATGGAAGCGGCCACTACAACTTGATCAGGGAGCACCCTCTCCTTTCCTCACTCTTATTTTATATCCGTGTTCTTTCATTGAGGACAATGTATGCTTTAAGTGTGGGGGAGGGAACCAATTTCCTTGTTCTTTGTTTTTGTTTGTGTTTTTGTTTTTGTTTGTCGCTCTTGAATAATTTGAGAAGATCAAGAGTATGTGTATGAATGTGTGTCGGCAAGCTTGTTGGATTTTAATTAAACTTAGCATAGATTGATTGCATGAATGATTTTGACCATTCATGATTTCCCCCTAGGTTCTGAAAATAGAAAGGTCGATCCCCATGTGAAAAATTGAAAATTGAACTTTGAGGAACTTTATTGTGATTGCTTGATTTATGACAAGTTTGGGGTGAGGGGGTGCACACACTAGGAATCGTATCTCGGTCAAACAATTTGCAAAAATGTCCAGGTGAGTATTTGAGCCTCCAACTTTGTTTTTGATTGTGAGGATCACTTTTAAGTTGCACTTTCCCGAATTTGCTTGAATCTCTTCATGGTTTGCATGTTTATGTGTTGCATCAAATGATTTAGGCAATTTTCTTTGAAATAGCTACTTGACCTAAAAAGAACGATCCCTAATGCATGTTCCCTAGTTAGACACATTGAGCCTAATTAGCCTATTGTTTCTTGATGACCCTATATTATAAGCCAAAAATCTGAAAAACCATGTTAACCCAATCTTAGGATTAGGAGAGCATGGAAGCTTAGCAAGAGAAGGGTTGTGAGAAACTAAGTTTGGGGTGGCTACAAGGTGATATGTCATTTTGGGTTGAGAAAAAGAAAAATAAAGGTTGAAACCCAAGGCAAAAAAAATAATAAAAAATAATAAAAAAGAAAAAAAAAAAATTTCCAAAAAGAAAAGGGGCAAAACAAAAAGATTAGCAAGGAAAAGGCTGTAGTCACCCGAGGCAAAAAGAAAAATGGAAAAAGGAATTTGAGTGGAATATGTGTCAAATGCTCATGCTCTCTTAGTTCCTAGGGACTTAAGCCTAGTATCCTTGAATATCCTACCCTTAGCCAGGCCCCATTTCAACCTTTAAAAGACCTTCTGATGTTGCATACATGTTTTCGTGGTTACTATTTTTTGAGATGAAAATCAAATTCATGGGAAGTGCTCTTGGAATTTGAAGTTGAGTGAAAAGTTGATAGCCTAGACGAATTTGAGCGAATGAGTGAAATTTTACATACCCTTGTGAGGAAGGCAATTGTTTGAAATTGGTGATCTTCCTTTTCTGTGTGACTCTGATCCTCAACTTAGATTAATGATTGCATGAATGATGAAGTTCTCAATTGTTTAAAGTAAATGAATGTGGGGATTACATCGATGCAAGGGGGGAAATCATTGAAGGAAAAACTGTTTTGTAAGATTGCATGAAATTTGTGCGAAATCGATTGAATCCCTTAAGCTTGCCAAGTCTTGAGTCCTTTTTGAGTTTTAGCTTGCTTGGGGATAAGCAAGGTTTAAGTTTGGGGTGTTTTGATAAGCCTCTGGCTTATCTAGTTTTATAACTAGATGGACTGTGGTTTATGTGCTGATTATTAGAGTTCAATCTCGTTTTCACCCAAATTTGGCCTTGTTTTGTTCCTAAGTTAGACTTTGACTCGTTCTAGGCATTTTTAGTAGTTTTTAGTCTATTTTGAATAGAATTACGCTTTTTGTTTCTTTTTATTGTTTCAGGTTAGAAGTGAAGCTCTGAGAGTCAAGGAAAGTCAAGAAACAGTGGAAATTGCCATTCTGGAGACACTCTCCCCGCGAGTGGATTCTCGCCTCGCGAGCCTGAAGACCAACTGAAGCAGCAACAGTCATCCTTTCTGTCTCGCCCCGCGAAGATACTGCTCGCTTCGCGATCATGAAGGCCTGACTGTGCCAGAATTGTCATCCTCTCTGTCTCGCCTCACGAACGTAGTCTCGCCTCGCGAGAGTCCAATTTGAAAGCGCGCCAATTTTAATATTCGCCTCGCGAGCGAGCGCAGATCAGGAATCCTATATATTGTTGTTTTAGGGCATATTAAGGAGATCTCTAAGCCTTTTGATTCACCACTGTTAGAGTAGCGTTTAGGTCGAGTCCTTATTTCTGGAGTTGCGTCTCCTCTTTTCTTTTTCTTATTTTACTATGGTCGTTAGGACCGATTGCTTGCCTGTCTTTACGAGCATGAGGAACTAATCCCCTCGTCCGAGGGATCAATGAAACCACCCATGGTGGTGTAGAATTCGATGTGATGTATGTCTTTCTCCCTTCTTTCAATTAATGTTTTCCAATTATGATTTGATTGCGTTGCCCATATGCATACGTGATTGACTAGTTAAACGTGATGAGGCTTAGGAGGCAATTCGCGTTTTAGAACTTGAATTGGGATCATCGATTGACTATTGCACGAGAGTGAGTAGGAGATCGGTGCAACCTTATAGGGAACAATAATTAATAGAGTTTGATGATTAGGATTATGAGACCTAGTAAGTAATTAATCCAATCATCGAATACATCCTATTGAGCACGATAGTGGATATAGGAGAATTTGGGGGTCCTGGTTGACATTGTAATTGAACTTAGGAAAGAATCATCATCACTTGGGTACTATGCATGATTGGGTAGGTGGATTTGAGACCTTAGATATTTTAATTTCTAATTTTAATACCTTAGCTTAGTTGATTTGTTAATTTGAATTACAATCCTATTTTCTCTCTCTCAACCACTTTCTGTTACTTGACCAAACGTATCGAACTTCTCGCGAATTAGTTGAATTGGTAGCCCAATCCTTGTGTTCGACCTCGGTAATTACTTACCGTGTTATTTTATTACTTGCGACGACCCGGTACACTTGCCGGTGACATCAACAAGTTTTTGGCGCCGTTGTCGGGGATTGGCACAACCAAATTTCCTAATTTTTAGGGAAGTTTGATTATTTGGTTATTTTTATTTTTATTTTTATTTTTATTTTTATTTTTTATTTTTATTTTTATTTACTATTATTTCTCTCTACTTCTTTGATTCCACTTGGTCTTGCCTTGTTTTGTATGCGAGGTACACGAGGGAATGCTTCAAGGTTGCGAAGATTGTAATGGAGACCATGACACTCAGAGTTGTCCGTTCAACTTCTATCAAGAACATGTGGACTCATGCCATAATTTCTATGACAGCGTGCCCAGAACAACTATCGAGTAAATAAATCGAGAATCAGAATAGGGGTTATATGAGGAGAGACCATCCGGGTTTCGCTTGGAGTAATGATGGCGGTGGTCTAGCCGGGCAACCACAACCTCAACAGAATTGGCAACCACACCATCAACAGAATTGGCAACAACAACCTCAACAGGATGGTTGAAGGAAACCGTGGGAGTTGGCTAATGAGAAGATGAGCGCGGCAGTTGAGAAGTTGGCAATCGATACAAGCACAACCATTGATAAGTTGGCAACTCAGACAGGGTCGACAATTCAGAATCTAGAGATGCAGATTGCCCAACTCGCAAAGCAACTAAATGAGCGTCTCCCAGGGACTTTCCCAGGTGATACCGAGAACAACCCTAAGAACCAATGTGATGTCATAACAAATAGAAGCGGTAGGGTGTTGGGATCTAACAGGGATACAACTAGTTCTCAGGAAGTTGAGGAAGAACTACCACATGTTGAGGAAGAGCAACCTAAGAAAGAGGAGTTGGCAAGGGACAAGGCACCGGAGCAAGGGGGGAGAGTTCAAAATGAAGATAAAGTGGTAGTGGACTCCACCATGCTTGTCGAGCAATCTGATTTTGCTGCATTAAATAAATATGTTGGCTTGCATGCATGTGTGGACACTGGTAAGTTAGTCCGTCCCACTTGTCTGGCACACTTCCTCGTGAAAACACAATTTGACCCGAGAGGAAGTGAGTTCATAATTGCAGAGGTCAAAGAAGTTTTCACACACGTGCTAGGTGGAATTGTGGAAAGAGTCGTATTGCTTCTGCAATTGCCACTTCACAAACCATGGGATCCGGGTGGAGGATCTCACATGATGAGCATCTCTTGGCCTTTACGCCACAGGCTATAGGATCCAGGTGGATGCTTCTTAATAAGTCAAGCTAGTGACATTAAAGAAGCGCTTATTGGGAGGCAACCCAAGCTAGGTATCCTTTATTTTTAGTTTCTGTCATTTTCATTAATATATTAAAAAAAAACTTGATTCGCCACGCGAATCCACAGTGGCCACGCGAGACAGAAGCCCTGAATCTCAGAGGCTTGCTCACGCTTCTGTCTCGCGCCGCGAGGGATACTTTCGCCTCGCGATTCTGGGCATCATCATCTGTTGAAATTACAGATTCACCTCACGAGCGAATACTCGCCTCGCTATTCTGGAAAGTGTGAAGAACAATTTTCTAGATCCGCCTCGCGAGTTATCTCTCGCCTCGCGAATCTGCAATTAAGTTTTTGATTTGCAGGATTTCTTCCAGGAGAGGCCTTTGGCCAGCAGAGGGGTGCCCGAGAGACCAATTGGATGAGGATGCAACCATAGAAGAGCTTTGCGTGGAAGCGGCCACTACAACTTGATCAGGGAGCACCCTCTCCTTTCCTCACTCTTATTTTATATCCGTGTTCTTTCATTGAGGACAATGTATGCTTTAAGTGTGGGGGAGGGAACCAATTTCCTTGTTCTTTGTTTTTGTTTGTGTTTTTGTTTTTGTTTGTCGCTCTTGAATAATTTGAGAAGATCAAGAGTATGTGTATGAATGTGTGTCGGCAAGCTTGTTGGATTTTAATTAAACTTAGCATAGATTGATTGCATGAATGATTTTGACCATTCATGATTTCCCCCTAGGTTCTGAAAATAGAAAGGTCGATCCCCATGTGAAAAATTGAAAATTGAACTTTGAGGAACTTTATTGTGATTGCTTGATTTATGACAAGTTTGGGGTGAGGGGGTGCACACACTAGGAATCGTATCTCGGTCAAACAATTTGCAAAAATGTCCAGGTGAGTATTTGAGCCTCCAACTTTGTTTTTGATTGTGAGGATCACTTTTAAGTTGCACTTTCCCGAATTTGCTTGAATCTCTTCATGGTTTGCATGTTTATGTGTTGCATCAAATGATTTAGGCAATTTTCTTTGAAATAGCTACTTGACCTAAAAAGAACGATCCCTAATGCATGTTCCCTAGTTAGACACATTGAGCCTAATTAGCCTATTGTTTCTTGATGACCCTATATTATAAGCCAAAAATCTGAAAAACCATGTTAACCCAATCTTAGGATTAGGAGAGCATGGAAGCTTAGCAAGAGAAGGGTTGTGAGAAACTAAGTTTGGGGTGGCTACAAGGTGATATGTCATTTTGGGTTGAGAAAAAGAAAAATAAAGGTTGAAACCCAAGGCAAAAAAAATAATAAAAAATAATAATAAAAAAAGAAAAAAAGAAAAAATTTCCAAAAAGAAAAGGGGCAAAACAAAAAGATTAGCAAGGAAAAGGCCGTAGTCACCCGAGGCAAAAAGAAAAATGGAAAAAGGAATTTGAGTGGAATATGTGTCAAATGCTCATGCTCTCTTAGTTCCTAGGGACTTAAGCCTAGTATCCTTGAATATCCTACCCTTAGCCAGGCCCCATTTCAACCTTTAAAAGACCTTCTGATGTTGCATACATGTTTTCGTGGTTACTATTTTTTGAGATGAAAATCAAATTCATGGGAAGTGCTCTTGGAATTTGAAGTTGAGTGAAAAGTTGATAGCCTAGACGAATTTGAGCGAATGAGTGAAATTTTACATACCCTTGTGAGGAAGGCAATTGTTTGAAATTGGTGATCTTCCTTTTCTGTGTGACTCTGATCCTCAACTTAGATTAATGATTGCATGAATGATGAAGTTCTCAATTGTTTAAAGTAAATGAATGTGGGGATTACATCGATGCAAGGGGGGAAATCATTGAAGGAAAAACTGTTTTGTAAGATTGCATGAAATTTGTGCGAAATCGATTGAATCCTTTAAGCTTGCCAAGTCTTGAGTCCTTTTTGAGTTTTAGCTTGCTTGGGGATAAGCAAGGTTTAAGTTTGGGGTGTTTTGATAAGCCTCTGGCTTATCTAGTTTTATAACTAGATGGACTGTGGTTTATGTGCTGATTATTAGAGTTCAATCTCGTTTTCACCCAAATTTGGCCTTGTTTTGTTCCTAAGTTAGACTTTGACTCGTTCTAGGCATTTTTAGTAGTTTTTAGTCTATTTTGAATAGAATTACGCTTTTTGTTTCTTTTTATTGTTTCAGGTTAGAAGTGAAGCTCTGAGAGTCAAGGAAAGTCAAGAAACAGTGGAAATTGCCATTCTGGAGACACTCTCCCCGCGAGTGGATTCTCGCCTCGCGAGCCTGAAGACCAACTGAAGCAGCAACAGTCATCCTTTCTGTCTCGCCCCGCGAAGATACTGCTCGCTTCGCGATCATGAAGGCCTGACTGTGCCAGAATTGTCATCCTCTCTGTCTCGCCTCACCAACGTAGTCTCGCCTCGCCTCGCGAGAGTCCAATTTGAAAGCGCGCCAATTTTAATATTCGCCTCGCGAGCGAGCGCAGATCAGGAATCCTATATATTGTTGTTTTAGGGCAGATTAAGGAGATCTCTAAGCCTTTTGATTCACCACTGTTAGAGTAGCGTTTAGGTCGAGTCCTTTTTTCTGGAGTTGCGTCTCCTCTTTTCTTTTTCTTATTTTACTATGGTCGTTAGGACCGATTGCTTGTCTGTCTTTACGAGCATGAGGAACTAATCCCCTCGTCCGAGGGATCAATGAAACCACCCATGGCGGTGTAGAATTCGATGTGATGTATGTCTTTCTCCCTTCTTTCAATTAATGTTTTCCAATTATGATTTGATTGCGTTGACCATATGCATACGTGATTGACTAGTTAAACGTGATGAGGCTTAGGAGGCAATTCGCGTTTTAGAACTTGAATTGGGATCATCGATTGACTATTGCACAAGAGTGAGTAGGAGATCGGTGCAACCTTATAGGGAACAATAATTAATAGAGTTTGATGATTAGGATTATGAGACCTAGTAAGTAATTAATCCAATCATCTAATACGTCCTATTGAGCACGATAGTGGATATAGGAGAATTTGGGGGTCCTGGTTGACATTGTAATTGAACTTAGGAAAGAATCATCATCACTTGGGTACTATGCATGATTGGGTAGGTGGATTTGAGACCTTAGATATTTTAATTTCTGATTTTAATACCTTAGCTTAGTTGATTTGTTAATTTGAATTACAATCCTATTTTCTCTCTCTCAACCACTTTCTGTTACTTGACCAAACGTATCGAACTTCTCGCGAATTAGTTGAATTGGTAGCCCAATCCTTGTGTTCGACCTCGGTAATTACTTACCGTGTTATTTTATTACTTGCGACGACCCGGTACACTTGCCCGTGACATCAACAAGTTTTTGGCGCCGTTGTCGGGGATTGGCACAACCAAATTTCCTAATTTTTAGGGAAGTTTGATTATTTGGTTATTTTTATTTTTATTTTTATTTTTATTTTTTATTTTTATTTTTATTTACTATTATTTCTCTCTACTTCTTTGATTCCACTTGGTCTTGCCTTGTTTTGTATGCGAGGTACACGAGGGAATGCTTCAAGGTTGCGAAGATTGTAATGGAGACCATGACACTCAGAGTTGTCCGTTCAACTTCTATCAAGAACATGTGGACTCATGCCATAATTTCTATGACAGCGTGCCCAGAACAACTATCAGAGTAACAGTCAGAATCAGAATAGGGGTTATATGAGGAGAGACCATCCGGGTTTCGCTTGGAGTAATGCTGGCGGTGGTCTAGCCAGGCAACCACAACCTCAACAGAATTGGCAACCACACCCTCAACAGAATTGGCAACAACAACCTCAACAGGATGGTGGAAGGCAACCGTGGGAGTTGGCTAATGAGAAGATGAGCGCGGCAGTTGAGAAGTTGGCAATCGATACAAGCACAGCCATTGATAAGTTGGCAACTCATACAGGGTCGACAATTCAGAATCTAGAGATGCAGATTGCCCAACTCGCAAAGCAACTAAATGAGCGTCTCCCAGGGACTTTCCCAGGTGATACCGAGAACAACCCTAAGAACCAATGTGATGTCATAACAAATAGAAGCGGTAGGGTGTTGGGATCTAACAGGGATACAACTAGTTCTCAGGAAGTTGAGGAAGAACTACCACATGTTGAGGAAGAGCAACCTAAGAAAGAGGAGTTGGCAAGGGACAAGGCACCGGAGCAAGGGGGGAGAGTTCAAAATGAAGATAAAGTGGTAGTGGACTCCACCATGCTTGTCGAGCAATCTGATTTTGCTGCATTAAATAAATATGTTGGCTTGCATGCATGTGTGGACACTGGTAAGTTAGTCCGTCCCACTTGTCTAGCACACTTCCTCGTGAAAACACAATTTGACCCGAGAGGAAGTGAGTTCATAATTGCAGAGGTCAAAGAAGTTTTCACACACGTGCTAGGTGGAATTGTGGAAAGAGTCGTATTGTTTCTGCAATTGCCACTTCACAAACCATGGGATCCGGGTGGAGGATCTCACATGATGAGCATCTCTTGGCCTTTAAGCCACAGGCTATGGGATCCAGGTGGATGCTTCTTAATAAGTCAAGCTAGTGACGTTAAAGAAGCGCTTATTGGGAGGCAACCCAAGCTAGGTATCCTTTATTTTTAGTTTCTGTCATTTTCATTAATATATTAAAAAAAAACTTGATTCGCCACGCGAATCCACAGTGGCCACGCGAGACAGAAGCCCTGAATCTCAAAGGCTTGCTCACGCTTCTGTCTCGCGCCGCGAGGGATACTTTCGCCTCGCGATTCTGGGCATCATCATCTGTTGAAATTACAGATTCGCCTCACGAGCGAATACTCGCCTCGCTATTCTGGAAAGTTTGAAGAACAATTTTCTAGATCCGCCTCGCGAGTTATCTCTCGCCTCGCGAATCTGCAATTAAGTTTTTGATTTGCAGGATTTCTTCCAGGAGAGGCCTTTGGCCAGCAGAGGGATGCCCGAGAGACCAATTGGATGAGGATGCAACCATAGAAGAGCTTTGCGTGGAAGCGGCCACTACAACTTGATCAGGGAGCACCCTCTCCTTTCCTCACTCTTATTTTATATCCGTGTTCTTTCATTGAGGACAATGTATGCTTTAAGTGTGGGGGAGGGAACCAATTTCCTTGTTCTTTGTTTTTGTTTGTGTTTTGTTTTTGTTTGTTGCTCTTGAATAATTTGAGAAGATCAGGAGTATGTGTATGAATGTGTGTCAGCAAGCTTGTTGGATTTTAATTAAACTTAGCATAGATTGATTGCATGAATGATTTTGACCATTGATGATTTCCCCCTAGGTTCTGAAAATAGAAAGGTCGATCCCCATGTGAAAATTGAAAATTGAACTTTGAGGAACTTTATTTTGATTGCTTGATTTATGACAAGTTTGGGGTGAGGGGGTGCACACACTAGGAATCGTATCTCGGTCAAACAATTTGCAAAAATGTCCAGGTGAGTATTTGAGCCTCCAACTTTGTTTTTGATTGTGAGGATCACTTTTAAGTTGCACTTTCCCAAATTTGCTTGAATCTCTTCATGGTTTGCATGTTTATGTGTTGCATCAAATGATTTAGGCAATTTTCTTTGAAATAGCTACTTGGCCTAAAAAGAACCATCCCTAATGCATGTTTCCTAGTTAGACACATTGAGCCTAATTAGCCTATTGTTTCTTGATGACCCTATATTATAAGCCAAAAATCTGAAAAACCATGTTAACCTAATCTTAGGATTTGGAGAGCATGGAAGCTTAGAAAGAGAAGGGTTGTGAGAAACTAAGTTTGGGGTGGCTACAAGATGATATGTCATTTTGGGTTGAGAAAAAGAAAAATAAAGGTTGAAACCCAAGGCAAAAAAAATAATAAAAAAAAAAGAAAAAATTTCCAAAAAGAAAAGGGGCAAAACAAAAAGATTAGCAAGGAAAAGGCTGTAGTCACCCGAGGCAAAAAGAAAAATGGAAAAAGGAATTTGAGTGGAATATGTGTCAAATGCTCATGCTCTCTTAGTTCCTAGGGACTTAAGCCTAGTATCCTTGAATATCCTACCCTTAGCCAGGCCCCATTTCAACCTTTAAAAGACCTTCTGATGTTGCATACATGTTTTCGTGGTTACTATTTTTTGAGATGAAAATCAAATTCATGGGAAGTGCTCTTGGAATGTGAAGTTGAGTGAAAAGTTGATAGCCTAGACGAATTTGACCGAATGAGTGAAATTTTACATACCCTTGTGAGGAAGGCAATTGTTTGAAATTGGTGATCTTCCTTTTGTGTGTGACTCTGATCCTCAACTTAGATTAATGATTGCATGAATGATGAAGTTCTCAATTGTTTAAAGTAAATGAATGTGGGGATTACATCGATGCAAGGGGGGAAATCATTGAAGGAAAAACTGTTTTGTAAGATTTCATGAAATTTGTGCGAAATCAATTGAATCCCTTAAGCTTGCCAAGTCTTGAGTCATTTTTGAGTTTTAGCTTGCTTGGGGACAAGCAAGGTTTAAGTTTGGGGTGTTTTGATAAGCCTCTGGCTTATCTAGTTTTATAACTAGATGGACTGTGGTTTATGTGCTCATTATTCGAGTTCAATCTCGTTTTCGCCCAAATTTGGCCTTGTTTTGTTCCTAAGTTAGACTTTGACTCGTTCTAGGCATTTTTAGTAGTTTTTAGTCTATTTTGAATAGAATTACGCTTTTTGTTTCTTTTTATTGTTTCAGGTTAGAAGTGAAGCTCTGAGAGTCAAGGAAAGTCAAGAAACAGTGGAAATTGCCATTCTGGAGACACTCGCCCCGCGAGTGGATTCTCGCCTCGCGAGCCTGAAGACCAGCTGAAGCAGCAACAGTCATCCTTTTTGTCTCGCCCCGCGAAGATACTGCTCGCCTCGCGATCATGAAGGCCCGACTGTGCCAGAATTGTCATCCTCTCTGTCTCGCCTCGCGAACGTAGTCTCGCCTCGCGAGAGTCCAATTTGAATGCGCGCCAATTTTAATATTCGCCTCTCAAGGGATGGCTCGCCTCGCGAGCGAGCGCAGATCAGGAATCCTATATATTGCTGTTTTAGGGCAGATTAAGGGGATCTCTTAAGCCTTTTGATTCACCACTGTTAGAGTAGTGTTTAGGTCGAGTCCTTGTTTCTGGAGTTGCGTCTCCTCTTTTCTTTTTCTTATTTTACTATGGTCGTTAGGACCAATTGCTTGTCTGTCTTTACGAGCATGAGGAACTAATCCCCTCGTCTGAGGGATCAATGAAACCACCCATGGCAGTGTAGAATTCGATGTGATGTATGTCTTTCTCCCTTCTTTCAATTAATGTTTTCCAATTCTGATTTGATTGTGTTGATCATATGCATGCGTGATTGACTAGTTAAACGTGACGAGGCTTAGGAGGCAATTCGTGTTTTAGAACTTGAATTGGGATCATCGATCGACTATTGCACGAGAGTGAGTAGGAGATCGGTGCAACCTTATAGGGAACAAGAATTAATAGAGTTTGATGATTAGGATTATGAGACCTAGTAAGTAATTAATCAAATCATCGAATACGTCCTATTGAGCACGACAGTGGATATAGGAGAATTTGGGGGTCCTGGTTGACATTGTAAATGAACTTAGGAGAGAATCATCATCACTTGGGTACTATGCTTGATTGGGTAGCACTAGTGCAGAAAAGGGATTCCACGTTGGTTATTTTTGGCTTTCCACATCGGTTTTCAAACGGATGTGGAAACGACCGATGTGGTTTATTGCCACTTTACACATCGGTTAAAAAACCGATGTGTAAAGTATATTTTAAACATCGGTTTTCTCTTAACCGATGTGGAAAATTAATTTATCAATTGATAAGCAGTTGGAAATTTAACTTTCTACATCGGGTTTTCCTAAAACCGATGTGTAAATTTAACTTTCTACATCGGTTTTTAAAAGAACCGATGTGTAAAGTGAAATTTACACATCGGTTCTACGGTAAAAAGATGTAGAAAGTTAAATTTACACATCGGTTTTTGATGAACCGATGTGTAAAATCTCATTTTTTTTAATCTGTTATTTACATTTCAATCATTCCTTTCCCCTGTTTCAGTAATGCAGATCAATAAACAAACCAGCAGTACCCTGATCAAACAAGAAACAACAACAGAACACCAAACCAGTTTTGACACAATTGCAACAAAGTTTTAACCATATCAAAAGCAAAACATACTTCATTCAATTTTCTTGGCACAAACAATCAGCTCTTACACATATGGTTAAAAATACTGACATTTCATCAAATGACTAGTGAGCACAGAATCTGAAAACAGAGGGCATCAGGCCTAATTAATTTCGAATGAATGAAAACAACACTTTATCAAGGCTACATCAAAACACGAGAGAAGTAGAATTGAACCAGACCTGAGCACTAATACATATCATCAGTCAAAGGTACACTATAGCTATTACATGATAAGTTTTTAAACTAACTACATATATACAAACTATGGGTGGTACACTTCAATAAAGAAAGTTGCCCAACGCCTCTTTATGATGTTGATGTCAGAATCAGATAATGGAGTTGGATTGTTGAATATCTGCAAGTTTAATTGGACAAAAGATTATATCTTTTAAGTAATAAACTAACATAAAACATATAACGAATCTATAATATTACTTCTAATTGTGTCAATTAACATTTACCTCGCTCCATCTTTCAGTGATCCCGGAGGAGATAATTTCCAACATCCACTGCATCACATAGTAGCCACATTCCCATGACCCACGTTGTATACGTGACTACGTACAAATGAAACCCAATTAGAATATGAGGAATTAAATAAAATAGAAATCAATTATTGTACCCACTGCATTTTATGCATTTGAACTAATAAATATCTTACGCTGGGAATAATCCATCTGATAGCCCGAGTACGCCTTTCACCACGCAACATGTGGGATGCATTAATAGACCTATCATGACAAAAACATTAATTAAAGTATATCTAATAGATTTCAGATAATTAAAACAACTGCATTACTGATTATAAAGTATTTTAATGCTTACGTTTCGATGATCGTCTTCAGTTGATTCGCCGGCTTATTTCCCAATGAGCGTAAGAAGACCACGACGTTCATTCTCGGTACAAGAGCAACATTGCCAATGCCTACTGTATTTGCGGAACAGTTAGTGACTAAGTCATATATAGTTATACTTAAATAACCGGTACTTAGTTATTGAGATAAGGCGCAAGATAGAATTGATGATCGTCTCGGGCAAGTATATCACGTATGGTAGTGACCGGGTCTTCCGATGCTACGAGAACATCACCCTGAATGAACATGGGGTCAATGAACCCATAAAGGGCGAGGTTACCCTGATTGACTAACATACGATGCAGATACCTAATATATTGGAAAAACATGTTAATTATCATAGTATTTAAAAATTAATTACGTACTTAACTTATAAATAAAATGTACTTACGTGCACCAAAACGATATGTGTGCAGAACTGGCCATTTCTTTATTGAGTACCATCTCCATAAGTTCCTTCTTTGGTATATACAGTTCACCAGGGCTGGCATCATGTTCCAACGTTACCAAGGCTGCATCATCCTCCATGGTGACAACCTGTATAGCCAGAACTTTAAAAACATCACCATGGCCAGGGGCCCCTTTGTCGATCCCCTAAACAACATAGATATATATTAGTAATCACGGATAATTAAGTTATTTAATTCGTTATTAACTAAATGGTCAAATGAATACCTTGGCAGGAGCAGACATCTCTGGTCTTCCTAGATCCGACCTTTTAGGCACAATATCATTTCCAACATCCTATAACGAATAAAAATAAAGCATTATCTTTAAACAATAATAAATATATTTCAACTATGAATATAGAAAAACACAACTAACCGAATACCTCAGATGCAACAAGAAAGTTGACCAGTCTTCTTGGCCAGAGAATGAAGTTACCGGGGGCCTGACCCACTGTTTGAACCTCCTCAGTGGGCACAGGGACTCGAGAATCAGCATCTCGAATAATCTCAACAGACACCCTCATCTGATCATCCGGTAATAACCGATGGTGTATGATATTACCTAACTTATTATATGCCCTACCCAATGCCACTAAGCGGCGATGATGATGATCATCAACATATAGCTCACACCTATCAGGGTCGTCATCATCATCATCATCATCATCATCATCATCATCATCATCATCATCATCATCAGCAGCAGCAGCAGCAGCATCACCATCATCATCATTTTCAGGATGATGAGGAGGATCACATGAGCCCTTAGTGCTCACATGGACAGAGGGGTGGACAGAGGGTTGGACACCGGCTGTCATCTGCTGGGACATAGAAGTGAATATTGCCATCTGCTGGGCAAACTGCTTGGCTATCTCCTGTCGAAGCTCAGCTGCAATCTCCTGTTTTAGCCGTGCTCTATCTGCATCAACATCCCCGTGGCATTGGTGTGAAGATGAACCATGGTATTGGCGAATGCCGACTCCCCATCCAACACCAATGACACGGCCCGGGTGGTGTGGTTTACCGATGGCAGTAGATAAGACATCATCGCGTCCTCTAGGAACAAAGGTTCCTTGGGTTAGCTGATCATCCAAGGCATCCTATAACATAAAATATCAGGTCACATTACAATTCGGTAACAATCTTAAAATGACAATTACAACAAACTATACTTACAATCCTCTCAGCTACTTGGCGGGCCTCCTCGAATGTATATTGTCCCATTTTTCTTTATCGGCCCCTCTTCCATGAACGATGGCGTGGGGGTGGAGGTGGATCAACAACCTCTGGAAGATTTTCAGCATTAGGATCCGCCTGGGATGCTGCCTGCTGACGTGCTTTCTTTTCCTCTTCAACCATTTTCTTAACAAGCTTTTTATATCCCCCACGAGACATGACATGGGGGTAGACATTCTTGCTTTGGTTTTCCTGCCCCTTTTTCCTCTTCTCCTGTTATAAATAAAAGACAATTAAATTACATAAGTAAATGAAATTAATGCAATTACATAAACTTAGAGACAAATCAAATAAGTTAACCTGAAAGCTGGGATCACATCGGCTCTGAACAAAGCGATCCCACGTCGCCTTGTCAAGAAACGGATACACCTCAAGTGGGTTCTTTTTACTTTTTGGATTGAATATATAGTATCTGCCCAGGTCAGCCTTAAAAGCCCTCCAACGCTCTCCAAAGATACTTCAAAGAACGCTTCTTCATAGCGTATGTATCCGGTATGTCAAATGTCAACTACATTAAGACCAAAAGAATCAACGAATTATTGTATGATATTATTAAGATAAAAATAAAGTAGATACAGACAAACACAGGACGTAGAAGTATAGATACCAGAATACTCTCCCATATCTGCTCCTTCACGTCCGCCGGTACATCTCTCCATCTATCAATGAGTATACTGGGCCTGTTCCTAGCAAGGGTCGCCACAAAACTAGTAAACTGATGTTCCATTGGCCCAATAGGATTGAGTTTATTATCAAAGTCTACTCGTATCCTTTGATTTGACCCACGGTTGGCAGTCAAATGCCTCATCCGTGTGGCACGTCTACCCTTTCTACCGGTAGATGGGGTCTCTGACCCGCTGCATGAAGGAGGGATATCCTCATGATCAGTCATGTATACCTGTTTAAACACAAAACAAAAAAAAAAACTTGTTAGTATGTCAGGATAAATATCAAACATAACTTATAAATATCGATCAACGTACATAAACATAACTTATAAATATCAACGTAAACATATAATATGCCAAACTTGATGGTAATATCAAACTAAACTTACTTCGTGGTCAATTAGTAAAGTTCTCCCATAACCCTTCTTGGTGATCATTACGAGTAGCATGTACATCATCCACTTCATTTTCCTCATTGAAATTTGGCACTTGTGTTGAGAAAGAAGGGGTATCAGAAATATCAAGAGTTGAATCGTGATTTCCCTCACTACCATTATACATGTTTTTTCCCTGGAGAACCACTGACCACCTTTTGTTAGAAGGATCACGGATATAAAACACTTGTTTTGCTTGGTATGCCATGATGAAAGGTTCCTCTTTATTACCTACCATACTAAGGTCCACCAATTTGAATCCTAACTCATCGGTTTGCACACCATTGTTACTGTCGACCCACTGACATTTAAAAACAGGTACTCTAAACTTCGTGTAATCAACCTCCCATATCGCTTCAATGATTCCAAAGTCTGAAACTGATGCCATAACAGGGTTTTTATCTTTCGAACTAGAGAAATGCATGGACTCAGCGACGACCATAACCCCACTGTTTTGCATAGTACTTTTGTCATCCTGGGACTTTGTATAGAAGGAAAACTTATTGATATCGTACCCACTCCAGCATATGACATCAAAGTTAGGCCCCTGTGCTAGCCATTTTAATCTATCAGAAGCAGTACCATCCTTTGCAATTTTTTCTTTAAACCAGTTCAAGAAAGTCTTGTTATGCTTGTTCAAACACCATTTTTCATTCATTCTAGGGTAAGTTTCATTGATGATGCTTTTATGCTCACATAAGTATGGTTCAACCTCATCAGTGTTATTCAATATATACAAATGTGCTTGAAGCACTTCCGCCCGATCCATGCTCTTAACAGTGATACCTCGTGTACCCTTACCATCATATCTTCCTTCGTGACGAGACTTTGGAAGCCCTACAGGTTCCGCTTCTGACATGTAGTCTGTACAAAACTCAATAGCTTCTTCTGCAACATACCTTTCAACAATAGATGCTTCGGGACGGTGTGGATTTTTCATATATCCTTTCAGGATCTTCATGTATCGCTCAACCGGGTACATCCACCTTAAATAAATGGGACCGCACAATCTAATCTCCCTCACTAGATGAACAATCAAATGAACCATGATGTCAAAAAATGAAGGTGGAAAATACATCTCTAATTGGCACAATACAATGGCTGCCTCATTTTCCAACTCATCCAAATTTTTAGTGTCAATGACCTTGCTACATATAGCATTGAAGAATAAGCATAACCTAGTAATGGCATGTCTGACTTTTTTAGGCAATATGTCACGAATGGCCACCGGTAGTAGTTGTTGCATCAAGACATGACAATCATGAGACTTTAAGCCAACTAATTTGAGATCTTTCATTGAGACAAGTCTTCTGATATTTGAAGAGTAACCCTGTGGCACTTTGACTCCCCGTAGACATTCACAGAAACTTATTTTCTCTTTTTTTGATAAAGTATGACATGCTGGGGGCAAATAAGTCTTCTTATCCCCCACTTTAAGTGGAGCTAACTGCTCTCGTATACCCATCGCAACTAGATCCAGACGAGCATTCACACCATCCTTTGTCTTGCCTTGAATGTTGAGAAGCATTCCGATTAAACTGTCACACACATTTTTCTCTACATGCATCACATCAATACAATGTCTTACATCAAGCTTGCACCAGTATGGAAGATCAAAGAAGATCGACCTCTTCTTCCATATTTTCTTCTTTGTATCCTTCTTCTGGGTCTTCCCATAGATAACATTAGTGTTGTTCACCCTTTCATAAACTTGCTCTCCAGTCAAGGCCACCGGAGCAATTTCATTCTCCGGAAGTCCATTGAAAGCTTTCCTCAATCTACGATAAGGATGATTACGTCGGAGAAATCTCCGATGCCCAAGGTAAACCGTCTTCCTTCCATGTTGTATTTGATGGTAACATGTGCCTTCTTCACATATTGGACATGCTTTATGCCCCTTAACACTATACCCACACAAGTTCCCGTATGCTGGAAAGTCATTGATGGTGCAAAATAACATGGCACGCAATCTGAATGTCTCACGGCAATACCCATCAATCACATCAACGCCTTCATCCCAGAACATTCTCAAGTCTTCAATCAAGGGACTCAGATAAACATCAATATCATTTCCTGGCTGTTTAGGACCCGAAATCATCATACTTAACATAATGTATTTGCTCTTCATGCACAACCAAGGAGACATGTTGTAAATTACAAGGAGAACAGGCCATGAACTATGAATACTACTTAAGTTTCCATATGGATTCATTCCATCGGTAGCAGGTCCAAGCCTGAGGTTTCTGGGCTCATTGTCGAAATCCGGAAGCAAACTATCAATTCTCTTCCATTGCAAAGAATCGGCCGGATGGCGAAGCTGTCCATCACACTTCCTCTCATCTGCATGCCATCTAATGTTCTTTGCATCATTTACATTAGCAAACAATCGCTTGAACCGCGGAATCACGGGAAGATACCATAACACCTTCGCAGAAGGACCTTTGGTGACCACATCACAACTAGAATCACCATCCTTCACTTTGTAACGTGATACCCCACACCTGGGGCACTCGTGCATCTCTTCAAACTCTTTCCTGTACAATATGCAATCATTGGGGCAAGCGTGTATTTTCTTATACTCCATACCCATCGGACACAATATCTTCTTCGCCTCATAGTTTCGAGATGGCAATGTGTTGCCTTCTGGAAGCATTTCTTTCAACAACTCAAACAATTCGGTAAACCTTTTATCGCTCCACCCATTTCTCGCCTTCACATTGAACAATCTTAACACCGCTGACAACCGTGTGAAATTAGTGCACCCCGGATACAAAGCCAATTGTGCATCACTGCACAAAGTATCATACACATGTGCGCGTCGAAAAGACTCTTGCCCAACATCACGGATCATGTCCTCTAGTCCATCGTCCATTTCCACGTCATCAACTTCCTCTCTATCCGACACCCTCGGCCTGTCTAACGATTCACCATGACATATCCATGTTGTATAACTCTTACAAATCCCCTCACAAATAAGATGATCACGTATCTCCTCAGCTTCTAGTCGTCTCTCATTCAAACAGTTAACACAAGGACAATAAAACCTTCCGTTACCACTATCAGGAGCATTTGTTTTTGCAAACTGTAGAAAATCTTCCACTCCATTCTCATACTCATCACTTGTCCGTCTAGCATTCATCCAACCGCGATCCATGACTAAACCAATACCTTCGTACTTAGTCCAACATATTCATCAACCACTTCTTATGACAGGGTATGGCCCTATCCCATTCGAGAAGAAACTTTTTCAACATTCGGTTAACAGTTAGTCCATAACTCTCATGCTCATACTCGACAAAATTTCGGCAGCATTTCCCCGCGGTCTCCGACATACACTACTTGAACGCGATGACATCCACCACGATAAAGTATGCACCCGGAGAACGAAAGGAAATGTATCAATCCGAACTTTCATCAAGTATATAACATTAGAATCAATGAATAACTATTTTAACTGAATTAAGAAAAAGTTTTTTCCCAAACTGTCCAACTTTGGACAATTCAAGATCCAACACAATGAGCGGTACATTAAGCACGTACACGTACGCTCATTAGTATTGCATCTCAAACGGGAAACTAAGGCTTTACTAATTATTGTGGGCATATTATCGAATCAAATAAATTTTCAAGAAAATACATTAAAACTCCAATGAAAGCTTTTCAGCCAAAACGTACCTTCTGAGAGACACGCCTAGTTGTTATTATGCAAAGACAGCAGAGAAGTGAACAAAGCAGAGGCAGTAGCACTATGCAATGAAGTGTAGATCACCCTGCAGCAAAATGAACATCTAAGAATTCTAATGAAAACCATAAAATTGACAGACACTATAAGGTCTTTGTAAAGTCACTTACCAAAACAGAGAGGAAAAGGGTAAAAACAAGATCTAAGGTTAGTTCTTTGCTTTTTTATATTGGGAATTCTATTCTGTCTAAAGGTGTGAGTGTACTACTACTCGTTTGATTCTCTTGTTTCTTGTTTCAATTTCAGAAAGATTATGCAATTAGTCATGTTGCATTCAGTCCTCTTGGACATGAGGTTGTCATCAGCTATGAGAAAGAAAACATTTATGTGATGAACGTACATCATGGTAAGATATTTTACTTTAAATATTATTTTGTTTGTATTTAGATTTTACTGTAAAAAGGGTTGAGATCACATGTTCTTACAAAATAGATGGAGCAAATAAGGATTCATATTCTCCTGATGATGTCATAAAGATGATGAAAGTTGATGTAAACAGAAATGCATCGACCAAAACTGGAGAAACAATCAGAGATATCAAGGTTTTTGGTTTTTTTTTTCTTATAAGCAAAAAATGTATTGAATCGAGTACAAGGGTTACTCAAACCCGTATACATCATAATAAAGAAAAGATTACAAAAGAAGCAGGATATTAGGTACATTGTCAACCAGAAACACACAAACTGCTAGGAGGTTGAAATATAGCTAAATTCATGCCCCCAACAATCCATCAAAACCCCTTCTACTGAACACCCAGGATTGAAATAACAGTAATATTCACAAAAACCACCCAATAGTTCTAGGATTAATGACAAAGTGATATCTGTTACCACCATGCAAACACCCAAACAACACTGGAAAAATACAAAACCAAAACCAGATTTCACAAGCATCCAACTAAAAACTTAGCATCTACTAGTCTCCATTCCAGTAATGCAAGTAAAGAAAAAGCATTCAAAAATTACACAGCAGCAGTGAACAACTGGGAATCCAGAAGCTAGAAAACGAGAATCAACTAAAAATCCCCCACATTGATCTGATACTTGAAGCTCACTTGAAAATCAGCAAAAGCAAATGTGAAAAAAGCTAAAGCATAGAACTGGCTTATTATATCAGAACAACAACTACCAATAACCCATATATAAAAACAAAAATTCATATGACAGGGGTTGTAACATGTAAGGATGTTATGTGTTTTACCTTTGAGAAGTTGAGGAGATGAGAGTGGGAACCGAGAAAGAGAAGCCGAAGAGATGAGAGGGAGTTGACGGTGGTGGAGGCGAAGGCAGCACGGCAGATACACCGGAGCTTCCGTCGTCGCGCGGCGGCAAAAAGTGAGGGAGATGGGAGATGAGAAGCTGTGGCTGGTATGAACAACCAGTGAAGACTGCGTCTGCGTGAGAGAGCTCAGATGAAAAGTTCATTGTTTAGGGTTGAAGAACTCAGATGCGTTGTTTTCCTTGTTTAGGGTTGAAGAACTCAGATGAAAATGAAAAGGAGGGAGAGAGCTCAGATGAAAAGTTCTCAGCGCCAAAATGAAAAGGGAGGAAGAGGGAATTAATATGTAAATAATAATACACATCGGTTAACTTAGAACCGATGTGGTAAAGTTTCACACATCGGTTAAT
Organism: Sophora flavescens; assembly: GCA_030762895.1. Lineage (NCBI taxonomy): Eukaryota > Viridiplantae > Streptophyta > Magnoliopsida > Fabales > Fabaceae > Sophora > Sophora flavescens. The sequence continues at coordinate 262,666,270 of CM061063.1, forward strand.
AATAAAACCGATGTTTAAAAATAAAATTTTAATTTCTAATTTTTTTTTATACTTTTATACATCGGTTATTAGAAACCGATGTGGTTAATGACTGTTTTACACATCGGTTCTAATACAACCGATGTTAAATGTTAACAATTTCTGAGTTTAATTTTATTTTATTTTAATTTTAAACATCGGTTAGAAATAACCGATGTGGAAAGGTTTTACACATCGGTTATTCCTTAAACCGATGTGTAATACTTTGATTTTAATTTCAAAAATGCCACCGCCTCCTTTTACACATCGGTTTCATAGAAACCGATGTGTAAACTCCGATGTAGAATCACTTTTCTGCACTAGTGTAGGTGGATTTGAGACCTTAGATATTTCAATTTCTTATTTTAATACCTTAGCTTAGTTGATTTGTTAATTTGAATTACAATCCTATTTTCTCTCTCTCAACCACTTTCTGTTACTTGACCAAACGTATCGAACTTCTCGCGAATTAGTTGAATTGGTAGCCCAATCCTTGTGTTCGACCTCGGTAATTACTTACCGTGTTATTTTATTACTTGCGACGACCCGGTACACTTGCCGGTGACATCAACACTACTATCTTGGTCTGATAACTTATATTATCTTGCAAATAAGACATGGTTTTATATGCCTTAACTGCTTTGATCTGTTGAATGCTATGTCGTAGGGGGAGCTTTGCAAGCTCTCTTAGACTTTGCTACTTAAATTTAATCAGTTTTTGTCATCATCAAAAAGGGGGAGATTGTTGGAACCAAAGTGGTTCTGGTTTATTTAATCTCTAGGTTTTGATGTTAACAAAAGGATTAAATTTACTTGGCAAAGTGTTAGTTGAGATATAACAAGTGATTTCAGTTTATGCAGGAATATCCAAAATAATATAAGGTATACAATGCATGGACTCTTGCAAAGTGTTATCCGTCCAAAGGTTATTTAAATTGTTTATATTTTAATCGTTAAGTAGACGGCTAACTATATCTCTGTAGACGTCATAGTAGCCACGTTAGCAGATGAGTGCTCTCCTTAAAACTCAAGAAGACATCCATAGTGCCTCACTAAAATTCAGTAGACGTCCATAGTGCCACGTCATTGGACGGAATTTCTCTAAAGACTTAGCAAGTCCAAAGACTTGTGTGGACGAGCGCTTATGCCACATCAGTGGATGAGCAGAATAAAACCTTGTGTAGATGCGTTCTAAAACTGAGTGCCTGTAGACGGTTCTACATCTTCTATATCTTTACTACCTTGAATGTGATTTAATGCAATCAGACCACATTAAATTTATTTCAAATGATTGATATTTATTTCAATGGAATAAATGTTCTTTATAAGTGTTTTATCTTGTTAATGCCTTGTTCCTTTGTGAGAAAATTTATCGTACTATCAAGGAAAAACACAAAGCAAATAGTACAATTGGAATTGCAAAACGATCTGTACGATGACAACTTTATTGTCGGACAAAAGCTGGGTTATACACAAAGGAGGAAAGAAAGTTTTTAAGGTACGATTGCTCAAGTCAGTGAGCCTCCATTTTGTGCTTTTCTGATAACCAATGATGCTTTTCAACACAGCCAAAATCAAGCTATCAGTCTCAACGGATTCATGCATTTATTGCTATCTCTAAACGGGATGATTACAAATAACCGTTGAAAATTTACAAGAGAAGTTGAAGACCACTATATATAGAAGGTCTCAAGCACTGAAGAACAACTTTTGCCATTTGAACAGTTGCAAGATATTCAAAGCTCATATTCCCTTTGTAAAGCAAAAGTTTATAATTCTTAAAGTTGAATATTTGTAAAAATATTCAGTAGATCTTAAACCTTCATACCCTCACATATAGTGAGTTAGAAAAATCTTAGAAAAATCTCTATGATTGAATTAGAGCCTGAAGAGGCTTGGCAAGAAAGCAATACTTGTAGTGGAGAAACTCCTTCAACTAGAAGGGACTGGACGTAGCACTTGGTTGAAAGAGAGTGAACCAGGATAAAATACCTGAGTGAATTTTCTATCCCTTATCTTTTACAGTTTTATTTATTTATACTAACTTTGGGATTTGATTTTGGTTTTGTTAATCTTTTTAAAAGGATTTCTTGTGTGCTTAAACATTTTATCTTCTGCTTGTGAAAAGATTTCTCAAAAAGGGTTTTTGTGAAAATAATTAACAAACACAATTCAACCCCTCTTCTTGTGTTTTCATGTGCCAACTTCAATGGCTTTCTCACACTCTCACTCGTCTCAGTTCTTCTCACAGCCATCACTCGTCTTTCTCATTCGCATGACCGATGGTGATGGCGGCTGTGTATGTACCGCTGGCGAAGGAACGGAGGTCGTGCGAACAAGGACGTTTGGTACGGAGGTGTCGACGTACGGTGGTTGTTGCTATGTAACTTCTCTGTTTCATCTTTTCCTTCATATATATATATTGGTTGAAAGATGGTTATTTTCTTAAACCGTTCAACCCGACCGCCACCCGCCACCATAACACTCGACCATCCAAACGGATGGAAATGGGTTCTATATTGTGCTCGTCGGTTTGGTTCGTATTGGGCCATTTGGGCTCGAATTTGACCGAACCCGACCGCTGTCCAGCCCTACATCCAGCTGTAACTTACTTTCAATTTTTTTCTATTATCATTGAATTTCAAATAATGATATTTTACATTATTACATTTCCACTTACAATGGAACAAAGTACTATTGTCATTGAATGTAAAAGAGGCAAGCATTCTAAAGATGGTAAGTGAATGTTCTACATTAATTAAACCAACATAATGAGTTACATGCATGTTTTAATTTTAAGCAAAATAATTTTGGATTTTTTTTTTAAAAAAAGGTACACTTTTTATTTTAGTTAATAAAATCAAAATAATTTAATTTGATGAAAAATTAATAATTTAGATACCCGATACGGTTAAATACTTTCTACACATATATAATTTAAAAAAAATTTCAAAAATATAATTGCTTGAAAATTTTATTAAACAAGATTGCAGTCATTAGTGAAATGCAATGTATACTACTAGAAAACCACCCCTACTTAATATAATGTCATTAAGCTATATATACAAGCAATCCTTATGTTAGACTTTGTTCAAAATTTACACAAATAACATGAGTAGAAGCTCCATTGTTGAAGAAACATCAAAGCTGGATGACAACGAAGAAGAAAAAGAAGAAGCGAATACTAAGAAGACTACCGAGTCTCCCGAATCAAATAAATGAAGCACCAAATTCATAAAGGATGTCACTGACAACTCTATCCAACGTGAAATTTATTATGGTATAAATTTGACTATTTTTATTCCACATTTTGATCCCTAGTCTTTTCTAAATGATGAGAAGCATTTAACGAATAATGATTATTTATTTTTATTGTTACCTCTTACTTTGTGAAGGTTTCCTCAAAGTTTCATGTCTCAACATTCGTAAATAGGTGAAGAAAAACTTTGAGCGATGTACGAAGAGTTGTGGGGACTTTGATGTTGAGTGGACAAGGTTTATATCATTCACACAGACAACATCCTTTGGGCAATACAAGCTTTATATTTGTGTCTCTTGCTTTGAGTAAACACACCCTTTGGTGAAATACAAGTTCTGGGTAATTCTAAAGTTCTATTCATTGTATACTTGAACACAAGGTTTCCAAATTTTCATGAGTCATTTTCTCCACTGAATACAACCCATCATAAACATAGCAGGTGATAGGATTGTTGTCTATCCCATCAGAGATTTTACAAATATTCAATATAACCCTCCCCGAAATTTTCGTATCCATGCTATTCTTTAAAGCAAGATTTCCTCCTTCCAATTTCTGATCTTGAGGCACGGTGTTATATCTTACGTTAGGATTTCCTCCATGACCTATATAAATCAAGGAACCACTCGATTTTTTAACATTGTCGTAGCGATTAGTCATGACAATTTTGGTGGCCAATGAGTCCTTACCCTTCCCCAAGTAATCAATCCCACTTGAAAACTGATGATGTAGGGCAATATATAACATTAAGTTCAGTCCTTTATTGAAACTAACCACCAATTTCGATTGCCAGGATATGTCCCACACACTTGTGAGTGTTCTCCCATTGATGCTTCCTTTTCATCAACATTGATGCTTCTCTCAAAGCTTTTGTTTTTGCTTTAAAATGGTCAAGTTGGTCAACTTTGTACTGACAAAAGAGAGGTTGCATGAGAAGAAGAATCCAAAGGCTGCATGAAGGAAAAGAAAAGTCTTTCGTTGTAGTTTTGTGGTTTGAAAGTCATGTTTTTCTGCTGAGTTCATGTACGGTGTAATTGTCTTGTCCATTTAATTTTGTTGGTGTTGATGATGATTCACTCACTACGATCCTAATAAATCACAAAACTTCAAAGAAGGAAGACACGCCGCTTAGAAGAATTAGAGCCGTTGTTGACACGTGGTTACCTGAAGGAGCAAGTGTTCAGTATAAGTGAGTAGTTGATATCAACCAACATTATTTGGAGTTAAAAAAACCCAACCCCCAACCCTACCCGAAATGAGCCTGTGGTGGTTTGAGTTGGCCCAATGACTAAAAATCACATTGACGACTCTAGCATATTAAAGAATTTCAACTGAAAAATTTTCAGAGATGCCTTAGACCTAAATTTTCTAAGTGTATGTGTTAAACTCAATGACTTAGAGATTTTGATATATGACAAACAAAACTTAATGTGTATGCAAGTGTTTTTAGTGTCAAATTACAAAGACGGGTATCAAGCATTACCCAACAAGTTCAGTGAGCAATCAAAGGAGAATATTCAAGGAAGAACTTGAAGGAATCGAAATAGCTACATGGAGGAGTCAAAGATCAAAGACAGAGTTCAAAGGAATCATCAAGACAAGAGCTTAAAGGAGAAATTAGTTTTAAGTCTTAGATGATTTGTAAGAGATGAAATCTCTTATTCACAAAAATCTCAATTAAAAAGATGCATGAAGAAAATCAATTTTCATAACCTGCATTAAAAGGAACAAGTTTTCATTAATAAAAATGATTTTTGGAAATAAGATTTCAAAGCCCTCATCCAACAATGAAGAAATGAGAAGCGCACGTCCAAACACAAGTGATAAAAGCACACATCTACTAAGGTGACAGAAGCGCACGTCCACTAAGGTGACAGAAGCGCACGTCTACTGAGGTGACAGAAGCGCACGTCCACTAAGGTGACAGAAGCGCACGTCTACTAAAGTGACAGAACCTCATGTCTACTAAAGTGATAAAAGTGCTCGTCCACTAAAGTAATACAAGTGCTCGTCTACTAAAGTAATACAAGCACTCATCTACTAGTTGGAGCACGTCCAATTACTTTGCGTTTTAGTACCCCCGTCTGCTGACATGGCAAATGGAGCTCGTCTACTAGCCCATCCGAATGTAAAATGTTAATGACTAGATGGATGCGAATTCTACAAGAACAATCAGAATCTTATTTCAAGAACGAGAATCAAGAAAACAGATTCTTTTAATCAGATCTAAATCTGTTTTGATTGATCCCAATGACTATAACTTGTTTTCTATATAAAGAGGGATCAAAGGAACACTTTTTAACATAATATACGAATTACACATAATGAATAACATATCGAATACAATACACATATCATTCATCATCTTCATTGAGCTTACTGTGAAAAGAGTGTTTCGTAATCAAAGTGCTTCAATTTGTTTATCTGACTATTGAGAGTTAGGAATCAACTTTTGTTTTACATTTCGATTGTAAAGAAAGAGGGAGTCTCTCTGAGTGATTAGGGTGAGGTATCCCTAAGGTTGACCCTTGAGGCTCTTCACAAGAGTATGGTATCTCGAGGTGAAGGAGTGCTTTGTGGTGTGAAGGTTTTTCAAGCTACCTGGTAAAGCTTGTGTGTTAGTGTGTGAAATCCCGCAGGTGGAGTGGGGACTGGATGCCGGTCACAGTGGAGATGACTAAACCAGGATAAATCTGGTTGTGTGGTATCTCTAAACTCAAACTCCTTACCTTCTGTTTATATTCAAGAACCTGCAACTTTGATGTTTAAAGTTCAATATATTTTCTAATCTTGATCTGTATAAACTGAATTGAAACTTGAATCTGATTGTAATCAAGATTGTGTTATCTACGTTTAAAACGAGATTGATCAAAACCATTCTTGATTACTGAAACTGAACTATTACTGAGTTACTGAACCTGAATCTATTATCTATTAATTCTGAATTAATCTCTCTTATCCTCATCACCTTCTATTCAAGATTTTATACAAACCCTTCATTGGTCTTGTAAAAGATCTTGAGGCCACTAATCCGCAACTCTGATTTGAAAAGCTTTGTGAAAAAGTTTTAAGAGGGAAATAATTTTTTTGGAAACTCAATTCACCCCCCTCTTGAGTCGTTGAAGCCAAAACAACAATTGGTATCAGAGCTAAACTCTTAAGTTTGGCTTAACAGCTATAAGAGTATGGCTTACAATGACTGTTTAAATAAAGGGGCTTCCCTTCCACGCCCTCCTGCTTTCAATGGATCTGAGTATATCTATTGGAAAGAAAGGATGATAATCTTTCTTGAGGCAGCATGTTTTGACATATGGGATGCAGTAGAAAATGGACCATTTGTCCCCTCCCTCTACTATAGATGCTAATGGTACTCCAAGAAATAAGCCTAAAACTGAATGGAATGAGGATGATAAGAAAAGAGTTCAATATAATGCACATGCTAAGAATATTATAACGTCTGCTTTAAGTCGTGATGAGTTTTTCAGGGTTTGAAATTGCAAATCAACAAAGGAGATATGGGATACATTGCAAGTAACACATGAAGGAACCTCATATGTCAAAAGAGAAAGAATGAACACCCTTACACATGAGTATGAGTTGTTCAGAATGAATCGAGGAGAACCTGTGACTGAAATGCAAAAGAGATTCATACACATTGTAAATCAATTGGCTGGTCTTGGAAAATCTATATCAAATGAGGATCAAATTAACAAAGTAATGAGTTGCTTGAGTAGGGAATGGCAACCTAAAGTCACTGCAATCTCAGAATCTAGAGACCTCTCATCAATGACCATTGTCACATTTTTCAGAAAACTGCAAGAACATGAATTGGAGTTGAACAGACTGAATGAGAGTGAAGAAACTGATAAAAGAAAGAAGGGATTGGCTCTGAAATCACAAGTCAGAGAAGTAAAAGACAGTGATGATTATAATACAGAACAAGAGGCTGAATCTGAAGAAGAGATGGGAATGCTAGTTAGAAATTTCAAGAAGTTCCTAAAGAAGAAAGGCAACTTCAAAATAAAGCCATCCACTTTTCAAAGGAGAAATTTCAGCAAAGGTGATAACTCTTCCAACAACATAACATGCTATGAGTGTGGAAAGATTGGTCACATGAAGCTTGACTATCCAAAGCTGCAAAAGAAGGACAAAACTGAAAAGTTTGACTCAAAGGACAAGAAGTGGAGAAAGCCAAGAAAGGCCAACATTGCTTGGGATGATAATGATGTAGATTCCACTGAAGAATCTGAATCAGAGGAGGCAAACTTGTGCTTGACGGCCAGCAATCATAGTGATTCAGAAAGTAAAGTAAGTTCTGATTATCAACCTTCTTATGATGAATTGCAAAATGCTTTTGAAGAACTTCATAAAGAATCCATTAGACTTGATAGATTTCTAATTAAGTCTAAGAAAACCATCACATGCCTAAAAGAGAACAATTCTGTTTTAAACAAAGAGCTAGATGAATTAGAAACAGAAAATTGTGCTTTAAAAGAAAGACTAGCTACTGTTTTAGATGCACCTATATGTGATAAATGTCCTAAGTTGGAGAAACATATAAATCATTTGAATGGTGATCTATCTAGAATCACTAGTGATAAGGAAATCTTGAATGCATCTAGTTGTACATTGACTAAAGAAGTTGAAAAACTGAGAATGACTTAGCCAAGTTCACAAATGGTAGAGATAATTTGGATGCATTATTAGGACAGCAAAAATGTGTTTATGATAAGGCTGGAATAGGCTATAAACCTAAGATACATGAGAAATCTTTCAACAATTTTTTTCCTGCACCTATGACATCAAACACGCCATTTGTTAAATGTTATTTCTTTGCTAGAAAAGGTCACACAGCTTCTACATGTCATTACAGAAAATCTGCTTATAATGAGTCTAAGTATATATGGGTTCCTAAAGGAACAATTGCTGCAACTAACTCAAAAGGACCCAAACAGATTTGGGTACCTAAAGCAAAAACATGATTCTGTTTTGTAGGTGTGATGGAAAGCCAAGAATGTGAAATGGTATCTTGACAGTGGCTGTTCCAAGCACATGACTGGAGACAAAAGCAAGTTCATTTCCTTTACCCCTAAGTCGAGTGGTAGTGTTACCTATGGAGACAATAATAAAGGGAGAATACTTGGCATTGTCAACATTGGAAGTGACTCAACAACAATCATTGAAGATGTACTATATGTTGAGGGATTGAAACATAACCCATTAAGTATCTGTCAACTATGTGACAAATGCTTCAAGGTAAAATTCAATTCCAATAGTTGCTCAATATAAAATCAGCATGATGAAAATTTGAAATGAATTGGACATAGGATAGATAACATCTATATGCTTGATTTAGATAATATCTCTTCAAATACTGCATGCTGTCTTATTTCAAATGAAGAAGAGAATTGGCTTTGGCATAGAAGAATTGCACACATTCACACGAACCGCTTGAATAAACTGATTCGTAAAGATCTTGTAGTTGGCTTGCCTAAACTAAAATTTGTGAAAGATGTACTATGTGATGTATGTCAAAAAGGAAATCAAGTTAAGGTCTCTTTTAAACCAAAGAACATTGTTTCAATAACTAGACCCTTGCAACTTTTACACATGGATTTATTCGGTCCATCTAGAGCCAAAATCTTTGGTGGTAACTTGTATGCATTGGTAATAGTAGATGATTACTCTAGATATACATGGACATATTTTCTATCTCATAATAGTGATTCATTTGCTGCATTTAAGAAAATGGCAAAAATTGTGCAAAATGAAAAGGATGTAAAAATTGTTTTTATAAGAAGTGATCTTGGGGGAGAATTTCAAAATGGAGTGTTTGAAAACTTTTGTGAAGAGCATGGCTTTCAACATAATTTTTCTGCTCCTAGAACTCCACAACAAAATGGAGTAGTGGAAAGAAAGAATAAATCATTAGAGGAGATAGCAAGAACTATATTGAACGACTTTAGTTTGCCTAAACATTTTTAGGCAGATGCTGTCAATACAGCCTGCAATATGTTAAATAGAGTCTTGATAAGACCAATCTTAAAGAAAACCCCTTATGAGCTTTACAAAGGAAGAAAACCAAACAGAGCACATTTACATGTTTTCGGTTGCAAATGCTTTGTTCTTAACAATGGAAAGAATAATCTTGGAAAATTTGATGCAAAGGCTGATGAAGGAATTTTCCTAGGTTACTCTCTATCTAGTAAAGTATTTAAAATATATAATAAAAGAACACAAACTATTGAGGAATCTGTGCATGTGACATTTGATGAGTCTAACCCCAAAAGGTTGGGAAAGGATTTTGTTATTGATGATCTTGCTGATTCAATTGAGAAAACTCTCCTAGAAGAGAAACAGGACAATGAAGAAGATGAAAGCTTAAAGAATGAATTGCTGCAGTAGGAGCAAACAGAACAACAGCCTAACCTACCTAAGGAATGGAGGACTGTCAGAAATCATCCAATTGATAACATCATTGGTGAAATTACAAAGGGGGTAACTACTAGACAATCTCTTAGAAATGTTTGTAATCATATGGAATTTGTGTCTCAAGTAGAAACTAAGAACATATATGATGCTATAATTGATGAGCATTAGATGATGGCTATACAAGATGAGTTAAACCAATTTCAAAGAGACCAAGTTTGGAAACTAGTGTCTAAACCAAGAACTGTCAAGTAATAGGTACAAAATGGGATTTTAGGAATAAACTAGATGAAAATGGTATAATTGTAAGAAACAAGGCTAGATTTGTAGCCAAAAGGTATAACCAAGAAGAAGGCATAGATTATGATGAAACATATGCACCAGTATCAAGATTAGAAGCTATAAGAACGCTACTTGCTTATGCTTGCATAATGGGATTTAAATTGTATCAAATGGATGTTAAGAGTGCTTTCTTAAATGGATTTATACAAGAGGAAGTGCATGTTGGTCAACCACCTGGTTTTGATAATAATGAATTGCCTAACCATGTTTATAAACTGTCTAAAGCACTATATGGCTTAAAGCAAGCTCCTAGAGCTTGGTATGAAAGGTTAAGTAATTTTCTCATTGAAAAAGGATTTAAAAGAGGTAAAGTTGATACATGTTTGTTCACTAATAAAAATGCACACAACATTTTACTTGTACAAATATATGTGGATGATATAATTTTTGGTGTTACTAATGAGCAGTTGTGCAATGAGTTTGCAAGTCTTATGTAGAGTGAGTTTGAAATGTCAATGATGGGTGAGCTGAACTTTTTCCTTGGACTGCAAATAAAGTAAACTAAAAATGGAATCTTTGTTAGCCAAACCAAGTACTGCAATGAGTTAATCAAGAATTTTGGCATGGAAAAAGCTAAGGAGATGGATACTCCATTGAGTACCTCCTGTTATCTGGACAAGGATGAGCAAGTGAGACAAGGTATGATAGGCTCACTACTTTATCTTACTGCTAGTAGGCCAGATATCATGTTTAGTGTATGCATGTGTGCTAGGTATCAAGAAAATCCAAAAGAATCACACTTAACATCAGTTAAAAGGATCATTAAGTATCTGTTAGGAACAAAAGACATGGGATTATGGTATCCCAAAGGAGCTACATGTACGTTAATTAGCTATTCAGACTCTGATTTTGCTGGTTGTAAACTAGACAGAAATAGTACAAGTGGAACTTGCCATTTACTAGGAAACTCATTAGTATCATGGTTCAGTAAGAAAAAATCTAGTGTGGCTTTATCCACTGCAGAGGCTGAATATGTAGCAGCTGGTAGCGGTTATGCACAAGTTTTATCGATGAAACAATAATTAGTTGATTAAGGTGTGCAACTAAACCAAATTCCTATTAGATGTGACAATACGAGTGCAATTAACCTAACTAAGAATCCCATAATGCACTCTAGAACTAAACACATAGAAATCAGACATCATTTCATTAGAGACCATATACAAAGTAGAGAAATTGAGATTGAATATGTCGATACAACTAAGCAACTTCCTGATATCTTTACCAAGCCCTTGAACAAGGAAAGCTTCTTTTTCATTAGAAGAGAATTGGGCATAATTGATCAATACTATATGCTATGTTTGAATGTTTAAATTCTTACCTTCTCTATCGCTTTAAATGCTTCTTTTCTTTACCTTTTTTATAATGCCAAAAGGGGGAGGAAAAATTATGTTATATAAAAAGGGGATAATAACAAATTATACATAAAAAAAGGTATGATATAGAGAAAACGAATTATACATGCATATGTTGAGGGGGAGCTTAAAAGTTTACATGATTAGTGGGAAGTAAATCAAATTCTGCTATAATAACATTTTGTTGCTCTGATATACTTCTGCTCTGACTACTTTGATACCATGATATAAATTTGTCAAAACACTAAGCGTCTGCTACACTTATCTTATAATTTGTTAAAAGGTTTGTCATAATCAAAGAGGGGGAGATTGTTAAACTCAATGACTTAGAGATTTTGATATATGACAAATACAACTTAATGTGTATGCAAGTGTTTTTAGTGTCAAATTACAAAAACGGGTAACAAGAAATGGTCAACAAGTTCAGTGAAAAATCAAAGGAGAATATTCAAGGAAGAACTTGAAGGAATTGAAAGAGCTACATGGAGGAGTCAAAGAGCAAAGACAGAGTTCAAAGGAATCATCAAAGACAAGAGCTTAAAGGAGAAATTAGTTTTAAGTCTTAGATGATTTGTAAGAGATGAAATCTCTTATTCACAAAAAGCTCAATTAAAAAGATGCATGAAGAAAATCAATTTTCATAACCTGCATTAAAATGAATAAGTTTTCGTTAATGAAAATGATTTTTTGAAATAAGATTTCAAAGCGCTCGTCCTACACTGAAGAAATGAGAAGCGCACGTCCAAACACAAGTGTTAAAAGCGCACGTTTACTAAGGTGACAGAAGCGGACGTCCACTAAGCTGAAGGAAGCGCACGTCCACTGAGGTGACAAAAGCGCACGTCCACTGAGGTGACAGAATCCCACGTCTACTAAGGTGACAAGCGCTCGTCTACTAAAGTGACAAAAGCTCACGTCTACTAAAGTGACAGAAGTGCTCATCCACTAAAGTAATATAAGCGCTCGTCTACTAAAGTAATACAAGCACTCGTCTACTAGTTGTAGCACGTCCGATTACTTTGTGTTTTAGTACTCTCGTCTGCTGACATGGAAAATGGAGCTCGTCTACTAACCCATCCGAATGTAAAATCTTAATGGCTAGATGGATGCGGCTATTTTTCAAGATGGACGCGAATTCTACAAGAACAACCAGAATCTTATTTCAAGAACGAGAATCAAGAAAACAGATTATGTTAATCAGTTCCAAATCTGTTTTGATTGATCCCAATGACTATAACTTGTTTTCTATATAAAGAGGGATCAAAGGAACACTTTTTAACATAATATACGAATTACACAGAACGAATAACATATCGAATACAATACACATATCATTTGGGTCGGATGGTTGGGTGAAGTCAGCATCGGGTCGACTGGTTACAAAACTCAATTCCAGGCGGCTTACTTCGAGCGGGTGCGGGTCTAGAAAATAATTTGTTTCGGTGATCTAACCCGACCGACGTTAGAGAAAATGAGAGAGATATAAGGAGAGGAAGGTGGCAGCCATGACTTGGGGAAGAGATTTCCAGTGATACAGAGAGATATGATGGCGCGAGAAGTGCCGCGGTGGGTGTGGAGGTGTTGAGAGTGATTGGTCGAGAGGTGACGAGCAGTGGCGAGTGGAGACTGAGAGGTGGGAGTGGGACTGAAATGGATACCGAGCTTGAGAGGGTTGTGGCCCTGAAGGGAGCAGCCAGACGCCAGTGCGAATTGAGAAAGGGTAAGAGAAAGTGAAGCTAAGATTTTTAGGGTTTTCTTAGATATTTTAGAAACACAAACGGTAAAAAATAATATTGGGCACAAAATTAAATGGCCCAACAAAATAATCCTGAAAGACACTATGTTTTTAAGTGCATTTTTTCATTTGTTTGCCCCATTAACGGCCCGCTACGTTTTCTCATTATGCTAAGGTGAAACGACCCACATCTTTCATTTGTTCCTTACAAACATGTCTTTCCAAACCCTAATTCAGCAATTTTGCACCACTATGCTTGCTTCATGGCTTTCTCACACTCTCACTCGTCTTCTCCAGTTCTTCTCATAGACATCAGTCGTCTTTGTCATTCTCATGACCGATGGTGATGGCGGCTGTGTATGTACCGCTCACGAAGGAACGGAGGTCGTGAGAACAGGGACGTTTGGTGGCGGCGGTGTGGGTGTACGGTGGTTGCTCCTGTGTAACATCTCTATTTCATCTTTTCCTTCATATTTTTTTTTGGTTGAAAGATGGTTATTTTCTTAAATCGTTCAATCGACCGCCACCTGCCACCATGCCATCTGACCATCCGGACGGACGGAAATGGGTTCTATATTGTGCTCGTCGGTTTGGTTTGGATTGGGTTGTTTAGGCCCGAATCAAACTGAACCCGACCGCTATCCAGCTCTACATTCATATGCAACTTACATTCAATTTTTTTCTATTATCATTGAATTTCCAATAATGTTATTTTACATTATTACATTTCCACTTACAACGGAACAAAGTATAATTGTCATTGAATGTAAAAGAGGCAACCATTCTAAAGATGGAAAGAGAACGTTCTACATTAATTATACCAACATAATGAGTTACATGCATGTTTTAATTTAAAAAAAATAATTATGGAAACAAATTGTTTAAAAAAGGTACACTTTTTATTTTATTTAAAATCAAAATAATTTAATTTGATGAAAAATTAATAATTTAGATGCCCGATACGGTTAAATACTTTCTACACAGATATAATTTAATAAATTTTTCAAAAATATAATTGCTTGTAAATTTTATTAAACAAGATTGAAATCATTAGTGAAATGCAATGTATATTACTAGAAAACTACCCCTACTTAATATAAAGTCATTAAGCTATATATACAAGCAATCCTTATGCTAGACTTTGTTCAAAATTTACACAAATAACATGTGTAGAAGCTCTGTTGTTAAAGAAACATCAAAGCTGGATGACAACAAAGAAGAAAATGAAGAAGCGAATGATAACAATGCACTAAGAAGACTACCGAGTCTCCCGAATCAAATCAATGAAGCACCAAATTCATAAAGGATGTCACCGACAACTCTATCCAACGTAAAATTTATTATGATATAACTTTGAGTATTATTATTCTACATTTTGATCCTTAGTCCGGGAAAAATTACAAGAAGAATTTAACGAATAATCATTATTTATTTTAAATTGTTACCTCTTACTTTGTGAAGGTTTCCTCAAAGTTTTGTGTATTAACATTCGTAAATAGGTGAAGAAAAAACTTTGATCAATGTACAAAGAGTTATGGTGACTTTGATGTTGGATGGACAAGGTTTATATCATTCACACAGACAACATCCTTAGGTCAAATAAAAGTTCTGGATTTCCTCCATGACATATATATATCAAGGAACTACTTGAATGAAGACACGCCGCTTAGAAGACGTAGAGTCGTTGGAGGAAATCCAAATGTAAGATATAACACCATGCCTCGTGATCAGAAATTGGAAGGAGGAAATCTTACTTTGAAGAATAGCATGGATACGAAAAGTCCGGTGAGGGTTATATTGAATGTTTATAAAAAATCTGATAGGTTAGGCAATAGTTCTAACACCTTCTATATTTATGATGGGTTGTATTTAATGGAGAAAACGACTCAAGAAAATTTGGAAAACTAGTGTTCTAGTATACAATGAATAGAATTTTAGAGCAATCCAGAACTCATTTGACCTAAGGATGTTGTCTGTGTGAATGATATAAACGTTGTCCAGCCAACATCAAAGTCACCATAACTCTTTGTACATTGATCAAAGTTTTTTCTTCACCTATTTACGAATGTTAATACACAAAACTTTGAGGAAACCTTCACAAAGTAAGAGGTAACAATTTAAAATAAATAATGATTATTCGTTAAATTCTTCTTGTAATTTTTCCCGGACTAAGGATCAAAATGTAGAATAATAATACTCAAAGTTATATCATAATAAATTTTACGTTGGATAGAGTTGTCGGTGACATCCTTTATGAATTTGGTGCTTCATTGATTTGATTCAGGAGACTCAGTAGTCTTCTTAGTGCATTGGTATCATTTGCTTCTTCTTTTTCTTCTTCATTGCCATCCAACTGTAATCAACCCCACTTGAAAACAGATAATGTAGACCAATATATAACATTAAGTTCAGTCCTGTATGGAAACTAATCACTAACTTCAATTCCCAGGATATGTCCCACACACTTGTGAGTGTTCTCCCATTGATGCTTCCTCTTCATCAACATTGGTGCTTCTCTCAAAGTTTTTATTTTTGCTTTAAAATGGTCAGGTTGGTCAGCTTTATACTGACAAAAGAAAGGTTACATGAGAAGAAGAATCCCAAGACTGGATGAAGGAAAAGAAAAGTCTTTCGTTGTAGTTTTGTGGTTTGGAAGTCATGTTTTGCTGCTGAGTTCATGTACGATGTAAATTTCATGTCCGTTGCATTTTGTTGGTGCTGATGATGACTCGCTAACATCGATCATAAGAAATCACTAAACTTCGAAGAAGGAAGACACGCCGCTTAGAAGAAGTAGAGTCGTTGTCGATACCTAGTGATCTGATGGAGCATGTGTTCAGTATAAGTGAGCAGTTGATATCAACTCATTTTTTGGAGTTAAAAAAATCCAACCTCTAACCCTACCCGAAACGAGCCTGTGTGGGTTTGAGTTGGCTCTAACATATTAAAGAATTTCAATTGAAAAATTTTCAAAGAAGCCTTAGACCTAAATTTGCTATGTGTATGGTGTAGATCTTTGAGAAATTGGAAGAGTTACTAGAAGTCCAAAGTCAATTAACTGTATTTGATTCTACTCAAATAATATTTGAATGTGTTTTGTGACACCCTCTACCCCACATGTATAAAAAGCATTAAAAGATAAGGATATTAATAATACAACATGCATACATCATTTAATTAAAATAAGAGGTCCGTGGGTAGAAAGGTCCCACATGAACTAGTTCAACAAACGCGGAAAATAACATGTTTTAAATGAAATAAACGTGAACATAACATCAATATAAACATAAAACATAACCCCAACCCCGATGTCACATATATAGCTGTTATTATCGTTCAGGAAATAATCCTCGGAATACAACTGAAACTGAAACAAACTATCAACTAAAACAACTAGGAAATCCTAACTAAAGAGTCGTGGCTCCTAAGAGCCACCCCTCTCATGTCTGCTCGCCGTCCTCTGCATAAAAGATACATGCCAAACAGAAACAGAGAAAATGGGAGTAAGAAAACATAAACACATCGGCATGGAGATTTGGAAGCAAGATGAACATAGATCAACATGGGCATAGCCGTACTGTCTGGGCAGATTCATTGTGTTCTTGAAGCCAAAAACTTCCTAAACACTCTTAAATCCAATCATAGGGTCTTTGACTAAACCATTTGGCATAAACTCGCCTTTCACAATTGAATCCATGTTTTATGAATACTTTGGGGAATTAAAACATTAATGCTCGTGTTAATAAAGAGCCCTATTCTAACCAATTAGAGTTTTATTAACCGTTTCAACACCAACCATCATACATTTAGCCAACGAAGCATAACAACATTATTTGCCAACAACATTCAGTCATGTCATAACATCACCATTAAACCAACAACATTCATGTCATGGATAACATGCAAGTTTAACCAATTAAGTCATGGCATGAACATATTAACCAAACATACAGAAATTATCATACGTCATCATGAATATTAATCAGGTACATCAACTACATATCGTAACAGGCATACCAATAACCAACAATTATAGAAAATTAGACATCCATAACGGTTGACAATGTGACACCCTCTACCCCGCATATTCTTATATATTCATTCACTTCTCATAAAAATTATTCAAACAATTTAAATCATCATGCAACCCTTTTAAACAGCCAAGGCTGAATGGCCCAAGGATGATCATGTTAGGAAATTTTTCATGTTAAATCAAATAAACAACCATCAAGTATCCAAGTAGAATCATTGAATCAAAATCAACATATATCAAAATCAAGCATCAACCAAATCCTCAAAGAGGACCACACACATATAAATCAATAATTTACACAACTTAAATATTTATAATTTACAAGACCTTATACACTAATAAACCACCAACATATCTACCCTAAGGTAGGATGATGGTAATCTCCCCCATACCTTTGTTGATCACTTGAAACTCAAGCGAGAAGAGGATGATGTTCACCTAGAGCTCAAGGTACGTAATAATTATCCTAGCACATTAGGAGATTGGAACACATATCCAAGAAAACAAATCATTCTGAGTCCATTAAATTTTATGGAATATGGAAAATGAATTATGACATAAGGTCGTGGTCCACCCCACATCGTAAATTATTACGTTCGTTTTTTCACTAAGTCATTCTTGACTTATGTTTTTACGTTTTACAGTAAAATCTCGTCTTTGAAGACTAAGATCCTTTTGTCTTAAAACCAAAACCTTTAGATTAAATAAAATCCATTTTCAAGATGAATTTCCCTCAAAGATACTGATAGGAGATCACTTAGGACCGTCTTGAAAACAGGCAAGGGACACAAGGAACTTGACCCTAACCGCGACCTGCCGGTAGAACCAGAGTTATCAAAGAAACGTGACCCTAACCGCGACCTGCCGCTAGAACCAACACTATAAAGTTCTTAAGCCAAGAACAAAGGGAAAATCTCTCACAATAGAGAAACTCTCAAATTTCATTAATCATCAAAAATCTGAATTGTGTAGTACAAGAGTTCCCTATTTATAGCCTAACTAGGAAATACAAGAAATAAATTCTCACTACCATGCATTTACCACATACATTGACAAATGCTTGTACACTATCTAGAAAGTAAGCATAATCAAGGTGTTAAATTCCCACCAGCTATTATTATGACTTATAGAACTACTAGGAAGCATTTATTGGACTTAGGGGAAAACTAAAAGTCACCAGAAATTTGTGCCCAATATAACTACGAAAATTAAAAATAAAAATGGTATAAATTAGGCTTTAATTATTATCTAATCAGTCCATTGATAAAGTCCACTAATCATCCCTTGAATGCTTCTTGTCTTTTGAATTGGGCCTTCCAAAACAGTCTTCAAGTTGGACTAAAATCAACCTCATCAAGTTGGGGCAAAGTGACCCAATTTGGAGCAGCCTCTAATGCATGTTGGTCTTCCTTCTCTTTGATCATTATGATTAGGCCTTGTAAAGCTTGCTTCATCCTCTTAGTCTTGGACCTAGTCATAGGACCTCCAATTCCATGCAAAGGATCTTTAGATGGGATGGCTGCATCTCTATCATTCCCTCCCTCTTCAAAAGGATTCGTCCTCGAATCTGATCCATCACCTACATCAAACAAAATAGATCTGCCACATTAAAAGTAGCACTCACATTACCATATTCACTTGGCAAATCCAGCTTGTAGGCATTGTCATTTATCTTCTCTAGGACTTGAAAGGCCCATCTCCTCTTGGAAGCAATTTGGATTTCCTTTGAGTAGGAAACCTTTCCTGCCTCATATGAACCCATACCCAATCTCCAGGTTCAAAAATAACCTTAACATGCCCCTCATTTGCTTGCTTTGCATATTGTTCATTCTTCTTCT
Organism: Sophora flavescens; assembly: GCA_030762895.1. Classification (NCBI taxonomy): domain Eukaryota; kingdom Viridiplantae; phylum Streptophyta; class Magnoliopsida; order Fabales; family Fabaceae; genus Sophora; species Sophora flavescens. The sequence goes on from CM061063.1 coordinate 262,685,276, forward strand.
CAATGTTGGCTCGAACTTTTGCATGCAACCCCTTAACAACATTTGCTTTTTTCTTACCATCCAAATTAGCATACTCATTAGTAGGCAAAGGTAAGATATCCAAAGGAGTCAAAGGATTAAAGCCATATACAATTTCAAAAGGAGAATAGGAAGTTGTAGAATGAACACTCCTATTATAAGAAAATTCAACATGTGGCAAGCATTTCTCCCAATTTTTCAAATTCTTTTGAATGATAGCATGCAACAAGGTAGTAAGTGTCCTATTTACCACTTCAGTTTGTCCATCTGTTTGAGGATGTGCAATGGTTGAAAACAAGAGTTTTGTTCCCAGTTTATACCACAAAGTTCTCCAAAAATGGCTTAGGAACTTTACATCTCTATCACTCACTATTGTCCATGGCAATCCATGCAAGCGCACCACTTCTCTAAAGAAGAGATCAGCAATATGTGTTGCATCATTTGTTTTAGAACATACAATGAAATGTACCATTTTGCTAAACCTATCAACAACAACAAATATATTGTCTTTGCCACCTTGAGATCGAGGCAGCCCTAACACAAAATCCATTGAAATATCAGTCCAAGGTTGATTGGGACCAGGCAAAGGTGTATAGAATCCATGGGGCATGACTTTAGATTTAGCTTGTTTACATGTTATGCACTTATTACAAACAGATTGCACATCATGCTTCATGCTAGACCAATAAAAACGTTCATGCAGAATTTCCAAGGTCTTTTTTACTCCAAAGTGTCCCATCAACCCTCCACCATGACTTTCCCTAACTAACATCTCACGCAAAGAACAAACAGGCACACGCAATTTATTTTTCTTAAACAAGAACCCATCATGTCTATAATAGTCCCCAAAAGCATGTTTAGAGCAAGAATCCCATACTTTAACAAAGTCGGAATCATTAGCATACAAGTCCTTTATAAGATCAAAGCCAAGTAACTTAGTTTGCAAGGAAGTAAGCAATGCGTACCTTCGGGACAATGCATCAGTAACTATGTTTTCCTTACCATTCTTGTACTTGATCACATAAGGAAACATCTCAATGAATTCCAACCACTTAGCATGTCTCTTTTGAAGCTTACCTTGAGATCTTAGAAACTTCAAGCTTTGATGGTCAGAATGAATTATGAATTCTCTTGGCCACAAGTAGTGTTGCCATGTTTGAAAGGCCCTCACCAATGCGTACAACTCCTTGTCATATGTGGAATAATTCAATATTGCCCCATTCAGCTTTTCGCTAAAGTATGCAATTGGTTTAGAGTCCTGCATCAATACAGCCCCTATCCCAACACCAGAAGCATCACATTCAATTTCAAAAGCTTTATCAAAATTAGGCAAACAAAGCACAGGTGCATTAGTCAACTTATCTTTCAACAATTTAAAAGCTTTTTCATGCACTTCAGTCCACTTGAACACAACATTCTTTTTTACGAGTTCATTTAAAGGTGCAGCAATTGAACTAAAGTTCTTCACAAACCTTCTATAGAAACTTGCTAAACCATGAAAACTTCTTACTTCGTTGGCGTTCTTAGGAACTGGCCATTCCTTAATTGCCCTTACCTTCTTCTTCCACACTTACTCCTTTGGAACTTATAACAAAACCCAAAAACACAACAGATTCAAGGCAAAATGAACACTTTTTCAGATTGGCATACAATTTATTTTCTCTCAAGACATTAAGAACATCACGCAAATGATCAACATGTTCATCCAAGGTTTTGCTATAAACCAAAATATCATCTAAGTACACTACCACAAATTTTCCAATGAAAGAACGCAAAAAATGATTCATTAACCTTATGAAGGTGCTGGGTGCATTAGTTATGCCAAATGGCATCACTAGCCACTCACACAAACCATATTTTGTTTTAAAAGTTGTTTTCCATTCATCACCTTCTTTCATGCGAATTTGATAGTATCCACTCTTCAAATCAATTTTAGAAAACACATAAGAACCATGCAACTCATCAAGTATATCATCCAATCTAGGGATAGGATATCTATACTTTATAGTGATTTTGTTTATAGCTCGACAGTCAGTAAACATGCACCATGTTCCATCTTTTTTTGGAACCAAGATCACAGGATCAGAACATGGGCTAAGACTCTCCCTCACAAATCCCTTTTTCAAGAATTCATCCACTTGCCTTTGAATCTCCTTTGCTTCCTCGGGACTTGATCTATAGGCTGGTCTGTTTGGAAGTGAAGCACCTGGGACGAAGTCAATTTGATGTTCAATACCTCTTAAAGGAGGTAATCCATGGGGAACCTCTTCTGGAAAACCATCAACAAATTCTTACAATAAGGAAATAAACTCACTAGGCAAAGAAGAATTAAGGTCGTTAGTGAGAAAAACATCCTTGTACAGGAGTACAAGTAGCTGCTCTCTAGCTATCAAAGCACTCTCAACCTTTCTTTTATTTATAAATGCACACACTCTCTTATTTTTCTCTTCTTTGTTTTCTGACTTTTTTTGCTCACTCTCATTCACTACGTGAAATTGAATAAATAACGACAGTATTTTTGCGGCGGTTTATGAAACTGCCGTCGGTGAAGAAATTCTCATCCATATTTACGACGGTTTGTTAACCGCCTCAATTATTCATTTTTTTGCGGCGGTTTAAATTGAAACCGCCTCAATCAAAACCATAAATTTGTCTAACTTTTTCACTTACCCGGGCGCTTCTTGTTTTCCCTCTTTCTTTCACAAAAATACCCAAATCCCTTTCTCTTTGTCTCAGGCAACATCGTCTCGACCTTCGCCTTTCAAGGTTACATTCTGTTCTCCTTCTTCGTCCTCTCTCTCTCACACATTGTTCATATTCGACAGTTTCATCTCTTGTTCATATTCATCTTTTTTTCTTCTTAGGGTTTTCACTTTTTATTTTTATTGATCTTCATTCATCCGTTGAAAGAGTTTTTGATTACTTTTTCGCATCTGTTGGAATTTGGATTTTGCTTTTATCAGTAGAGATTTGCACTGAAGTTAATCAAACTCAATCTCTACAGGTTTCTCTCTCTATTCCAATCATTTCTGTTTGTGTGTTTGAAACTAGGATTAAAGTACCTAATTGTTTGTGTGTGTTTGAAATTAAGATTGAAGTACCTAATTGTATACGAGTTCTATTTTGGATAGTATCATGTCAGTTTATTGTGTTAATTAGTATCAGGATTAGTGTCTGTTTCTTTTAGCTTAGATAAACTTTTGCAGCCATTTAAGGTTCATTTTGTTGCCATACTATTATGATATTAGTGATTCAATGTTAGTTTTACTTTTCCTAATCAATAGAACCCTGTTATTTTTCTTTTCTTCTAAAATTACTGGGATAGTGTGATGTTGATGCTCTCAAGTGACAAACACAATTCTTTTGTTGACAAATAAAGTTACAAACTGCACCTGTTGGAAAACATGGTGGAGTCGTGGAAAGGAGAAAAATTTGAGTGAAGAAACTGAATTTACTAAATGGGAAAAGTTGTGTAACAAATACAACGATGAATTTATATAGAGAAACTATAAATAGGAATAAACTTTAAAAGTTGTTTATAGGGATACCACATCAGTGATGTTCCCTTCAGTTGTTGCTTGTATGTTTGTTCATTAAATGAGTGTTGGAGTGTGGACAAATTGATCAAATATGTTAATAATCCATAGATGATTGATAAATTCCATTTGGATGGGTTAACTGGATAATACAAGCAGCAGGATGAACTTACATTATTGTCCAAGATTGTTGAAGTGTTTCAGAAGTAAATACTTGCTATTCTTTGGAGATGAAGGAGGAAGCCGTGTAAAGTGTTGTTCATAAATGTTATCTTTATTAACTAGTTCCATTCATTGTGATTTTGTTATTCAGATCCATTCCATGAGGTGAAGAGAAGGAGAGACCGAAAGAAAGAGGTAAGCTAAATCCAATTGATAGCTTTTGTACTTTAGATCTTTGTGATTTTTGTGTTTGCTTGGTTGATCGTGCTCTGCACATTAGGAGTCCCAGCCAACCGAACCTTTTTGCTGAATTTGCCATGACTTATTTACATGAATATAATGCTATGTTTTATTCCACTTCAGGGTCATGCACAAGACTGTTACAAGTTAAGGATCTATTAGAGACAGAGTCATGGAAAGAAGCACAAAAAGCATTGAGACTCGGCTCAAGCATTCCCGAAAAAGGACATCAATACAATCATTGAAAGAAAGCCGGGAAGTGAGAGGCCCCAAGTATGGAAGCTTTATTTTACTCTCTTCAACAATGTTTCTAAAGTAAGTCTGTTACTTACGTACCCATTTTCATGCATCAGGAAATTGTGGAAGCTGGAAGGTGCATTTTAAATCTCATAGTCATAAATGGCTGACCAATATGAATTCATTGCATTTTGACTAATCTTTTCTATAAAATCATATTATCTAAAGTATAAGACAATCTTTAAGAATGTCATATAGGCAATCTTGGAATAAGTATTAGACATACATAACCACACAAAGGTACTCTTTAAGTTTGATATAGTGTCAAAGCCCACAAGTCTAACATGTATGAGTAGAACCATGTTTAATGTTTATTTGGTAAACTGAGACTTTATCTTCAAGCCATATTTTTTATCGTCTCAAACTTTTGACATACAACTTTACCAATAAGAGTTTGTTGTTTTCATTGTTGTTGTGTAAGTGAACATCAATTCACGCTTTTTTGTGTATTATGAACATCAATGCAGCTAGACTATGCAGCAAGGGATAAAGATGGATGGCAAGTATGGCAGTGTTATGAGAACATTGTTGAGGCTGTCAGTGACATTCTATCCAGAGTCTAATGATCCCTAGCCTTCTTGATAATGGATGACTGAGCAGTTATTGATAAGTTTATGTCAGAACCTGCTCTAGTCGGAAGCAAGGTAGTCAACAATATGGACTCAACTAATTGAGCAAAAAAAAGTTCCTGCTATAGAACATTAGTTTGATCATGGGAATGTTGAATCATTAGTGATATGCAATTGCAAAATGATGCTCAGTTTGTGTGTCATCAGAGGCTAAAGAAAAATACATGTAGCATGTAGGCATGTCAATTTTGGTATACTGAAAAATACATGCTCATTTTGTCTTTGTTGTAAAATTAGTTATTCTCATCTAATTTGTGGTTTTATCTTTCAATTCCAGGCGGCAGACTTACAATCACCTAGAGAACTGAGATGATCTTCTGCCTTTAGTCATGACTCTGAAGATCATGAAACTTCATCATCACACGGGCTTGATTAGATATATTAGATTTATATCGTGTCAGGAACTTGTATTTGCATATTTTTTATGTTAGGATAATTTTGAATTACTCTTGAACAATATTTGTGCTATTTGTAGATTATGTTTTTATGTTTGTAGATTATGTTTTTATGTCAGGATAATTTTGAATTACTCTTGAACAATATTTATGCTATTTGAAGATTATAAATTATTTTTTTTATCATTAATGATCATGTTTTGAAGCAATTTTGTGTATATTAAAAAAATTAATGTAAGAACTTTTTTTGGAAATAATTTAATTATTTTTAAATATTAAATATTTTGCGGCGGTTCAAACCGCCGCTATATTTTTATCTACAATTTAAGTAACATATTTTGCGACGGTTCCAACCGCCGCTATATTTTTATCCACAATTTAAGCTATATTTTGCGGCGGTTTGAAACCGCCGCTATATTTTTCATATGATTTCAAAATATATTATTTGCGGCGGTTTAGAACCGTCGCTAAATTTGCAACAATCGTTCCAGCGGTTGTGCAAAACCGCTGCAAAACAATTTCTCGACGGTCATTTCTGAGGCAGTTTGCAAACCGCCGTAATATGACATCTAAAACCGCCGCTAATCAGTATATTTTTTGTAGTGATTTTTCTTATCTTTCCTCTCTTTTTCTTTTAAGCTCATTTGCTCTTCTCTCAACTTACACTCTCTTGAAATTCTGATTTGGTCAGCATAAGCCTCCGTAGGTTGGAGAGGTGTTAAAACAATGGCGTGATTGTCCATAACAAGACTGTATCTATTTTTGTACCCATCATGAGTAACTCTTCTATCAAATTGCCATGGACGCCCAAGAAGTAAATGTCCAGCATGCATAGGAGCCACATCACAAAGAACTTCATCCTTGTACTTCCCAATAGAAAATGAAATTAACACTTGCTTAGTCACCCTTATGTCTCCACAATCATTCAACCACTGGAGTCTATATGTATTTGGATGCTTTAAAGTGGGAAAACTCAGTTGCTCAACCAACAAGGCGCTAGCAACATTCGTGCAACTACCACTATCAATGATTAAACTGCATACCTTATTATTGACATGGCATCTTGTATGAAAGATATGCTCACGCTGCTCATCATAACCATTTACTTTAGGTTGCATGTGAAGAGCATGCCTAGTAACAAGTACATCTCCATTTACAGGTTCAGCAACCTCAACATCACTACAATCCTCCAAAGATGGCATATCATCATCACTTGAGCTCACACTCTCTATATCTCCATTGTCCAACAGTATCGTGGCTCTTTTATTTGGGCATTGAGAAGCAATATGCCCAATTCCTTGACACCTGTAACATTTGACATCACGAGATCTAGAAGATGAATTAGTCTCCATTTTACCTTTGGGTACAACAATTGAATTTTTGGCCTTTGCATCTTCTTTTGTCTTTGGCACAGATTTGTTGTTTTGCCAATTTCATTTCCATGAAGAATTAGAAGGAAATTTGGAAGTGCTCTTAGCTTTTAGTTGCCTTTCCACTTGAATAGCTTTGTGCAGCAAATTCTCCATCTCCACATAATGTTGCAATTCTACCACATCAACTATCTCCTTCTTTAATCCTCCAATGAATCTAGCCATAGTTGTCGCTCGGTCTTCTTCAACATTTGCTCTAATCATGGCTATTTCCATCTCCTTGTAGTAATCTTCCACACTCATAGAACCTTGAGTTAGGCTTTGCAATCTCCGGTACAAGTCCTTATGGTAGTGGCTAGGGACAAATCTTTTCCTCATGGCAGCCTTCATCTCTTCCCATGTACAAATAGGCCTCTCCCCATTTCTCTGCCTACTAATAACAAATTGATCCCACCAAATACTAGCATAATTGGTGAATTCAACAACTGCTAGTTTAATCTTCTTCTCCTCCGAATAATTGTGACAGTCAAACACATGTTCAACCTTTCTCTCCCACTCCAAGTACAATTCAGGATCATTCTTTCCTTGAAATGAAGGAATTGTCATCTTAATACTTCCCAAATTTGTGTCTCTTGTTTCACCTCTTCTCCTCCTATTAACTCTCCTACTCAAATGCTCCTCTTCCTCTTCTTCAGAACTGGATTGCGGCGGTGTTCTTGAACTGGATGCAGGTTGTAGATTGTCTAATCTTGTGTTTAGAGCTTGGAATTGTTATTGAACATCCTTCACAAACAACCTAAGATCAAACTCTCCTTCTTGTCCTCAACTCATGATAAAAATGCTGCAAAAATTATGTTAGAAGTGATAACAAATTAATAATAATCCAACACTAGGGAAATCCTCACACAAACACTCTCTTATGTGTTTCACACTTTTGGCTTTTTCCCTGTGATGTTCTCACCACTCTTGCCTTTTACCACTCAGCTTTTTACCTTATGAGTTCTTAAGTAAGAACCTTTGGATGGTTCTACACAACAAGAAACAACAAGGAATTGATGATAACTTTTGTGAACCAAAAACTAGTAAGGAACAACTGAATAGAAACAAGGAATTCAAGAAAAGTACTGTAATCAGGATAAGATCAATGAAGGAAGTATAGAATAACCAAGAAATAAGCCAAAGAAACTCAAATTTTTTTCACATGTTTTTTCACTTTTGTTTGCAAATTCTTCTTTTTCTTTCAATTTGGAATTCCTTTTTTTTTTTTTAAAGCAGAACAGAAACAAACAAAGGAAGATGACGTAGAATAAAGAGAGAAACAACTGCGGAATTTTTTTTTTAAAACAAAGGATAGATAACACCTGATTTCAAGAGCCGAAGCTCTGATGCCAAATGATAGGAGATCACTTAGGACCGTCTTGAAAACAGGCAAGGGACACAAGGAACTTGACCCTAACCGCGACCTGCCGGTAGAACCAACAATATAAAGTTCTTAACCTAAGAACAAAGGGAAAAGCTCTCACAATAGAGAAACTCTCAAATTTCATTAATCATCAAAAATCTGAATTGTGTAGTATAAGAGTTCCCTATTTATAGCCTAACTAGGAAATACAAGAAATAAATTACCACTACGATGAATTTACCACATACATTGACAAATGCATGTACACTACCTAGAAAGTAAGCATAATCAAGGTGTTAAATTCCCACCAGCTATTATTATGACTTCTGGAACTACTAGGAAGCATTTATTGGACTTAGGGGAAAACTAAAAGTCGCCAAAAAATTGTGGCCAATATAACTACGAAAATTACAAATAAAAATGGTAAAAATTGGGCTTTAATTATTATCTAATCAGTCCATTGATAAAGTCCACTAATCAGCCTTTGAATGCTTCTTGTCTTTTGAATTGGGCCTTCCAAAACAGTCTTCAAGTTGGACTGAAATCAACCTCATCAAGTTGGAGCAAAGTGACCCAATTTGGAGCAACCTCTAATGCATGTTGGTCTTTCTTCTCTTTGATCATTATGATTAGGCCTTGTAAAGCTTGCTTCATCCTCTTAGTCTTGGAACTAGTCATAGGACCTCCAATTCCATGCAAAGGATCTTTAGATGGGCTGGCTGCATCTCTATCAGATACATAGGTATCAATTTCTCCAAAACATTTTCTCAAAAATCCTTAAAAACGTTTAACAACGGTTTTGCCGCTTTTTACTGAATTTATGCCCAAAAGCCATATTTTTAAAAACATGGTTCTTCACCTCAAATGTATCACTCTCCTAGGTTACATGAAAATTTTGAAACATTGATTTTCCATCAAAATCTCAATTTATCCCGAAATTTCTAAGAATTTGACCGAACGTCGTTAATTTTGTAATCGTGCAAATCATTTTTCAACGATTTTACACTCTAATAGTCCAGAAATCATTTTGGAGTTTTAGAACAGTTTGATAGGCATGCAAAACAATTTCTCACTGTCCAATTACATTTATTTTTGAAAATTACAGTTTAGCCCCTAAACTTTCATTAATTACAAAAGAGTCATTATTGGCTTAAAACCATATAAATTTTAATTTATAACTTCAAATCAACCCAAACAAACTTCTATAGAAATATTTTTCAGTTACCCTCAAATTTCCAGAAAATTACATTTCTGCCCCAAATATTTTACAATAATTGCAACAAGGTCCTTTTTTTACAAAAAAGCTTACAACTTTTTATGTATTAATCAAATTAACACCTAACCAATTTACATGGTTTTGTCTCATCAAGAACTACAATCTTAACAAACAAGAATACAAATTTCAGTGCAGCCACTGAAATTCTCAGAAATTGCATTTTAGTCCCTAAAGACTCATAAATTCATAACTTTCAATATACACATCCAAATCAATCCAAACCAATTTCTATATTCTTATATATTCATTCACTTCTCATAAAAATTATTCAAACAATTTAAATCATCATGCAACCCTTTTAAATAGCCAAGACCGAATGATGCAAGGATGATCATGTTAGGCAATTTTTCATGTTAAATCAAATAAACAACCATCAAGTATCCAATTAGAAATCATTGAATCAAAATCAACATATATCAAAAACAAGCATCAACCAAATCCTCAAAGAGGATCACACACACATAAATCATTAATTTACAGAAGTTAAATATTTCTAATTTTCAAGATCCAATACACTAATAAACCACCAACATATCTACCCTAAGGTAGGATGATGGTAATCTCCCCCATACCTTTGTTGATCACTTGAAACTTAAGCAAGAAGAGGATGATGTTCACCTAGAGCTCAAGGTACGTAATAATTATCCTAGCAAAGTACGAGATTGGAACACATGTCCAAGAAAACAAATCAATATGAGTCCATTAAATTTTTGGAATATGGAGAATGAATTATTCATACTTTATGACATAAGGTCGTATTCCACCCCACATCATAAATTAGTACGTTCGTATTTTCACCAAGTCATTCTTGACTTAGGTTTTTACGTTTTACAGTAAAATTTCGTCTTTGAAGACTAAGATCCTTTTGGCTTAAAACCAAAACCGTTAGATTAAATCAAATCCATTTTCAAGATTAATTTCCCTCAAAGATACATAGGTATCAATTTCTCCAAAGCATTTTCTCAAATATCCTTAAAAACGTTTAACATCGGTTTCACTGTTTTTTACCGAATTTATGCCCAAAACCATATTTTCGAAAACATGGTTCTTCACCTCAAATGTATCACTCTCCTAGGTTATATGAAAATGTTGAAACACTGATTATCCATCAAAATCTCAATTTATCCTGAAATTTCTAAGAATTTGACCGAACGTCTTTAATTTTGTAATCATGTAAATCATTTTTCAACGATTTTACACTCTAATAGTCTAGAACTCATTTTGAAGTTTTACAAGAGTTTGATAAGCATGAAAAACAGTTTCTCACTATCCAATTACATTTATTTTCGAAAATTACAGTTTAGTCCCTAAACTATCGTTAATTACAAAAGAGTCCTTATTCACTTAAAACCTTATAACTTCAAATCAACCCAAACCAACTTCTATAGAAGTATTTTTCAGTTGCCCTCAAATTTCCAGAAAATTACATTTCTGTCACAAATATTTTACAATAGTTGCAAAACGGTCCTGTTTTACAAAAAAGCTTACAACTTTTTATGTATTAATCCAATTAACGCCAAACCAATTTATATGGTTTTGTCTCATGAAGAACTACAATCTTAACACACAACAATACGAATTTCAGTGCAGCCACTGAAATTCACAGAAATTGCATTTTAGTCCCTAAGGACTCATAAATTCATAACTTTCAATATACACATCCAAATCAATCCAAACCAATTTCTATATTCTTATATATTCATTCACTTCTCATAAAAATTATCCAAACAGTTTAAATCATCATGCAACCCTTTTAAACAGCCAAGGCCGAATGGCCCAAGGATGATCATGTTAGGCAATTTTTCATGTTAAATCAAATAAACAACCATCAAGTATCCAATTAGAAATCATTGAATCAAAATCAACATATATCAAAATCAAGCATCAACCAAATCCTCCAAGAGGATCACACCCACATAAATCTATGGATCAAACATCAATTGGAGGACTACAATGTATTTGTAAGTAGTATTCCGCTTATGTGTGGTAATACTACTACAATAAATCTATCTAAGAATCCAATTTTGCATTCTAGAGGTAAGCATATAGAGATTAAACATCATTTTATTAGGGGTTATGTGCAAAAAAGGTGTGATTGATATTCAATTTGTAGATACTGACCATCAATGGGCAGATATATTTACTAAACCTCTTGCAGAGGACAGATATATCTTTATTTGGAAGCATCTTAATATGATATGTGTTGATTAGTTTAGGCGTCCAGCCTCGAGAAAAATCTGTTTTGCTAATTCTACGTCTATTACCTATGCTCGTCTAATACATATTTAAAGTCGTGCGTCTATTGCATATTGTATTGTACATCCATATGACATGTCCACTGATACTGATTATCGCGTCCATTGTATAGTTTCAAACGAATTCACATCTGCCTATGATTAAAAATGTTCTTTTTATGTGTTAATAAATGCATTTATTTTGTCATAAGACAAATTTATCCTTTATTCTCTTTGCTGAGTCAGTACTTCCATCAATCCCATCAAGACCTTTTTATGGTCCTAAGTTACCAACGCCGTTTTATTATAATCATATGTCATGTCAAAAGTTTTTTTTAAACCTTTGATATTCAAAATTTCTTTAAAAGTAATATTTTCCCTATGAGAAAAACTTTACGCTTCCATAACCTCTCAAGCTATCTCTCTCTCTACCTCTCTATGCTTTCAAACCCTAAGCTCCTTGATCACCTACAATAGCTTCTTCAACCTTCAACGTGGACAAACTCAACTTAGCTATAGAGAAACATTTCACCCTTGGTGTGCTGAAAGACTACAATCTTGAAATAATAAAATATGTCAATGCAGCTGGGTGGGAAGGACTCTTCACGGAGATGAAGTTGGCACAGTCAAACACAAGAAGAGGGGTTGAATTGTGTTTGTTAATTATTTTCGCAAAGACCCTTTTGAACAACATTTTCACAAGCAGAAGATAAAAATATTAAGCACACAAGAAATCCTTTTTAAAAGATTAACAAAGGCAATATCAAAACCCCACAGTTAGTATAAGCAAATAAAACTAAAGAGTTTAGGGATAGAAAATTCACGCAAGAGATTTTATCCTGGTTCACTCTCTTCCAACCAAGAGCTACGTCCAGTCCCTTCGACTTGAAGGACTTTTCCACTATTTCTCCAAATAGATTACAAACAAGTATTCAACACCTCTTTAGGCTACAAGTATTCCTTTCTTACCAAGCCTCTTCAGGCTCTTACTCTAACAAATAGATTTAAAAGTTGAACTTCTTAACTCACTAAGTGTGAGAATATGACAGTTTAAGATCAGATGAATATTACAACAATATTCAAACTAATGAATACAAACTCTTGCTCTTGAAAGAATAATAGAATAAATGATAATCAAATTACAAAAGTTCAGCTAGCAAGATTGTGCTGGCAAGAGTTCTATCTTCAGTATCTGGGGTCTTCAATTTATAGTGACCTTCTTCTTCTCTTGTATTTCTTCAACGGTTACTTTGAATAATCCCATTTAGAGATAGCATTAAATGCATGATATCCGTTGAGACTGATAGCTTGATTTTGGTCGTGTTGAAAAGTATCCTTGGTTATCAGAAAATCACAAAATAGAGGCTCACTGTTCTGAGCAATTGTACCTTAAAAACTTTCTTTCCTCCTTTGTGTATAACCCATCTTTTGTTCAGCAATAAAGATGTCATTGTATAGATCGTTTTGTAATTCCAATTGTACTATTTACTTTTTGTATTTCCTTGATAGTACTATGAACTTTCTCAAAGGAAACAAGAGATTAATCGGGTAAAAACAAATGGGAAGAAAACTATTCATTTGAAATAAATATCAATAATTTGAAATAAATATAAGATATTCGGATTGCATTTAATTCATTCAAAGATGGAGTTCGTCTAAAAGGAAACTTCGCCTACTCATTCATATGAGAGTCCAAGTCTATTCGATAATTTTCTTAGCTCGTCTGATGACGTGGCAAATCCTTTTCTATCAAGTCTTCAGACTTGCTATTCCTTAATGAGTTATCAAGATGTTAGTCTAGTGACGTGACATTTAGAGCTCGTCTACTAGATTACTTTGTGTTCTAGTTCTTTTTCTTCATTTAATTACTTTCGTCCGCTAACGTGGCAAGATAGACGCTCTTATTTTCAAGTCTTTAGACTTGCTGTTCCTAACAAGTTATTTAGGTATTCATTTATAGCCTCGTCTACTAAAGAAAACCGGTCTACCTATTGATTAAAATATATACAGTTTGAATAACCTTTGGGCGGGTAATTCTTTGCACGAGTCCAAGCATTGTATACATTATATTATTTTGGATATTGCTGCATAAACTGAACTCACTTGTTATATCTCAACTAACACTTTTCCAAGCAAATTTAATCCTTTTGTTAACATCAAAACCTAGAGATTATTAAATCCAAAACCACTTTGGTTCCAACAATCTCCCCCTTTTTGATGATGATAAAAACTGATTAAATTTAAATAGCAAAGTTGGTGGTTTATTATACACTAATAAACCACCAACATATCTACCCTAAGGTAGGATGATGGTAATCTCCCCCATACCTTTGTTGATCACTTGAAACTCAAACAAGAAGAGGATGATGTTCACCTAGAGCTCAAGGTAAGTAATTATTATCCTAGCATGTTAGGAGATTGGAACACATGTCCAAGAAACAAATCATTCTGAGTCCATTAAATTTTATGGAATATGGATAATGAATTATCCATACTTTATAAGGTCATGTTCCACCCCACATCATAAATTATTACGTTCATTTTTTCACTAAGTCATTCTTGACTTAGGTTTTTACGTTTTACAGTAAAATCTAGTCTTTGAAGTCTAAGATCCTTTTGTCTTAAAACTAAAACCTTTAGATTAAATCAAATCCATTTTCAAGATGAATTTCCCTCAAAGATACATAGGTATCAATTTCTCCAAAACATTTTCTCAAAAATCCTTAAAAACGTTTAACAACAGTTTTGCCGCTTTTTACTGAATTTATGCCAAAAAGTGTAACACCCTCCCTTGGGCATTACTACGTAACACGTGCGGAAATAAAAATTAAAATATAATTTGCTGGTGCTTTCGGAAAAAAACTTATATAAGTACATAAGTGTTTGAAATTGGTTATAAAAATTTTTCACGACTCCACACCTCAACCTTAATTGACACTCAAATTTAATATCATAGCTTGGCAAGCCTATTTAGTTTAAAGAATATACTTAAATACAAGCTAGTAGTTTTACAAAAATTTTGACAGAGTCTCCTCTGTAATTCGAACATCCCATACAAAATAATACCTGTTAAAATATTTACAATTTCACTCCAGAATTCCAGATACACTAAATTCAAACAGGCATCAATACATAAAATTAATAATTATAGTCATAAGCTTTACAAAACCAAAAGAAATAGCTTAGATTTTTCATTCAAAAGATATGCTCTCCGAGCTATAGACATTCCCTTTTTAAAATAAAGGCTCTCTGAGCCAAACTCGTACATACTATCAAAATAATCTAAGTCTCAACCCTAAGCTGGTCGTTCTAAAGTTATTCCGTAAGTATTACCTCATCAAGCAACTATATCTAAGTCTCGGAGTGACTTAGAAAGACTCCTCTGCACCATCGTTGTTAGAGTACCCAGGGTACAATATCGAACTTAGAAGAATCCTGAAAATGTTTGTAAGGGTGAGACGCCAATATATGGTTTTAACACAATAACTAAATGCACGACACCACATAACACATATATATTTATCACACGAGCAGTTATAAGCTAATAGTCTATCAATGGGTTCAACACCCCAAACCTCATCCATAAAATTATGCATGACACTTCTATTCATCATCTAAATTTTCGTCCTAATCTCATGAGATATCCCAACATCATATGAGTTGATCAGACTCCATTGCCACACAGGCTAACTTGGCCAACTGCCAACAGGTGCGCAACCTCTTCCCATCTTAAAAAAAAAGGCATACATAGACAGGCACACAAGGCCAAACACATTGCTAATGTCCACAATCAGTGGCCACACCATTAGCAAGTAAGATGGGGTCTAAATCTCATTGTCCTCCCTAGGCACATGAGATAATGCATGTCGTAATTACCTTTCGCCGATGGTAATTGATGCATTTGTGTCACAAATCGCAGGCACGTCTGCCAAATGCATGTAAAACACTTTTGTTTTGTTCTTTTCTTTGTGCTCACTCTTTCTTTGCCGAAGCTCAAAATGGCTTACGACTCACAACGTTTTAAAACACTTTTAAAACTTTCATTACAACACAGGACCTCACTGTCCATAAAACATTTATCAAAACATAGGACCTCACTGTCCATAAAACTTTTATCCAAAACATAGGACCTCATTGTCCATAAAACTTTTATCAAAACATAGGACCTCACAGTCCGAGTGCTCAATCCCGACACCTCTCGACCGATGCACCAGTCTTAGGTTCGTGGCACTAGAAACATCTTCAATGTTTCATCACAGTATACCTCATGTATACAATTTATCACAGTATACCTCATGTATACAATTCATCACAGTATAACTCATGTATACAACATAGGCCCTCAAAGTCCAAATGAATGAGTCCATCACAATACAGAACCTTAATACCCCGACGTCTCGGTTACTAAGTTCCACACCACTTTTAACACTAAATCAGTTTTGCTTTCATAAATTCTTTTCCAAAAATTGGAAATTCATCAATAAAATCCTTAAATAATAAAACTTGGTTTTCACAAATGTGAGTCACTTGAGGTTTTAACTTCCTTAAAATATGTACCGCCGTTTCAGAATACTTTCCTTCTACATTTTTTCCAAACATGTCATCACTCTTTTTCAAATCATTCATCAATTATCACTTTTAAAGCTTCTTAAGACAAAACTTAACTTTTTCCATTGAAACAACTTTCTAAAATCATCATTAACTTCTTTTCAAAAATTAATTTTATAAAATAACTTTGTATGATATTGAAAACTTTCTTATATAAAAATTACCAGTACTTAAACATTTTCACAATTTCGCTCTCATTGTGACTCGAGTTACTTTTACACTAATAAATCATCATCATCAAAACTCCTTATTTTTCCAAAATAATACTTTCCACAACTATTATATTCCAACGTTTCCCATAAAACCTGACATATAATTTACACCGCTTATTAAAGCTTTTATCTGATTAATTGGTTGTGCACTGACCATAGTCAGGCTTCTCAAACAACACTCACAAGCAACATTCAACAACAAACCTCCAGACAAATAATGTACCATAGCAATATCATGTACAAATAATCAAATAATTTAAAACAGATCAGACAATGATACTCAGATAAACAACACATCATAAACCACATAATCAGATAACCACAACCACATCAATTACACAGACTACACAAAAAGCAAATAGTTATTGAGAAAAATCCATCAGGCAGTCCCCCTTACCTTTGAAGACAAGTAAAGGATCCTCGTCCAAATGCCCACGTTAGCTCATATCTGCTCCATCAAGCAAGCATAGCCGTGTCCAAATGTCTCGGAGAGTAAATCCAACCACGCACAACAACAAGAAATCAAGAAATCAATTTCACATAATCAAACACACATTCTAACTTTATCTAAACACTTAATCTAATTACCAAATAAGATTATTTTCAAAAAAAATCATGTTTGAACCTCACGCTTCCCAATACCCTTTAAGGAAACTTTGTTTTGATCAAAAGATCTCGAAAAAGAACTTTGGAAATCATCCATTAAGAGTCCTAATTACACTTAATCATAATTAATTTTATAAAAACATACCCAAATTCAAATAAAATCAAATTGGGGGTTTAGGGCTCATTATTAAAATTTAGGGGAAACTCAGAATAATGAAATTGGTTTAGGGAAACACAAACTCACAGTCCCAATCTCATAAAGCAACCTTAAATTTCAAGATTAAAATCTGAAATTAAAGGGTTAGGGTTTCAAAAATCCATTTGAGGGTTTTGAATCTGAGACACTTAGAGAGGGTTTTAACTCACCCAAGGAAGAAGATGAAGTTGTGGTGGCTGTTGAGACAACCGGTGCGGCGGCGACGCGATTTCCGGCGAGGTGGCAGTGGCGGTTCTACAGTGAACAAGAGCAACAGAGTTGAAAGAAAGCATAAAAGAAGGGAGAGAAGCTTAACCAACAAGTGGGGTTCGAAACCACCATGGAAGGCGGCGGATCGGACTTACCGCGGAGGAGAAACGAGCGCGCGGCAGCAACCGGTGCAGGCGGTGGCGCCATCGCATCTCCTCCTCCCTACGTTGAGCGCCGGCCGGCGACGGTCCTTGTGGGGTGGCGGCGCTGCTATGGTAAGAGGAAGAAGGAAGAAGAAGTTAAGGTGGAAGGAAGAAGAAGAAAATAGAAGAAAGGAAGAAAGAAAGAAGAAAAGAGAAAGAAACAAAGAAAGAAAAGAGAAACAGAGAGAGCACGTCGAGAAAGAGAGAGAGAAAAGTGAGGAAGCTTAGCTTTTAAGCTAATTATTTAGTGATAGGTACCAAATGAGTGATAAATATTAGGCCTAAAATAAACATGTTTTTACTTTTTGGATTCTAAAAATAAAGGTTGATAAAAATATGTTTTCGAAATTCAAGTTAGAGTAAAGATTAATAATTGAACTGATCAACTAAGAAAATACTCAGTCCAAAATTTAATCTCCGAAAATTACAAAACCAAAATATTCTTAACTCTAAAATTAAATAGAATGAGAATATGAAAATATTTTTCTCTTATTTACATTATTTAAAATATTTTTCTATACTGGTATAATAGTGACAATAACATAATTATTGTCTAGTAAGCGTGCATTCACTGAACTAAGTCAGTGCTAACGCACCCAATAAAATAATTTGAAGAGAGTAATTTAATTACTCAGACTAAACCACATAACTTAATAAACATAAACATCCAAATAAAATAATTAATCCTAGGTGTGAAAACTAGGGTGTTACATTACTACCCCTCTTAAAAAAAATTTCGTCCTCGAAATTTCGTAGCTTAAAACTAAACAGGATGTTGTAATCATACCTTAACTCTAAAATCTAGCCTTGTATGTTCATCATTTCATTCCTTTTATCTCTAACACTATAACAGAATCAATTCTTATGCCATTCTATTTATCCTCGAAACTTTTCACTACCGCATTCTCTCCACAACCTTTGATATTTCATCTTAGTCTATTACACTTCAAAGAACAAAATCAACGCTTAATCTCTTCATTTAACTTTCTCAATACAAATCCATTAGGAAAAATTTTCTCCAATATCTAACTTTCATAGATAACGTCAAAACCAAAACTATCTTTACCATAACATCCATTAACCTTCTACTCAAGAGATGCGATCCTAGTCTTAGTCCATTTAAGCTTATTCTACGCTTCTAGTCATATCAAATTCACACTTTTAAATCTCCAATCAAAACGTCGTAACATTCCTGAATTGCACCTGATAGACTTTACTCCAAGAACCTAAGAAATTCAATCTTATTGAAATTGAATCTTACCACATCCAACATAGTTCGTTCTCTTCTTAACTCTTCTCGAATCTTTTGCCTACTTCGAATTCATATCCTTCATTTGCCTCTCATTCTCAATTTGGTTCTCAAGCCCCGTTAATATCCCTGGTTTAAGAAATTTCTCATGCACATCTACCCTATTGCCCAAAGAAAATACACAACTCCTAACAATTCTTTCATCTAAAGACATAGCTCTATCACTTATACCAGGAAGTGCTTATATCATGTCTGCCCTTATATATTTGCAGCCGAGAAAAGAGATTATAAAACAGAGTTTCTCTAAGGCCATTACCCTTAAGAGCTGCACCAAAATAAAGCCAATAAATCCAGGTGGACACTCCCCAATGGAAATCTTGAATTTAAAATGTCTAGTTTCCACTATGGATCATCAACCATATATTTACCAAAATAAGACCTCAAAGATTATAAACATTTCACCATAGCTTATCACACTCGAAAGACACAATCAAAACTTAATCACTTCTTGCCTTCAAATTTGTCTACTAGCAAAACTTCTTCAACACCTTATCCTCACATCGAACATCAAGTTCAACACTAACTTTTTACCCCATCATACATCAACCTTCAACTCAAAGTATACCATTGTTGTCTTAGTTTCCTTTGAACATATTCCACAATTCCAAATTATGTCATGGTCATTCATTTCAATCTTAAAGAATACGATTACCTTCCTCCATGCAACTACAACCAAAAGGAATCACTTCAGTTTGAATTATCCAAAATCATAATTCTTAAACTTTTCTAACAACTTAGTTTCACTCAAGAACTCCTCTTTACTAATTCCGTTCAGCTTAAGGAAAACTACCATATATATTGTTTCGTTAATCCTCGGACTCACTAAGTCAATATTAACCATAAATATTGATCACTACTCTAAATTCCTTTAATGATATATCTACCTCGATAACGATAAGATCCCTTGTAATCATCTCACTCAATAATGTTGAACTTAAGGGTTCTCATAATACCATTCACATCTTATACATTAACAAAACTCCTATCAATTCTGGTTCGTCCTACCATAGAGATGACAAAAATTAGATATCATACTATCTCCCAACTAACCTGCTAAAGATAGGTCACCTCATTCCTTATCCATCCCACTGAGTATGATCAGCTGGATTTAGTCTCAACTTAGCCTTCAACACTTGAAGCAACTTAACCGACACAAGTTGATAAACTTCCGTTTTTCATCTGAAACAATATTTGAAGATACTCCACGAAATCTGAACAATTTTTTGATACATTATTCGGTTCACTAACTCTGCTTGTGGATCTCAACTCGTAAGAAGATGTAAACTTCACCAGTCGATCCACGATCACTTGAATTCAAACAAGACTCATGTAGGTCTTCAGAAAACTCATAACAAAGATTGAAGGAATGCCAACATCTCAACAAGGAAGGTCTCAATTGTACATCTTGATGTGGAGATATCTAACTCATGACTGATGAGATAGGTCACGCATCGACAACATTTGGAAAATACATAGAATTAAGATGATCAATGACAACAAGCACTTTCGAACGACAATAAGACATGACCTTAGTGATCATAAAAGAATTTCTCAAGAAAAGAAATTTTTCTGGATTTCACTTTCACATAAGCATAGTTTGAAGGATATCGGAACATTCAGTATGGAAAAAGATCATTCCATCAGGTTCGTGGGTGTAAAAATGCATGATCAATACACATTTACAAACATGAATCTAATAAAGTTCATTCTTCCACAAGAATCTTCCAACGGATTCAAATAATCAAGAAGTGAATAATGTCTAATCCCAAGAGGATTAATTCTTATTCTTAATACAAAGAATTTACAAAAGGATGACTTTCACCTCTATCAAAAATAGAAGTGACGAAACTAAGTTTCACCAAGAAACTTCTGCTATCACAAAATTATCTGGGTTATAACTCAAGAAAAATAGTCATAACCACTTTTCTCAACAACACTTTAAGGGATCCCGACCAATGGATTCCGTTAAATCAATTCATTCAAATGTCTAATACATCGAGGATCATTTAGAAATGTGAGTACGACTTCTCATAACAAAGAAATGAATAACTGGAAATTTATGAATCAGCATAACTAATTCATGAGTCCTGACAGATTTCAAATTAAGATCAGAAAATTTATCTGACCCACACAAACTTCACCGTTGTGATTATCTAATACAATCACAAGATTCGAGAAATAATTGTCAACTGACAATCACAAGAGAATCAAAGAGTACAATGAAGAGTTCCTTAAATCAAGAAACTCTCACCCAAGATCGAAAATCCACTCGATTCGTCTTGGTTCCAACCAACATACACATCTTTCTAGCCAAGCTTAGTATGACCACCTTGAATTGGGTACGATCCCAAACAACTTAATCAATCGATTCAACATACAAAAGGTTGATCTTTCCTCATAAACTGAGTTGACAATGCAAAACCTTAGATAAGTCATCACTCCAATCTGGTACTAACTCGTCTTCACGTCGATCTTTGAGTAGATGACAACTCCTTGCAATTAATTTACCAAATCAACTACGCAAGTCAGAAAATACTTGTCCATCATTCGTCCTTTTATCTAGCTGTCAGAAATCTACATAGTGACACAACCTTCACACTACAATTAGTGCTTCACAATGAAAACAGGCCTAACAAACGGTTCAGACCAACGATCTTTCAGTTGAATCGAGTCGTCGAACTCGCTTCAACATTGTAAGCAACATCCTATACAAAGCGACAAAGATCTGATCGAATCCAAAAACTGGATCAATCAAAAATCAATGTCCTTTGCTAACCATAAACCTAGAATATTTCCAGGGAACACTCCTAGAAAAATCCTTTTACACAAACACCTTGTTTCGAATGTCTGACACGATTCGCAAGAATAATCGAATGTCATATTCGAACCCAAGTAGCATTCAAAATCTACGGTCTCCCAGGACATAAAACCCTTGGAAAAACCATCAACAAAACATATACTTGTGCTTCAACACACATTGCTTCAACAAGAAACAATTCATACAAGAGCCAACCAGAGATCACACAACAAAAACTTAACAAACCTATTCCCCAAAGATCCCGAAAGACTCGACCAGCTCTGATACCACTCTGTAACACCCTCCCTTGGGCATTACTACGTAACACGTGCGGAAATAAAAATTAAAATATAATTTGCTGGTGCTTTCAGAAAATAACTTACATAAGTACATAAGTGTTTGAAATTGGTTATAAAAATTTTTCACGACTCCACACCTCAACCTTAATTGACACTCAAATTTAATATCATAGCTTGTCAAGCCTATTTAGTTTAAAGAATATACTTAAATACAAGCTAGTAGTTTTACAAAAATTTTGACAGAGTCTCCTCTGTAATTCGGACATCCCACACAAAATAATACCTGTTAAAATATTTACAATTTCACTCCAGAATTCCAGATACACTAAATTCTAACAGGAATCAATACATAAAATTAATAATTATAGTCATAAGCTATACAAAACCAAAAGAAATAGCTTAGATTTTTCATTCAAAAGATATGCTCTCCGAGCTATAGACATTCCCTTTTTAAAATAAAGGCTCTCTGAGCCAAACTCGTACATACTATCAAAATAATCTAAGTCTCAACCCTAAGCTGGTCGTTCTAAAGTTATTCCGTAAGTAATACCTCATCAAGCAACTATATCTAAGTCTCGGAGTGACTTAGAAAGACTCCTCTGCACCATCTGTGTTAGAGTACCCAGGGTACAATATCGAACTTAGAAGAATCCTGAAAATGTTTGTAAGGGTGAGATGCCAATATATGGTTTTAACACAATAACTAAATGCGCGACACGACATAACACATATACATATATCACACGAGCAGTTATAAGCTAATAGTCTATCAATGGGTTCAACACCCCAAACCTCATCCATAAAATTATGCATGACACTTCTATTCATCATCTAAATTTTCGTCCTAATCTCATGAGATATCCCAACATCATATGAGTTGATCAGACTCCATTGCCACACAGGCTAACTTGGCCAACTGCCAACAGGTGCGCAACCTCTTCCCATCTTAAAAACAAAGGCATACATAGCCAGACACACAAGGCCAAACACATTGCTAATGTCCACAATCAGTGGCCACACCATTAGCAAGTAAGATGGGGTCTAAATCTCAATGTCCTCCCTAGGCACATGAGATAATGCATGTCGTAATTACCTTTCGTCGATGGTAATTGATGCATTTGTGTCACAAATCGCAGGCACATCTGCCAAATGCATGTAAAACACTTTTGTTTTGTTCTTTCCTTTGTGCTCACTCTTTCTTTACCGAAGCTCAAAATGGCTTACGACTCACAACGTTTTAAAACACTTTTAAAACTTTCATTACAACACAGGACCTGACTGTCCATAAAACATTTATCAAAACATAGGACCTCACTGTCCATAAAACTTTTATCCAAAACATAGGACCTCACTGTCCATAAAACTTTTATCAAAACATAGGACCTCACAATCCGATTGGTCAATCCCGACACCTCTCGACCGGTGCACCAGTCTTAGGTTCGTGGCACTAGAAACATCTTCAATGTTTCATCACAGTATACCTCATGTATACAATTTATCACAGTATACCTCATGTATACAATTCATCACAGTATACCTCATGTATACAACATAGGCCCTCAAAGTCCAAATGACTGAGTCCATCACAACACAGAACCTTAGTACCCCGACGTCTCGGTTACTAAGTTCCACACCACTTTTAACACTAAATCAGTTTTGCTTTCATAAATTCTTTTCCAAAAATTGGAAATTCATCAATAAAATCCTTAAATAATAAAACTTGGTTTTCACAAATGTGAGTCACTTGAGGTTTTAACTTCCTTAAAATATGTACTGCCGTTTCAGAATACTTTCCTTCTACATTTTTTCCAAACATGTCATCACTCTTTTTCAAATCATTCATCAATTATCACTTTTAAAGCTTCTTAAGCCAAAACTTAACTTTTTCCATTGAAACAACTTTCTAAAATCATCATTAACTTCTTTTCAAAAATTAATTTTATAAAATAACTTTGTATGATATTGCAAACTTTCTTATATAAAAATTACCAGTACTTAAACATTTTCACAATTTCGCTCTCATTGTGACTCGAGTTACTTTTACACTAATAAATCATCATCATCAAAACTCCTTATTTTTCCAAAATAATACTTTCCACAACTATTATATTCCAACGTTTCCCATAAAACCTGAAATATAATTTACACAGCTTATTAAAGCTTTTATCTGATTAATTGGTTGTGCACTGACCATAGTCAGGCTTCTCAAACAACACTCACAAGCAACATTCAACAACAAACCTCCAGACAAATCATGTACCATAGCAATATCATGTACAAATAATCAAATAATTTAAAACAGATCGGACAATGATACTCAGATATACAACACATCATAAACCACATAATCAGATAACCACAACCACATCAATTACACAGACTACACAAAAAGCAAATAGTTATTGAGAAAAATCCATCAGGCAGCCCCCCTTACCTTTGAAGACAAGTAAAGGATCCTCGTCCTAATGCCCACGTTAGCTCATATCTGCTCCATCAAGCAAGCATAGCCGTGTCCAAATGTCTCGGAGAGTAAATCCAACCACACACAACAACAAGAAATCAAGAAATCAATTTCACATAATCAAACACACATTCTAACTTTATCTAAACACTTAATCTAATTACCAAATAAGATTATTTTCAAAAAAAAATCATGTTTGAAGCTCACGCTTCCCAATACCCTTTAAGGAAACTTTGTTTTGATCAAAAGATCTTGAAAAAGAACTTTGGAAATCATCCATTAAGAGTCCTAATTACACTTAATCATAATTAATTTCACAAAAACATACCCAAATTCAAATAAAATCAAATTGGGGGTTTAGGGCTCATTATTAAAATTTAGGGGAAACTCAGAATAATGAAATTGGTTTAGGGAAACACAAACTCACAGTCCCAATCTCATAAAACAACCTTAAATTTCAAGATTAAAATCTGAAATTAAAGGGTTAGGGTTTGGGTTTCAAAAATCCATTTGAGGGTTTTGAATCTGAGACACTTAGAGAGGGTTTTAACTCACCCAAGGAAGAAGATGAAGTTGTGGTGGCTGTTGAGACGACCGGTGCGGCGGCGACGCGATTTCCGGCGAGGTGGCAGTGGCGGTTCTACAGTGAACAAGAGCAACAGAGTTGAAAGAAAGCATAAAAGAAGGGAGAGAAGCTTAACCAACAAGTGGGGTTCGAAACCACCATGGAAGGCGGCGGATCGGACTTACCGTGGTGGAGAAACGAGCACGCGGTAGCAACCGGTGCTGGCGGTGGCGCCATCGCATCTCCTCCTCCCTACGTTGAGCGGCGGCCGGCGACGGTCCTTGTGGGGTGGCGGCGCTTCTATGGTAAGAGGAAGAAGGAAGAAGAAGTTAAGGTGGAAAGAAGAAGAAGAAAAGAGAAGAAAGGAAGAAAGAAAGAAGAAAAGAGAAAGAAACAGAGAAAGAAAAGAGAAACAGAGAGAGCACGTCGAGAAAGAGAGAGAGAAAAGTGAGGAAGCTTAGCTTTTAAGCTAATTATATAGTGATAGGTACCAAATGAGTGATAAATATTAGGCCTAAAATAAACATGTTTTTACTTTTTGGATTTTAAAAATAAAGGTTGATAAAAATATGTTTTCGAAATTCAAGTTAGAGTAAAGATTAATAATTGAACTGATCAACTAAGAAAATACTCAGTCCAAAATTTAATCTCCGAAAATTACCAAACCAAAATATTCTTAACTCTAAAATTAAATAGAATGAGAATATGAAAATATTTTTCTCTTATTTACATTATTTAAAATATTTTTCTGTACTGGTATAATAGTGACAATAACGTAATTATTGTCTAGTAAGCGTGCATTCACTGAACTAAGTCAGTGCTAACGCACCCAATAAAATAATTTGAAGAGAGTAATTTAATTACTCAGACTAAACCACATAACTTAATAAACATAAACATCCAAATAAAATAATTAATCCTAGGTGTAAAAACTAGGGTGTTACAAAAATCCATATTTTTGAAAACGTGGTTCTTCACCTCAAATGTATCATTCTCCTAGGTTATATGAAAATGTTAAAACACTGATTTTCCATCAAAACCTCAATTTATCCCGAAATTTCTCAGAATTTGACCAAACGTCGTTAATTTTGTAATCATGCAAATCATTTTTTAACGATTTTACATTCTAATAGTCCAGAACTCATTTTGGAGTTTTAGAACAGTTTGATAGGCATGAAAAACAGTTTCTCACTATCCAATTACATTTATTTTCGAATATTACAGTTTAGTCCCTAAACTTTCATTAATTACAAAAGAGTCCTTATTCACTTAAAATCTTATAACTTTTTATTTATAACTTCAAATCAACCCAAACCAACTTCTATAGAAATACTTTTCAGTTTCCCTCAAAATTCCATAAAATTACATTTCTGCCCCAAATATTTTACAATAATTGCAAAAAGGTCCTTTTTTTAAAAAAAAAAAGCCAACAACTTTTTATGTATTAATCCAATTAACACCAAACCAATTTCTATGGTTTTGTCTCATCACGAACGGCAATCTTTACACACAAGAGTATGAATTTCAGTGCAACCACAGAAATTCACAAATTGCATTTTAGTCCCTAAGGACTCATAAATTCATAACTTTCAATGTACACATCCAAATCAATCCAAACCAATTTCTATATTCTTATATATTCATTCACTTCTCAAAAAAATTATTCAAACAATGCAAATCATCATGCAACCCTTTTAAACAGCCAAGGCCGAATGGCCCAAGGATGATCATGTTAGGCAATTTTTAATGTTAAATCAAATAAACAACCATCAAGCATCCAATTAGAAATCATTGAATCAAAATCAACATATATCAAAATCAAGCATCAACCAAATCCTCCAAGAGGATCACACACACATAAATCAATAATTTACACAACTTAAATATTTATAATTTACAAGACCTTATACACAAATAAACTACCAACATATTTACCATAAGGTAGGATGATGGTAATCTCCCCGATACCTTTGTTGATCACTTGAAACTCAAGCAAGAAGTGGACGATGTTCACCAAGAGCTCAAGGTACGTAATAATTATCCAAGCACATTATGAGATTGGAACACATGTCGAAGAAAACAAATCATTCTGGGTCCTTTAAATTTTATGGAATATGGATAATGAATTATCCATACTTTATGACATAAGGTCGTGTTCCTCCCCACATCATAAATTATTACGTTCGTATTTTCATTAAGTCATTCTTGACTTAGGATTTTATGTTTTACAGTAAAATCTCGTCTATGAAGACTAAGATCCCTTTGGCTTAAAACCAAAACCTTTAGATTAAATGAAATCCATTTTCAAGATGAATTTCCCTCAAAGATACATAGGTATCAATTTCTCCAAAACATTTTCTCGAAAATCCTTAAAAACATTGAACAACGGTTTCGCCGATTATTACTGAATTTATGCCCAAAAGCCATATTTTTGAAAACTTGGTTCTTCATCTCAAATGTATCACTCTCCTAGGTTATATGAAAATGTTGAAACACTGATTTTCCATCAAAATCTCAATTTATCCGGAAATTTCTATGAATTTGAACGAACGTCGTTAATTTTGTAATCGTGCAAATCACTTTTCAACGATTTTACACTCTAATAGTCCAGAACTCATTTTGGAGTTTTAGAATAGTTTGATAGGCATGAAAACAGTTTCTCACTGTCCAATTACATTTAATTTTGAAAATTACAGTTTACCCCCTAAACTTTCATTAATTACAAAAGAGTCCTTATTCACTTAAAACCTTATAAATTTTTATTTATAAATTCAAATCAACCCAAACCAACTTCTATAGAAATGTTTTTCAGTTGCCCTCAAATTTCCAGAAAATTACATTTCTGCCATAAATATTTTACAATAATTGCAACAAGGTCCTTTTTTACAAAAAAGCTTACAACTTTTTATGTATTAATCAAATTAACACCTAACCAATTTACATGGTTTTGTATCATCAAGAACTACAATCTTAACAAACAAGAATACCAATTTCAGTGCAGCCACTAAAATTCTCATAAATTGCATTTTAGTCCCTAAGGACTCATAAATTCATAACTTTCAATGTACACATCCAAATCAATCCAAACCAATTTCTATATTCTTATATATTCATTCACTTCTCAAAAAAATTATTCAAACAATGCAAATCATCATGCAACCCTTTTAAACAGCCAAGGCCGAATGGCCCAAGGATGATCATGTTAGGCAATTTTTAATGTTAAATCCAATAAACAACCATCAAGCATCCAACTAGAAATCATTGAATCAAAATCAACATATATCAAAATCAAGCATCAACCAAATCCTCAAAGAGGACCACACACACATAAATCAATAATTTACACAACTTAAATCTTTATAATTTACAAGACCTTATACACTAATAAACCGCCAACATATCTATCCTAAGGTAGGATGATGGTAATTTCCCCCTTACCTTTGTTGATCACTTGAAACTCAAGCAAGAAAAGGATGATGTTCACCTAGAGCTCAAGGTACGTAATTATTATCCTAGCACATTAGGAGATTGGAACACATGTCCTTGAAAACAAATCATTTTGAGTCCATTAAATTTTATGGAATATGGATAATGAATTTTCCATACTTTATGACATAAGGTCGTGTTCCACCCCACATAATAAATTGTTACATTCATTTTTTCACTAAGTCATTCTTGACTTAGGTTTTTATGTTTTACAGTAAAATCTCGTCTTTGAAGACTAAGATCCTTTTGGCTTAAAACCAAAATCTTTAAATTAAATCAAATCCATTTTCAATATGAATTTCCCACAAAGATACATAGGTGTCAATTTCTCCAAAACATTTTCTCGAAAATCCTTAAAAACGTTTAACAACGGATTTGCCGCTTTTTACTGAATTTATGCCCAAAAACAATATTTTTGAAAACATGGCTCTTCTCCTCAAATGTATCACTGTCCTAGGTTATATGACAATGTTGAAACACTGATTTTCCATCAAAATCTCCATTTATCCCGAAATTTCTAAGAATTTGATCGAACGTCGTTAATTTTGTAATCGTGCAAATCATTTTTCAACGATTTTACACTCTAATAGTCCAGAACTCATTTTGGAGTTTTAGAACAGTTTTTTTTAATAAAAGGCTAGGCATGCAAAGGCATCACAATAGGACAAGGCATCCATCTAGGTTGGCACCCCAGGCCCTACCAATCATCTGCAGCACACCTACAAAATATTATTAATATAAAGATAGAGAATACAAAGAGAAAGCATGGGGGGACTATGCCCAAACCCATGGAAAGCTATCTAAATCTGAACCGAGGTAATCCCAGTTTATCGTGAAAGAAATCCGCCCTTACAAAATCCGGAAAATTATCCCACCATGTAAAACTAGAACCAGAAACACCAAGGGAAGCTAACTTATTAGCACATTTATTGCCCTCCCTGAAAATATGAGTAAAAACTGAATAACAGTTTGATAGGCATGAAAAACAGTTTCTCACTTTCCAATTACATTTATTTTTGAAAATTACAGTTTAGTCCCTAAATTTTCATTAATTACACAAGAGTCATTATTCACTTAAAACCTTATAACTTTTTATTTATAACTTCAAATCAACCCAAACCAACTTCTCCAGAAATATTTTTCAGTTGCCCTCAAATTTCGAGAAAATTACATTTCTGCCCCAAAAAATTTACAATAATTGCAAAAAGGTCCTTTTTTACAAAAAAGGTTAAAACTTTTTATGTATTAAGCCAATTAACACCAAACTAATTTCTATGGTTTTGTCGCATCAAGAACTGCAATCTTTACACACAGGAATATGAATTTCAGTGAAGTCACTGAAATTCACGGAAATTGCATTTTAGTCCCTAAGGACTCATAAATTCATAACTTTCAAAGTACACATCCAAATCAATCCAAACCAATTTCTATATTCTTATATATTCATTCACTTCTCATAAAAATTATTCAAACAATTTAATCATCATGCAACCCTTTTAAACAGCCAAGGACGAATGGCCCAAGGATGATCATGTTAGGCAATTTTTCATGTTAAATCAAATAAACAACCATCAAGTATCCAATTAGAAATCATTGAATCAAAATCAACATATATCAAAATCAAGCATCAACCAAATCCTCCAAGAGGATCACACACACATAAATCAATTATTTACACAACTTAAATATTTATAATTTACAAGACCTTATACACAAATAAACCGCCAACATATGTACCCTAAGGTAGGATGATGGTAATCTCCCCCATACCTTTGTTGATCACTTGAAACTCAAGCAAGAAGGGGATGATGTTCACCTAGAGTTAAGGTACGTAATAATTATCCTAGCACATTATGAGATTGGAACACATGTCCAAGAAAACAAATCATTGAGTCCTTTAAATTTTATGGAATATGGATAATGAATTATCCATACTTTATGACATAAGGTCATGCTCCACCCCACATCATAAATTAGTACATTCGTATTTTCACTAAGTCATTCTTGACTTAGGTTTTTACATTTTACAGTAAAATCTCGTCTTTGAAGACTAAGATCCTTCTGGCTTCAAACCAAAACCTTTAGATTATATCAAATCCATTTTCAAGATTAATTTCCCTCAATGATACATAGGTATCAATTTCTCCCAAACATTTGCATAAAAATCCTTTAAAACGTTTACCGACAGTTTCGCCGTTTTTACTGAATTTCGGCCCAAGAGCCATATTTTTGAAAACATGGTTCTTCACCTCAAATGTATCACTCTCCTAGTTTATATGAAAATGTTGAAACACTGATTTTCCATAAAAATCTCAATTTATCCCGAAATTTCTAAGAATTTAACCGAACGTCGTTAATTTTGTAATCGTGCAAATCACTTTTCAACGATTTTACACTCTAATAGTCCAGAACTCATTTTGGAGTTTTAGAACAGTTTGATAGGCATGAAAACAGTTTCTCACTGTCAAATTACATTTATTTTTGAAAATTACAGTTTAGCCCCTAAACTTTCATTAATTACAAAAGAGTCCTTATTCACTTAAAACCTTATAAATTTTTATTTATAAATTCAAATCAACCCAAACCAACTTCTATAGAAATGTTTTTCAGTTGCCCTCAAATTTCCAGAAAATTACATTTCTGCCTCAAATATTTTACAATAAATGCAAAAAGGTCCTTTTTTATAAAAAAAGCTTACAACTTTTTATGTATTAATCCAATTAACGCCAAACCAATTTATATGGTTCTGTGTCATCAAGAACTACAATCTTACCACACAAGAATATGAATTTCAGTGCTGCCACTGAAATTCACAGAAATTGCATTTTAGTCCCTAAGAACTCATAAATTTATAACTTTCAATATACACATCAAAATCAATCCAAACCAATTTCTATATTCTTATATATTCATTCACTTCTCCTAAAAATCAATCAAACAATGTAAATCATCATGCAACCCTTTTAAACAGCCAAGGCTGAATGGCCCAAGGATGATCATGTTAGGCAATTTTTCATGTTAAATACAATAAACAACCATCAAGTATCCAATTAGAAATCATTGAATCAAAATCAACATATATCAAAATCAAGCATCAATCAAATCCTCCAAGAGGATCACACACACATAAATAAATAATTTACACAGCTTAAATATTTATAATTTACAAGACCTTATACACTAATAAACCGCCAACATATCTATCCCAAGGTAGGATGATGGTAATCTCCCTCATACCTTTGTTGATCACTTGAAACTCAAGCAAGAAGAGGATGATGTTCACCTAGAGCTCAAGGTACGTAATTATTATCCTAGCACATTAGGATATTGGAACACATGTCCAAGAAAACAAATCATTTTGAGTCCATTAAATTTTATGGAATATGGATAATGAATTTTCCATACTTTATGACATAAGGTCGTGTTCCACCCCACGTAATAAATTGTTACGTTCATTTTTTCACTAAGTCATTCTTGACTTAGGTTTTTACGTTTTACAGTAAAATCTCGTCTTTGAAGACTAAGATCCTTTTGGCTTAAAACCAAAATCTTTAGATTAAATCAAATCCATTTTCAATATGAATTTCCCACAAAGATACATAGGTATCAATTTCTCCAAAACATTTTCTCGAAAATCCTTAAAAACGTTTAACAACGGATTTGCCGCTTTTTACTGAATTTATGCCCAAAAGCCATATTTTTGAAAACATGGCTCTTCTCCTCAAATGTATCACTCTCCTAGGTTATATGAAAATGTTGAAACACTGATTTTCCTTCAAAATCTCAATTTATTCCGAAATTTCTAAGAATTTGACCGAACATCGTTAATTTTGTAATCGTGCAAATCATTTTTCAACGATTTTACACTCTAACAGTCCAGAACTCATTTTGGAGTTTTAGAATAGTTTTTTTTAATAAAAGTCTAGGCATGCAAAGGCATCACAATAGGACAAGGCATCCCAACTAGGTTGGCACCCCAGGCCCTACCAATCATCTGCAACACACCTACAAAATATTATTAATATAAAGGTAGAGAATACAAAGAGAAAGCATGGGGGGACTATGCCCAGACCCATGGAAAGCTATCTAAATCTGAACCGAGGTAATCCCAGTTTATCGTGAAAGAAATCCGCCCTTACAAAATCCAGAAAATTAATCCCATTCATGCTTCAGATATTAAAATCAATCCACTAAACTACTCAAACCCCGATTCCTTGGATGGCAAGAGCCGAAATCCACTAATAGAACCTAATTCCTTAGGTGGCCTAGATTAATGAATTTGCATTAGGATTAGGGATTACGCGATTACTAGTAAACCAAACTCCATTCCTAGATGAAAGGGTTACTAGGTGATTAAATTCAATTCCGGTTCTAATAATAATTTCCCAATTGCATACTAAAACACAAATCAAGTCATGGGGGTGCTAGCCACAACAAGCATTAAGCATGGAAAATTAATCACTAATACGAAGGCATGAACATAGAATAATCAGTCAAGATAAATACATAATAATAAGTTTGGTTACATCTAATCCCAACAAACAAGGTTTAGTTACTCATATTTACAGAGAAAGCCAAACCAGAAAAGCAGTAGAGAAAGGAGGAAAGGGAGAGCTCCATTGAAGCTTCCCACTGTCGTCACAGCAACCCCCTAACTCAGCTCCCTTTTAAGGTTGGAACCCTACTCCAGTCGCAGCCTCCAAGTGCCTCCTCCAAGAACTCCAAAACTCTACCCTAAAACAGCAACTTATACCAATCATTTCTGCGCTCGCTCGCGAGGCGAATGGCCTCTCACGAGGCGAATGTTAAAAATCTGAACTTCATTATTGGATCTCTCGTGAGGTGAGAGTGGCTTCACGAGGCGAGACAGAAATGGTTGCATTTTCTGGTACAGTCAGCTTTCAGGGTCGCGAGGAGAGCTCCAGTCTCGCGAGGCGAATCTTCAGAATTCTGCTTGGCTCAATTTCTTCACTTTCCAAGCTCTAAAATCATCCAAGCTTCATTATGGCCAAATCTGCACAGTTTTCCTCAAGTTCCTGTAAAATAACACCAAGAAACCGCTTAACCCGTTCCAAGGGAAAAACTAACTAAAATCAAATAAAGAATGCTTAATCTATATGAAAAATGCATGCAAAAGTGTACAGGAAACATGATGTAAAATCACACTATCACAGTGCAGTCACCGAAATTCACTGAAATTGCATTTTAGTCCCTAAGGACTCATAAATTGATAACTTTCAAAGTACACATCCAAATCAATCCAAACCAATTTCTATATTCTTATATATTCATTCACTTCTCATAAAAATTATTCAAACAATTTAATCATCACGCAACCCTTTTAAACAGCCAAGGCCGAATGGCCCAAGGATGATCATGTTAGGCAATTTTTCATGTTAAATCAAATAAACAACCATCAAGTATCCAATTAGAAGTCATTGAATCAAAATCAACATATTTCAAAATGAAGCATCAACCAAATCCTCCAAGAAGATCACACACACATAAATCAATTATTTACACAACTTAAATATTTATAATTTACAAGACCTTATACACAAATAAACCACCAACATATCTACCCTAAAGTAGGATGATGGTAATCTCCCCCAAACCTTTGTTGATCACTTGAAACTCAAGCAAGAAGAGGATGATGTTCACCTAGAGTTAAGGTACGTAATAATTATCCTAGCACATTATGAGATTGGAACACATGTCCAAGAAAACAAATCATTGAGTCCTTTAAATTTTATGGAATATGGATAATGAATTATCCATACTTTATGACATAAGGTCGTGTTCCACCCCACATCATAAATTATTACGTTCGTATTTTCACTAAGTCATTCTTGACTTAGGTTTTTTCGTTTACAGTAAAATCTCGTCTTTGAAGACTAAGATCCCTTTGGCTTAAAACCAAAACCTTTAGATTAAATAAAATCCATTTTCAAGATGAATTTCCCTCAAAGATACATAGGTATCAATTTCTCCAAAACATTTTCTCAAAAATCCTTAAAAACATTGAACAACGGTTTCGTCGATTATTACTGAATTTATGCCCAAAAGCCATATTTTTGAAAACATGGTTCTTCACCTCAAATGTATCACTCTCCTAGGTTATATGAAAATGTTGAAACACTGATTTTCCATCAAAATCTCAATTTATCCGGAAATTTCTAAGAATTTGAACGAACGTCGTTAATTTTGTAATCGTGCAAATCACTTTTCAACGATTTTACACTCTAATAGTCCAGAACTCATTTAGGAGTTTTAGAACAGTTTGATAGGCATGAAAACAACTTCTCACTGTCCAATTACATTTATTTTCGAAAATTTACGGTTCAGTCCCTAAACTTTCATTAATTACAAAAGTGTCCTTATTCACTTAAAACCATATAACTTTTTATTTATAACTTCAAATCAACCCAAACCAACTTCTATAGAAATATTTTTCAGTTGCCCTCAAATTTCAATAAAATTACATTTCTGCCCCAAAAATTTTACAACAATTGCAAAAAGGTCCTTTTTTTACAAAAAAAAAAAGCATACAACTTTTTATGTATTAATCCAATTAACACCATACCAATTTCTATGGTTTTGTCGCATAAAGAACTGCAATCTTTTTATAATAGAATGTGAATTTCAGTGCAACCACTGAAATTCACAGAAATTACATTTTAGTACCTAAGGACTCAT
Source organism: Sophora flavescens (assembly GCA_030762895.1). Taxonomy (NCBI): domain Eukaryota; kingdom Viridiplantae; phylum Streptophyta; class Magnoliopsida; order Fabales; family Fabaceae; genus Sophora; species Sophora flavescens. The sequence goes on from CM061063.1 coordinate 262,720,483, forward strand.
AAATTCATAACTTTCGAAGTACACATCCAAATCAATCCAAACCAATTTCAATATTCTTATATATTCATTCACTTCTCATAAAAATTATTCAAACAATTTAATCATCATGCAACCCTTTAAACAACCAAGGTCAAATGGCCCAGGGATGATCATGTTAGGCAATTTTTCATGTTAAATCGATTAAACAACCATCAAGTATCCAATTAGAAATCATTGAATCAAAATCAACATATATCAAAATCAAGAATCAACCAAATCCTCAAAGAGGATTACACACACATAAATCAATAATTTACAAGACCTTATACACTAATAAACCACCAACATATCTACCCTAAGGTAGGATGATGGTAATCTCCCCCATACCTTTGTTGATCACTTGAAACTCAACCAAGAAGAGGACGATGCTCTCCTATAGCTCATCAACGTACTCAATAATTATCCTAGCACATTATGAGATTGGAACACATGTCCAAGAAAAGAAATCATTCTGAGTCCATTAAATTTTATGGAATATGGATAATGAATTATCCATACTTTATGACATAAGGTCGTGTTCCACCCAACATTATAAATTATTACGTTCGTATTTTCACTAAGTCATTCTTGACTTAGGTTTTTACGTTTTACAGTAAAATCTCATCTTTGAAGACTAATATCCTTTTGGATTAATGCCAAAACCTTTAGATAAAATCAAATCCATTTTCAAGATTAATTTCCCTCAAAGATACATAGGTATCAATTTCTCCAAAACATTTTCTCAAAAATCCTTAAAAAAGTTTACCAACGGTTTCGACGCTTTTTACTAAATTTAGGCCCAAAAAGCCATATTTTTGAAAACATGATTCTTCACCTCAAGTGTATCACTCTCCTAGGTTATATTACTCTTATAAAAATGTTGAAACACTGATTTTTCATCAAAATCTCAATTTATCCCAAAATTACTAAGAATTTGACCGAACGTCATTAATTTTGTAATCGAGTAAATCAATTTTCAATGATTTTACACTCTAATAGTCCAAAACTTATTTTGGAGTTTTAGAACAGTTTGATAAGCATGAAAAAAAGTTTCTCACTGTCTGATTACATTTATTTTCTAAAATTGCAATTTAATCCCTAAACTTTCAATAATTACAAAAGTGTCCCGATTCACTTAAAACCTTATAACTTTTTATTTATAACTTCAAATCAACTCAAACCAACTTCTATATAAATATTTTTCAGTTGCCCTCAAATTTCTAGAAAATTATATTTCTGCCATAAATATTTTACAATAATTGCAAAAAGGTACTTTTTTACAAAAAAGCTTACAACCTTTTATGTATTAATCCAATTAACACCAAAACAATTTCTATAATTTTGTCTCATCAAGAAATACAATCTTAACACACAAGAATAAAAATTTCAGTGCAGCCACTGAAATTCTCAGAAATTGCATTTTAGTCCCTAAGGACTCATAAATTCATAACTTTCAATATACACGTCCAAATCAATCCAAACTAATTTCTATATTCTTATATATTCATTCACTTCTCATAAATAGTATTCTAACAATTTAAATCATCATGCTACCCTTTTAAACAGCCAAGACCGAATGCCCTAAGGATGACCATGTTAGGCAAATTTTCATGTTAAATCGAATAAACAACCATCAAGTATCCAATTATAAATCATTGAATCAAAATCAACATATATCAAAATCAAGCATCAACCAAATCCTCAAAGAGGATCACACACACATAAATCAATAATTTACACAACTTAAATATTTATAATTTATAAGACCTTATACACTAATAAACCACCAACATATCTACCGTAAGGTAGGATGATGGTAATCTCCCCCATACCTTTGTTGATCACTTGAAACTCAAGCAAGAAGAGGATGATGTTCAACTAGAGCTCAAGGTACGTAATAATTAACCTACCATATTACGAGATTGGAACACATGTCCAAGAAAACAAATCATTGAGTCCATTAAATTTTATGGAATATTGAGAATGAATTATCCATACTTTATGACATATGGTCGTGTTCCACCCCACATCATAAATTAGTACGTTCGTATTTTCACTAAGTCATTCTTGACTTAGGTTTTTACGTTTTACAGTAAAATCACGTCTTTGAAGACTAATAACCTTTTGGCTTAAAATCAAAACCTTTAGATTAAATCAAATCCAATTTCAAGATTAATCTCCATCAAAGATACATTGGTATCAATTTCTCCAAAACATTTTCTCAAAAATCCTTAAAACCGTTTAACAACGGTTTCGCAGCTTTTTACTGAATTTATACCCAAAAGCCATATTTTTGAAAACATGGTTCTTCACCTCAAATGTATCACCCTCCTAGGTTATATGAAAATGTTGAAACATTGATTTTCCATCAAAATCTCAATTGATCCTAAAATTTCTAAGTCATTTTTCAACGATGGAAAATGCATCAAAATCTCTTAGGTTATCGTGCAAATCATTTTTTAATGATTTTACACTCTAATAGTCCAGAACTCATTTTGGAGTTTTAGAACAGTTTGATAGGCATGAAAAACAGTTTCTCACTGTCCGATTACATTTATTTTCGAAAATTACAATTTATTCCCTAAACTTTCGTTAATTACAAAAGAGTCCTTATTCACATAAAACCTTATAACTTTTTATTTATAACTTCAAATCAACCCAAACCAACTTCTATAGAAATATGTTTCCGTTGCCCTCAAATTTCCAGAAAATTACATTTCTGCCCCAAATATTTTACAATAATTGCAAAAAGGTCCTTTTTTACCAAAATCTTACAACCTTTTATGTATTAATCCAATTAACACCAAACCAATTTCTATTGTTTTGTCTCATCAGGCACTACAATCTTTAACACACAAGAATACGAATTTCAGTGCAGTCACTGAAATTCTCAGAATTTGCATTTTAGTCCCGAAGGACTCATAAATTCATAAATTTCAATATACACATCCAAACCAATCCAAACCAATTTCTATATTCTTACACATTCATTCACTTCTAATAAAAATTATTCAAACAATTTAAATCATCATGCCACCCTTTTAAACAGCCAAGGCCGAATGGCCCAAGGATGATCATGTTGGGCAATTTTTCATGTTGAATCGAATAAACAACCATCAAGTATCCAATTAGAAATCATTAAATCAAAATCAACATATATCAAAATCAAGCATCAACCAAATCCTCAAAGAGGATCACACACACATAAATCAATAATTTACACAACTTAAATATTTATAATTTACAAGACCTTATACACTATTAAACCACCAACATATCTATCCTAAGGTAGGATGATGGTAATCTCCCCCATACCTTTGTTGATCACTTGAAACTCAAGCAAGAAGAGGATGATGTTCACCTAGAGCTCAAGGTACGTAATAATTAACCTAGAATATTACGAGATTGGAACACATGTCCAAGAAAACAAATCATTGAGTCCATTAAATTTTATGGAATATGGAGAATGAATTATCCATACTTTAGGACATAAGGTCGTGTTCCACCCCACATCATAAATTAGTACGTTCGTATTTTCACTAAGTCATTCTTGACTTAGGTTTTTACGTTTTACAGTAAAATCTCATCTTTGAAGACTAAGATCCTTTTGGCTTAAAATCAAAACCTTTAGCTTAAATCAAATCCAATTTCAAGATTAATTTCCCTCAAAGATACATAGGTATCAATTTCGCCAAAATATTCTCTCCAAAATCCTTCAAAATGTTTAACGACGGTTTCGCCGCATTTTACTGAATTTATGCCCAAAAGCCATATTTTTGAAAACATGGTTCTTCAACTCAAATTTATCACTTTCCCAGGTTATATGAAAATGTTGAAACACTGATTTTCCATCAAAATCTCAATTTATCCCAAAATTACTAAGAATTTGATTGAACATCGTTAATTTTGTAATCGAGTAAATCAATTTTCAATGATTTTACACTCTAATAGTCCAAAACTCATTTTGGAGTTTCAGAACAGTTTGACAAGCATGAAAAACAGCTTCTCACAGTACGATTACATTTATTTTTGAAAATTGTAGTTTAGTCCCTAAACTTTAATTAGTTACAGAAGAGTCTTTATTCACTTAAAACCTTATAACTTTTTTTTATAACTTCAAATCAACCCATACCAACATCTATAGAAATATTTTTCAGTTGCCCTCAAATTTTGAGAAAATTACATTTCTGTCCCAAATATTTTACAATAATTACAAAAAGGTCATTTTTTACAAAAATGCTTACAACCTTTTATGTATTAATCCAATTAACACTAACCAATTTCTATGGTTTTGTCTCATCAAGCACTACAATCTTATTACACTAGAATATGAATTTCGGTGGAAATTCTCAGAAATTGCATTTTAGTCCCTAAGGACTCTTAAATTCATAACTTTCAATATACACATCCAAATCAATCCAAACCAATTTCTATATTCTTATATATTCATTCACTTCTCATAAAAATTATTCAAACAATTTAAATCATCATGCAACCCTTTTAAACAGCCAAGACCGAATGGCCCAAGGATGATCATGTTAGGCAATTTTTCATGTTAAATCGAATAAACAACCATCAAGTATCCAATTAGAAATCATTGAATCAAAATCAACATATATCAAAGTCAAGCATCAATCAAATCCTCAAAGAGGTTAAAAGCTCTTAAGGCAGCTCTTAAGGAGTGGAATGGGAACATTTTTGGGAATGTCCTTGAAAATGTCAGATTATCTTTTGCTTTGGTTGATCAAATTCAGCAAGAAATCGCTTCTGCAGGTTATTCGGATGAGCTTCATGAAGCAGAGGTCAAGGCCCAATTAGATCTTCAACTTGCCCTCAATTATGAGGAAGCCTTCTGGAAACAAAAATCTAAAGTGGATTGGTTCATTCATGGGGTTCGAAACACGTCTTATTTCCATTAGATTGCCAAAATTAGAAGTGCTTCAAAGAAGATGACTATGTTGAAGCAGGGCGATCAGGTTCTGGTTGACAGATAACAGATTGAAAACCATGTTATTGATTTCTACACTTCTTTGCATGCCTCTGAAAATCGCTGCACAACTAATGATTGGATCTCCAAAGTTATTCCTTCGATAGTCTCTCCGGATGATAATAATATGCTCACTGCATTGCCCTCTTTGGATGAAGTGAAATCTGCCATTTTTTCAATGAATGCTTCAGGTGCTCCTGGTCCTGATGGATTTGGTGGTGTTTTCTATAAGACCTTTTGGGATGTTATTGCAATTGATGTGTACAACTCTATGCTGCAGTTCTTTAAGCATTGTTGGATTTTACCAGGAATGAACTCTAACATTGTTTCTCTTATTCCTAAATTTCCTAGTGCGGACAAACTTGAAAATTATAGACCAATTGCTTTGGCTAATTTCCAGTTTAAGATCATTACAAAGGTCCTGGCAAATAAACTTTCTAACATAGCCCCAAAAGTCATATCAGATCAGCAAAGAGGATTTATTAAAGGTAGGCATATCTTTGATTGCATTTGCATTGCCTTTGAAGCATCTAATATGCTGGATTACAGAGCTTTTGGAGGGAACTTAGCCTTGAAGTTTGATATTAAAAATGCGTTTGACACCTTAGATTGGGGCTTTCTGCAAAATGTTCTTGCTGCCTTTGGTTTTGACAGTAAGTTCTGTGGCTGGGTAAAAGTTATCTTGGAATCTGCTAAGTTGTCTTTTGCTGTGAATGGGAAGCCTGTGGGATACTTTTCTTGTAGAAGAGGGGTGAGGCAAGGTGACCCACTTTCTCCCCTCTTATTCTATTTTGATGAGGATGTTTTGAGTAGAGGCATCTCCTATCTTGTCAATCAAAATTTTCTAGCTCCTAAGTCTGGTCCTCCAAGTGGTTTCCAAACACCTAGTCATTTACTGTATGCTGATGACATCCTTGTCCTCTGCAAGGGAACTCAAAGAAATATTAGAACTCTCATGGGCTTCTTCAAGGAGTATGGGGACATTTCTGGTCAATTGCTTGGGTTAGACAAATGTAAATTCTATAGTAGCTCGTTGACCCCTAGTAGATCAGCTGCAATTTCTAGAATACTTGGTTTTGGCCCTGGGTCTTTTCCTTTCACCTATCTTGGGATCCCGATCTTTAAGGGCAAGCCAAGAATGGCGCATCTGAGGCCTATTGCAGATAGGATAAGAGCAAAGCTATCTTCTTGGAAGGGATCTATTCTCTCTATTATGGGCATGGTCCAACTTGTCAATTCAGTCATCATAGGTATGTTATCCTATAGCTTCCATGTTTATCAGTGGCCTGCAGCCCTTCTAAAAATAGTTGATGGCTGGATTAGAAACTTTGTGTGGTCGGGTGATGTTGACACGAGGAAAATTGTTATCGTGGCTTGGAAAATTGTTTGTTCTCCTACTTGTGATGGGGGTCTTGGTCTTAAATCAGTTGCTTCTATTAACAAGGCTGCGGTTTTGAAACTCAGCTGGGATATTTTGTACAAGGACAGTCAGTGGTCAGCCTTTTTAAGGTCCAGATTTATTAGGAACAATGTTCCAGTGACCTATCATATCAGATCTTCCATTATCCCTGCTATAAAATGTCATTTATCTGCTATTAAGGATAATACAACTTGGATTCTGGGAGATGGTAAAAGCATCAATTTCTGGAATGATAAGTGGTTGGACAAAACTCTGGCTGATATTCTTCATATTCCTGATTCAGTTGCTAAATCCCTACATGCTACTGTCAGTGATTTCATCATTAATGGCCACTGGAGCTTCCCCTAAGCTCTTTTGGATATTGTCCCGAACCTCCTTCACATCTTCAAAAACATTCAGTTGCCCTTTTATGTGGACTGTGACCAACCTGTTTGGTGTGGTAGTGATTCTGGTTTGTTGTCTTTCAAGGAGGCTTATGACTTCCATCACCCTCATGGCCAATGCAAGCACTGGGGTAAATTGATTTGATCTGGATCCGTTCCTCCTTCTAGGTCTTTCTTGATGTGGAGGTTGATACATGGAAAGCTTCCACCAGATGAGAACCTGTGTGCTAGAGGCCGTGTGTCTGTTTCTATGTGTTGTCTGTGTGGTACAAATGATGAATCATCCCAGCATCTTTTCTTTGAATGCCAATTCGCCGTCCAAACATGGTTGTGGCTGCAGAGTAAGTTAAACTGCTCTGTTAGCTATGCCTCAGCCTTGGATGTTCTACAAATTTGTGATGCTAAGTGCAGCCCGCAATTGAAAGACGTGTATCTTGCTGCGGTTTTTAACACAATTTGGTCCATATGGTTTTGCAGGAACCAATGCAGATTTAGTAATGTCAACATTAGTTAGAGATCAGCCTGCTCTATGATCTTGGCTCAAACCTCCTTAGCTGGTTCGTTATCAAAAGGTCATATGTTCAGTTCTATTGTGGAGTTTCAGGTGCTTAAAAGCTTTGTTGTAACAACTCAAGCCCCTAAAGCTCCTACTATTAAAGAAGTAGATTGGTTCCCTCCCTCCTTTGGTTGGCTAAAGTGTAACACTGATGGGGCTGCCAAGGGATGCCCTAGCCATGCTGGTGCTGGTGGCATTTTCAGAAACTCCCTTGGAGATTCCTTTGGTTGCGCCTCATCCTATGTTGGTATTACTTCTGCTTTTCTTGCAGAGCTTAGTGCTGTCATGATTGCCATTGAGCTTACCTCCAAGAAAGGTTGGAAAAACATCTGGTTTGAGTGCGACTCTACCTCGGTCATTGCTTCAACTAAATATCATTCTTTAGTCCCTTGGAAAATCAGAGTCAGATGGAGAAATTGCATAAGGATTGGTGACCAGTTGAATTTAATTTTTACACATATTTTTAGGGAGGGAAACCATTGTGCTGATAAGCTAGCTTCCTTTGGTGCCTCTGGTTCTAGTTTTACTTGGTGGGATAATTTTTCGGATTTTGTAAAAGCTGATTTTTATCATGATAAACTGGGTTTACCTCAGTTCAGGTTTAGATAGCTATTCATGGGTATTGGCATAGTCCCCCATGCTCTCTCTTTGTGCTTTCTTTCTTTATATCAATAATATTTTGTGGGTGTGCTGCAGATGACGGGTAGGGTCTGGGGTGCCAACCTAGTTGGGATGCCTGGCCCTATTGTGATGCCTCTACACGCCTAGACTTTTATTCAAAAAAAAATTCCTCAAAGAGGATCACACACACATAAATCAATAAATTACACAACTTAAATATTTATAATTTATAAGACCTTATACACTAATAAACCACCAACATATCTACCCTAAGGTAGGATGATGGTAATCTCCCCCATACCTTTGTTGATCACTTGAAACTCAAGCAAGAAGAGGATGATGTTCACCTAGAGCTCAAGGTACGTAATAATTAACCTAGAATATTACGAGATTGGAACACATGTCCAAGATAACAAATCATTCTGAGTCCATTAAATTTTATGGAATATGGAGAATGAATTATCCATACTTTATGACATAAGGTCGTGTTCCACCCCACGTCATAAATTAGTATGTTTGTATTTTCACTAAGTCATTCTTGACTTTTTAAAAAATAAAATAAAAGGCTAGGCATGAAGAGGCATCACAATAGGGAAAGGCATCCCAACGAGGTTGGCACCCCAGATCCTACCAATCATCTGCAACACACCTATAAGATATTATTAATATAAAGATATTGAATACAAAGAGAAAGCATAGGGGGATTATGCCAAGACCCATGGATAGCTATCTAAACCTGAACTGAGGTAATCCCGGTTTATCATGATAGAAATCTGCCCTTACAAAATTCGGAAAATTATCCTACCAAGTGAAACTGGAACCAGAAGCACCAAAGGAAGCTAACTTATCAGCACATTGGTTACCCTCCCTAAAAATATGAGTAAAGATTAAATTCAACTGATCACCGATCTTCATGCAATTTCTCCATCTGACTCTGATTTTCCAAGGGACTAAAGAGTGAGATTTAGTTGAAGCAACGACCGAAGTAGAGTCGCACTCAAACCAGATGTTTTTCCAACCTTTCTTGGAGGCCAACTCAATGGCAATCCTGACAGAACTGACCTTAGCATGAAAAGCAGATGTAATACCAACATAGGAGGAGAAGCAACCAAAGGAATCCCCTAGGGAGTTTCTGAAAATGCCACCAGCACCAGCATGACCAGGGTTAGGTTATTACGTTTTACAGTAAAATCTCATCTTTGAAGACTAAGATCCTTTTGGCTTAAAATCAAAACCTTTAGCTTAAATCAAATCCACTTTCAAGATTAATTTCCCTTAAAGATACATAGGTATCAATTTCGCCAAAACATTTTCTAAAAAATCCTTCAAAACGTTTAACAACGGTTTCGCCGCTTTTTACTGAATTTATGCCCAAAAGCCATATTTTTGAAAACATGGTTCTTCACCTCAAATGTATCACTCTCCTAGGTTATATTAAAATGTTGAAACACATATTTTCCATCAAAATCTAAATTTATCCCAAAATTACTAAGAATTTGACCGAACGTCGTTAATTTTGTAATCGAGTAAATCAATTTTCAATGATTTTACACTCTAATAGTCCAAAACTCATTCTGGAGTTTTAGAACAGTTTGATAAGAAGGAAAAACAGTTTCTCACTGTCCGATTACATTTATTTTTGAAAATTGCAGTTTAGTCCCTAAACTTTCATTAGTTACAAAAGAGTCCTTATTCACTTAAAACCTTTTGACTTTTTATTTATAACTTCAAATCAACCCAAACCAACTACTATAGAAATATTTTTCAGTTGCCCTCAAATTTCTAGAAAATTACATTTCTGCCCCAAATATTTTATAATAATTGCAAAAAGGTCATTTTTTACAAAAAAGCTTACAACCTTTTATGTATTAATCCAATTAACACCAAACCAATTTCTATGGTTTTGTCTCATCAAGAAATACAATCTTAACAGACAAGAATATGAATTTCAGTGCAGCCACTAAATTCTCAAAAATTGCATTTTAGTCACTAAGGACTCATAAATTCATAACATTCAATATACACATCTAAATCAATCCAAACCAATTTCTATGTTCTTATATATTCATTCACTTCTCATAAAAATTATTCAAACAATTTAAATCATCATGCAACCCTTTTGAACCGCCAAGGCCGAATGGCCCAATGATGATCATGTTAAGTAATTTTTCATGTTAAATCAAATAAACAACCATCAAGTATCCAATTAGAAATCATTCAATCAAAATCAACTTATATCAAAATCAAGCATCAACCAAATCCTCAAAGAATTGCAGTTTATGGAATATGGATAATGAATTATCCATACTTTATGACATAAGGTCGTGTTCCACCCCACATCATAAATTATTACGTTTGTATTTTCACTAAGTCATTCTTGACTAAGGTTTTTACGTTTTAGAGTAAAATCTCGTCTTTGATGACTAAAATCCTTTTGGCTTAAACAAAAACCTTTAGATAAAATCCAATCCATTTTCAACATTGATTTCCCTCAAAGAGACATTGATTTAATTTTCTCAAAAACATTTTCTCAAAAATTCTTATAATCGTTTACCAATGGATTCACAGCTTTTTACTGTAGTTAGGCCCAAAAGCCATATTTTTGCAACCGTGGTTCTTCACCTCAAATGTATCACTCTCCTAGGTTATATTATTCATATGAAAATGTTGAAACACTGATTTTCCATCAAAATCTCAATTTTTCCCAAAATTTCTAAGAATTTAACCGAACGTCGTTAATTTTGTAATCTCATAAATCATTTTTCAACGATTTTACACTATGATAGTCCAAAACTCATTTTAGAGTTTTAGAACAGTTTAATAGGCATAAAAAACAGTTTCTCACTGTCCGATTACATTTATCATCGAAAATTGCAGTTTAGTCCCGAAACTTTCGTTAATTACAAAAGGGTCCTTAATCATTTAAAACCTTATAACTTTTTATTTATAACTTCAAATCACCCCAAACCAACTTTTGTGGAAATATTTTTTAGTTGCCCTTAAATTTCCAGAAAATTACATTTCTGCCACAAATATTTTACAATATTTGCAAAAAAGTCCTTTTTTATAAAAAAGCTTACAACTTTTTATGTATTAATCCAATTAACACCAAACCAATTTATATGGTTTTGTCTCATCAAGAACTACAATCTTAACACACAATAATATGAATTTCAGTGCAGCCACTGAAATTCTCCGAAATTATATTTTAGTCCCTAAAGATTCGTAAATTCATAACTTTCAATATACACATCCAAATCAATCCAAACCAATTTCTATATTCTTATATATTCATTCACTTCTCAAAAAAATTATTCAAACAAGTTAAATCATCATGAAACCCTTTTAAACAATCAAGGCCGAATGGCCCAAGAATGATCATGTTAGGCAATTTTTCATTTTAAATCAAATAAACAACCATCAAGTATCCAATCAGAAATCATTCAATCAAAATCAACATATATCAAAATCAAGCATCAACCAAATCCTCCAAGAGGATCACATACACATAAATCAATAATTTACAATACTTAAATATTTATAATATACAATACCACATACACTAATATACCACCAACATATCTACCCTAAGTTAGGATGATGGTAATCTCCCCCATACCTTTGTTGATCACTTGAAACTCAAGCAAGAAGTGGATGATGTTCACCTAGAGCTCGAGGTACGTAATAATTATCCTAGCACATTATGAGATTGGAACACATGTCCAAGAAAACAAATCATTCTGAGTCCATCAAATTTTATGGAATATGGATAATGAATTATCCATACTTTCTGACATAAGATCGTGTTCCACCCCACATCATAAATTATCACATTCGTATTTTCACAAAGTCATTCTTGCCTTAGATTTTCACGTTTTACAGTAAAATCTCGTCTATTAAGACTAAAATCCTTTTGGCTTAACACCAAAACGTTTAGAAAAAATCAAATCCCTTTTCAAGATTAATTTCCCTCAAGATACATAGGTATCAATTTCTCCAAAAAAATTTCTCAAAAATCCTTAAAATTGTTTACCAACGGTTTCGCCGCTTTTTACTGAAGTTAGGCCTAAAAGCCACATTTTTGAAAACATGGTTCTTCACCTCAAATGTATCACTCTCCTAGGTTATATTATTCATATGAAAATGTTGAAACACTGATTTTCCATCAAAATCTCAAAATTTCCCTAAATTGCTAAGAATTTGACCGAACGTTGTTAATTTTGTAATCGCATTAGTCATTTTTCAACGATTTTACGCTCTAATAGTCCCAAACTCATTTTGGAGTTTTAGAACATTTTGATAGGCATGAAAAACGGTTTCTCACTGTCTGATTACATTTATTTTTGAAAATTGCAGTTTAGTCCCGAAACTTTCGTTAATTACAAAAGGGTCCATAATGACTTAAAACCTTATAACTTTTTATTTATAACTTCAAATCACCCCAAACCAACTTCTTTAGAAATATTTTTCAGTTGCCATCAAATTTCCAGAAAATTACATTTCTGCACCAAATATTTTACAATATTTGCAAAAAGTTCCTTTTTTACAAAAAAGCTTACAACTTTTTATGTATTAATCCAATTAACACCAAACCAATTTATATGGTTTTGTCTCATCAAGAACTATAATCTTAACACTCAAAAATATGAATTTCAGTGCAGCCACTGAAATTCTCAGAAATTTCAGTTTAGTCCCTAAGGACTCATAAATTCATAACTTTCAATAAACACATCCAAATCAATCCAAACCAATTTCTATATTCTTTTATATTCATTCACTTCTTATAAAAATAATTCAAACAATTTAAATCATCATGCAACCCTTTTAAACAGTCAAGGCCGAATGGCCCAAGGATGATCATGTTAGGGAATTTTTCATGTTAAATCAAATAAACAACCATCAAGCATCCAATTAGAAATCATTGAATCCAAATCAACATATATCAACATATCTACCCTAAGTTAGGATCACATATCTCCAAAAGGATCACATATCTCCAAAAGGATCAACATATCTCCAAAAGGATCACATACACATAAATCAATAATTTACACAACTTAAATATTTATAATTTACAAGACCATATACACTAATAAACCACCAACATATCTACCCTAAGTTAGGATGATGGTAATCTCCCCCATACCTTTGTTGATCACTTGAAACTGAAGCAAGAAGAGGATGATGTTCACCTAGAGCTCAAGGTACGTAATAATTTTCCTAGCACATTATGAGATTGGAACACATGTCCTAGAACACACTGTCCTTATCTGTATCTGAAGAGCAATTTCCAACTGCCAAAATAGGTTCCTTCAACAAAGTTTCCTGAGCATTTAAATGCTTATTTTGGTCAGTATTAATACACATGTCTGGTTCAGAAACCTTCTCCACTACATAAGGAACCGCTGCGGATAAAAACCGAGTCTTGTCCTTCCTCAAAATCTGAATATCCATTATTGCTTCATCCGCAACATTAAATGCCTTGCCTTTGTCCAAAATCTCCACAATATTATTTTTATCAACATCAACATCTACAGGATCTGCGGGGTTAGCATTGATAACAACAGTTTCATTGAAAGCCACATTATTGTTATCTGCCTGAGGTTGAACAACCTTCCTTGGCATATAAACCTTAGCAACAGCCGAGGCACCTTTCTTAAAGGAAGGGTGAGAGGTCCTCTTGGAGATTTGTTGGTCACCTGTCTTGCGACTGGAGTCTGAGGAGTGCCCAATGCTTTGACAAAGATTACAGTAGAGGGGCAGTTTTTCATACTCCACATTCATAGCGAAGGTAAATTTTTCCCGCTCTACCATAATTTCATATGTCAATTCTCGAGAGAGATCTAGATCAACCAAAATTCTAGCGTAATGGCAATACATCCTTCTACGAGTCATATCATCAATTGAGATAGGAGTACCAATGCCTGAAGCGATTTCAAATAAGATTCTTGAGCGCCGGTACTCTTGTGGTAGGTCAAAGAGTTTTATCCAACATTGAGAGTGTGTTTATTTTTGTTTCCTGGGGTTAAAGTCAGTCGTCCATTGAGAAAGTCTTAGCAAACTAGGTTTTAGATTCCATGTACCCACAGACCATACACTACGCAGATCTTCATGAGTAGAAAACCCAAATTCAAAATAACCTTTTCCTAGAGAGGTCAGATGCCATTGGCCAGCAATTTTCCATAAAGAAGAAAGCTTGTCTCGCAAGTCTGAAAATTTCAGAGGCTTGTCTCCTTTGGATAAGAGAAGTCGGCCATGGAGGTTTAACTTGCAAGAATCTATACCTTTGTGCTATTCCTCCTCTGATATCTTGATTGTCACGGTATCTCCTTTGATACAAGGCTGTGGAAGTTGTGAAAGAGAGACATCAACGGAGTTTCTTAAGGCTTGCGCAAACGTCTGGGGATGAGAGGAAGCAGTTCACAGAGAAGGAGAGGAGGGAGATGAAGAAAGAAATCCCCAAGGGCAGATTGGCTTGGGAGCAACAGCCATGAAAACCAATCAAGAAAAACCTAGGGAGTCACATGGAGCAAAACCCTAGCAGATCCCTTGCAAAACATTATTGTCTATAATGATAATAAACTAATAAGACAAAACCTATTATTAAAAGAGGCCCAATTTAGTCCCTAAGGACTCATAAATTCACAACTTTCAATATACACATCCAAACCAATTTCTATATTCTTATATATTCATTCACTTCTCATAAAAATTATTCAAACAATTTAAATCATCATGCAACCCTTTTAAACAGCCAAGGTCGAATGGCCCAAGGATGATCATGTTAGGAAATTTTTCATGTTAAATCAAATAAACAATTAGAAATCATTGAATCAAAATCAACATATATATGAAAATCAAGCATCAACCAAATCCTCCAAGAGGATCACATACACATAAATCAATACTTTACACAACTTAAATATTTATAATTTACAAGACCATATACACTAATAAACCACCAACATATATACCATAAGTTAGGATGATGGTGATCTCCCCCATACCTTTGTTGATCACTTGAAACTTAAGCAAGAACATTATGATATTCACCTAGAGCTCAAGGTACGTAATAATTATCCTAGCACATTATGAGATTAGAACACATGTCCAAGAAAACAAATCATTCTGAGTCTACTAAATTTATGGAATATGGATAATGAATTATCCATACTTTAGGACATAAGGTCGTGTTCCACCCCATATCATAAATTATAACATTCGTATTTTCACTAAGTCATTCTTGACTTAGGTTTTTACGTTTTACAGTAAAATCTCTTCTTTGAAGACTAAAATCCTTTTGGCTTAAAACCAAAACCTTTAGATAAAATCAAATCCATTTTCAAGATTAATTAACCTCTAACATACATAGGTATCAATTTCCCCAAAACATTTTCTCAAAAATCCTTAAAATCTTTTACCAACATTTTCGCCGCTTTTTACTGAAGTTAGGCCCAAAAGCCATATTTTTACAAGCATGGTTCTTCAACTCAAATGTATCACTCTCCTAGGTTCTATTACTCATATGAAAGTGTTGAAACACTGATTTTCTATCAAAATGTCTATTTATCCCAAAATTTCTAAGAATTTGACCGAACGTCGTTAATTTTGTAATCGCGTTGTTCATTTTTCAACGATTTTACACTCTAAAATTCCAAAACTCGTTTTGGACTTTTAGAATAGTTTGATAGGCATGAAAACAGTTTCTCACTGTCCGATTAAATTTATTTTCAAAAATTGCAATTTAGTCCCGAAACTTTCATTAATTACCAGACCTTATTCACTTAAAACCTTTTAATTTTTTTTTATAACTTCAAATCACCCCAAACCAACATCTGTAGAAATATTTTTCAGTTGCCCTCAAATTTCTTGAAAATTACATTTATAGCCCAAATATTTTACAATATTTGCAAAAAGTTCCTTTTTACAAAAAAAGATTATAACTTTTTATGTATTAGTCCAATTAACACCAAACCAATTTATATGGTTTTATCTCATCAAGAACTACAATCTTAACACACAAGAATATGAATTTCAGTGCAGCCACTGAAATTCTCAGAAATTGCATTTTAGTCCCAAAGGACTCATAAATTCATAACTTTCAATATACACATCCAAATCAATCCAAACCAATTTCTATATTCTTATATATTCATTCACTTCTCTTAAAAATTATTCAAACAATTTAAATCATCATGCAACCCTTTTAAACAGTCAAGGCCGAATGGCCCAAGGATAATCATGTTAGGCAATTTTTCATGTTAAATCAAATAAACAACCATCAAGTATCCAATTAGAAATCATTGAATCAAAATCAACATATATCAAAATCAAGCATCAACCAAATCATGCAAGAGGCTCACATGCACATAAATCAATAATTTACACAACTTAAATATTTATAATTTACAAGACCACATACACTAATAAACCACCAACTTATCTGCCCTAAGTTAGGATGATGGTAATCTCCCCCATACCCTTGTCGATCACTTGAAACTGAAGCAATAAGAGGATGTTGTTCACCTAGAGCTCAAGGTACATAATAATTATCCTAGCCCATAATGAGATTGGAACACATGTCCAAGAAAACAAATCATTCTGAGTCCATCAAATTTTATGGAATATGGATAATGAATTATCCATACTTTATGACATAAGGTCGTGTTCCACCCCACATCATAAATTATTACGTTCGTATTTTCACTAAGTGAATCTTGACTTAGGTTTTTACGTTTTACAGTAAAATCTCGTCTTTGAAGACTAAAATCCTTTTGCCCTAAAACCAAAACCATTAGATAAAATCAAATCCATTTTCAAGATTAATTTCCCTCAAACATACACAGGTATCAATTTCCCCAAAACATTTTCTCAAAAATCCTTAAAATCTTTTACCAACGTTTTCGCCGCTTTTTACTGAAGTTAGGCCCAAAAGCCGTATTTTTGCAAGCATGGTTCTTCACCTCAAATGTCTCACTCCCCTAGGTTCTATTACTCATATGAAAATGTTGAAACACTGATTTTCTATCAAAATGTCAATTTATCCCAAATTTTCTAAGAATTTGACCGAACATCGTTAATTTTGTAATCACGTTAATCATTTTTCAACGATTTTACACTCTAAAAGTCCAAAACTCGTTTTGGAGTTTTAGAACAGTTTGATAGGCATGAAAACAGTTTCTCACTGTCCGATTACATTTATTTTCAAAAATTGCAGTTTAGTCCCGAAACTTTCATTAATTACAAAAGAGCCCTTATTCACTTAAAACCTTTTAATTTTTTTTTATAACTTCAAATCACCCCAAACCAACATCTATAGAAATATTTTTCAGTTGCCCCCAAATTTCCTGAAAATTACATTTATGCCCCAAATGTTTTATAATAATTGCTAAAAGGTCCTTTTTTACAAAAAAGATTACAACTTTTTATGTATTAATCCAATTAACACCAAACCAATTTATATGGTTTTGTCTCATCAAGAACTACAATCTTAACACACAAGAATATGTATTTCAGTGCAGCCACTGAAATTCTCAGAAATTGCATTTTAGTCCCCAAGGACTCATAAATTCATAACTTTCAATATACACATCCAAATCTATCCAAACCAATTTCTATATTCTTATATATTCATTCACTTCTCATAAAAATTATTCAAACAATTTAAATCATCATGCAACCCTTTTAAACAGCCAAGGTAGAATGGCCCAAAGATGATCATGTTAGGTAATTTTTCATGTTAAATCAAATAAACAATTAGAAATCATTGAATCAAAATCAACATACATCAAAATTTAGCATCAACCAAACCCTCCAAGAGGATCGTACACACATAAATCTATAATTTTCACAACTTAAATATTTGTAATTTAAAAGACCTTATACACTAATAAACCACCAACATATCTACCCTAAGGTAGGATGATGGTAATCTACCCCATATCTTTGTTGATCACTTGAAACTCAAGCAAGAAGAGGATGATGTTCACCTAGAGCTCAAGGTACGTAATAATTATCCTAGCACATTATAAGATTGGAACACATGTCCAAGAAAACAAATCATTCCGAGTCTAATAAATTTTATGGAATATTGATAATAAATTATCCATAATTTATCACATAAGGTCGTGTTCCACCCCACATCATAAATTATTACGTTCGTATTTTCACAAAGTCATTCTTGTTAGGTTTTTACGTTTTACAGTAAAATCTCGTCTTTGAAGACTAAGATCCTTTTGGCTTAAAACCAAAACCTTTAGATCAAATCAAATCAATTTTCAAGATTAATTTCCCTCAAGATACATAGGTATCAATTTCTCCAAAAAAATTTCTCAAAAATCCTTAAAAACGTTTACCAACGGTTTCGCCGCTTTTTACTGAAGTTAGGCCCAAAAGCCATATTTTTGCAAACATGGTTCTTCATCTCAAATGAATCACTCTCGTAGGTTATATTATTCATATGAAAATGTTGAAACACTCATTTTCCATCAAAATCTCAATTTATCCCAATATTTCTAAGAATTTGACTGAACGTCGTTAATTTTGTAATCTCGTAAATCATTTTTCAACGATTTCTCACTCTAATAGTCCAAAACTCATTTTGGAGTTTTAGAACAATTTGATAGGCATGAAAAACAGTTTCTCAGTGTCCGATTACATTTATTTTCGAAAATTGTAGTTTAGTCCCTCAACTTTCATTAATTACAAAAAAGTCCTTATTCACTTAAAACCTTATAACTTTTTATTTATATCTTCAAATCAACCCAAACCAACTTCTATAGAAATATTTTTCAGTTTGTCTCAAATTTCCAGAAAATTACATTTCTGCCCCAAATATTTTACAATAATTGCAAAAAGGTCCTTTTTTTACAAAAAAGCTTATAACTTTTTATGTATTAATCCAATTAGCACCAAACCAATTTCTATGGTTTGTCTCATCAAGAACTACAATCTTAACACACAAGAATATGAATTTCAGTTCAGCCACTGAAATTATCAGAAATTGCATTTTAGTCCCTAAGGACAGATAAATTCATAACTTTCAATATATACATCTAAATCAATCCAAACCAATTTCTATATTCTTATATATTCATTCACTTCTCATAAAAATTATTCAAACAATTTAAATCATCATTCAACCCTTTTAAACAGTCAAGGACGAATGGCCCAAGAATGATCATGTTATGCAATTTTTCATGATAAATCAAATCGGTCAAATTTTTCATGTATACGTTGGATCCAAAGTGTTGTATCAAAATAAAATCCCTAGCCTATTTTCCATGTGAAGGCTGAATCCATGTTCTTGAGGACTTGGATGATTTTGTTTTGGTATTCAACTTATGATCATTGCTCTTAATTCTATACTACTTAAGGTCATGGATCTAAGAGTATGTGAAATTTTGAGATCCCTAGCTAATTTTGATAATCATTGATCCTCATCATCATTAAACACAATGTTCTTCATATATTTTCATGATTCAATGCCTTATTCAATTTTTTTTTCAATTCTTAGATCTTGAAGTTTGATAATTCATAGAAAATCATAGAAAAATCCTAAAAATGTGAAACCAATTTCTATGTTCCTATTACCAACCCTACTATCATAATCCAAGAGTTTGTTGCAAACAAAGTTTTCCTCCCCATTTTTCTCTTCAAGGCCGAAACCTTGCTTGTTGGGTGGAGGATATTTTGTTTGTTTTCCTTAGTATGTGAACTTGTATTTCATCTTTTCATATCATGTATAGCTTTGATCCAAAGTGTTGTATCAAAATAAAATCCCTAGCCTATTTTCCATGTGAAGGCCGAATCCGTGTTCTTGAGGACTTGGATGATTTTGTTTTGGTATTCAACTTATGATCATTGCTATTAATTCTATACTACTCTAAGGTCATGGACCTAAGAGTATGTGAAATTTGGAGATCCCTAGCTAATTTTGATAATCATGTCCGAAACCCTAACTATGTTGGTTAGGTGAATTTGATTCAAAATCCGTGTCAAATAATCATAGTTTATGTCCTAAGTACTCATGGGTCATTAATCCAAAGACTTAAGCATTTTTAGAAATTTTTAGTCATCAAACCCTATTGTGACTGTGACCTAACCTTAGAGTTTAGGTGATTGTATTTCGTTGATTTTGATTGGTTGAGTTGTGGTTTGTTGAAGGATAAAGACGTGTGCCTTGTACGTTGATTTTAATCGAAAGCTTGAATCTTCAAGAGGTAAGAGGAGATTGCATGAGGGATTTTTCCGATGGCTACATGCTATCTGTTTGGTCTGTATATTTATATGTAGTTGTTGTGTTTTTGCTTAACTGGTTATAAGTTGTGTTATTTATATCTATGTTTATTTATCTACGGTTAAGTGTTTACTTGTAGTTGAATATTATAATGTTGTGATGCATGATCTACCTGGGAATATTATTATGATGTTGTCATTAATTGTTGTTTGAGAAGCCTGACAGTGGGTCGATGCCCAATCAATTAATCGATTAAAGCTTTAAGAAGCTTTATAAATTATATTCAATGTTTTAACGATAAAATATTGCGATATAATATTAATGGAATATTTTATTTGGGAAAAATGAGGAATTTTGGAAAATATTATTATTTTAATGATTTAATAGCGTAAGAGTGTTTTGTGAGTCATAGTGAGGATGTAACCGTGAAAATATTTTTGTACTGCTAGTTTATACGTAGGAAATTTCTAAATATTAGAAAATGTTATTTTAAGAAAATAAGTTTCAAAAAAAAATTTATTATGGTGTTGGAAAAATTATTGTACTAGAAAAGTAATAATTGGACTAAAAACGTTTTTAAACCGTTAAATGTCGGACAATCCCGATAATATTTACGGTAGGATTACTAAAAATGGTAATATTAGTTAAAATAGAGAATTTGTATCAAAGCAATATTTTCAAGTTCAAAATATTGATTTTATGAAAGGAAATGAATTTCAAGTGATTTTGATGATTTTGTAAAACGAATTTCCAACGTAAACGTATTTTTCGTAAAATAGTTTTATACACCGGGTTATTTCCGACAACTTGGATAAGTTTCGGATGTTTTGTTTTGATTTTGTGTTTCACCGAACGAAAACAGTGTTAACGTAAACCTAGTATCCGAGACGTCGTGATACTGGCGTTCTTAATTATAAGCACGAAGATCTTTGATCTGTGTTACGTTGTTACACGTTGTACCGTTGTTACACGTTGTGATGAATGTTGTTAATAGAGAATATTGTTTTTTTTTATTTCATTACCACGAACCTAAGACTGATTGCAAGGTCTAAGGTTTTGTGATTGAGCATTCAGACTTCGTGTCCAGTGTTAGTGTTGAGAAATCTATCACGTTAAAAATTATGAATAGTTGTAAGCCATCTTGATCTTCGACAAAAGAAGAATGAACACAAAGAAAAATAATGAGAACAAAATGTTTTATAAGCATGCATGGGCAGACATGTCACGTCCTATGTCTGATACCTTAATGATAGGGTATTCGGGCTTCGTTGTTGCCATGTCCTATGTCTGATACCTTAATGATAGGGTATTCGGGCTATGTTGTGCCTAATATACCTAGCAATTGAGCATGATCAACTCATTTATTTGGTGTTGGGGTCTCCGGAGATTAGGTACTAAATTAAAGCCTGAATATTGAAGTGTTCATGCATTTAAAAAAAAATTGTGATCGAGTATGAAACCCAGTGATAGACTACTTGTTTATTTATGAAAATGTACATGTGTATATGTTCTCTTTTGTGCCGCGCATGCGGTTATTGTGTTAAATCCATATATTGGCGTCTCACCCTTACAAATATATCAGGTTTATTCTAACCTACTATAGTACTTTGTTACACGAGCATGGATGAAGCAAAGGACTTCACTAAGTCATTCGAGGACTTAGATTCTAGATGCTTGAAGAGGTATCTGTTCGTAGGAAAGACCACGGGGGTCTTTCCAATAATGTCTTGTAGAGCAACCAGCAAGGAGTCTTGTTTTGGGTGTTATGTTGAAAAGGTCGGTAACCGTGATGTTGTAATATATTCTTGGTTTTAGGTTTCTCTTTTTGGAAATTGAACCCTTTTGAAAATAAAAAAGGTATGCCGTGGTGACTTCTTTAAGAATACGACTTTACTATTTATTATATGTATTAAGGTGTTCTAGAGTTATTCGCGGAAGAAATTTTTTTTTCACCCGAGTTTTCTGCCTTATAACAAATTTATTTTCCGAAGCAACCAGTAAACATAAATTTTATTTTATTTCCGCACGTGTTACAAAGTAATGTCCAAAGGGGGTGTTACATTAGTGGTATCAAAGCTGGTCGAGTCTTTCGGGAATGTTGGGGAATAGGTCTATTGTGTTGATGTTGTGTGTTCTCTGATTACGACTTGTTTGAATTACTTCATAGAAGTAATATAATGTATGTTAACACATAATTATGCATTTCATTTTCTGGTTGTGGTCTAACTCATTTTGTCTTGATAGGTCAGCTATGGAACCAGGCACTGAAATGTGGACGTGGACGAGGATGTGGACGCTGGTCGTGGAAGAGACCGTAGATGCGGTCGTGGTAACATGAATGAGAATTATGAAGAAGGAGTGGACTATGCAGCTCGAGGCTATGGAGCATGCAGCGGCTGCTATTGCAAATCGGGATCTACAATGGTCAACTCAACCAACAGGAGCAGGCTCGAGCTGAACAGGCAGTAGAGGGAAAAAATCTAACTGCTTTTAGGCGTCAGGAGCCATCACAATTCCATGGAGACGTGGATCCTGTAAAAGCTGATTTATGGATTTAGGAGCTAGAGAAGATCTTTGAACTAATACATAGTCCGGAGGGAGTGAAGGTATCTTATGCTACATTTCGTTGGTTGGTGATGCCGAGTATTGGTGGAAAGGCACCCAACAGCTGCTGGTAGTAGAGAATCAGGAGGTTACTTGGGAAGTATTCCGAAACATGTTCTTGAACAAGTATTTTCCTCAAAGTATGCAAAATGAGAAGGAAAAAGAATTTTTGCGACTTCAGCAGAGGGATTTAACTATTGGAGAATACGCTGCAAGGTTTGAATCGCTTGCCAAGTATTTTCATTTTTTCCGGAACAATCCAGATGAGGATTGGAAGTGTGAGAATTTCGAGGGGGATTGCATTTCAAGATAAAAGAATCAGTGCTACCATTAGAAATTTGTAAGTTTCAAGCATTAGTCGAGAAGTGTAGAAAAATAGAGCTGATGAGGAGAGAAAGGGACAACAGAGGAACGGTAGGAGGACCGACTAGGTCAAAGGGTCAATTCCAGAATCAAAAAGGAAAATAAGTGCAGAATGAACCTTATTTCTGCCCACCAGGAAATAACCAGAATCAGCAACAACATTGTCCCAATAATTCTGAGTCGGAAAGTGGAGGTCAATAGAACAAAAACCGAGGTCAAGTTAGGAGGTGTTACAAATGTGGAGACCAAAATCATATGGCTGATAAATGCCCAGTGAGGGGAATGAAGTGCTTTAATTGTGATCAAGTTGGACATCTGTTGAGGGATTGTAATGGTCCAAGGCGTGGACCTACTGCCAATAACACCAAAGACGAATAAGTTAACGACTACGGTGTAGAGTTTATAATGTGAGGAAACCGAGATTTCGAACTACAACGGTAATCTTTTAACTATACTTTTTATCCAGACTCAACGCATTCTTTCATTTCGATAGATTGTTTGAAATTTGAGTTAGCCTATGTCTAGCTTCGTATCACGAAATTTCGAGGACGAAATTTTTTCAAGAGGGGTAGTCTGTAACACCTCGACTTTTCGCTACTTTCTAATATCAGAAATTATATAAAAGCATTTATATTTGTATCCGAGACTTATAAAATGATTTTGGGAAAACCGAAGTCATATTCATATTATACTTATTTTTATAAGCATATGGAAAAATTTTGGGTTTAAAATTCAGACTTAAAAACCGGTCTGCAGCTTTCTTGTGAGTAGATAATTTTATACCAACAGAAAACCCTAATTTGACCCGAAACTAAAATTTGTAGAATTTTGGTAAAAGTATAGACGAAAAGCAGTCGGTGTTTTCACCGGTAGTAAGATGTTAATGATCAAAAAACCTAATTTTGACTCTTGAAAGAAATGGTTTATGTTTAAATCATGTTTCCAACGAGTTTGGCTATTTTGAGAATTTTCGATCGAAAATCGTATGAAAACCCTAATCGGGTAATCGATGGAGCCGAGAATGGACGTGCAGAGACAAAATCCGACATTCAATGGATGAAGACAAGTGATGACTCATAAAGGAGAGTCATATAGGTGACTCACAAGTGTCATGATTGCTTTTGAGGTGAAATTACTATAATGTCCCTAAGTTGTTATTTTATCACCAAAATGCCATTATGCAAGATTACCATTTTGTCCCTCAAAATTCATGCTTGGACCTTTTTTCTCCTAGTTGGCATGACCAAACCCCTCCAAATGAGCCATTCTTACTTCTATTTAAGGCCTTCATCATCTTCTTCATGAGAGCTTTCCTCCATTTTTACTTAAAATCTCTCAAGTCACACAAGCTTGATTTGTGAAGCAACTTAGTGATTCCTTGCACTTTTTCCAATTCCAAGAGGTAATCATTGATCCTCATCATCATTAAACACTATGTTCTTCATATATTTTCATGATTCAATGCCTTATTCAATTTTTTTTTTCAATTCTTAGATCTAGAAGTTTGATAATTCATAGAAAATCATAGAAAAATCCTAAAAATGTGAAACCAATTTCTATGTTCCTATTACCAACCCTACTATCATAATCCAAGAGTTTGTTGCAAACAAAGTTTTCCTCCCCATTTTTCTCTTCAAGGCCGAAACCTTGCTTGTTGGGTGGAGGATATTTTGTTTGTTTTCCTTAGTATGTGAACTTGTATTTCATCTTTTCATATCATGTATAGGTTTGATCCAAAGTGTTGTATCAAAATAAAATCCCTAGCCTATTTTCCATGTGAAGGCCGAATCCGTGTTCTTGAGGACTTGGATGATTTTGTTTTGGTATTCAACTTATGATCATTGCTATTAATTCTATACTACTCTAAGGTCATGGACCTAAGAGTATGTGAAATTTGGAGATCCCTAGCTAATTTTGATAATCATGTCCGAAACCCTAACTATGTTGGTTAGGTGAATTTGATTCAAAATCCGTGTCAAATAATCATAGTTTATGTCCTAAGTACTCATGGGTCATTAATCCAAAGACTTAAGCATTTTTAGAAATTTTTAGTCATCAAACCCTATTGTGACTGTGACCTAACCTTAGAGTTTAGGTGATTGTATTTCGTTGATTTTGATTGGTTGAGTTGTGGTTTGTTGAAGGATAAAGACGTGTGCCTTGTACGTTGATTTTAATCGAAAGCTTGAATCTTCAAGAGGTAAGAGGAGATTGCATGAGGGATTTTTCCGATGGCTACATGCTATCTGTTTGGTCCGTATATTTATATGTAGTTGTTGTGTTTTTGCTTAACTGGTTATAAGTTGTGTTATTTATATCTATGTTTATTTATCTACGGTTAAGTGTTTACTTGTAGTTGAATATTATAATGTTGTGATGCATGATCTACCTGGGAATATTATTATGATGTTGTCATTAATTGTTGTTTGAGAAGCCCGTGAGGTGGTCAGTGCCCAATCAATTAATCGAGTTAAAGCTTTAAGAAGCTTTATAAATTATATTCAATGTTTTAACGATAAAATATTGCGATATAATATTAATGGAATATTTTATTTGGGAAAAATGAGGAATTTTGGAAAATATTATTATTTTAATGATTTAATAGCGTAAGAGTGTTTTGTGAGTCATAGTGAGGATGTAACCGTGAAAATATTTTTGTACTGCTAGTTTATACGTAGGAAATTTCTAAATATTAGAAAATGTTATTTTAAGAAAATAAGTTTCAAAAAAAAATTTATTATGGTGTTGGAAAAATTATTGTACTAGAAAAGTAATAATTGGACTAAAAACGTTTTTAAACCGTTAAATGTCGGACAATCCCGATAATATTTACGGTAGGATTACTAAAAATGGTAATATTAGTTAAAATAGAGAATTTGTATCAAAGCAATATTTTCAAGTTCAAAATATTGATTTTATGAAAGGAAATGAATTTCAAGTGATTTTGATGATTTTGTAAAACGAATTTCCAACGTAAACGTATTTTTCGTAAAATAGTTTTATACACCGGGTTATTTCCGACAACTTGGATAAGTTTCGGATGTTTTGTTTTGATTTTGTGTTTCACCGAACGAAAACAGTGTTAACGTAAACCTAGTATCCGAGACGTCGTGATACTGGCGTTCTTAATTATAAGCACGAAGATCTTTGATCTGTGTTACGTTGTTACACGTTGTACCGTTGTTACACGTTGTGATGAATGTTGTTAATAGAGAATATTGTTTTTTTTATTTCATTACCACGAACCTAAGACTGATTGCAAGGTCTAAGGTTTTGTGATTGAGCATTCAGACTTCGTGTCCAGTGTTAGTGTTGAGAAATCTATCACGTTAAAAATTATGAATAGTTGTAAGCCATCTTGATCTTCGACAAAAGAAGAATGAACACAAAGAAAAATAATGAGAACAAAATGTTTTATAAGCATGCATGGGCAGACATGTCACGTCCTATGTCTGATACCTTAATGATAGGGTATTCGGGCTTCGTTGTTGCCATGTCCTATGTCTGATACCTTAATGATAGGGTATTCGGGCTATGTTGTGCCTAATATACCTAGCAATTGAGCATGATCAACTCATTTATTTGGTGTTGGGGTCTCCGGAGATTAGGTACTAAATTAAAGCCTGAATATTGAAGTGTTCATGCATTTAAAAAAAAATTGTGATCGAGTATGAAACCCAGTGATAGACTACTTGTTTATTTATGAAAATGTACATGTGTATATGTTCTCTTTTGTGCCGCGCATGCGGTTATTGTGTTAAATCCATATATTGGCGTCTCACCCTTACAAATATATCAGGTTTATTCTAACCTACTATAGTACTTTGTTACACGAGCATGGATGAAGCAAAGGACTTCACTAAGTCATTCGAGGACTTAGATTCTAGATGCTTGAAGAGGTATTCATTTCGTAGGAAAGACCACGGGGGTCTTTCCAATAATGTCTTGTAGAGCAACCAGCAAGGAGTCTTGTTTTGGGTGTTATGTTGAAAAGGTCGGTAACCGTGATGTTGTAATATATTCTTGGTTTTAGGTTTCTCTTTTTGGAAATTGAACCCTTTTGAAAATAAAAAAGGTATGCCGTGGTGACTTCTTTAAGAATACGACTTTACTATTTATTATATGTATTAAGGTGTTCTAGAGTTATTCGCGGAAGAAATTTTTTTTTCACCCGAGTTTTCTGCCTTATAACAAATTTATTTTCCGAAGCAACCAGTAAACATAAATTTTATTTTATTTCCGCACGTGTTACAAAGTAATGTCCAAAGGGGGTGTTACATTAGTGGTATCAAAGCTGGTCGAGTCTTTCGGGAATGTTGGGGAATAGGTCTATTGTGTTGATGTTGTGTGTTCTCTGATTACGACTTGTTTGAATTACTTCATAGAAGTAATATAATGTATGTTAACACATAATTATGCATTTCATTTTCTGGTTGTGGTCTAACTCATTTTGTCTTGATAGGTCAGCTATGGAACCAGCACCAGAATGTGGACGTGGACGAGGATGTGGACGCGGTCGTGGAAGAGACCGTAGATGCGGTCGTGGTAACATGAATGAGAATTATGAAGAAGGAGTGGACTATGCAGCTCAGGCTATGGAGCATGCAGCGGCTGCTATTGCAAATCAGACTGCTACAATGGCTGCTCAACCAACAGGAGCAGGCTCGAGCTGAACAGGCAGTAGAGGGAAAAAATCTAACTGCTTTTAGGCGTCAGGAGCCATCACAATTCCATGGAGACGTGGATCCTGTAAAAGCTGATTTATGGATTTAGGAGCTAGAGAAGATCTTTGAACTAATACATAGTCCAGAGGGAGTGAAGGTATCTTATGCTACATTTCTGTTGGTTGGTGATGCCGAGTATTGGTGGAAAGGCACCCAACAGCTGCTGGTAGTAGAGAATCAGGAGGTTACTTGGGAAGTATTCCGAAACATGTTCTTGAACAAGTATTTTCCTCAAAGTATGCAAAATGAGAAGGAAAAAGAATTTTTGCGACTTCAGCAGAGGGATTTAACTATTGGAGAATACGCTGCAAGGTTTGAATCGCTTGCCAAGTATTTTCATTTTTTCCAGAACAATCCAGATGAGGATTGGAAGTGTGAGAATTTCGAGGGGGATTGCATTTCAAGATAAAAGAATCAGTGCTACCATTAGAAATTTGTAAGTTTCAAGCATTAGTCGAGAAGTGTAGAAAAATAGAGCTGATGAGGAGAGAAAGGGACAACAGAGGAACGGTAGGAGGACCGACTAGGTCAAAGGGTCAATTCCAGAATCAAAAAGGAAAATAAGTGCAGAATGAACCTTATTTCTGCCCACCAGGAAATAACCAGAATCAGCAACAACATTGTCCCAATAATTCTGAGTCGGAAAGTGGAGGTCAATAGAACAAAAACCGAGGTCAAGTTAGGAGGTGTTACAAATGTGGAGACCAAAATCATATGGCTGATAAATGCCCAGTGAGGGGAATGAAGTGCTTTAATTGTGATCAAGTTGGACATCTGTTGAGGGATTGTAATGGTCCAAGGCGTGGACCTACTGCCAATAACACCAGCACGAATAAGTTAACGACTACAGGTAGAGTTTATAATGTGAGGGAAACTGAGATTTCGAACTACAACGGTAATCTTTTAACTATACTTTTTATCCAGACTCAACGCATTCTTTCATTTCGATAGATTGTTTGAAATTTGAGTTAGCCTATGTCTAGCTTCGTATCACGAAATTTCGAGGACGAAATTTTTTCAAGAGGGGTAGTCTGTAACACCTCGACTTTTCGCTACTTTCTAATATCAGAAATTATATAAAAGCATTTATATTTGTATCCGAGACTTATAAAATGATTTTGGGAAAACCGAAGTCATATTCATATTATACTTATTTTTATAAGTATATGGAAAAATTTTGGGTTTAAAATTCAGACGAAAACCGGTCTGCAGTTTTACTGACAGTATAATTTTATACCAACAGAAAACCCTAATTTGACCCGAAACTAAAATTTGTAGAATTTTGGTAAAAGTATAGACGAAAAGCAGTCGGTGTTTTCACCGGTAGTAAGATGTTAATGATCAAAAAACCTAATTTTGACTCTTGAAAGAAATGGTTTATGTTTAAATCATGTTTCCAACGAGTTTGGCTATTTTGAGAATTTTCGATCGAAAATCAGACAGAAACCCTAATCGGGTAATCGATGGAGCCGAGAATGGACGTGCAGAGACAAAATCCGACATTCAATGGATGAAGACAAGTGATGACTCATAAAGGAGAGTCATATAGGTGACTCACAAGTGTCATGATTGCTTTTGAGGTGAAATTACTATAATGTCCCTAAGTTGTTATTTTATCACCAAAATGCCATTATGCAAGATTACCATTTTGTCCCTCAAAATTCATGCTTGGACCTTTTTTCTCCTAGTTGGCATGACCAAACCCCTCCAAATGAGCCATTCTTACTTCTATTTAAGGCCTTCATCATCTTCTTCATGAGAGCTTTCCTCCATTTTTACTTAAAATCTCTCAAGTCACACAAGCTTGATTTGTGAAGCAACTTAGTGATTCCTTGCACTTTTTCCAATTCCAAGAGGTAATCATTGATCCTCATCATCATTAAACACTATGTTCTTCATATATTTTCATGATTCAATGCCTTATTCAATTTTTTTTTTCAATTCTTAGATCTAGAAGTTTGATAATTCATAGAAAATCATAGAAAAATCCTAAAAATGTGAAACCAATTTCTATGTTCCTATTACCAACCCTACTATCATAATCCAAGAGTTTGTTGCAAACAAAGTTTTCCTCCCCATTTTTCTCTTCAAGGCCGAAACCTTGCTTGTTGGGTGGAGGATATTTTGTTTGTTTTCCTTAGTATGTGAACTTGTATTTCATCTTTTCATATCATGTATAGGTTTGATCCAAAGTGTTGTATCAAAATAAAATCCCTAGCCTATTTTCCATGTGAAGGCCGAATCCGTGTTCTTGAGGACTTGGATGATTTTGTTTTGGTATTCAACTTATGATCATTGCTATTAATTCTATACTACTCTAAGGTCATGGACCTAAGAGTATGTGAAATTTTGAGATCCCTAGCTAATTTTGATAATCATGTCCGAAACCCTAACTATGTTGGTTAGGTGAATTTGATTCAAAATCCGTGTCAAATAATCATAGTTTATGTCCTAAGTACTCATGGGTCATTAATCCAAAGACTTAAGCATTTTTAGAAATTTTTAGTCATCAAACCCTATTGTGACTGTGACCTAACCTTAGAGTTTAGCTGATTGTATTTCGTTGATTTTGATTGGTTGAGTTGTGGTTTGTTGAAGGATAAAGACGTGTGCCTTGTACGTGTGTCGCCGTTTTCGGATTCGTATAAAAGTTTTAATCGAAAGCTTGAATTTACAAGAGGTAAGAGGAGATTGCCTGAGGGATTTTTCCAATGGCTACATGCTATCTTTTTGGTTTGTATATTTATCTGTGGTTGTTGTGTTTTTGCTTAACTGGTTATAAGTTGTGTTATTTATATCTGTGTTTATTTATCTACGGTTAAGTGTTTACTTACAGTTAAATATTATAATGTTGTGATGCATGATCTACCTGGGAATATTATTATGATGTTGTCATTGATTGTTATTTAAGAAGCTTGACAGTGGATAGTGCCCAATCAATTAATCAGATGAAAGCTTTAAGAAGCTTTATAAATTATATTCAATGTTTTAACGGTAAAATATTGTGATATAATATTAATGGAATATTTTATTTGGGAAAATTGAGGAATGTTGGAAAATATTATTATTTTAATGATTTAATAGCGTAAGAGTGTTTTGTGAGTCACAGTGAGGACTTAACCGTGAAAATATTTTTGTAATGCTAGTTTATACGTAGTAAATTTCTAAATATTAGAAAATGTTATTTTTAGAAAATAAGTTTCAAAAATAATTTTATTATGGTGTTGGAAAAATTATTTTTCTAGAAAAGTCATAATTGGACTAAAAACGTTTTTAAAACATCAAACGTCGGACAATCCCGATAATATTTACGGTAGGATCACTAAAAATGGTAATATTAGTTACAATAGAGAATTTCTATCAAAGAAATATTTTCAAGTTCAAAATATTGATTTTATGAAAGGAAATGAATTTCAAGTGATTTTGATAATTTTGTAAAACGAATTTCCAACGTAAACGTAATTTCCGTAAAATAGTTTTATACACCGGGTCATTTCCGACAACTTGGATAAGTTTCGGAAGTTTTATTTTAATTTTGTGTTTCACCGAACGAAAACAGTGTTAACGTAAGCCTAGTATCCGAGACGTCGTGATACTCGCGTTCTTAATTACAAGCACGAAGATCTTTGATCCGTGTTACGTTGTTACACGTTGTACCGTTGTTACACATTGTGATGAACGTTGTTAATAGAGAATATTGTTTTTTTTTTATTTCATCACCACGAACCTAAGACTGATTGCAAGGTCTAAGGTTTTGTGATTGAACGTTCGGACTTCGTGTCCAGTGTTAGTGTTGAGAAATCTATCACGTTAAAAATTACGAATATTTTTAAGCCATCTTGAGCTTCGACAAAAGAAGAATGAACACAAAGAAAAATAACGAGAACAAAATATTTTATATGCATGCACGGATAGACGTGTCACGTCCTATGTCTGATACCTTAATGATAGGGTATTCGGGCTATGTTGTTGCCACATCCTATGTCTGATACCTTAATGATAGGGTATTCGGGCTACGTTGTTGTCATGTCCTATGTCTGATACCTTAATGATAGGGTATTCGGGCTACGTTGTGCCTAATATACCTGGCAATTGAGCGTTATGAACTCATTTATTTGGTGTTGGGGTCTCCTGAGATTAGGTACTAAATTAGAGCCTGAATATTGAAGTTTTCATGCATTTAAAAAAAACTGTGATCGGGTATGAAACTCAGTGATAGACTACTTGTTTATTTATGGAAATGTACATGTGTATATGTTCTCTTTTGTGTCGCGCATGCGGTTATTGTGTTAAATCCATATAATAGCGTCTCACCCTTACAAATATATCAGGTTTATTCTAGACTACTACAGTACTTTGGAACACTAGCATGGATGAAGCAAAGGACTTCACTAAGTCATTCGAGGACTTAGATTCTAATGCTTGAAGAGGTATCTGTTCGTGGGAAAGACCACGAGGGTATTTCCAACAATGTCTTGTAGAGCGACCAGCTTAGGAGTCTTGTTTTGGGTTTTATGTTGAAAAGGTCGGTAACTGTGATGTTGTAATATATTCTTGGTTTTAAGTTTCTCTTTTTGGAAATTGAACCCTTTTGAAAATAAAAATGGTATGCCGTGGTGACTTCTTTAAGAATACGACTTTACTATTTATTATATGTATTAAGGTGTTCTAGAGTTATTTGCAGAAGAATTTTTTTTCACCCTATTTTTCTGCCTTATAAAAAAATTATTTTCCGAAAGCAACCAGCAAACAGAAATTTTAATTCATTTCCCAACGTGTTACAAAGTAAAGCCCAAGGGGGGTGTTACAACCATCATCCTACCTTAGATATGTTGGTGGTTTCTTTAGTGTATAAAGTCTTGTAATTTATTGATTTATATGTGTGTGATCCTCTTGGAGGGATTGATTGATGTTTGTGTTTGTGGTATAATTATTATTGATGTTGAATATGATTATATGATGAATGACTATTTGAGAAAATGGTCTACATCACTTGTTTTAGGCCATTCGGCCATGACTGGTTAATGGGGTTTCAAGTTGAGTTAAATTGTTTGAATAATTTTTATAAGGATTGAATGAATATATAAGAGCATAGAAATTGGTTTGCATTGTGTAACACCCTGTATTTTACTGTTTTAAATAACAGTAAATACATATAAATATATTTATAAGTTTATTAGAGTTTTATAAAGTTATTCTAAGTGAACGGAGGATAGTATTTAATCCTACTTGACCGTAGGAAACTACGATTAAAATTTAGGTTGGAAATTCGAGGCGAAACCCTATTCTGCGAATTTCATTGACAGTATAATAATGATGTTCAAAAGACCTAATTTTAATTCGTGAACGAGAGACTTAAGCTTAGTATTTTATTTTCTACAACTTTGTATGTTTAGAATTTTTTCAGAAAAAAATAAAATAATTTGAGTATTACGGGCGGAGAGTGTAATCGGGTAGACGACGGAAAGGAGATTAGAGTTTCTAAGGGTAGTAAGAGGATTTATTTTAGGATTTTGAGATGATTCAAGGGGATGAATCATATTTTTAAGTTTAGAAGGTTTTTCAGGATTAGATAGAGAATTTTGAAATTTACGGTTAAGTCCCTGAACTTTCTGTAAATTACCATTTTGTCCCTAAATTAGTTTTTTTGTTTTTTTCAAGTGGATTGGGCTAGAATCCCTTTTTCTAATCCTAAATGGCCGTGGCCTATAAGCCCAAATCTTGTTAGTCCATAGTTAAGTCCATAAAGCTATTCAAGTTTTCTTATCTTATGTTAAAAGGCCTAAATCTTCAAAGTGGGTCCCACAACCCATAAGAAAATGAAATCAAGCCCAAATGTTTCAAGCCCATTCGAAAGCCCATGTAAATTATGGCTGCCTATTTTAGTTGGAATTGTCAAGATGATTCTAGAATTTTCTAAAGGTTTCTACTTAACCTAGATTTGTCTACAAGTTTCTTGATTCTTCTACAAGTTTCTTGATTCTTCTAATACATTGAATTATCTACTTTCTTAACTTGTTTTGCACTCATAAATTCAGCCAAGTAAGTCAAGGATAAGATGGCATTTAATGTGATTAAACCCATCATCATGACATTCTATTGTCTATTTGCAAACTAGTCCTTTAACTATTGGAATCTTTGCAATTTGGTCCTTGGAACTTAATTGCATTTTAATCCTTTTTAACATGACAACTCATCTTATCTAGATCCTTCTTGAAATGTCGCCACTTACACTATAAATACCTCTCTCTCATTTTTCATTTAGTTCTTTGGCTACTTGTCTTCTAAAACTCTAAAGTTCTAAGTTCTTAGTTCTAAGTTTCTCAAAGCAAGTTCTTGGATTGTCTTCATCATTGATTATCAAGAGGTAAATCCTAATCTTTGTCTTAAATCATGTCTATGTTCTTTAGATAGTTTCTTGATTCAAGCCTTATATCATGGAAGTTCATCATTTTCAAGTTTCAAACCCTAGATCTTTGAAAAATCATAATAAATCCTAGGAAAATCTAATGATGATGAAACTACTTTCTATCTTCTAGATATTATGTCTACTCTCTAAATCCAAGAGCATGAAGTAATCAAAAATTTCTTTCTTGAAAAACTAGTCTTGGCCGAATCTATCACCTTAGGGTTGGTAGAGTTTTGTCCATGTGTTTTCATGTATGATCATGTATTCTATATGGCATGTATGACTACACACTCAATCCATGTTAGTTTCTTAAAATGACTATTTTACTCAAAAATGTTCATGTTGGCCGAACCCTAAGTGGGTGAGTTTTGTTGAGTTTTGTTCATGATTTTCATAAATGATCTTAGAAATCAAGTGTTTAGTAAGTATGCTTTATAAATCCAAGATGATTTTTTAAACTAAGAACCCTAGCTTCATGAACCTAGTAAGGCCGAACCTATGTATAAAAGAGTTAGGAAGTTTTGAGTTTAAAACTTAGTTGTTTAGTTGATAATCTATGGTTTAGGTTAATGAAGGATCATTAATCCTAACTTAATCATGATTAGGAGTTTTAGTTATTCAAAAACCCTAGAGGCCGTGACTATGTATTAGGGTTTAGAATGTTTTAGTTTCTTGAATTGTAACACTTTGGTTATAATTGAAGGTTAGTTGAGTACAAGTTTACAAGGTAACGGGAAATTCGGAAGGAGTTTGTAAGTTGAACAAGGAGTCTTCAAGAGGTAAGGGGGGAGTACCGAGAAGGATTCTATTCAATGGCTATATGCTATCCAATTGTTGTTTGTAATTAATTGTTTGTTAGTGTTTGTTTATGTTGTTTATTGTTGCTTTATTTATATCTGTGTGGTTTATTTTGCGTTAATTGTTTATTGGCAATTATATTATGAACTGTGATGCATGATCTGCCTGGGAAATATCTGTGATATAATTGTTGTTTGATGTGTGAGAAGCCTGACAATGGTCAGTGCACAATTAAGAAAGTTGGATAAAAGCTTTAAGAAACTGTATTGAATTATATTCGAGGTTTTAGTGGCAAGTTATTGGTATATGATAACAAAGAGAATTTCTTTTGAGAAAAATAAAGAGAGTTGAAAAATATTATTATTTTAATAAGTTGTTTTTGGAAAAGTGAATTATGAGTCACAATGAGTTCAACACGGTGAAAATATTTTAGTATTGTTAAATTTTATGTAAGAAAACCAGAATATTACAGAATATTCTTTTATTAAATTAATTGATGAAAACAAGTTAAGCGTGATTTTAGAAGATTAATTAAGTGGAAAAAGTTAAGTTTTTGGCTTAAAAGTCTTAAAAACAAAATTTGACGGCAAATCAAGAAAATCTAGACGGCAAGTATTTTTAAAACGGTAGTGCCTATTTTGAGAAAGTTAAATCTCAAGTGACTCATTGGTTTGTGAAAACTAAGTTTTATTTGTTAAGAATTTTTATAATGAATTTCTACCATTAGAAAAGAATTTCAAAAACTCGAAAGTTGATTTAACAACGTTGAAACTACAGTTGGACTTAGTAACCGAGACGTCGGGGTACTAATGTTCTGTGATTGTGATGGACTCAGTCATTTGGACTTGGAGTGCCTATGTTGTATACATGAGGTATACATGAAGTATACTGTGATAAAACATTGAAGATGTTTTCTAGAAGCACGAACCTAGTACTGGTGCACCAGGTCGAGAGGTGTCGTGATTGAGCACTCGGACAGTAAGGTCCTGTGTTGTAATGAAAGTTTAAAAAAGTGTTTTAAAACTATGTGAATCGTAAGCCATTTTGAGCTTCGGCAAGAGAAAGATGGAGCACAAAGAAAAGAACAAAACAAAAGTGTTTTTCATGCAAGTGGCAGACGTGTGCTGCGATTTGTGGTTTAATGCATTAATTACCGACGGCTGAGGTAATTACGATATGCATATCTCATTGTTCCTTGGAGGACTTTGGGATCCCCATCTTACTTGCTAATGGCGGAGCCACTGATTGTGGGCATTAGCAATGTTTGGCCGTGTTAGTGCCTTGGCTGTGTATGCCTACGTTGTTTTCAAGATGGGAAGAGGTCGCGGACCTATTGGCAGAGTGCCAAGTTAGCCAGTGTGGCTTTGGAGTCTGATCAACTCAACACGAGGTTGGTGATATCTCATGAGATTAGGACGAAAATTAGATGATGAATAGAAGTGTCATGCATAATTTTATGGATGATGTTTGGGGTGTTGAACCCATTTATAAACTGTTAGTTTATAATTAATTGTATGTGATAAATGTTGATGTGGTATTTGATGGCTAGAGCGTAGTTATTGAGTAAGATCCAAGTATTGGTTTCTCACTCTTACAACATATTCAGATGAATCCAGACGTACCACTGGTGCAGTCGAGGGTTCGTACACTCACTTTTGATCGGGCACAGTATGGTGGTGTCTGGGATATAAATAACGGGGCACTGAGCGCCACCTACCATGGCCCTAGTACTGAAGTTATTGGTACGATGGAAGAAGGACCCAATCAGAGGACGCATGTAGTAGAAACAATCGAGATATCGTTACCACCGGTCTGGCTGTATCTTCAATATCTGGAGGAGCATGGAATGATGGATCCTTTACCTCAACCTCAACCTCTTCAGATATTAGGAAATGGAGAAATTCCAGTTGAAGAAGAGTTAGTAGAAGGTGAAGAAGATCCAGAGGAATACCTAGAGGACGATCCGGAGTTTCAACCTCCTGCAGTAGATGATGGTGATTCTTCAGAGGAAGCAATGGAAGCGGAGGCATCATCAGACTCGTCAGCTGTAGGTGGGATTGATCCTTATGGTCTTCCCAATGGGTTTCATTAGCTTGACCAGCTTAGGTTTAGTTTCCGGGGTAGTGAGTCTTGATAGTTTTACTTTGGCTTCTTAGAGCCTTAGTTTTGAAATGGTTGTTAACCAGTTGTTGTTGATATATATATATATATTTTTATCTTCTTTGTTTAGTTTGAAGGAGAATGGTCTATGCTCTAAAGGCTTTTTGATATCTCCTAGTATGGGAGTTGTATATGTAAACGATGAAGCATATGTATATATATATGGATGTACATATATGTGGTTTATGTTTATAATAGTTATATGTTGTATGAAAAGAAAAAAAAATTTAAGCACTATTTTTATATAAGGTTAGTTACCTTAAACAAATATTTTCTGAAAGTAACCAGCGTAATATAATTATGATTTATAATTGGGTATTAATGGGATAACCCTAGAGTAGGGTGTCGCATTTTGTGGTATCAGAGCTGGTCGAGTCTTTCGGGAATGTCGGGAAGTAGGTCTGTTATGTCTATGTTATGTGATCTCTGACTTAGGTTTGTTTGAGTTACTTATTAGAAGTAATGTGTGATGACGAGTGAGTTTGCGTTTCAGTTTCTGGTTTTGGTCTAACTGATTGTGATTTGTAGGTCAGTTATGGAACCAGTGGTAGAACCAGAATCTGGGCGTGGACGTGGTCGTGTACGAGGCCGTAGAGGGGGTCGTGTAGGAGGTCGTGGCAATATGAATGAGGAGTATGAAGAAGTAGTAGACTATGCGGCTCAGGCAATGGAGAACATGGCAGCGGCAATTGCAAATCGATCGCAGCGATGAATGTTCGGAATCGCAAGCTGCGGAAGGCAAGGCTTTGATTGCGTTTGAAGTCAAAATCCTTCACAGTTTGGTCCGGATGCAAATCCCGAGAAGGCTGATCTTTGGATTCAGGAGTTGGAGAAGATCTTGAGTTAGTTGCTACGCGGAGATGTTTGGGTCACTTATGCTTTGTTTTCCTACCGTGGGAGATGCGAGAATATTGGTGGAAAGGTGCTAGGCTATTGTTGGAAGCTGAACATCAAGACATTACTTGGGAGGTTTTTCGAATTACGTTTATGGATAAATATTTTCCGGAGAGTATAAGGATCGAGAGGGAACGACAATTTCTGGGGTTATATCAGAGAGATTTATCGGTGGAGGAGTATGCGGCGAAGTTTGAGTCATTGGCCAAATACTTTCGTTTCTTTCAAGCTCAACCGAGTGAAAGTTGGAAGTGTGAACGATTCGAAGCGGGATTACGATTTGAGATTAAGGAGTCCGTTTTACCTTTGCAACTTCGTAATTTCCAAGCACTAGTGGAAATGAGTCGAAAGATCGAGCAGATGAAGAAAGGAAAGGATACTAGAGGAAGTGTTGGTGGATCTTCAAAATTCAAGAATCAGAATCAGAGTTGGAGAGGGAAACAAAATCAGAGGAAGCCTTATTTTCGTTCGCAAGTGAATAATCAGGATCGACAACAGAACCGTTCGAATTTTGCTGTATCAGGAGGTGGAGGACAAGGAGATCTGAATCAAGGTCAAATTAGGAGATGTTATAAGTGTGGAGATTCCAGTCACATGTCAAATGTTTGTCCTAGAGGTGAAATGAAATGTTTCAATTGTGATCGAATGGGACATATAGCAAAGTATTGTAAGATGCCAAAGCGGGAGTCGACTGTCAATCATGCTGGAACAAATAAACCGACGGCTAAGGGAAGAGTTTATACGATGAGTGGAGCTGAGACTTCGAATTCTGACGATCTCATACAAGGTAAGTGCAATATAAACGATAATCTTTTAACTGTACTATTTGATTCAGGTGCAACGCATTCTTTTATCTCGATGGATTGTGTGAAACTGTTGAAATTGCCTGTTTCTTCTTTGTTGTGTGATCTTGTTGTTTCAACTCCTACTTCTAAACCAGTTGTGGTTACTTCTGTTTGTTTAAATTGTCCTATCATTATTCAGGATAAACGTTTTCTTGTTAACCTGATCTGTTTGCCTTTAATACAGTTAGATGTAATTCTAGGCATGGATTGGTTGTCTTCTAATCATATTTTGATAGACTGTGCTCGTAAAACCTTAGTTTTTCCTACGGATGAGATTTCTGGATTGTTAACTGCTAATCAAGTAAAAGCTTCTTTAAAGGAGGGAGCACAAGGATACATGCTATTATATTCCTTAGACATTAAGAGTGAGTTAGACTTGCAGTGTATACCAGTTGTCAACGATTTTCTTGAAGTTTTTCCTGAAGATGTACCTGGATTACCACCTGTTCGGGAGATTGAGTTTGCAATTGATCTGGTTCCGGGCACTGGACCAATATCTATAGCACCATATCGAATGTCGACATCAGAGCTAGAGGAATTAAAAGAACAATTGGTGGAACTGATGCGGAAGGAATTTATTAGACCTAGTGTATCGCCTTGGGGAGCTCCAGTGTTATTAGTAAAGAAGAAGGATGGAACTTCTCGTTTATGCGTAGATTTTCGGCAGCTGAATAAGGTGACGATTAAGAATAAGTATCCACTTCTAAGGATAGATGATTTAATGGATCGATTCGCGAGCAAATGTTTTCTCAAAGATAGATTTACGTTCGGGTTATCATCAAATTCGTGTGAAGGAGGAGGACGTTTGTAAAACTGCGTTTAGGACACGTTATGGTCATTACGAGTATCTTGTGATGCCATTCGGAGTTACGAATGCTCCAGCGATATTCATGGATTACATGAATAGGATTTTT
This sequence comes from Sophora flavescens, assembly GCA_030762895.1. Classification (NCBI taxonomy): domain Eukaryota; kingdom Viridiplantae; phylum Streptophyta; class Magnoliopsida; order Fabales; family Fabaceae; genus Sophora; species Sophora flavescens. The sequence goes on from CM061063.1 coordinate 262,760,417, forward strand.
CGTTCTTATTTAGATCAGTTTGTCGTTGTTTTTATCGACGATATTCTAATCTATTCTCCAAGTAAAGAAAAACATGCTGAACATCTCAGTGTGGTTCTCCAAATTCTAAAGGAGAAACAACTTTACGCGAAACCTGAGAAGTGTGAATTTTGGTTAGACCAAGTTCAATTCTTAGGACATATAGTTTCGAGTGAGGGAATTGCTGTAGATCCGTCAAAAGTTGAGACTGTTTTGCAATGGGAAAGGCCTAAGACGGTAACAGAAATTCGTAGTTTTGTGGGTTTAGCGGGATACTATAGAAGATTCATTGAGGGATTTTCTAAAATAGTAGGTCCTCTTACCCAATTGACTCGAAAGGATCAAGCGTTTGTATGGACTGAAGCATGTGAAGAAAGTTTTCAAGAGTTAAAGCGAAGGTTGACTACTTCACCGGTATTGATACTACCTAATCCTTATGAACTTTTTGAGGTGTATTGTGATGCTTCATATCAAGGGTTAGGATGTGTATTGATGCAAAATCGGAAAGTTGTGGCATATGCTTCAAGACAATTGAAGATTCATGAAAGGAATTATCCTACTCATGATTTGGAGTTAGCAGCAGTGGTATTTGCTTTAAAAATCTGGAGACATTATTTGTATGGAGCAACTTTTAATGATTTCAGTGATCATAAAAGTTTGAAATACCTGTTTGATCAGAAAGAGTTAAATATGAGGCAGAGGCGTTGGTTGGAATTTTTAAAGGATTATGATTTTCAACTGCAGTATCACCCTGGAAAAGCGAATGTTATGGCAGATGCTTTGAGTAGGAAATCAATGCATATATCGGCAATGATGGTTAAAGAACAACAGTTGTTGGAACAATTCCGAGATATGCGAGTGACAATTGAGATGTTTCCGGAGAAATTATGTTTGGGTATGATTACTGTTTCAAATGAATTGATGAAACAAATTAAAGAGAAACAAGAAAGTGATCAGTACCTACAAGGAGAAAGAGAATTAGTGCGGCAAGGAGCTGTGACAGAATTTAAAGAAGGAAATGATGGAATTTTAAGATTTGGTGAAAGGATTTGTGTACCAAAGAATGTTGAAATAAGGAAGTTGATTCTGGAAGAAGCTCATAGGAGTAAGTTGAGTTTGCATCCCGGAGCTACTAAGATGTATCAGGATCTAAAGAAATTGTATTGGTGGCATGGTATGAAGAAAGATGTAATGGAATTTGTAGCTGCGTGTTTAACTTGTCAGAAGGTTAAAGTAGAACATCAAAGACCAGCGGGAATGCTACAATCCTTGGATATTCCAGAATGGAAATGGGATAGTATTGCAATGGATTTTGTGTCAGGTTTACCAAAGACTCGAAAAGGGTATGACTCTATATGGGTAATAGTTGATAGGTTGACGAAGGTAGCTCACTTTTTACCAGTTAATGTGAAATACTCATTGGAAAGATTAACTCAGTTGTATATTGATGAAATTGTAAGGTTACATGGTGTGCCTTTGAGTATTGTTTCAGATCGTGATCCAAGATTTACATCAAGATTTTGGAAAAGTCTACAAGAGTTGTTGGGAACGAAACTTAGGTTGAGTTCTGCGTATCATCCTCAAACGGATGGACAATCAGAGAGGACTATTCAATCTCTTGAAGATTTATTGAGAGCTTGTGTATTGGAAAATACTTGGAAGTCGGGATGAATATCTATCGTTGATAGAATTCACTTATAATAATAGTTTTCATTCTAGCATAGGTATGGCACCCTATGAAGCGTTGTATGGTCGACGGTGCAGGACGCCTTTATGTTGGTACCAAGATGGTGCGAGTTTTATGGTTGGACCAGACATAGTGCAACAAACGACAGAAAAAGTGAAAATGATTCAAGAGAAAATGCGAATAACCCAGAGTCGACAGAAAAGTTATGCTGACAAGAGACGACGACCTCTTGAGTTTGAGGAAGGTGAGCATGTGTTTTTGAGAGTCACGCCAACGACTGGGGTTGGTAGGGTAATTAAATCTAGAAAACTCACTCCTAAATTCATTGGACCATATCAAATTCTTCATCGGATAGGTCCTCTAGCTTATAAAATTTCTTTACCACCGTTTCTATCCAATCTTCATGATGTCTTTCATGTCTCACAATTAAGAAAGTATATTTCTGATCCATCTCACGTAATTGAACCTGATCTAGTACAACTAAAAGAAAACCTGTCTTATGAGACTTTACCTGTGAGAATTGCGGATAAGAAGATTAAGCAGCTCAGAGGTAAACAAATCTCATTGGTTAAAGTTATTTGGGACGATGTAACTGAAGAAGCAACATGGGAAGTAGAAGATAAAATGAAGTTACAGTATCCTGAATTATTTACAGTAAGTAATTTCGAGGACGAAATTTTTTTTTAGTGGGGTAGTAATGTAACACCTCGTATTTTACTTGTTTTAAATAACAAGAAATACATATAAATATATTTATAAGTTTATTAGAGTTTTATAAAGTTATTCTAAGTGAACGGAGGATAGTATTTAATCCTACTTGACCGTAGGAAACTACGATTAAAATTTAGGTTGGAAATTCGAGGTAAAACCCTATTCTGCGAATTTCATTGACAGTATAATAATGCTGTTCAAAAGACCTAATTTTAATTCGTGAACGAGAGACTTAAGCTTAGTATTTTATTTTCTACAACTTTGTATGTTTAGAATTTTTTCAGAAAAAAAAAAATAATTTGAGTATTACGGGCGGAGAGTGTAATCGGGTAGACGACGGAAAGGAGATTAGAGTTTCTAAGGGTAGTAAGAGGATTTATTTTAGGATTTTGAGATAATTCAAGGGGATGAATCATATTTTTAAGTTTAGAAGGTTTTTCAGGATTAGATAGAGAATTTTGAAATTTACGGTTAAGTCCCTGAACTTTCTGTAAATTACCATTTTGTCCCTAAATTAGTTTTTTTGTTTTTTTCAAGTGGATTGGGCTAGAATCCCTTTTTCTAATCCTAAATGGTCGTGGCCTATAAGCCCAAATCTTGTTAGTCCATAGTTAAGTCCATAAAGCTATTCAAGTTTTCTTATCTTATGTTAAAAGGCCTAAATCTTCAAAGTGGGTCCCACAACCCATAAGAAAATGAAATCAAGCCCAAATGTTTCAAGCCCATTCGAAAGCCCATGTAAATTATGGCTTCCTATTTTAGTTGGAATTGTCAAGATGATTCTAGAATTTTCTAAAGGTTTCTACTTAACCTAGATTTGTCTACAAGTTTCTTGATTCTTCTACAAGTTTCTTGATTCTTCTAATACATTGAATTATCTACTTTCTTAACTTGTTTTGCACTCATAAATTCAGCCAAGTAAGTCAAGGATAAGATGGCATTTAATGTGATTAAACCCATCATCATGACATTCTATTGTCTATTTGCAAACTAGTCCTTTAACTATTGGAATCTTTGCAATTTGGTCCTTGGAACTTAATTGCACTTTAATCCTTTTTAACATGACAACTCATCTTATCTAGATCCTTCTTGAAATGTCGCCACTTACACTATAAATACCTTTCTCTCATTTTTCATTTAGTTCTTTGGCTACTTGTCTTCTAAAACTCTAAAGTTCTAAGTTCTTAGTTCTAAGTTTCTCAAAGCAAGTTCTTGGATTGTCTTCATCATTGATTATCAAGAGGTAAATCCTAATCTTTGTCTTAAATCATGTCTATGTTCTTTAGATAGTTTCTTGATTCAAGCCTTATATCATGGAAGTTCATCATTTTCAAGTTTCAAACCCTAGATCTTTGAAAAATCATAATAAATCCTAGGAAAATCTAATGATGATGAAACTACTTTCTATCTTCTAGATATTATGTCTACTCTCTAAATCCAAGAGCATGAAGTAATCAAAAATTTCTTTCTTGAAAAACTAGTCTTGGCCGAATCTATCACCTTAGGGTTGGTAGAGTTTTGTCCATGTGTTTTCATGTATGATCATGTATTCTATATGGCATGTATGACTACACACTCAATCCATGTTAGTTTCTTAAAATGACTATTTTACTCAAAAATGTTCATGTTGGCCGAACCCTAAGTGGGTGAGTTTTGTTGAGTTTTGTTCATGATTTTCATAAATGATCTTAGAAATCAAGTGTTTAGTAAGTATGCTTTATAAATCCAAGATGATTTTTTAAACTAAGAACCCTAGCTTCATGAACCTAGTAAGGCCGAACCTATGTATAAAAGAGTTAGGAAGTTTTGAGTTTAAAACTTAGTTGTTTAGTTGATAATCTATGGTTTAGGTTAATGAAGGATCATTAATCCTAACTTAATCATGATTAGGAGTTTTAGTTATTCAAAACCCTAGAGGCCGTGACTATGTATTAGGGTTTAGAATGTTTTAGTTTCTTGAATTGTAACACTTTGGTTATAATTGAAGGTTAGTTGAGTACAAGTTTACAAGGTAACGGGAAATTCGGAAGGAGTTTGTAAGTTGAACAAGGAGTCTTCAAGAGGTAAGGGGGGAGTACCGAGAAGGATTCTATTCAATGGCTATATGCTATCCAATTGTTGTTTGTAATTAATTGTTTGTTAGTGTTTGTTTATGTTGTTTATTGTTGCTTTATTTATATCTGTGTGGTTTATTTTGCGTTAATTGTTTATTGGCAATTATATTATGAACTGTGATGCATGATCTGCCTGGGAAATATCTGTGATATAATTGTTGTTTGATGTGTGAGAAGCCTGACAGTGGTCAGTGCACAATTAAGAAAGTTGGATAAAAGCTTTAAGAAACTGTATTGAATTATATTCGAGGTTTTAGTGGCAAGTTATTGGTATATGATAACAAAGAGAATTTCTTTTGAGAAAAATAAAGAGAGTTGAAAAATATTATTATTTTAATAAGTTGTTTTTGGAAAAGTGAATTATGAGTCACAATGAGTTCAACACGGTGAAAATATTTTAGTATTGTTAAATTTTACGTAAGAAAACCAGAATATTACAGAATATTCTTTTATTAAATTAATTGATGAAAACAAGTTAAGCGTGATTTTAGAAGATTAATTAAGTGGAAAAAGTTAAGTTTTTGGCTTAAAAGTCTTAAAAACAAAATTTGACGGCAAATCAAGAAAATCTAGACGGCAAGTATTTTTAAACCGGTAGTGCCTATTTTGAGAAAGTTAAATCTCAAGTGACTCATTGGTTTGTGAAAACTAAGTTTTATTTGTTAAGAATTTTTATAATGAATTTCTACCATTAGAAAAGAATTTCAAAAACTCGAAAGTTGATTTAACAACGTTGAAACTACAGTTGGACTTAGTAACCGAGACGTCGGGGTACTAATGTTCTGTGATTGTGATGGACTCAGTCATTTGGACTTGGAGTGCCTATGTTGTATACATGAGGTATACATGAGGTATACATGAGGTATACTGTGATAAAACATTGAAGATGTTTTCTAGAAGCACGAACCTAGTACTGGTGCACCAGGTCGAGAGGTGTCGTGATTGAGCACTCGGACAGTAAGGTCCTGTGTTGTAATGAAAGTTTTAAAAAGTGTTTTAAAACTATGTGAGTCGTAAGCCATTTTGAGCTTCGGCAAGAGAAAGATGGAGCACAAAGAAAAGAACAAAACAAAAGTGTTTTGCATGCATGTGTGACGTGCTCGCGATTTGTGGTTTAATGCATTAATTATCAGCGGCTGAGGTAATTACGATATGTATATCTCATTGTTCCTTGGAGGACTTTGGGATCCCCATCTTACTTGCTAATGGCGGAGCCACTGATTGTGGGCATTAGCAATGTTTGGCCGTGTTAGTGCCTTGGCTGTGTATGCCTACGTTGTTTTCAAGATGGGAAGAGGTCGCGGACCTATTGGCAGAGTGCCAAGTTAGCCAAATGTGGCTTTGGAGTCTGATCAACTCAACACGAGGTTGGTGATATCTCATGAGATTAGGACGAAAATTAGATGATGAATAGAAGTGTCATGCATAATTTTATGGATGATGTTTGGGGTGTTGAACCCATTTATAAACTGTTAGTTTATAATTAATTGTATGTGATAAATGTTGATGTGGTATTTGATGGCTAGAGCGTAGTTATTGAGTAAGATCCAAGTATTGGTTTCTCACTCTTACAACATATTCAGATGAATCCAGGCGTACCACCGGTGCGATCGAGGGTTCGTACACTCACTTTTGATCGGGCACAGTATGGTGGTGTCCGGGATATAAATAACGGGCACTGAGCGCCACCTACCATGGCCCTAGTAATCTGAAGTTATTGGTACGATGGAAGAAGGACCCAATCAGAGGACGCATGTAGTAGAAACAATCGAGATATCGTTACCACCGGTCTGGCTGTATCTTCAATATCTGGAGGAGCATGGAATGATGGATCCTTTACCTCAACCTCAACCTCTTCAGATATTAGGAAATGGAGAAATTCCAGTTGAAGAAGAGTTAGTAGAAGGTGAAGAAGATCCAGAGGAATACCTAGAGGACGATCCGGAGTTTCAACCTCCTGCAGTAGATGATGGTGATTCTTCAGAGGAAGCAATGGAAGCGGAGGCATCATCAGACTCGTCAGCTGTAGGTGGGATTGATCCTTATGGTCTTCCCAATGGGTTTCATTAGCTTGACCAGCTTAGGTATAGTTTCCGGGGTAGTGAGTCTTGATAGTTTTACTTTGGCTTCTTAGAGCCTTAGTTTTGAAATGGTTGTTAACCAGTTGTTGTTGATATATATATATTTTTATCTTCTTTGTTTAGTTTGAAGGAGAATGGTCTATGCTCTAAAGGCTTTTTGATATCTCCTAGTATGGGAGTTGTATATGTAAACGATGAAGCATATGTATATATATATGGATGTACATATATGTGGTTTATGTTTATAATAGTTATATGTTGTATGAAAAGAAAAAAAAATTTAAGCACTATTTTTATATAAGGTTAGTTACCTTAAACAAATATTTTCCGAAAGTAACCAGCGTAATATAATTATGATTTATAATTGGGTATTAATGGGATAACCCTAGAGTAGGGTGTCGCACATTGATTTGGATGTGTATATTGAAAGATATGAATTTATGAGTCCTTAGGGACTAAAATGCAATTTCTGAGAATTTCAGTGGCTGCACTGGAATTCATATTCTTGTGTGTTAAGGTTGTAGTCCTTGATGAGACAAAACCATAGAAATTGGTTTGGTGTTAATTGGATTAATACATAAAGAGTTATAAGCTTTTTGGTAAACAAGGTCCTTTTTGCAATTATTGTAAAATATTTGGGTGGAAATATAATTTCTGGAAATTTGAGCGCAACTGAAAAATATTTCTATAGAAGTTGGTTTGGTGTGATTTGAAGTTATAAATAAAAAGTTATAAGATTTTAAGTGAATAAGGACCTTTTGTAATTAATGAAAGTATAGGGACTAAGCTCCAATTTTCGATAATTTCTGTAATTGGAAAGTTAGAAACTGTTTTTCATTCCTATTTAACTGTTCTAAAACTCCAAAATGAGTTTTGGACTATTAGAGTTTAAAATCATTGAAAATGGATTTACGCGATTTAGAAACTTAACGATGTTCGGTCAAATTTTTAGGAATTTCGTATAAATGGATAGTAAGATGTTAAATCAGTGTTTCAACATTTCCATATGAGTATTATAGACTAGGAAAGTAATATATTTGAGGTGAAAAATCATATTTTAAAAAGTATGGCTTTTGGACCTAAATTCAGTAAAAAGCGGTAAAACCGTCGTTAAACGTTTTTAAGGATTTTCGAGAAATTGTTTTGAAGAAATTGATACCTAAGTATCTTTGATGGAAATTATTCTTTAAAATTGATTTCATTTTATCTAAATGTTTTGGTTTTTAAGCGAAAAGGATTTTAGTCTTCAAAGATGAGATTTTATAGTAAAATGTAAAAACCTAAGTCAAGAACGACTTAGTGAAAATACAAACGTAATAATTCATGATGTGGGGTGGAACACAACCTTATGTCATAAAATATGGATAATTCATTATCCATAATCCATAAAATTTAATCGACTCGGAATGATTTGTTTTCTTGGAAGCCAGAGAAAAAGGCTCAATTAGAAAAGCACAGAGAAATAAATAATTGGACTTATGTTCCAATCTCATAATGTGCTAGGATTTTTAATCAAGAGTGTTAATGAAACTTTGCACAAAGATGAAAGGTTACTTAAGAACTTTCGCTTGATGTTAAGTACCAGTAATTCGGACTTAAGGACATATAGCATCTGTTACAGTACGTTGAAAGGATTCCGATGGAATAAAATGATGCCATCCGATGGATGGACGAGAAGAATGCATTTCCGGTAAAGTTTACCTAAACACATAGTGAAACTATGTTTTGTAAGGACATTGTGCCTAGGATATTGAGCTAACACTTTAATGCGGATGCGAATTCCGTAGCTTGGGGATGTCAGGGTTTTGAAATACTCACATAGGCCCAGTGGGTTGCTCCTTTGTGGCGTGGTGATCTTGCAATACACCGACATACTCTACTAGACACTGTATTTTCTGGTAGTGTGGGATATTCCCGAAAAAGACTATGTGCACGATGATGACTGTTGACGCATTTTATTACCCAAGGCTGGTGGACTCCGGAATAATCTTCCGAACCACTCTCTTCGACTGTTTGTTAAAACCATGGTATAGGGAATCAGAGGTCATTCCTCGAGTCTTAGATGTCTTCTGTCTAGGGAAAACGGTGCCCTGTGGTTATGTTGTTGTAAAACATTATTATTTCTGTTGTGATGGATGATATAACTGTTTATTAATATTTTTACGTACCTGTGTGTCGTACCACTGCATGTCTGTGTTAGGTGTAAGATGAACAGAAATCTCACCTCATTTCTGTATTTTCTGGTTTGTTGTTTTCTATCTTACGTCGGGTGAAGATGACAACATCATTGTTTCTCCATCACACCCCGCTAGAGTTTGAGAGTACTTGGAGACATGGACACAGTCTCGAGGGCTTTAGTGTAATGGACATTTTGTCATTATTTTGTATCTGGCCAGTCTCGTGTCTATGTTATCTTTTGTGGAGCTATGTCTCTAAAACTGTTACTATTATTATAAACATATTTCCAGGAAGTTGTTGTTTATGGGCGTTGGTATTTCCGCCATTTTCTGAATATGTATGTTTATGACTGATGGTACTTGGAATATGGGTTGTAAAATACTTATATATGTATATATATATGAGTTGATTATGTATGTTAAAGAATATGTATGGTATCATTTGCGAAAGAGAAAAGAAAAAAGTAAAACGGTATTTTTGGTAATACAATTATTTTCAGCTTTACTCGGTCTTATAAAATAGAAATGTCACAGACAATGTATTGCCCGAGAAAGGTGTTACACCAACAATGTAATGGGTTTATAGAAAATAGGGAAGAAAGGGTTGGTAGCCGTACTAGGGTTTCTGTTATACCAAAATATGGTTTAAAAACGCAAACCCTCGGTTACCGTAACACTTTATAGGTTGCACACCTAAGTACGACCGTACACCCTACTAAGCACGGGCGTGCTTAACTCAGTGCCTCAGTGACCCCAAACCCTTGCACGGTCATGCTTCCCATTAAGCACGGGCGTGCTTGCCAATCACTTGTATGACCGTGCTTCCTATTAAGCACGGTCGTGCTTGTGATCCAAACTATCACAGGACACATCCTTGAGCACGGGCGTGCTGGACATGAGCACGGCCATGATCATGTACCATGTAACACCCCGAGTTTTTCTTCTTTCTAATATCATAAATTTATATAAATATGTTTATATTTTTATCTGAGACTTAGAAAATTTATTTAATTAAACCGAAACCTTATTTACACTCTACTTAATGGTAGAGAGTTACGATTAAAATTTAGGTTGAAAAGTCAGGTGAAACCCGGTCTGTGAATTTCACTGACAGTATATTTATACTGATTAGAAGACCTAAGTTTGACTCGTGAACGAAAAACTTAAGGTTTTTATTTAATTTTCTACGATTGTGGATTTTTAGAATTATTTCATTGAAAGTGAAATAATATATTATTTTCGGGTGTTATATTCAATCGGGCGAACGACGGAGCTGAATACGGGATTTTCGAGATCCGTTAAAGAATTAATCCTATGTCTTCAAGATGGTTCACATGGAGGAGTCACTCATGAGAATTCATTGGATGTACACAAGGTGAGGATGGCAATTATTGAGAATTTTGCTTTTTGTTCCCTAAGCTTTCTTTTAATTTCGTTTTAGTCCTAAGTTAAACTATCAAGTTGTCATCAAATTGGGCCAATTCCTTGCACTCCAAACCATGGTGAGCTGCGGCCTTGAGGCCCAAAATCATGGCCACGGTGGTACTCTTCATGAAACCATATATGCATTCTTAAACTTTCCTATGGTTTGATTTTTGTCTTAAGCCATTTTCAAGTTGTAAACACTTGAACTTTGTTGGACTTCTCCAAGCCCTTTTGTGCAAGCCCAAGTCTAAGGACCATGAGGATTTCCTACATCAACTTGGATAAGCCAACTTCTTTTCCAAGTCATTCTCATTTTCTATCATCTTCTCCAAACTTCTTTTTCTCTCTAACGCTCCATAGCCTAAGTTTGTGAACCAAGTGGTTGATCTCTTGCATATTCCTCAATTCCAAGAGGTAATCTTTGTTCCTCATCATCAATAAACTCTATGTTCTTCCATCATTTTTATGTTTCAAGGCCATGATCATCATTTCCTATTCTTAGATCTAGAACTTTGAAATTGTCTAAAAATCATAGAAGAATCCTAAAAATATGAAATCAATTTCTATGTGTTAGTTATCATCTCTATAATTATAATCCAAGAGATTGATACAAACAAAATTTTCCTTCCTATTTATCTTGTTGAGGCCGAAACCTCACTTTGTGGGTGCTTTGTTCATTTTGTTTGAAAATAATAATGGATTCCATCTTTCCATTGAATATGTATGTTGAATCCAAGTTGTTGTGTTCAAATACAATCCCTAGATCATGTTTTCATGTATGACCGAAATTGAGTTTTGGTGGAATTGGAATATTTGATTTCAATTCTTTATGTTAAATTATTAATCCTATGTTAAGATCTAACAACTCTTCAGGACAATTATGTTGGGCCGTGGTGTTTTATAGGTGATTTTAATGTTGTGCTTGGTGCACATGAATATAGAGGAAGTGGAAGGCCTCCAAGAATTGCTTGTGAAGAGTTAAGATATTGGTCAGATTCTAACAACCTGATTCATGTCATGACTAGAGGAGCTCAGTTTACTTGGGTTAATGGTAGAAGAAGGACTGCATTGACAGAAAAGAGATTGGATAGGGCTATTGTAAACAGCCAAAGCATTGATTTCTGGACTTCCATAAGTTGCTGCACTCTGGTTAGAATCAGATCAGATCATCATCCTATCCTTTTGCATCTAGAAAATGGTTCTAGAAAGATTGTTTCATCCTTCAATTTCATGAGAATGTGGATAAGTCATCCAAATTGTTCAAAAATTGTAGAAGAGGCTTGGAAAACTCCTGTGGTAGGATGCCCCATGTTTATTATTTCTGAGAAATTAAAAATTGTCAAATCAAAATTGAAGACTTGGAACAAAAGTGTTTTTGGTGATGTAAATGAATAGGTTCTTGTTGCGGAGAATGAGTTAAAGAAAATCCAAGCAGAATTGGATAATGGTATTGCTTATGATATTCTTTTTGAGCTGGAAAAGGATCTGCATTTGAGACTGCAACAGGCTCTTTCATACCAAGAGGATTATTGGTTGGAAAAGTCAAGGCTGGATTGGCATCTTAAGGGTGATAGAAACACTAAATTTTTTCACAAACTTGCTAAGGTGAGATATGTCACCAAACAGATTTCCATCTTAAAAAATGGGGATGAGTGATGAGCCTCTGGTTGACTAGTTTTATAACTAATAAAAACCTTGGCTTTGTGCTAATTTTATATCATTTTCGCCCAAATTAAACTTGATTGTCTTTAAGCAGCATTTTGAGACTGTAAAGTTTTTTAAGGTTAATTTAGCTAATTTAGAGTCGAATAAAGTACTTCCTGTTATTTCTTGTTTTCAGGTCATAAAAAGGAATAATTCTGGAATGTCTCGCCACGCGAAAGTTCATTCGCCTCGCGAACCAGAAGGTGACTGTTCCAGAAATTGCCAACCATTCTATCTCGCCCCGCGAACACTTGACTCGCCTCGCGAGTAATCCAACCTTGGAAGACCAGAAGCCATCACGGCTTGCGCATGTTGAAGGTCACGGGCGTTACAGTTTGGAATCTGAAGAGTCTCGCCTCGCGAATGATATGCTCGCCTCACGAGAAGATCAAAAGTTGCAGACTGTTCGCATTATTCGCCTCGCGAATGTGTGCTCGCCTCGCGAGTCCGCATAGTCCAGAAGTTGTATATAAGTCAGTTTTAGATAGAACTGAAAGGAGGGCTGGTGGCTAGCTAGTTTTAGTTAGTCAGTAGTTGTAGTTCAGTAGTTTACTTCTTTTCTTTTGTGTTTATTTTTGTAATGGAGAACTAGTCTCCTTGCTTAATCTACTGGGATTGGTTTCCATTTACATTTGAGGTTCTATATTTCCTGTTTCATTTGTTTTTCTCTTTTCAATACGATGCTATATGTTTCTGTTTACTTAATTCAGGAGTGTATAGTGTTGTATTGATTCATTTCGGTGATGTTATGTTCCTATAATTAATCACGTTTGCTTAATTCGCGTGTGTTCATTCATGTTCGCTTAGTTCATGAGGGCTTAACCCCGTTTGCTTAATTCGGGAATAGGGACATGTATCTGTAGTAGTGATTTCGTTTGTTAATTGTTGCTACAACCGGGAGGAGATTAGAATCTGCTTAGGGCTTGGATTTATATGAACCAATGATAGTGGGAAACCGAGAACAGTAGGTTAATCGTTCTTTAGTTTATTTGATAATATTTTAACTGCTTTGTTTTCTTATTCTGTTTTTATTTTGTTTTCTTTATTTTATTTCAATTACCCAAAAACCCCCAAAAACTGATTTTCTGTTAATAACAACAACGCCTAAGAGTCCTTGAGAGACGATACTCGAGTTGTCGCTTCCCTATCTACATTATTTTGTAAACGCTCGTTCTTTTTGGCGCGTGGCGACAGCGCGACCAATGAGGTTTTGACTAAATTAGAGGATATAGAGCAGCACATTTCTAGTTACTATCAGAACTTGTTTGCCTCTAATAACATATGTGTTGATAATGGCATTGTGAAAGAGTTAATTCATAAACTGGTTTCAGTTGAGGATAACAGGTTTTTAACATATTTTCCAACAATTGAAGAAGTCAAGAGTGCTGTTTTTTCAATGAATGCTAATGGAGCTCCTGGACCAGATGGTTTTGGGGGTTCCTTCTTCCAAACTTATTGGGATCTGATTGCAAATGATATGTACAATGCTGTAGTACAGTTTTTCAAAACAGGATGGGTGTTGCCTAACTATAATGCTAGCACTGTGGTACTAATTCCATAAGAGCAAGGAGCTGACAGAGTTGATCGATTCAAGCCAATTGCCTTGGCTAATTACAAATTCAAAATTATCACAAAAGTGTTAGTTGACATATTAGCCAAAATTACACCTAGTATCATTTATGATAATAATCAAAGGGGCTTTATCAAAGGAAGGCACATTGAAGATTGCATATGCACAGCCTCAAAAGCCATCAATATGTTAGATAAAAAGGTGTTTGGTGGAAACCTTGCATTGAAAATTGATATTAGAAAAGTATTTGACACTTGAATGGAATTTCCTTTTAAAGGTTCTGCACTGCTTTGGTTTCAATGACAGGTTTTGCAATTGGATTAAACAAATTCTCTTATTTGCCAAGTTATCTATTTCTGTTAATGGTAAGGCAGTTTGATATTTTTCCTGTAATAGAGGGGTTAGGCAAGGTGACCCCTTCTCTCCCCTTTTATTTTGCCTAGCTGAGAAGGTTCTTAGTAGGGGAATTACCAAGCTAGTTGATTCAGGCAAGCTTCAGCTTATGACAGGTCCTAGGAGTTATTCTACTCCATCTCATATCCTCTATGCATATGACATCATGCTTTTTGGTAGAGGAACTCAAAAGAACATGAGAAATTTGATGAAATTGTTATCCGCTTATGGTGAGGCTTCAGGGCAACTGATAAATTGTGCCAAATCAAAATTTTACACTGGCTCAATCACAGCAAGAAGAAAAGCTGAGATAGCTGCTTACCTTGGCTTCTCTGCAACATCTCTTCCATTTACATACTTAGGAATTCCTCTTTTTAGGGGCAAGCCTAAAAAATCTTACCTGCAGTCTATCCTAGACAGAATCAAATCTAAGCTTGCTTCTTGGAAAGCAAGCCTTTTATCTATCATGGGAAGGGTTATGTTAGTCAAAACAGTGGCTCAATATACAGTTTCAGAGTTTATAGATGGCCTATTCAGTGTATCAAAGAGGTTGATGTCTGGTTTAGAAACTTCATTTGGTCAGGAAATATTGATCAAAAGAAGTTTGTGACAGTAGCTTGGAAAGATGTTTGTAAGCCCCTTTCTGAAGGTGGATTGCGTTTGAGATCCATTCAATCAATAAACAAAGTTTCAATGTTAAAGTTGGACTGGGAATTAGTGTCATCAAACCGCCAATGGTCTTGCTTACTGAGAGCAAGAGCTTTTGAAAATGGTTCTCCTTTGTCCTATCATCTGACCTCCTCTATTTGGATTGGTTTGAAAGCTGAGATTCACAAGGTTTATGATCTTTCATCTTGGCAAGTTGGTAATGGTAATTTGATAAACTTTTGGCACGATTGTTGGCTTGACAAACCTTTAGCTGATTACTTTGATTTTCCTTATCACATTCTGTCTAGACTAAAGGCCCATCTTAGTGACTTTATACCCAATTTCAGACACTCCATTGTTTGGATGTTACAATTGATAGTAATGGAGTGGAATGAGTTAAAAATTTTAGTTCCAATATTACCCTTTTTTAATTCTCATGAACCACAACAATACTAACTAATTAAAAACCCAAGAACAAATGACGCAAAAATATACGATTGTTGCCGTGCAAGTTTGCTTCACTCAAAGCCATCTCTTAAACAATGAAAGTCCTGTAACATGTTTTTATTTATTAAAAAAAAAATCTTATAAGCCACTAGCTAGACATTCTAGACATAGAAGAATAAATAATTCAACCAATCTCACCCTATTAACTAACCGAGTTGCAGAATAGTTAATTTTTTTATTTGCCTCAAGATAAATAACAGTAGCCCATTATAGTGGTTGATGGAAACGTACCTTGTAGTGAAGTGAACTGCCTTTGAAGAGAAGAGAATGAGACGTGGCTATTGGAGAGTGAGGGAATGCAAAAGGTTTTGTTTTGTTTTGTTTAAAAAGGTTCAAATTGTAATATTGCATTTAAAAGTAAAAAGAGGGAAGTGTTCCCTCCCAAACCCCCAAATTGGAGGGTATGAGAAATTGATGCTTCGGATGGTTTGGAGTGGTTTGGGTTACCATCCCCAACCATCCCACTTCATTGAATAAAAATCTCTTAAACAATAGGTCAAGGTATATTAAGCACCCTACTCCATTACTAATCATCTCTTCCCATCCTCCCAAACATACCCGAACATCCATTGCTTCATAGCAACAACACAGATGCTACAGTTTGAGTTTACTATTTTGTACAATGCATGCGCCCAATTTTTGTACAAAATAAATATGCTCCTATATTTTATGTTCATCTTTTAAACTCAGTCTTTTTTTTTCCCTTCCAGATATTCATTTTTCATTACCTTTGCCATTTCAGATGTCCAGTTGTATTTGAAGTTTAAATTTTACCATGAATCCCCACAAATTATATTTGTTTATAATTTATAATATAAATAGTAGCTAGATTTTGTAGGCCAAAGATGCAGCCCCAACGGGGAAATTACACGGATACAATATTAGTTTATAATAATATAAATATTTAAAACATATTTTATTATATGGGCATTTTGATTTATTATTTAATTTATTTATCATGAAGGGAAAAAATCCACTCTTAAAATATAATTGTACATAACTGATGGGCGTGGATCTGCAAGTGAACGGCTTCGTCGTCAAGTAATAAAAAGATCGAACCCACAAAGACAGTGATCTTAAATAACAATTAATTATTAAATAAAGTAAACTAGACTATAAAAAAATATTTGGAAAATATTTGGTTTTTAAAATAAGAATTAACTAACAAATCAAATATTTAAAACACAATCAATTAAAATCGAAATAAAATCAAATCTGGGATTTTTCAATATCAAAAGATATTTCCAGGAATTGGGTTACCAACAAGACTGCTCATGCTACTAAATTGACTACCCCTCTTGTTAATAAACAAAATTTCTTTGTAGGTGAATTTATCCTAAATAAGTTAATGTTCCCTCTCGGGATACAAGAACCGTGCCCAATTGAACCAACCCCTACTCTCGTTGTAATTGAATTTAAATTGAACCCTTTAAGCTTTGTGACAATAAGTGAACCCTCGAAGGACCGCTTCTAACTCTCGTGATTTAAGTCCTAAGTTTGATTCCTATAGATCCGATACCTAAGTTCACCGCTAAGTTCGTCCTTAGATTATCTATGACAAGCAAATAAGTGGTCACCGAATTTACAAGTAATTCAAGCAATAGGAATCAAATCGAAAGGAATAAAAAGACTACTCGCGCATTGCCATGTTCATAGCAACCTTGAATAACAAAAACATGAAAATCCTAAGGGAAGAGAAGAAATTGAGAAGTGAAATCCTAATTTTTGCCTATTGGTAGCAGTCAAGAGATACATATTTTTGAGCCTTAGAGTCCTATTTATAATGTAGGGTAACTTGAATTCAAAGCTATTACAAAATCAGATCAAAGCAGCAAATTAAAAATCCAGATATTGCGCGTCACGGCCATGATGCCTATCACGGCCAGGCCATGACATATTCTGTCTTGGGAAACTTTGCATTGGTTGGCCTGTCACAGCCGTGATGGCCATCACGACCTGGCCGTAAAAGGTTCTGACTTTTGCGTTCTTTTCTTTTCAGTATTGCTCGATCATGGCCGTTATGGCTGTCACTGTTAGGCCGTGATGAGCTTTGTTTGGCTCATTTTTCTTGCTTTTCAAGCTCCGTGTTCATGCAAGCTCCAACATAACTGATCCTGAGCATTTTAATCTTCAATTCCTGCACACAAACACCACAAAACCACCTTACCCGTTCCAAGGTAAAAACTAACAAAAATCAAATTAAATATGCCTAAACTATATGAAAATGCATGCAAAATGTGAAGGAAATATGAGGTGAAATCACACTCATCAATAACCAAATTAATTTTTAAGGGGTATGTTAATGTTTACATTCAAACCAAGTGTTGCTATTAACTTAATTTTTTTGTTTGGTTCGGATTAAATTTTTTTTATGCTAATGTTATTAACAAAATATAGCCCATGAACAAATTTATTCATTATATATATATATATATATATATATATATATATATATATATATATATATATATATATATATATAAAAGTTTATTTCCTATTAATATGATAATTTTAACTGTCTTAGATAAATGTCTATCGACCACTCTTTAACTTCAAAACGTCGGACTTAACCCCGGGTGTTGAACGAATCAGGTAGATAAATATATTTTCTAAAAATGATTAATTTGCATCGGTCAAAGAGAAGAAATAAATCAAATAGATTTTAAAGAGAGAGAAAGAAAAATAATATAATAGATAAATATATTTTTTATAAATGGTTAACTTGCATGGGGAAAAATGAGAAATAAATCAAATAGATTTTGAAGAGAGAATAAAAATAATAATATGATTGGTAAATATACTTTCTAAAAATGATTGACTTGCACAAGAAAAATGATTCACTTGCACAGGAAAAAGTGGAGAATTATATTAAATAGATTTTCAAGAGAAAGGGAAAAAATATGATAGATTAATATATTTCCTAAAAATGATTAACTTGCACGGAGATAGAGGATAATTAAATCAAATAGCTTTTCAAGAGAGTAGAAAAATAATATGATAGATAAATATATTTTCTAAAAATTATTAACTTGCATCGGACAAAGAAAAGAAATAAATCAAAAAATATCTCATGATATATCTTATAATTATATAATATAATATAATAATAAAATATAAAATAATATAAATACAATAGAAATAAAAAACAATATGATTATTAAATAATTATATAATACAAAACATGTGCGTGTGTTTTGCAGGTGTCTTTTCGTTTTGTTTTTTAAAAATACCCCACATATCAATAACTCTCAAATTATAACACGTTAAACTACAAAAGTCATGCACCAAACTATGAACAAAATAAGACAGCACATCACATATGTACGGCTTTATATCATCTCATCATATAAGTATTACATATACAAAAACAAATTATTTTTGAAACAAATAAATGACTCGTGCGTTGCACGGGTTCAAAACTATTTGATCACATCATTAACCACATCAACAACCAATCACAACTCATGGTATAACAACATATTGTAACACAACCAAGCATGGTATGAACATCATCATCATCAACCTAAGCATTCATTTATCAACATAGAATCATCAATCACAATTATACATGTCAACCATAAATAACATAGGCAAGAATATAACAATTAGCATGCAATAGGGTCATGGGTTGACCCTTCATATTACGCTACCCCCAATGCTTATAGGTTCATACTATCCCTTCTCCCCATACCTGGTATGAAGATCTAATCCTATCGACAAACGTAAGTGAAACTACTAATGTTCCCTCGAGCGGCTCGATGAGTTCCCCAAGCCTTGGCCAACACAAAAAGGACAAACATTAATCTCAGATTCAAGAAACATTGAATAAGAGATTAATAGAGGGATAACCAGTTTACCTTTATTGACACAAACTTGCACTTTCTATCCCAAACGATGGCAAGAAACCCAAGAACTATGATGAGTTCAAAGGAAAGGGGTAAACATAGGTTTTATGGCGTACTGGGATTCATAAAAGTGTCACAATGATGGCTAACTCGTAACCCTCTCTAAAACTCTCTTATATAAGCATCAAACCGCGAGCACAGTCGTGAGCAAGGGGTCATGTGAGACACCCCGTTGTGCCCCATTGTGCCATTAATTATTTATTAAACTTAATCGCATACTCAACGTTAAACGTAACCCGAAATTATGAAGATATTAAAAACTTATTATAACATATTCAACTTCAGAAATTTAACACACCACACCATGATTATATTACACATACGAACATATGTTTGTCCAACATAAAACATAACACTGTTTAGGGTATCCTATCAGTAGGATCCATTGCAGGTACATACTTACACAAACTATTATAATCAGCAGAAAATAGAACATCTTATATGACTTACTGGCCCTAGACACTAAACTACATCGTTGGAATCCACAGCTCGTCCTCCCACATCCAGTTCATACGGAATCTCATCCAGCTCCTCAGTAGCTAGTTCCTCCACCAGATTTTCTTATACGATCACATGGTAAAGTATATACCAAATAAAGAAAATTGGGGATAAGAAACAGTTCTATCATCAAAAGCGGAAAAGAATCACAGTATATAATCTAATAACAGTCAAAGACACGCATCACTCATAACTAACAATAATCCTCAAATCACGATATCTTCCTCTACCATTAATCTCATGCAACTAAACCTTTATGCTGACTTGGCCATCTCTATTCCTGTCACGTTAGTCAACAGTCCAGAACGGTCCAGTGCCAAGAACATAGTGCTAGAAACTCAATACTATTCCTCCATTGGAAATACGACAATAAGCACAGAATACATAATACTTCTATCTTTCGAACACGTCAAGGACTAAAAGAGTATTAATCCAGAATAGTCCAGCGCCAAGAACTTTCGAACGCGTCAAGGACTAAAAGAGTATTACAGTAGTCTACCCCGGCATCAACATCCGTAGGGCACTCACTCGCAATATCCGATATCCCAAAATAGGATATCCTAACCTCGTGTGTTCCAATCATACGGTTGTGAATAACAATGCATATATATATATATATATATATATATATATATATATATATATATATATATATATATATATATATATATATATATATATATAGAATCTCACTAACCCGTATCTGTTACAACCTAGTGCCTCAACCTTCCACCATAGTCTCTACACTCATTCTATGTCACATCTCATCTATTAAATAATTGAATTAGGCTAGGAATCTCTAATCACATTCATTCTCTCACCCACACACATATCTCCCAAACAACATATATCATCACCTAGAAACCAACTAAGCATGAAATAACAGATATTGCATGTTATCAGACAAACAGATTATACACAGTAAACTAATAACAAATTATTCAGATATCACAAAACATTACATAAAGCAGTTTACCACAACCAGCACATCACAAGCAGTTCAACAATGATAAAATCAGACATCCTCGAATATTATAAAATTATCCTAATGGTGATAAACCTACAATCCTCAAATCATCATTGGTACTATGGAATAGTCGCCAATGTGATTTTGGTCATGTAGATTAGGTTGCCCTACACCATTATTATAAATTATATACTACTTATCCGTTCCGACGACAGGATATTTCTTTCTCCCACCTGATTGACGTGCCCGCTTTCCCGTACAATCTCCGAATGCGTCCATGCTACTGCTACGAACCTCAGCATGCTGTCCAACAACATCCACAAATCTGCCACCATCCATCCTTACACATTCACCGTTCCACTTTTCGTCTCGATTACACGTACGAGTATAACAATTCACCGGAAACACCAAATACCAACCGAATAAACAATAGGGTTTCAAATAAATAAATCTATTTGAATCAATAGACAAAATTTATGGAAAAACTTACGAGAACAACGACTGGACTTAGGGGAAATCGAATTCAAAATAAGCTCAAGAATCCCAGGGAAAAGCTACCAAAATAGAGCTACTATTAGAGCTCCATTTCTCTGGTCACAGAGCTTTATGTACAAAAATGAATAACTATCCTTCCTAAACCTTATCACAAATTTTCAGTCCGACCCAACGGTTAAAGAATCTCATATCTTAATTCTATGGTGACAGGTTTGGTGGTACCCAGGTTGAGTTTCTCACCCTTTCAGTCCACTGTCCAAGCTTAATATCTCATACTATGGAGGTTTATTCACAAATTTAACAGTTGGATATGAAGAACCACAATTCATGAACCGTCACCTAAAATTTGAGAATGATCCAACAGTTGAAGAGTGTTTGGCGACTATCTCACCAAGACTGCTCCAACTAGATTTCAAAGCTTCCAACAAAGGCTTCTTGTAACTATTGAGGTTTCTCTCTCAATTATTCTCCTCTAATCCGAAGTAGTGGGTGATTAAGAGAGCTAAGGTAATAAGGAAGAGGATCCTCCATTGAAATGAAGAAAAGAATCATCCAAGATGTAAGCTTTTCCATCATGGAGTCTTAGGTTTTAAGAGAAATGACTTAGAGAAGTTGATGAAATGAATGAATGAATTGCCTCAAGTGATGAAGAGAAGAGGGAAGCCACAAAAATGGCTATGTGTGGGGCTGTTACAACCATATAAAATGAGTGGTTAAGGGATAGGAGATGTGTCCTTAATAACCACAGTTAATGTTAACTAAGCTAGGTTAAGTTAGAAATATAGTATTATAAGCAAGCTAGTCTTAGTAATCATCATGGATAGTAATGAAATGTGTGGTGGATGGGTGTTTGAAGGGTGTGGCTGGTTGTGCACCACAATAAGGAAGAAGAAGCCAATTTGATGATGTCTTGGTGTTGACCATTGTTGCAATTTAACTAGGATAGGTTAGGTTAATACATAACTATCTAGATAATTTAGGGTTTGCATTTATGATGAATATGAATCACCACCATGACTCACCAGGGTGATTCATTCCCTCTGAGTCATTATGGATGACTCACCGTTCTGTCTCCTGGAGTATCTCTGCGGATCTGTATCCGATTCCGTTGTTTACCCGATTACGGTTTTTGAGAGGAAATGATGAAATAAAAGCAAAATGAAATAGATTTGATTTAGTGGATGTGGATGAACGAAATTGGCTAGATGTGGGAGGTTTAGAACCATGTAAAATGAGTGGTTGAGGGTGAGGAGATGTGGCTTGTTAATAACCATGAAAGCTTGGGGGTATTTTGGTCTTTTTACCTTAAAAATATCTACATATTTAGGAATCGCCATAAATGTACCATAAATGTTTGTCCCCTCTCATTTAATGCTTGTCTCCTCCGTCACATCAATCATTTTCATCACCTCAGCTCCATATCCGGCTCCGTCGTTTTATCCGATTAGGGTATCCGTCCGTTTTCCCCCTAAATTCTCCCAAATAAAATATAATATTTTATTTTTGGACAAAACTTTGGAAAATAGACTTCCTCACGGACATAATATAAATATCTACAATTTTTAAGTTTCGAGTCAAATTAGGGTTTTCTGTCGATATAAAATTATACTGTCAGTAAAAACGCAGACCGGTTTCCATCTGAAATTTAAACCCAAATTTTAACTAGAGCTTCCTACCATAGAGTAGGTTCTAGATATGATTTTGTTTTCTCCAAAATCATTTTCTAGTTATCGGATAAAAATAAAAATAAATATATCTTTACAGGTAATACAGTGTATACGAAAATCAAGGTGTTACATCATGCTCATTTAAGCACGGGCTCGCAACATCAATGTCACAAAGCCTCGTTTTCCAACACGACTGTGGTCCTCCTGATCATGGTCGTGATTGTGGCTGAGGTAGCCACAAGACACGTACCTAAGCACGGGCGTGCTGGTACATGAGCACTGCCATGCTCATGAACCAGAAAGGGATTTTAAGCCTATAATTCCTACTTAGCCCCATTTTAACATATATAAAACTTATAACAGCGTTTAAAAACTTTATACAAAAAAGGGGGTTTAGCACACATCATCTATAAAGGCGGAATAGTTGTGGATCCAGCTAAGGTAGAGACTGTGCTCCACTAGGAGGCACTAAAGTCAGTAACCGAGATTAGGAATTTCTTGGGTTTAGCAAGGTACTATAAGAGATTTATAGAGGGGTTCTCTAAAATAGCTTTACCCTTGGCCCGTCTCACCAAGAAAGGACAACTCTTTGTGTGGGATACTAAGTGTGAGGAAAGTCTTCAAACCTTAAAGGAAAGGTTGACGTCTGCACCAGTGTTAGTTTTACCCAATCCTTGTGAACCCTTTGTAGTATATTGCGATGCTTCTAAGCAAGGTTTAGGTGGTGTGTTGATGCAGAATGGTAAGGTAGTAGCCTATGTGACACCCATACTAGAATATCACACAGTAACACGTTACGGAAAATAAACCTTAATTATGCTGGTTACTTTCGAAAAATAATGTTTTATAATACTTCTCTTATACCAAAAATAGTGTTAAAATTTTTTCCTTTTTCTTGTTAACTTGACAACATCTAACAACCTACAACCACGTAAGTAACACACCATATATGTATATATGTATATCCTAAGCATCATCAGTTTTTGTAAAAAATAAGTGATTATATAGGACCTTTATAAGAACAGGTCTTTCACAAACTAAGTGATAAGGATATCTATAGTGAAACGTCTATGGCCATATGGCTCTCTATAGCCAGAAAGACCGACGGAATCAGTACCCCAAAAATGAAACTACCTACAGCTGGTCAACAACTAATGATACCCGTTAGGAAGACCAGGGTCTACTATCATCTCCTCGTGATCAATCACAACCTCCTCCGGAACTGGCTCAGGTGCTGCCTCCGCCAAGGACTGTGCCTCGAGCTACCCGCACTAGTGCAATAAGTTCTTTTTACGTCAGTTAAAATTGATTTTTTATGTCAGAATACTGACTGGTGTAAATACAGCTGACGTTAAAAGTTAATATTTTAACGTCAGTGGAGAACTGACGTTAAATATAAAACTATTAACGTCAGTTCTTTAACACAACTGACGTTAACTTTGTCAAAATTAACGTTAGTTGTTTAAAAAACTGACGTTAAACATAAAACTATTAACGTCAGTTCTTAAAGACAACGGACGTTAATTTTGTTAAAACTAACGTCAGTTGCTATAAAGAACTGACGTTAATAGTGTACTGTATATTTTATAAAATACTATTAACGTCAGTTGTTTGATACAACTGACGTTAATAGATATTTTTTTTTTAAAATTCAGTTTTAAAATATCACTCCCCTCAGCTATCCCTGCATTCAGTAAATATCCCAGTAACACAGAATATCACACACATTACAGAATTTCAAAGGAAAAATGGAACAATGATCCATATGTATGCCTGTTCAGAAACAATATATATATTTATTAACATAGGTTATAACTCAAAATAAATACAGAAGTATCAATAAAAATAAATGTATACTAAGTTTAAACTACCTATATCAATATCCCTTCGTGATGATCATAACGAGTGGCATGTACATCGTCCACTTGTGTCTCCTCGATTATAGTAGGCTTGTTTGTTGAAAAAGAAGGAGTCTCGGGATTATCAAGATTTGAATCTTGATTTTCATCACTACCATTATACATGCTTTTTCCTTGGAGAACCACGGACAACCTTTTGTTAAAAGGATCAGTGATGTAGAACACTTGTTTTGATTGTGAAGCCATTATGAAAGGCTCATTTATATGACCTAACTTGTTGAGGTCTACCAATGTGAACCCCAATTCATCGGTTTGTACACCACCGTTACTATCAACCCACTTACATTTAAAAACCGGCACCGTAAGCTTAGTGTAATCGAGAACCCAAATATCTTCAATATATCCAAAGTAAGGTGTCGGTGCTTTAACGGGTTTTGTGTCCTTTGTACTAGAGAAGTGCATTGCTTCGGCCACGATCATAACCCCACTATTTTGCATGGTATTCTTGTTATCTTGTTCCTTTGTATAAAAGGAAAAGTTATTTATGTCGTATCCGCTCCAACATATGACGTTGAAGCTAGGCCCACGTGCTAGCCATCTTACGTCATCAAAAGCAGTACTACCATCCTTAAGCATTTCTTCCTTGAACCATGGTAAGAAAGTCTTGTTATGCTTGTTCAATAACCACCTTTCGCTCATTCGAGGGTTTTCTTGATTGACTTTTCTTTTATGTTCAAATAAGAAAGACTGAACACATTCGATGTTGTTCAATACATACAAATGTGCTTGAAGCACTTCCTCCCGATCCTTGCTATTAATTCTTAAGCCATGTGTACCCTTACCTTGACATCTGATCACATCATGCCAAGGCTTAGGAACCCCTATAGGATCCGTGTTATGAAGGTAGTCCGAACAAAACTCAATAGCTTCTTCTGCAACATACCTTTGAACAATAGATGCTTCCGGACGATGAGGATTCTTCACGTACCCTTTCAAGATCTTCATGTAGCGCTCAACTGGGTACATCCATCTCAGAAAAACCGGCCCACATAATCTAATCTCCCTCACCAAATGAACAATTAAGTGAACCATTATGTCGAAAAAGGAAGGAGGAAAATACATCTCCAATTGGCACAAGATTTTAGCAGCCTCAACTTCCAAGTCATCCAACATACGGGGGTCGACGACTTTGCTACATATAGAATTGAAGAATGAGCACAACCGAGTAATGGCATGTCTCACATTTTTTGGAGCAATACCATGAATAGCAACTGGCAGAAGTTGTTGCATCAAGATGTGACAATCATGAGACTTTAAGCCAACCAATTTAAGATCACTAGAGACAAGCCTCTTCATATTTGAAGAGTAACCATGTGGAACTTTGATGCCCTGAAGACACCCGCAGAAACTTTGTCTCTCTTTTTTTGACAAAGTATGACATGCTGGCGGCAAATAAGTCCGCTTAACATCCTCAACAACTAGAGCTAACTGCTCTCGTATACCCATAGCAACGAGGTCGAGATGAGCATTCACACCATCCTTTGTCTTGCCCTGAATGTTGAGAAGCGTCCCGATCACACTATCACACATTTTTCTCCACATGCATCAGATCAATGCAGTGTCTTACATCAAGCTTGTGCCAGTATGGAAGATCAAAGAATATCGACCTCTTCTTCCATATGTTTTTCTCAGCAGCTTTACCTTTCTTTTTGCACTTTCCGAATATAACATCGATGCCCTTTACCCTCTGATAAACCTGCTCTCCAATTAAGGCCGTCGACGCTTCTTCTATCTCTTGGCATCCATTAAAAGAGTTTTTCATCTTACGATATGGGTGATCAGGTCTAAGAAATCTCCGATGCCCAAGGTAAACCGTCTTATTTCCATGATGCAACTGAGTGTAGCATGTGCCTTCTTCACATATAGGGCATGCTTTATGCCCCTTGACACTGTACCCGGACAAGTTACCGTATGCTGGAAAGTCGTTGGTGGTTCAAAATAACATGGCACGAAGCTTGAAAGTCTCATGAGAATACCCATCAACTACATCAACACCTTCCACCCACAACATTTTCAAGTCTTCAATCAAGGGACCTAGATAAACATCTAAGTCATTTCGCGGTTGCTTTGGCCCCGAAATCATCATAGACAGCATCATGTATTTGCGCTTCATGAACAACCAAGGGGGCATGTTGTAAATTACCAACAGAACAGGTCATGAACTATGAATACTACTCATGTTACCATAAGGATTCATTCCATCCGTAGCAAGTCCAAGCCTTAGGTTTCTTGGCTCATCGGTGAAATACGAAAACATAGTATCGATATTCTTCCATTGCATAGAATCAGCAGGATGACGAACCTTTCCATCACGTTTCCTCTCATCATTATGCCATCTAAGATTCTTCGCATCTTTCGCATTGGCAAAAAATCTCTTGAACCTTGGAATTATTGGAAGATACCACAACACCTTCGCAGGAGGACCCTTTTTTCTCACATCATCAAGATCATCATCGTCATCACCACCCTTCACTTTGTATCGTGATAACCCACATTTGGGGCAATCGTGATTGTCTTCATGAACACCGGTGTACAATATGCAATCATTGGGGCATGCGTGTATCTTCTTATACTCCATACCCATAGGACACAATACCTTCTTGGTCTCATAGTTACGGTCAGGCAATGTGTTGTCCTCCGGAAGCAAGTCTTTCAACACTTCAAGCAATTCCTTTAAGCTTTTATCGGTCCAATCATTTCTCGCCTTCACACAAACCAATTTTATCACCGCCGACAATTGTGTATGAGTAGTACACCCTGGATATAAAGGCTTATCCGCATCACCGCACAACCTATCATACACATGAGCTCGATGAAAAGATTCTTGTCCAATATCACAGATCATGTCCTCTACTCGATCATCCTCCATATCTACGTCAACGTCCTCACTTTGGGAGACACTTGCCGTACTACTCAACAACACATCACCATGCCATATCCATCTTGTATAACTCAAGCAAATCCCTTCACAAATCAAATGAGTACGTATATCCTTCACCGTACATTTCCTCGTATTCAAACACTTGACACAAGGACAACAGAACATTCCATTACTATTAGGAACATTCCTTTGAGCAAATTCTATAAATTCTCCCACCCCCTTCAAATACTCAGCACCAGTGCGCTTACAAACCATCCAACTACGATCCATAACTAGATAGGTCCTGTAGATATACAAAACATATATCCAATATAAGGACAATATGGGAGATTGAAAACGATAGTTTTTGAAGATTGCCAAGCACTGGTCACGGCCTGGCAGTGATGTCCATCACGGCCGTAACGTGCCAACTAAACTAGACCATCACAGGCAGAACTGATCACAGCCTAGCCGTGATGAGCATCACGGTCGTGACAGATCAACCAGCAGAGCAACATGCACTCAAAACCAAAAATAGAGACATTCCAAACAACTCAAACTCACGGTTTCAAGTTTCAACTATTGAGACTACGGTTTCAACATACACTCAAAACCAAAAATAAAAAAAATGTGCCCTAAAGACTCGCCAGAAATAGGTGCTCGCGTGGTGGTGGGGAGGGGAGCTCGAGTGGTGGCCAACGTTCGATGTGGTTACTGAGAGCAGAGGGACAAGGAGAGTTAGTGCGCGGGAAGGGGAAAGAGAGATGTCAAGTTATTGCAAAGAATGAATGGAAAGACAGAGTTAGGGTTAAGAGTGTACCTCACGGTGGTGGTGAAGAAGCCCTCACGGTGGTTGCGGTGGAGATGAACTCGCGCTTAGGGCAGAGTGAGAGTGAGAGTGAGGGTTGAGAGTGAGGGTTGAGCGTGATGAAAAGAGAAAAGAGACGTATAGAGCGAAGTGCAGAGGCGCGCGGGTGTAAACCAAAATAAAACAACATTTGACTTCAGTTGTTTGTAAAAACTGATGTTAAAGGTCATATATTTAACGTCAGTTGTCTTAAAAGAAACTGACGTTAAAAGTGTATACGTTTATCCAAAAACATTAATTCCTTTGACTATTTATTTAATTGAAGTAAAAATCAACTTTTAACGTCAGTTGTATTAAACAACCGACGTTAAAAATAAATATTTTTTATTTTAAAAACACTTATTAACGTCAGTTGTTGAAGACAACGGACGTTAAAAGTGTATAAGTTTCTGCAAAAAAAATCATTCCTTTGACTATTGTGCCAACCCATGCACCTTGTAACTTAATCCTCTTAATGAGAATTAAGTTTATAGATAAGTTTTCAAGAAAATCAGATAGACTCTATTCTCTATATAAAGTGTCATTCTTCTGTATCAGTCTGTAAATACACCCTCTTCTTTTCCTCTATATTTCGTGCATTTTCTATTCCTTCACAATATGGTTCTATCACATTTGAGACTTTTGTTATTTCTTCCTATACCTAGACTTAAAGGCCTCTGTCTTAATGGTCAAAAAACTTCTGAGGTTGAGTAAATCACATAATATGACTCCCTCACTTTATTCCATCTCCTCCCCAAGTGATTGTGGATAAAGCACAGATGGAGCATCAAGGACTTCAAATGAGAGAGGGGATCGATGCATCCATTGGAGTTTCTGAGGACAAAACTGAGAAGAAATTGATGTTGAAAGAGAAACTTTTTAACATTTTAGTGCTATGTTGCAGAAATTTTTTATCTTTTAATCATATAATTGTAACTTATGAATCGCTTCAATGAGATACGATTTGATTATACATATAACACTTTTATGTTAAGTGTTTATTTATTGTAATTTTCACAAGAATATGTTTACTAATTCAAGCTAATTAATGAAGATTAAAAATAAACTTGTTTAATATTTACACAAGTTTATTTTAATCTTCACTAAAAATAAACTTGTTTAATATTTACACAAGTTCTTTACACAACTGACGCAAATAGTGATTTAATATTTACAAACTGCCACCACCTCATTTTTAACGTCAACTTAATTTATGACTGCCAAGTTCCCGTATATTACATTATTTCCAATATTCATTCTGCGTGTTTATAATATATAGGATTATTTACGTCATCTATTTATTATACTGAAGTAAAAATCACACTTTTAACGTCAGTTGTATAAAAAACTGACGTTAAAAATAATTATTTTTTATTTTAAAAACACTTTTAACGTCAGTTGTATTAAACAACTGACGTTAAAGGTGTATAAGTTTCTGCAAGAACATTTATTCCTTTGACTACTGTGCTACTTACCCATGCACCTTGTAACTTAATCCTCTTAATGAGCATTAAGTTTATAGATAAGTTTTCAAGAAAATTAGAATAGCTTAGTAACTTCATCCCCTGCTCCTATAAATAGATTCCTTCCATCCTTTTAATTTTATGCTTCACAATATGGCTCTGCCATGGAGATTAACTTCATCTATCTTTCTTCCTATTCCTAGACTCAAAGATCTTTGTCTTAATGGTCAAACAACTTGAGGTTGTGTAAATCACATAACATGGGTGATAAGATTGGGTAAATCACATAATGTGAGTTGCTCACCTTATCATCCTTCAGGAGAATCGGCAGCCAGAGTTCCAAAACCTCAGCTTTGGAAGCAAGTGACTGTTCCAAAACCTCAGCTCTGGAAAACTCAGTCGCTCTACTCTCCTCTCTTGCTCACCCGTGAAGGGTACAAAGCCTCAACATATGTTTAGGATTTAAACCCTTTCAATGTAACTTTTTATAGGATTTTAAACCCTTTCAATCTTCTGTATCAGTCTGTATTATACTTCATGAATGAGATCCGGTTTGGGTTATTGATTCAACTTATACTTCGCACGTATATTTTAGTTTTCAAAACAGAAACACAAAACATCAAAGCAATATTGTGAAACTGAAACTTTGAGGAAGGCAATGCGGAAGGGTACGTATACTAGATAAAAAAAATTATTAAAATAACATTTAACGTCTATTGATGAAATAACAGAAGTTAAAAGTGAAGTGACTCACTTTTAACGTTAAGTTCAATGAAGAACTCACGTTAAAAGGTTCACTTTTAATGTCAGTTGTTTATTGAACTGACGTTAAAAGTGAGTCACTTCACTTTTAACGTCAGTCCTTACAACAACTGACGTTAAAATTGAATTAATGAAGTCTGATATTTACAAAACTGCCACCGCCCCCTTTTTAACGTCTAGCTTTTGGTTAACTGACGTAAACCTTTCCCATCTAATGTATATTTTCCACTAGTGTCGTGATCAACCAGATGCTGAATAAGTAGCCACAGTGGAGGTAACGACACCTCAATGGTCTCCATACTCCTATGCTTGCATTGTGGTCCAGTCTCTATAGTACCCTCAATCGTATGGACATTCCCGGTATTCCTGACGCTATGGGCTCACGGGTGGATGACCAATGCGTTTATAGTGTCTGCATCTTCAAAGTGGAGGGACCGGACCCCCGTATGGGCCAAAGGCATTGCCGAGTCCATCTATACTCATATAATAGAATATCCATACAGAAAGAAGAACAACAATAAAATATGCAAGGGTGAGTACCAATATATGGATTTTAAAACGACAACCACATGTACGACTCTCAATTACCATTTAATCATGAATATTAAAGACAAAAACAATATATATCTCAAAGGGTTTAATACTCGTCAGTCGTAACCGCTTTAAAAACCATGACACTTCAATATTCATCAACTAACTTTGAGACCTAATCTCAGGAGCTCCAATCAACCAATGGATGAGTTGATCAGGCTCTAGTTGCCAATTAAGGCAGAATCAATGCCCGATATGGTAAAGTTCTATTGACCATTCCACAGTCCAACTCAAGGCAAAGTGGTGACTACATATAGCACATGGTCTACGTGGTCGTATATCCATCAAGGCACAGTGACGCAAACTGCATGAATACTTGTCATCAAGCATTCAAGTCCAATGCAAAGGCACGTCTGCATTGGGATGCATGTAAAACATTTTATTCTCGTTGTTTTTCTGTGTTCATTCTTTATATGTCGGGACTAAAAAGTTTCACGACAACCCATCATCTTAAACTACTAAGTTTAACATGTCAATTAAACAATAACTGACCTTAAGTCAAAAGTGTGCAAATCACGGAATCTAGACCGATGCACCAGTCTTAGACACATAGATTTTAGTGCACAAAACCAATACACTGATTATTGGACTTCTAGTCCATTAGTCCACTTTTTGGGGCCCGGGCCATATCTTTGAGAACACTAGATCCGACGTCTCGACGGCTAGGTTTGTATACAACTTTAACCATGTTTATTCTGTGAAAATCCGAACTAAAACTAAACATTTCTTAATTTTGACGAAAATAATCTATAGTTTGCAGAAAATCCTTTTACGTTGGAAATTTATTTTAGTTAAAACTCACTAATTTGAACTTAAAAATCTCAATTAAAACTAATTATCAATATTATTAACTATTACGCATTTTTAAGATTACTTTCTTAAATATTGACGGAATTGCCCGCCGTTTGCCATTTCAAAACGCAATTAGGCTAAAATGTGACTCCTTAATGTAAATTAATTTTTCTGACACTGTAATAAAGTTATTTTTGAAACTTTTTCATAAAATAATATTTTCTATTATTTAGAAATTCTTTGGGTGAAAATTAGCAATGCTAAAATATTTTCACGACTACGTCCTCACTATGACCATTAAAACGCTCTTTCGCCGTTAATGATTAAAATAATATTATTTTTCACCTTTTCCCATTTTTCATTAAATAAATAACTAAGTAATATTATATTACTATTTCCATTGAATTAAACTCATTAATTCATAAAAAAGCTTTTAACTGCTTTTAACTCTCATTTAATTGAGCTCCGACCACTATCAGGCTTACAAACTCACAATCCACATCAATAATTATTTCATATCAATAATATGACACTTAGAAATTTAAAACATATCACCAAATATAACAAATAATTAAATGCAGTTAAATCAAATAATTAACAGCAGATAATCAATAAGCAAATAATGCTAACTACAAAATAAATACTTACACACCATAATTAAGACACACAATAACAATTACACATGGCTATCGGAAAAATCCTTCAGGCTTTCCCCTTACCTCAAAAACACAGTTTATTTAGTGAATAATTTCTGACAAGTCCCACAATGTCGGTAACGCGCGTAAACGATAATCTAACTTTATCCTTCATTAAACACAACAACTAATCAACAATCAAACAACTTAATCAAACCTATATTACTACATGTAGGTTTCGGCCTAGGTCTATCCTTAGGGTTATGAATCTCTAAAAATTCTAAACTTTTGGATTAATCACTCCTAATTACTCAAAACCCTAAATCAATGGTTTTTGACCAAAGATTGAATTTAAATCTTCCAATCCCTCATCAAATGAATTTCGGACATGATCAATAAAATGGATTAGAGACCTTCATTTGGTTCATGTAATATAGATTCAATACCTATTCAACTAATAATATTGAATCATGACAAACTAGTTAGGAAAAATTGGAACAAAACCCTAGCTTTCTAGAGTAATGGTTCGGCCTCTTTAGGTTTTAAGCATTAGAAAATTTTGTTTGATGCGAGCATATAGATCTAGATTATAGAGGTAATAATAGGATTAAAGAAATTGGTTTCATGTCAAATGTATTTTCTTATGATTTTCTAAGAATTTTTGAATCTAGAAACCATAAAATTCATCATATTGAAAAAGACTTCAAAATGAAAAATTCAATGAAGAACATGATGCTAAATAAGGATGATGAGAATGTTTGACCTCTTGGAATCACGAAAATGGCAAGAAATCTAACACTTCCTTCACAAAATGAGCCTAGGTAACTTAGAGTTTTAATAGAGAAAAAAAAAAGTAAACTCTTGGAGAAGATGAAGTGCTCCTTAAATAGTTGAATAGTTCAATGGAAAAAAGGTCAATATGCCAAAAATCCAAGGACAAAGGTGTAATCTTGCTTTAGGTTAATTTGTAATTAAAATCAACCATAAGGACATAATGGTCATTTCCCCTAAAAAGTAATCATGGCAATGAGGAGTCATCCCATGACTCACCCCTTGTGACTCATCATTATTTGACATCCTATTTATCCGTTAGCAGGTCCCGCAAATCCCTTTTTCAGCTCCGTTGTTTACTCGATTTCGTATAACGCCCGCATAATATATATTATTTTACTTTTTAAGTGGAAAATTTTAAAATAGCCAGAGAAGTTGGAAACTTCATAAAAATCTGAAGTGTGTCGTTCACGAGTCAAAATTAGGTCATTTGAGCAGTAAAATCTTACTATCAATAAATCGCAGACCGGTTTTCGTCTGAATTTTCGACCCAAAATCGAATCGTAGCTCTCTACGGTAAAGTAGGCTAAAATCATTTTCTAGGTTTAAAAATAAAATTATAAATTCTTATATTTATTTTACTGATATAAAAACAGTAAACAGTGAAAAACCGGGTGTTACAATACTACCCCCCTAAAAAGAATTTCGTCCCCGAATTTACGTACCTGTAAAAAGTTCAGGGTATTGCAACCTCATCTTGTCTTCCACTTCCCAAGTTGCTTCTCCAGTTGTATTATCCCAAATAACCTTGACTAAGGAAATTTGTTTACCTCTGAGCTGCTTAATCGTCTTGTCCGTGATTTGTACAGGTGTAGTCTCATAAGACAAGTTCTCTTTGAATTGTACTATATCGGGTTCGATTACGTGAGATGGATCTGGAATATATTTCCTCAATTGTGATACATGAAAAACATCATGGAGATTGGAAAGAAATGGTGGCAAAGCAATTTTGTAAGCTACTGGACCTACCCGTCAAAGAATTTGGTAAGGTCCAATAAATTTAGGTGTGAGTTTCCTGGATTTGATTACCCTGCCAACCCCAGTCATTGGTGTGACTCTCAAAAATACATGATCGCCTTCCTCAAATTCAAGAGGTCGTCGTCTTTTGTCTGCATAACTTTTCTGTCGACTTTGAATTGTTCACATTTTTACTGAATCATTTTCACCTTTTCTGTCGTCTATTGCACGATATCTGGTCCCAATAGTGACTTTCACCGTCTTGGTACCAACACAAAGGTGTTCTGCATCGTCGACCATACCAAGCTTCATAGGGTGCCATTCCTATGCTTGAATGGAAACTGTTATTGTAAGTGAATTCTATTAATGGCAAAAATTCATCCCATCCTCCAGTATGTTCCAACACACACGCTCTCAACAAATCCTCCAGCGACTGGATTGTCCTCTCTGATTGGCCATCTGTTTATGGATGATAAGCAGAACTCAATCTGAGTTTCGTCCCCAACGATTCTTGTAAACTTTACCAAAACCTTGACGTAAATCTCGGATCACGATTAGAAACAATACTCGAAGGTACACCATGTAACCTAACAATCTCTTCAATATACAACCGGGCTAACTTTTCTATTGGATACTTTGTGTTAATAGTCAAGAAGGGAGCCGATTTGGTTAATCGATCAACTATTACCCAAATGGTATCGTACCCTTTTCGAGTCCTTGGCAAACTTGTTACAAAGTCCATTGCAATTACATCCCATTTCCATCCTAGAATGTCCAAAGGTTGTAGCATTCCTGCAAGCCTCTGGTGTTCGATCTTGGACTTCTGACAGACTAGACACGAAGCTATGTATTCCATTACGTCTTTTTTCATTCCTTACCACCAATATAATATCTTAAGGTCTTAATACATCTTGGTAGCTCCCGGATGTAAACTCAATTTACTCTTGTGGGCGTCTCCCTAAATTAACTTTCTAAGTTCAACATCATCAGGTACGCAAATCCTTTCACCGAACCTCAGAATTCCACCCGTTCCTTCTTTAAATTCCGCCACTGCTCGTTTTCGTACTAATTCCCTTACTCCTTGTAAGTAATGATCACCTTCTTGTTTTTCTCGTATTTGTTCCATCAATTGATTGGAAACAGTAATCATACTTACACAAAGTTTTCCTGGCGACATCTCAACTGTTATCCTCATCTCGAAATTGTTCTAAAAATTCTAGTTCTTTAACCATCATCATAGATGCATGTATAGACTTTCTACTCTCAAGGCATCTGCTACCACGTTTGCTTTCCCAGGGTGATACTGCAGTTGAAAATCGTAATCCATCAAAAATTCTAACCAGCGTCTTTACCGCATGTTGAGTTCTTTCTGATCAAAAAGATATTTCAAACTTTTATGATCACTGAAAACACTAAACGTCGATCCATATAGGTAATGTCTCCAGACTTTAGTGCAAAAACCACCGCTGCTAGCTCCAAATCATGAGTAGGGTAATTCCTTTCGTGTATCTTCAACTACCTTGAAGCATAAGCTACGACTTTCTGGTGTCGCATCAGTACACAACCTAACCCTTGATGTGAAGCATCACAGTATACCTCAAAAGGTTCCCTAGGATCAGGTAATACTAATATAGGTGACGTAGTCAATCTTCTCTTCAACTCTTGAAAGCTTTCTTCACAGGCTCCAGTCCATGTAAATGCTTGGTCCTTCCTAGTTAATTGTTTAAGAGGTCCTACTGTTTTAGAAAATCCTTCGTTGAATCTCCTATAGTATCCAGATAAACCCACGAAACTACGGTTTTCCGTTACCGTCGTTGTTCTTTTCCATTGTAAAACAACTTCAACTTTTGATGGATCCACCGCGACTCCTTCGTTTGATATAACATGACCCAAAAATTGAACTTCGTTCAATCAAAATTCACATTTTTCAGGTTTCGCGTATAACCGTTTCTCCTTTAAAATCTGAAGAACCACACTTAAATGTTCAGCATGCTTTTCTTCACTAGGAGAATAAATTAGAATGTTGTATATGAAAACAACGATAAACTGATCGAGATAAGGACGAAAAATCCTATTCCTGTAATCCATGAATATAGCAGGAGCATTCGTCACTCCGAACGGCATCACAAGGTACTCATAATGCCCATAGCATGTTCAAAATGTTGTTTTCAGGATATCCTCTTCCTTCCCATGAATCTGATGATAACCCGACCGCAAGTCTATCTTTGAGAACACCGCTGCTCCATGCAGCTGATCCATCAAGTCATCTATCCTCGGAATTGGATACTTGTTCTTGATCGTTACTTTGTTCAGCTGACAAAAATCCACACATAAACGAGAAGTTCTGTCTTTCTTTCGCACCAATAAAACTGGAGCTCTCCACGGAGACACACTGGGTCTAATGAATTCTTTCCTCATTATTTCCACCAATTGCTCCTTCAAGTTCTCTAGCTCCGATGGTGACATACGATAAGGTGCCATGGATATCGGTCCAGTGCCTGGTACCAGATCAATCGCACACTCTATGTCCTGAATAGGCGGTAGTCTAGGTACATCTTCAGGAAAAACTTCCATAAACTCATTGATGACAGGTACATCCATGACTCATAAAACTCTCTTTCGACGTTAAATGATTAAAATAATATTCTTTTTCACTTTTTCCAATTTTTCATTAAATAAATAACTAAGTAATATTATATTACGATTTCCATTGAATTAAACTCATTAATTCATAAAAAAAAAATTAACTGCTTTTAACTCTTATTTAATTCAGCTCCGAACCACTGTCAAGCTTTCAAACTCACAATCCACATCAACTATTATTTCATATCAATAATATGACACTTAGAAATTTAAAACATATCACCAAATATGACAAATAATTAAATTCAGTTAAATCAAATAATTAACAACAGATAATCAATAAGCAAATAATGCTAACTAAAAAAATAAATACTTACACACCATAATTAAGACACACAATAAAAATTACACATGGCTATCGGAATAATCCCTCAGGCTTCCCCCTTACCTCAAAAACATAGTTTATTTAGTGAATAATTTCTGACAAGTCCCGCAGTGTCGGTAACGCGCGTAAACGGTAATCTAACTTTATCCTTCATTAAACACAACAACTAATCAACAATCATACAACTTAAACAAACCTATATTACTACATGTAGGTTTCGGCCTAGGGCTATCCTTAGGGTTAGGAATCTCTAAAAATTCTAAACTTTTGGATTTATCACTCCTAATTACTCAAAACCCTAAATCAATGGTTATTGAACAAGGATTGAATTTAAATCTTCCAATCCCTCATCAAATGAATTTCGTCCATGATAAATAAAATGACTTAGAGACCTTCATTTGGTTAATACAATATTGATTCAATACCTATTCAACTAATAAGATTGAATCATGACAAACTAGTTAGGAAAAATTGGAACAAAACCCTAGTTTTCTAGAGTATAGGTTCGACCTCTTTAGGTTTTAAGGGTTAGAAAAAGAGAAAACTCTTGGAGAAGATGAAGTGATCCTTAAATAGGTGTGAAGTTGGGCCTCTTGGCAGCCTTGGGGTCGTGGGTTTCAAGGACAAAAGGGTCAATATGCCAAAAATCCAAGGACAAAGGTGTAATCTTGCTTTAGGTTAATTTGTAATTAAAATCAACCATAAGGACATAATGGTAATTTACCCTAAAAGTAATCATGACAATGAGGAGTCACGTCCCATGACTCACCCCTTGTGACTCATCATGATTTGACATCCTATTTATCTGTTAGCAGGTCCTGCAAATCCCGTTTTCAGCTCCGTCGTTTACCCGATTTCGTATAACACCCGCATAATATATATTATTTCACTTTTTAAGTGAAAAATTTTAAAGTAGCCAGAGAAGTTGGAAACTTCATAAAAATCTGAAGTGTTTCATTCACGAGTCAAAATTAGGTCATTTGAGCAGTAAAATCTTACTGTCAATAAATCACAGATCGGTTTTCGTCTGAATTTTCGACCCAAAACCGAATCGTATATCTCTACGGTAAAGTAGAGAATGAATATGACCTTGGTTTATCCAAAATCATTTTCTTGGTTTAAAAATAAAATTATAAACGTTTTTGTTTATTTTACTGATATAAAAACAGTAAACAGTGAAAAACCAGTGTTACAGCCTATGCCTCTAGGAAGTTGAAAACCCATGATAAGAATTACCCTACCCATGATTTGGAATTAGGAGCCGTAATGTTTGCCTTAAAAATTTGGAGGCATTATCTTTATGGAGCTAGGTTTGAGGTCTTTAATGATCATAATAGTTTGAAATATCTGTTTGACGAGAAATAGCTCAATATGATGCAGCGTAGGTGGATGGAACTCCTTAAGGATTATGATTTTGAGTTGACTTACCACCTAGGAAAGGCCAATGTAGTAGCAGATACCTTAAGTAGAAAAACCTTCCACGTTTCAGCTTT
The DNA here is from genome assembly GCA_030762895.1 of Sophora flavescens. Lineage (NCBI taxonomy): Eukaryota > Viridiplantae > Streptophyta > Magnoliopsida > Fabales > Fabaceae > Sophora > Sophora flavescens. Next base: position 262,799,102 of record CM061063.1, read on the forward strand.
GATGCCTCAATATGATGCAGCGTAGGTGGATGGAACTCCTTAAGAGGGATGCTTGCTCAAGGTAGAAACCTTAGTTTTAAGGAAGGAACTGATGGAGTTTTAAGGATTCAAGACAGAGTTTGTATACCTGATGTCCCAGAGCTTAGGAAGTTGATCCTTGAGGAAGGACATAGGATAGTTTGAGTGTGCACCCAGGTGCCACTATGATGTACCAGGATCTGAAGTGCATGTTTTGGTGGCCTAGGATGAAAAGGGATGTGACTGAGTTTGTTTATGCTTGCTTAGTATGTCAGAAAGCTAAGACATAACCCCAAAAGCCTTCAGGTAGGATGCAACCTTTGAGTATCCCAAAATGGAAATGTGATAGTATCTCTATCGATTTTGTGTCTGGACTCCCTAGGACTCCAGCTGGTTATGATGCTATCAGGGTTGTTATGGATAGGTTGACTAAATCTTCTCATCTCATCCTTATGAACATGGAGTATCCATTAGAAAAGTTGACCAGGTTGCATATCAGGGATACAGTTAGGCTACATGCACTACTAGAAAATATGTAATAAATTAGCAGGGGTAACGTCTGTTAGATTAAAAGTAGACATTAAAAAGGAGGTGGTGGCATAATCGTAATTATTAGGGTCATAAATCATATTTTACGTCTGTTGTTTAAACAACAAACGTTAAAAGTGATGTGTGTCACTTTTAACGTATGTTATTTAAACAACAGACGTAAAAGGTCGTCTTTAACATCCGTTGTTTACACAACAGACATTCAAAGGGGTTTCCAATTTTTAGAAAAAGTATACGTTACCGCGTGCCTTCCTTCTTCATCACTTTGATCACTCTACCTCTTCCTTCCTCCTTCTGCACTAACCCTTCCTCTCTTAGTGATCACCACCACCGCGAGGTACATTCTGCCTTAACCCCTCCCCCCGCCCCCCCCCCCCCCCCCCCCTCTCTCCCTCTCTCTAAACATTGGGTGCCTTAACTCTCTATGCCCTCTCACTCTCAGCAACCACATCGAACGACAGCCACTGTAACATCCCATTTTTCGGATACATTGTATTAATAGTAAAGATATATTTATTAATATTTTTATCTGAGACCTAGGAAATAATTTTGGAGAAAACAAAATCATATCTAGAACCTACTCCGTGGTAGGAAGCTCTGGTTAAAATTTGGGTTTAAAACTCATACGGAAACCAGTCTGTTTTTAATGACAGTATAATTTTGTATCGGCTGAAAACCCTAATTTTACCCGAAACTGAAAATTTGTAGATTTTTTTTATATTATGTTTGTGAGGAATTCTACTTTCCAAATGTCTTATCAAAAATAAAATATCAGGTTTATTTGGACGAATTTTGGTGAAAGTTCAAACGGAAAGCGGTTTGCGTTTTCACTGACGGTAAGATTTTACTGATCAGAAAACCTAATTTTGACTCGTGAATGAAATGTTTTATATTTAAACCATATTTCCAATGAGTTTGGTTATTTTGAAAATTTTAGATCGAAAACGAAAGATTTTGTTTTTATTCGGGCGTAAAACACTAATCGGGAAACCGACGGAGTCAAACGGAATTGCAGAGACGGAACCGGACACCGGAGGGGATGAGTCATGGGGTGAGTCACCAAGACTCACCTAGCATTTATGAGCATTGAATGTTAGTAATCTTGCTTTTTAGGGTGAAAAGACCAAAATACCCTCAAGCTTTCATGGTTAGAAACAAGCCACATCTCCTCACTTCTAACCACTCATTTTACATGGTTGTAAACCTCCCACATCTCTCCAATTTCGTGCAGACACATCCCATAAACCATACCTATTTCATTTTTCTTTCGTTTCATCACTTTCCTCTCAAAAACCGAAATCGGGTAAATGATGAAGCTGTGTACGGGATTTCCGGGAACCGCTAAGCGATTGGATGAATGAGTCATGGATGACTCATAAGATGTGGTCCAAAATCAGTCACACCTCCCTTCATTCTCAACCACATAATCTAACCTAATCATGATTACAAATTAACTCTAGTTAGGTTATTATAACCATAGTTAAGTTATTATATTATTTTCTAACTTCACCTAGGTCAAGTAAACTCAACCATGGTTCCATTTTAACATTAAACAAATCATTTTTCACTCACTCATACTCTCATTTTCGTGGCTGCCACACCCTTCCCACACTTAACCAAAGTTCATTTTTCTTTCTAAGTCATTTATCACCAAAAACACTAAGAACACCATAGTTGTTCTTGCAAAGTTCTTCATCTTTCTTCAAGTTCTTCATCAGATCTCTTCATTCCAAGGTGAGGATCATGTTTCTCATCATCGTAGCTTCATTAATTATCCATCAAACTCCATTTTCATCAATTATTTCACAAATTCCTATTTCTAGATCTAGAACTTCAAATAATTCTAGAAAATTGAAGAAAAATCATTTTAATGTGAAACCAATTGTTATGATCTCTAATTGACTTATACTTTCATCATCTAAGAGCATATAAGCAAAAGAATTTTCCTTCCTATTTTTCCTCATATGGCCGGATCTATGCATATGTGAGCAAATGGGATTTTGTTCAACTTTTAACTTAGATGAGGTTGGTTATAAGCTATCTAGGGTTTCTATGTTCTAAATCTAAGAGTTTGAAAACAAAAGAAATTTCTAACTATTTTTTCTAGCCTTGGCCGAATTTGTGTTCACGTGGGCAAAATAAGTTTTCTTCATTCTTTAATTAGATCATGATTTATATGAACTATCTAAGGTGTGTAGGTTCTAGATCCAAGAGCATGTGAGTAAAAAGAATTTCTAGCTTATTTTACTATGTATGTCCGAAACCCTAACCCTAGAGGTTATAGGATTTTGTTTCATATTTTTGATTTGTAACACTTGACCTATGTTAGTTAATACTCTAGTAACTAGGGTCCAAAAGATGGAATTGAGAAAATAATCCTAGCCCTACTTTGAGTCATGGTCGAAACTAACCTAAGGTTTTCATGATTGGATTTTTGTTTGATTAACTAGTGATTATGTTGTTTTGGTTGAAGGTTAACCATTAACTGTGGTAGAGTAGCAAGGATCGGAATGGATAAGTAGTATATTTTATAATAATTGTGTAGGGTGACCTAAACCTTACTAGTGGTCGAGTAATCGACAAGACCAAAATCGCATTGGAATTTTTTCCGTAATACCAATGATGATTTGGGGATTGTAGATTTATCGACGTTAGGATAATATTATAATATTTGAGGATGTCTGAATTTATTATTAGTAACTGTTTGTGATGCACTGGTTGAGGTATTCTACAGCTTGTGACGTTTTATTTTGATGTTTGAATATTTTATGATGATTGTGTCATGCATGATCTGCCTGGTTTGATAGTGTGCTTAGTTGACTTTTAAGTAAAGATATATGTTATCCGGGAGATGTTCATGTGGGTGAGAGAATGAATTTACTTAGAGGTTCCTAGCCTAATTAAAGTATTTTATAGATGAGAGGTGACATAGAACATGTGTTTAGGCAATGATGAAAGGTTGAGGCACTAGGTTGTAACCGATGTGAGTCAGTGAGATATGTATAGATGCATTGTTGTTCACAGTCGTGTGAGTGGAACACACGAGGTCAGGATATCCTATTTTGGATATCAGATATTGTGGGTGAGTGACCTACGGATATTGATGCCGAGGTAGACTATCGTAATACTCTTTTAGTCCTTAACGCGTTGTTCTGATTAACCTATCGAAGATAGAGTTACCATGTCTTTGTGCTTATGTACTATTTCCAATGGGGGATTAGTGAGGCACATTGTTCTTAAGCACTATTTCATATTAGAGATTAAGGAATAGGGGTAATGAGTTACTAGGTATTTTGTGCTTATGTGCTATTTCTAATGGGGGATTAGTGACGCACACTGCTTAATGCACTATTCCCTACGAGAGATAAGGGAATAGTGGTGCACCGAGTTCTTGACCTTAGACCGTTCTGGACTACTGACTAACATGACAGGAGTAGAGATGGCCATGTCAGCATAAAGGTTTTGTTGCATGATAGTAAGGGTAAAGGATGATATCATGATTTGAGGATGATTGTTAGTTATGTGTGATGTGTGTTTGTGACTATTGTTATATTATTTGCTATGTATTCTTTACCGCTTTTGATGATCTATCTGTTTCTTATCCCCTATATTTTCCGTATGCTCTATTTTATTTGTTATCTGATCGTACGAGAAGACCCTGTGGAGGAGCTTGATATTGTGGAGCTGGATAGGATTTCGTATGAACTGGATGCGGGAGGACGAGTTGTGGATTCCAATGATGTTGTTTAGTGTCTGGGGCCAGTGAGTCTTATAAGACGTTTTATATTTCCATAAATGTTAGTTTGTTTAAATATGTACCTGCAAGGGATCCTGTTGCTGGGATACCCTAAACAATGTTTTTGATAACTCTGATGCAAGACATATGTGTGTATGTATTTATTATATAAAGTGTGATGCTTTAACTTTTAGAAGTTGGATGCGTTATAATTTAAGTTTTAATTTTTTACATATTTTACGTTAAGAGCATGATTAAGAAATTAATTAATAAGGTTTTAATTTAATGGCACAACGGGGTGTCTCAACCACCACGCGGGCTCCTCTCCCCACCACCACGGGAGAGCCTCTGTCACAACTCCCTCTCGCATCCGAACCGTGAGACCTATTCTCCTTCTCCTCTCTGTGAACGCGGTAATGCCCTAAGCTTCATTTTTGCTTTATGTTTGGTTGCTTTCTGTTTGCCATTTAAAATTTATGTTGAGCACATAGTTAGTACACCTAGTTGTGTGGAGGAGTTAGCACATGAGGGCAGTGATGAAGATAGGAGTAGTAGTGATGAGTCTTTTAAGGAAATAGTTTTTTTTATGACAATGAGGATGATAGGGTAAGGGGTGGTGATCATGGGTTTGATGAGGTGGTTGAGACAAGGGTTCAAACTCAGCATAAGGAAGAAGGGTACAATTTGGCCCCTCATCAAACATTGCTTATTGTATTTACTCTATAACCTTTTTTGACAATTATGGCATTAGTCAAAAATATCATATAAAATGGACCACTTAATTTTGGTTAACTAAATAATGGTCCTATCACATTTAAATACTTAATGTGTGTTCCATAACTTTCCTAACACTCAAAATCGATCCTATTCCCAAGAGCTATTTCATTTGGATCATTGTTTTTATTTTGATAAGTCAACGTTTTGTTTTGTTTGAGTTGATAAGTTTCTTCAACTTTTATCTTTATTTTTATTTTTTATATTTTCCATGATCAATGACCTAAAGATTAGTTTTCCAGAAAATAGTTTCCCAAAAGGCCATGATTTTTCATCCTTTTCTTAGTGCTTCTAGAAATCTCATTGGGATTTTTGGGGTTCAATCAAATAGGTTTTAAAAGAGGAATAGAATGTAGTGGTGTATATATATATGGTTGTTAGGTTTTCAAATACTAGTGCGTTTTTCCAATCTCCCCTATTGTGCTTATATTGGATATATGTGTGTATATCTACAGAACCTATCTAGCTATGGATCATAGTTGGATGGTTTGTAAACGCACAAGTGATGAGTATCTAAAGGGAGTGGAAGACTTTATAGAATTTGCTCAAAGGAATGTTCCTAATAGTAAAGGAATGTTCTGTTGTCCTTGTGTCAAATGTTTGAATACAAGGCAATCTACAGTCAAGGATACATGTACTCATCTTATTTGTTTTATGATTTACTTGAATTATACAAGATGGATATGGCATGGTGATGTGTTGTTAAATAATAAGTCAAGTGTTTCCCAAAGTGAGGATGTTGACGTAGATATGGAGGATGATCAAGTAGGGGACATGATCCGTGATATTGGACAAGAATCTTTTCAGCGAGCACATGTGTATGAAAGATTATGCAGTGATGTGGATATGCCTTTGTATCCGTGGTGTACTACTTATACACGGTTGTCGGCGGTGTTAAAATTGGTTTGTGTGAAGGAGAGAATGGTTGGAGTGATAAAAGCTTCACCGAATTGCTTGAATTGTTGAAAGACTTGTTTCCAAAGGGTAACACATTGCCTAACCGTAACTATGAGGCAAAGAAGGTATTATGTCCGATGGGTATGGAGTATAAGAAGATACTTGCATGCCCCAATGATTGCATATTGTACACGGATGATTATGAAAAGATGCATGATTGCCCATGTGTGGGTTATCACGCTACAAAGTGAAGGCTGATAATGATGGTGATGATCTTGATGATTCTAGTTGTGATGTGTAAAAAAGGGTCCTCCTGCGAAGGTGTTGTGGTATCTTCCAATAATTCCAAGGTTCAAGTGATTGGTTCCTAATGTAAAAGATGCAAAGAACCTTAGATGGCATGATGATGAGAGGAAACGTGATGGACATGTTCGTCATCCGACTGATTCTGTGCAATGGAAGAAGATTGATACTTTATTTTCGGATTTCGCCAATGAGCCAAGAAACCTTAGGTTTGGACTTGATACGGATGGAATGAATCCATATGGTAACTTAAGTAGTATTCATAGTTCATGACCTGTTCTCCTGATAATTTACAATCTACCTCCTTGGTTGTGCATGAAGCATAAATATATGATGTTATCTATGATGATTTCGGGCCCAAAGCAACCGCGAAATGACTTAGATGTTTATCTAAGTCCCTTTGTTGAAGACTTGAAAAAGTTGTGGGTGGAAGGTGTTGATGTAGTTGATGGGTATTCTCACGAAAATTTCAAGCTGTGTGCCATGTTATTTTTTACCATCAACGACTTTCCTGCATACGGAAACTTGCCCGAGTACAGTGTTAAGGGGCATATAGCATGCCCTATATGTGAAGAAGGCACATGCTTCAGTCAGTTGCATCATGGAAGGTAGACGGTTTACCTTGGACATCAGAGATTTCTTAGACGTGACCACCTATATCGTAAGATGAAAAAAACTTTTAATGGATGCCAAGAGAGTGAAAATTTTTCGACGGCCTTAAATGGAGAGCAAGTTTATCAACGGGTGAAGAACATCAATGTTATCTTTGGCAAGGCCAAAAAGAAGGCTAAGGCTATTGAGAAAAACATATGGAAGAAGAGGTCGATATTCTTTGATCTCCCATACTGGTGCAAGCTTGATGTCAGACATCGTATTAATGTGATGCATGTGGGGAAAAATGTGTGTGATAGTGTAATCATTGCGATGGGTATACAAGAGCAGTTAGCTCCAGTTGTTGAGGATGGTAAGCGGACATATTTGCCTCCAGCATGTCATCTTTGTCAAAAAAAGAGAGACAGTTTTTGTGAGTGTCTTCAGTGCATCAATGTTCCACATGGTTACTCTTCAAATGTCAAGAGGCTTGTCTCAAGTGATCTCAAATTAGGTGGCTTAAAGTCTCATGATTGCCATGTCTTGATACAACAACTACTGCCTTTGCTATTCGTGATATTGCTTCTAAAAATGTTAGACATGCCATAACTAGGTTGTGCTCATTCTTCAGTGCTATATGTAGAAAAGTCGTTGACCCCATAAGTTGGATGAGTTGGAAGTTACAGCTACTATTATCCTATGCCAATTGGAGATGTATTTTCCTCCTTTATTTTTCGACATCATGGTTCACTTAATTGTTCATTTGATGAGGGAGATTAGATTATGTGGCCCCTTTTATTGAGATGGATGTATCCAGTTGAGCGATACATGAAGATCTTGAAAGGTTATGTGAATAATCCACGTCATCCCGAAGCATCTATTGTTCAAAGGTACGTTGCATAAGAAGCTATTAAGTTTTGTTTAGACTACCTTCCTAACACGTATCATATAGGGGTTCCTAAGCCTCGTCATGATGAGAGAAGATGTCAAGGTAAGGGTACACATGGTGCAATGATTAAGAGAAAGGGTCGGGAGGAAGTGCTTCAAGCATATTTGTATATATTGAATAACATCGATTTTGTTCAACCTTACTTTTCTGATCACAAAAGAAAAGTCAACGAAGAAAACCATCGAATGAACAAAAAGTGGTTGTTGAACAAGCATGACAACACTTTCTTAAAATGGTTTAAAGAAGAAATTCTGAAGGATGGTTGTATTGCTTAAAATGGCTAGCACATGGGCCTAGCTTTAATGTCATATGTTGGAGCGGATACGACATCAATAACTTTTCCTTTTATACAAAGGAACAAGATAACAAGAGTACCATGCAAAATAGTGGGGTTATGATCGTGACTGAATCCATGCACTTCTCTAGTTCAAGGATACAAACCCTGTTATTGCACAGATACCTTACTTTGCAGTCATTGAATAGATTTGGGTGCTCGATTACACCAAGATTATGGTGCCAGTTTTTAAATATAAGTGGGTTGACTGTAAAGGTGGTGTACAAATCGACGAATGAGGATTTACATTGGTAGACCTTGGCAAGTTAGGTCATACAGATGAGCCTTTCATCATGGCTTCCCAAACTAACTGCATTTCTAGTTGATACTTCTTACACGTTTTTAATTTCATATTTGTAGGAGGAGCTTAAGGAACAAAGCTCGCAGGGATCATTCGTGCCTCATGGACGTCGGAATATCTTGATCACCGCCCTAGGCAGAGACGACCACCCTGGTTGGGTCATTGGTGTTCCAGGGACGGTGGGCATCAAGAAATTATATGGGAAATGCGCTTCATGTAAGAGGGTCGAGTAGACGATCAATAAGGAGGAGCTCAGAGAATAGGTTAAATCAGAGCTCATTTCCGACCTAACCTTTAGAAAAGAGCTGCTGAGAGGGTTTCTAACTAACCCAAACTTCATAGAGATGATTAGGCGGCAGTTTTCCTCCGTGGCTTCCCAAGAAACACTGGGAGTTGCCTAACCTTCACATGTGAGCACAAAAAAGAGTTGTCAAAAGACACATGTGAAGGTGGATGAGTTGTTAGAAAGGGAGCGGGAGTTGGAGGTGAAAAAGTGTGAGCTGGAGTTGGCAATGCAGGAGTTCGAGCTGTCCAAGGTATATTCATAATGATCATATTTATCAATTACTTATGTTTAATTTATTCTCAATTACTTATGTTGGAACCAAAGTGGTTTTGGATTTAATAATCTCTAAGTTTTGATGCTAATAAATGGATTAAATTTGCTTGGCAAAGTGTTAGTTGAGATCTAACAAGTGAGTTCAGTTTATGCAGGAATATCCAAAATAATATAAGGTATACAATGATTGGACTCGTGCAAAGAATTACCCGTCCAAAAGATAATTAAACTGTTTATATTTTAATTGATAAGTAGATCGGTAGACGAGGCTATAAATGAATACCTAAATAACTTGTTAGGTACAGCAAGTCCAAAGACTTGAAAATAAGCACGTCCATCTTGCCACTTCAGCAGACGGAAGTAATTAGCTAAGAAAAAGAACTAAAACACAAATTAATCTAGTAGACGAGCTCCATATGCCACGTCATTGGACGGAGCTTCTCACTAAAGACTTAGCAAGTCCAAATACTTTTGTAGACGAGCGCTTCTATCATATTAGTAGACGAGCGCTTCTACCATATTAGTGGACGAGCGCTTCTGCCACCTCAGCGGACGAGCAGAATTAAAATCTTGTGTACATGCATTCTTAAAACTAAGTAGACGGTTCTATATGTTTACTACATTGAATGTGATTTAATGCAATCTGGTCGACAACGAATTTATTTCAAATGATTGATATTTATTTCAAATGAATATTTGTTCTTCTCATTTGTTTTATCCAAATTAATGTCTTGCTTGTTTTGAGAAAGTTCATAGTACTATTAAGGAAATATAAAAAGCAAATATTACAATTGGAATTGCAAAACGATCTTTACGATGATATCTTTATTACTGAACAAAAGCTGGGTTATACATAAAGGAGGAAAGAAAGTTTTTAAGGTACAATTGCTGAGAATTGTGAGCCTCCAATTTATGATTTTCTGATAACCAGAGATACTTTTCACAATGGCCAAAATCAAGCTATCAGTCACAACGGATATCAAGCATTAAATTCTAAGTAGAGGTATTGAATACTAGAGCAGAAGAAGGTCACTATATAAGTAGAAGACCTCAGAAACTGAAGAATAACTTTTGCGAGCTCAACTTCTGCCAATACAATTCTTGAGAAAACAAGCTCTTATTCATTTATTCTTTCAAAAGCAAGAGTCTGTATTCATTTAGTTTGAATATTGTTGTAATATTCAACTGATCTTAAACTGTCATATTCTCACCCATTGTGAGTTAAGAAGATCAACCTTTAAATCTCTGTGATAGAATTAGAGCCTGAAGAGGCTTGGTAAGAAAAGAATACTTGTAGCCTGAAGAGGTGTTGAATACTTGTTGTGTAATCTATTTGGAGAAATAGTGGAAAAAATCCTTTAAGGGACCGGACGTAGCTCTTGGTTGGAAGAGAGTGAACTAGGATAAAATCTCTTGTGTGAATTTTCTATCCCTAAACTCTTCAGTTTTATTTGCTTATACTAATTGTGGGGTTTTGATATTGGTTTTGTTGATCTTTTAAAAGGATTTCTTGTGTGTTTAATCTTTTTATCTTCTGCTTGTGAAAAAGTTGTTCAAAAGGGTTTTTGTGAAAATAATTAACAAACACAATTCAACCCCCCTTTCTTGTGTTTGCCTGTGCCAACTTCAGTTGGTATCAGAGCTCATCCTTGAGAGGGTTGAGCATCTAACAAGTGCTTCGGCAGTACGATCCTACAATCATGGATGCAGAAGGACAAGCTATCAACATACCTCCTCTATTTGATGGAACTGATTATGATTATTGGAAAAAGAGGATGATGGCATTCTTGGATGCACAGAATACTGACATCTGGGAACTGATAGAAAATGGCTACACTGAGTCAAGGAGTGAAGCTGGAGCTGCAGTGCCTAGAGCTAAATGGACTCAAGAGCAGAAAAGCCAACATCAACTAAACTTGAAAGCTAAGCACTATCTCATGTATGCTATCACCAGATATGAGCATGACAAGGTTCATAGTTGCAACACAACTAAAGAAATCTGGGATACTCTTGCACTAGCTAATGAAGGTTCCTCACAAGTGAAGCAATCAAAGATAAGCATGCTCACCAGTATGAGCTATTCAAGATGGCTGATCATGAAACCATAGACCAGATGTTTGGAATATTCCAAACAATCACCAACAGTCTCGGGTCTCTTGGAAAGGTCTATGAGAACAGAGATCATGTGAGAAAAATTTTAAGAAGTCTCTCAAAGTAGTGGAGACCTAAGGTAACTGCTATCTAGGAAGCAAAGAATTTGAATACTCTTTCTCTGGAAGAGCTTCTGGGGTCATTAAAAGTTCATGAACTTGAACTTAATGAAGAGGAATACTCCAGAAAAGGAAAGCCCATTGCCTTAAAAGCCAAGAAATCTAGTTCCTCAAAGATGCTTAAAGTTGCTGAGTCTTCAGATGAAGCTGATTCATCAAATAATGAAGATGACTCAGATGAGGATGAACAATCGTTCATCTCCAGAAAAATCCAACACATGTGGATAAATAAAGGTGGATTCAAAAGGAAGAAACTCAACCAAAGATTCTCCAAGGAGAAGTCGGATTCTAAGGAGAAAGGTCCACCCCTGTGCTTTGAATGTAAGAAACCAGGACACTTCAGAGATGACTGCCCAGAGCTGAAGGAGAAAAAGAAATTCTTCAAAAAGAAGAAAGGCTTGATGGCTACATGGGAGGATCTTGACCTATCTTCTTCAGATGAAGAAGATGAAGCAGGAGAAGAAGCAAACATCTGCTTCATGGCTGACACTGCATCAGAAAGTGAATTCACTGATGCTTAGGTAATAGAATCTGATCCATCTACTCTTCAAACTGATTTTGGTGAATTTCTGCATGAATCATGCTTACTGTCTAAAGAGTATAAGAGTCTTAAAAAGAAGTTTATTAAACATTCTAGAGACTATGATAAGGTCTGTACAGTAAATCAAAACCGTAGGGATGATAATGAAACATTAAAGTCAAACAATGTTAGTTTGACTGACAAGACTAAGTGTAAGTCTAATAGCTCTTGTGAAGTTGAAAAACTAAAACAAGATGTGACATAATTGACAGACTCTCTGTCAAGACTGGTTGGTAGCTCAGATAAGTTAAATCTTATATTAAGATATTCTAGATCACCACATGACAAATCTGGCATTGGTTATGATAAAGAGAAGCAAGATGCATCTCTCAATAAACCAAAAGTTCATACACAATATAAGGCTTTTAAAGCTCGTCCACGGCATACTAAGTCAAAACCAAGCCCTTCCAATACTTACTGCAAAGCATGTGGAAATGGTGGGCATGTGTCATCTAAATGCATACATAACAAGCATGCAAAGCATCCACGACCTATGATCATTAACAAGAAAGGACCCAAGTCAATTTGGGTACCTAAAGATAAGATAATCCCTGTTGCAAATCTACTTAACAATAGGAAAGAACAGAAGTCCTAGTACTTGGACAGTGGATGCTCACGACACGTGACAGGAGAAAGATATATGTTCCAATACCTTAGGCCCAAAGATGGTGGCTGGGTCACTTTTGGAGGAAACCAAAAAGGAAATATCATTGGTATAGGTGAAATTGGTAAACATCCTTTTCCCTCCATTGATAATGTTCTATTAGTAAATGGTCTTAAACACAATCTTCTTAGCATTAGTCAATTATGTGATAATGGGTTTGCTATTTCATTTAATCAGAATATGTGTTTTGTCAAGAAAGCTGATGAATCACTCTTATTTACTGCTCAGAGGTAAAACAATCTGTATAAGATTGACTTAGAGGACCTCTAAAATCAAAGTGTGTCATGTCTAGTGTCCATTGGGGATGAGCGATGGATTTGGCACAAAAGGTTGGGTTATTCAAGTTTGAGATTAATATCAAAACTAAAAAAGCATAACCTTGGAAGAGGACTACCAAACCTTAGTTTCAAATCTGATGCTCTGTGATGCATGTCAGAAGGGAAAACAAATAAAAGGTTCCTTTGAATCTAAGAATGTTGTTAGTACCAATAGACCACTAGAATTGCTACACCTTGATCTCTTTGGTCCAACAAGGTCTGCTTCTGTCAGTGGGAAGAAATATGGTCTTGTTATAGTAGACGACTACACTTGATGGACATGGGTTATGTTCCTTGCTCACAAGGATGAGTCATTCAAGGTCTTTTCTGTATTCTGCAAACGTGTACAGAATGAAAAAGGCATGTGTATAGCTTCAATTAAAAGTGATTATGGGGGAGAATTTGTCAATGATCTATTCCATGAGTTTAGTGAAGAAAGTGGTATTCAACATAACTTCTCAATACCAAGAACACCACAACAAAATGGTGTGGTAGAGAGAAAGAACAGATCTCTTCAAGAGATGGCTAGGACTATGCTCAATGACAATTCTGTCCCTAAGCACTTCTGGGCTAAAGCTATGAACACTGCCTGCTACATTCAGAACAAAATATACATTAGACCTATTCTGAATAAGACTCCTTATGAATTGTGGAAAGGCAGGAAAACCAACATTTCATACTTTCACGCTTTCGGATGTAAATGTTATATTTTGAATACAAAAGATCAACTTGGTAAATTTGATTCTAAAGTAGATAATGGAATCCTTCTAGGATTTTCTAAAACTTCAAAAGGCTTTAGAGTTTATAATTCTAGAACTTTAGTTGTAGAAGAATGTATTCATGTGAAATTTGATGACAAATAGCCTGATAAGGATCTATCAGAGCTAGATGAAGCTTTTACAGATCTTGATCTAAATATCTCAAGAGAGAAACCAGAAATCAAGACTGATATCCAAGTAGATGACACTTCTCAACAACAACCTGAATCATCTACTTCTCAACAAGAAAATGCTCAGAAATCTTGGTATTTCAGAAATTACCATCCTCAAGATCAAATCATTGGTGACCCCAATGACAAGCTAAGAACTAGGTCAACTTTCAGAGAACAAAGTGATTCTGCTCTTGTCTCTGAATGTGAATCGAAGACAGTGGATGAAGCTCTACTGGACGATGGATGGATTCTTGCTATGCATGCTATGCAAGAAAAGCTAAATCAGTTTGAGAGAAGTGAAGTCGGGACGCTTGTACCCCTGCCTGAAGACAAGTCAGCCATTGGAACAAAATGGGTCTACAGAAACAAGCTTAATGAAGATGGTAAGGTTGTGAGAAACAAGTCAAGACTTGTTGCTCAAGGCTATTCTCAAGAAGAAAGTATAGATTATACTGAAACTTTTGCACCAGTTGCTGGACTAGAAGCTATAAGATTTTTTATATCATTTGATGTACATCATAGCTTTATGCTTTTTCAAATGGATGTTAAAAGCGCACTCTTAAATGGCTTTATTAATGAAGAAGTATATGTCATGCAACCTCCAGGCTTTGAAAATACAAAATCACCTTGATCATGTTTATAAGCTTAAGAAAGCATTGTATGGACTTAAACAAGCTCCTAGAGGTTGGTATGATAGGTTAAGTTCGCTTCTAATGGAAAATGGTTTTAACAGAGGAAAAGTAGACACAACTCTATTTAGAAAATCTATTAAGTCAGATTTCATTATAGTACAGACGTGCTACTAATGAATCTATGTGCAAGGAATTCTCTAAGTTAATGCAAAAAGAATTTGAAATGAGCATGATGGGAGAACTCAAATTCTTCCTTGGACTTCAAGTTAAACAGTCTATGGACGAGGTAAACATCCACCAGACTAAGTATTAAAAGGAACTTCTAAAGAAGTTTAAGATGGATGATTGCAAACCAATGAATACACCTATGCATCCCACTTCAATACTGAACAAAGTTGATAAAGAGAAAAAGGTAGACCAAAAGGTATATAGAGGTATGATAGGATCTCTTTTATATCTGACTGTGTCTAAGCCTGATATAATGTTCAGTGTTTGCTTGTGTGCTCGTTTTCAATCTGATCCTAGAGAGTCTCATCTCCCAGCAGTTAAAATAATATTTAGATATTTAAAAGGTTCTACTAATCTGGGTTTGTGCTTTAAGAAAAATGATGATTACAGATTATTGGTTTTTGTGATGCTGACAATGCTGGAGATAGATTTGAAAGAAAAAGCACCAGGGGAGGGTGTCACTTCATTGGAGCTAACCTAGTATCATGGTCAAGCAAAAGGCAAAGTACCATTGCTCTATCAACTACTGAAGCAGAATACATATCAGCTGCAAGCTGCTACTCACAACTTCTATGGATCAAACACCAATTGGAGGACTACAATATATTTGTAAGTAGTATTCCACTTATGTGTGATAATACTGCAGCAATCAATTTATCTAAGAATCCAATATTGCATTCTAGATCTAAGCACATAGAGATTAAACATCACTTTATTAGGGATTATGTGTAAAAAGGTGTGTTTGATGTTCAATTTATAGATACTGACCACCAATGGGTAGATATCTTCACTAAACATTTCCTGAGGAAAGATTTATCTTTATAAGAAAGCATTGAATATGTTGTATGTGGATTGAGCTAGTATAATTATTGTTAAATTGATCGTCCATTGCATGCTCTCTCTGCACATCCATTAGTCATGTTGTCCAGAGCAAGTGGATTCTACGTGTCCGCTACCTATGTCCTTGCACGTCCACTCTTAGTCTTGTGTGGACTCGTCTATGCACACATTTATTTCTTATATTAATTTGTTCTTGAACACTTTTATATAAAAACTCTTCTATTTCCTTGCTGAGTCAGCAACCCTTATTAATCCCATCAAGACCTTTTTATGGTCCCAAGTTACCAACGCCGTTTTATCATTATGACATGTCATATCAAAAGTTTTTTTAAAACCTTTTGATATTCAAGATCCTTTTAAAAGAAACCTCTTCCCTCTGAGAAAGACTTTATGCTTTCATAATCTCTCGAGCTATCTCTCTTTCTCTCTTTACCTCTCTCTGCTCTCAAAACCCTAAGCTCTTTGATCTTCTGCAATGGCATCTTCAACCTTCAATGTGGACAAACTCAACCTAGCTATAGAGCACCATTTCAACCTTAATGTGCTAAAAGACTACAATCTTGATATAAGCAAATATGTCAATGCTGCTGGCTAGGAAGGACTCTTCACAGAGAAAGTCTTTGTTTTCCTAAATCTTGTCAAGGATTTTTGGAGAAACATCCAACTGACAAAAACTGACTTCTACTCAACCGTATTAAGAAGGAAGATTACAATATTAGAAAAGACTATTGCTGAAGCAATCTTCTGTGCTCAGGAATGACTAGTTTTCACTGAGTCTTGGGAAGAAGACTTGGGCGGTTCTAAGACAATAGAAGTCTGTCTCATGAAGGAGGACACAATCAGGACTCACTCGTGGAAGGCTGTTGAAATGAAGGATATCATTCGTATTCTTCACCAGCTTCTCAACAAAGTGGTGCTTCACAAGGTTGGGTCAAAGGACAACCTTTCATCTCTTCACAAGTTGTCTCTGCCATCTACTCACAGAGACAAGAATCAATCTTCCAAGAACCCTTTATGGAAGATTCAGAGATGCAGTGATGAACAAGAAAAGACTCTCTGTACTCCCCTTCTGCCACCTTCTCTCGAAGATCGTCAAGGCTCAAGGAGTATATGAGTTTCTTGCTGCCAAGACTCCTGAGGAGCAAGCAAGTTTACTGTCTGAGAAATCTGTGTCTGTTACAGACTTTGGAAAAATGAACATAGCCAACATGAACCTCAGTACGTATGCTGCTGCTGCAATGGCTAAAACTGAGGAATTATTGGTGGCTAAAGAAGAGAATAATGCTGAAGTCCCAAGGGTTAGAAGGGTAACCAGGCAAAAGGCAACTGTTGCAAGAAAGCCTGCCCCCAAAAGACCAGTAAGTGGGATTTCTATCAGGGAGCCTTCTGATGCCCCTGCTACAAAGAAGCCAAGGAAAGGTATCCTCTCTCATAATGAAGATGAGGAAGCCGATAAGGATAGCATTCCTATCAGCTCCATCCTAAAGAAGCAGAAGACCTCTGCTGCTACTGCTAAGGTCGTTGTGCCTGATCCTTCAACTGTATCAACAAAACCAAGGAGACAACTAGCAAGAAAAGCTAGGTCAACCAAAACTCCTAAGGTAACTATCTCTACTCATGATCATGTTCAATAGCAGTAGATGACCTTGTATCTAGTTTAGAAGCTAGGATGGATGATATACCTATCCCCTCTTCAAATGAAGTATATATTCCCTCACCACCTTCACCTCTACCACATATAGATAACAACTTTACCATTGAAGTCTCCCTTTCCAAAACCCTTGAAAACTCTATTTCCACCCATAATTCTCTCTTCCACCCTTTACAATGGCAAATCTGAGGATTGGGCCAAAGTACAAAGAGAATGGAAAATACTCTTCCACACCATTCCACATGAACCAGAACTCATCCTAAACAGATGGTATCCTCTACCCGAATATGAGGAAGAAGTTAATCAATTTGTTGAACCCCTCTACCTCCCTCACCCAGAATGTCAACTAATCAAAAGCGTACGTTCTCAAATGTACAATAATTTAGGACCTTTAGTCACCCACCTACCTTTAGCCAAATTCCCCCCAAAGAAAATTTACCCAAACCTTGTCAAAACTCCTTCATTCATACCAATTACTGATGGAGTTGAAAGGCACATAATACCCGTCTGGGAGACTGACCCCAAGAGGAAGAATCTTCCTACTATCCCTAAGAAAAGAGCTAGATCATCTCAACATGTTCCCATGATCATGCCAAGGGACACAAAATGGATGTCCTTTGTGCATCCCAGAGTCTATGGGAGGGCTGCTGATTTGTTCATGGATCAACTTTGTATTGATATGCTGAAATGGGAGTTCAGCCAACTCAGAACTGATATGGCTGTAAATTTTGTTCCTCCATACTGGATGAGGCATAAGGAAACAACCAGGATTGGAATAAAGCCTTACAGAATCTGTCCGAGATTGCCAATGCTGGATCTCAACAAGCACAAGGACTTGAAGCACAGAAGGTTCAAGGGAGTGATGCCTGAAGCTGAATCAGCATTGCTTGACCTTGATCAGGAAAATTTTGATTACTCGATGTTGGATTTCCTTCAAAATCATGAATCCATCGAGTTAATCAATGAGCACAAGGCTGCTGATTTTTCGAAGTCACACTTAATTCACTGCACCAGAGAGGCATCTTCCTCTGGATTGACTGATGAAGAAAAGGAAGATATTCCCAAGGTCAGAGGAAAGTGTTGACTTTCACACTTTAGATACATGATATGTAAAGACCTCTGGGGACTTCCTATCAAAAACAAAAATGTGGAATTTGTCTATCCAATTCACTTGGCAAAGGATATCCCTGAGTCAGTTATACAATATGCTTTTTCCACAGCCTCAACCTCTTCCTCTGAGCATACATCTGAAGAATTAGTTGTGGAAGGCCCTGAGCTGAATGTGGAAATCTTATCAAAAACCTGTTTCTGAGCCTTCCACTCCCTTAGCTGATGCAGTTGTTGTTGAGCCAACTTTGACAGAGCAAGGTGCTGAGTCTGCTAATACATCCTCTCAACCATTAGCTCTTGTTATGGTTCATCCTCCAGCCCAATCTCAAGACACTATCTCAGACTCTGCTGAAAGCTCAAGACAATTATCATTGCCATCTAATCTTGAAGACATCATTGGCAGAATTGTTGATGATAAGGTTGGAAAGATTGTTGAAGAGATGACTGAACAGATGGCACATCAAATTGAAGAAAGAGTGCAAAAGCAAGTTCAAGACACATTGGCCCCTACAAATGCCATGGTGACTCAAATGTTGGCCTTGCTAATGGAGTTTCAGAAAAATCAAAATCCAAACCAACCCCATCCACCACTTCCTTCTTCTTAGAATTTCTTCTTTCTTGTTTTACTTTGCTGACAGTGATGGTTCACTCCCTTTTTACCTTTTTGGCCGATGACAAAAAAGGGGAGAAAGGAAAAGAAAGATATTTATAAATAAAGTCAGTTGTTGAAAAGCTCTTATTTGTTTGCATTTGCATTGATCTGCTTTACTTATATTATTTGCTCTGATATTTACTTACTCGGATACTTGTGTATGATAAGTGTTTATACCTATCTGTTAGTCTGCTTAAGTATTTGAATTCTTTGTCTTAGTGGGGGCCTTGCAAGAACTCTTAGACTTTGCTATTTAAATTTAATCAGTTTTTGTCATCATCAAAAAGGGGGAGATTGTTGGAACCAAAGTGGTTTTGGATTTAATAATCTCTAAGTTTTGATGCTAACTAAAGGATTAAATTTGTTTGGCAAAGTGTTAGTTGAGATCTAACAAGTGAGTTCAGTTTATGCAGGAATATCAAAAATAATATAAGGTATACAATGATTGGACTCGTGCAAAGAATTACCCGTCCAAAGGTTATTTAAACTATTAATATTTTAATTGATAAGTAGACTGGTAGATGTGGCTGTAAATGAATACCTAAATAACTTGTTAGGTACAGCAAGTCCAAAGACTTGAAAATAAGCACGTCCATCCTGCCACTTCAGCAGATGGAAGTAATTAGATAAGAAAAAGAACTACAACACAAACTAATCTAGTAGACGAGCTCCATATGCCACGTCATTGGACAGAACTTCTCATTAAGGACTTAGCATGTCCAAAGACTTTTGTAGACGAGCGCTTCTACCACATTAGTAGACGAGTGTTTCCGCCACCTCAGTGGACGAGCAAAATTAAAATCTTGTGTAGATGCGTTCTTAAAACTAAGTAGACGGTTCTATATGTTTACTACCTTGAATGTGATTTAATGCAATCTGGTCCACAACGAATTTATTTCAAATGATTGATATTTATTTCAAATGAATATTTGTTCTTCTCATTTGTTTTATCCGAATTAATGTCTTACTTGTTTTGAGAAAGTTCATAGTACTATCAAGGAAATTCAAAAATCAAATAGTACAATTGGAATTGCAAAATGATTTATACGATGACATCTTTATTGCTGAACAAAAGCTGGGTTATACACAAAGGAGGAAAGAAAGTTTTTAAGGTACAATTGCTCAGAACTGTGAGCCTCCATTTTGTGATTTTCTGATAACCAGAGATACTTTTAACAATGGCCAAAATCAAGATATCAATCACAATGGATATCATGCATTAAATGCTATCTCTAAACGAGATTATTCAAAGTAACCGTTGAAGAATTACAAGAGCAGAAGAAGGTCACTATATAAGTAGAAGACCTCAGAAACTGAAGAATAACTTTTGCGAGCTCAACTTCTGCCAATACAATTCTTGAGAAAACAAGCTCTTATTCATTTATTCTTTCAAAAGAAAGAGTCTGTATTCATTTAGTTTGAATATTGTTGTAGTATTCAACTGATCTTAAACTGTCAAATTCTCACCCATTGTGAGTTAAGAAGATCAACCTTTAAGTCTCTGTGATAGATTTAGAGCTTGAAGAGGCTTGGTTAGAAAGGAATACTTGTAGCCTGAAGAGGTGTAGAATACTTGTTGTGTAATCTATTTGGAGAAGTAGTGGAAAAAATCCTTCAAGTCGAAGTGACTGGACGTAGCTATTGGTTGGAAGAGAGTGAACCAGGATTTCTTATGTGCGTAATCTTTTTATCTTTTGCTTGTGAAAAAGTTGGTAAAAATGGTTTTTGCGAAAATAATTAACAAACACAATTCAACCCGCCCCCTTCTTGTGTTTGCCCGTGCCAACTTCATCTTCTTCTTTCTTTATTTACAATTGAAGGCAAAGCATAAGCCAATTCGTTAGTCTCCCATTACTCATATGTTCTATCTTGGTGAGGATTTTCCGTATGAGATTTTTGAATTCCCACTAGAACACGATGGATGGAGGGCATGCCAAACCCAACACTTCTTTTTAAATTCTGTGGTGATGATCTTAGGCATTTTTGCAATGATGGTGAGTGGATATCAAACTCGGTTTTGAGTATTTGGTGTACGTAAGTACATTTTAACGTTATAATTTATTTAATTTTTATATTTTATTTAAATTTCAATATATTGCGTAATTACATCCACTTATTTCATATCCTAGGTATCTGCATCGCCTTCTAATTGACAGGGGAGGCAATGCAATTTATAGATTCTTAGACCCCACTATCTTGATGCCTCAGTTCTTGTTCGACCACAGTAAACTCAGTCCATGCCTTTGCAACTTAGTGGGAGGAAGTGATCGGAAAGACATATATCTGGTACCTTACGTAATGAATAATCATTGGCAGCTGCTCGTACTTCATCCTTCTAGGCATGCTGTCATATTATTATGCTCTCTCTACCAGGACCTGCCGAAGGAGGTGGTGGCCTATATCAATACGTAAGTAATTAATCTTCTATTTAATTAAATTTGTAACATTTACTTTTATTTTATTACACACATGATGAACATATAATTGACATGAATATTTTTTATGATAGTGCGATGAAGGCATGCAGCATATCTTGCGCCAACGGGAAAAGTAGGACTTCAAAGTCAAAAGGAAATCCTGAATGGATCCTCAAGGTTGCTAGTTTATTAAATAGTAATTAATATTATAATTACCATATATATATATATATATATAATTGAAATTAAATTTCATTTCTTTTGTAGTCTCTGTTGGAACCAAAGTGGTTTTGGATTTAATAATCTCTAAGTTTTTATGCTAATAAATGGATTAAATTTGTTTGGAAAAGTATTAGTTGAGATCTAACATGTGCTTTCAGTTATGCATGAATACTTTAATATAAGTAAAATAAACTTAGGATAAGTTTTCATTGAAAAATATGCGCCCACCCTTGTAGACGGGTTGCTCAAATACTTTGTTAAAGTTACTTAGTTATTTAATTAAGTAGACTGGTTTACTTAAGTAGACGAAGCTCTAAATATTTGCTAGATGAATACCTAAATAACTTGTTAGGTACTGCAAGTCTAAAGACTTGATAATTAGCACGTCCATCTTGCCACGTAAGCAGACAGAAGTAATTAGTACAAGTGAATGAATTGAAACATAAAGTAATCTAGTAGACGAGCTCCAACCGCCACGTCACATGACGGAGATCTTTATAACTCATTAAGGAATAGGAAGTCCGAAGACTTGATAGACAAAAGGATATGCCACGTCATGAGACGAGCAAAAAAAAATTTTTAACAGACTTAGTCTCTTTTATAACTAAGTAGACGGAGTTCTTTATAGACGAGCTCCATCTTAGAATGAATTAAATGCAATCCGAATCTCTTGAATTTATTTCAAATGATTGATATTTAATTCAATATAATAATTAATCTTCACATTTGTTTTATCTGCTTTAATGTTTCACCTTATTGTAAAAGAAACATAGTACAATCAAGAAATGCAAAAAGCAGAATCGTACTATAAGATACTGTAAAATGATCTGTATGATGACAACTCTATGACTGAAAAAACTAGTTTTACACAAAGGAGGAATAACAAGTGCTCAAGCTGCACTACTAAGAGGAGTAAGCTTCCTATTTCATGCTACCTCGATAACCAAGAGTACTATTCAGCATTGCCACAATCAAGCTATCAGTCACAACGTATATCATGCATTTAATGCTATCTCTAAACGGGATTATTCAAAGTAACCATTGAAGAAATGCAAGTGAAGATGAAGGTCACTATAAATTGAAGACCTCAGATACTGAAGAACAGCTCTTGCCTGCACAAACTTGTTTGCTGAACTTTTGACAATCAATATTCATTCATTCTAATATTCTTTCAAGAGAAAAAGTTTGTATTCTTTAGTTTGAATATTGTTGTAATATTCAACAGATCTTAAACTGTCATATTCTCACACATAGTGAGTTAAGAAGATCAAACATTATATCTCTTTGTTAGAGTTAGTGCCTGAAGAGGCTTGGTAAGAAAGAAATACTTGTAGCCTGGATAGGTGTTGAACACTCAGTTGTAATCTATTTGGAGAAACAGTGGATAGATCCTTCAAGTCGAATGGACTGGACGTAGCTCTAGGTTGGAAGAGAGTGAACAAGGATAAAATCTCTTGTGTGAATCTTATATCCCTAAACTCTTCGGTTTTATTTGCTTATACTAACTGTGGGGTTTTGATATTGCTTTTGTCAAAGTCTTTTAAAATGGATCTTTGTCTTTGTGCTTGCTTCTGTTTCTAATCTCCTTGAGTGCAAAAATTGTTTTAAAGGTTGTTTTCGAAAATTATTAATAAACACAATTCAACCCGCCCTTCTGGTGTTTGCCTGTGTCAACTTCAGTTGGTATCAAAGCTCAGCCTCGAAAGGGTTGAGCATCTAACAAGTGTTGAGGTAGTACAATCCAACAACATGGATGCATAAGG
Organism: Sophora flavescens; assembly: GCA_030762895.1. Classification (NCBI taxonomy): domain Eukaryota; kingdom Viridiplantae; phylum Streptophyta; class Magnoliopsida; order Fabales; family Fabaceae; genus Sophora; species Sophora flavescens. Next base: position 262,822,390 of record CM061063.1, read on the forward strand.
ACAAGCTATCAACAGACCTCCTCTCTTTGATGGTTCTGGTTATGTCTACTGGAAGAAGAGGATGATGGCATTTTTGGATGCACACAGTCTAGACATCTGGGAGCTCATAGAAACTGGTTATACCGAACCTAGGGATGAAAATGAGGCAGCTGTTGCTAGAGCAGACTGGACAGCAGATCAAAAGGCAAAGCATCAACTCCATCTTAAAGCTAAGCATTTTTTGATGTGTGCCGTCACCAGATCTGAACATAACAAAGTTCACAGCTACAATACTGCTAAAGAAATCTGGGATACTCTTGCCCTAGCTCATGAGGGTTCCTCACAAGTTAAGGAATCCAAGATCAGCATGCTGGTTCACTAGTAAAGCTGTTCAAGATGGGTGAACATGAAACAATAGACAAAATGTTTGGAAGATTTCAAACCATGACTAATAGTCTCAGATCTCTTGGAAAAATTAATGAAAATAGAGATCATGTCAAAAATCCTGAGAAGTCTATCCAAGCAATGGAGACCCAAAGTAACTGCCATTCAGGAAGCCAAAAACCTGAATACACTATCTCTGGAAGAGCTTCTTGGATCTCTCAAGGTTCATGAACTTGAACTTAATGAAGAAGAAAATTCCAGAAAAGGAAAATCTATTTCACTAAAGGCAAAGAAAGAAACTTCATCAAAAGTTCACAAAGATGCTGAGTCTTCTGATGAGTCTGAATCTTCAGATGATAATGAAGGATCAGATGCGGATGAATTATCCTTTATCTCCGGGAAGATTCAACATATGTGGAGAAAGAAAGGTGGTTTCAGAAAGAAGAAACTCCACAAAAAGATTTCCAAGGAGATGTCAGACTCCTAGGAAAGAGGTCCACCCTTGTGCTTTGAATGCAAGAAACCTAGTCAATTCAAATATGAATGCCCTGAGCTAAAGGAAAAAAAGAAATTCTTTAAAAAGAAGAAAGGCTTAATGGCTACATGGGAGGTGAGACACCCCGCTGTGCCCCTTTGTGACATTTAGTTTAAAACCCTAATTATTAGTTCCTTAAGCACGCGTTTAGCGTTAGAGATTTTCACAAATCATTTTCGAAATGTCCCCTTTAAAAAATCAGAGATTTGTATGACGTCGGAAAAACACCTGATAGACGGTTTATAACTTCAAAACTTTATCTAACCATAATTGGTCTCTGGTCTTACATCAATTACCAGGAGCGGAAAAATAAATACACACACTCCAGTTGTGATAAAGACTTAGGAGATAAATAGATACAATAATTATCACAGACACAACATCAGTCAAGTCATCTATCTTCCATAAAATTCTTAAATCCATCCTACCCTCACTCCTACAACTAAAACTTGATACTGAAAATGGCTATGGTTTCCCCATCATAGTTATGGTTATCAATCAGTCGTCCAAGCGACACGTCCCATTCCCGGTGCACATCCTTAGTCATGGTGAGAATGCTCATGCAAAGCAATGACACTATAGCTGCACAATGAACCCGGTGCACACCCCGGACCGTGGGTGCTCGTGCAAAGAAATGACACTATAGCTGCACGATTATCCCAGTGCACACCTTCACCATGGTAAGAACGCTCACGCAAAGCGTGACACTACAGCTGCACGATGATCCCGGTGCACACCTCATCCACTCACAGGTGCTCATGCAAAGCATGACACTCGTAGCTGCACAAGTTAAGTTTACCCTTTGGATGGTCCAACAAGGACTTCGGGTCTTATATGTGTCCCACATACGATTATAGAAACAACACAACTTATGAACCTCGCAGGCTCCTATGGTCATAACCCAGTTCCTTAACCTCTCATCAAGACCTCAACACATGCTCTATGTCACAACACCTCTTTAACATATTTCATGTAGGTTAGGCACCTCTAAAATTCATCATGATCCTTACGCCCAAAACAATCATCTCTTAGACAACATATATATCTTAGCTTAAAATCCACTAAGCATAATAATAATAACCAGGAAAATCATGCATAACACAATATCAATCAAAATATTATCATATTACCAACATAGCACAAAATCAATTCAATAAAGGTAATAAAATCAAATCAACCATCAACAATATAAAGATCAACCTAATATCGATCAACCTACAATCCCCGAATCACCATGGATGTTTTATAAAAGCAATTTAAAGCGATTCTGGTCTTGTCGATTATTCGACTTCTAGTAGGGTTTAGGTCGCCCTACATAATTACTACATAATCTACTACTTATCGATTCCGACGATAGGTTGATTCTTTCCCCTACCTTAAAGATGTTCAGAGTTTTTAAAAGCACTTGGCAGCGATGCAGTTAGCTCCAAACAGTTCGCAGAAAGTAATTTCTTCTTCTTGCAAGCAAGCACGAACATGGAAAACATCCCAGAGAGACGATCCAAGCATTGAAACAACCAGACAAAATACAAAAATAATTTCTCAACAATCCCAAAATAAATATAATTTAATAATATATTTAATTTCTCAAAAAAATCTCATTCATTTAAAATCAAAACATATTTGAGGTTTTTAGGCTCAAGGTGAAAATTGATAAAAATCAGTTTAACAAGAGATTGACAAAATTGATTTAGGGAGACACTTAATCATGCTCCCAATTTCAGAAAACACCAATTAATTTCAGATTCTGAGACTAAAAATCAAAACCTAGGGTTAGGGTTTCAAAATCAATTTGGGGGTTTTGAATCTGAGACACAAGAGAGGGTTTTGACTCACCCAAGGAAGAAGAGGAAAAGAGGTGGTGGCTACCAGGACCTCCGGCGTGGCGGCTGCGGCAGCAACCACGGTGGAGAATGGTAGCGGACAGCTCCTACCGCGGTGGCTAGCGTAATTTTGCGCTACAGGAACAACCGAGGCACGATCTGGACAAAGACACGAACCAGGCGTGGTGTCGCGGGGTCGGAGCTCCGGCGGGCGGCGGTTACGGCGCGGTCGCAGCTGGGCTGAGGTGGTGGCACGATCTAGTTTAGATGGGAGGAAGAAGATGAGGTTTGTGTTATGTTGTATGAAGAAGATAAATGAAAATATGATGTTATGTTGAAGAAGAGACAGGACACGGGTAGTATAGGAAAAGGAAGAGATAGATGAGATCAGGAGGAAGAAGAGAAAAAGAAAGAAGAAAGGAGAAAGAAGAAAGGAGAAATAAGAAGAAAAAGAAAGAAGTGGGTTCTGTTGAAGGAGAAAAGAAGAAACGTAAAAAGGAAGGGAGGTATGCGTGAAATAGAGGGGAGGAGAGAGAAATTTTCTGATTTTTTGTACCAGTGAGTACAAAATGAGTGATAAATATTAGGCCTGAAATAAACATGTTTTTACTTTTTGGAATCTAAAAATAAAGATTGATAAATATATGATTTCGAAATTCAAATTAGAGTAAAGATTAATAATTGAACTGATCACCTAAGAAAATACTCGGTCCAAAATTTAATCTCCGATTAATGTCAAACCAGTTTATTTTCAACTCTAAAATTAAATTGATTGAAAATATGAAAATGATTTTCTCTTAATCTTATTATTTAAAATATTTTTTGATACAGGTAATAATAGTGACAATAATGTAACTTATTATCTAGTAAGCGTGCATTCACTGAAATAAGTCAATGCTAACGCACCCAATAAAATAATTTGAAGAGAGTAATTTAATTACTCAAACTAAACCACATAACAAAAATGATCATAAACATCCAAAAAAAATAATTAATCATATTTGTAATTATATTTTAACCAGTTAAACAGCGTAACTAAAAACGGGCTGTTACATTACTACCCCTCTTAGAAAAAAATTCCGTCCTCGGAATTTCATGACTCAAAACTAAACAGGATTTTGTAATCACACCTTAACCCTAAAATCTTGCTTTATATTCTCGGTGCTTCATTCCTTTCATCTATAACTCTATAACAGGATTGATTCTTATGCCATTCTATCTATCCTTTAACTACATCTGAGCCTGAGTTGCACATGATAAACTTCGCGCCAAGAACATAAGAAATTCAATCTTACCAACCCGACATAGTCCGTTTTCTTCTTAATTCCTCTCGAATCTTTTGCTACTTCGATTTCATATCCTTCATTTGCCTCTCATTTTCAATTTGGTTCACAAGTCCCATTAGTATCCCTGGTTTAAGAACTTTCCCATACACATCTATCCTATTGTCCAAGGAAAATACGCAACTCCTAACAATTCCTCCATCTAAAGACATGGCTCTATCACTTATACAAGGAAGTGCTGGTATCATATCTACCCTTATCTTATATATTTGCAGCCGAGAAAAGAGATTATAAAACAGAATTTCTCTGAGGCCATAATCCCCAGGAGCTGCACGAAAGCAAAGCCAAGAAATCCAGGTGGACACTCCCCAATGGCAATCTTGGATTTAAAATGTCTAGTTTCCACTATGGATCATCAACCACATATTTACCAGAATAAGACCTCAAAGATTATGAACATTTCACCATAGCTTATTACACTCGAAAGACACAATCAAATCTTAATCACTTCTTGCCTCAAAATTTGTCTGCTAGCAAAACTTCTTCAACACCTTATCCTCACAACGAACATCAAGTTCAACACTAACTTTCCAGTGTCCAAGTAAAACATCTCCACACTAAAATCAACAGAAACCATGTCAGTTAAGATTATCTAACTCCACAACCTTGAACTACTCTAGAAAACTTAGTTTTACCCAAGAAATCATCCTTTTCATTCACATCCAACTTAGGTGAAACTACAGTAGGAACTTTCCTTTTGATCTTCCAAATTCCTACATTCAACCATAACCATAAGCATTTGATCATTACCCTAAATCTCCTTAACTATACTCTGCCTCAGTTAAAATTTGATCCTTCGATCTATAGTAATTTGTCATACTTGCTGATATTACTCTTAATCTTACCATTCATAACTACACCTCAACTAAATTCCTACCTCTGCATGTCCCATAGTTTTCAATATCTCTAATTCACCGTAAATCTTAACAAAACCAATTTAGAATTATCGCACTCAAGGTAAATATGAATTTATCCTACGTATTGCCTGATCAAGTCTTTATTCCAATCCTCAAGACATGATCGACAATGACCAAGTCAACATAAGTAAGTCCCTTAGTTTAAGAATCTACCTTTCTGTCCAAACACTAACTTAGTGACCAAAATTTAACATAAAAAAAATGTCTCCTTAATCCACATCTTAACTTCAATATCTCAAAATATATGCAACAAAACTATCATTGTAATTCAACTATTGATCATCAAACCTTATAACTACAAATCTCTATTCAATTATCGCACACCAAAAATTTACAAAAATAAAAATGAAGGCTTACATCTTATTTGAAATATAAAACATGACTCTAAGCCATTAACTACATTAACTGCCATATTAAACCAAACAAAATATAATCTATAACAATTAAGATTTTACTAGAAGCTCAAACTCATCATTTTAACAAGTATACCATGCCTAGGTAAAACATCCCTTCTCATATCCGAAATCACCATAATATTACTCGTCTAAAGTATCGTCATTCCGCTGTTAGTCCTACTTTAATAATAACAAGTCCCCACTCCCAAATTAAATCCTTAGATATGAACTTGATACGTACTAGAACCTACCTACATATCCTTCCCTTAGAATCACCTTCATCATTATTAACAATCTTCTTCAAATATCCTATCCTAGTAATGTACCTAAATACTAGCACACTATTTCCATATCTACCGTGCTTCTTTATATCAAAATCTTAACTTAACATCCTCTCTTAGTTTTGAACTACTACTAATTTTCATGTGTCCACACAACATTTCCAAATAACCTCGATTTAACCATATATATCATTTCTATATACTCAAACTTCTTCATTATGTTTCCAAATTATTTCAAATCCCCCTAAATTTACCTTATAACCTTGTATCTCAAACCAAGTTCGAGTTAATACTATTTTCATAAATCAAATATCACTTTAAAGAATAATCCCATCACAAGCTAAGGTTTACACTTTATCTTAATAAACTCCAATAACATCAAAGTGATTAGAAACTAATTCTATTCTCAACAAAAGGACTTAAATACTAATCATGTACAAGCCACACTCAAATCAACACCTCTTATAAACACCATATGCTTAAACCTCCTTTTCTTTAAACAAATCTATCATCATTAGAAAACATCATTAGAAAATAAGTTCATCTTCACATCCAAGTATTAATTTCATAAACTTGAGTCTAATTCCTTTCACATCGTTAAACACTAGATTCGGGACCAAGTATCCAACTTATAAGCCTAGATTTTCCAATCAAATCCACAACTATAACCATCATCTCAACCATATAAGGCTACAAGGCTTCAACTAATTCAATCCTATACTAATTAAGACCCAAACTAATTTTGTTTTCTCTTTATCATCTTCAACAACTACCCACATTATCCAAATATATCTAGTACTTAAAATTAATTCCCGTAATAACAATTTCTTTCTACCACTAATTGCTCGCTATACCTTATGAACAAGAATTAATTCTTCCAATAAACTCATTGTCTAACACTTATTTAAAATCTTACTTTCTAACTTTCAAGGCACAATCAACCACGATACTCTCTTTTATACAACAACTTACCCAAGTAACTTATCCCAAAAATATCGTGTTTATCATGATTAAGAATATAAATCATTTCAATTCCCTACTCTACTTAGGAAACTTAAAACGACGAAGCTACGAACTTTCTACCCAATTTCTAAGCATAGTCAACATCCGATGTGGATTCAACTAGACACGGCCAGTAACAACACCCTAACTTTTAGCAGTCCGATCAGAATCAAACTGCTCTGATACCAAATGAGACACCCCGTTGTGCCCTTTTGTGACATTTAGTTTAAAACCCTAATTATTAGTTCCTTAAGCGCGCGTTTAGCGTTAGAGATTTTCACAAATCATTTTTTAATTGTCCCCTTTAAAAAATCGGATATTTGTATGATGTCGGAAAAACACCTGATAGACGGTTTATAACTTAAAAACTTTATCCAACCATAATTGGTCTCTGGTCTTACATCAACTGCCAGGAGCGGAAAAATAAAAGATGTGGACTTCGTCATCCTACTCACAATAATTTGAAAAGAGATTTTCAAGACAAGAAATTTCTTGATTTTACTTTTTCAAGAAAGCACAAAGAATAATTTGACCGATCTGAAAGATACAAGTGTCCAATATGTAAAAAGATTCTTCAATAGGTTCGTGAGTGTAAAAATGCATAGCTAATACAAGGTTACAGACATGACTCTAATAAAGTTTCTTCCTTCACAAGAACTTTACTACACAACGATTTAAAAGATCATCAGTCCGACAAAAATTCAGACTGGACCACTTCCACCAAAAGTAAAAGTGAATCGACTAAGTCTCATCAAGAAACTTCCATTATCAAGAATTCATATATGTCGCATAACTCAAGAAATACTCATAATACATTCCCAAAGAAGTATGAAAATATCCAGACTGTCAGAACCAAAGTCAGGATAGATTTTAAATCAAGGTCAAAAAAATGAATTTGACCTGTACAAAATGTACCGCTATGATTGTCTAATACAACCATAGGAATTTGAAAAGCAATTTGTCCATAAGGAATAATTTTTCTGAACCCCGAGACCTTCACCTAAGGTTGAAGATTTAAATCTATTCGCCTTGGTTTCTCACAAGCACAATGGTCTTTTATGACGCGCTTAGTATGGTCACCCTGAATCGGCACAATTTCTAATAACTTGGTCAATCTCTCAGACACACGAACAGTTGATCTTGCCTCATAAGCGGAGTTTACAGTACAAAATCTTTAATAAGTCCTAACTCCAATCTGGTGGTAACTTGTTCTCAAGTTGATCTTTGAATATGTAACAACTCCTTGCGAGGGATCTGTAACACTTGGTACAGAGGTCTCTCATACTCATCATGACTCTTAGAGTAAATGAGAACATCATCGATGAAGATGATGACTAAATTATCGAGAAATGGACCAAAATTCCATTTCTTGAAGTCTAACCCAACTAACTTCATTGGCGATATCCTACACAAAGTGGTTGAGATCTGTCTAAATCTAGATACTAGATCAATCAGAAACTCAACATCCATCCGTCCGTACAAACTTGGGACATTCTCAAAAAAATTTTCCCAAAAACTTTCAATGACAGGTACCTTATTCAAATGTCTGATACCATCATAAGGGATAAACGAATGTATCAACATGAACATAAGTACCCTTTACTAAACATGAGTTCTCATAAGGTCTCAACCCAATCAGAACCCACCAAAACATACTTACTTGTGTGTCAACACACATTGTTTCAATCAAGAAACAATTCAAACAAGTTTCGACCAGAGATCACACAACAAAAACCTAACAGACCTATTCCCCAAGGTTTCCCGAAAGACTCGACCAGCTCTGATACCACTAATGTGACACCCTATTTCGGGTCATCACATGGTTACCCATTTGCGGAAATAAAACTTAATTTTCTGGTTGCTTTCGAAAAATGATGTTTTCTCAACGTTCATTCTTTTCAAAATATGGTGATAAAATTTTTTTTTTCTTTTTTTTTCTTCTTAACCTCATAACATCAACAACATAATCAAAGCACACTTAAATACATAAGGTATATAAGTCATACAACTATATTGCCTCATATGTTTTCACACCTAAATCATAAACAGTTTTATCCTCAAAACACAAAATATCATAATAGGACCTAAGCTGGTCGTAACTAACCGACACTACAGTCGATAGGAGCAGCACAGCATGCCTCGAACTAGACAACCTTCTTCTTCTTGTAGGGATCATACCCATTATACGACTCTGATATGTTTGTAAGGGTGAGACATCAATATATGGATTTATCACAATAACTAAATGCGCAACACAAAAGAAGGCACATACACATATACATGTTTATAACAACGTATTCATTCATATTATATCACATCGTTTATCAATGGGTTTCACACCCCAAACATCAACGTTGGAAAACTATGCATGAACACTTCAATACATCATCTAAACATTCACACCTAATCTCCGGAGACCCCCAACGTCATTTAAAATGAGCTGATCAAGTTCGATTACCAAAAGAGGCACGTCGATTTTACCATAGCCCACTGTCCGGCACAGTGAGAACGTCGATTTATGGTTTTTCATTGTACGTCGATTGCCCAAAGGCACAATGAATACGTCAGTTACATGAATATCATAAAGATACCATGATTAACAAATACGTCGAGACATGAATATCACCAAGATATCATGATTAACCTCGTAGGCACGTCCGCCAAAATGCATGCAATATAAAACATTTTGTTCTCGTCGTTTTCTTTGTGTAAAATCTTTCCTTTGCCAAAGCTCTAAAGCTTACGACCAACATAGTTTTTAATGTCTTAAAGTCTTTTATTAACAACACAGGACACGCAGTCCGAGTGCTCAATCACGAAGCCCCTAGACTTTGCAATCAGTCTTAGGTTCGGGTAATAGAAAACATCATTAATCTTTTACCGTCGTTTATTACGTCGTGAAGTAGACACACCATCTGCCTACTAAACACCACGTCTATAACGTCATAAGAACACTAGTACCCTGACGTCTCGGTTACTAAGTTACATATCGTCGTTTACATCGTTTTTTGTCTGTGAAAAACAAATCCAAAATAGGATAACGTCATAAGAACACTAGTACCCCGACATCTCGGTTACTAAGTTTTATATCGTCCTTTACTTAATTTTTCTTCTATGAAAACAAATCCAAAATAAGATCTCCGCAACTTATCTAAGTTATCGAAAATACGTCATTGAGTAAACTCATTTACAGACAATCCTTTCTACTTGAAATTCGTTTGTAAAACGTCAAATCATTAAGAACTCTTTTACTGAAACTTCAGCTCTAAAAATTAAATCAATTCAGATTAAATCTCTTCTCAAAATAAGTATTGATGTTTTTAAACTCTCACCGTAAATAATTTCGAAACTTGTCGTCGTTTTATCATTTTCCAAGAAAAAGTTTTAAAGTCAAACTTTGAATTTTTTTATATTATTTATTTATTTTTATTTATTTATTATTTTTTTAAAGATATTTTGGAATATTAATTTCACAAAATAACTTTTTATAATATTACGTAATTTCTTACATAAAAATTAGCAGTAAAAAAAATCACGGTTACGCTCTCACCGTGACTCCTAAATTACTTTTACACTAATAAATTATTAAAATAATAATATTTCTCAAAACTCATTATTTTTCCAAAATAATATTTTCCACCATTATTATATTCCAGCATTTACCATAAAACATTGAATAAAATTTTCACAGCAAATTAAAGCTTTTATCTGATTAATCGGTTGTGCACTGACCACTGTCAGACCTCTCAAACAACATTCAACAACATCTTCATAATTATATCATCAGGAACATCATGCATCATAGCAATATAATATACTACTGCGGATAATTAAATAAATTAAAAGCAGATTAATCACCGATACACAGATAAAAACACAACATAAACAACATAAACAAATAACCACAACCACATATAAATCATATAAACCACACTACAAGTAAATAGTTATTGATAAAATCCCTCAGGTAAGCTCCCCTTACCTCTTGAAGACTCGAACTAACGTTTTCAAACAATCTCCCGACTTGATCAGGTTTCCTCCGTCGGCTTTAGGTCAAACCAACCCGACCGATTCCTTCATAACAAATTGCAACCAAAATAAATCAAAATCAAACAACAACACACATAAATCAACAGGGGTAGGGTTCGACCTCTTCTAAAATTCTAGGTTAGGAAAGTTAAAAAATTTCTAACTTAGGGATTTATGATCCTTAAGCAACTTAAACATGATTAAGCACTTAATCCAAAATCACGAACTAAGAACTTTCAATGAAACTCATCTAGCTCCAAGAACTAGGGTTTTCGGTTCTCACACTACCAAAAGGCTAAGGATTTTGAAATCTTCTCAACTCTTGGATTCAACAAACATACATAACATAAAGTTGGATTTAAGTGTCACAAGACAACTTTGAATAAAAAGAATTCATCCAACAACAAAGTTTAGGGTTTCGGCCCTTTTGAAACAAATAAGCTAGGGTTTGATTTTTGGTTCTCAAATCACTTGTATAGAATAGCTATCATGATATCGAGAAATTAAATCATGAATCATGTCTTAAAGTTGAAACAAAATCCAAGCTTATAGATGATGAAAATAAAGATGATTATGAGATCATATAATTTGGTTTCATGTCAAAAGGATTTTTCTAAAATTAGTTATGAATTTTTGAAGAAAGCTTCAAGAACTTTGAATCATATGAAGAACATGATGATCAAAGGCATAAACTCAAGAAACTTGTGAAGAGAAAAGCTTATAATAGAAAGATTAAGAGAGACTTCCTCTTGATGATCAAAGAAAATGATGATTTGGATGATGTTCATCACAAAATCACCATGGTGTTCTAAGTGTTCTTGAGAAGTTTCGAGAGAAAGATGAAGATTTAGAGCAGTTTCGGTAATTTGGACATATATCTCAATATACTTGTCCGTTTTTGATGATCTTTATGTCGTTGGAAATAAGAGAGAAAGATGAACAACTTTCGTGTTGAAAGTTTTCTGAATTTCGTGGCAGTTTCGGGTGATTGATGGGGAAAAATGACTTTGCCTTATGACTTACTTGTTTAACTCATCCACTTAACATAAATGCTCATTTATGGCTAGGAAAAGTGATGTCCAAATGCTTGGAATGGAGGAAGGAGCCGTGAGTTTTAGGGTTAGTTTAGTCAAAATTCTCAATGGCATGGCTTGAAATATTCATGAAGAGCCAAGGGTAAAATCGTCCTTTCCAGGTAAAATATTCCTTTGTCATAAATGCACCATTATGGCCATTATGACACGGATAGGATCGTCATAAATGCCTGTCACATCGGTCAAATCCGTCACCTCAGCCCCGTTGCTGACTCCCTGGTTCATCTGACGCATGTTTTTCCTAGAGATATCTCGACGTATTCGCCCGCAGCAAATATAATATTTTAATTTTTACGCTAAATATTCAAAACTTCCAGTATCATTGTAAATACGATACAAACATTTTTCATCTCGTTCACGAGTTAAAATTAGGTTTTCTGAGCAGTAAACTTTTACTGTCAGTGAAAACGCAGACCAGGTTCCGTCTGAATTTTCAACCCAAAATTTCATCGTAACCCTATAATATAAAGCATGATATAGAAATGATAGTGGTTTACCCAATATCATTTTGAGTCTCAGATAAAAATGTATATGTTTATATATTTATTACCGATATTAGGAAGCAGCGAAAATCGGGGTGTTTCAAAGGGTGGCTCAGATGAAGGGGGCAAAGGAAAACATGATCATCCTCGGTACAAGGAAGGCACTCTACGATGCCTCGTTTAGTAGTAACCTTGTTTTTTTATAACTTCAAGGGAGTTAAAGTCCCTGAAATTAGAGTAAAATTCAGCAACATCAGGTTTTACCCAGAAATACCCAGGAATGGTAATCTCTGGGCAAGGAACCCTGGGCATCCTAGAAGTTCGTTTGCGGCGCTTGGGGACAACGATATCGTCTGGAGTGGCAGAGCTCCTTCCGTCAGAAGAAGAAGAAGAAGAACCCTGGTCACCTCTATCAAAGTGAGAAGGAGAGGGGGTGTGGTAAGGAGAGCTCCCGATCTGGTTGATCTCGGGCTCTATAATCTGGACCCAGGAAGAGGCATTATGGGATACCTCAAACGAAGTCTCCATGGATAAAAATGCCAGAAATCAAACTGGAATAGAATCTCAAGATTCTGGCATCATCTGGCACACAAATCCCTTCGTCGAATCTCAAGATTCCATCTGTTATTTCCCTGAATTCTGACAGTGCTCCTTGTCGCACTAGTTCTCTTTCTCCTTGTAGGTACTGATCACTTCCTTGTTTTTCTCTTATATGATCCATTAATCCATTGGATACGGTGATCCTTCCCAAACACAGCTTTCCTGGTGACATCTTTACTGTCAAACTCACATCCCTGAATTGTTCCAACAATCCCTGCTCTCTGACCATCATTACATATGTGTGTATTGACTTTCTACTCAGGGTATCTGCCACCATATTTGCTTTTCCAGGGTGATACTACAGTTGGAAATCATAATCCTTCAAGAATTCCAACCAACGTCTCTGCCGCATGTTCAACTCCTTCTGGTCGAATAGGTACTACAAACTTTTGTGGTCACTGAAAACATTGAATGAAGCTCCATACAAATACTGTCTCCAGATTTTCAAAGCAAAAACCACCGCTGCTAACTCCAAGTCATGGGTAGGGTAATTCCTTTCATGAATCTTCAGATGCCTTGAAGCATACGCCACAACCTTCCGGTTCTGCATCAGTACACAACCTAACCCCTGATGTGAAGCATCACAATAAACCTCAAAAGTTTCCATAGGATCAGGGAGTACTAACACTGGTGAAGTAGTCAACTTTCTCTTTAACTCTTGGAAACTTTCTTCACACACTTCAGTCCATGTAAACGCTTGGTCCTTCCGTGTTAACTGGGTAAGAGGTCCCACTATCTTGGAGAATCCCTCGATGAATCTCCTATAGTATCCTGCCAAACCCATGAAACTACGGATCTCTGTCGCCGTCTTTGGTCTTTCCCATTCCAAAACGGCTTCAACTTTCGATGCGTCTACTGCAATTCCTTCACACGATATGACATGACCCAAGAACTGAACTTGGTCCAACCAAAAATCACACTTTTCCGGCTTCGCGTAAAGTTGCTTCTCTCTTAAGGTTCGAAGAACTACTATAAGATGTTCAACATGTTTTTCCTTGTTTGGAGAATAGATTAGAATGTCATCGATAAAGGCAACGACAAACTGATCTAAGAAAGGACGGAAAATCATATTCCTTCAATCCATGAATATCGCGGGAGCATTCGTCACTCCAAACGGCATCACTAGATACTCATAAGGTCCATAGCATGTCCGAAACACTGTCTTAGGGACATCCTCTACCTTCACACGGATCTGATGGTATCCCGACCATAAATCTATCTTCGAGAAAATGACCGCTCCACATAATTGGTCCATTAAATCATCTATCCTTGGAAGTGGATACTTGTTCTTAATCGTCACCTTGTTCAACTGACGAAAATCCACGCATAACCGAGAGGTTCCATTTTTCTTCTTCACTAGCAAGACTGGGGCTCCCCATGGTGACACACTTGGTCTAATGAATTCCTTCTTCATCAACTCCTCCAATTGCTCCTTCAAGTTCTCTAGCTTCGATGGCGACATACGATAGGGTGCCATAGAGATTGGCCCAATGCCTGGAACCAGATCAATACCGAACTCGATGTCTCTAACAGGCGGTAGTCCAGGTACATCTTCAGGAAAAACTTCCGAAACTCATTGATGACAGGTATGGATTCTAAGTCTAACTCACTCTTAATTTCTAAGGAAAACAGTAGAATGTATCCTCGAGCTCCCTCTTTCAAATAAGCTCTTACCTGACTAGCAGATAACAATCCAGAAATCTCATCCCTAAAAACTAAGGTTTTCTAGGCACGGTCTATTAAGATACGGTTGGAAGATAACCAATCCATGCCTAGAATTACATCTAACTGTATTAAAGGCAAACAGATCAGATCTATAAGAAAATGTCTATCCCAAACAATGATGGGACAGTTCAAACAAAGAGAATTGACAGTAACTGGTTCAGCAGTTGGGGTTGAAACAATCAGATTATATGGCAAAGAAGAAATAGGAAAATTTAGAAGTTTCACACGATCCATCGAGATAAAAGAATGCGTTGCACCCGAATTAAAATGTACAGTTGAAAGATTTCCGGCTATATCGCATTTACTTTGCACGAGATTGTCAGAATTTGATGCCTCAGCTCCATTCATAGTATAAACCCTTCCGGTTGTAGTAGGCTTGTTAGCTCTGGCATGATTAATAACTGGTTCATGCTTTGGTGCTCTGCAATCTTTGGCTAAGTGTCCAGTACGATCACAATTGAAACACTTCATTCCCCTCTTTGGGCAAGTATTGGAAAAATGGCCTGGGTCACCACACTTGTAACATTTCACTTCTTGGCCTTGATTTTGGTTTCTATGGCCTCCAGTTCCAGCTCCAGATGTACCGGAACGATGTTGCTATTGTTTTTTATTGTTGTGGGGTGATTGGTAGTATGGTTTTCTCTGGTTCTGTTTCCATCTTTGGTTCTGTCCTTGAAATTGACTCGTAGGGCGAGAGGGTACCCCAACATTCCCTTTGGTGTCTCGTCCTTTCCGCATTATCTCCACCTTTCTGCACTTTTCCACTAAGGCCTGGAAGTTCGTGATCTCCAGTGGTAGCACCGACTACTTGATTTCGAAGCGTAGTCCGCCTTCGAATCTTTCACACTTCCATTCTTCCCTTGGGTTGTTCTGGAAGAAGAGAAAATATTTGGTAACCGATTCAAATCTTGCCGCAATTTCCCTACAGTCAGGTCTTGCTGACGTAGACTCAGAAACTATTGTTATTTCTCAGTCCGAGCACTATGGGGAAAGTATTTATCCAGAAACTTGTTAAGAAATACCTCCCAGGTGATCGCTTGGTGTTCAGCCTCTAACAGTTGCCTAGTGCCTTTCCACCAGTATTCAGCATCTCCTACCAGTTGAAATGTTGCATAAGACACCTTCACTCCTTCCGATGTATGAACGAGCTCAAAGATCTTTTCCAACTCCTGGATCCACAGATCAACTTTTGTAGGATCCACGTCTCCATCAAACAGAGACAAATTCTGACCCCTGAAAGCATTCAGATGCTTTCCCTCAGTAGCTTGCTCAGCCCTCAACTGCTCCTGTTGGTTCTGGGCAGCCATCGTAGCAGTCTGAAAAGCAATTGCCGCAGTCAGATCAGCCATTGCCTGGGTGGTGAAGTCCATCCCGTCATTGCCTCTTCCATGACCACCGCGTCCGCATGCACCTCCTGGTTCCATACTAACCTGTAGCGCACAATCAGTGAGATGGTAACCAGAAAAGAAAATATGGCCTGACGGTTATCAAACAATACTTCTAAGAAGTAATTCAATCAAGTCTTAGTCAGAAAACACACAACATAAACATAACAGACCTAAACCCAAAGATTCCTGAAAGACTCGACCAGCTCTGATACCACTAATGTAACACTCCAACTTGGGAGTCACATGGTTACCCGTTGCGGAAAAATAAAACTGATTAAATGCTGGTTACTTTTGAAAAATAATATTGTCTTAATAATTAAATATTCTCAAAATGGTGATTATATGTATGTATATATCTATATATATATATATATTACAGAAGGTCGGGACCTTATAGTACAGGCCATTGATAACACTAAACATAAAAGGGAAAAGCTGTAAGCAAGATAAAGAAAAGCGGGGGAAGGTCTGAAACCACATATCAAAATATCGTGGCTCTATGAAGCCAAATACATTCAGACCAGGATACACTATTCCCAAAAAGGACACCCTAAGATGGTCTACAACTGATAGCCGTAAAAAGGGCCAGTCTGAACACTCCCGCTCCCCGAGGAGTTCCCCGGTGACGCATCCACCACTTCTTCTGCCCTCATCGGGAGAGTCAGAATCATCATAATCAGGATTGTCGTCGGGCACATACTCTGACACATCGTCAATGTCGTCGTCGTAAAGGACGTGATCTTCTGGCTCGCCTTCAGGGTACTCCTTATAATCTTCCTCCAGATCCTCTTCAATAGGTGAAGCTGGCTCAACTCCCGGAAGTGGCACTCCTAAGGGTGGGTGCTTGTGAAGTTGTCCCCTCTGCGCCAACACTTGTAGATAGTACCAAGGGGGTGGTAGTGACACCCGGACCATTCCTACTGTCTGCACTCGCTGCTGTGGTCCCTCTTCCCCGTTTCCTTTTAGTTCACAAACCGACCCGCGATATATGGCCGCATGGGATCCGGGGAGTATCTTCCACGTCCCCAGATCTCCCGCATTATCAAAAGTTAGTGTCCTTATTCCTGTCGGTGGCTGAAGCGCATCGGGATCCATCTAAACCCGAATATATATATATATATATATATATATATATATATATATATATATACATATATACATACATACAACAATTCCATAGGGAGAATGAACAACAAGAAAACATGCAAGAGTGAGATACCAATATATGGATTGGACACAATAACCATATTCATGATGCATACATCACATAAGCATATATCAGATATTTCAAAATAATTTATCATAATTAAACATGTATAATGTCAAAGGGTCTCATGCCCGCACGGTCAGTTTCGATGAAAATATGCATGACACTTCAATATTCAAGCTCTAAACTTAATCTCATGAGATCCATTCGTCATTCTAAGAGTTGAACGAACTCAAATCTCCACCACTTTAGAATCATGTTAAGTGACTAAACATCCATAGCATACTGTCCCATCCCAGGATACAGTATGTAACACCCTCACCCGATCATTACATTAATTAATCCTTTTTACTAATATTAATGTTATTAGAAGACATGTCGATTTCTTTCGGAATGTCAAAATTTAATTAGTAATTCATTATTAAATAAAACTCAACTTAAGACATGGAATTTAAAAGATCAACTTACATTCATAGAAAAACATACATAAATATTCACATTGATAACAAACACCTTCTTAGTGACAGGTGCATTGACGGAAGTTTCCTTGAGTGTACATCCAAGTTTCTTAAACAAAACACTACATTGCACTAGAGTTTAAAGAGACAAAATAAAGCATGCGACTGACAAGATCGATCCATCCAACATCACTACTCCAAAATAAAATTATACTTCCTAAGCTGGTCAAGACAAACTAGTGATACCCATTCAAGAGACCACGAAGTCTCCCTCATTTCCAGAACAAGTATCAGAAAAGGATACTTCCACCCCGTCTCCCTCACCAGGTGCATCATCATCATCATCACTGCTCATAGGATGATACTGAGGTTCCTTATCCATGAATTCCTTTGGATCCTCCTCTATGGGTGAAGCTGGTGCCATATTCAGAGGTGGTGGATTCAACACTAGCTGTCCTAGGTCTGCTAGGTGATGTACATACAACCAAGCTGGCAGAAGTAATATCTGGATGGTCTCCACGGTATGAATCCTCCTCTCTGGACCTCCCTCCTGTGTTCCTTCTATAGTGCAAACCGGGCCAATGTTCTCGGCCATGTGATTCCCCGGATGAATCACCCAAGCCCCGGGGCTGTCGGCATCCTCAAACATGATCGCCCACACCCGGGAGTCCACGAGAGGCAGAGCTGGGTCCATCTAGTCTCAACATAACAGGATACATACAAGTATACATGAAGGAAAATGCAAGGGTAAGATACCAATATATGGATAATTATGACAACTATATGCACCCAAAACACACAGAAACATATACAAGTAACAAGGTATCATTTTAAGCAGTACGTAGCAAGAGATAATCATCGCTTTTTGAAAACCATGACACTTCTATAATTCAACTTCTATCCTAATCTCTGGAGACCCCAACTTCACTTTGTTTAAAATGAGTTGATCAGGCCCGAAATCTTTGCCATAAAAGGCACAATGTGTTAGTCCACTACACTGCCCAAAACTTTTGGCACAGTGTGCAACGTGCGTGGATATCCATAGCATACTATCCAACTCAAGGCATAGTAATCAAGGCATATGGATTTCATTGTCCGTCAAGGCACAATGATACAACGTAGCATGATATACCCTGCCCTTCAAGGTACTCACACAAAACAACTTTGGGCACGTCTGCCAAATGCATGAAAAACATTTTATTATCGAGGCTTTTCTTTGTGTATAATTCTTTCCTTGTCGAAGCTCAAAGACTCACGACCTCCATAACTATTTAATGTATTAAAATTTGTAACCACGGGACATTTGAGTCCGAATGTCCAATCACGAGAGTCTTAAACCGATGCATCAGTCTAAGACTTTGTGGTAGTAGAAAACAACTTTACACCTTTATTGCGTTTATCATGTTTGTGTAACGTATGTAGGACATGCAATCCATAACAACGTATAAGGACACAGAGTTCGCATCAACGTGACACAAATCATAGATCAACGTGTTTAATTACACTAGTAGTCTGACGTCTCGGTTACTAGGTCCATCTTTTCAACGTTAATTTTCGTTCAGTGAAAAACAAAACAAAATCAAATTTCCATAACTTATCCAAGTTATTAGAATATTGTTTTGAGCAAAGTTTTATTTATTTTTTTGTAAAAAATTTTATTTGGAATTCATTTTTCAAAAATCACCTTGATTTTAAAAATTCTCTCTTATTCAATAAAATCAAAATAATCTTCCTTTTAAAAAAATCTTTTAATTCAACAAATCAAAATTATGATTTTTCATAAAATTTCTAATGTTACAAAATTTAGAAATATAACCTTAACTTTCTTCTCTTTTTCAAACAAAACTTCTTTTCAAAAACATTATTTATTTGTAAACTTCCGCTACAAATTTATTAAGACTTTTATCTTAACTTATTAATGTGAGCTCTAACCCAAGGTTAGGCATATCATGCAACACTTAGACAATTAAACTATTACATCAACACATTCACATAATCCTAAGCATTTTACAAATCAAATAAACATATAATACATGTAAATTAAATAAAACTCAGTATATTAATTCAAAACAAGATCAATCATTAAACCAATCATTATCACAAATATTCAACCAAACATCATCAAGCAATTAAAGGTAACACATAGTCATCATAAAATAATATCCCTCAAGCTTTCTTCCCTTATCTCAAAGTAAAATGGTAATGAAAATCGGTTGTGGTTTTTAAAGAGGAACGACTCGGTTGGCGTTACGATTGCAAATCTATACAAAAACAAGTGTTTAACATAAGTATATTTTTTATAAAATCACCTTAATTGGATGCATGCATTCGACCATGCTTAGAATATCATGCTAGAAATTTTAAATTTTTTCAAACTTTTGGATCTATGTTCCTCAAGCATCAAGGAGGTAAAATAAAAGTTTAAAACTTGAAAATAAAATTTTATAATCATGGCCTCATGAACCATAGGTTTCGGCCTTATCAAGAAATGGTGGAAAAAATATTGTTTTTCATCAATCTAATTTCATTCATGTAAACTTTATAGTGTTCTAAGCATCATTTAGCTTTAAAAAAATTTGAACAGACCTCATCAACTCATCAAGTGAGTTTCGGCTATCACAAGCCAAGACAGCTAGGATGTGCTTATAAAGAGGAGGGGGAGGGCGCTGGTTTTAGCAGAAAAGGGAGAGGAAAATAAAAAAAATTTAAAAGTATTTTTAATATAAATTTTGAAATATAATAATTTATTATGATAATTATGATTTTGTGTCATAAAATTACTATTCATCTTACAAAAATCAGATTTTCCTCACCCTACACTCCAAAATCTAATACAAGTTATTTCCCTTGATTTTTGTTTCATTCCGGTTAAAAATCTATATCGAATCTATACTATTTCTAATGAAAATCGAACCCGAAAATTCAATAAAATAAAATTTGTTTAACGAAAAATTTTAAAATAGTGGAAACATTAGCAATCATAATAAGAAGCCTAATCGTTTCGTTCACGAGTAAACATTTCATTTTCTGATTAGTAAACTTGTACCGATAAAGAAAACGCAGACCGGGATTCGTCTGAATTTTCAGCTGAAATTTTTACTAGAGCTTCCTAAGATAGAAAATGATTTTAGTTTTTCAAAATAATCTCTAAAACTGTAAAATCAATTACTGGCAAGCACACACTTAAGCACATGTTAACAAGAAATAGAAAATCGGGGCGTTACACAGTATTCCATCCTCATGGATTTAATAACACACTATCCCATCCCAGGATGCAGTGATACATCGTACTGATCATCAAGGCATCACTCCTATCAACGTGAGGCACGTCTGCCTAAAATGCATGTAAACCAATTGTTCTCAACGTTTTCTTTGTGTTCATTCTCTTTCGTTATCGAAGCTCAAAAGCTAAAGACTTTTCATAAATTTTAATGTTTTGAAATTATCAACATCAACACGGCACACACAGTCCGAGTGCTCGATCACAACACCTTAGACCGATGCACCAATCAAGACTTGTGGTCAAAGAAAACGACTCTCAACTTTTCCACGTTCTATCACGTGAATAGGACGCACAGTCCACAACGTGACACAAATGCAAGATCTACATGAAAGTTATAGAACTCTAGTATTCAGCGTCTCGCATACCAAATTTATCTTTCAACATATTTATTCCTTTTCGTTCAGTGAAATACAAATACAAAATGAAACATCGACGACTTGTCCAAGCTTGCCGGAATATTTTCAAAAGTATTTTACCAAAATCTTTTCATTGGAAATGCATTTGTAAAACGTTAAGTCATAGAGAAATCCTTTTTCCCCTTTAAAATTCCTCTTCTCTTCCAAACTAACTTTAGAACGTTGTCAAATCCTTTCAAATTCTTTTCTAAAATAGTACCAATCATTTTCAAAGGTTTTCCTTCATAAAACATACTTCTTAAAATTATTTTCACTTATACTAAAATTTTTTGAATGGAAGAAAGGTTGTTCTCAAGTTTAAAATATTTTCCACTTAGTTCCCATAATACTTTCCATTTCATTTTTTTTTTCCAGAAATTGCTAATATACTAAAATATATTTTCTTTTCTATTTCAAATCTCAACTTCATTTATTTTAACAAAGAAGCGCTCTGATAAACACATTTATATTCAAGGTTTCCTCTAGAGTCTTTTGAGACTTTTATCTCAATAATTAATTGTGCACA
Source organism: Sophora flavescens (assembly GCA_030762895.1). Taxonomy (NCBI): domain Eukaryota; kingdom Viridiplantae; phylum Streptophyta; class Magnoliopsida; order Fabales; family Fabaceae; genus Sophora; species Sophora flavescens. The sequence goes on from CM061063.1 coordinate 262,844,236, forward strand.
GACAGAGGTCAGGCTTCTTAGACATCAATCAACAGCAGAATAATATTCTCATCAACAGCATAAAAAATAATACAGTTCATGCCATATATCCAAATCATAAATCATAATCAAGTAAATCATCAAGCTTAGACATTTAAAGCAAGCAGTTCAATCATATTAGACAACTCAGAACACCACCAATCATAGAAGACAACTCAGTTCATCACAACAATCATGCATACAGTTATTGAAAACATCCCTCAAGCTTTCCCCTCTTACCTGAGATCGAGGTATTAGTGCTTCTAGCTTGGTGTAGGTTACTATGATCCTCCGTACCCACTTCACGACGGAAGTCTAAGAATTCCAAACACATAACACAAGTCAAAAACAACTAAAACATTATCATCTACCTTAGTCCTAGATTCGACCATGACACAAACATATGGTTAGACATTTTCAAAATTTATACAACTCATGGATTAATGATCCTTAAGTGTTAGGAGTTCATAAACAATGATCACTTTACAAAGATTGAACAAAAATCCCACTAAGCCACTAGCTTAGGGTTTCGGCCTTGCTAGGAAAATGGGGAGAGAAATTATTGTTTGATGAAAGCTATTAGATTTGGCATCAAAATGTACTAAGAGGTTTAAATTCATGATCATATTACAAAAGTTGAAACAAAACTCCCTATTTAGGTTCGACCATCCTTGGATAAATAGGCTAGAAACTTTTGTTTGATGCAAGCTTACAGATAGTGAATATAGATATGGTTATGAGTTCATAGAAATTGGTTTTAACTCAAACGGATTTTTCTACAATTTTCTAGAGATTTTAGAAGTTAAAAAGATCTTTAAGAACATCAATGGAAAATATAGAGTAAACCCATGAAATAAACGTAGAACTTGAAAGAGAAGAATATGAGAGTGTTGCCCTTGAAGCTAGGGTGAAAAAGTATGAAGAACTTGAAGCTTGACAATGAGTAAAAATGAAAACTTTATGTGATAGAAACTTGAAATAGTAGGATGAAGAAGAAGAAAATGAGTGAGGTGAAATGGAGTTTGAATATATAGAGGGAGAGAGAGAGTCGGTGATGAGTGTGATTACACTGCATATTTCATGTACATTTTTGCATGTATTTTCATATAGTTTAGGCAATTTTAGTTTGATTTTCTTTAGTTTTTACCTTGGAACGGGTGAGGCGGTTTTGTTGTGCTTTTTTTGCAGAAATTAAGGGTTAAATGCTCAGAATCGGTCATTATGGAGCTTGGATGAAGATAGGGCTTGAAAAGTGAAGAAAATGAGCCTAGCAGAGCCCATCACGGCCATGATCAAGCAGAGTTGAAAAGAGAAAGAAGGCAAAAGTCAGAAACCATCACGACCTGGCCGTGATGGCCATCACGGCCGTGACCTGTTAGCTGAGCCAGACCCTCAACAGGCAGAACTGGTCACGGCCTAGCCGTGATGAGCATCACGGCCGTGACAGACAAAAATTTGGAAGCGCGCCCATGACAGAATCCATCACGGCCTGGCCGTGATGGCCATCACGACCGTGACGCACGCCTAATCTATAAATAGGCATCTGGGCAGAACAGAAAAGAGACTTTAACATAGGACATTCTCTCTGAACCAGGGGCTGCTGTGAAGGCTTCCATGGAGTCTCTTCTTCCCTCTTTTCCTATTTCTTTTATTTTGTTTTTATCTATGATTATGTGTAGCTAAACCCCTTTTTGTTGGGGTTAGATGTTTGCTTTTCTGCACTTAGTTGTATTTTGATTTGGTTCTAATACAAGTTCCTATTTTATTACGAGTATTTGATTCTATGCTTAATGCTTTTCTTGCCTTGATCACCCATGAAATGATTTGTTGCTTTGGCAGACAATTGGAAAGTTGATGCTATTGCATGCTCATGAATCAAATACCAAGTAGTTAGTGAATCTAGGAATGGGTATTGAATGCTTGTAATCTTTTAAGTCTTGGCTCTTTATGCAAAATCTCACGTTATTCTACCTAGGGAATTAGGGTTTAATTTGGGGTTTTAGGCTCATTCCACTTAAGGAATTAGGGTTTGAGTATTTTAAAAGGCTCGATTGTCATAATTGAATTAGGACTTGTGTTAGTAACCATTTCATTGCAATTAAGGGAGGATTAGTGTAGTCTAACCCTGACAATTTTATCCATTTGTTAACCACGTCTCTTTTTCTTGTTAAGTGTTTGTTAAAATTCTTAAAAGACCAAAAACATTTTATTCTTGTTTGTTTTGTTACATGTTAATAGCTCCCTTCCTTCCAAACGATCGTCTAGATAGTAGTTCAATTTGCAAAGTGGTTCTTGTCCGTGATCCCAGAGAACGATATCCAGTCTCACCACCGTATTACTTGTACGACTAGGTATACTTGCCTAGAATCGTCAACAAGCTTTTGGCGCCGTTGCCGGGGATCGGTGTTCCAATATCATGAGTACCAAAAGGGACTCCTAATTTAGGCACTTTTTCTTTGCTTTCCTACTATTTTTTTTTTCTTTTTGTGTTTTCCTTGTAGTTGCATAATTGTCCACTTGAAGCTTGACTTGTACTTGCTATATTTGTTGTTGTTCTACTCTGTTTGTTTCCTTGTATGTGAGGTACAGTTGACCCAGGTGAACTTCAATTCAACCCTGAAATCGAGATGCTTTGTAGACATAATAGAAAAGAAGCCAAGGCAAGAAATAATAGAGAAGGAGCATCTTCTAGAGTACAAGAACCACAAGTTGAGTTACCAAGTGTGCAAGAATTGCAAGTTGAAGTATCAATTGTGACCATGGCTGACGACAATGCACAAAGGAGGACAATGGGGGACTATACTTCCCCTAAAGTCGATAGATGTGGAACTCCAATTGTTAGACCTGCAGTGGCTTGTAATAACTTTGAGATAAAGGCATCACTTCTCAATCTTGTGCAACAAAATCAATTTGGAGGTTTAGAGACTGAAGACCCTCATTCTCACATTGGCACATTTATTGAGTTATGTGATACTATCAAGCTTAATGGAGCTTCCGAATAGGCTATTCGTTTAAGACTCTTCCCTTTCTCTCTGAGGGATAGGGCTAAGTCATGGCTTCAATCCCATCCTCATGGGAGCATTATTACTTGGAATGATTTGGTGAGCAAGTTCTTATCTCGTTTCTTCCCTCCATCAAGAATGATCAAGTTGAGATCGGAGATCAATGCTTTTGCACAAAAGGATGGTGAATCACTTTATGAAGCATGGGAGAGGTTCAAATCTTTGCTTACCGCTTGTCCAAATCATGAGTTAGAAACATGGCAACAAGTTGCAACCTTTGTCAATGGTCTCAACCGAAATTCGCGAAGTATGATTGAAGGGACTGCAGGTGGGTCATTGAGTCAAAAGACACCCGATGAAGCAAAGGCCTTGATTGAAACTATGGCTAATAATGATTATCAAATGACTAGTTCTCGATCATTGGCCAAGGGAGGTGTTTTGGAGCTTCATGAATATAGTACGCTTAAGGCGCAAATGGCCGCTCTTACTAAGCAATTGGGGTCCATTCAACTACAAAATTCTTAATTACAAGTGGTCCAAGTTCAATCCGTCTCAGTGTGTGATTTCTGTGGAGGTAACCATGCCAACGGCAATTGTGAAATTAGTGTGGTTGGAGGTCCGGGGCAAGACGAAGTGAACTACATGGGAAACCAAGGGCCTAAGCATGATCCTTTCTCTAACACCTATAATCCGGGGTAGCGTAGCCATCCTAACTTTGGTTGGAGACAAGGGCAAGGCTCAAGTTCTCAAGCAAAGCCTTCTCAAGAGAATTCAAACAATTTGGAGAATATTCTAGCCCAATTCATGCAAGCAACTCAAGCTAATTTGAAGGGTCAAGAAGCAATGATGAAGAATCAAGATGCCTCCATCAAGAATCTAGAGCACCAAATAGGCCAATTGGTAAAGCAAATGGCGGAGAGAGCTCAAGGAAAATTGCCGGGAGATACCGAGAAGAATCCAAAGGAGGATTACAAGGCAATTACTACAAGAAGTGGGAAGGTGGTGGTTCCATAAGAAAAAGAGAGAGAAGAAAATAGAATTGGTGAGGAAGTTGATGAGGTGATCATTGAAAATGCAACCACTGAAGAACTAGAGACTTCCCAAGCCACTACCTCTAGTCCTATTGTTGTTGAAGTTGAAAAACCAAAGAGAGAAAAATCGGTGGATGAAGAGTTTGCAAGAAAGAAGAATAAAAAGTAAATTCTTGAAGAAGTTGACAATCCTAAGGAGTTGCCACCATATTTCAAGAAACCCTATCCTCAAAGGTTGAAGAAGGAGGTAAAGGATCAACAATTCTCTAAGTTCTTGGATGTGTTCAAAAAGTTGCAAATTAACATCCCTTTTGCCGAAGCTCTTTGGTCGCGCTGTCGCCACGCGCCAAAAAGAACGAGCGTTTACAAAATAATGCAGATAGGGAAGCGACAACTCGGATGTCGTCTCTCAAGGACTCTTAGGCGTTGTTATTATTAACAGAAAATTAGTTCTGGTGGTTTTGGAGTGAATGCTAATAAAATAAAGAAAACAAAACAATAAAAACAGAGCAATTAAAAGATTAACAAATATGCTAAGAATCGATCAACCTACTGCTCTCGGTTTCCCACTATCATTGGTTCATATAAATCCAAGCCCTAAGCAGATTCTAATCCCCTCCCGGTTGTAGCAACAATTAACAACGCAATCACTACTACGGATGTATGTTCCTATTCCCGAAATAACAAACGGGGTTAAGCTCTCATGAACAAACGAACATGAACGAACACACGCGAAATAACAAACACGATTAAGTATAAGAACATAGCATCACTGGAATGAATCAACACAACACTATACATTCCTGAAATAACAAACAGAAACATATAGCATCGCATTGAAAAGAGAAAAGCAATTAAAACAGGAAATACAGAATCTCAAGTGTGGTTTTGGAAACCAATTGCAGTAGATTAATCTAGGAGACTAGTTCTTCATTACAAAAGGAAAACAAAACATATCTAAGAAAAGAAGACAAACTACTACTACTGCCTAAGAACTAGCCAAAACTGGCTAACTCTCTGACTCCCTTCAGTTCTGTCTAAAACTGACTTATATACAACTTCTGGACTACGCGGACTCGCGAGGCGAGCACACATTAGCGAGGCGAATAATGCGAACAATCTGCAACTTTTGATCTTCTCGCGAGGCGAGCATACCATTCGCGAGGCGAGACTCTTCAGATTCCAAACTGTAACGCCCGTGACCTTTAACATGCGCAAGCCGTGATGGCTTCTGGTCTTCCAAGGTTGGATTACTCACGAGGCGAGTCAAGTCTTCGCGGGGCGAGGCAGAATGGATTGCATTTTCTGGAACAGTCACCTTCTGGTTCGCGAGGCGAACATCCTTCTCGCGGGGCGAAAGATCCAAAATTATTCCTTTTTATTAACCTGAAAATAGAAAATAACATAAGTACTTTATTTAACTCTAAATCAACTAAATTAACCTAAAAATACTTTATAGACTCAAAATACTGCTTAAAGACAATCAAGTCTAATTTGGGTGAAAATGATATAAAATTAGCACAAAGCCAAGGTTTTTATTAGTTATAAAACCAGTCAACCAGAGGCTCATCACTCTTCAACAAATGCCTTCCTATGCCAAGTTTATGAAGGAGATTCTTTCTAACAAGAAGAAGTGGAAGGAGGAGACAGTCATGCTCACAGAAGAATGTAGTGCCATACTCCAAAGGAAGTTACCGGTGAAGATGAAGGATCCGGGTAGCTTTACTATTCCATGTGCTATTGGTCATTTGAACATTGGAAGAGCCTTGTGTGATCTTGGAGCAAGTATCAATCTTATGCCTCTCTCCATCTTCAAGAAGTTGGGAATTGGTGAAGTCTAGCCAACCGGGATTTCTCTCCAATTGGAGGATCGTTCCATTACGTATACTTATGGTGTAGTGGAGGATTTATTGGTAAAAGTAGACAAGTTCATCTTTTCGGTAGACTTTGTGGTGTTGGATATTGCGGAAGATAGTGAGACTCCATTGATTCTTGGAAGGCCATTCCTAGCCACAGGTAGGGCTTTGATAGATGTAAATTAAGGGAAGTTGGTGCTTAGAGTCCAAGATGAAAAGGTCACCTTCAATGTTTTTGAAGCAATGAGACATCCAAGTGACAAAGATACATGTAAAAGTGTGGACCTTGTTGAATCATTGACTAACAAGAGCGTTCAACAAACTTTTGAAGATTCATTGGAAGCGGCTCTTATGGTTGAGAATATATAAGAAGAGATATGCGAGGAAGAAGTTGAGGTCATGGTAAAATCCCTTGAGGCTTGTCCAGTTTTGAATAATGATGAAGACAAAGTTGTGGAGGATGTACGGATTGAAGACAAGGGTGAAACACCTATGCTAGAGTTGAAGGAACTTCCATCCCATCTCCGTTATGCCTTCCTTGGAGTGAATTCTTCATTCCTGGTGATCATTAGTATCAGATTGAACTCCTCGGAGGAAGAGAAGTTATTGAGAGTGCTCAGAGAGCACAAATCCGCAATTGGGTGGTCAATGTCCAACTTGAAAGGAATAAGTCCCTCATTTTGTATGCACAAAATCCTCTTGGAGGAAAACTTCAAGCCGGTCAGACAACCCCAAAGAAGACTTAACCCAGACATGAAAGAAGTTGTAAGGAAGGAGGTTGTGAAGCTTTTAGATGCGGGTATAATTTATCCAATCTCCGATAGTCCATGGGTGAGTCCGGTCCAAGTTGCTCCTAAGAAAGGGGGGATGACGATTGTTGCAAATGATAAAAATGAACTCATTCCCTCAATGACCATCTCTGGATGGAGGGTGTGTATTGATTATAGAAGATTGAATGAGGCTACAAGAAAAAAATTATTTTCCCTTACCTTTCATTGATCAAATGTTAGAGAGATTGGCATGGCATGCCTTTTATTGCTTCCTTGACGGATACTCGGGGTATAACCAAATTGTGGTTGACCCAAAGGACCAAGAGAAGACCGCTTTTACTTGTCCCTATGGTGTCTATGCATATCGGAGGATGCCATTCGGGTTGTGTAATGCACCCGCCACTTTTCAAAGGTGCATGATTTCCATATTCTCTGATATGACTGAAAAATTTATTGATGATTTTTCCGTATTTGGTAATTCTTTTGATAATTGTCTGAAAAATCTTGCATGTGTTTTGAAAAGATGCCAAGAAACTAACCTTGTTCTAAATTGGGAAAAATGTCATTTCATGGTTAGGGAAGGTATAGTTCTTGGTCATAAGATTTCATCATGGGGGATAGAAGTTGATAAGGCAAAAATTGAAGTAATCGAAAAACTTCCCCCTCCCATGAATGTGAAAGGTGTTAGAAGCTTCTTAGGGCATGCGGGTTTCTATAGGAGATTTATCAAAGACTTTTCAAAGATTGTAAAACCCTTGTGCAAACTTTTGGTAGTTGATACTCCTTTTGTGTTTGATGGTGATTGCATGCATGCCTTCCAACTTTTAAAGGAAAAACTCACCACCGCACCAGTCATTGCACCTCCAGATTGGAGTTTGCCATTTAAGTTAATGTGTGATGCAAGCGACTATGTAGTGGGAGCCATTTTGGGTCAACAGAAAAATAAAAAGTTGCATGTTAATTACTATGCCAGTCGTGTGCTGAATGATGCTCAATTGAACCATACCACGACTGAAAAAGAATTGCTTGCTGTAGTTTTTGCATTTGATAAGTTTAGATCTTACTTCATTGGCTCTAAAACTATTGTGTACACTGACCATTCCGCTTTGAAGTATCTCATGACTAAACAGGCTGCCAAGCCGAGGCTCATTAGATGGATACTATTGCTCCAAGAATTTGATTTAGATATAAAGGACAAGAAAGGAGTGGAGAATGTGGTAGCCGACCATTTGTCTAGGCTTCCACAAGAAGATATTCAAGCAAAAGATGAGTTACCAATTCAAGAAGAATTCCCGGATGAGAGGTTGTTTAAGGTGCAAGTGGCACCTTGGTTTGCGGACATTGCAAATTACAAGGCCACCAACAAGATTCTGAAGGACTTCAATGCACAACAAAGGAAGAAGCTCATCCATGATGCTAAATACTATGTATGGGATGAACCTTACCTTTTCAAAAGAGGTTCGGATGGAATTCTTAGAAGATGTATTCCAGAAGAAGAGATTACTGGGGTTTTGACTCATTGCCACAACTCACCTTATGGAGGACACTTTGGTGGTGAGAGGACAGCCATGAAAGTCTTGCAAAGTGGTTTATTTTGGCCTACCATTTTTAAAGACTCTAGAGCTTGGGTAATGCAGTGTGACAAGTGTCAAAGAACCGGAAGTATATCCAAGAGAAATGAGATGCCTTTGAAGGGTATTTTAGAGGTGGAGCTCTTTGATGTGTGGGGGATCCACTTCATGGGTCCTTTCCCATCATCCTACAACAACAAGTATATTTTGGTTGAGGTTGACTATGTGAGTAAATGGGTAGAAGCTGTCCCGACTATGAAAGATGATGCAAAAGCGGTGGTTAGTTTTGGGAGGAAGAACATTTTTACCCGATTTGGAACCCCTAGAACCATTATTAGTGATGGGGGTACTCATTTTTGTAACAAAGAGTTCAATACGGTGCTTGCCAAGTTTGGAGTCAATCAAAAAGTTGCCACACCATACCACCCACAAACTAGTGGGCAAGTGGAGTTGTCTAATCGGGAATTAAAGAGGATCTTAGAGAAAATAGTGAATAATGCGAGAAAAGATTGGGCAAAGAAGCTGGATGATGCACTTTGGGCCTATCGGATTGCATACAAAACACCTATTGGTATGTCACCCTACCAATTAGTGTTTGGAAAATCATGTCACCTTCCGGCAGAGCTCCAAAATCGTGCTTTTTGGGCAGTGAAAGCCTTGAACTTTGATATGAAGCTGGCTATGGACAAGAGACTGTTGCAATTGAATGAGTTGGATGAATTCCGACTCTTGGCATATGAGAGTGCAAGAATCTATAAGGAAAGAACAAAGTTTTGGCATGATAAGTATATTCTTCCCAAGCATTTTGAAGAAGGCCAATCAGTTTTACTCTTTAACTCACGTCTTAAGCTATTTCCGGGCAAGTTGAGATCAAGGTGGTCGGGTCCATTCCATGTCAAGTCAGTTTCTCCATTTGGTGCGGTTGAATTGGAAGATCCATCGTCCGGAAGAACCTTCACTGTTAATGGGCAAAGGCTCAAGCACTACCTTGGAGGAGACTTTGATCGTAAAACAGTCTCCATTCCTCTTAAAACACCCTCATAGAGATCACCGGCTCGTCAAGCTAGTGACGTTAAAGAAGCGCTTATTGGGAGGCAACCCAAAATTTTATTTCCCCTTTTCATTTGTTTTTACTTTTAACACTTGAATAATTTGAGAAGATCAAGAGGTTAATAAATCATAAACTAATAAATTTGCCAAGTGTTTTCAGGGTAAGAATGAAGGAAGAACAAAAAGGGCAAGGAAAAATTCAAGCAGAAGTCATCACGCCCAGGTCGGGATAGTGGTCACGGACGTGATGAGCTTAATAAGGAGATCAGAAAGGATCACGGCCCAGCCGTGATACCCATCACGGGTGTGATGAGAAGGACCCTGAAGTCAGAGAGTATCACGGCCTAGCCGTGATAGAGGTCACGGCCGTGACAGGCCAGCTCCTGTGGACCAGAATTGATCACGACCTGCCCGTGATGAGCATCACGACGGTGATGCATTTTCCAACAAATTTTTTACTGCAAAGTGAGCCAACACCCGCTACCACCTCGGTGAGTTGTTCCATTTTTCTCCTCTCTCCGACATGATTATTTACATTGGGGACAATGTAAGTTTTTAAGCTTGGGGTAGGGGTATTTTTGCAAACTCTTGAATTTATGCATTTTTCATGTTGCATTCATTTAGGAATAGTTTTGCATGATAGTTTTGCATGATCACATGATTCGACTGCCCCTTGCTTAGATGATGCATCCAATTGTGAGAACTTGGGGCCAAATAAATTGAGATAGTGAATTTTTGAACCCAATTTTTTTTATTCTGTGATAAGGCTACAAATAAAAATTCTTGAGATGATCTTTGATAGTTGATAATTAACATGTGGTTCCGTAGATTTGTGTTTCTCATTGATTTTTGAGCTACTAAAATGTGAGATTTTGATCCAAAAAGGGGTACTCACTAAATCTACCCCATTCTTTGTGATAAAGTGTTTATTCCTCTTGGATTGTATTCTCTAGAACTTGACTTGAAACCGTTTTGAAGCTTAAAAATTTTTGAAAACATTTTTGAAAATGATTGAGGCACTAAGTATTTTTCCGGCCTTCTGAGCTTTGATTGACTAAATGCTACCCCTTAGTTGCCCGATTTTGAGCCTACAAGAATAAAACACTTTTCTTGGTACCTTGAAATATTTTGATGAATGATACTTGGTAGGAGACCTTCTAAAGTATTGCACAAAAGGGTAAAAAGGTAGTGTGAAAAAGTATGGGATGAGAAAGTCAGGAAAGTATTTCTCTTGAATTGAAAATCTCCTCTTCTCCAAATAAATTATGAAAAAAAAAGAAAAAAAAGAAAAAAAATATAGAGAAGGGGATGACAAAAGGAAGTGAGAAATAAAATAAAAAGAAAGAAAGAAAGGTGGAAAAAGGAATCAAAACCCAAAAAGGTATTTTAGAAGGTGTCATGTTTTGCAATGCTTGATATTTTGTTTAGCCTTCTTGAAATTTCCTTTTCTTGATTTCCCCACCTAACGACTAATCCCATGGCCCCGTTACAACCAAAGTAAAAGACCTATTGATTCTTAGGTGTTTTCATTAATAAAGTAGAGACTTGGTTAATAGTCAAGCTTATGGTAGAATTCATTCCTTGAGGAAATTGAGCGAATTGACATATATCCTTAAACACTTGAGTGAGGTGAGAAAGAGTGCCCGAATCAGTGAGAATATGAGTCTAGGGAACCTAAGCTTCTGATTGGACTTGAAATTGATTATCTCTTGATGAATTATTTGAAAATGCATGTTACTTAGATTAGTTACTCGGGTTCTTGGTTCACTATCCATGCTCTAAATATTTATATCTTCTGGCATTGGTTTTTGCTTGAGGACAAGCAAAGTCTTAAGCTTGGGGTGATTTGATGAGTGTGATTACACTGCATATTTCATGTACATTTTTGCATGCATTTTCATATAGTTTAGGCAATTTTAGTTTTATTTTTGTTAGTTTTTACGTTGGAACGGGTGAGGCGGTTTTGTTGTGTTGTTTTGCATAAATTAAGGGTTAAATGCTCAGAATCAGCCATGATGGAGCTTGGATGAAGATAGAGCTTGAAAAGTGAATAGAATAAGCCAAGCAGAGCCCATCACGGCCATGATCAAGCAGAGATGAAAAGAGAAAGAAGGCAAAAGTCAGAAGCCATCACGGTCGTGACGTGTTAGCTGAGCCAGACCCTCAACAGCCAGAACTGGTCACGACCTAGTCGAGATGAGAATCAAGGTCGTGACAGACAAAAATTTGAAAGCGCGCCCATGACAGAATCCGTCACGGCCGTGACGCACACCTAATCTATAAATAGGCATCTGGGCAGAACATAAAAAGGGGCTTTAACCTAGGACATTCTCTCCGAACCATGGGCTGCTGTGAAGGTTTCCATGGAGTCTCTTCTTCCCTCTTTTCCTATTTCTTTTATTTTGTTTTTCTCTATGATTATGTGTAGCTAAACCCGTTTTTGTTGGGGTTAGATGTTTGATTTTCTGAACTTAGTTGTATTTTGATTTGGTTCTAATACAAGTTCCTATTTTATTATGAGTATTTGATTCTATGCTTAATGCTTTTCTTGGCTTGATCACCCATGAAATGATTTGTTGCTTTGGTAGACAATTGGAAAGTTGATGATATTGCATGCTCATGAATCAAATACCAAGTAGTTCATGAATCTAGGAATTGGTCTTGAATGCTTGTAATCTTTTAAGTCTTGGCTCTTTATGCAAAATCTCACATTTTTCTAACTAAGGAATTAGGGTTTAATTTGGGGTTTTAGGCTCATTCCACCTAAGGAATTAGGGTTTGAGTATTTTAAAAGGCTTGATTGTCATAATTGAATTAGGACTTGTGTTAGTAACCATTTCATTGCAATTAAGGGGGGATTAGTGTATTCTAACCTTGACGATTTTATCCATTTGTTAACCACATCTCTTTTTTCTTGTTAAGTGTTTGTTAAAATTCTTAAAAGACCAAAAACATTTTATTCTTGTTTGTTTTGTTACATGTTAAGAGCTCCCTTCCTTCCAAACGATCGTCTAGATAGTAGTTCAATTTGCGAAGTGGTACTTGTCCGCGATCCCTAAGAACGATATCCGGTCTCACCACCGTATTACTTGTACGACTAGGTATACTTGCCTAGAATCGTCAACAGTAGGCATGAAAGAGAGAGAGATAGAACTTGATGACCAAGTTTTGCGTTATGCCATGTTTGGTTGGCAAAAAGGAGAAAAAATTGCTTATTTGATTATAAAATAGTAAAATTTAAAAAAGTGTAATGATGGCACTTTTTTATGGATTTTACAAAAGGCTTCTACCACCATGCCTACTTTTCCAACAAGTCACTTCAATCCTTTCATTTCTCCTATTCTGCTCCATTGTGTATCCGGTTCAAATTCCTGATCGTATTTCACCTGGAATAAATATTATATTTTGACCCAGAACAAGGATTTTCGAAAACTCCCAATATTATACAAAACACAAAAAAACCATCAAATGTTTCGTTTACGGGTCAAAAATAGGTTTTCTGCTCAGTAAACTTTTACCTGCAGTGAAAATGTAGACCGGATTTCGTCTGAATTTTCAATCGATAATTTAACCGTGACTTCCTACGGTAATAGAACACAAGAAAATGATTTTAGTTTATTTAAAATCACTCTCTGGATTTTACAAAAAAATAAATATATAAACACATGTATTTACTACTACAGAAAGACACAGAAATCGGGGCGTTACACAACACATTGTAAGGAACTTAAAATCGGCAACAAACACCACAAAATCTGCTAGTGTTTTGGCTCTATATCTCACAATCCATACATTTGTTTACAAAGTTGAACGGTGAGAATAAAGAGCTACCTCTCCTTTACCTTCTCAAAAAATTTCAGCTCGAGCTAAGGGTGAACGAGCCTAGGATGAACCTTCCAAGGTGACTGGTCAGGCGCTACATGAGTTGAGTTTCTCTCCAACTTCTGAGCTGAATAACTCACTCGGAGTGTTATGCAGAGATTCCAACCGTAGGATATGAAGAACTACTAGTCCAGAGCCTCCATATCCAATTTGAACAGAATCCAACGGTGGAAGAAGGTGGGATGATGATTTCATAGAAGCTGTCCCAGCTTCAAAACTCTCGACAATGGTGGTTTAGGGATTTTTTGGTAACCTTCCTCTCTCTCTAGAACTCTTTGATTTTTTGTTCTCTGGTTTCTCTCTAGGACCAGCTGTCTATTTCTATTTCAAATGGCTCAAGTGAATTCTCTTAAGCCCTTTTTATTTTTATGAGTCAGCATCCCAGCGCTCGAGCGCCCCAACGCTTGAGCATTGGCCTTCCCACGCTTAGTCGAGGTGGCATTTAGTTGATTTATGATTGGCTTGTAATGTAATCCTTTTAGATTTTTGACCAATCAAATAATTAGAATACCCATCTCTAATTATTTTTAATCATCCCTAATAATATTGGTCCCTTATAAATTATTATGACTCAATGTGCCATATTGTACTTGAACCGGTTTTAATTAAAATTGGACTAATAAAATACTCCACTATAAAGTTCTCATATTTTTGGGGACAATAAAGTCCTTAATACTTTTGTACTTAAATCCATGGACTCTTCCTTGTTTTGCAATTAAATACCTCATCTTTTCGGGATTAGTCCTTGTATTTTTCCTTGTTACAATTTGAACCCATATTTATTTCTTCACTCCTTGTTGACACATGTCACTCATCAATTTCTTTTCTATTTTCCTCTAGCATTTCCATTTAATTTCTAACACCATAATTACACTTCCTTCCAATACTTGAATTTATTTTATCCCTCATGGTTTGACGGTTACTATCCACCACTAATCGGGTGCTAATAAAATTGGGTGAATTTATATAATTTATCGTTTTCCAGGTCTATGCATTTTTACTTGGATAATAAAATCCTTAATATCTAAACTTAAATTCTTTATTAAATAATTAATTACAATGTTCCATTACTGTAATTTTCGAGACATGACACGAGAGACACAGCTCACGCCATCACATGCAACCGAGGCTGCAGGCACACGGCTCATGCCGTTTTAGGTAATCGAGACTTAGAACTATACAGCATCGCTTCCTATGCAGCGTCACAACCCAGTTACGGGACTTGACACACCATCATTTTAGGTGGCCACTGCGACATCCTAAACCCGACATCACATGATTACCCAATTGCGGAAATAAAACTGATAACAATGCTGGTTACTTTCGAAAAATATCATTTTCTAGATGGATAAGTACACTAAAAACTGTAGTTTTTTTTAATGGATAACATGTTCCAGTGAGACCCAAGTTCTAGTACATAAGCTAGGGCCTTATCAACGGTCATTGCAACGGAATTAAAAGTCTATAAGATACAACTAAAAAGAAAGTAAGCAAAAGCACGGGGAAAGAGGGTCCGGAACCACATCACAAAAGTGACTCTAGAAAGTCAGAAGACTATTCACATAACGTTCCAAACTGGTCACTGACACTGGCTATAAGCAGGGTCTCCACAAAAACTCCGATGAGAGGAGACATCAGGCAATGTGACTATGACATCGCCGCCCTCATCCACGGAATCATCATCGTCATCATGATCCAGAACGTAATATTCAAGCTCATCCTCCTCCATGATCTCATAGAAGTCCTCCTCGGGATCCTCCTCAGGGTTCTCCTCGATAGGTGTTGCCTGCTCGACGTTCAGAGGTCGTAGCTCGTATAGTAGTCCGTTAACTTGCAGTACGTGAAGGTAGTACCAAGTCGGAGGCAGAGCAACTCTCATAGTCTCAACGGTTTAGCTATAACAAATCGAATCTCCATCAGCATTCAAATCAGTGGTGGTGATTGATCCGTGGTACGTAACAGACGTCGCCCCCGGATAAATCTGCCATGTCGCGACGTTACTCGCGTCGTCAAAGACCTCACGACGGATGTTGAGATCCATCTGAATTCATATACATACGAAGATACCAAAAAGGAAGAGAGAATAACAAGCAGAAATGAAAGAGTGAGATACCGATAGCGAATATATCACATAACAACCATATACATGATACATACAACACAATGACATATTAACATTTAAACATTATTCATAGGTAAACAACAAGTATTATTTCAGTGGGTCTCATACCCGAATCAATCAGTTTCACAAAGATAATGCATGAGACTTCAATCATTAGGCTCTAAACTTAATCTCATGAGATATCTTCGCCGTTTTATCATTAAGAAATAAAGAGTTGATCAGGCTCGTAATAATCACAATAGTTCAAGTAAACAAGTCATTCAAGTATCCTCTCCATATCATAATAATATTCAAATCACTCAAGTAAACACATACATCCTTAAGTGTTTGGAGTTCATAAACAATGATCATTTAACAAAGTTGAATTAAAATCCCACTAAGTTATAAAATTAAGGTATTTGGCCAAGGCTAGTAAAATAGGCTAGCATTCACTAAACTTTCCAATCTCTTAGGTTTAAGATCCATATGTATTAAGGGGCTCAAAACCATGATCATCTTGGAAAAATAAGAACAAAGTATCCTAGGTCCATAACCTTCTAGATTCGGTCTTCATAGGATTTATAAGCTAGAAATCTTTAAACTTTCCAATCTCTTAGACTTAACATCCAAATATTTTATGGAGTTCAAGTCCATGATCATTTTCGAAAACAATGGAAACTTAAACATTCCAATCTCTTAGACTTAGCATCCAAATATCTTATGGAGCTCAAGTCCATGATCATTTTGGAAAAAATAAAAAAACTCAAACATCCTAGCACCTAAATACTAAGTTTTGGCCATCATAGGATGGTGAGGAAAATATTATTTGTTTAATAACAACTCTTAGGTTTAGAATCACAAGATATTAAGAGTTCTGAATCAATGATCATACATAGAAAGTCGAAACATAGTATCCTAGGCCTACTTATTCATATTTTTGGCCATCATAGGAACAAGCTATTAAACCTTCCAAGATTTATAGATTTAAGATCAAGGGATAGTTAGAAACTCAAACACATGATCATATTCCAAAAGTTGAAACAAAACCCACCTAGACCACATTGCATGGTTTCGGACTAATTAGAAAGAAAGGGTTAGGAAGCTTTGTTTTACAACCTTTTAGTATGTGAAAATACAAGTAAATACAAGACTATGGGAAGTGGTTTCAACTCAAAAGGAGTTTTCTATCATTTTTAAGAGATTTTAGAAGTTTAAAGCTTAATAAGAACACATAACAAATAATGAAATAAAATGATAAACTTGTAAAGAAATTAATATAAGAGCATTACCCTTAACAAGAGGAAGAACTTTAATGAAGATCACAAGTGCAAAAGACAAATAAAAATACAAGCTTTTAAGTAGTTGAAAAAGAAGATGATGAAGTAATATAAGAGTATTGAAGTGATGAAGAAGAAAAGTGGTGAAGTGTAAATGAAACACGTATTTTCGTCCGAATAAAATATTATATTTTGTTTTCGAACGAAAATTTTCAAAATCACCAAACCCCCACAAAACATCACAAAAACATCAATGGTTTCGTTCACGGGTAAAAATTAGGTTTTTTGCACAGTAAACTTGTACCGACAGGTAAACACAGATCGGCTTCCGTCTGAATTTTCAACTGAAATTTTTACTGTGAGTTCATATGATATAACAACATAAGAAAATGATTTTAGGTTTTAGTTTAATTAAAATCATCCTCTGAGTTTAATCTAAAAATAAACACATTTAAATATGTATTTACTGCTACAGAAAACATAGGAAAAACAAAGTGTTACAGCCACTTTGCAAATCACTAAGACATCACAATCCAATGCAGGACATGCAAATGTATATATGTATGCACAACCAACATCTACACAATCGTTCTTATCAAGTCTTTGTGAGAAATCAGGACATGCAAATGTATATATGTATGCACAACCAACATCTACACAATCATTCTTATCAAGTCTTTGTGAGAAATATACTTAGCTGCTCAGGCTCATATTCTTTTACCACATAGGCTCATCGTGCAAAACTCAATTGCATACATCTATTTCTCACTTTTAATTCTTTACAAAGGTTGGCCTACATACATTACACACTTATTTATTTACAGTGACCATTTAGCCTTTTGGATCAAAGAATAAATTTTAAAATTTATTTTTATTGAATATTTAATTATTATTTAATAATTAAATTTTAATATTTTTTAATATTTATTAATATTTTATATTTATTTATTATTTATTTATTATTTACTTAATTAAATTATTTTTTTATTATTTATTTAATTAAATTATTTATTTATTTGTTTAATTAAAAATTGTTATTTTATTTAATTATTAATAATCTCTTAAAATATTTCAAACTAAAACCACCTTCACAATTTTCCATGGTTTTCATTCCTTCTAGGTGGTTTCCCTAATACCATCAAAGTCCTTCACTTTTAGAAACTTGTGGACACATGGCAATCTCCTTCCACATGGCATCCATGCATGTGGTCAGTTTAGATTTCATCCTTAAGCTTATCCTTAGTGACACATGAAAAATGTGCCAAGGTCACTTAGGATTACATTATCTTAATTAAATATTAGGGTTATCTTTAAGATAGATTTCCTGTGTCACTTGGCATACAACCACAAGTTACTTAGATTTCCATATCCATTTAATTAAATATTAGTTTATCTTAAACTACTTGGACTTAGTGATTAGAGTTTGACAGGATCAAACTCTTGTTTTTCAAGTCTTTTACTAAGAACATGTCGAGACACTACGAGTATGTTCTTGGTGTTCTTGAAGCCAAAATGAACCATACTTGTTCAAATCTTATTTTTTATGCACATTTTTATCCAACATAGTTATATCCAAGAGGCCTAAAATTACCAAGTTCATGTCTTTTACGGATTACCAAGTTTTCACATGTTCATCCAGGCAAAACAACCAAAAATCATCAAGCTACACACATGCGTAGCATTCGGCCAAGCACCAAACAATACATATTCATGCATCATTCATTTTCATATCATCAAGAACATGTAAACATACTTCTGTATACGTGGGTAATTCGGCCAACACAACATTTTAAGGCAACATCATTTCATTCAAGCATTCAAGCATAGATATAAACATGCAACCAAGTCATACAATAACAATCAACTTCAAACCCATAAAACCCTTCAAGGCCGAATGTACCCCCCTTAAAAAGATGATACACTACAAAAAATATGTCCTTTTGCGACGATTTTTAGTATCAAATAGCGGCGGTTATAACCACCTCTAAGGTATTTTGCGGCGGTTCAGAAACCGCCTCCGAAATGATCGTCGTTAAGTCAATCTGCGGCGGTTTAGAGTAACCGCTGGAACAATTACCGCAAATTTAGCGGCGGTTTCAAACCGCCACAATCAATAAAGTTCGAATTCATTGAAATATTTAGCGGCGGTTTTGAACTGCCACAAACTTTATTATATGAATTATTATTATAAATTATAGCGGCGATTTGAACCGCTGCCAAATATTTAGTGCTTTTTTTTAAAAAAAGAAAATTTATTCATTGGTTTACTTTTTTAAGACACCTGATTGAAATCCGAACTTTTAATCAACAAAATATTTACCAAATTAACACAAAAATGCTTCCAAACTTTATTATTAATGAACAAAAATGTCAATAATTCGTAAATAGCACAAATCTTATTCAAAAGTAATTCAAAATTATCTTAACATAAAAATTATCTACAATTTCATGTTAGAACTTTCTCAAAAGCTTCTTTGTTACCAACTCATCCGGAAAAAAAAATGCTCGATATCCCAGTTGACTATAAAGGAGGCTTTGTGCATAGCTAACTTGAGATGGGAGGTCCCTGAATTGGACTTCTTGAAGCTCAATTTAGAAAGAGTACACCAACCAGTTTTCTCTCATTGGCAACATGACTTTATGGACAGCCAAGATTTTAACAACCTGCAGGAGAATAAATCTATGTTAACACATGCATGGCAGCTACATCATAACACAGACACGTGCCTTTTTAGCAAGTGGTAAGCTATTCCATGTAGTTTTAGCTAATGCGATTTGAGTCAAATACATTCTTTACTAAAATTAAGTTATTAATATTTATGAAGAATATGATTTTTTTTCCTCAACTGAAGTGAATCTTGGTAAACTAAATCATGTCTCAAAAGCACCATGGATTTTCCATATCATCCAAAAGCATTGTGTAGAGTTGGGGTTTCATGTCTACCTGATCATTACTCATCAGTTCATCCCACTTCTTTAGAGCCACCAACTTTCGGACCTCCACATCCAACATGCTGATACGATAATTCAAATCCTCGAACCAGAAAATCTGACCGTTAGTAGGAAATAACTCATCAATGAACACACAAGATGGATGGGAACAAACGAAGCACGGATGCGACTGAAAGAGAGACATACTAACTGAAACAGACCCCTGCATAAGTTAGAATTTGTTATTTTGTGTTTACCATCAGACTCCGAAGGTTTGTTTAGAGTTCTTCAAATGATTGCCTCCCATTTTGAAATGGGTGTGTTATCCTCTGCTCCTAGCACATTTCCAGCATTCAGTGGAACTACCTCTTGGAAAATGCAAATAGCATACACTTACTTTATCAGAAAGACCATGCTAAATAAGCACTTCCATTCAGAAATTAAATATCAACATAGGATAAACATAGGATACCACTATAATCCAACTTGAGTCATTAAAAAACTTGTGACTATAAACATAGAACACACAGGTCATAAATGTTCAAAGTATAAAAAAAGGTCAGGCAAAGATACCATAGAAAGTTATTTACAATGAATCCTGAAAACAAAACATAAACTTGGTAGAAATAATAAAGCATTGGCAACTTTAGAAACTACTCACCTAAGAATGTAAATATCTGATGGGTCTTTAGCACAAAGCCACTCTTCAATCTCTAGATCTTCATGTGGAAGTCTCCCAGCAACATTCCAACTTCCAATTGTCACTCTGCAGAATAACTTAACAGTTTAACAGTTTGGAATGCAACAAAATTGATGGATGCTTATTACCTTAATTTCATTTACTTCAATAGAAATATCAGCATCAAAACCTCGGAGCACTTGCAACGAAGTTTCAACTTCTTCTGTCAGTCCCATTTTTGCCTGTATTCAGTAAATCAAATTCACTTTAAGAAACCATCGTTATTCATTACATTTTGATAACACTTCAAGAACATTAGTTCATGAAGCTTACCAGCCATCTAGGAGACTCAGGAATGAAAAATAAAGCAGGTATCAATAATGTACATGGTAAAATTCCTGCAAGAGTATGGACATAAAGTTACTAAATCTAAATTATCTTACTTAATATACAAGAAAGCATTTATGTAGTAATGCTGGTATGACATTCTGTAGTTACAAGAAACAATAATCCATCCATTTGAAAGCAGAATGTAATTTACCAACTACTAAGGATTACCCAAAACTGCAAGGATTCTCCATGGAACAAAAATCCCCAGCAGATAAGCTAGCATAATTCCAATGGTGACAGAGAGCTATGCAGGAAAAAAAAGAAAGAACAAAGTTCACTAATGTAGGAAGTGTGGAAATGTTAATATCTATTATTAAAATATAAATGTAGCTCTTGGTTGTATCAACCAACCTAGTTAACTGAAACTAGCCCTCCCCTCAAGTTTTGAGGTGATATCTCAACTATGTATACAGGTACCTATAAATTTTAACACACAATAACTATATGCACATAACATAATCCCACCACACTAGCATAAGTGAAAACATTTCAAAGTTACCGTGTAAGATATTATTCCGATGCCAAACCCTTCCAACAACCTTCCCATATACAGAAAAGAAGTATCCTGAATGAAGAAGATAATATCATGAATGCAGTTTATTTAGCTTTGAATAGCTAGACCAAGGGTCCATTCGGTACACAAAATATGGATATAGGTATACCCCTTTTCGCTCTATATACTCAACAATCTGACCACTAGCTATTGCTCCAACCATGGCACCCACATTGCACAAAGAACCAAACAAGGAGAACTAGCCAATAAAAAACAAAGGAAAAACAATCAAGTTATGAAACAGAACGAGATAGAATTTATGAAATCAACATTCTCATTCATAATTCATATTTTCACACCTCAGAAACAGAAAGGCAAAAAAAACCAACACATTAAATAAATCTGCTCAACAACAAGAAACATAAATCTTCAGCTAAAAATGTTTGTCAAGTGCAAGACAGCTTGTGCATTTGAGGTGGCAAAAAAAAAAGACACAATTTTATGGTCATCTTGTAAATATTGTTCAGGAAATCACACCAATAATGGGAATATTATATAATGAAAAATGATTCAATGTTCAGTTTTTATGCTTGAAAAAGAAATAAGAGTAACTGAAGCTAAAGCAAACACTTGCATCTAAAAAACATACCAGCATTTATCTCATTCATCGCTTTCTTCACATTATCATCTGGCTTAATATCCACAATAAGAGTCTCAACAATCTCATACCCATAAGCTGACATAGCCTATATATATATATATATATATATATATATATATATATATATATATATATATATATATATATATATATATATATATAAGTAAAACCATACACATTATGAATATCCTACTATCTTAATTATCAACAAAAGAAAAAAAAAATGGAATACCTTTTCAAGTTCTTGCCCAACTGCTTTTGCAATTACATTCTTCTGTTTGAAAGCAGAATCCAGTTCCATCTTTGAAACACTTGCCCTGATGACAGAAAACAGAACATAAATAAATCAGTTTTATTCTGAAGATGCACACACAAATTTGATTTATTTTAAGGTGATTCACAAATACCAACCATCAAAAACATAGGCTTGAATTTGTACTCTGGTATTTGTAAGCTTGTAATGTGCATCCACTGCCTTTTCTGCCAGTGCTCGGTATTGAATAAAAGCAACCACAGTGACAAAAACATTGTCCTAATGGGCATACACATGTGCAATGTTATTGTAGAAAAACAAAAAATAGTGAATAATGGGCATAGGTGATGAGCAAACAAAAATAATTATTGCTGATAATATCATATTGTCAGACAGATCTCAATAATAATAAAGAAACAAATTTGAAAGGAAAAAAAAATTTAGAAGCTTAAGGAAGAAATGCTTGACATATAGTGAAATAAACCTTTGTCTTTGTTTCACACTTAACATCAAGTTGGTTCACACGCAAAGAAAGGGTACTAGCCACCTCACTGCCAAAACACCAGGGCACAAAATGGCAACCAGGTTGAAGCACATTATCAAACTTCCCAAAAGTTTCTTTGATAGCTACCGTTGACTCCTTCACTTGAACACAACCAAACACTTGTCCCATCTTCAACAAAACCTGAACACAAACAACCTAAAACAACAGAATGCACTAGTTAAGTTAAGTGATTAACTTGTGTTATATATTTAAAATTTAAAACACGTTTTGTCACTAAAATTGAAAAGCACAACAAACAATATACACGTTTCGTCGGTGAAGAATTTGTAGTCCAACCAACGGGGTTCAACTACTCTGCTCAATCCAAACTCTTTCGTTCTAGTTTTGTGGTTTGGAAGTCATGTTTTTCTACTGATTTCATGTACGGTGTAACTGTCATGAACTCACCATACATGAACTTACCAGAAAAACATGACTTCCAAACCACAAAATCGACAACGAAAGTGTTTTCTCTTCCTTCATGCAGCCTTTGGATTCTTCTTCTCACGCAACCTCTCTTTTGTCAGTATAAAGCTGACCAACCTGGCTATATTAAAGCAAAAACAAAAGCTTTGAGGGAAGCACCAATGTTGATGAAAAGGAAGCATCAATGGGAGAACACTCACAAGTGTGCAGAACATATCCCGGGAATTTAAGTTGGTGATCAGTTTCAATATAACACTGAACTTAATGTTATCGGTCTACATCAATAGTTCTCAAGTAGGATTGATTACTTGGGAAAGGGTAAGGACTCATTGGCCACCAGCTTTGTCAAGACTAATAGCTACGATAATGTTAAAAAATCAAGTGATTCCTTGATTTATATAGGTATTGGAGGAAATCCTAATGTAAGATATAACACCGTTCCTCGTGATCAGAAATTGGAAGACGACTCAACAAAATTTGGAAAACTCATGTTCAAGTATACAATGAATAGAATTTTAGAGCAACCTAAAACTTGTATTTTACCTAAGGATGTGTTTACTAAAAGCAAGAGACACAAATCTAAATCTTTTATTGCCCAAAAGGATGTTGTCTGGGTGAATAATATAAACATTGTCCAGTCAACATCAAAGTCACCACAACTCTCCGTACATCGATCAAAGTTTTTTCTTCACCTATTTACGAATGTTGAGACACGGAACTTTGAGGAAACCTTCACAAAGTAAGAGGTAACAATTAAAAATAAATAATGATTATTCGTCAAATTCTTCTCATAATTTTGACAAGACTAAGGATCAAAATGTAGAATAACAATAGTCAAAGTTATACCGTAATAAATTTTACGTTGGATAGAGTTGTCGGTGACATCCTTTATGAATTTGGTGCTTGAATGATTTGATTCGGGAGAACCAGTAGTCTTCTTAGTGCATTGTTATCATTTGCTTCTTCTTTTTCTTCTTTAATGTCATCCAGCTAGGGATGGACAAAGACCCAAAACCCGAACCGAACCCAAAAAATCCGATCTTAAAAAATAGCGTATGGGTGGGTCGAGTTGGCATCGGGTCGGCTGGTTGCAAAAGTCAAATCTCGACGACTTTCTTCGGGCGGGTGCGGGTCTTCGAAATCATTTCTGAGACACCCCGTTGTGCCCCATTGTATTATTACATTAAAACCTTAATATTTATTTACTTAACCGTGCGATTATCATTGAAAATACGTAAAAATTTAAAACTTATTTAATTATCATATAACTTCTTCAAATTTAAAACACACCAACGTTAATAAATATAAATACACACATGTTTAATTATTACATTACCAAAACACTGTTGAGGGTATCCTCTCAGTAGGATCCCTCACAGGTATAAACTTCACTACATACATACTTAGCGGAAATATAAATACTCCTTAGACACATTGGTCATAATGTCTGTACTCTAATCGCCATGGATCACAGCTCGACCTCCAGCATCCGGTTCATACGGAGTTCCATCTAACTCCTCAGCAATTGGTTCCTCCATCGGGTCTTCTCGTACGATCACATTAGAAATAAAATACAACACACAGAAAGATATAGGGAATAAGAAACAGTTCTATCATCAAAAAGCAGAAAAGAGTAATAGTAAATTATACAATAATTGTAACAGACACGCATCACTCAAAATCAACAATCATCCTCCACTCACTATTTCATCCTCTACCCTCATCCCATGCAACTAAAACTTTATACTGATGTGGCCATCTTCACTCCTGTCACATTAGTCAGTAGTCCAGAACTATTTAGGGTCAAAACTCAGTGCGCCCCTATTCTTGTATCTCTCACAGGAGATAGTGCATAAGCACAGTATGCGTCACTATATCCCCCATTGGAAATAGCACATAAGCACATAATAACTGATAACTCGGTGCGCCCCTATTCCCTTACCTCTCATAGGGAATAGTGCATAAGCACGATATACGTCACTATTTCCCCCATTTGAAATAGCACATAAGCATATAATAAATAATAACTCGGTGTGCCTCTATTCCCTAATCTCTCATAGGAAATAGTGCATAAGCATGATATGCGTCACTATTTCCCCCATTTGAAATAGCACATAAGCATAAAAGACCTTATAATTCGGTGCGCCACTATTCCCTAATCTCTAATAGGAAATAGTGCATAAGCACGGTATGATTCTCACTGACTTTTATCAATAGCAACCTAGTACCTCAAGCTTTTCCTCACAACCTCCACTTACATTCTATATCACATCACTTCTATAAAATAATAGCGAGTCACCTCTAATTCATATTCAAAACTCTCACCCAAAACATATCTCCCGAACAACATTTATCTTTGTTTAAAATCATCTAAGCATAGGATTAAAAACCAGGCAGATCATGCATAACACATTAATCAACAGAATATTCAAATATCTCAATATCATATACAGCAATTTATCACAACCAACTCATAATAATCAAACCAAATAAATAACAAAGTCAGACTCTGTCACGGCCTGGCCGTGATAGCCATCACGGTCGTGACAGACATCAAAGGCAAGAATTCTACAAAACAGAACATGTCACGGCCTGGCCATGACAACCATCACGGCCGTGACAGACAACAAACATCCTCAATATCATAATTATTCAAACACCAAAACAATACGTCACATGCAGATGAAATATCTCAACCAGTGTATCACAAACAGTCAAAAGTAAATAATTCAAACATCCTCAAATATTTAAAATCAACTTAATGTCGACAAACCTACAATCCTCGAATCACCATTGGTTTTACAGAAAAGGTTTCCAATGGGATTTTGGTCTTGTCGATTACTCGACTACTAGTAGGGTTTAGGTCACCCTACATAATTATCATATAATCTACTACTTATCGATTCCGACGATAGGTTGATTATTTTCCCCACCTGAGTTAGCACCAGAAACGCGTACACGATGATCCTCGTTATCCCGCCATGAGTTAACACAACCACCTTCAACCAAACAACATAACTATAATTAATCAACTAACAACCATCTATGACACTTTAGGGTTAGGTTCGGCCAAGACTTAGAAAATAGGTTTAGGGTTATCCTCTTAATGCCTTCTTTTGGATCCTAGTTACTAGAGTCTTAACTAACATAGATTACTTATTACAAGAATAAAATTTGAAACAAAATCCTTTAACCTTTACGGTTAGGGTTTCGGCCAAGGGCTGACTTTTAGGGTTCAAAATCCTTAAAATTTATAATCATGGTTAAGTCATAGATTAATGATCCTTGATTAACCTAAATCATGGATTAGTGACTAAACAACTAAAGTTGAAACTCAAAACTTCCTAACTCTTTTAAACAAGGATTCGACCTCCACATGTTCATAGGGTTAGGGTTCTTGGTTTAATAAACCAACTTGGATTTATTAAGCATACATACTAATAGCTTGATTAACAAGATCATTAATGAAAACCATGAACAAAAACTCTACCAAACCTACTTTGATAGATTCGGACAAGGCTAGGTTTTTAGGAAAGAAATTTTTGATTACATCATGCTCTTAGATTTAGATAGTATGCATGATATCAAGAAGATAGAAAGTAGTTTCATCATCATTAGATTTTTCTAGAATGTATTATGACTTTTCAAAGTTCTAGGGTTATACAGTTGAAAATGATGAACACCTATGAAACAAACTTTGAATCAAGAAACTTGCCAAAGAACATAGGCATGATTAGAGAATAAGAATAGGATTCACCTCTTGAAGATCAAAAACAAGTGAAGATCCAAGGACTTGCTTCACAAAGTGATGATAAAGGCTTATGAACTTAGAACTTTGGAGTTGTTTTTGTAACAAATGGCAATAAGAACCAAATGAAATGTGAGGGAGGGTATTTATAGGCATGTGGGCTGCGCCACTTTGGAGGATTTAATAGAAAGGAGTTGTCTTTTCAAATGATTAAAGTGCAAATAACTCATAGGGACCATTTTGCAAAGATTCCAAAAGTATAAGGACTATTTTGCAATTTGTCAATAAAGTGTCATGATGACCATTTGCCACATTAAATGTGGTTTTATCTTGACTATTTTGGGCTGATTTTTTTCATTAGATATTTTAGGAAAAACCTCGCTTGTTGAAGAAGATTTGTTGAAGAAGATTGTTGAAGAAGATTGTCGAAGCTTCAAGAACAAAGTGGAAGAATGTAGAACATTCTAGTATTTTCTTGGTTCTTCCAAAATTATTATGAGGTAAGCCCCTTCTCCCTCATGGGCATGAGCATGGGCTTACTCAAATTGGGCTTGGATTCATTTTTGTGGGGCCCACTTGAAGATTTAAGCATTAAGCTTGACATATGAAACTTTTATAGTTTCAAATAGGCTTTATGGAATCAATCCATGAACTAGAAAAGTTTGGGCTTCACAACCACGTCAATTATAGATTGATAACAAGGATTGTAGCCCAATTGACTTGAAAAAACTTAGAAACTAATTTAGGGACAAAAGGGTAATTAACAGAAAGTTCAGGGGCTTAAGCGTAAAATTCATAAAATTTCTATTTAACCCTGAAAAACCTTCTAGACTTAAAAATATGATTCATCCCCTTGAATCATCTCAAAATCCTAAGATACACCCTCTATCGGCTCTTAGAAGCTCCGAAATCTCTTCCGTCGTCTACCCGATTACGTGTTTCACCCGAAAAACATAAATTATTTATTTTTTTCCAAAACAATTCTAAAAATACAGAATTGTAGGAAATAAAATACTAAACTTAAGTCTTTCGTTCACGAATTAAAATAAGGTCTTTTGAGCAGTATTATTATACTGTCAATGGAATTCGCGGGTCGGGTTTCACCCGACTTTCCAACCTAACTTTTAATCGTAGCTTCCTACATTCAAGTAGGATTGAGTAGTAAACTCCGTTTATTTAAAATAATTTTCTAAAACTCAAATAAATTTATAAACATATTTATATGTATTACTGTTATTTCAAAGAGTGAAATACAGGGTATTACAATTTCTGTCGGTGATCGAACCTGACCGACATTAGAGAAAAGGAGAGAGATATAAGGAGATGAAGGTGGCTGCCATGGCTTGAGAGAGAGATTTCCGGTGATGGGGAGAGATATGACGGCGTGAGAAGTGCTGCGGTGGGCGTGGAGGTGTCGAGGGTGGTCGATCGAGAGGTGATGAGCAGCGGAGAGGGGAGACTGAGAGGTGGGAGTGGGACTGAAATTGATACTGAGATTGAGAGGGTAAGATAAAGTGAAGCTAAGATTTTGTGTTTTCTTAGTTATTTTAGAAACACAGACGGTAAAAAGGAATATTGGGCCCAAAATTAAATGGCCCAACAAAAGAATCCTAAAAGACACCATGTTTCTAAGTACATTTTTTCATTCGTTTGCCCCATTAACAACCTACTACGTTTTCTCATTATGCTAAGGTGAAACGGCCCACATCTTTCATTTGTTCCTTACATACATGCCTTTCCAAACACTAGTTCCGCAATTTTGCGCCACTCTGCTTGCTTCATGGCTTTCTCACACTATCACTTGTCTTCTTCAGTTCTTTTCACAGCTATCACTTGTCTTTCTCATTCTTATGACCGATGGTGATGGCGCCTGTGTATGTACCGCTAATGAAGGAACGGAGGTCGTTCGAACAGGGACGTTTGGTGCGGTGGTGTGGACATACGGTGGTTGCTACTGTTTAGCTTCTCTATTTCATCTTTTCCTTCATATATTTATTTTTGGTTGAAAGATGGTATTTTCTTAAACTGTTCAACCCGACCGCCACCCACCACCAAGACACCCGACCAATCTGACCATCCAAACGGGCGGAAATGGGTTTTATGATGTGCTCGTCGGTTTGGTTCGAATTGGGCCGTTTGGGCCCAAATCCGGCGGAACCCGACCGTTGTCCAGTCCTACATCCAGCTGTAACTTACTTTCAATTTTTTTCTATTATCATTGAATTTCCAATAATGATATTTTACATTATTACATTACCACTTACAACGGAACAAAGTACAATTGTCATTGAATGTAAAAGAGGCAACCATTCTAATGATGGAAAGAAAACGTTCTACATTAATTATACCAACATAATGAGTTACATGCATTTTTAATTTTAAACAAAATAATTGTGGAAACATTTTTTTTAAAAGGTACACGTTTTTATTTTAGTTAATAAAATCAAAATATTTTAATTTGATGAAAAATTAATAATTTAGATGCCCTATACGGTTAAATACTTTCTACACGGATATAATATAATAAATTTTTCAAAAATATAATTGCTTGTAAATTTTATTAAACAAGATTGCAGTCATTAGTGAAATTCAATGTATATTACTAGAAAACCACCCTAAAGTCATTAAGCTATATATACAAGCAATCCTTATGTTAGACTTTGTTCAAAATTTACACAAATAACATGAGTAGAAGCTCCATTGTTGAAGAAACATCAAAGCTGGATGACAACAAAGAAGAAAAAGAAGAAGAGAATGATAAAAATGCACTAAGAAGAATACCGAGTCTCCCGAATGAAATCATTGGAGCACCAAATTCATAAAGGATGTCACCGACAACTCTATGCAACGTGAAATTTATTATGGTATAAATTTGACTATTGTTATTCTACATTTTGATCCTTAGTCATTTCAAAATGATGAGAAGCATTTAATGAATAATGATTATTTATTTTTATTGTTACCTCTTACATTGTGAAGGTTTCTTCAAAGTTTGGTGTCTCAACATTAGTAAATAGGCGAAGAAAAACTTTGATCGATGTACAAAGAGTTGTCGTGACTTTGATGTTGACTGGATAAGGTTTATATCATTCACACAGACAACATCCTTTAGACAATACAAGCTTTATATTTGTGTCTCTTGCTTTGAGTAAACACATCTTTTGGTGAAATACAAGTTCTGGGTTGCTCTAAAATTCTATTCATTGTATACTTGAACACAAATTTTCCAAATTTTCATGAGTCATCTTCTCCACTAAATACAACCCATCATAACAGAGCAGGTGTTAGAACTGTTGTCTATCCCATCAGAGTTTTTACAAACATTCAATATAACCCTCACTAGACTTTTTGCATCCATGCTATTCTTTAAAGCAAGGTTTCCTCCTTCCAATTTCTGATCATGAGGCACGATGTTATATCTTACATTAGGATTACCTCCATGACCTATATAAATCAAGGAAGCACTTGATTTGTTAACATTGTTGTAGCGATTAGTTACGACAATTTTGGGGGCCAATGAATCGTTACCCTTTCCCAAGTAATCAATCCCACTTGAAAACTGATGATGTAGACCGATATATAACATTAAGTTCACTCCTGTATTGAAATTGGTCACCAAATTCAATTCCCAGGATATGTCCCATGTTGGAACTAAAATGGTTTTGGACTAAATAATCTCTACATTTTGATATTAACAAAAGGATTAAATTTGCTTGGCAAAGTGTTAGTTGAGATATAACATGTGCTTTTAGTAATGCAGGAATATTTCAATATACGTAATAGAAACTTGGGATAAGTTTTCATTGAAAAATATGCGTCCACCTTGTAGACGGGCTGCTCAATGTTATGGTAAAAGTTATTTATTTATTTTAGTAGACTGGTTTTCTTAAGTAGACGAGGCTCTAAATGCTTACTAGACAGAAATCAAAATAACTTCTTAGATACAGCAAGTCCAAAGACTTGATAGTAAACGTGTCTAGATTGCAACGTCAGCAAACGAAAGTAATTGGTAAAATTGAATGAACTGAAAAATAAAGTAATTAGGTAGATGAGCTCTATCTACCATGTCACTAGACAGAGATCTTTATAACTCATTGTGGTATAGCAAGTCCAAAGACTTGATAGACGAGAGGATATGTCACGTCATCGAACGAGCAAAATAATTTGTTGAAACAGACTTGGTCTCTCATATAACTAAGTAGACAGAGTTTTTAATGTAGACGAGCTCCATCTTTGAATAAATAAATGGAATCCGAATCTCTTGAATTTATTTCAAATGATTGATATTTATTTCAATAGAATATTTGTTCTTCACATTTGTTTTATCTGCTTTAATGTTTTACCTTGTTGTAAAAGAAACATAGTACCTTCAAGAAATGTAAAAATCAGAATCGTACAATGATATACTGCAAAACGATCTGAACGATGACAACTTTAGGGCTGAAAAAGCTGGATTGTACACAAAGGAGGAACAACAAGTTCTCAAGCTGTAATTCTCAGAGCAGTGAGCCTCCAATTTCATGCTACCTCGATAACCAAGAGTACTATTCAGCTTGCCACATTCAAGCTATCAGTCACAACGGATATCAAGCATCAAATGCTATCTCTAAATGGGAATATTCAAAATAACTGTTGAAGAAATACAAGTGAAGAAGAAGGCCTCTATAAATAGAAGACCTGAGATACTGAAGAACAATTCTTGCCTGCACAACTTTGCTAGCTCAACTTTTGTCAAACTACTATCACTTATACTCATATTTCTTTAAGGGCGAGTGTCTGTATTCTTTAGTTTGAATATTGTGAAAATATTCAACTGATCTTAAACTTTCATATCCTCACACATAGTGAGTTAAGAAGATCAAACATTAAATCTCTTTGTTAGAATTAAAGCCTGAAGAGGCTTGGTAAGAAAGAAATACTTGTAGCCTGGAGAAGTGTTGAATACTTGGTTGTAATCTATTTTGGAAAATAGTGGAGAAAAACCTTCAAGTAGAAGGGACTGGACGTAGCTCTTGGTTGGAAGAGAGTGAACCAGGATAAAACATCTTGTGTGAATATTCTATTCCTAAACTCTTACAGCTTTATTTGTTTCTTACTAACTAGGGGGTTTTGGTGTTGCTTTTGTTAAAGCTTTTTAAAAGATCTATTTCTTTGTGCTTGCTTCTGTTTTTAATCCTCTTGTGTGCAAAAATTGTTTTAAAGGTTGTTTTCGAAAATTATTAACAAACACAATTCAACCCCCCTTCTTGTGTTTGCCTGTGTCAACTTCAGTTGGTATCAGAGCTCAGCCTCGAAAGGGTTGAGCATCTATCAAGTACTGAGGGAGTACGATCCAACAACTATGGATACAGAAGGACAAGCTATCAACATACCACCTCTCTTTGATGGAACATATTATGACTACTAGAAGAAGAGAATGATGGCCTTCTTGGATGCGCAAAATGTAGATATTTGGGAGCTGATTGAAACCGGCTACACTGAACCAAGAGATGAAGCTGGAGCTGCTGTTCCTAGAGCCCAATGGACTCAAGAGCAGAAAAACCAACATCAGCTGAATCTGAAGGCTAAGCACTATCTCATGTGTTCTACAACCAGATCTGAACATAACAAAGTTCATAGCTGCAATACTGCTAAAGAAATCTGGGATACTCTTGCCCTAGCTCATGAGGGTTCCTCACAAGTTAAGGAATCAAAGAACAGTATGCTGGTTCATTAGTATAAGCTGTTTAAGATGGGTGAACTTGAAACAATAGACCAAATGTTTGGAAGATTCCAAACCATCACCAACAGTCTCAGATCTCTTGGAAAAGTTTATGAAAATAGAGATCATGTCAGAAAAATCCTGAGAAGTCTATCCAAGCAATGGAGACCCAAAGTAACTGCTATTCAGGAAGCCAAAAACCTGAATACACTCTCTCTGGAAGAGCTTCTTGGATCTCTCATGGTTCATGAACTTGAACTTAATGAAGAAGAAAATTCCAGAAAAGGAAAATCTATTGCCCTAAAGGCAAAGAAAGCAAGTCCATCAAAAGTTCTCAAAGCTGCTGAGTCACCGGATGAGTCTGAATCTTCTGATAATGATGAAGGATCAGATGAGGATGGATTATCCTTCCTCTCCAGGAAGATTCAACATATGTGGAGAAAGAAAGGTGGTTTCAGAAGGAAGCAACTTAACAAAAAGTTTTCCAAGGAGAAGTTAGACTCCAAGGAAAAAGGTCCACCTTTGTGCTTTGAATGCAAGAAACCTGGTCATTTCAAAGCTGACTGCCCTGAGCTAAAGGATAAAAAGAAGTTCTTCAAAAAGAAGAAAGGCTTAATGGCTACATGGGAGGATATTGATATGTCTTCATCAGATGAAGAAAATGAAGCCGAGGAAGAGGCAAATATCTATCTCATGGCAGACACTGCATCAGAAAGTGAATACACTGATGCTGAGGTAATGGACTCTGACCTGTCCACTCTTCAAAATACTTTTGATGAACTGTTGCATGAGTCGTCTATACTAACTTGAGAATATAAGAGTCTCAAAAAGAAAATTTCTAAACTGACTAGAGAATATAATAGGGTCTGCACTAAGAAATAAAACCTTAAGGATGAAAATGACATACTAAAATCAGTGAATGTTCGTCTAGCTGACAAAATAGTGTGTGAACCTGATGTTTCTTGTGAAGTTGCAAAACTGAAACAAGATGTAACATATCTGATAGATTCTCTATCAAAGCTTGTAGATGGCTCAGATAAGCTTAGTCTCGTTTTAAGGTACTCTAGGTCACCTCATGATAAATATGGCCTTGGTTATGACAAAGAGAAGCAAGATGCATATGACAAAAAGTCAAAACCACTTACACAGCATAGAGCTTCAAAAGTTCCAGATAAATATGCTAAAGCTAAGTCTAGCTCGTCCAACACCTTTTGCAAAGTGTGTGGAATTGATGGGCATATTACATCTAGATGCATACACAATAAACATTCTAAGCATATTCGTCCAGTGACAACTAACAAGAAAGGACCCAAGTCAGTTTGGGTACCTAAATATAAGATAATACATGTTGCAGATTTGCTTAACAATAGGAAGAAAACAGATGTCTTGGTACTTGGACAGTAGCTACTCACGACACATGACGGGAGAAAGGTCTATGTTCCAAAACCTTAAGCCCAAAGATGGTGGCTGGGTCACATTTGGAGGAAATAAGAAAGGGAAAATCATTGGTATAGGTAAAATTGGTAAACATCATTTTCCCTCCATTGATAACGTTCTTTTAGTAAATGGCTCGAAGCACAATATGCTGAGCATAAGTCAATTATGTGAAAGTGGATATGTAGTTTCTTTTGATAAGAACATGTGTACTGTCAAAAAAGATGATGTATCACTTTTATTCACCGCTAAAAGCCAAAACAATCTCTATAAGATTGACTTGGAGGACCTCTCAAATCAAAGTGTCTCATGTCTAGTGTCCATTGAAGATGAGCGATGGATTTGGCACAAAAGGCTAGGTCACACAAGCTAGAAATTAATTTCAAATATAAACAAGCATAACCTCATGAGAGGACTACCAAACCTTAAGTTCAAATCTGATGCTCTCTGTGATGCATGTAAAAAGGGAAAACAAGTCAAAGGTTCTTTTGAATATAAGAATGTTGTTAGTACCAATGGACCACTAGAGTTGCTACACCTTGATCTTTTTGGTCTAACAAGGACTGCCTCTGTCAGTGGTAAGAAATATGGTCTTGTCATAGTAGATGACTACACTAGATGGACATGGGTTATGTTCCTAACTCACAAGGATGAGTCTTTTAAGGTCTTTTCTGTAATCTGCAAACGTGTACAGAATGAAAAAGGCATCTGTATCACTTCAAATAGAAGTGACCATGGGGGAGAGTTTGAAAATGAGCTACTTCATAAGTTCTGTGAAGAAAGTGGTATCCTTCACAACTTCTCAATACCTAGAACACCACAGCAAAATGGTGTGGTAGAGAGAAAGAACAGTGCTCTTCAAGAGATAGCTAGAACTATGCTCAATGACAACTCTGTCCCTAGACACTTCTGGACTGAAGCTGTTAATACTGCCTTCTACATTCAGAATAGAATATACATTAGACCTATCCTGAATAAGAATCCTTATGAATTGTGGAAATGACGAAAACCCAACATATCTTATTTCACCTCTTTGGTTGTAAATGCTATATGATGAATACTAAAGATCAACTTGGTAAGTTTGATACTAAAGATCAACTAGCTATTCAGGAAGAACTCAATCAGTTTGAAAGAAGTGAAGTTTGGACTCTGGTTCCCCTGCCCAAAGACAAATCAATGATTGGAACAAAGTGGGTTTACAGAAACAAACTGGATGAAAATGGTAAGGTAATAAGAAACAAAGCAAGACTTGTTGCTCAAGGTTTCTCTCAAGAAGAAGGTATAGATTATACTGAAACTTTTGCACCTTTTGGTAGATTAGAAGCTACTAGAATTCTACTTTCATTTGATACACATCATAGTATTATGCTTTTTCAGATGGATGTTAAAAGTGCTTTTCTAAATGCACTACAACAGATTAGACTTTTAATAACGCACCTTTTATAGCATTTCCGTGCGGAAATTCTATTAAAAGTGATGTGGGGACTTTTAATAGCGGTTCTTTAAGGAAACGCTATCTTAGGTATCACCTAAGATAGCGTTTCCTTAAGGAACCGCTATTAGAAGTCAAGCTGCAGGAAAAGATAGCAGTTCCTTGCGGAAACGCTATCTTAACTAACCACCTAAGATAGCGTTTCCTTAAGGAACCGCTATTAAAAGTCAAGCTGAGGAAAAGATAGCGGTTCCTTGAGGAAGCGCTATCTTAACTAACCACTTAAGATAGCGCTTCCGCTAGCAAACACTATCTTATGTACCCCTACAATAGCACTTCTATACAGAAACGCTATTGTTTCCTTTTCCAAAATTTAAAAACGTGAGAGGCGTTCAATTCCCTTGTACCACGGTATTCTTTTTCTTTCTATCGTTAACAAGGCAACGATGTGCCTTCCTTCGTTTTTGAAGTCGCAACCTTGGGTGGTTTCACGGTTCAAACAGATCTACTCCACCCATCACGGTTTCATGGTTCCTTTGTCCAGATCTATTCCACCCATCACGAGTTCATGGTTCCTTCGAAGTTCCTTCATCTCACGGTTTCAGTCGCGCCCCAAGTCCCTTCTTCCTGATCTATGTTCCTTCACGCTCCTTTTTGTTTATGTAATCTTAGGGTTTCAAAATTAGAGGGGATTTGAGGATTGTGTAATTTTTTTGTTTGTTTTTGTTTATGTTGTGGGTCTTCATCTTTTACACACAATTGTATTAATTTGATACATTGAATATCATGATTTTTAGCTTTACAGTGTTTTGATTTGGTTGATGTTTTTCATATGATTTTCTTATGTACTGGGTTTTGATGAATGAAGAGAGAATTTGGAAAAATCAGTGTAAACATTTAAAAAAAAAATACCTTAAGATAGTGTTTATTTTAGGAAACGATATCTTAGATGTACTCTAAGATAGCATTTCAGAAGCGCTATCTTAGGTCAGAAGCTTTAATTGCGGGGGAATAGATAGCGTTTAAAAACTCTATTAAAAGGCACACGGAAATGCTATCTAAAGCCTTTTTTGTTGTAGTGATGGATTTATTAATGAAGAAGTTTATGTTATGCAACCTCCAGGTTTTGAGTGTGAAACCCATCCTGAGCATGTAAATAAGTTTAAGAAAGCTTTGTACGGTCTTAAGCAAGCTCCTAGAGCTTGGTATGACATACTAAGTTCATTTCTTATGAAAAATGGATTCAATAGAGGAAAGGTTGACACAACCTTATTTAGAAAATCCATTAAGTCTAATTTCATAGTTGTACAAATATATGTTGATGATGGTACTAATGAGTTTCTATGCAAAGAATTCTCTAAGTTAATGCAGAAGGAATTTGAAATGAACATGATGGAAGAACTCAAATTCTTCCTTGCACTTCAAGTAAAACAAACCTTGGACAAGGTGCTCATCCACCAAACTAAGTATACAAAAGAGCTTCAGAAGAAGTTTAAGATGGATGATTGTAAGCCAATGAATACTCCTATGCACCCCACTTCCATACTGAACAAAGATGATAAAGAGAAGAAGGTAGACCAAAAGGTATATAGAGGTATGATAGGATCTCTCTTATATCTTACTGCGTCTAGGCCTGATATTATGTTCAGTGTATGTTTATGTGATCGATTTCAATCTGATCCTAGAGAATCTCACTTATCAGCAGCTAAGAGAATTTTTAGATATTTAAAAGGTACTACTAATCTTGGTTTGTGCTTTAAGAAAGATGAATATTACAGATTAGTTGGTGTCGGTGATGCTGACTATGCTGGAGATAGAATTGAAAGAAAAAGTACTAGTGGAGGATGTCACTTCATTGGAGCTAATCTTGTCTCATGGTCAAGCAAAAGACAAAGTACCATTGCCTTATCAACTGCTGAAGCTGAGTATATATCAGCTGCAAGTTGCTGCTTACAACTTCTCTGGATCAAACATCAATTGGAGGACTACAATGTGTTTGTAAGTAGTATTCCACTTATGTGTGATAATACTGCTGCAATATATCTATCTAAAAATCCAATTTGGCATTCTAGAGCTAAGCACATAGAGATTAAACATCATTTCATTATGGATCATGTGCAAAAAGGTGTATTTGATATACAATTTGTTGATACTGACCATCAATCAGTAGATATCTTTACTAAACCTCTTGCAGAGGACAGATTTATCTTTATTAGAAAGCATCTTAACATGATATGTGTGGATTAATTTAGGTGTCCAGCCTTGAGAAAAATTTGTTTTGATAATCTTGCGTCTATTACTTAAGCACGTATAATACCTATTAAAAGTTGTGCGTCTATTGCATGTTGTGTTGCATGTCTACTATATGTCGTGTCTGCCGGTATTGTTTACTGCGTTCTGTGAGTAGTTTCAGACGAGTCCACATCTGCCTGCATCTAAGCATATTTTTATTAAATGCATTTATTTTGCCTCAATGATAAATTTATCCTTCATTCTCTTTGATGAGTCAGTACTTCCATCAATCCCATCAAGACCTTTTTATAGTTCCAATATACTAACACCGTTTTATCCATAATAACATGTCATGTCAGAAGTTTCTTTTTAACCTTTGGGATTCAAAAATCTTTTAAAAAATAACCTTTTCCCTCTGAGAAAACCTTTACACTTCCCTGAAACTCTCGAGCTCTTCTTCTCTCTGCTTTCCAAACCCTAACTTTTCTCACCAAAATGGCTTCTTCTTCAACCTTCAACGTGGACAAGCTTAACTTGGCAATTGAGCATCATTTCAACTTTGGAGTGTTGCAAGCTAGACTACAACTTAGACATAAGCAAGTATGTTAATGCAGCTGGGTGGGGAGGACTCTTCACAGAGAAAGCTCCGTTTTTCCAAACCTGATTACGGATTTCTTGAGGAATGTTCAAGTGACTGATATTGACTTCTTCTCTACTGTGTTGAGAAAGAAGATTGTAGTCTCGGAGAAGACTATTGTTGATGCTATTTTATGTGCTCAAGAAGGTTTGGTTTTTACTGAGTCATGGGAAGCTGATTTGGGTGGCTCTAAGATCATTGAAGTCTGTCTCATGAAAGAAGACACCGTCAAAAATCACTCTTGGAAAGCTGTTGAAATGAAAGACATTGTTCGCATCCTTCATCAGCTTCTTAATAAGGTAGTTCTTCATAAGGTTGGATCCAAGGACAACCTCTCCTCTCTTCACAAATTCTGCCTTTGCCATCTTCTCACCGAAACGAAGATCAATCTTCCAAGAATTCTGTATGGAAGATTTAGAGATGTTGTGATGAACAAGAAAAGACTCTCAGCATTTCCCTATTGCCATATTCTTTCTAAGATTTTCAAGGCTCAAGGAATTCATGAAATTCTTGCTGGAAGGGCTCCTGAAGAGCAAGCTTGGATCTTAACTGAAAAACCAATGTCGGCTGCAGACTTTGGTAAAATGAATATAGCTAACATGAACCTCGGTACCTATCTGCTCTTTGCAATGGCCAAAACGAGGAGTTGATGAAAATGAAAGAGGAAATGGTGGAACAAAACACTCGCTGAGGCTATGGAGCCAAAGAAGATTATCAAGAAAACGAACACTACAGACCTGAAAAACCTGCCCCCAAGAGACCAGCTGGTGGCATTGTTATCAGGGAACCTTCTGATGCTCCTGTTGTGAAGAAGCAAAGAAGAGTTATTTTCTCACACAATGAGGACGAGGAAGCTGATGAGGACAGAGTTCCTATCAATACCATCCTGAAGAAGCAGAAAACTATTGTTGGTGCTATTGAGGCCGTTGTGCCTGTCTCAACAAAACCCATAAGGTAACCAGCAATAAAGACTAGAACAACTAAGACTTCTAAGGTAACCATCTCTACTAGCGATCCTGTTCAAATAGCAGTAGATGCCTTAGTGTCTAGTCTAGAAAATAGAGTTGATGATATTCCCGTTGCTCTGATAACATTGTTGTCTCTATTCCAAATGATGTGTTAAATCAAACCATAACTGATGATGCATACATTCCCACACCCATCTCACCCCAACCAACACAAATTGACTAAATCACAAACTTGCCTACATCTTCACCTGCTCACTCACAAATAGCCACCTCATCCATACCACAATTTCAACCTATTATCTATGCCGATGATCCCTGGTTCAATCAACCAAATGATGGCATTTCCCCTGGTGCTCCTTTCCCAAAACCCTTATTTCCCTTCACCCCAATTTCTGTTATTTATCATGGCAAATCTGAGGATTGGGCCAAAGTAAAAAAGGAATGGAGAGTTTTGTTTATCACTCACCAACCTGAACCTGAACATATTCCTAACAGGTGGTACCCCCTACTAGAGTATGAGGAAGAAATAAGCCCACCTGTTGAACCCTTCCATTTACCCCATCCTGACTACAAAGTAATCAAAATAGTGCCTTCACAAATACACAACAACATAGGATCCTTAGTCACTCACCTGTCCCTGAACAAATTCCTCCCAAAAAAAATTGATCCTGGCCTTATCAAAACTCCACCTCTCTTACCCCTCACTGATGGAGTTGAGAGACACATAATACCTGTTTGGGAGATAGACCCTAAAAGACAATCTTCATACCATCCCTAAAAGAAGAACAAGATCATCAAAGCATATTCCTATAATCATGACCAGTGATACTAAATGGGTATCGTTTGAGCATCCCAGAGTCTATAGGAGGGCCTCTGATTTCTTCCTGGATCAGCTCATCTATGAAATGTTGAAGTGGAAATTCAGTCATTTCAGATTTGATAGAGCCGCACATTTTGTGCCTCCATCCTGGCTGAGACATAGTGAAGCAACCAGAATTGGAATTATGCCTTACAAAATCTGTCCAAGACTACCGATGGTTGATCTGGACAAGGACAAGGACAAGAAGAATATAAGATTCAAAGGATTTATGCCAGAAGCTGAATCAGCAATGCTTGATCTACATCAAGATACTTTTGACTAGTTCATGCTGGAATTCTATTTGCATTATGAATCCATTTGGTTGATCAATGAACAACGTGCTGCAGATTTCTGGAAATCTCACATTATTCACTGTACACAAGAAGCATCTTCCTCTAGACTGACCCAAGAAGAGAAGAAGGAAATTTCCAAAGTCAGAGGAAAGTGTGGTCTTTCTAACTTTCGTTACATGATCTATAAAGACCTTTGGGGAGTTCCCATAACAAGATGAGATGTGGAATTCTCCTACCCCATCATATGGGCAAAGGAAGTATCAGTGACCCCTTCACCACTCCTTGTCATTAATCATGCCCAGTCTTCACCTCCTTCGGAGCTTCTTGAAGATGATATTATTATTGAAGGACCTGGCATGAATGCCACTGTTGCTGGTTTAGGTGGTCCTGAAGAAGAAACTGCTGAGTCCATCTCCAAACAAAGCTCATCTGGAAAGTACTATTCTCAACCATTAGCTTTGGCTGTGATGCACCCTTCAGATCACCCTGAACACTCCAGAGTCTTAAGCATTTTTCAAGAATCTGCTGAGAGGTCAAGACAACATGCTCTGCCACAGAACCTTGAAGATATACTTGGCAAAATTGTTGATGACAGAGTTGGCAAGATAGTTGATGAAAAGGTTGAGAAGATGACTGAGAAAATTAAGGAGGATGTCCAACAACAAGTTCAAACATCAATGGCTCTAACCTTAGAAGTTGTCAACAAAATGCTGGAATTCCTTATGGATTTCAAGAAAAGCCAGACTCAGAACCCTCCACCTCCACCACCTCCTCCTGCCTAACCTGATTTTTTTTTTATATATAGTAACAATGATGGTCCACTCCTTTTACCTTTTTGGCTGATGACAAAGCGGGGGAGAAAGGAAAGAAAAGAGATTTTGATTATATATATATATATATATATATATATATAAAGTCTGTTTTTGAAAAGCTCATATTTGTCTGCATATGTATATTCTGTTTTCTACTTGATAATTGGTCTGATACTTATGTTTACCAATTTTCTCTGATATCTGTTGACTATGCTTATTTATTCCTTCATATATACTCTAAGTTTGATAAGCTGTTGCACTTATCTATTAGCTTATATGAAGTTTGTCTCATATGCTTTTACTGATTATTTATCTGAATCCTTTGTCTTAGGGGGAGCCCTGCAGTTTCTCTTAGACTTTGCTTTTCAAATTTAATTAGTTTTTGTCATCATCAAAAAGGGGGAGATTGTTGGAACCAAAGTGGTTTTGGACTAAATAATCTCTACATTTTGATGTTAACAAAAGGAATAAATTTTCTTGGCAACATGTTAGTTGAGATCTAACATGTGCTTTCAGTTATGCAGGAATATTTAAATATACGTAATAGAAACTTGGGATAAGTTTTCATTGAAAAATATGTGTCCACCCTTGTAGACGGGCTACTCAATTTTTTGGTAAAAGTTATTTATTTATTTATTTATTTATTTAAGTAGACTGGTTTTATTAAGTAGACGAGGCTCTAAATGCTTACTAGACGGAAATCAAAATAACTTCTTAGATACAACAAGTCCAAAGACTTGATAGTCAACGTGTCTAGATTGCCACGACAGCAGACGAAAGTAATTGGTAAAATTTAATGAACTAAAAAAAATGTAATTAGGTAGACGATCTCTATCAACTACATCACTAGATGGAGATATTTATAACTCATTGAGGTATAG
Organism: Sophora flavescens; assembly: GCA_030762895.1. Classification (NCBI taxonomy): domain Eukaryota; kingdom Viridiplantae; phylum Streptophyta; class Magnoliopsida; order Fabales; family Fabaceae; genus Sophora; species Sophora flavescens. The sequence goes on from CM061063.1 coordinate 262,886,168, forward strand.
CAAGTCCAAAGACTTGATAGACGAGAGGATATGTCACGTCATCGAACGAGCAAAATAATTTGTTGAAACAAACTTGGTCTCTCATATAACTAAGTAGACGGAGTTTTTAAAGTAGACAAGATCCATCTTTGAATAAATAAATGCAATCCGAATCTCTTGAATTTATTTCAAATGATTAATATTTATTTCAATAGAATATTTGTTCTTCACATTTGTTTTATCTGCTTTAATATTTTACCTTGTTGTAAAAGAAACATAGTACCTTCAAGAAATGCAAAAAGCATAAACGTACAATGAGATACTACAAAATGATCTGTACGATGACAACTTTATGGCTGAAAAAGCTGGATTTTACACAAAGGAGGAACAACAAGTTCTCAAGCTGCAATACTCAGAGCAGTGAGCCTCCAATTTCATTCTACCTCGATAACCAAGAGTATTATTCAACTTGCCACAATCAAGCTATCAGTCACAACGGATATCAAGCATTAAATGCTATCTCTAAACGGGATTATTCAAAATAACCGTTGAAGAAATGCAAGTGAAGAAGAAGTCCACTATAAATAGAAGACCTGTGATACCGAAGAACAATTCTTGCCTGCACAACCTTGCTAGCTCAACTTTTGTCAAACTACTATCACTCATACTCATATTTCTTTTAGAGCAAGAGTCTGTATTCTTTAGTTTGAATATTGTGAAAATATTCATCTGATCTTAAACTTTCATATCCTCACACATTGCGAGTTAAGAAGATCAAACGTTAAATCTCTTTGTTAGAGTTAGAGCCTGAAGAGGCTTGGTAAGAAAGAAATACTTGTAGCCTGGAGAGGAGGCTCTATGCTCATTCACATCAGAAAACCAACATGAGACGTTGAACTGAGCAACATTAGGTGGTTGGGCAGCAGCATTTACAGCAGGCTAAGGGGGAACAACCTGTTGTTCAACATCAGGGGCACTAGCAGCAGTAGGAGGAATTGGAGCAGGAGCACCAAGTATCTGTCTCTTGGGAGGCATAATTGAGTCTGGAACCACAAAACCAGAACAGAGAACCAGATCAACACGAATCCAGAACAACTAAGATCCAGAGGCAGATGAACACAAATCAACTATGAATAAGAACCCAAAAGGAATAAGATACCTTGATCCGGATTTGAATGCCACGAACAGGGAATAGTGGCAGAGGATCCAGAGAAAGCCCTAACCAGAACCACTAATTAGAGAAGCACGAACTTCGAACTAGAGCTTGAGAGCCAAGAATCGCATGAACCAGGGGCAAGAGCCTCAAACCGAATCAGGTGTGGAAACACACCAACTTCATGAAAGGAAGGATGAGAACATGAAGAGAAGGCTTGGTTTGGAAGTATGAGACCGAGAATCACACCTGAATCAACCAAAATAGGAGAGGAGGGAGTTAGGGTTCATGGAGGTTTGAAAAGGGGTTTTCAGATTTAGAGGGATATGGAGAGAAAGAACCATGATATGATGAAGGTTTGTGAAGGAGGGGAAGGTTTTTGATGTGGAAAGGGGATTTGGATAGGTCAAAATGAGGTTTGAAAAGGTGGGTGTGGCAGGTTTGGTATGGTCGTCGCGAATATGATTTGGGGACGGATGAAGTCGCCGCCGCGGCCCTGCAGAATGAGCTCACGCGAGTTCAATGGGGCATTATGGTTCTGGTTGCTTGGAAGGAAGGAGGAACTGGTCTGAGTTGATGAACTCGTCGCCGCCGCCGCCCTGCAGAATCACTCTCGTCGTCGCCGTTTGGAATGAGCCCGCGCGAGCATCAATGGAGGACAGGTTTCAGAACCTTTGATCGGAGAAGCGCACGGAAGCAGAGAAGAAGAAATTGCGTGGGTTAGGTTAGGGTTTTTAGGTGGGTTATTTTTTGAATTCTAAAAAAATAGATTAATTTTGCGGTGGTTCATCATAAACCGCCGATAATTTAATAATAATTGTGACGATTTTGAAACAAACCGCCACTAAAATTTATTTGATTAAGACATTTATTAAAACCGTCTCTAGATTGCGGCGGTTCATCATAAACCGCCGAGAATTTAATAATAATTGTGGCGGTTTCAAAAAAAACCACCGCTAAAATTTATTTGATTACGACATTTATTAAAACCGCCTCTAATTTAAGTGATGTTTCATTAACCGGCGTCGGTTTATGTAACCGCCGCTATATTTTTGTCACTATTCACTTATTTTCATGTAGTGATATTTTCAACATGCAACATCAAAAATCTGAAACTCAGAAAGTACCACTTTGATTCTAAAAAAATAGGTGAATGCTAAGGATGAGGAAGTTGGTCCTTACAGTCATACATTCTGATGGTCATTGTGCAGCCAAGACAATAATTCTTGGCATGAATACAGTTGAATAGTCATTTGCAGCAATGAACTTACAACAAGTATAATGTTACAGACCTTCTAAGTTTTAATGTATCGATATAATTAAACAGTTTTCATCCCAATCATCGATTTAAATTTAGTAGACCACAATCAATTAAACCTGAACTCTGTGCATCAGATAAGTCAAGAAAGGATGTAGTAGATTATTATATAGTGGGACCAACTCTATACAGCAAAACAGTCCAAAAGTGAATTATAACCGAAAAATATACAATAACTGCAGAATTAATAACATTATTTTTTTACAATAGTACGGTATAATATTAACCAGAAACAAAAATAGACTAAAAACCAGAAACATAAAACATATTCCATATACTAAAGCAAGACAAAAAATAGAAAAGGAGGGTTGTTATATGAGTTAGTCAAATGAAAATCTACCCTACCTTCCTCTACAAGTATGTCTCGGAGCTTTGGCGCAAGAAGCAGTCTGATGTCATGAGATTCTTGCAGAGGGTGAGATGCTGGGAGTATAGGCAGCAACCTTCCATTGTTCGCTTGACAAGGCCAACTCGCCCTGACAAGGCTCGTCGCTTGGGCTATAAGGCTAAGCAGGGTTATGTGGTTTACCGTGTTCGTGTTCGGAGGGGTGGTCGGAAGAGGCCAGTTCCAAAAGGTATTGTTTATGGGAAGCCCACAAATCAAGGTGTTACTCAACTCAAATTTCAGCGCAGCAAGAGGTCTGTTGCTGAGGAGCGAGCTGGACGTAAGCTGGGTGGCCTTAGGGTGCTCAATTCTTACTGGGTGAACAAGGATTCTACTTAAAAATATTATGAGATAGTTCTTGTCGATGTTGCACACGCTGCTATTAGAAATGATCCAAGAATCAATTGGCTCTGCAATCCAGTTCACAAACACAGGGAGTTGCGTGGGCTCACCTCTGCTGGGAAACATAACAGGGGTTTGGTTGGCAAAGGACACCTGTATCACCTTGCCGTTATCGCTAATTTGTTGCAGTTATTTACTTTTCTATATTTTCTGAATACTATTTTGAGGACATAGCATTTGATTTTGACTTTAAATCGTTGAGTTTTGAACCCCTTAATCAGATCTTTCTCCATAAATTGTTGAGATTAGATTGTTCATAATTATGATTATCAAATAAATTAGTCAAAGTCAAAAAGATGTGAGATTTACCATATCATTAATCAAGGAAATCACAGTCGTGTTTCTGGCCACTGCTTCGACTAGATTTCCATCTAACCAGATCTGCATTAGAGATACATGAACAATCTGCCTCGCTCAAGAATCTAGTGAAGACAAAATCCCATCAATTTTAAACAAAATATGATAAGAAAAGAAAAGCATCTGTAATACACGATGAATAATATGGAATAGCAGTATGTATAGTACCTCTTCAGCATTTATCATACAAGTATCTTTGTATGTTTCTGAATATATCTACTGTTAATGTGAATGTGAATGTCAGCCAGCAGAGGCAAGGCCCCTTTTGAAGCTTTGTGCCTTTGAGGGAACCAGCGGCGCAGACTCTACTAGCTATTATAGTGAATGGTGAAAGTGAAACCCTACTAGTTCAATGTTGTTAGCTCAGATTGGGCCAAGATTGGGCCCAAGAGGTAGAAAACTATTAGCTTGAAAAAATGAATGCGTGACCCATTTTTTTAAAGAAAAAATCCAGAAAGAAGGTTGTGCACTCGATGAGACTATATGTAAATATTTGGATCACGTAATAAACAAAAAGGTTCATATATTTGAACATTAGAAATTAAAAAAAAAAATACATTTCAATGTTTACAACATAACTCTTTACTAATATTAAATATTTGGAAAAGATGAATATGTATTTGGTATTAAACCTTAATTTTGAAATATAGACTTTTGAAGAGAAATTTTGAATATTTTTTTGTTTCCCAGGTATCTCCATGCGCAACTGTGGAGACTAATCCCCTGAGGTATTAGACGACATTGAAAGATTGATTTCTCCCAATCAGGTTTTCTCCATACGCAAGAGTTAGGGATCGAACCCCTGGCCACTTGTTAAGGAGTCCAAGCTCGTTATCACTTGGACCAACCACTTGTTGGTGAAGAGAAATTTGATTTGAACTAATTGAAATAGAACATCCTAAATATCAACATTTCTCAATAAATGTATGAGAGTCAATAAGCAATATAAGCATTTCTTAGGATTATTACCATTATATAATACACATTTAAGCAATATATAGTCCAATATAGTACTCAAAACTATTATATATTTATCCATTTCGCTATTCTTCTTCTTGTGACACGAGTTTAAGAAATCTCAACAGCAATAAAAATAAGGTTTAATTATTCAATTGGTCCCCAAACTATTTAGAAATTTTCAAATAGGTTGCAATATTATTAATTTCATCTAAGCTAGACACTCATATTAGCCACATATCATGTCATTGTGCAGGTAACACTCCACCCTCATTCACTATTCAGGGGATGGTATGCAAACGTGAAATAGAGATTGGGGAAGGAAGAAGCTATTAATTCATATGCAGGAGAAGCAATCGCATGTTACATTTTGGTCTTCTATTTTAACATTTTTGTCTCCTACAACCCTTAAATACTAATTTAGACAGAAAATAAAATAGGTTCCACATCAATAAGCTTAACGGCATTTTCACATAACCTTACCTTAGGAACCCAATCAAATTTTTTTTATAAGTTTAGGGACCCAATTGGAATTTTTTTGTAAGTTTAGAGACTCCGTTAGAAACTTTTTTGAGTTCATGGACCTACCTAAAAATTCTCAAATAATTCAGGGACCAACTAAATAATTATAAAATTTAAATGATGTTATGTCAGGAAAATTTAAAATATATTATTCTATGAAGGTTATATGATAAATTTTGTTTTTTATAAAGTATGCTATAATAGAAAAATGCTCGTATATTTTCCAAGGTTTTCAAAACCGGACCGGACCGGTCGGTTCAACCGATTCAACCGGGACCCGGCCTGCACTCCGATCCGGACAACCCTTATAACCGCTCATCAAAAAAACCGGATGGAAAACCGGTAAACCGGTGTAGAACAGTGAAACCCGGGCAAAACCGGCGGTTCCCCGGGTTGGAGCGGTCCGAGAAAAGCAGCATCCTCCGACGAGCTGATCGCATCAGACGATGGCCGCGAGAAAAGGATGAAGCAGATCCAGAACGTGATAGAGAAGAAGAACCAAATCGTGTTATTACAGAAACAAGAAAGAAGAGGAGTGAGAAGGGATGAGGGGTTGGGCGACTGAATATGGAACCAGAAGAAGTCTGAACGCGTTGGAGAAATTAGAAAGAAGAAAGAGAGGAGATAAGGGAGTGGATGGCTGATTGAAACATAAGAGAGCTAGGGTTTGTTTTTCTTAAAAATGAAAATGGGCTTGGGTGTCATTCTTGGTCCAACCCATTATCTTCTGTGTTATTTTCTAATGTAAAATGGGATCAAAGCCTTAAACCAATCCAATTTGTTCTTTTATTCTATTCCTGATAGTTGGGTGAAAAAGCATACAAGGAGGCTTGGGCTGACATGACTTTTTTTTTTACACTTATAAAATGCAAAATAATAATTTATATTATTAAAAAAAGTATTATTATTTAAAATCATGTTAATATTGCTTAACATTTATATTAAAAAATTTAAAAATATTATTTAATTATGACCGGTTCAACCACGGTCAAACCATTGAACCTTGAACCAGTGTCTTCACCGGTTCAATGACCGGTCCGGTTTTAAAAACCTTAATATTTTCTTTTAGGAAAGTAATAGGAATTTTGCGGGTTAAAAAAGAAAAAGATAATACATATTAATCATGTTTGCATATTTTAATAATCAATGCATTAAGGGATGATTAATTTATTTTATGATCATTGGTGATTAATTTATTATATTAAAACACCAATGGAGTACCAACATGTGGTTGATCCAAGTGGTAAGGGACTTGGACACCTTAAGCAAGTGGTCAAGGATTCGAATCCTGACTATTTAGCAACAGTGTTAGTTAGGATACCGGGTCAATGGGTCACTAGTTGAACCAGTATATATTAAATGTATAAATTTTATAGTTAAGTTATGTATATATAAAATATCTGCCAACAATACACCATTTTAATCAGTGCCCCAGTGGTACATTCATTCGTGGACAACCTGTTCAACCAAGGTTCGATTCTCCTCCACGCACGGGTTTAAAGGCTGTTTTAATAACATTAATGTTTATTTTTGTGTTTTACCTATAATGCTCTTTTAATAAGGGACATTATTGTCCAATGCCTTAGGACTTTTCTTTGTATTCAATAAAGTGAATGCAAGAGATCATGACCCTTAAAATAATTTTATTTATGAAAAAAATTAATTCGAAAATATTATACTTCTTTCATTGGATCATAACTAGGGGAGTTCATTGGTTCGGACTGATCCAATGAACCCGAGAATTCGAATCGAACCAATTAATTCTGTTTTCATTTTTTTGGTGTTCGGATCGGAACTGAACCAAACCAAATTAATTCCGGTGGTAATTGGTTTGATTCTCATATTCAAGGATTTTGGATCCGAACCGATTATTATATTTTAATATTTATATTTATATTTTAAATATTTATTATTTAATAAACTTTAATACGTATATACATATATATAAATATTTTAATAATTTAATATTTATATTTAATATATTTAGTTATATATATATAATTTAATCATTTATATATTTTAGCCCATCATTGAATGGTTTGTTTCGGATTTCCTGACAAAAAATTTACAAATCAGAACGGAACTGAACCAATTGATTTTGATTGGTTTAGATTTATTTTTTATTTAAATTTAAACCAAACCGACCCGTGAACATCCATACTCCTAACTTTAGGATCATGCAATCATATTATGACTATCCGATTGTATTGTTCCTCATCTCTCCTTATTCCCTTTTCTTCTTTAAATGGCAATTTCATTAAACATCATGTATGTTAGCTTTTAACGAAAAGACGGTATACTTCCTTTTTCAAAAAACAATTTATAAACCTAAGATATCTAAAACGATAATTATTACATAAGTAAATTTTATTAAGAAATAAAAAACAGAAACTCGTGAAACACATGAACAATATAAATAGGATATTAATAAAAAAGATACAATAAGATCTTTATTTAACTGGTTTTCAAAAAAAGTTATTGCAATTTTTTTGTAGATAAAAAGGTTATTGCAATTGAATGTGATATAGACCAATAAATCTAAAAGAAAAGCATAATTTTTCTAATTTATAGATTTTTTGGCTTCCCATGGTATCCTCTGCGCGCAACTGAGGAGACTAATCTCTAGATCCGGTTAAGACCACAAGGGTGGCAAAGCTCTAGCTCCCTCAAGAGTTTCAACGTTGCTGCATTCCCAGAGCCAAAATTCGAACTCGAAACCTCTGGTTAAGCTGGAAGAGATACGTGTCATCTCATCCAAGCGCTCTTGGGTTTTCTAATTTATAGATTAAAAAAAATAATGTGTTATTTAACTCATTTGGTAAAGATATTTGCCATTAATCCTATGTTTTTAGAATCAAATCCTATCTTTCATACTTACCTTCTCAATACATGTATAAAAATCTTATTGATTAAAGTTTCAAGAATTTATCAGATCAATCTCTATATTTAAAAAAAAATTGATTTTGATATATTATTAGTATAAAGTTTTTTACACCATCAATCAATAAAAGTCATTTTATATAAAAGATTTTTTCAAGAACTCTGCAAGAAAACCGCTCACTGTTAGGGCTCTTTTTTCGTTAATTTTCTTGTTATGGAAGGCATAGCCTTCTCAAGCTCCCCAATTGTTCAGCCACCTCCAGCGGATCCTCCCGATGGAGATAATAAACTTCTCCACTCATAGAAGGTTGTGGAGAAAACTTTGGGTTCGTTTAACGATAAACTACTGAATATGGTTGAAGATGTAAGAGTCCATAGCCATGCGGGGTCTGAGTCCTCCATTCTTGAAAAAGGATAGGAGCAACAAATTCAAGATGTAGGGCCGAAGCAAGATGTTATTCAGTTTAAAGAAGTGGGTGATGGTGTATGAGTTGAGATTCCACTGTCTGTCAAAGAATGGAACAAATGGTCTGAACCATGGACAAAGACATTGGTGGTCAAAATAATGGGAAAAGAAAGTGAATTCAAGTTTTTAGAGAATAATCTTCAAAAAAAGTGGACCAAGAAAAGGTCAGTCAAACTTGTTGATATGCTAGATGGGTTCTTTTTGGTGCACTTTTCTACTAAAGAGGACTATGCTCACGCCTTGTTCGAAAGTCCCTGGATGATTTCATACTACTATCTAATTGTGCAAAGGCGGAGACCAATATTTCTCCAAAATTCTGATCTTATCAAGAAAGTGGCAGTTTGGGTGCGCATTCCTCGTTTACCATTGGAACTATACAATTATCAATTTCTAGGAAGAATTGGTGTAGGCCTAGGCACAATGTTGAAAGTAGATTGACTTACCTCTATTCATTCAAGAGGATTGTATGCAAGAATTTGTGTGGAATTGGATCTTAAGAAGCCTCTAAAGTCTTTCATTATAGTAAGGGGTCATAAAATCCTTCTTGAATATGAGGGGTTGCACTTGATTTGTTTTCACTGCGGTAGATATGGTAACAAAGAAAGTGAGTGCTCTGATATTGTTGGAGAAAACAGGAAGAATGATCAAGATTTATCACAGGAAAATCTATCTCAGAATATTCTCAGAACCTCTCTCAGAATCAGCAATCTTTGTAGGGTCCAAAGGAGGATAATGTAAGACCAGGGAAATCAGTGGAGGGAGTGGTTTTGTGTGGGAAACCATGGAAGAACCTTGTTGGAACCAAAGTGATTTGGATTAATAATCTCTGATTTTTGATGTTAACAAAAAGGATTAAATTTGCCTAGCAAAGTTTTAGTTGAGATCTAACATGCTTTATCTAGTATTGCAGGAATGTTCAAAAAATACAAGTTATGGAAACCTTGAATAAGTTTCCTTATATATGCTTGGACTTAGATTGTGAATCAGTGTTCATTCATGTATACGAGCTACTCAAAATGTCTGGTATATATATTTATTTAATATATTTGAGTAGACAGTTAATAAAATACTCTCAGTAGACGGGAACTTTAGTTTCAATGAGAAGACTAGCTTAAATGCCACGTCAGTAGACGGAGATAAAAAATAACTCACTGAAATATAGCAAGTCCAAAGATTTGATGATGATATGCCACGTCAGTAGTCGGGTGAAAAGAAAACTGCAAGTCCATAGACTTGGTTTTACCCATGAGCGTGTAGACGCAGATTATAAGTAGATGAGCTCTTTTTCTTAAAAGTTTTCATATGCTTCATCCAGCTAAGTAAATACTACCCTGACCACAAAGAAATATTTATTTCAAATGATTGATATTTATTTCAAACGAATGTCGGTCCTTCCTATTTGTTTTATTTGTTTTAATGCCTTGTTTCCTTGTGAGAGAAACATAGTACCATCGAGGAAATGCAAAAAGCAACATAGTACAATCGGGAAATGCAAAACGCTCTGTACCCTGTCACCTTTATCGCTGGAATAGCTGAAGTTTTCATAAAGGAGGAAAGAAAGTTTTTCAAGTTGCAATTGATCAGAGATGTGACTCTCCATTTCGTGCAAAAGTCATAACCAAGAGTACATTTCACAATGGCCGCGATCAAGCTATCAGTCACAACGGATATTATGCATTTAATTTAATGCTATCTCTAAACGGGAATATCCAAAACAACCGTTGAAGATTTTCAAGTGAAGAAGAAGGTCACTATAAATAGAAGATCTCAACCACTGAAGAAAAACTCTTGCGAGCTAAACTTTTACCAATCTACAAGCTCTCATTCTTTTGTTATTTCAAGAGAAAAAGTCTGTAATTCTTTAGCTTGAATATTGTTGTAATATTCAACAGATCTTAAACTTTCATATCCTCACACATAGTGAGTTAGAAGATCAAAATCAAACAATCTCTTTGTTAGAGTTAGAGCTTGAAGAGACTTGGTAAGAAAGGAATACTTGTTGTACTCTATTTGGATAAATAGTGGAGTAAATCCTTGAAGTCGAAGGGACTGGATGTAGCTCTTGGTTGGAAGAGAGTGAACCAGAATAAAACATTTGCGTGAATCTTCTAATCCCTTAACTCTTACAGTTTTATTTGTTTATACTGACTGTGGGGATTTGAACTTGATTTTGTTAAGCTTTCAAAAGATCATTTTGTGTGTGCATCTACCTTATATTCTTTGTGTGAGAAAATAAGTTTATTAAAAGGTTGTTTTCGAAAATTATTAACAAACACAATTCAACCCCTCTTCTTGTGTTTGCCTGTGTCAACTTCAGTTGGTATCAGAGCTCAGCCTCGAAAAGGTTGAGCATCTAACAAGTGTTGAGGGAGTACAATCCAACAACCATGGATGCAGAAGGACAAGATATCAACAGACCTCCTCTATTTGATGAAGCTGATTATGACTACTGGAAGAAGAGGATGATGGCCTTCTTGGATGCACATAATGTAGATATTTGGGAGCTGATTGAAACCGGCTTCACAGAGCCAAGAGGTGAAGCTGGAGCTGCTGTCCCTAGAGCCCAACGGACTCAAGAGCAGAAAAATCAACATCATCTTAATCTAAAAGCTAAGCACTATCTCATGTGTGTTATTACCATATCTAAGCATGACAAGGTTAATAGCTGCAACACTGCCAAGGAAATATGGGATACTCTTGCCCTAGCTCATGAGGGTTCATCTCAAGTAAAGGAATCAAAGATATGCATGCTGGTTCATCAGTATGAACTATTTAAAATGGCTGACCATGAAACAATAGATCAGATGTTTGGAAGATTTTAAACTATCACCAACAGCCTCAGATCTCTCGGAAAAATCTATGAAAATAGAGACCATGTTAGAAAGATTCTGAGAAGTTTACCCAAGCAATGGAGACCCAAGGTTACTGCCATTCAGGAAGCCAAAAATTTGAATACTCTTTCTCTAGAAGATCTTCTTGGATCTCTCAAGGTTCATGAACTTGAACTGAATGAAGAAGACAACTCCAGAAAAGGAAAGTCTATTGCCATAAAGGAAAAGAAAGTAAGTTCATCAAAAGTTCTCAAAGCTGCTGAATCTTCAGATGATGCTGGAACTTCAGATAGTGATGAAGGATAAGATGAAGATAAACTATCCTTCATCTCCAGAAAGATTCAAGACATGTGGAGAAAGAAATGTGGCTTCGGGAGGAAGCAGTTCAACAAAAAGTTTTCCAAGGAGAAGTCGGACTCCAAGGAAAAAGGTCCACCCTTGTGTTTTGAATGCAAGAAGCCTGGCTATTTCAAACCGATTGCCCTGATCTGAAGTACAAAATGAAGTTCTTAAAAAATAAGAAGGGTTTGATGGCTACTTGGGAGGATCTGGATCTATCCTCATCTGATGAAGAAGATGAAGCTGAGGAAGAGGCAAATATTTGTCTCATGGCTGACACGTCATAAGAAAGTGAATACATTGATGCTGAGGTAATGGACTCTGACCCGTCCACTCTTCAAAATGCATTTGATGAATTATTGCATGAGTCGTCCATACTGTCTCATGAGTATAGAAGTCTCAAAAAGAAGTTTACAAAACTATAAAAAGAATATGATCTGGTTTGCATGGAAAAACAAAACCTTAAAAATGAAAATGATAAACTAAAATCAGAGAATGTCAGTCTAACTAGCAAACTCGAGTGTGAGCCTGATGTTTCTTGTGAAGTTTCAAAACTGAAACAAGATGTGATGTATTTGACAGACACTCTGTCAAAGTTTGTAGGTGACTCAGATAAGCCCGGCCTCATTCTAAGGTATTCTAGGTCACCTCATGATAAATATGGCCTTGGTTATGACAAGGAGAAGCATGAAGCATCTCACAAAAAGTCAAAACCACATACACAACATAGAGATTCAAAAGCTCCACCTAAACATGCTAAAACTAAGTCAGACCCATCCAACACCTTTTGAAAAGTGTGTGGAAAAAGTGGACATGTTACATCTAGATGCATACATAATAAACATGCTAAACATTCTCGTCCAATAACCACTAACAAGAATGGACCCAAGTCAGTTTGGGTACCAAAAGATAAGATAATATCTGTTGCAGATTTGCTTAACAATAGGAAAGAAACAAACATCTTGGTACTTGGACAGTGGGTGCTCACGACACATGACGGGAGAAAGGTGTATGTTCCAAGACTTTAGACATAAAGATGACAGCTGGGTTACATTTGGAGGAAACCAGAAAGGGAAGATCACTGGTATAGGTAAACATCATTTTCCCTCCATTGATAATGTTCTTTTGGTAAATGGTTTAAAACATAATCTGATGAGCATAAGTCAATTATGTGACAGTGGTTATATTGTTTCTTTTGATAAGAACATGTGTAATGTCAAAAAGGATGATGGATCACTTTTATTCACTGCAAAGAGGCAAAACAATCTGTATAAGATTGACTTGGAAGACCTCTCAAATCAAAGTGTCTCATGTCTAGTGTCCATTGAAGATGAACGATGGATTTGGCACAAAAGGCTAGGTCATGCAAGCTTGAGATTAATCTCAAAGCTAAATAAGCATAACCTCGTGAGAGGGCTACCAAACCTCAAGTACAAATCTGATGCTCTCTGTGATGCATGTCAAAAGGGAAAACAAGTCAAGGGTTCTTTTGAATATAAGAATGTTGTTAGTACCACTAGACCACTAGAATTGGTACACCTTGATCTCATTGGTCCAACAAGGACTGCTTCTGTCAGTGGTAAGAAATATGGTCTAGCCATTGTAGATGACTACACTAGATGGACATGGGTTATGTTCCTAGTTCCCAAGGATGAGTCTTTCAAGGTCTTTTCTGTAATCTGCAAACATGTACAGAATGAAAAAGGCATGTGTATCACTTCAATCAGTAGTGACCACGGGGAATAGTTTGAAAATGAGCTATTTCATAAGTTCTGTGAAGAAAGTGGTATTCTTCACAACTTCTCAATACCTAGAACACCACAGCAAAATGGTGTGGTAGAGAGAAAGAACAGTTCTCTTCAAGAGATGGCTAGAACTATGCTCAATGACAACTCTGTCCCTCGACACTTCTGGGCTGAAGCTGTTAACACTGCCTGCTACATTCAAAACAGAATATACATCAGACCTGTCTTGAATAAGACTTGTTATGAATTGTAGAAAGGACGAAAACCCAAAATATCTTACTTTCATCCTTTTGGTTGTAAATGTTATATACTAAATACTAAAGATCAACTTGGTAAGTTTGATGCAAAAGTAGATAATGGAATTCTGTTAGGATATTCTGAAACTTCAAAAGGCTTTAGAGTTTATAATTCTAGAACTCTAGTAGTAGAAGAATGTATTCATGTCAAGTTTGATGACAAGCATCCTGATAAGAAATTATCAGAGCTAGATGAAGCTTTTGTAGATCTTGATCTAAATATCTCAGGAGATTCAATGGAGGTAAAAGTTGATGATCAAGTGGACGACTCTCCTCAACAACCAGAAACCTCCACTTCTCAACAGGATATTGTTCGGAGATCATGGTACTTCAAAAATTATCATCCATAAGATCAAATCATTGGAAACCCCAATGATACGCTAAGAACCAGATCAACTTTCAGAGATCAGGAAGATTCCGCACTAGTCTCTGAGTTGGAACCAAAGATAGTAGACGAGGCTCTGCTGGACGATGACTAGATTCTGGATCCGAGTTAGCTATGCATTTTTACACTCATGAACCTATTAAAGAATATTTTTACATACTGAACATTCATGTTCATATTAATATTAAGATCGGTATAAATATAAATAAACGTTTATTTTTTTATCTAAAACTTAGAAAATGATTTTTGGAAAATCAAAGTCATATTCATATTATACTTATTTTTATAAGTATACGGTTAATTTTTGGGTTGAAAATTAGATTGAACCATGCTCGCATTTTCACTGACAATAAGATTTTACTGATCAGAAAACATAATTTTGACCCGAGAACGAAATGAATAGATTTTATATCTCGTTTCCAATGATATAGGTTATTTTGAAAATTTTCAAAATAAATAGGTTATTATACTCGATTTGGGCGTAAAACCCTAAATCGGTTAATCGACGGAGTCGAGAATGGACGTGCAGAGACAAAACCCGACATCGGATGTTGAGACCTTTTGCCACCTAGGGTGGTGAGTCATATGGGTGAGTCACCAATGTCATGATTACATTTAACAAAAATCTAGATATTTCTTCAAAGTAGTGTAAAGACCATTTTGCCCCTAGACTATTTTACCCTTGAACTTTCATTGAAATGACAAGTTTGCCCCAAAAATTTGTGGAAACAAATCAGCCACCTCTCCTTCAACCTCAACCACATAGTTTTCATGATTACCTTAGGGTAAATTACCAAAATGTCATTAAGTCCTAACTTAATCACAAAACTGCCTTAATTGAGATTACACTTTTGTCCTTAAATTTTTATGACTTGGACCCTTTTACCCTCATTTCCCACGGCCCAAACCCATTTCCTTAGGCCATCATACTCATTTGTGCATCACTTTGCCTTCTTCCTCTCATTTTCTCTCAAAAAGCTTTAAGTTTCCATAGCCAAAAAGTGTGAAGCAGCTACTTGATTCTTAGCTCATTTTTCAATTCTAAGAGGTATACCATACTCCTCTCACTCAATCATCATCATGTTCTTCAATTATTTTTGTGATTTGAAGTCTTGATCATATTTTTCAATTCCTATATCTAGAACTTTGAAAATTCATAGAAAATCATAGAAAAATCCTATGATCATGAAACCAATTTCTATGATCTTAGTATCCCCTCTATATTTAAGATCCATGAGGATGAATTCAATAAAAATTTCTTGCCCATTTATCTCATTAAGGCCGAACCTAGTTTGTGTGTGGGGGGAGGAACTTTGTGCACTTTTTTTGGCCAATCTTGTTTGATTCATTCCTTTTAGTACATGTATGTCTTAAATCCATGATGTGGAATCAACTTCAAATTTATACCCTATTGGTTTGTTCATGCCCGAAATTATAATTTTGAAGAGTTGAAAGATTTTGTTTCATTTTTCAACTTATGATAAATTATCTTAACTCTACACTACTCTAGGATCATAAATCTAAGAGTATGTAAATTTTTGAAATCTCTAACCCATGTTAAGTGTCATGGCCGAAACTAGGGTTTTGAAGGGTTGGAGTATTTTATTTCTACCTTTGTAAGTTAATCATTGGTTTAGGATTCTAAGTGATCAAGGATCATTAATCCAAGAGCTTAGGATTTTTAGAAATTTTTAGCCAATTAATCACCTCATGGTCAGACCTAGCATGTAGGAGAATAGGTGTATTTAGTGCTTAATTGATAATTATGTGTTGTGTTTTGTTGAAGGATTAGCTGTTGTGTCCATCGTGTACGTGTTTTGCGGAAATCTGATGCTTGACGGAATTTTAAATTCGGAAAGAAAAGTCTTCAAGAGGTAAGGGGAGTACCTGAGGGATTTTTCTGATAGCTATATGCCATTTGTTTGTTGACTGTATAACTTAGTTGGTGTGTTAATTATTTTCTGTAGTTTGAAATCATGTGTTTTGCAATTATCTGCTTTTGAAATATTGATTTTCGAAAGAAAATGAGTTTTAAGTGATTTTGATGATTTTGTAAAACAAATTTCCAACGTAAAAGGATTTTCTGTAAAGTATATTTATACAACGGGTTATTTCCGACAACTTGGATAATTTGAGGAAGTTTTGTTTTTTTTTGGATTTGTGTTTTAAAGAGCGAAAATGCTTTTTAAATTGAAAAATGTACCTAGCTGTCGAAATGTCGGGATCTAGTGTTCTATGGTATGGGCCAAGGGTCCGAAAGGTGAAGTTATGGACTAGATGTCCTATTATAAAAAATCTATATTGATTTTTGTGCGCCAAAATCTACGAATCTAAATCTGGTGTACGGGTCTAGATTTCGTGATTTGCACATTTTTGACTTGGAGTATGTTTGATTGAAAAGTTTGTTAAACTTAAATGTTTTACATGCATTTTACATTTTATTTTGGTAAATGTGCCTAAAGGTTTTATGCATGGTACCTCGGTAGGTATCCATGTTATGTGATACATTTCACCTTTGGGGGAAATGAACGGGGGCCTAGGAAAGGCCGGGCTATTTATGACTATTTCGGGAGCTCGGATATTAGTAATATTTTATAGGCCGAGTTAATTATATCTATCATTGGATATTCTTGTGAACTACTTACGATGATGGTTGGAGCTCATATCCTACCAAGTTATTTACTTAAATGGTTGGAACTCGGAACCTTGACAGGCCAAATCATTTGAAACTTGCCTTTTTTTTTTTTTGCAACATTTATATTCTGCCTTATTCGGCAATGACCTGATCAGCTCATTTATTGGTTGGTTGGAGCTCCGGAGATTAGGTATCAAAGTTAGTTGATGAATATTGAAGTGTCATGGTTTTTAAAACAGCTACGACTGCTGGGTGTGAAACCCTTTGATAAATAAATTGTTTATTGTGAATATACATGTTAAATGTTATTTGTGTGTCGTGCATATGGTTATCGTTTTAAAATCCATATATTGGAACTCACCTTTCCATATACTCGTTCTTCTGTCTTTGCTATTGTACCTTGGTACACGAATGCAGATGTTGCAGAAGAATTCCTTAAATCACTTGGAGACTTAAGTCTGGATTACGGAAAGAGATATGTGATCATAGGGATGATCACGAGGTCTTATCAGTGAGTGTCTTGTAGAGCGACCAAATTAGGATTTCCTTTTGGTGGTATGTTTTCAGAAAGTCTGTGTAGGTGTTTTTGAAAACCTTTATATGGTTTAAAATTATGTTATGAATAATATGTTTTATTTTTACTATTGTGATGAGTATGTTATGTATCGAAGTATTCAGAAGAAATTATTTTACACCAGATTTTCTGACTTCAAATAAATCAATTTTCCGAAAGCAACCAGCAAAATTCTTT
This sequence comes from Sophora flavescens, assembly GCA_030762895.1. NCBI lineage: Eukaryota > Viridiplantae > Streptophyta > Magnoliopsida > Fabales > Fabaceae > Sophora > Sophora flavescens. The sequence goes on from CM061063.1 coordinate 262,903,569, forward strand.
TCAATTTATTTCCGCACGTGTTCGTATAGTAATGCCCAAGGGGGTGTTACATCCATACACATATTTATTAGTTGCATTTATTTTGTCTTAAAGACAAATTCATCTGGTATTTTCTCTAATGCCGAGTCAGTTATTTCCATCAATCCCATCAAGACCTTTTATAGTTTCAAAATACCAATGCCATTTTATCCTTAATGACATGTGTAACACCCTGTTTTTCCTATGTTTTTTGTAGCAGTAAATACATATTTAAATGTATTTATTTTAGATTAAACTTAGAGGATGATTTTAATTAAACTAAAATCATTTTCTTGTGTTGTTATATCATATGAAGTCACGATAAAAATTTTGGTTGAAAATTCAGACGGAAGCTGGTCTGCATTTTCACCGCTGCATAAAGTTTACTATGTAGAAAACCTAATTTTGACCTGTGAACAAGACAGTTAGTGTTTTTATTATGTTTCCTTCCACTTTGGTTATTTTGTTAATTTTCGTTGAAAAATAAAATATAATATTTTATTCAGGCGAAAACGTTGGGAGAATTACGATCAGAAATGCAACCGGGTACGAAATGGAGTAGATTATGGACCATAAAAGAAGTAAGGAGATACTTGAAAAGTACAATCATCACACTTTTCAAATTATAATACTATTCTAATCAAAAAAGTCATTTCTCTCTCTTCTTCCATCCAATCAAGCATTAAACCACCAAGCTTGCTCAACAAGCTCTCCCTCACTCCCCTTTGGCCGTGGAACTCTCCCCCTTTCCCTATATATACCCCTTTCATTTTCACTTCATCATCTTCCTCCTTCAACCTCCATTAAACCTTCATCTTCTTCTTTCTTCTAAAAGTTCAAGCTCTTAAAGCTTTAGTTTTTTTTTCATCTTTTCTACTTAAGTTCTTCATTAAAGTTCTTCCTTATACTAAGGGTAATGCTCTCATATGAATCTTTTTGAAAGTTTCATCTTTTATTTCTTAGTTTACTTTATGTGTTCTTTATATGCTTTAAACTTCTAAAATTTCTCTAAAATGGTAGAAAACTCCTTTTGAGCTGAAACCACTTTCTATAGTTTTTTATTAACTTATATTTTCACATACTAAGAGGTTGTATAAAACAAAAATCTCTATCCACCTCTTCCAATGAAGGCCGAATGCTCGCATTTGTGACCTAGGAAGTTTTTGTTTCAACTTTTGGAATATGATCATGTGTTTGAGTTTCTAACTATCCCTTGATCTTGAATCTATAAATCTTAGAAGTTTTGATAGCTTGTTCCTATGATGGCCGAAAAATATGAATAAGTAGGCCTAGGATACTATGTTTCAACTTTCCAAGTATTGATAATGGATTTAGAACTCTTAATACCTTGTGACTCTAAACCTAAGAGTTATTGTTAAGCAAAGAATATTTTCCTCATCATCCTATGATGGCCAAAACTTAGTGTTTAGGTGCTAGGATGTTTGAGTTTTTATTTTGCCAAAATGATCATGGATTTGAGCTCCATAAGATATTTGGATGCTAAGTCTAAGAGATTGGAAAGTTTAAGGATTTCTAACTTGTTTATTCTATGTTATTAAATCTAGTATATATTAATTTCATTTTTCCAAGATGATCATGGACTTGAGCTCCATAACATATTTGGATGCTAGGTCTAAGAGATTGAAATGTTTAAGTTTCCATTGTTTTCCAAGATGATCATGGACTTGAGCTCCATAAGATATTTGGATGCCGAGTCTAAGAGATTGGAATGTTTAAGTTTCCATTGTTTTCCAAGATGATCATAGACTTGAGCTCCATAAGATATTTGGATGCTAAGTCTAAGAGATTGGAAAGTTCAAAGATTTCTAGCCTATAAATCCTATGAAGGTCGAACCTAGAAGGTTATGGACCTAGGATACTTTGTTCTTATTTTTCCAAAATGATCATGGTTTTGAGCTCCTTAATACATATGGATGCTAAACCTAAGAGATTGGAAAGTTTAGTGAATGCTAGCCTACTTTAGTAGACTTGGCTGAATACCCTAAGTTTATAACTTAGTGGGATTTTAATTCAACTTTGTAAGATGATCATTGTTTATGAACTCATAACACTTAAGGATCATAAATCCATGAGTTGTATAATTTTTGGGAATCTCTAACCCTAAGAACTAGTCTTGGCTGAACCTATACCTTGTGGTTTAGTGTTCTTGTTTGATTTTAACTTGTAATTTTGTGTTCATAACCTTAGACTTCCATCGCGAAGGAAACGAGGACGTTCGTGACATACCTCTTCGAGCATATAATCTTCTTACCTTCACAGAAAGTAAGAGGGGAATGCCTAGGGATATTCAATGACTATATGCATGCGTGTATGGGTTTACTTGAGTGATTTGAATATTATTATGATGTGGAGCAACCACTTGAATGACTTATTTACTTGAACTATTGTGAATATTACTTGAAGTTGATTATTACTTGTCTTAAAGTATTGTGAGTTGTATATATGTGATGAACTGTCATTAACTGTGATATTATTGTTGAGAAAAAACCCAACCTTTGCTACTGATACCAATCTGTTATAGACTGATATCGAAAACTGAAAATGAAAGAAAGATTTGAGAGAGATAGAGAGTTTAGAGATGAAGTATTTTATGGAAATGCATTAGCTTTTCATTAGCCTTGATGAATGAGAGCAATTCCAAGCCTTATATAGGCTTTATTTACATCACTAACTATTAACAAAAAACAGTTACAATCTGTTATAAGCAAATAACATATATCTAACAAGCTAACTTCCCAAAATCATAAAGTCCCAAGCCACCAACTAACAAGTAGTAGAGTAAAAAAAAAACGCAAACTCGGGAGATCAAAAGCTATGAAAAAAAAAGAAAATAGAGATAGTTTAGCGAAGGAATAATAACATTCATTTCATGTATAATTTTTTTATTTTTTATTTTCATGATCTTATCACTTCCCTTATAAATAAGTGTTGTAATATCTAATTACAAAAGTAGAAAAAGTAAATCCAAAAACGAGTAAGCAAAATAACTGATTTTGTTATGTTGCTATTTATACTACCACTAAAATGGGAAAAAAAAAATCAATGTAATTGTAGACTTAGAATGACTAACAAGTTTAATTAGTTTAAACTATTTAAACTAATTGAACCAAGATTAGGCTTAGAATTGTTCTTTAAAATTGTTCTCTTTCATTTGGCCTTATTATTGACGCAGGTTTTTTTTTTGTTTCAAGCTTATGTTGTGTTGGGTGGTATGTTTCTTTTGTACAGTGGTTGGGTTGGTACCCCTTGTACCATTTGAATGATATTTTGCTTATAAAAAAAAGTTGTAAGTCTATAATATGAGAAATAGTCTTCTAATATTCATTTTTGTCATTAATACCTGCTTGACCACATTGGTGATTCTTAACATACTCCTGCACATTTATATCATTAGCTAACCCATCCAAATATTATCGTAACTCACCTCCAACAACTGCAATAGTCAAAATATTATGATATCTATTACTAACCCACCCAAATGTCATCGCAACTCACCTCCAAATTTAACGTGTTTGTATTGTTAAAAATGTTACAATATTGTAATACTTGCAACATTAAGTCTTTCTATAAATAAATATTAAAAAATTGTATACCATACAGAGGGTTAACAAAATTTAGAATTAGAATTAGGGTATATGTCATACCTAGTTCATTGTCATTTTCATCTCGATAGTTGTACTTATGAGGGAAGATTGCAGTGCGTGGCTAAAATAATTATCCAAATCTTTCAAAAATGAGTTAGGACATAAAATACCCTACAAGGAAAGTGTCATTTAGTGACAGTAAAAAACTGTAAGTAAAACGACGGAAAATCATAGGTATAGCCCCAAAAATCTGTAACGACAGACATTTTTTCGCAACCTATAATACCTTATACCTACGGTTTTAACTCCGCCAATATAGGCTTTAGTGACGGTTGTCACACCTATTGGTGTATTACACATAGATATACCTACAATTTATATTCCATTGGTATTCGTTTTAGTGACAGATCATAATTTGTTATACTTATGATTTTGCTTCTGTCTCTATAGGATGTAGTGACAATGTTTATACCCATCGAAAAAAGGTGAATCGAGTTCAAACTCTAAAGATAAGCATCTTGAGGACATCAAATATTTCAACCGAAATACAAGCTTGAGGTACTAATGACCGAGTTTGAGCTTGACTTTCCTAAAGGCCGGTTTGAGCCTGAATCATTGATAAGCTGAATCTCAGCTACCGGCATCTAAACTTGTCTTAACAAAGACAAGGTTGAAATATCTTCTGTATAGAACATGTTCTTATTATGTCTATTACTACCCATGAGGTTATAGTGAAAATCAAGTTCTTTTACACTCAACCGAGTCCAAGAAAGAAAAACTCGATTTTAGAAGCCCAGACGGACAAGGTAAAAAGTCCAGTACCAAAGCATGATTAAGCTCGGCTTCTTTCATAAAGCTTTTACGCTCTTCTAAACCCAAAGCTCGGGGGCTTGTGTACTGGCCAAGATGGTAGGCTCGCCCACCGAGCCTATCGAATTAAAGTATTGGCCAAGAGTCAAAGCTCGGCCACCAAACCCAAATAATAAAAGGTAAAGGATTACTAGGCTCGCCCATCGAGCCAGCTAAACTCAAGAATTGGTCGAGGTGTAAAGCTCGGCAACATTAAAGCCAAGCTCGGTTTCTATCATGAAAGCTTTCATGCCCCTTTAAGCTCAAAGCTTGGGGGGACTTGTGTACTGACCGATATGGTAACCTCGACCACCGAGCTTGGAGATCCGATCTCCCAAGGACATAGGAAAAGATAAGATTAAAAGATAACACTTATCTAAGCCTAACTAGCAACCTTATCTCAATATAAGAAGTAAGTCCTATCAAATAAGGATATCATATATTCAGAAGTTGGCTTAAATGATAAAAGATAAGAAAAGATAGAACTAATCTGAAAGAAAAGAGATCATGGGACCCTATTCTAAAAGGAGGAAAACCCCAAGAGAAAGACTCACTTTTGCTAACCTAGGTGAATCTCCCTTAAGCGTACTTGGGGAACCAGCCAAACTAAGAGACTACTAAAAAGTCCTTGTTCATCGGAATTCACCATTTACAAAATTAAGGGACTGAGTTTACCATATCACATAATGTTGAATAGAGAACTACGTTAGCTTTGATTCCCTTTAGGATACGTAGGACCAGAATACAACATTCTGTCAAGCTATAATCTAAAATAACCTTGGTATTCATTCTCGGTTATACACACTCCGGCTAGACTCCGGTAAGTCGGATTTTGGCTAGAACAAAGAAAATATTTATTTGTAAAAAGGGCTTCAGAGAGGTCAAGTTGTAAAAACTCTGACGTCTCTCAAACGATTAAGTAATCAATAAGTGTACACTTAATTGATTCCCCTTTCTTATCCTCTTGAAAAGATTTATTTATTTTTAAGAAGTGGATCATTTCATTAAAAAATAAAGACGTTGTCATATTTTATTTTATAATTTATAGCGTGACGAGAAATTTTATTTCTAACGAAAAGTTTTAAGAAGTAAGTTGTAAAAACTTAACATCTCTTGAACAATTAAAGAATCAATAAGTTGTACAACTAAAATGATTTCTTCTATTTCAGCTAGAAAAATCTTTATTTTATTTTTGAGAAGTGAATCAGCTTACGAAAAGGACTTCACTTTTGTTGTTATTTTTTTTTTTTTAAATAATTTTATTGTTATTGTTTACGTAAAAAAAATTGAATGCTGGGACCAACAAGTTGTCAAAACTAAATCGACATTTTTTATTATGAGCAAGTGAAGCTTAACGTATAGTCAAAGACATCACCAAGAGATTATTTAAAAGAGAAGAGTGATCAAAATTTTATATTTACGAAAATAAATAAGATGAAAAAAAAAGAGAAACAGGAAAAGATAATCAAATTTGATTAGTACCTTTTTTTTTTAATTTAGCATCAACTCTTAAAATAAGTTAAAGGGATATCGTGAAGCATATTTTAGTGCAAATCCCCACTTCTTACCAAGCTGATTTTTGGTTCTTTTGCAGCCTTCTATCTTTACTTGCTCTTTTTTATTGTTTTTCCCCTTATCCATTCATGAGTACCAAGAGGAAGAAATACTGCATGTCAACATACTTATTCCTAACCCAGTAAATTAAAGCCTGAAAATCAATGGGAATCCAGCATGTAAGACAACCAAATTGTGCAAGGCATTAACAAGGAATGAAATGAAGACTTAGAGACATTACACCCACACAAATTCTTCAGATATTACAAGTTGTTGATCATGTGCTCATCACAGTGTCAAGTAATTAAGCAAAATTAAGAGAGTCAAACTGCATGTATCATTTGATAATGATTGCATTAGATCTACTACTCTCTAAAAAGAGAAACAACCACCCATCCAAACATTTATCAAATCAAGCCACAAAAACTTATAAAACCAAGCCTGAAGTATCAAATAACATACTTTCTGTCATGTGAATCAATTCAGTTATCTTTCATTTATCAAACACAGTATGTGAGAGAGCATGTAACAACAATTTATGCATTACTTTGGAAACAAATGCTTTTGCATTTTGGCTTCTCTCAATGGATTAGGAATCAATCACATACACATCAACAAGGGACTAAAATTCTTTGAGGATTGTAAGCTGCAAATAGTCAAAAATTTATGAAGGCTAGTACTCAAAGTATCTTTTTATTTCAAGGATGACAACATTAAATCCAAATTTATTGAAAAGATAAACTATTCATTCAAACACTTATCAAATCAAGTCTTAAGGCATTGAAACTCAAGTAACTATACTTTCCTTCACGTGAACCACTAAAAAGAAATTAGCAAACAATATATGTGAGTGGACTTGGACTTTCATGAATTATAAGAAAAAAATCATACAGTACCGTGGACTCCAGAAAGGGTTTTCCTTTTAACTAATGTGACACCCTTCTACCCCGCATGATAAAGGATAAAAAATCCAAAAGTCAATTAACCAGACATGCATAGCCTGAATAAGAATTCAGTGAGTTGTCAATGGGTAGGAAAGACCACATGAACCAAGTTTCAAAATCGCGGAAATAAATAAGTTAAAGCAAATAAACATAATAAGACCCAACCCCGATGTCACATACAGAGCTGGTATAATCCTTCCGTATAACGGAAATACATCTAAACCAAGAGAATTAAAACATAAAAGCAGGCCCTAACTATGAGGGGCGGCTCCTCAGAGTCACTCCTCTCCGGGCTGCCCGCCATCCTCTGCAAATGCCGTTCAGGCCAAACACAAGCAACAAACGAAGGGGAGTAAGTTCATGGATACATAATCAGCATAGAGGTAGGAAGTAAAGTAAATCATACAAGCATGACATCAACATAGCATATAGTTTTTAGCATGTATCAACGTACATCAACAACAACATCATCGAATATGCTATGCAATGCAAGGCACCAACTACTCCGCTACTCCAACTATGCATGTGGATCCAGCTAACTCAAGATGAACGACTTCGGAGTTACATATCCGTATTGGCCAATAAACACCAACACCAGCAGTCCACCTTACCTTGGGTAGACCCTATGGATAGCCAAGGCACCAAACCATGGATGCCTCATCACGGGGGGCCGCGGTTACCAAACCTTGGGTAACATACCGTGGATGGCCGGATCGCCTTACTCTCGGACGATCTCCCCTATGTCGAACATCTCCCAACAAGATCTCCAATGAAATGCATGTCAAACAGCAATCAACGGCAAACGCCACCACCTCCGCTTGCACCAACAAGTACTCGAGACTTAACAATAACGTTGCTTGGGCCAATAAGCACCCAAGACTTAACCATCAACAGTCGTAACAACAACAATGTTATCCAACACATTATTATGTCAACATATTCATATTAACAACAACAGCAACAACATATTCACAAACCAAACATTATGAACATAAGCATGAATAATCAAATATCCAACAACGACCACTAACATATTATAATCAACAATCACAACCTCATACGTATTAAAATCATTTAGTAACACAAATACGGGGTTATGGGGACCCCTTTTACTTTACTCTAACTCCAAGCCTATGTAAACACTACCCTTCTCCCCATACCTGGATTGAAGTTCACGTTTAAGAAGAAATAAGATCCACTAGGGTCCCTGAACTTCAAGATTCACCTACGAAACACATTGTGAAAGGCACATTGTAAAGAACTTAAGATCGACAGCAATTACCACAAAATCCGCCACTGTGTTTGCCTTATATCTCACAAACCAGACAATATTTTACCAATTTGAACGGTGATAATAAAGATATGCATTTAATTTATATTATACAAAAGTTTCAGCTATATTTTACCAATTTGAAGTAATATAAGCCTAGGAACTCTATATGAATTTGGAACAAGATCCAACGGTATACGTAGAAATACTGAAGGATTTACCGAAACTGTTCCACCAAGTTTCAAGTTTTCGTCAATGGTTGTTTTGGTCTATAGGTTAAGCTTTCTTCTCCCCTCTTTAAGCATCAATAACCATAATTTATATAGGCTGAGAAACTCTATAAATCTGCCCAAAATTTGTGCTCCTTGGTGGCCTAATTAATATTCCATGGTTGGTGAATGTTCTTGCTTTTGTCTCCCCCCAAACTTTGATTATTGGTTTTTCTTTCATGATGTGCTCCACTAATCCATAAATCACTCCATGTTTTGCTCCACTATGAGTTGTTTTGAGGTGTTATCTGATTGCGGGATGGTTGGTGGAGTTGGTGAGTCAAAATTAATGAAACAAAAAGCATTGCACTAATTATCCCACCTAATCTTGCACTAATTATGACATATGATTCCTTCACTTTTCACCTAACCCATAAATGATATTTCTGACCAATATTTCGAAATAAATTCAATCCTAACAGATATATCTTCAAATAATCTTTCCAGGTAGTGCTCATATACTTAATTTGGGTTTGAAATGGGTGAGATAGGCCCAAATTAGTGGAGGTATATCCAAAATCTACACAAGCTGGTCTGCTCCACAATTGATTATTTTTGACAACCTAAACTTCCGAATTTGATTTATATCTCTTCATTAAAGTTGTAGAAAATTCTCTTATCTTTCCAATTCCACAAAGATCACCTATATCGGACATCTAGAACTCAATATATGACCAAAACGGTGAAACATGTTACTAGGACTCTAAAAGGTTTTAGTCTTTCTAAGGCTAAACTTTCCAAAAATGAACTTAGATGCCAAGAACAATCTAAAAACCATATTCAAACATATATGTCATATATGTATATATATATAAATATATTAAGGTTATTTATGAAAGAAAATGGGGTGTTACAATTCCACCTCCCTTAAAAAAAAAATTCATCCTCGAAATTTCTACTAACCTGAACTGAACAGATGCGGGTATGCTTCCTTCATCTTGCTTTCCAATTCCCAGGTAGCATTTTCCTTAGTCGCCCCGCCCCAAACCATCTTGACCAAAGGGATCTCCTTTCCCCTAAGATGCTTCACCCTCCTATATTCGATCCGAATAGGTAACACCTCGAACGTCAGGTTCTCCTTTAATTGTATTGTATCGGGAACTATCACGTGACTAGGGTCATGGATATACTTTCGGAGTTGGGAAACATGAAAGACAGTATGAAGGTTGGATAAAAACGGGGGTAAGGCTGTCTGGTAGGCGACTTTGCCGACTCTTTTAAGAATTTGATAAGGACCGATGAATCTGGGAGTAAGTTTCCTCGCCTTCATCACTCTACCAACCCCAGTTGTCGGGGTAACTCTCAAGAACACATGGTCACCTTCCTGGAATTCAAGTGCCTTCCTCCTCTTGTCATGGTAGCTCTTTTGACTACTTTTTGCCACTCTCATCCTTTCCTGGATCATCCTTATTTTCTCAGTTGTTTCTTGCACTATTTCTGGTCCTAATACCAAACTATCACCAGGTTCACTCCAACACAAAGGCGTCCTACATCTCATTCCATACAGAGCCTCATAAGAGGCCATGCCAATGCTGGAATGGAAACTATTATTGTAGGAAAACTCTATCAGGGGCAAAAACTTGTCCCAACTACCTGGCTGTTCAAGTACACATGCTCTCAACAAGTCCTCTAAGGACTGGACGGTCCTCTCAGACTTCCCATCGGTCTGAGGGTGATAAGCTGAGCTAAGCCTAAGCTTCGTATCTAAAGCATCTTGGAAGTTCTCCCAAAACTTCGAGGTGAACCTCGGGTCTCTATCGGACACTATGCTGGAGGGTACACCATGAAGCCTGACTATCTCTTTGATGTACAGCTTGGCTAGTTTTTCTAAAGGATATTCCATGTTCACCGGGATGAAATGTGCATATTTCGTGAGTCTATCTACCACAACCCAAATCGCCTCAAAACCTGTTGGAGTCCTAGGGAGTACAGACACAAAATCCATGGAGATGTTGTCCCATTTCCAAACTGGGATTCTTAAGGACTACAGCATACCTGATGGCTTCTGATGCTCTATCTTGGCCTTCTGACAGACTAGACATGCATAAACGAATTCGGCCACATCCTTTTTCATCCTAGGCCACCAGAACATCTTCTTAAGGTCTTGATACATCTTGGTGGCACCTGGGTGCACACTCATTCCGCTCCTATGCCCTTCTTCTAAGATCATCCTTCTGAGCCCGGAAACGTCTGGTATGCACACTCTATCCTCAAACCTCAAGATACCATCCGCTTCAACTCTAAAGCTACTGGCTCTACCCTGTGCGAGTGATTCTCGCTGGTCGAGGAGAAATTGGTCTAACTTCTGGCCCTCTCTAATTTGATCCATCAAATTGTTATTAATCTTTAAGGTTCCAAGCCTAATGCTCTTAGGGGTAAACTCACAACCTAGGTTAAGGTCTCTAAACTCCTCAATTAGGTCCATCTCCCTAACCATCAGGGCGGAGATATGCAGGGTCTTTCTACTTAAGGCATCGGCCACCACATTGGCCTTACCCGGGTGATAGATCAGTTCGAAGTCATAATCCTTTAGGAACTCCATCCATCTACGCTGTCTCATATTCAACTCTTTTTGATCAAAGAGATACTCCAGGCTCTTATGATCACTAAACACTTCGAATCTCGATCTGTACAGGTAATGCCTCCAAATCTTTAGGGTGAATACCACAGCTCCTATCTCTAGATCATGGGTAGGGTAGTTCTTCTCGTGGGTCTTTAGCTGCCTAAGCTACTACCTTACCATTCTGCATCAGCACACCGCCTAAGCCTTGCTTTGAAGCATCACAGTACACTACAAAAGGCTCACTAGGGTCTGGCCAAACTAGCACTGGTGCTGACGTCAACCTATTCTTAAGGGTCCGGAAACATTCCTCACGTCTGGAGTCCCAGATGAATAACTGCCCTTTTCTGGTGAGACGGGTTAAGGGTAAAGCTATCTTGGAAAAACCCTCTATGAACCGCCTATAATACCCAGCTAACCCCAAGAAACTTCTAATTTCGGTCACAGATCTCGGCACTTCCCACTGGAGCACCGTTTCCACCTTGGCTGGGTCCACCGCAATGCCACCCTTAGAGATGACATGTCCTAAGAAACTTACCTCTTCCAACCAGAACTCACACTTAGACAACTTAGCGTACAACTTCTTGTCTTTAAGAGTTTGCAATACAACCCTCAGGTGTTCTTCATGCTCCTCTATTCCCTTGGAGTACACTAAGATGTCATCTATGAAAACCACCACAAACTTGTCCAAGTAAGGGTGAAAGGTCCTATTCATGTAATCCATGAACACAGCAGGAGCATTTGTCACAGCAAAAGGCATAACCAGGTACTCGTAGTGGCCATAGCGCGTTCTAAACGCAGTCTTCGGGATGTCCTCTGACTTTACACGAATCTGATGGTACCCTGACCTCAAGTCTATCTTCGAGAAGACGCAAGCGCCTCTCAACTGATCCATAAGGTCATCAATCCTAGGAAGGGGATACCGGTTCTTTATCGTCACCTTGTTGAGCAGTCGATAGTCGACGCACAACCTCATACTACCATCCTTCTTCTTCACCAAAAGCATAGGTGCTCCCTGTAACACCCTAGTTTTTACACCTAGGATTATTTATTTTATTTGGATGTTTATGTTTATTAAGTTATGTGATTTAGTCTGAGTAATTAAATTACTCTCTTCAAATTATTTTATTGGGTGCGTTAGCACTGACTTAGTTCAGAGAATGCACGCTTACTAGACAATAATTACGTTATTGTCACTATTAAACCAGTACAGAAAAATATTTTAAATAATATGATTAAGAGAAAAACATTTTCATATTCTTATCCTATTTAATTTTAGGGTTAAGAATATTTTGGTTTGGCAATTTTCGGAGATTAAATATTGGACTGAGTATTTTCTTAGTGGATCAGTTCAACTATTAATCTTTACTCTAACTTGAATTTCGAAAATATATCCTTATCAATCTTTATTTTTAGATTCTAAAAAATAAAAACATGTTTATTTTAGGACTAATATTTATCACTCATTTTGTACCCATCACTAAGTAACTAGTTTAAAAACGAAAATTTCTCTCTTTTCTCTCTCTCTTTCTCGACGCCATCTCTCTTTTTCTTCTCCTTCTCTGCAACTTTTTCTTCTTTCTTTCTTCCTTTTCTTTTCTTCTTCTTCCTCCCATCTCAACATCATCTTCATCACCCACCTTCCTTCCTTCCTTCTTCTCCGTCGCGCGATCACCCCTGAGGTCGCCGTTCGGCCACCGCACGGCGATAGCAGATGACCCGTTCCTCGCCACGGCTGCTGCTGTCTCGCGTCAGAATCGCCGTTCCCAGCCGTGGTAAGCTCCCTTAACCCCCGTTCATGGTGGTTCTACCACCCTTAAGTGTTGAATCTCCTTCTTTTATGTTTTCTCTCATCTCTTTTGTCCATGGTTGTTATAGAACCTCGATCCACCGCCGTCCTCCGCCATGGCCGCCGTTCGCCGCCGCAAGGAGCACCACAGCACCACCTTCAAGTTGTCTCCAAGCTTGGGTAAGTTAAAACCCTCTCTAGTGTCTCAGATTCAAAACCCCCAAATGGATTTTTGAAACCCTAACCCTAACCCTTTGATTTCAGATTTTAACCTTAAAATTTAAGGTTGTTTTATGAGATTGGGACTGTGAATTTGTGTTTCCCTAAACCAATTTTATTATTCTGAGTTTTCCCTAAATTTTAATAAGGAGCCCTAAAACCCCAATTTCATTTTATTTGAATTTGGGTATGTTTTTGTGAAATTAATTATGATTTAGTGTAATTGGGACTCTTAATGGATGATTTCCAAAGTTCTTTTTCATGATCTTTTAATCAAAACAAAGTTTCCTTAAAGGGTATTGGGAAGCGTGAGCTTCAAACATGATTTTCTTTGAAAATAACCTTGTTTGGTAATTAGATTAAGTGTTTAGATAAAGTTAGAATGTGTGTTTGATCATGTGTAATTGATTTCTTGATTTATGGTGGTTGCGCGTTGTTGGATATACTCTCTGAGACGTTTGGACACGGCTATGCTTGTTTGATGGAGTAGATATGAACTAACGTGGGCATTAGGACGAGGATGCTTTACTTGTCTTCAAAGGTAAGGGGAGTTACCTAGGGATATTCAATAACTATATGCATGTGTGTGTGTGATTTATCTATATGATTAAACTATTGAGACTGGTTGAGGCATGACATATGTCATAGCTTATGTTTTGGAAAACTATTTTACTGAAAACATATGAACACAGAAAAGTGATTTTTTAGCTTTCTTTGGAAAGTGGAAAGGAAACAGAAAAGGACTAGATTTCTCTTTGAGGTTTCAGACTAGATTCTGATTACGGTGAAGCCGGACTAGCCTTCCTCCTGTTAAGGACCTAGAGTTCCGAGATGTCGGACTAGTGTCTGTTGATAAAAGATTTTGAACACCAGAAAAGTGATTTTTGGCTTTCTTTGGAAAGTGGAAAGGAAACAGAAAAGGACTAGATTTCCGTGCTGAGGTTTCAGACTAGATTCTGATTACGGTGAAGCCGGACTAGCCTTCCTCCTGTTAAGGACCTAGAGTTCCGAGACGTCGGACTAGCGTCTGTTGATAAAAGATTTTGAAAAATCTTTAGTGAGAGTTTAAAACTCAATTGATATTGAAGGTTTAATCAATATCTGAAAAGATGATATGGCAGACGCGTCTTTGTTGTTATCGAAAGTCTGATTTTCACATAGGGTGGACTGATAAATTTGATAGTTACGGACCAAAGGCATATTCTTGGGCTTTTGGGTCTTTAGGGACATTCGGGCTCGAACTCCACGTAACGCTTGGGGCTTTGCAACCTCTTGTCGTGGAAATCGGCTACCCTGCACGAATGTACTCAATAGGGGACTATCAAATATTATATAGGTGATGCGCGAAATCCTAGAACAATTGGGGAAAGGACCCATGGAGAGGCCACCCAACGCGAAACAATTGTGTTATAGGAAATATCGCGGCCTATCATACTCGAGGAAGGGAAGTTAAGATCTCCGGAGATTGTGTTATAGTTGAATATTGAAGTGTCATGCATCCTTTTTATAAAACTGATTGTTCGAGTATGAGACCCTTTGAGATAACACTGTTATGTTATGTATATGCATGATTTAAAATGCTTATATGATTATGTGATGTATGTATCATGTGTATGGTTGTTGTGTGATATATCCATTTGTCGGTATCTCACCCTTACAAACATTTCAGGATTCTTCTAGTTCGCTATTGTACCTTGAGTACTTTAATACAGATGTTGCGGAGAAGCCTTTCTAAGTCACTCAGAGACTTAGATCTAGTTGCTTGATGAGGTATTATTTGCGGAATAACTTTTAGAACGACCAGCTTAGGGTTGAGACATAGATTATTTTTGATAGTATGTATGAGTTTGGCTCAGAGACCTTTTATTTTAAAATGGAATGTCTATAGCTCGGAGAGCATATCTTTTGAATGAAAATCTAAGCTATTTCTTTTGGTCTTGTAGGTCTTGTAAAGCTCATGGCTATAGCTATTATTTTTATGTATTGATGTCTGGTTGAATTTGGTGTAACTGGAATTTTGGAGTGAAAATGTAATTATTTTAACAGGTGTTATTTTATCTGGGATGTCCGAATTACGAGGAGACTCATTGAAATTTTCGTAAAAATACTATCTTTTATTTAAGTATGTTCTTTAAATTAAATAGGCTTGCCAAGCTATGATAGTAAGTTTGTGTGTCGATCAAGGCTTGGGAGTCGTGACAAAATTTTTATACCCAATTTCAGACGCTTACGTACTTATATAAATTATTTTCCGAAAGCAACCAGCAAATTGTTTTTTTTTTAATTTTATTTCCGCACGTGTTTACAAAGTAATGCCCAAGGGGGGTGTTACATTAGTGGTATCAGAGCTGGTCGAGTCTTTCGGGATCTTTGGGGAATAGGTCTGTTAAGTTTTTGTTGTGTGATCTCTGGTTGGATTTTGTTTGAATTGTTTCTTGTTGAAGCAATGTGTGTTGACGCACAAGTATATGTTTTGTTGATGGTTTTTCCAAGGGTTTTATGTCCTGGGAGACCGTAGATCTTGAATGTTACTTGGGTTCGAATATGACATTCGATTATTCTTGCGAATCGTGTCAGACATTTGAAACAAGATGCTTGTGTAAAAGGATTTTTCCGGGAGTGTTTCCTGGAAATATTCTAGGTTTATAGTTAGCAAAGGACATTGATTTCAGATTGATTTAGTTTTTGGATTCGATCAGATCTTTGTCGCTTTGTGTAGGATGTTGCCTACAATGTTGAAGCGAGTTGGACGACTCGATTCAACTGAAAGATCAGTGGTCTGAACCGTTTGTTAGACCATGTGTTTCCTTGTGAAGCACCAATTGTAGTGTGGAGGTTGTGTCACTGTGTAGATTTCTGACAGCTAGGTAAAAGGACGAATGATGGACAAGTATTCTCTGACTTGCGTAGTTGATTTGGTAAATCAATTGCGAGGAGTTGTCATCTACTCAAAAATCGACTTGAAGACGAGGTATTACCTGATTGGAGTGATGACCTATCTAAGGTTTTGCATCGTCAACTCAGTTTATGAGGAAAGATCAACCTTTTGTATGTTGGATCGATTGATTAAGTTGTTCAGGATTGTTCCCAATTCAAGGTGGTCACACTAAGCTTGGCAAGAAAGAAGTGTATGTTGGTTGGAACCAAGACGAATCGAGTGGATTTTTGATCTTGGGTGAGTGTTTCTTGATTAAGGAACTCTTCATTATACTCTTTGATTCTTTTGTGTTTGTCAGTTGACATTTATTTCTCGAATCTTGTGATTGTATTAGATAATCACAACGGTGAAGTTTGTGGGGGTCAGATAAATTTTCTGATCTTAATTTGAAATCTGTCAAGACTCATGAATTAGTTATGCTGATTCATAAATTTCCAGTTATACATTTCTTTGTTTGTGAGAAGTTGTACTCACACTTCTAAATGATCCTCGATGTATTAGACATTTGAGTGAATTGGTTTAAAGGAATCGATTGGTCTGGATACTTTCACACTTTGTTGAGAGAAGTGGTTATGACTATTTCTTGAGTTATAACCCAGATAATTTTGTGATAGCAGAAGTTTCTTGGTGAAACCTAGTTTCGTCACTTCTATTTTTGTTAGAGGTGAAAGTCATCATTTTGTAAATTCTTTGTACTAAGAATAATAATTAATCCTTTTGGGATTAGACATTATTCACTCTTTGATTATTTAAATCCTTTGGAAGATTCTTGTGGAATAATGAACTTTATTAGATTCATGTTTGTAAATGTGTATTGATCATGCATTTTTACATCCACGAACCTGATGGAAGAATCTTTTTCCATACTGGATGTTCCGATATTCTTCAAATTAATGAAATTCTGTTCTATGCTAATGTGAAAGTGAAATCCAGAAAAATTTCTTTTCTTGAGAAATTCTTTTATAATCACTGAGGTAATGTCTTATTGCGGTTCGAAAGTGCTTGTTGTCATTGATCATCTTAATTCTATGTATTTTTCCAAATGTTGTCGATGTGTGACTTATCTCATCAGTCGTGAGTTGGATATCTCCACATCAAGATGTACAATTGAGACCTTCCTTGTTGAGATGTTGGCATTCCTTCAATCTTTGTTATGAGTTTTCTGAAAAACCTGCATGAGTTTTTTTTGAATTCAAGTGATCGTTGATCGAATGGGGAAGTTTAAATCTTCTTACGAGTTAAGATCCACAAGCAGAGTTAGTGAACCGAATAATGTATAAGAAGATTGTTCAGACTACGTGGAGTATATTCAAGTATTGTTTCAGATGAAAAACGGAAGTTTATCAACGTGTATTGGTTATGTTTACTTTAAGTGTTGAAGGCTAAGTTAAGACTAAATCCAGCTGATCATCCTCCGTGGGATGGATAAGGAATGAGGTGACCTATCTTTAGCAGGTTAGTTGGGAGATAGTGTGGTATCTAATTTTTGTCATCTCTATGGTAGTACGAACCAGAGTTGATAGGAGTTTTGTTAATGTATATATGTGAATGGTATTATGAGAACTCTTAAGTTCAACATTTTTGAGTGAGATGATTTCAATGGATCTTATCGTGATCGAGGTAGATATATCATTAAAGGAAATTAGAGTAGTGATCAAAGTTTATGGTTAATATTGACTTAGTGAGTCCGAGGGTTAACGGGAAAATATATATGGTAGTTTTCCTTAAGCTGAATGGAATTAGTAAAGAGAAGTTCTTGAGTGAAACTAAGTTGTGGAAAAGGTTAAGAATTATGATTTTGGATAATTCAAACTGAAGTGATTCCTTTTGGTTGTAGTTGCATGGAGGAATGTAATCGTATTCTTTAAGATTGAAATGAGTGATTATGATATAATTTGGAGTGGTGGAATATGTTCAAAGGAATGATTATGATATAATTTTGAGTTGAAGGTTGATGTATGAAGGGGTAAAAAGCTAGTGTTGAACTTGATGTTCGTCGTGAGGATAAGGTGTTGAAGAAGTTTTGCTAGTAGACAAATTTTGAGGCAAGAAGTGATTAAGTTTTGATTATGTCTTTCGAGTGTGATAAGTTATGATGAAATGTTTAAAATCTTTGAGGTCTTATTTTGGTAAAAATGTGGTTGATGATCCATAGTGGAAACTAGATATTTTAAATCCAAGATTGCCATTAGTGAGTGTCCACTTGGATTTCTTGACTTTATGTTGGTGCAGCTCTCAAGGGTAATGGCCTTAGAAAAACTCTGTTTTATAATCTCTTTTCTCGGCTGCAAATATATAAGATAAGGGCAAATAGGATACAAGCACTTCCTTGTATAAGTAATAGAGCTATGTTTTCAGATGGAGGAATTGTTAGGAGTTGTGTATTTCCTTGGACAATAGGGTAGATGTGCATGGGAAATTTCTTAAACCAGGGATACTAACGGGGCTTGAGAACCAAATTGAAAATGAGAGGCAAATGAAGGATATGAATTCGAAGTAGGTAAAAGATTCGAGAGGAATTAATAAGAGAACGGATTATGTTGGATGTGGTAAGATTCAATTTTAATAAGATTGAATTTCTTAGGTTCTTGGAGTAAAGTTTATCAGGTGCAATTCAGGAATGTTACGACGTTTTGATTGGAGATTTAAAAGTGTTAATTTGATATGACTAGAAGAGTAGAATAAGCTTAAATGGACTAAGACTAGGATCGCATCTCTTGAGTAGAAGGTTAATGGATGTTATGGTAAAGATAGTTTTGGTTTTGACGTTATCTATGAAAGTTAGATATTGGAGAAAGTTTTTCCTAATGGATTTGTATTGAGAAAGTTAAATGAAGAGATTAATCTTTGATTTTGTTCTTTGAAGTGTAATGGACTAAGATGAAATATCAAAGGTAGTGGAGAGAATGCGGTAGTGAAAAGTTTCGAGGATAAATAGAATGGCATAAGAATTAATTCTGTTATAGTGTTAGAGATAAAAGGAATGAAGCGATGAAAATACAAAGCTAGATTTTAGAGTTAAGGTATGATTACAACATCCTGTTTAGTTTTAAGCTACGAAATTTCGAGGACGAAATTTTTTTAAGAGGGGTAGTAATGTAACACCCTAGTTTTTACACCTAGGATTATTTATTTTATTTGGATGTTTATGTTTATTAAGTTATGTGATTTAGTCTGAGTAATTAAATTACTCTCTTCAAATTATTTTATTGGGTGCGTTAGCACTGACTTAGTTCAGAGAATGCACGCTTACTAGACAATAATTACGTTATTGTCACTATTAAACCAGTACAGAAAAATATTTTAAATAATATGATTAAGAGAAAAACATTTTCATATTCTTATCCTATTTAATTTTAGGGTTAAGAATATTTTGGTTTGGTAATTTTCGGAGATTAAATATTGGACTGAGTATTTTCTTAGTGGATCAGTTCAACTATTAATCTTTACTCTAACTTGAATTTCGAAAATATATCCTTATCAATCTTTAGTTTTAGATTCTAAAAAATAAAAACATGTTTATTTTAGGACTAATATTTATCACTCATTTTGTACCCATCACTAAGTAACTAGTTTAAAAACGAAAATTTCTCTCTTTTCTCTCTCTCTTTCTCGACGCCATCTCTCTTTTTCTTCTCCTTCTCTACAACTTTTTCTTCTTTCTTTCTTCCTTTTCTTTTCTTCTTCTTCCTCCCATCTCAACATCATCTTCATCACCCACCTTCCTTCCTTCCTTCTTCTCCGTCGCGCGATCACCCCTGAGGTCGCCGTTCGGCCACCGCACGGCGAGAGCAGATGACCCGTTCCTCGCCACGGCTGCTGCTGTCTCGCGTCAGAACCGCCGTTCCCAGCCGTGGTAAGCTCCCTTAACCCCCGTTCATGGTGGTTCTACCACCCTTAAGTGTTGAATCTCCTTCTTTTATGTTTTCTCTCATCTCTTTTGTCCATGGTTGTTATAGAACCTCGATCCACCGCCGTCCTCCGCCATGGCCGCCGTTCGCCGCCGCAAGGAGCACCACAGCACCACCTTCAAGTTGTCTCCAAGCTTGGGTAAGTTAAAACCCTCTCTAGTGTCTCAGATTCAAAACCCCCAAATGGATTTTTGAAACCCTAACCCTAACCCTTTGATTTCAGATTTTAACCTTAAAATTTAAGGTTGTTTTATGAGATTGGGACTGTGAATTTGTGTTTCCTTAAACCAATTTCATTATTCTGAGTTTTCCCTAAATTTTAATAAGGAGCCCTAAAACCCCAATTTCATTTTATTTGAATTTGGGTATGTTTTTGTGAAATTAATTATGATTTAGTGTAATTGGGACTCTTAATGGATGATTTCCAAAGTTCTTTTTCATGATCTTTTAATCAAAACAAAGTTTCCTTAAAGGGTATTGGGAAGCGTGAGCTTCAAACATGATTTTCTTTGAAAATAACCTTGTTTGGTAATTAGATTAAGTGTTTAGATAAAGTTAGAATGTGTGTTTGATCATGTGTAATTGATTTCTTGATTTATGGTGGTTGCGCGTTGTTGGATATACTCTCTGAGACGTTTGGACACGGCTATGCTTGTTTGATGGAGTAGATATGAACTAACGTGGGCATTAGGACGAGGATGCTTTACTTGTCTTCAAAGGTAAGGGGAGTTACCTAGGGATATTCAATAACTATATGCATGTGTGTGTGTGATTTATCTATATGATTAAACTATTGAGACTGGTTGAGGCATGACATACGTCATAGCTTATGTTTTGGAAAACTATTTTACTGAAAACATATGAACACAGAAAAGTGATTTTTTAGCTTTCTTTGGAAAGTGGAAAGGAAACAGAAAAGGACTAGATTTCTGTGCTGAGGTTTCAGACTAGATTCTGATTACGGTGAAGCCGGACTAGCCTTCCTCCTGTTAAGGACCTAGAGTTCCGAGATGTCGGACTAGTGTCTGTTGATAAAAGATTTTGAACACCAGAAAAGTGATTTTTGGCTTTCTTTGGAAAGTGGAAAGGAAACAGAAAAGGACTAGATTTCTGTGCTGAGGTTTCAGACTAGATTCTGATTACGGTGAAGCCGGACTAGCCTTCCTCCTGTTAAGGACCTAGAGTTCCGAGACGTCGGACTAGCGTCTGTTGATAAAAGATTTTGAAAAATCTTTAGTGAGAGTTTAAAACTCAATTGATATTGAAGGTTTAATCAATATCTGAAAAGATGATATGGCAGACGTGCTGTTGTTATCGAGTTACAGTTTTCACATAGGGTGGACTGATAAATTTGATAGTTACGGACCAAAGGCATATTCTTGGGCTTTTGGGTCTTTAGGGACATTCGGGCTCGAACTCCACGTAATGCTTGGGGCTTTGCAACCTCTTGTCGTGGAAATCGGCTACCCTGCACGAATGTACTCAATAGGGGACTATCAAATATTATATAGGTGATGCGCGAAATCCTAGAACAATTGGGGAAAGGACCCATGGAGAGGCCACCCAACGCGAAACAATTGTGTTATAGGAAATATCGCGGCCTATCATACTCGAGGAAGGGAAGTTAAGATCTCCGGAGATTGTGTTATAGTTGAATATTGAAGTGTCATGCATCCTTTTTATAAAACTGATTGTTCGAGTATGAGACCCTTTGATATAACACTGTTATGTTATGTATATGCATGATTTAAAATGCTTATATGATTATGTGATGTATGTATCATGTGTATGGTTGTTGTGTGATATATCCATTTGTCAGTATCTCACCCTTACAAACATTTCAGGATTCTTCTAGTTCGCTATTGTACCTTGAGTACTTTAATACAGATGTTGCGGAGAAGCCTTTCTAAGTCACTCAGAGACTTAGATCTAGTTGCTTGATGAGGTATTATTTGCGGAATAACTTTTAGAACGACCAGCTTAGGGTTGAGACATAGATTATTTTTGATAGTATGTATGAGTTTGGCTCAGAGAGCTTTTATTTTAAAATGGAATGTCTATAGCTCGGAGAGCATATCTTTTGAATGAAAATCTAAGCTATTTCTTTTGGTCTTGTAGGTCTTGTAAAGCTCATGGCTATAGCTATTATTTTTATGTATTGATGTCTGGTTGAATTTGGTGTAACTGGAATTTTGGAGTGAAAATGTAATTATTTTAACAGGTGTTATTTTATCTGGGATGTCCGAATTACGAGAGGGAGACTCATTGAAATTTTCGTAAAAATACTATCTTTTATTTAAGTATGTTCTTTAAATTAAATAGGGTTGCCAAGCTATGATAGTAAGTTTGTGTGTCGATCAAGGCTTGGGAGTCGTGACAAAATTTTTATACCCAATTTCAGACGCTTACGTACTTATATAAATTATTTTCCGAAAGCAACCAGCAAATTGTTTTTTTTAATTTTATTTCCGCACGTGTTTACAAAGTAATGCCCAAGGGGGGTGTTACACTCCCCACGGGGACACACTCGGCCTAATGAACTGCTTCTGCATCAGGTCTTCTAACTGCTCTTTCAACTCAGCTAACTCTAGAGGGGACATCCTATATGGTGCTATGGAGATCGGCCCAGTTCCAGGCAGTAAGTCTATGTCAAACTCTACATCTCGTTTTGGGGGTAGTTCATAAACATCTCCCGGAAACACTTCAGGAAACTCTCGCACTATCGGCAAGCTGGAGACATTAGAAGGTTGGCTCTCTACTTCCAGAGAAGCTAACATCATGTATAACTGGGCTTCATCCCGAATCAAATCCTGAACTTGGTTGGCAGATAGAAGGTTCGGATTCTTAGACTCCGTCGAGGTAGCGAAAATCAAAGTTTTGTCAAAACAGTTCAACAGGACATGGTTGGAAGATAACCAGTCCATGCCAAGGATCACATCAAGGTCTTTGAGGGGAAGGCATACAAGATCAACAATGAAAGTTCTATTATCAATGGTGACACGACAGTTCTTGCATTCATGGGAAGTAAGGACAGGCTTATTCGTAGGAGTAGACACTAATAAGTCAAGGTCCAACAAAACAACAGGTAAACCAAGGTTCTTGACCCTATCAAGTGATATAAACAAATGCGAAGCACCCGAATCATAGAATACAGTTAAAGGAACGTCATCAATTAAACACGTACCTTGAATCAGATCATCGGACTCGGAGGCTTCCGCTCCGCTCAGAGTAAAGACTCTCCCAGTAGTCTTCAATCTGTTGGCTTGCGACGACTAAGTCTTGCCTACACTAGGAGGTTCTGACTTGGTACTGCTGCCATCACCACTGCACTCCCTGCTGATGTGCCCCGGCTTACCACACTTGAAACAAATGATCGTGGGCTCCTTGCACTGAGATAAAAAATGATCAGTAGCTCCGCACCTGCCGCACCTCATAGGCCTGGGAGCACTAAAGGACCCGCTCCTAAACCTATCCTGGGAATATTGGGGCTTCTTGCCACTATGCTTGAAATCCCTGCCTGATGGAGCGTAGCACTTCTTTCCCTTATCCCTGACTTCTTTCCTTCTGCTACCCTGACCATCCGACCCCTTAGAACTGGCTGCCCGGAACAAGGATGCATCTTCGTAAATCCGGTACTTGTTGACCAGAGTTGGGAACACCCTGATCTCCTCGTAGCTAATAGCTTGCTTGATCTCCGGATTCAGACCTGCCTCAAACTTTATGCACTTGGATCTTTCATCTGCAGCATACTGATATGGAGCGTAATATCTAGCCAATTCCTCAAACTTGGCAGCATACTCTCCCACAGTCATCGATCCCTGTGTCAGCCTCAATAACTCTATCTCCTTCTTGCCCCTTATATCTGCCGGAAAGTACTTCTCCAAGAACCTCTGCCGGAACACCACCCAAGTAACCGCTGTGTGTTCAGCCTCCAACCTGTGGCGACAATTATCCCACCAATGTTCTGCCTCCTCTATCAGCATGAAGGTAGCGAATATCATCTTATGTTGATCGTTGCAGTCCATCGCTCGGAAGATCTTCTCAGTCTCCCGCAACCACATCATGGCTCCTTCTGGATCATACTCCCCCTTGAAGGAAGGCGGGTTGTTCTTCTGGAACTTATCAAGTCCCTGGAACTCAGCCGGTCCACCGTTGTGATTCTGATTATTCTGTCCGATAGCATGGGCAAGCAGTACCAATGCATCAGTGATAGCTTGATCGTTTCGTCCGCGTCCAGCCATCAGTTCCTGTACGAGACCAAGACAGTCCCTTAGGCACAGAAACTCCCACACCAGCTTCTACTTGAGCATCATTGTCTATACAAGTATAGACATTTCAAATAGAGTACACATTAGACTCATAACA
The DNA here is from genome assembly GCA_030762895.1 of Sophora flavescens. Classification (NCBI taxonomy): domain Eukaryota; kingdom Viridiplantae; phylum Streptophyta; class Magnoliopsida; order Fabales; family Fabaceae; genus Sophora; species Sophora flavescens. The sequence continues at coordinate 262,927,860 of CM061063.1, forward strand.
GACTCATACCACGGCCTGATAGGACAGACCTGCTTTGATACCACTAAATGTGACACCTTTCTACCCCGCATGATAAAGGACATAAAATCCAAAAGTCAATTAAACAGACATGCATAACCTGAATAAGAATTCAGTGAGTTGTCCATGGGTAGAAAAGTCCCACATGAACCAAGTTTCAAAATCGCGGAAATAAATAAGTTAAAGCAAATAAACATAATAAGACCCAACCCCGATGTCACATACAGAGCTGGTATAATCCTTCCGTATAACGGAAATACATCTAAACCAAGAGAATTAAAACATAAAAGCAGGCCCTAACTATGAGTGGCGGCTCCTCAGAGTCACTCCTCTCCGGGCTGCCCGTCATCCTCTGCAAATGCCGTTCAGGCCAAACACAAGCAACAAACGAAGGGGAGTAAGTTCATGGATACATAATCAGCATAGAGGTAGGAAGTAAAGTAAATCATACAAGCATGACATCAACATAGCATATAGTTTTTAGCATGTATCAACGTACATCAACAACAACATCATCGAATATGCTATGCAATGCAAGGCACCAACTACTCCGCTACTCCAACTATGCATGTGGATCCAGCTAACTCAAGATGAACGACTTCGGAGTTACATATCCGTATTGGCCAATAAACACCAACACCAGCAGTCCACCTTACCTTGGGTAGACCCTATGGATAGCCAAGGCACCAAACCATGGATGCCTCATCACGGGGGGCCGCGGTTACCAAACCTTGGGTAACATACCGTGGATGGCCGGATCGCCTTACTCTCGGACGATCTCCCCTATGTCGAACATCTCCCAACAACATCTCCAATGAAATGCATGTCAAACAGCAATCAACGGCAAACGCCACCACCTCCGCTTGCACCAACAAGTAATCGAGACTTAACAATAACGTTGCTTGGGCCAATAAGCACCCAAGACTTAACCATCAACAGTCGTAACAACAACAACGTTATCCAACACATTATTATGTCAACATATTCATATTAACAACAACAGCAACAACATAATCACAAACCAAACATTATGAACATAAGCATGAATAATCAAATAACCAACAACGACCACTAACATGTTATAATCAACAATCACAACCTCATACGTATTAAAATCATTTAGTAACACATAAATACGGGGTTATGGGTACCCCTTTTACTTTACTCTAACTCCAAGCCTATGTAAACACTACCCTTCTCCCCATACCTGGATTGAAGTTCGCATTTAAGAAGAAATAAGATCCACTAGGGTCCCTAAACTTCAAGATTCACCTACGAAACACATTGTGAAAGGCACATTGTAAAGAACTTAAGATCGGCAGCAATTACCACAAAATCCGCCACTGTGTTTGCCTTATATCTCACAAACCAGACATTATTTTGCCAATTTGAACGGTAAGAATAAATATATGCCTTTAATTTATATTATAAAAAAGTTTCATCTAGATCCAACGGTTAATGAGCACAGGATGATCCTCTTAAGTTGACTGGTCTGGAGCTACCCGAGTTGAACTCAAATCCAAATTATAAGATGAATAACTCTCACTATATGAATTAAACAGAAATTTCCACAGTTGGATATGAAGTAATATAAGCCTAGGAACTCTATATGAATTTGGAACAAGATCCAACGGTATATGTAGAAATAGTGAACGATTTACCGAAACTGTTCCACCAAGTTTCAAGTTTTCAGCAATGGTTGTTTTGGTCTATAGGTTAAGCTTTCTTCTCCCCTATTTAAGCATCAATAACCATAATTTATATAGTCTTAGAAACTCTATAAATCTGCCCAAAATTCGTGCTCCTTGGTGGCTTAATTAATATTCCATGGTTGGTGAATGTTCTTGCTTTTGTCTCCCACCAAACTTTGATTATTGGTTTTTCTTTCATGATGTGCTCCACTAATCCATAAATCACTCCATGTTTTGCTCCACTATGAGTTGTTTTGAGGTGTTATCTGATTGTGGGATAGTTGTTGGAGTTGGTGAGTCAAAAAAGAATGAAACAAAATGCATTGCACTAATTATCCCACCTAATCTTGCACTAATTATGCCATATGATTCCTTCACTTTTCACCTAACCCATAAATGATATTTCTGATCAATATTTCGAAATCAATTCCATCCTAACAGATATATCTTCAAATAAGCTTTCCAGGTAGTGCTCATATACTTAATTTGGGTTTGAAATGGGTGAGATAGGCCCAAATTAGTGGAGGTATATCCAAAATCCGCACAAGTTGGCCTGCTCCACAATTGATTATTTTTGACAACCTAAACTTCCGAATTTGATTTCTATCTCTTCATTAAAGTTGTAGAAAATTCTCTTATATTTCCAATTCCACAAAGATTACCTATATCGGACATCTAGAACTCAATATATGACCAAAACGGTGAAACATGTTACTAGGACTCTAAAAGGTTTTAGTCTTTCTAAGGCTAAACTTTCCAAAAATGAACATAGATGCCAAGAACAATCTAAAAACCATATTCAAACATATATGTCATATATATATATATAAATATATTAAGGTTATTTATCAAAGAAAATGGGGTGTTACAACTAACACATCCAGCAAAAAGAATAAGCGTTAATCACCCTACAACTTAAAAAGGATAAAATGTATTCTTTCATGACTGTTTACAAGAAAGAAACAAAGCTTATATGTAATAAAATGAAACATGTTGTGCAGACCACTATGTTTATTAACCTAATGACAAAACTTCATTATGTGCAAAACACCAATATCATCATACCAAAACGATGGGACATACTATAATCACAACTTAGCCCAAGTATCATATAACAAGCAAATCATGTCTGAACAATTTAAACACTTCTAAGATACTCAAGAAGAAAGCACAAAAAAAAAGGTTTATTTAAACATGAATATATACATGCTATCTAAGACTGAAGCATATCAAAATCTGAAATTAAACAACACGTGTACAAGTCTCATCCACAATAAAAATGTCTCTAATTCCTTCAAGATTTAATCCAAAATGACTCAAATTGATAAACTCATTCCAACAGACCAACTATAATTCACATGTATAGACACAAACAGTGTTATCGATGGCGGATGGCGGCCTATGGTGGCCGGCCAAAAATCCGCCATACATTATAGCGGATGGCGATGCGGCCATATGGCGGATGCCATGGCGGACATATATATATATATATATATATATATATATATATATATATTCATACATAACAAAAATTGCAGAAATAAATATAAAATCCAAAACTCTAACAACATATGTCAAGAACCATAAACTAAATTGATAGAAAATATCATATAAGTCTCATAATACCTATTTAGTTTATTATATTAGTCTGAAATTTTTTTAACTTATTTATATGTTATTATAAAAGATAGTTTTTAAGGTCCAACAAAATACCCTAATACCCTATGGCCCAATATTAGTTCAGTCAGTAAAAAAAAGGTCCAACAAAATAGAAAACAAAGGCCACATGACCCAATCTCCTGAAACCTTAATACCCTAATATCCTATTAGTATTACATATTACCCCCTTCAGCTATCTAAGTGCCTAAGTCCCACTACCGCCGCCTTCAACTCTCTGTTATTCGAAAAGGAACACGGCTTTCAAAGGGATGAAGCCCCCATAGATCATAAAATCGTATGATCCTGCAATCTGGATCGCGATTTTAACTACACTGAGTACACCCAACAGAAAGTATCGGCCATTTTTGAAAAAGACAAAAAAGGAGACAAGAAGAGAATGGTCGCTGGTCACCGGTCAAAGGATGTCCCCGGAGGTAGGTGGTCGTTGGACGGTGGTCACCCGACAGTGGGTGTCGCCGGAGAGTGGGTGGTTGGAGAATAAAGTGTGGAATGGGAGGAAGAGAAGGGGCTCTGCTCTGTTTCTATTTGGAAGATGAAATGAAGGGAGGGAAGCCTGCTATAACGATACTAGGGTTTTCACCCATTTTGGGTCGGGTCGAATCACACAACCCAACTTACCCGGAAGGATGGATCAGGTTTTTCCTCAAAAAACCCTAAAAAACCCGCAATTTCCGCCATGGCAGCCGTTTCCGCCATACCCGCCAGCCGCCATGCAGCCGCCATGAACCGCCACGGAAAATCCGCCATGCCACCGCCTCCGTATGGCGGTTCCTTCAAATCTCGCCACCGCTTTCCTCCATGGTGCCGCCATGGCCGCTATTCAACAACACAAAACTGAAGCATGAAAAATCTTAGACAGAAAAAAAGACAAACTGAGTTATAGAAAATAAACTAATACTAGCTACAACACAAAGAAGTTCACATTTCATCATATGAAAAGTCTAGCAACAACCACAATTTTATACAACGATTTGAGTAAAAAAACAAAGAAGTAATTGGCAATGAGAATTTACCAAAATACAATTCCTCTTTGAGCTTGCCAAGTGAAGCTTTCTCAAATGCAAGAAAATATTTTTTTTTTCTATGCAAGAATGCCCAGAACAGGACACACAGTACAAAGAACTCTCAAATCCTTTTCTCTACTAAAAAATTCAAACCCTAACCAGAAATTTTTGGCCTCCAACAGAGTAACCATAAACATCAATTTCGGACCCCTCACACATTAACCAAAAACAACAATTTTAAGGACCCCTCTTTCTAAAGATTTTTGCCTCTTTTATAGGAGTTTCCTCAACAATTTTCTCTCCAACTTGCATCCCGAATTTAATTCTTTTCAACTCCTCCTCTATGTCAGAAACCCATGTGCTAGAGGAGTGAGGCGAGCGCAAAGGTTAAGGGAGGGAGAAGTTTTTTTGATTGTGTGAGAGAAGAGTAGAATAGAAAGTGAAGAAAATGGTGTGAGATGATAAGGAAGAGAAAAAAATGGTGGTGGTGGCAAGGAGGGAGAAGGAGGCGTTTCCATGGAAAGGAGAGGAGAGAATAATTTTTTGTGTTGCTTTGACAAGGGCAAATGGCTAAGGTAAGGAGGTAAGAAGAAAGGGGAAAAAGAAAGAGTGGGCGGTTCAGGTCCAGAACCGGGCCGTGCGACCCGATCTGTGAACATGCAGGGGCAACCCAAGAAGAGAGGAACTGAAGGAATGTTGGTGGGTTGCAAACCAAGTTGGGCGTGGCCCGATTCGCTGGGTGCGGATCAGCTTATTAACGTGGGAGAATAAAATAGACCGAACCGGGTCAGGAGCGACCCGATTCTATATCGCGGGTCAGCTCATCTTTTTTTTTTTTGTCCGTGTCTGATCCTGTTGGGCCATTCTGATGGGCTGGGTGCATTTTCCTTTCCTTTTTTGTTCTTTTATTTCTGATGGACTTGGAAGGAATTGAGCCCAATGCTCTCTCTTTATATTTTTTTCTTTTCTTCACCTTGCTCTATTATTTGCCTAAAATATAAAATAAAACAAAAAATTAGAATTAGAATTTAAATAAAATTAAATGGGACAAAATTAGGTGTTCACACCGACCTTCTAAGTTCTGATGTATTAATACGATTAAACAGTTTTCATCCCAATCATCGATTTAAAATACAGCAGATAAACCTGAACAAAAGCTTTATATAGAGGAACTGACTCAATACATGAGAACAGTCCAAAAACAAATTATTACAAAAAAATAACATTTCATAAAAATATACAATTACAGCAAGAATAATAACAGTGTTATTAACAATAGTTCACATGCATGGGTTTGCTTAATTTTGACCACCCAAAAAATTACTTAAAACCTCTCTGTGGCATTTTGAGTAAATGATTACATGATTTTCATAAAAAAAACAAAACAAACATACAATAAATATTAGTATGTGAGGGGATGGCACGATTGGGAGGGGGAGAGAGAGGGTTCTTGCTATTCAAACCTAAATTTGCTAGACTCAGATGCCATGTATCATACAACAATCAAAAGTAAATTTTGGATCATAAGAAAAACACCAATACCATAGCAAGATTGACTATGACAACAAAACCCCAACCAACTGGAATGAACCACGAGATAACATCACATATAATAAACCTTGTGTAGTGGAGTTTTTGAAAAAAAAAATTTGAAAATTTTCCACGTTCTTCTTTCTCGTTAAGCCTTATATCTGATGCAAATTAATTTTTAATTCTTCTTCCCATTGTTTGTGTATGCAGATACACGGTGAACTTATCAAGGACGTGAATGAGAGAGTTTATTTTCATACCTTATACTCTTGGACAGTTTCTTCAAAATTTTCAAAGAGTAGCATTTTCACAATCATAGAGCAGATTCAACATTTCTTTGCTGTTACTAACCTGTATTGGACCTTTTGTTAATGTATTCTTTTTTCCCTTGATGTTTGTTAAGGAACTTACTCAATATGAGCAAAATAGCTTCAGAGACCCCAAATTTTGTCAGAAAATGCAACTGAAAATCGCAGACATCCTCCTGCAAGACATTTATACTACCCCAGATTATCGTTTTCAAAAGGCACAAGCTCTAATCAGAAAGGTTAAAGCATTAAGGTTTAGCAGTCGCATAGGTGGTCTCAGGGAATGCATTCAGTCTCTCTCAACAGCAATATCCATTATGGTAAACCTGTCTGTTTCTTCTTGTATTTCCCTACCTCTATTATCTATAAAGCACTATATATTAGAGATGTATATGCTATTAATATGAAGTAGGTGCATAACCTCCTACCATATAGTAGGTTCTAGATATGATTTTGTTTTCTCCAAAATCATTTTTTGGGTCTCAGGGTAATATAACTACCGATATTAAAACACATAAAAGAAACAAGGTGTTACACAAAACACCTATTGAGCTACTATATTCACCTTAAGGTGCACAAATCGAGAAAAGTATCGCTTTGACTCTACAAAAAATAGGTGAATGCGGAGGATGGGGAAGTCAGTCCTTCCATTCTGATGGCCATTGGGCAGCCAATACAACAATTTTTGGCATAAAAAAAATTGAATAGCTATTTGCAGCAATGATCTAACAACAACATACATGTCACAGATCTTGTAAGTTCTAATGTATTAATATGATTAAACATTTTCATCCCAATCATCGATTTAAAATGTAGCAGATAAACTTGAACACTGTGTAACAAATCAGTCCAGAAATAATGTAGCAGCTTTATATAGAGGAACCAACTCGATACAGGAGAATAGTCCGAAAACAAATTATTACAGAAAAATAACATTTCATAAAAAATATACAATTATAGCAGGAATAATAACAGTGTTATTAACAATAGTTCAGTAAAGCAGTAGCTTGGACGAAAAATATACTAAATACCAGAAACATACATAATAGTAATACAAATTACATATACTAAAGCTAGAAACAAAATAGAATGGATACCACGAAGCAGGTAAAAACTACTAATAAATTCAACAACAAAAAATAAATTGCAAATGTTAAGTAGAATATATACATATATATAATATATTCATAATTATGATTATTAACTAAATTAGTTAAAGATGTGATACTTACCCTTGATTACGTTAATCAAGGAAATCACATTCGTATTTCTGAACATTGCTCCGACCAATAGAGCAAAAGCATGAAGGCGGAGAAATATAAAGCATAAGACATCATCAAAGAATTCCATCTAACCAAATCTGGATCAGTGATACATGAACAACGATCTGTTGCCTCGCTCAAGAATCTAGTGAAGACAAGACATCACAACAATTTTAAATAGAAAATATGGCATGAAAAGAAAACCATATGTAATAAACAATGAAAACAAGATGAATAATATGGAATTATTAGCAGTATATATAGTATCGGTCAGAGCGGAATGAAGCAACATTCATGCATTCCTTTCCATGTCAGGTCAAGGCTTTATAAAAAGCCTATATAACTAAATAGGCCAGGCCCGAGGCTTTAAAAAAACCTATTGGGACTACCAGGCCAGCCTATTTAACACATACACACACATAAATATATATGTATAATATAATATATTATAATACAATAATATATTATTCATATTATTCATAATATTTAAAGGTAAAGGCCTATTGGTAATGTAGTGGCCTACTTGCCTATTTACTTGTGAATGCCTAGTGACTTATTTATTAATATATGTCTACCAACTTCTTTGTTATTAGAGACCTACGATCCTATTAATATATGACTTATTTAAAGGTCTTGCTGATAAGAAGGCTTTTAAGTATGTTTTCAGGCCAGGCTAGGCTTTAAAGTAGGTCAGGCTCAGGCATTAGAAATTGGCCTATATCAGGTTATAGGCCAATCTTAGACCTCGTGATTGGAACACAGGTCAGGCCTAGGCTTATCAGGGCCTAGCTCGGCTAGCCTATTTCCACCTCTAATTATTGGTGTTTTAGGTCTAGTTTGGTGTTTAGAGCATCTCCAATGCTAAAGTATAAACAACCCACTTTGGTTGCTTGAGCGGGGCCCATTGTGGACCCCATAATGTCACATCATATTTAAGCAACTCATCCATTTTTCACTCCAATGGTACATACAATAAGCAACCCAATTTTTTTATTCTTTTTTATTTGATATTGAATTTGTTTTATATCTTCATTCAATTAATGTTGGCTTCAATCTTTCAAAAATATTGTATTTTAATATATAAGCAACTCAAGGAATGGTTGCTTATACAAGCAACCTTGCTTTATTTTAAGCAACCATTGATACAACTCCTATGCTAAATACATAAAAGCAATTGTTGCTTATCTTTAAGCAACCCATAAGCAACTAGCAATGGAGATGCTCTTAGGATAGGATAGAGGCAGCTAGGATAAGAGAGCAAGATAGGAGTATGATAGTATATGCGCATGATACATTGTTATGCTATCCTACATTTGGTGTCCACCATATAACCGACTGGATAGCATTATAATTTAAGTACGGATTTTAAAATTTTCGTTTTTATTCTGAACGTTTTCATATTTTATTAAATAATTTTTTTATAACTATAATTTTTTAAATTATATAAAAAAGACAAAATTATCCTTTTGATAAAATTACATATATTGTTAAAAATATTGTTAACTTAAATTAATTTTTTTGTAATTTTAAATATTCATTTTTTAGATTTTACTTTACATATTATAGTTAAATTATTAGAATAATTTTTTATATCTTTCAGTTTAAAAAAATATTTAAAAATTAGCCTTGTGACAAAATAAAAATAAATTTTAAAATTAATTATTAATATTTTTATTATTTTTATTATTTTATATTTTATTATATCTTTTTTTGGTAACCTTTTTATATTTTATTATACTTCAAAATATTATTTTACTATACTTTAATTATTTTATATATAAAATATTTTTATATTTTATTAGACTTTAAATCACCCTATCATATCATGTTGAGTTCTAACTCCCCTGAGAATAGAATTTTATCTAGATAAAAAAGATATGACAGGTGAAAGGATTAATTTATTCTATCTTATTGGCTCACCAAACAATAGTTTCAGATAGAATATGATAGTTTCTCCTATCGTGTCTCTGTTATCCTGACCACCAAACGAGCACTTAAAACCTTTCAATAGCACCTTAATATAATATATATATATATATATATATAATTAAATAATTTATTTGTTAGTCATCTGGTCCAATCATGGTCCGGTTAAACTAATTGAACCAAGACCCAGAGGTCTCAGCAGTTCAATCATCGGTTCAACTCTTAAACATTGGTTGGAAGAGTATCAAAAAGAATGTAATACCAGCATTTCTCATAATACAATATAATACTTGAAACTCTTATATATACATCGATATCTCCATTCTTGTTCTACTTTGTGAGATCTCCAATCTTCTTATGACACGAGTTTAGGAAATCTCAACAACATTAAAATCAAATATGCGAAAATTATTACAAATTTAATATATAAAAAATGGCAGAAAATAATTTTTTTCATTATAGAATATAATTAAATAATCAAAGATAGTATTTTTTTTTTGAATTGAAACAACTAAAATTCACCAAGTGTGTTACATTTTCTAAATTTCAAGTGCTAAAATTAACTTTAGCCACATGGTTAGTGTAGAATTTTTTTGGGAAAAAAATATATTTTATGAAGTCCAATTCGAACCTCGTTGAACCAAATAGTCCCAAACGATAAGTGGCACCTATAACCGAGGAAAAAAAACTAGGAATTCAGAATGCTAAGATTCCAAGATAACTCAAGCCAATAAACTGTTATAGACTGATATCGAAAATTGAAAATGAAAGAAAGATTTGATAGAGATAGAAAGTGTAAACAAGAAGTATTTTCTGGAAATGCATTAGCTTTTCATTAGCCTTGATGAATGAGAGCAATTACGAGTCTTATATAGGCTTTATTTACATCACTAACTATTAACCAAAAACGGTTACAATCTGTTATAAGCAAATAACAGATAACTACCAAGCTAACTTCTCAAAATCATAAAGTCCCAAGCCACTAACTAACAAATTCTCCACATTGGCTTGACTTTATACAACCTGTAAGATCTTCAAGTAAAGCTTGAACTTAGGACCTGGCAGTGCTTTGGTTAACACATCCGCTGGGTTGTCATCAGGGCTGATTTTCTCTAGAATCACCTCCCCTTTTGCAATTACTTCTCTCACAAAATGAAGCTTAACATCTATATGCTACGTTCTTTCATGGTACACTGGATTTCTAGCCAAGTGTGTACCACTTTGACTGTCACAAAAAACCCTAGTGACTGCCTGACTTGCTTCCAAACTCATGGCCATTCCTCTCATCCAGATTGCCTCCTTGATTGCTTCTGTAACGGTATTGAATTTGGCTTTTGTAGAGGATAGAGACACCACATGTTGCAGGTTACACTTCCAGCTAACAGTACTACCACAGAACTTGAAGACATACCCTGTTAAAGATCTTCTAGTGTCCAAACAACCAGCACAATCCGAATCAACAAACCCATTAACATTAGCAGCACTACCTTCATGCCTTGTATACAATAAACCAACTTCAGATATTCCTTTCAAGTACCTGAAAGTCCATTTCATAGCCTCCCAATGCAGTCTTCATGGTTTTCCCAAGTACCTGCTGACCAAACTCATGGCATATGCCAAATCTGGCTGAGTGCAAATCATCAAGTACATGAGGCTACCTATTGCATTTGCATATGGAACCTTTTTCAGGTAGGAAACTTCCTCTCCAGTGTTAGGAGAATCCTGTTGGGAGAGTTTAAAATGATGAGCCATGGGGGTCATCACTGCCTTTGACTGATCCATATTGAACCTCTTCAAGACTTTAGCTATGTAGCTCTTTTGATTAATGAATAAGGTTCCTTGAGCTCTGTCCCTTGTGATATGCATTCCATTAATCTTAGTAGCAGCTCCCATATTCTTCATTTCAAATTCACTCTCCAACATTACCTTCACCTTTTCAATTTCTCCCTTGTTGCTGCATGCAATCAACATATTGATAAGCCTCTAGCTCATCTAGTTTTATGGCTAGTATGACCAGGATTTTGTGCAAATTATATTCTATTTTCACCCAAATTAGATTAGATTGTCCTCAAGCAAGGTTTTGAGTCTCTAAAGTAGTTTTAGGTTAATTTAGTCAGTTTTGAGTCAAATAAAGCACTTATGGCTATTTTGTTGTTTTCAGGTTAAGTTAGAAGTCAAGAGAATAAAGAATCAGGGAAATTTCAAGTCTAGAGGAGTTCACCTCGCGAGAGTATTCTCGCCTCGCGAACCTGAAAGGCAGCTGAACAGCAAAAATGTCATCCTCTTTGGTTCGCCCCGCGAACAACACCTCGCATCGCGACCCTGATAGCTGACTGTTCCAGAGAAATGCAACCCGTTCCGTGTCGCCTCGCGGATACATGTCTCGCCTCGTGAGACAGAAGACCAGAAGCCATGACTATTCCATTCCTCGCCACGCGAGCAGTACTTCGCCCCGCGAGAAGACCAAACGTTGCAGACTGGTCATGATATTCGCCTCGCGAGCGAGTGTTCGCCTCGCGAGTGGGCTTAGTTTCTGAATAGTATAAAAGGCTGTTCTGGACAGATTGGAAGGACTTTTTGCTTCTCCATTGTTTTTACATTTTTCTATGTGTTTCGTTTTTCTATGGAGAACTAAGTTTCTTAGATTAATCTATTGTAATCGATTTCCACTACACTTGAGGTTCTTGTATTTCCTGTTTTGTATGCTTTTCCCTTTTCAATGCCATGCTATATATTTCTGTTTGCTTAATTCAGGAGTATATTGTGTTGTGTTGATTTATTTTCGGTGATGTTATGTTCCTATAATTAATCGCGTTTGCTTAATTCGCGTGTGTACAATTCGTGTTCGCTTAGTTCACGAAGGGCATAACCCCGTTTGCTTAATTCGGGAATAGGAACATATATCTGTAGTAGTGATTTCACTTGTAAATTGTTGCTACAACCGGGAGGGGATTAGAATCTGCATAGGGCTTGGAAATTGCATGAATCGATGATAGTTGGGAAATCGAGAACAATAGATTAATCGTCTTTAGCTATTTGATAATCTTTTCAGCTGCTCTGTTTTCATTGCTTTGTTTTGCTTTGTTTCTTATTTGCATTCCAATCCAACCCCCCCCCAAAAAAATGATTTTTTGTGATAAATAACATTTCAAGAGTCCTTGTGAGACGACATCCGAGTTGTCGCCCTAAACTACAGTTTTACAAACCGCTCGTTCTTTTTGGCGCGTCCCCGACAGCGCGACCAAAAATTGACGCCGTTGCCGGGGACTCTTGTTTGTTATTTTTCGCATTTTGTTTTTTTTTCTTTTCTTTTTCTTTTATTTTCGTTTTTGTTTTGAATTGGTCTGGCTACTAGGTATAATTGCCCTGAATTGTGTGATTTTTATCCTGAAATTGAAAGAACACTACACACACGCCGTAGAGAAATTCGGGCTAGCACTAGTAGTGATTCTAATTCTAAAATTGTTGTTGCTAACATAGGTGACCAAAGGACATTAAGACAGCTTGCTGCCCCTGGTGTTACTTATAATGGCTTTTGTATTGCATATTCTGGTGCTGATACCCCCTTTGAATTAAAATCTGGTTTCATTCACTTGTTGCCAAAGTTTAGTGGTCTTGCAGGTGAGGATCCACACAAGCACTTGAAGGAATTCCAGGTTGTTGTTGTGACTCCGGCAAGTGTACCGGGTCGTCGTAAGTAATAAAAATAAACACGGTAAGTAATTACCGAAGTCGAACACAAGGATTGGGCTACCAATTCGACTAATTTCGCAAGAAACCCGATACGTTGGTTAAGCAATAGAAGGTGGTTGAGAGAGAGAGTATGGAATCGAAATTCAATTAACAAATCTAATTAAATAATTAACTAAAAATCAGAAAAATAAAATGTCCAAGGTCACAAATCCACCTACCCAATATGTATACCCAAATGATGATGAATTCCTCCCTAGGTTCAATTACAATGTCAACCGGGACCCCTAAATTCTCCTAAATCCACTCTCGTGCTCATTAGGACGTATTCGATGATTGGATTAATTACTTACTAGGTCTCATAATCCTAATCTCGATTTCTGTTAATTCATGTTCCCTATAAGGTTGCACCGATCTCCTACTCACTCTCGTGCAATATTCGATCGATGATCCTAATTCAAGTTCTAAACGTGAATCGCTGACTAAGCCTCATCAACGTTAACAAGTCAATCACGCAACACATATGATTAACACAATCAAATCAGAATTAGAAAACAAGAATTGAATTAAAGGAGAAAGACATACATCATATCGGATTTACATCGCCATGGGTGGCTTCATCGTTCCCTCGGACGAGGAGATTAGTTCCTCATGCTCATAGACAAACACTCGGACATAATCACCATCGTAAAATAAAAAGAAACCAGAAAAGGAGACGCAGCTCCAAGGAGAAATAAGGATTCGAAACTACTGCCCTAACCTAAGTGGAAAACTGGATCCTAAAGTTCCCCCCGGTTCTGATATGCAACAGCCTTTAAATAGTAATCCTGATCTGCGCTCTCTCGCGAGGCGAGCAGACTCTCGCGAGGCGAGAATTAAAATTGGCGCGCTTTCAATTTAAACTCTCGCGAGGCGAGCAACCTCTCGCGGGGCGAGTCTTCACTTCTAGGCTATGACCTTCATCACGGCTGGGTCGTGATGGTCTCTGACTTTCGGGGTCTTCAAACTCTCGCGGGGCGAGCTTCTTCTCGCGGGGCGAGTCTTCAAACCTTAAACTGCCACGGGCGTGGTATTCATCACGGCTTGGCCGTGATGGTCTCTGTCTTGCTGGTCTTCAGACTCTCGCGAGGCGAGAGTACACTCGCGGGGCGAGTGTCTCAGAATTTCAATTTCCACTATTTCTTTGCTTTCCTTGACTCCCGGAGCTTCACTTACTTAACCTGAAACAACAAAATCACCCACAAGCGTAATTCTATTCAAAATAACCTAAAAACTACACAAAAGACGCAAAACGAGTCAAAGTCCAACTTAGGAACAAAACAAGGCAAATTTGGGCGAAAACGAGAGTGAACTCGAATAAATTGACACGTAAACCCTAGTTCATCTAGTCATAAAACTAGATAAGCCAGAGGCTTATCAAAATACCCCAAACTTAAACCTTGCTTGTCCCCAAGCAAGCTTAAAACTCAAAAACGACTCAAGACTTGGCAAGCCTAAAGGAATCAATCGATTTCGCACAAATTTAATGCAACTTTACAAAACAGTTTTGCTCCAATGATCTCCCCCCTACATCAATGTAATCCCCACATTCATTTACTTTAAACCATTGAGAACTCATCATTCATTCCATCATTACTCTAAGTTGAGGATCAGAGATACACATAAAGGAAGATCACCTATCTCAAACAATTGCCTTCCTCACAAGGGCATTTAAAATTTCACTCGTTCGCTCAAGTTTGTCAAGGTTATCCACTTTTCACTCAATTTCACATATCAAGAGCACTTCCCATGAATTTGATTTTCATCTCAAAAATGGTTCCCACGAAAACATGCATGCAACATCAGAAGGTCTTTTAAAGGTTGTAATGGGGCCTGGCTGAGGGTAGGATAGTCAAGGATATTTAGGCTTAAGTCCCTAGGAACTAAGAGAGCATGAGCATTTTGACACTTTTTCCACTCAAATTCCTTTTTCCATTTTCATTTGGGCTCGGGTGACTACAGCCTTTTCCTTGCTAATCATTTTGTTCTCCCATTTTCCTTTGGCAAATTTTTTTTTGTTTTCTTCTTTTCTTTTCTTTTGTTTGTTTTTTTTTTTTGTTTTTTTTTTTTACCTTGGGTTTCAACCTTTATTTTTCTTTTTCTCACCCCAAAATGACATACCTCCTTGTAGCCACCCCAAACTTAGTTTCTCACAACCTTTCTCTTGCTCATTTCCATGCTCTCCTAATCCTAAGATTGGGTTAACATGGTTTTTTTTTTTTTTTAGATTTTGGCTCGTAATGTAGGGTCATCAAGAAACAATAAGTCAATTGGGCTCAATTTGGCTAACTAGGGAACATGCATGAGGGATGGTTCATTTTAGGCCAAGTAGTTAATTCAAAGAAAATTGCCTAAATCATTTGATGCAACACATAAACATGCAAACCATATAGAGATTCAAGCAAATTCGGGAAAGTGCAACTTAACAGTGATTCACACATTCAAAAACAGAGTTGGAGGCTCAAATCCTCACCTGGACATTTTGCAAATTGTTTGACCGAGATACGATTCCTAGTGTGTGCACCCCCCTCACCCCAAACTTATCTTAAATCAAGTAATCACAACAAAGTTCTCAAAGTTCAGTTTTCAATTTTTAAGTGGGGATAAACTTTTCTATTATTAGAACCTAGGGGGAAATCATCAATGGTCAAATAATTCTTGCAATCAATCTACGCTCAATCTAATCAAAATCCAACAAGCTTTCCGACACAACATTTCATACAAAAACTCTTGATCTTCTCAAATTATTCAAGAGCGACAAACAAAAATAGAACACAAAAAACAAACACAAAAACAAAACAAAAGTTAGGAAAAGAGAGATACCTAGCTTGGGTTGCCTCCCAAGAAGCGCTTGTTTAACGTCCCGAGCCTGACTTATTAAGAAGCATCCACCTGGATCCCATAGTCTGTGGTACAGAGGCCAAGAGATGCTCATCATGTGAGGTCTTCCACCAGGATCAAATGGTAATTGGAGTGGAGATCGTAGCAGTAATATGACTTCATCAACTCCACCCAGCCAGAGTATGAAAATTCCATTGACCTTTGTTATTATGAATTCACTTCCTCTCGGGTCAAATGGTGTCCTCACGAGGAAGTGTGCCAGACAAGTGGGAGTGTCTAATTTACCAATGTCCACACATGCATGCAAGCCAACATATTTATCCAATGCATTATTTTCAGGTTGCTTAGCAAGCATGGTGGAATCCTCTACCACTTTATCCGCATTTTGTTCTCTACCCCCTTGCTCCAGCGCCTTGTCCTTTGCCAACTCCTCTTCCTTAGGTTGCTCTTCCTCAACATGTGGTTGTTCCGGGGCCATGACACTTGCCAATTCCTTTTCCTCCGGTTGTTCTTCCTCAACATGTGGTAGTTCTTCCTCAACTCCCCGAGAACTAGTTACATCCCGGTCATATCCCAACACCCCACCGCTTCTAGTTGTTGTGGCATCGCATAGGTTCTTAGGGTGGTTCTCGGTTTCACCTGGGTGAGTGTCTAGGAGAGGCTCAATTAGTTGTTTTGACAGTTGGGCAATCTGCATCTCTAGATTCTGAAGTGCCATCCCTGTATGAGTTGCCAACTTGTCAATGGCTGCGTTTGTATTGATTGACACTTTCTCAAGTGTCGCACTCAACTTCTCAAGAGCCAACTCCCAAGGTTGTGGTTGCCAACTCTGTTGAGGTTGTGGCTGCCAGGCTAGACCATCGTCAGCATTACTCCAAGCGAAATCCGGATGGTCTCTACTCATATCACCCCAATACTGATTCTGATTCTGATAGTTGTTCTGGGGCACGTTGTCATTATGCCATGGTTCCACATATACTTGAGGGAAGTAGAACGGACAACTCCAAGTGTCATGGTTCCCATCACAATACTCGCAACCCGGAAGCATTCCTTCGTGTACCTCGCATACAAATCAAGGCAAGACCAAGTGGAATCAAAGAAGTAGAGAGATAGTAGAAAATAAAAAGAAAATAATAAAAATAAAAATAAGAACAAAAATAACTTAACCAAATAATCAAATTCCCCTAGAATCAGAAAAATTGGTTGTGCCAATCCCCGGCAACGGCGCCAAAAACTTGTTGTGACTCCGGCAAGTGTACCGGGTCGTCGCAAGTAATAAAAATAAACACGGTAAGTAATTACCGAGGTCGAACACAAGGATTGGGCTACCAATTCGACTAATTTCGCAAGAAACCCGATACGTTGGTTAAGCAATAGAAGGTGGTTGAGAGAGAGAGTATGGAATCGAAATTCAATTAACAAATCTAATTAAATAATTAACTAAAAATCAGAAAACTAAAATGTCCAAGGTCACAAATCCACCTACCCAATATGTATACCCAAATGATGATGAATTCCTCCCTAGGTTCAATTACAATGTCAACCGGGACCCCTAAATTCTCCTAAATCCACTCTCGTGCTCATTAGGACGTATTCGATGATTGGATTAATTACTTACTAGGTCTCATAATCCTAATCTCGAATTCTGTTAATTCATGTTCCCTATAAGTTTGCACCGATCTCCTACTCACTCTCGTGCAATATTCGATCGATGATCCTAATTCAAGTTCTAAACGTGAATCGCTGACTAAGCCTCATCAACGTTAACAAGTCAATCACGCAACACATATGATTAACACAATCAAATCAGAATTAGAAAACAAGAATTGAATTAAAGGAGAAAGACATACATCATATCGGATTTACATCGCCATGGGTGGCTTCATCGTTCCCTCGGACGAGGAGATTAGTTCCTCATGCTCATAGACAAACACTCGGACATAATCACCATCGTAAAATAAAAAGAAACCAGAAAAGGAGACGCAGCTCCAAGGAGAAATAAGGATTCGAAACTACTGCCCTAACCTAAGTGGAAAACTGGATCCTAAAGTTCCCCCCCCGGTTCTGATATGCAACAGCCATTAAATAGTAATCCTGATCTGCGCTCTCTCGCGAGGCGAGCAGACTCTCGCGAGGCGAGAATTAAAATTGGCGCGCTTTCAATTTAAACTCTCGCGAGGCGAGCAACCTCTCGTGGGGCGAGTCTTCACTTCTAGGCTGTGACCTTCATCACGGCTGGGCCGTGATGGTCTCTGACTTCCGGGGTCTTCAAACTCTCGCGGGGCGAGCTTCTTCTCGCGGGGCGAGTCTTCAAACCTTAAACTGCCACGAGCGTGGTATTTGTCACGGCTTGGCCGTGATGGTCTCTGTCTTGCTGGTCTTCAGACTCTCACGAGGCGAGAGTACACTCGCGGGGCGAGTGTCTCAGAATTTCAATATCCACTATTTCTTTGCTTTCCTTGACTCCCGGAGCTTCACTTACTTAACCTGAAACAACAAAAGCACCCACAAGCGTAATTCTATTCAAAATAACCTAAAAACTACACAAAAGACGCAAAACGAGTCAAAGTCCAACTTAGGAACAAAACAAGGCAAATTTGGGCGAAAACGAGAGTGAACTCGAATAAATTGACACGTAAACCCTAGTTCATCTAGTCATAAAACTAGATAAGCCAGAGGATTATCAGTTGTCTGCTCCACAACCTCGATATCAGAAGGAGTAACTGAGGATCACATCAAGTTGAAAGCTTTTCCGTTCTCACTCCAGGGCGCTGCAAAGGATTGGCTGTTATATCTTGAGCCAAACTCTATTAACACCTGGAACGATTTGAAGAAGGTTTTCTTAGAGAAATATTTTCTTGCCTCCAGAGCTGCATCAATTAGGAAGGAAATATGTGGAATCAGACAAGGAAATGAGTCGTTGGCTGAATATTGGGAAAGATTCAAGCATTTGGTATCCAGTTGCCCCCAGCATCAGATTTCTGAACAACTTTTTATCCAGTATTTTTATGAAGGGTTACTACCGATGGATAGGAATATTTTGGATGCTGCTAGTGGGGGAGCACTTGTTGATAAGACCCCAGCTGCTGCCAAGCAACTAATTGAAAATATGTCACTGAACTACCAGCAGTTTACATCCAGGAGAAATTCTGTTGAGACAAGAGGTGTGCATGAGTTCCATAGCTCTTCTTCCATCCAGGCTCTCGAGAATAGAATGGATGAGCTCACTTATTTTGTAAGGCAATTGGCAATAGATAGGGTTCAGCCTGCAAGGTTATGTGGCATATGCAATTCTCCTGAGCACCCTTATGATGTATGCCCCATCCAGAAAGAAGAGTTCGTCAGTGAAGCGCCTCAAGCTTATGCAGTAAATCCCTATAATCAAGGAAACAATCAGCACCGGTACAACACTCCTGACCTCTCCACAAATAGGTACCATCCCAATTGGAGGAATCATCCTAACCTTCGGTATGGGAACTCATCCAAACAACAACCGATGGCAGCACCACAGAATCCTCCTCAAGTGACCACTTCTGCACCTTCTGGACCTTCATTAGAAGACTTGGTCAAGCAATTGACTGTACAAAACCTTCAGTCTCAGCAACGAATGGATGCTAGCATTCAGGCCTTGCAGACACAGATCGGACAGCTTGACACATCCATAAACAACATACAGCAAGCTCAAGGATCAAGTCAACTGCCGGAACAAACAGTGATAAATCCCAATGTCTCCAATCCTAATGTGAGTGCCATTTCTCTGAGATCTGGAAAAGTTGTTGAGGCAGCCTCTGGAAAAGATGAAGAAACTATTGAGGTAACTCCTGATCCTACTGTTGATGTTGAAGTTGAGAAAGTGTACATACCATCGATACCCTTCCCACACAGAGTACAAAAGAATAAGAAGATTGGTGGTGAAGACAAGGAGAGGGAAATTTTAGATGTGTTCAGAAAGGTAGCTGTGAATATTCCCCTTCTAGATGTGATCAAGCAGGTGCCTAAGTATGCAAAATTTCTGAAGGATCTATGCACCAACAAGAGGATGTTGAAGAATAATGAGAGAGTTAATTTGGGAAGAAATGTTTCAGCTCTTATCCAGTCTAAGCCTGCACCAGAAAGAGTTACTGCTTCAGCCCCTACTCAGGCATTACCACAGAAGTGCAAGGATCCAGGCACTTTTACTATTCCATGCACTATTGGGGACAGGAAATTTGAAAATTGCATGCTGGATTTGGGAGCCTCCATAAATGTCATGCCCACTTCTATTTTCAATAACCTTGATCTTGGGCCCTTGCAGTATACAGGTCTCACCATCCAGTTGGCCAACAGGACCAGTGCCCGCCCCATGGGAATGGTAGAAGATGTGCTGGTACAAGTTGATGAGTTGATCTTCCCTGCTGACTTCTACATACTGGACATGGCAGGAGAGACAAATTCCAGTAGATCACCAATCATCCTGGGCAGACTGTTCATGAAGACATCTAAGACTAAGATTGATGTTGATGATGGGACCATGTCTATGGAGTTTGGTGATATTGTGGCAAAGTTTAACATCTTTGATGCTGTGAAACAACCATTGGAAGAGCATTCCATTTTCCACATAGAGCTGCTTTCTGGGATTATTGCTGACACCCATGAGGACCTTGTTCTTGATTTTCCATTTATTTCTGGCTTTAATGATATTTCTTCATATCCTGATTGTACTAACACTAACCATTGTGTGGTGTGTGCTGAGATTACTGCATGTTTAGCAGGTGATGGATGTGGCAGTACAGTGAATGAGGAACATGCAGAAGATGAAGCAGCACCGGAGACCCTCCCTACCTATCTTCCACCTCCCCCTGCGAAACCACCAGAGGGACTAGATTTTGCACCATGGCCAGTTCAAGGGGTTGAACCCCAATTTTATTGGGAGGACTTTGTTGAGGAAGCGGTCATCTTTGACCCAAGAGGAAGTGATGAGTCCGCCGCATTGAGCAAGGTCACCATCATTGTCAAGTGCTCACTCATATATCAAGGCTGCAAGTTATGGGACCATGGAGTGAACTCCCTCTCCTTGGCCTTATGCTACAAGCAATGGGATCCAGGCGGAAGCTCCTACACTGCCACCTGATCAGGGAGTACCCTTTCCTTTCCCTCACTCTGATTTTATAGTCATGTTGTTTCATTGGGGACAATGAATGTTTTAAGTGTGGAGGAGGGAACTAGTTGTAGTTTTGTTTTGTCTTATCTTTCTTTTAGCTCTTGAATAAATTGTGTTAGTCTTGAGTCGGCAAGTTTGATGGATTTGGTTGAATTTGCATAGATGATTGCATGTTATGTGTTGAATGATGATTCCCCCTAGGCTGAATTTTTTTTTTTGTTTTTGAAAAGTGATCCCCATGTGATTGAAAACTGAACTTTGAGATTTTATTATGATGGCATGATTTATGATAAGTTTGGGGTGAAGGGAAGCGCACACTAGGGATAGAATCTTTGTCAAACAATTTGCAAATAATGTCCATGTGAGGATTTGAGCCTCCAACATGTTTTTAACTGTGAGAATCACTTTTGAGTTGCACTTTCCCGAATTTACTTGAATCTCTTTATGGTTTGCATGTTTATGTGTTTGCTTCAAATGATTTAGGCATTTTCTTTATAAATAACTACTTAGCCTAAAATTGAACCAGTCCCTAATGCATGTTCCCTAGTTAGCCCCTTTGAGCCTAATTAGCCTGTTAATTCTTGATAACCTTATGTTATAAGCTAAAATCTGGAAAACCATGTTAACCCGATCTTAGGATTAGGAGAGCATGGAAGCTTAGCAAAGAGAATGGTTGCAAGAAACTAAGTTTGGGGTGGCTACAAGGTGTGATGTGTTGTTGGGATTGAGAAAAAGAAAAAAAATATAATAAAAAGGTTGGAGCCAAAGGCAAAAAGAAAAGAAAATCATAAAAAAAAAGAAAAAGAAAAAAAAAAGAAAAGAAATAAAAAGTGCAAAAATGTCAAAAAGGCTATTTGAATAAAAAGGCTGTAGTCACCCAAGGCTAAGGAAAAATAAAGAAAGGAATTTAAGTGGAATTTCAAAGTGTAAAAAGCTCATGCTCTCTTAGTTCCTAGGGTCTTCAGCCTAGTTCCCTTGTATATCCTACCCTTAGCCAGGCCCCATTACAACCATAAAAGACCTTTTGTTGTGCATGCATTCTGTGGGAATCATTTGGAGATGAAAATCAAATTCATGGGAAGTGTTCTTGAAAGTGAAATTGAGTGAATTGTTGATAGCCTAGACAAACTGAGCGATTGAGTGAACACTAAATGCCCTTGTGAGGAAGGCAGTTGTTTGAATTTGGTGATCTCCCTCTTGTGTGTAACTTGGATCCCCTGCTTAGATTAATGATTGTTTGAATGATGAATTTCACAATTGTTCAGAATAAATGATTATGGGGATTGCATTGCTTGAAAGGGGGGGACGTTGAAGAAAACTGTTTTAATGAAATTGCTTGAATTTGTGCAGGGTTGATTGAATCTTTTAAGCTTGCCATGTCTTGAGTCTTTTTGATTTTTGAGTTGTAGTTTGCTTGGGGATAAGCAAAGTTTAAGTTTGGGGTATTTTGATAAGCCTCTGGCTCATCTAGTTTTATGGCTAGTATTACCAGGATTTTGTGCAAATTATATTCTATTTTCACCCAAATTAGATTAGATTGTCTTCAAGCCAGGTTTTGAGTCTATAAAGTAGTTTTAGGTTAATTTATCCAGTTTTGAGTCAAATAAAGCACTTATGGCTATTTTGTTGTTTTCAGGTTAAGTTAGAAGTCAAGAGAATAAAGAATCAGGGAAATTTCAAGTCTGGATGAGTTCGCCTCGCGAGAGTATTCTCGCCTCGCGAACCTGAAAGGCAGCTGAACAGCAAAAATGTCATCCTCTTTGGTTCGCCCCGTGAACAACACCTCGCCTCGCGACCCTGATAGCTGACTGTTCCAGAGAAATGCAACCCATTCTGTGTCGCCTCGCGGATACATGTCTCGCCTCGCGAGACTGAAGACCAGAATCCATGACTGTTCCATTCCTCGCCACGCGAGCAGTACTTCGCCCCGCGAGAAGACCAAACGTTGCAGACTGTTCATGATATTTACCTCGCGTGCGAGTGTTCGCCTCGCGAGTGGGCTTAGTTTCTGAATAGTATAAAAGGCTGTTCTGGACAGATTGGAAGGACTTTTTGCTTCTCCGTTGTTTTTACATTTTTCTGTGTGTTTCGTTTTTCTATGGAGAACTAAGTTTCTTAGATTAATCTATTGTAATCGATTTCCACTACACTTGAGGTTCTTGTATTTCCTGTTTTGTATGCTTTTCCCTTTTCAATGCCATGCTATATATTTCTGTTTGCTTAATTCAGGAGTATATTGTGTTGTGTTGATTTATTTTCGGTGATGTTATGTTCCGATAATTAATCGCGTTTGCTTAATTCGTGTGTGTACAATTCGTGTTTGCTTAGTTCACGAAGGGCTTAACCCCGTTTGCTTAATTCGGGAATAGGAACATATATCTGTAGTAGTGATTTCGCTTGTAAATTGTTGCTACAACCGGGATGGGATTAGAATCTGCTTAGGGCTTGGAAATTGCATGAACCGATGATAGTTGGGAAATCGAGAACAATAGATTAATCGTCTTTTGCTATTTGATAATCTTTTCAGCTGCTCTGTTTTCATTGCTTTGTTTCTTATTTGCATTCCAATCCAAGCCCCCAAAAAAAAAAAAACTGATTTTTTGTGATAAATAACATTTCAAGAGTCCTTGTGAGACGACATCCGAGTTATCGCCCTAAACTACAATTTTACAAACCGCTCGTTCTTTTTGGCGCGTCCCCGACAGCGCGACCACATATCATCTACATAGAGGAGTAAGCAAACAATAACTCCATGCTCAGTTTTCTTCAAGTAAACACAACCATTATATTCACACCTTTTAAAATCATTCTTCAAAATGAAGGTGTCAAACCTCATGTACCACTGCCTAGGTGACTGCTTAAGGCCATAGAGTGACCTTTTTAACAACCATACTTTGACTTCATCACCCTTCTTGATACAACCTTCTGGCTGAGTCGTGTGAATCTGATCCTCAAGTTATCCATGTAAGAAAGCTGTTCTTACATCAAGCTGCTCCAATTCCATGTCTTCTTGTGAAACCAAGGCCAAAACCATTCTGGTTGAAGAGTGTTTTACAACAGGAGAGAACACCTCATTGTAGTCAATGCCCTCTCTTTCTGTAAAGCCTCTTGCCACCAACCTTGCTTTGAATCTAGCCTTTTTAACATCTAGAATTCCTTCCTTCGGCTTGAATAATCTTCTTCCCTTTTGGTCTGTCAACCAACACCCAAGTATTATTCTTGTGCAAGGAACTCAATTCCTAATTCATGGCAGCAATCCACTCATGAGATTGATTGATGTTTACTGCTTCAGTATAGCTTCTAGGCTTATTTCCCTCAATTTCTTCTACAGCTGTAAGAGCAAAAGCAACCATATCAGCATAACCAAATTCGATTGGTGGCTTAATGGTTCTTCTGCTCCTATCTCTGGCCAAGAGATAGTCCTGCTGATCCTGTTGAGCTGTGGTTTCAATCTGCTCATGAGCTTCAATTTCAGGTTCTGCATCAAGCTCATGAACCCTTGATTCATGCAATGGCTCCACCTCCAAATGAATTTTCTCAACATCAACCAATTCATGCTGCTGATTTGAGTCTTTATTTGAGTAGAACATTTCAGATTCCCAAAACACCACATATCTGTTAATCAGTACTCAAGGCTCCTCCTTTTCAATGCACTACAACCTGTATCCTTTTACTCATTGAGGATATCCAAGAAACATGCACTTCAGAGCCCTTGGTTCAAGTTTACCTTGATTTATATGAGCATAAGTCACACATCCGAAGATTCTCAAATTTTCAAGGCTTGGAGGATGGCCCCACCACATTTCTTCTGGTGTTTTCATATCAATAGCAGTGGAAGGACTTCTATTGATAAGATGAGTAGCAGTCATCACTGCTTCACCCCTAAATGTGCAGAACAGTTAGCATGGGACAATAAGCACCTAACCCTCTCCATGACTGTCCTATTCATTCTTTCAGCAAGCCCATTCTGCTGAAGGGTTGCTCTAACTGTTGTATGCCTCACAATTCCATTTTCTTTGTAAAATTGATAAAATTCATTAGAACCAAACTCCAAACCATTATTAGTTCTAAACCTTTTTATCTTTCTGCTGGTTTGAGTTTCAACTAAGGCCTTCCACTCTTTAAATTTTGTAAATGACTTATTCTTGTTTTTAAGAATGTAAATCCATACCTTTCTTGAAAAATCATCAATTATGGATAAAAAATACCTTGCTTCATTGTGTAAAGGAACTCTTGATGGCCCCCACAAGTCACTGTGAATGTAGTCAAGAGTACCTTTTGTGTGATGAACGGCAGTGGCAAACTTCAACCTTTTTGCCTTTCCAAAAATGCAGTGTTCACAGAATTCCAGTGCTTCAATGTTGTCTTTGCCCAGCAGTTTCTATTTGCTCAACTCCCTGAGACCTCCTTCACTGATATGGCCAAGCCTTCTGTGCCAAAGACTTGCTCGAGACTAGCTTAGTTCAGAAATTGCATTAGCATTACCCACAACAATACTGACAAGATGGAAACACAGACCATTCTCCAATTTTCCCTTCATCATCACCATGGAACCCTTTGTGACTCTTAGAACTCCACCTTCAGCTTTGTACAAATAGCCTTGCTTATCAAACATTCCAAGAGAAATTAAATTTCTCTTCAGCTCAAGCACATGTCTCACCCCTTGCAAGATCCTTGTTGCTCCATCTTCAAGTTTTAGCTTGATGGCACCAATTCCAATCATTGGATAGGCTTTGTTATTGCCTAACATAACCTATCCTCCATGGCCTTCTGTGTAATAAATAAACCAGTCCTTGTTAGGGTACATATGGAATGTGAACCCTGAATCAAGAACTCATTCTGGTTTCAGTTTTTCTTCTGACACACACATCACTTCAACACTTTCATAACCTTCTAACACCACATCTGCATCTCCATTGTAATTCTTTTGCTTCTTGTTCTTCTTTTTCTTTCCTTTCTCAGGACATTCTTTCTTGAGATGTTCCTCCCTCCCACAGGTAAAACACTTTCTTTTCTTGCCATCTCTCGACTTGGATCTTGATCCTTTCTTGCTCTTAAAGTTACCATTTTTTGCCCCGCCTCTTGTGTACAATCCTTAAGCACCCTGATCACCTTTTACCTCAGATCTTTTCTTCAATTCTTTTTAAAATAAAGCAGCCTGAACTTCCTCTAATGACAGTGTGTCTCTGCCATAGATGAGTATGTCTGAGAGAGTATCGAATTCACTTGGCAAAGACCTGAGCGGGAGCAATGCTTGATCTTCATCATCAATCACGATAACAATATTCTCCATATCCATGATGATCTTATTGAAATCATCCAAGTGATCCTCCAATGACCTCCCTGGCAGCATTTTGAAGGTGTACAACTTCTGCTTCAAATACAACCTGTTGGCCAAAGATTTGATCATATATAGGGTTTCCAATTTGAGCCATATAGCAGCAGTTGTCTTTTCCTTTGAGACTACCCTAAGAAACTTGTCTCCGAGGGACAAAATTGAAGCACTGTGAGCCTTGTTGAGCATCTCCTTCTTCTCTTTTTCTAGTAGTGTGTTCGGAAGTTTTGATTCCCTATTGAGAGCCTCCTCTATTCCTTGATGCACCATAAGCGCCCGCATCTTCATTCTCCATAAACTAAAGTCATTCTTTCCTGTGAACTTTTCGATATCAAACTTTGTGGAACCCATTGGTATTGGGAGCAATAATGATTCCTCCAAGAAAACCCAACCTTTGCTACTGATACAATCTGTTATAGACTCATATCGAAAACTGAAAATGAAAGAAAGATTTGAGAGAGATAGAGAGTTTAGAGATGAAGTATTTTCTGGAAATGCATTAGCTTTTCATTAGCCTTGATGAATGAGAGCAATTACAAGCCTTATACAGGCTTTATTTACATCACTAACTATTAACCAAAATAGTTACAATCTGTTATAAGCAAATAAGATATCTACCACGCTTTATATACCGGCCTTATTACTGACACAGGGTTTTTTTTTTGTTTCAAGCTTATGTTGTGCTGGGTGGTATGTTTCTTTTGTACAGTGGTTGGGTTGGTACCCCTTGTACCATTTGAATGATATTTTGCTTATAAAATAAAGGTATAAGTCTATAATATGAGAAATAGTCTTCTAATATTCATTTTTGTCATTAATACCTGCTTGACCACATTGGTGATTCTTAACATACTCATGCACATTTATATCATTTGCTAACCAATCCAAATATTATCGTGACTCACCTCCAACAATTGCAATAGTCAAAATATTGTGATATCGATTACTAACCCATCCAAATGTCATCGCAACTCACCTCCAAATTTAACATGTTTATATGGTTAAAAATGTTACAATATTGCAATAGTTGCAACATTAAGTCTTTCTATAAATAAATATTAAAAAATTGTATACCATATAGAGGGTTAACAAAATTTAGAATAAGAATTAGGGTATATGTCATACCTAGTTCATTGTCATTTTCATCTCGATAGTTGTATTTATGAGGGAAGATTGCGGTGTGTGGCTAAAATAATTATTCAAATCTTTCAAAAATGAGTTAGGACATAAAATACACTACAAGGAAAGTGTCATTTAGTGACAACAAAAAACCGTAAGTAAAACGACGGAAAATCATAGGTATAGCCCCAAATATCTATGAAGACTGGCTTTTTTTCGCAACCTATAATACCTTCTACCTACGGTTTTATCTCTGCTGCTATAGGCTTAAGTGACGGTTGTCACGCCTATTGGTGTATTACGCATAGATATACCTACAATTTATATTCCATTGGTATACATTTTAGTGACAGATCATAATTTGTTATACTTATGATTTTGGTCCTATCTCTATAGGATGTAGTGACAATGTTTATACCCGTCGAAAAATACTTGAACATTTACCCACAATTTATCTTTCTTTAGTATAAGTTTTAGTAACAAATTATAATTTGTTGTACCCACAGTTTTGCTTCTATCACTAGATTTTGGTGATAAAATATATGCTCATTAAAGGAATAATAATAAATACCGTATTTTATTTTAAAACATTGATTAAATTATAAATTAAATAAACAATAAAATATTAAATGTGTTTTGGAACCAAAATAAAATAAAACTTCATTCACATAAAAAATTAACATAAACTCTTACAATTAACATATCAATTACAAAATAGTTAGACATGAGTCCACCAAAAATTAACATACTAGCATATAGTATGCACATAAAGTCACATACCAATATAAAAAATTAAAAATAAATCATTTCACTTAATTGTCAATTTTACGCCGTCAATAACATCTTAGCTTCTTAACTTTCACCTGCAATAAAAAAAGAACAAGTTGAAAATAGCATAAGTCACCATATGAAATATTAACAATTTTAGTGAGAATTAGTTAATACTAAGCAGTACCATATTCATGAGTGAAAACTTAGTTTTTTCATACCTCACGCACAAGAAAAAAACATATTCCTCAAAATATGAACTTCATGAGGAAAACATAATATACATGTATAATATCATTAACATTTTCTCCTGAAAATCGATTTTGAATCAATGTCATAACATTTGCCAACAACCTTTCCATACACTTACCTCTTATCACGCAACTCTTCCTTTTCAGTCAGACAGACCTTCGATTTTATAGATTTTGGAATTTTACCCACGGAACACACATGCCCCCTCTTTCCAGGTCCTTGTACTTGGAAATATATGTCATACTTTCATGACATACGACTGTGTGCTTTGAACTAGTAAAGAACTTCCAACCTCATTATTGAGTTTTTCAATTCTTCCTAAAACATTATAAATATTAAAGAAAAAAAAAATGGAAAATACCCCGAAGGTATAGTTTGCTAACATACACCTTCTAAAAAATGTGTGAGTGTATGTTAGCAAATCCCTATATATATATATGGAATGACTCAAGTGAGAGGAGTGTATTATTATGAGAGATGAGATGAGCAAATATGGGCCATTAAACCATACATGGATGGTCAGGATTAGAAGTTAGTTGGTGGTCATGTGATCACTTAAAAAAGTCACATGACTTTATGTTCTAGTCCCCGTACCATAAGTCTACCAAACAATAAACATGTCTTGAGCCTTCTTAGAGCAATCTCTAGCATACCTATTTGCCTTATAGTCTACATGCCTCCTATTTACTTTATTTTAAGAACATCCATGACAACTAGGATTCTGTAACAATCTTAAGAAATTTAAAATTTTCAAAAAAATTAAGGTGCTAACCGATCAAGGATGTTTAACTAACAAAGGATTGAGTTCAGCACAATACATATTATTATGTCACAGCACATATCTTCGCAACTAGTGAATAGGTCTTTTATGAAGGTACAATACAAAGAAAAACAGTAAAGGCCCAACCAAAAATACGTGAATGTCATTGATCCAGCAAGGAACAAAGAACATGTCTAGTTTATCTCATCTTTTAAAAGACCAGAGAGAAAGAGAGAGATTCTTTGAATAGATTATTTTACTATAAAAGTAAATTTTGTGTGTGTGCACAAGATGGCATGATGCAAAGGCATGCTCTTTCTTGTTATAGCAAATGTGTTTTATGAGATCATTGTGTCCTACTTGATACCTTTGGTATCATTATCAGGGTTATGGATATGGTGCACCACCCACCAAAGTGGTGCAGTGGTGCACCACCAGTAACACCCCGATTTTTACTGTTTCTCAGTATCGATATATATATATATATATATATATATATATATATATATATATATATATATGTTTATCTAATGCCTAGAAAATGATTTTGTATAAAACAAAATCATATTTAGACTCTACTAAATAGTAGAGGTTTCAGTTAAATTTTGGGTTGAAAATTCAAACGGAACTCGGTCTGCATTTTCACCGACAATATATGACACCCCTTCTTGGGTCATCACATAGTAATACGTTGTGGAAAAATAAACGTTAATTATGCTGGTTACTTTCGAAAAATAATATTTTATAACACTTTTCTTAATACCAAAAATGGTGATAATTTTTTTTTAATTTGACATTCAACAACATACAACGACATAATCAAACATAACATATATGTATATATATCATCATATGCATTAGCAGTTTTGTACAAACATATAACTATACAGGACCTTTATCAGGACAGGCCATTCTCAACATGACTAAGTAAAGAAATAAAAATATAACAAACACGTAGTGAATCGTCTATGACCACATAACAAAACATGGCTCTCAATAGCTAGAAATAGACTGACGGAAACACTACCCCAAAAATGGAATCTACCTACAGCTGGTCGTATCTAATGATACCCATTGGGAAGATCATATGATCAATCCCACTCCCCGTAGAAGTATCAGATGAAGACTTGACTGCACCCTCATCTGGTGAATCGTCGTCGTTATCAAGAGGAATGTACTCGGGCACATCCTCTACGAACTCCTCCGGATCTATAACCATCTCCTCTAGAAGTGATGCCGGTGTTGCCTCAGCTAACGACTGTGCCTAAAGCTCCCCCTGATCAACCAGGTGTTGTAGTAGGAACCACATCGGAGGTAAGGTTACCTCTATGGTCTCCACAGTACAATGCTCACGCTATGGTCCAGTCGCTATGGTGCCCTCTACAGTATGTATACCCTCGGTATATGTCGCACTGTGGGCTTCAGGGTTAATAACCCATGCGCCTATATTCTCCACATCCTCAAAATGGAGGGAACGAACCCTTGTGTGTGCCAATGGCATCGTCGGATCCATCTATACTCAGATAGAAATATACGCCATACAGAAAAGAGACCAACAATAAAACGCGCAAGGGTGAGAACTGATATATGGATTTTAAAACGATAACCATATGTACGACACTCAAACATCATTTAACATGTATATTAAAAGATAAACAATTTATTTATCAAAGGGTTTCATACCCGACAGTCGTTGTCGTTTTAAAAACAATGACACTTTAATATTCATCATCTAACTTTGGTACCTAATCTCTGGAGCTTCAACCACCAAATAAATGAGCTGATCAAGCTCTCGTTGCCAAATAAGGCAGGTTTTAATCATTGACAAATAAGGCAAGTTTTAAATTAACCATATCACTGTCCAAAACGAGGCACAGTGGATACTATTCATAGTATATAGTTTCGTTGTCCATCAAGGCACAATGATGCAACATCATGAATACTTGACATCAAGCATCCAAGTCCAATGCGTAGGCACGTCTGCCCGAAAAATGCATGTTAAACGTTTTGTTCACGTCATTTTCTTTGTGTTCATTCTTTCCTTGTCGGTGCTCGAAGACTCACGACCAATCCAACTTTTAAACATTTAAGTTTAATCCATCATTCCAATAAAACAGACTCCATGTCAAAATGTGCAAATCACGAAATCTAGACCGATGCACCATTCATAGATACGTAGATTTTAGCGCACAAAATAAATACAACGTTTTATAGGACATATAGCCAATAACTTCACCGTTGGGACACATCATCCACATCATTTAACACTAGAACCCTGACGTCTCAGTCTCTAGGTCTGTTTTTCATCTTTAAAATTATTTTCGTTCTGTGAAACACAAATCAAAACAAAAGTTCCTCAACTTATCCAAGTTGTTGGAAATAGCATCGTTGTATAAAAATACTTTACAGAAAATCCTTTTACGTTGGAAATTCATTTTATAAAATCCTCAAAATCACTTAAAACCCATTTTCTTTCAAAAATCAATAATTTTGAACCTGAAACATCATTTTGAGACTAATTCTCTGTTTTAACTAATATTGCTATTTTAAAGAATACTTCTGTAAATATTGTCGGAATTGTCCGACGTTTGACGTTTTAAAAACGTTTTAAGTCTAAAATATGACTTTTCTAGTAAAATAATTTTTCCAACACCATAATAAAATTATTTTTGAAACTTATTTTTTTATAATATCATTTTATAATATTTAGAAATTTCTTATGTATACATTAGCAGTACTAAAATATTTTTACTAAGCATTTCCTCACTGTGACCCATAAAACACTCGTACGCCGTTACATCATTTAAATAATGTCATCTTTCACTATCATCCATTTTTAACCAATCAAATAATTAAGTAATATTATATTACTATTTTCCATCAATTAAAACTTATTATTCCATAAAAAGCTTTGTAACGCTTTTAACCTCGTAATTAATTGAGCACTGACCACTGTCAGGCTTTTCAATCCACAATCAACATCAATAACAATTTCATGCCAATAATATAGCAAGTAGAAATTAATGACATGCAATAAAATATAATAACAATTAAATGCAGATAAAAAATTTAAAAGCAGATAATTTAAAAGTAAATAATGCTAACTACGTAAAATAATAAATATAGTCAATAAATAATACAGACCACAAACAATTAAATACAGCTATCGGAAAAACCCCTCAGGTAATCCCCTTACCTCTAGAAGATTTTTCCTCCGATAAAAGTTTCGCCGTAAATCCAAGCGTCGATATCACACGTACCCGATATAAAGCTTATCCTTCAACAATTACAACAACCAATCAACAATAAAACAACTTAAAACCACCTATTTTCCTACATGTTGGTTTCGGCCTTGGGGTTTTAAAATAGCTTAAAATTCCTAAGCTTTTGAATTAGTGATTAATAATTACTTAAAACCCTAAATCAACACTTAAGATACAAGGATTGCAATAAAATACTCCAATCCTTTAACAAACCAAATTCGGCCATGAGTAGAATAATGACATAGATATTTTAATTTTATCAAATCATCATGGATTCAATACATACATGAGCTATAAGGATTGAATTAAGCAAGATTAGTTAAACAAAATGAACAAAGTCCTCCCCCACAACAAACTAGGGTTCGGCTTTGTTAGGTTCAATAGGCAAGAAATTTTTTGTTTGATGCATACACATGGATCTTAAATATAGAGGTGATAATAAGATCATGGAAATTGGTGTCATGCTCATTGGATTTTTCTATGATTTTCTATGAATTTTGTAAGTTGGAAACCCTAAGATGACACATATTGATCAAGGCTCCAAAACACAAAAATAAATGAAGAACATGATGATGATTAAGTAATATGAGTATGGTATACCTCTTGGAAATGGAAAATGAGCTAAGGATCAAGTACTTTCTTCACAAAACAAGGCTATGGAAACTTAGAAATTTTAAGAGAAAAGATGAACAAACTTCATGGAGAAGATGAAGATGCCTTGTATAGCAATGGAATGGGCTCTCATGGAGGGTTTGGGCCATGGGAAATCTAGGGAAAAAGGGTCCAAGGCATAAATTTTTAGGGACAAAATTGAAATCTTATACAATGGCAATTTTGTGATAAAAACCAACCTTGAGGACATACTAGTAAATTCCTCAAAGAGCCATCATTACTATTGTGAGTCATCTACATGACTCACCCCTTGTGAGTAATCTTGAATGACTAGCCATTTATTCTTTAGCGGGTCTCGCAAATCCCGTATTCAGCTCCGACGTTCACCCGATTTCGTATAATGCCAGTATAATATATATTATTTCACTTTTTAAGTAAAAATTTTTAAAATAGCCTTATTCGTTGGAAACTTCCTAAAAACCCTAAGTATTTCGTTCACGAGTCAAAATTAGGTTATTTGAACAGTAAAATTCTTACTGTCATTAAAACGCAGACCGGGTTTCGTTTGAAATTTCGACCCAAAATTTAATCGTAACTCTCTGTGGTAAAGTAGAGTATGGATATGATTTTGGTTTATCACAAATCATTTTCTAAGTTTTAAAATAAAAATATAAACATTCCTGTATATTTTACCAATATAAAATAGTAAATAGTGAAAAATCGGGTGTTACACAGTAAAAGCTTACTGATCATAAAAACCTAATTTTGACTCGTGAACTAAAAGGTTTAGGTTTATATCGTATTGAAAAAGATATTGGTTTTTTGAAAATTTTTGCGAAAAAAATAAAATATTTATACGGGCATAATCTTCAAAATAAACTCGTGTAAAACTTAAGTCGGATAAACGATGGAGCCAGATAGGGAGCTGAGGTGACTGAAGTGATTGATGTGATGAGCATTCATTGCGAGTCATAATTAACCATTTCAAGCTTTTGATGTAATTTCAAGCTTGTCCCTAAGTCAATTTTTTTTTGGACAATCCTATCCCTACCCACATGGCCCACACCCTTACCCCACATTTAACCATTTTCTCTCATTCACTTCATCATCTTCACATTTTCTCAAGAACACTCACAAGCTTCCATTGTTGAACAAGACTTGTAAGGATCATTTCACTTCAATTCTTCATCATTAAAGAGGTAAACTCTCATCTCTTCATCATTCTTGCCTTCAATCTTCGTTGATTCCATTTGAATCTTGTCAAGAACATACTATTTCCATTTCTAGTGTTTTTCTTCAAATAATTCTATAAAATCATAGAAAATTCCTTTTGATGTGAACCAATTTCTATTAACTCTCTATGATCTCTATATTTATTATCCAAAAGCATGAAGCAAAATAAAATTTCATCCATATTTTTCCTTTTGTCATGTGATACTTGATTTAATCTTTCTAATACCTATACTTACTAAATCCAAGAGATTGAAATCAAATACATTTCCTAGCCTAATTTGTTGATGATGGCCGAAACCATAACCCTTGGTGTTAGAAGGTTTTTGTTCAAATTTTTGATTCATGACAATTGTTTTAGTCTTCCTAATACTCAATGATAATTGATCCAAAAGCTTGTGAAATTTTGACTTCCCTAGCCTAATTAACTCATGATGGTCGAACTTAATCATGTGTGTTAGAAGGATTTTGTTGTTTTATTTTGTTAATTGTGTTGTGATTTGTTATCAATGATAAGATTGTTTGGTTGTGTGAAGTTGTGAGGAGGAACCGGAAGAATCAAAGAGACACTCAAAGAAAAAAAAACTGAAACTTCAAGATGTAAAGGTTGTTTACTTGAGGGGTTTCAGATAGCTACATGCTATCTGTGTGTTGTCTGTATGATTGATTGTAGTGAGGTCGTGTTATTTGATTTATTTATTTCGTGTTTGTTTATGTAATTTTATGTACTTGTGTGCAATTTATATGGTATATGTGAATTTTTATGTTATAACTGTGATGCGTGTTATAACTGTGAAGTATGTTATAACTGTATTGCATGGATTTTCTGTTGTTGAGTGATTGACTGAGAAGCCTGACAGTGGTTAGTGCGCAATTAAAATTAAAGATAAAAGCTTGATAAGCTTGAAGAGAAATCAAAATGATTTAATTTGGGAAATTAGAAGAAAAAGTGGAAAATAATATTTTAATGGGGTTTTCAGTGAATGAGGAGTCAATGAGTAACAGTGATGACGAAACCGAGAAAAAATTTCAATGACGTTAGTTTTTCCAAGATAAATTCAAAAATAAAATAAAAAGTTATTACGAGAAGTTAAGTTTTAAAATTTGTTTAATATTGATGTTGTAAAAACTTTTTGTAAAAGAAAAGTCATTTGGTTTATAAATGATTTTATTTCTAAATAAATAGTAATCCAAGAAAGAACTTTACAGCGAGACTATGAAAAACAATTTTATTTCTTTGAAACATAAATGAGTTAGGAATTACGTTTTTAAGGATTTGATATTTACTGAAAAGAGATTTTCAAGAGGGAAGGAATTTGAGAAAAATGCATTTTTCTGCAATTTAACGTTTTATAAACGATTTTCAACGGAAAAGATTTTATGCAAAGGGGTTTTACTCAGCGAAAATAATTCAGACAAACTTGGATAAGTTTCGAAGGTTTTGTTTTGTATTTGTTGTTTCACAGAACGAAAATGATGTTAAAGAAGAAAAGTGAACCTAGTAGCCGAGACGTCGGGATTCTAGTGTTCTGTTAACACGTGGATCATGGATCCGTATTAGTTGTTGTGGACTTCGTGTCCTGTAAAAGATGTTGTGGACTTTGTGTCCGGTAAATGATGTGGTGAACTTTGTTTCCCATATCTACGAACCTAAGACTGATGCATCGATCTTGGGCTTCGTGATTGAGCACTCGAACTGTGTGCCCTGTGTTGAGAATGAAAAGTCTTAATGTTTAATTAAGAATGATAGTGAGCCTTTGAGCCTCGACAAGGGAAGAATGAATTAAAAAGAAAAGTGACATGAATAAATGTTTTACATGCATGAATCGGCAGACGTGCCTTTGGTGGATTGGAAAGTGGGTCCAGGAAAGGCCGGTCTATGGTACGACTATTTCTAGAGCTCGGATATTTGAGATATTTTATAGGTCGAATTATGTTACGACTATCATTGGAGTTCATGTGAATTATGATACGATGATGGTTGGAGCTGGAGTCCTACTGAGTTACGTTACTTAAATAATTGGAACTCGGAACCTTAACCGACAAAATAATTGATGTTATTGAATGGATGTTGGGATCTCCAGAGATTAGGAAGTAAATGGATGGATGTTGAAGTGTCATATGTTTCTTATAAATTGCGATGATTGTCGGGTATGAATCCCATTGTTTAAAGTATAGTATTTATTCTGAGGATTCATGTGAAGTATATGTGTGTGTGTGTGTGTGCGTGTGTGTGTGCTGTCGTTTGTGTGTCGTGCATGTGGTTATCATGATGAAACTCATTTGTTGGTATCTCACCCTTGCACTATATCTGTTTTCTTGGTTTTTGCTGTTGTACTGTGGGACGCAAATATAGACGTTGCAGAGGAGTTTCCTGTTTTACTCGAGGACATTAGTCCTGATAACTGTAGAGGACATTGAACGTGGTGATGATCATAGGGTTTTCCTAGTGGATAACTTTTAGAGTGACCATCTTAGGATTTTCTTTGGGATATTTTGTTCGGAAGGTCAGTACATGTGTGTTTGTAAAAAAAATAGTTTGAAAATTCAGCTTTGCATGTTGAAAACAGTTTCTGGAAAAATTTGTATGCGATGGCGATCATGTTAGGTATAAGACCAGAATTTGTATGATGATGTGTGAAATGTAGTTTTCTGCTTTCACATATGTTTGGAATTTTATAGTATTCCGCAAGAAATTTTTACACCCACTCTCACGACTTATAGAGAATTACAGGAGTTATTTTCCGAAAGCAACTATTATTTTATTATTATTATTATTATTATTATTATTATTATTATTATTATTATCTAATGTGTTTTTTACTAAATAGAGTTAGTCATGTAATTCCCAAGGGGGTGTTGCACCACCCAAGTGGTAAAACTTGGGCCATTCAATTTGCCATATGGGACAAACGATCAAAGGATACATTATTTTTGTTGTGTTTGTAAAAGAAGGTATTGTATTACTGTATTTGCTTAAATACCATGTTTATTTTAATTTAATTAATTAATTGAAAGAATTGTTCAAAGGGTGGTAGAACAAATTACTAGAAAAAGGGGCTCCAAGGTCAAGTTCGAACCAGATCACGCAGGTTCTTGTCAACGGAGATCTGTCTAGAGAGAGGGCTCGAGATATGGCATGTAAAGAGATCGAAAGGCAGATGGATAGAGATGGAAGAAGGTCCAGAGGCAAATACGGTTTGACCAACACCTTATAAGTAAATAACTAAATACCAAAATAATATCTACTTTCATCGGGAAAAGTAAACTAACCCAAGTGGCAATCTTGGCTAGATTTTGTCACTTGAATGGTGCATCTTAGACAACACCTATTATTAGTTAGCAGCTCCTTTTTAATTGGAATAGACAATCCGACAACCTCGATTATAAACACCAGGCCCAAAATAAAAACACTTGCAGTGAATTATACAACTGTATAGCTCTAAAGATTAAAGTAGTAAGTAGATACAAAGAAAAAATTGCATTTGAATCAGAAAATGACATGATAATCAGTACAATTCAAGGTAAGGATACACCATAAGAACATAATAAAGTTCACTATATCTTAGGATATGCGGTGAATACTCAACAGTGCAGAACCTTTCCATATAAACTACGTAAACTTCAGAAGGTACTAGGGTGAGCGTGGGACGGTTTGGGACGGATTATGCTTGTCCTTTACCAGGTCCTAAATATTGATAGGGTCAAATCTTTGAACCCGAACCCGTCCCTAGACCCAAAGGAACCCGATGATATGCAGGTTGGTTTAAGATCGGGTCTAAATAGGATGGGACCGGGTTGACTCGAATTTAAATAGATTCTTTGTAAACAAATTTTTTATGAGTGGGAAAATGTTATTTTTTTTATAAGGCAAAATATCAGCAAAAGATATCACCTAAAAGCCACCAATTGATCCAAAATTAGATGTTACAAAATATAAATAAATAAATCCTTTAGTTAGATGTTTCCTTGATGGTCATGTTAAAGTCACATTGTTAAAAACAAAATACTCTCATAAAAGAATATTCTTTCAATGTCATAAAAGCCACAAATTTTTTCCTAAAAGCCACCAACTGGGCTAGTGTGAGACCTGAGATGTGAAATTAGAAGTTTAGTAATTTACTTCATACTTCTTTCTTAGTGACCATGCTTGAAACATATTCTAAGGAGGGATAAAAGTAGATTTCTATTATATGGGACGGGTTGGGTAACCCGAAGGTCAACCCGGACCCGTCCCTAACCCGGTACCGGGTCACAAAGTAGGACGCGAGTTTGTCCCTTCTCTTCTGCTGGTTAGGGTTAGACCCGGCCCAAACACCATGGGTTGGAATGGGTTCTAGGATCGGGCCAGGTTTTGCACACCCCTAATTAA
Source organism: Sophora flavescens (assembly GCA_030762895.1). NCBI lineage: Eukaryota > Viridiplantae > Streptophyta > Magnoliopsida > Fabales > Fabaceae > Sophora > Sophora flavescens. Next base: position 262,966,700 of record CM061063.1, read on the forward strand.
GGTACTAGAAAATAAAAGAAGCTATTGGTTTGTTGCTATATAAACCATCTAGCATTCTCCAATGGGAATTGGAGTAAAATGGAAAAATGCAAAATCCTGATACGGGACATTCCGGAAGAGAAATGCATAACCTCGACATGAAATTTTTTTCTATTGAATATCACAAGCCCAAAGAGAGGCTCTTCACCTCTCGTAAAGCTCTGTAGTAAAATAATTGTTCAAAAAATTGCTAGAACAGTGGGCTACTCTGCATAATTAGGGAAACAACAACCATCACCTAATTACTATTTTACGTCATCAACCATCACCACCCATATACGTCATATATTTTATCCTTCTATCACTTCTCCATTTTTGTTAAACTTATTCTCCCCTAGTTATAGTCCAATCTTTAACCTCTTCATGATTGAAAATCCATCCTTCGACGTTCTCCTTAATCATCCTTTTTCACTTGCACTAAGTTTTATAATACTATTATAGTAAACTATTTTCATATAAAACTTATTATTATTTTCCATGAAAATCTCCTCTCTCTTTACTCATCCACACAACCACCACCCCTTCTTAACATCCTCATACTTTAAATTTATCTTATTAATTATAGATTACTAATTACTCATGTGACCTTTTATTGTTATTTGAAGGCTTAAAGCTTCTCCAATCATTCTCTTTGCTTTCTTACCCAAGGCATGTGAAGCCCAGAATGTTTAGTACAGTTTCCTTGCCTCCTCATAGCTGACACAATTTCTATCTTGGTTAGCATAGCCGTCATCCATGGCTTTGCAAGCTTTTCAAGCAAGAACCATGCATTGGCTCTCACTATGGGCTACTCTAGCCCTATTTTCTTTTCTCTCTAAATTTATTTTAATCTTTTACTTAATAAAATTAATATTACACATTAACCCACAAACTCATAATCTAGCATTCTTGTGTCATTAGTTTTGAGATGATTTTTATGAGTTTGTTGGTGTTCATCACGTTTTTCCAGCTCCCTGCTGGAAAAACACACACTAGTTTTTATGGCTATTTTGTGCTGGAAAAATAATCTCCAGTTTTTATGGCTATTTTGTAGCCCAGTTTTAGGTGCCTTACAAATATCCCATGCATGATTCCTTTACATCACTCGAAAGGTTTTCTCGTCTTCTTTCTAGTGGTGTCTTCAGATTTTTTTTTTAAAAAAAATCTATAAAAATTATTAAAAATCTATGAATGACCAAAGGTTAGTCCAGTAAACGATTTTTCTCAGTCAGCTATGACTTTGAATGCATTTTAACCCATCATTTATTCTTAAAAAAATTACAAACTTTATATGAAAATCGAAGCCCTGAAAGTGAGGATTCCAAATATGTGTTCAATTTTTAGAGATCATTTTTTGTTTGAAAGATACAACCCAGAATACAAACATGTATCACGCTGGAAATTCATGTTTCAGCACATGCAAGCACTCATATCAAACATCCAACACATTATGAACACATTTTCATCGCCACATTGATTGTATCACATATAAAACACACAATACAGAGAACAAATTTAACATGCAAAGCATTTCTAGGCATTCAAACATTAGGGGGATGGGCTCCAAACTACAAAGATGAGAGTCTCCTCCCTTACCTTCCCTCTTCCATGTGGGTAGCAAGGTAAATGTGGGTGTAGAGCCTCCAAGCTTGCTCCTTTGAAGATGAAACCTATCTCAATAGAAAGCTCTTGGTGTTTGACAACTCTCTCTAGCTTCTTTTTTCTTCCTCCTTTTCTCTCTTTTCTCTCATGGCTCCCTATCTCTCTTCTCCTCTCTCTCTATTCTGACTTTACTTCAATTAAAATGAGTCAAGGTGTTAAATGAAGGAGGATGCCATCTATTTATAGGCATAGAGGGATTAAGGCTTAATTTAGTCTAGGTGGCATTTAGGTGATTTTCGATTGTCTTGTAATTTAATCCTTTTAGATTTTTGACCATTCAAATAATTAGAGTACCCATCTCTAATTATTTTAATCATCCCTAATAATATTGGTCCCTTATAAATTATTATGACTCAATGCGCCATATTGCACTTGAACCGGTTTTAATTAAAATTGGACGAATAAAATACTCTGCCATACGATCCTCATATTTTTGGGGACAATAAAGTCCTTCATATTTGTGTACTTAAATCCAAGAACTGTTCCTTGTTTTGAAATTAAATCCCTCCTCTTTTTGGGATTAGTCCTTGTACTTCTCCTTGTTACAATTTGACCCCATTTTTATTTCTTCACCAGTTGTTGACATATGTCACTCATTGATTTCTTTTCTATTTTCCTATAGTATTTCCCTTTAATTTCTAACACCATAATTACACTACTTTCCAATACATGTATTTATTTTATCCCTTATGGTTTGACGGTTATTATCCACCACTAATCGGATGCTAATAAAATTGGGCGAATTGATATAATTTACCGTCATCCGGGTCTATTCATTTTTATTCGGATAATAAAATCCTTAATATCTAAACTTAAATTCTTTATGAAATAATTAATTACAAAGTTCCATTACTTTAATTTTCAGGACTTGACATTTCCTCCCCACTTAAAAAGGAATTTCATCCCCGAAATTCGCCAATGGTGCATTACCTTTTATTATTTCCAATCATTTCTTCCTTATTTAATCATCCATGAACATCACTCTTCCCTTGACTTCTCATTCGAGTCATCTTGAACTTCTAAGGGTTTTGTGGTTAGGACTTTACGTCACCAACCATCGTCACCCATTGTCGTCATATATTTTATGAGACGCCTCGACGACCCATTAAAGAAAAACTAAATTTTTTAAAAACTAATCGTGTATTTACGTTAAGCGGATATATTAAAACGGTGAAATATTAAAACTTAAATATAAAACATCATATACATACATAAAATATGTACATCATATGCATCCATATATACATAACCTACTGGTACTGTATTTTCAAGGGAATCCTATCAGTAGGATCCCAATATACAAAAACTATGGCATCATAACAAAAATACATCAAAAGGCTAAAGAAAGATGCCTCACCAATTCTCTCCACACTCAGTCCCCTCTCAAAATACAGGCAAATTCTCACTCACACCTAAGCTGACAGCACAGGCCTGAGCTATCATAAACTACCACCCTCGCTAGCATCACGTAGTCCTGTTGGTCCAGATACTCCTCCGCTACCACTGGAAGAGCTCCGATCTGCCTGTCACTGGAACATCTGTCAATAGAGCCTGCTATCCCTAGGATGTAGTCGAGAGGACACACGAGAAGACTCTGATCCCAAAGCTCGTACCTTTGGGGGTGCTGGTAACTCGGGAATAGGCACTGGGTCCGGAACTGGTGCCATTGGGTCCTCGTCCTGAACAGGTGCAAGCTGAGACACCCCGACGTCCCATTAAAGAAAACCCATAATATTTAGGACCTAATCGTGTTATTATCGTTAAGCGGATTTATTAAAAACAACTGAAAAATTAAAACTTGAAATATAAAACAACATATATACATACATGCATAAACATAACAATATATACATAACCTCCGGGTGCCATATTGTTAAGGGATTTCCATCAGTAGGATCCCAATATATACAAACTAGTCGCAACATAACAAAAATACATCAAAGGACAAAATAAAATATACCTCACCGCCTCTTGGCACCCCATCCCCTCACAAAATACATCAAAAGCCTCAAACACTCACCTACGTGAATAGCCCTGGCCTAAGCTATCACAAACTACTACCCCTGCTGTAACCTCGAGGTCTCAACGGACCTGCTTCTTCTCCATTGCCACCAGATAATCTCATATCTGTTGTAGATCTCTGAATAAACATAACTATATATACATAACCTCCGGGTGCTATACTGTCAAGGGATTTCCATTAGTAGGATCCCAATATATACAAACTAGATGCAACATAACAAAAATACATCAAAGGACAAAAAAAAATGATACCTCACAGCCGCTTGCCACCCCATCCCCTCTCAAAATACATCAAAAGCCTCACACATTCACCTACGTGTAGCCCTGGCCTAGGCTATCACAGACTACTACCCATGTTGTAACCCCGAGGTCTCGACGGACCTGCCTCTCCTCCACTGCCACTGGAAGATCTCATATCTATGGTAGATCTCTTAAACAGTCATCGGCATTCCTTGGCATCTCTAGATGGTAGTCGTCGGGAGGATACTCGGGAGGACTCTGACCCGGTGGCCCTAATCTCGGGTGGTGTTGGGGGCTCAGGAACAGGAAACGGGTCATAGACTGGATCTGCGGGGTCCTCATCTTTCGGGACTGGGTCAAGTCCAGGCTCTGGTGGAGGTACAGGTATGGGTCCTGGTACCAGGGCATCAAAAGGTACCCTAAAGGGAACGGGAGCCATGCCCGGCATCGGCGGTATATGCCCATCTGGCTGTCCAATAGGAAAAGGAAAGACCATGCCATCTCGGAAAGTGCTGACAAAACCTACGGGAGCTCCCTGCCCAAGTCTGAAAGTGATGGACATCGGACTCGTATATACAGTAAAACGAGTGATCGGGTCCACTAGCCACCCGTTAGGGTCAATGCATTCAACCTCGAAGGTCCCCGAGAAGGGAAACCCCTGATCCTGAGTCATCCAGGGATGATCTCAATGCGCCATCCGTCCTTTCTGGGTCTGAGGTACAATACATATATGCAACAAAAAACACAGCAAAAAAGGGGATAAGAAACAATATAACGTCAAACGTGGAAAGGGTTTAGTAACATTTAATTCTATTACAAAACACTAAACATCCGTCTCCAAATATATGAGTATATAAATGTATATATGTAGCACTACCATCCTCAATCCACGTCTAAGATTTTTCCTCTACCCTCCATCATGATGCAATGCAAATGCTATATGAATCATCTCATCAGGTATCAGTCACATATCCAGATATCCATCACGACCATGTCACTAGAGGCTCCAGCGCACACCCTCGTCCAGGGATGGAGGATGCCCATGCAAAGCAATGGCACTATAGTTGCATAATTCGGTGCACACCTCTGAACCACGATTAGGGTACTTATGCAAAGTATGAACTATAGCTGTAACTAAAATGAAATAATGTCTGGGACGGTCCGCCGTTAGCCTAAACCCCGGGAATTCTCCCTCCGAGGAATAGACCCAAAAGACCATGTTTCAGGTAAACCATGTCACAGACCATGTTTCAAGTCAACCATATCATAGACCATGTTTCAGGTCACCCCCTAGTGCCCTAACCGCTCATCTCAATCTCATAGATAACCTCAATAATAATCTCGTCTCATCAATCTCGTCATCATATCTAAGACGCCCTGACGTCCCATTAAAGAAACCCATATTATGTAGGACCTAATCGTGTTATTATCGTTAACCGGATATATTAAAAACATTGGAAAATTAAAAACTTAAAATATAAACAACATATATACATACATGCGTAACATATACACATCATAACCTTATACAATACAGCAGAAGGAATCCCATCGGTAGGATCCCAATGGGTACTGCATCGATAACATCAACAAAAATACATCAAAGATCTAAAGAAATATGCCTTACCAATTCTCTCCACACCCCGTTCCCTTTCAAAATACAATAAAACCTCACTCACACCTAAACAGATGGCTCTGGCCCGAGCCTTCATATACTACCACCCTCGTCCGCATCCCGTGGTCCGGCAGGTCCGAACACTCCTTCGCTCCCACTGGAAGAGTTCATATCCGACTGCCTTTGGAACATCTGTCTGTAATGCCTGCTATCTCGGGGATTGAACCGTCTAGTAGGTACCCGAGAAGACTCTGAAACAGTGGCCCGGACCTCTGGAGGTGCTGGTACCTCTAGAAGAGGTATCAGGTCCTGAGCGGGAGCAATCGGGTCCTCCTCCTGGATGGGTTCCAACTCGGGCTTTGGTGCTGGTGATGGTGCTGTTGCGGGTGCCGGTGTGAGCCGTGGTACAAGTACCTCAAAGGGTACCATGAAGGGGACGGGAGCCATGCCTGGCATCGGCGGTATATGTCCATCGGGCTGACCTATCGGGAAAGGAAGGGTGTAACAAAACCGAACATAACGACGAAACCTATGGGTGCTCCCTGTCCTAGCCCGGAAGTGATGGACATCGGACCCATATATACAACAAAAAGAGTGACTGAGTCCCCTAGCCACCCATTTGGATCAACGCACTCCACCTCAAAGGTCCCCGAAAGGGGAAACCCTGGATCCTGGGTCATCCATGGATGATCCCAATGTCCATCTACTCTGCCTAGATCTGAGATACAAAACATATATGTACAAGCACACAACAAAAGAAAAGGAGATAAGAAGAAATATAACGTCAAACGTGGAAAGGGTTTAGCAACATTTAATTCTATAACAGCACACTAAACATCCGTCTGAAAGAATATATATATATATATATATATATATATATATATATATATATATATATATATATATATATATATATATATATAAACACAAATCATCCTCGATCCACTTCTAAGATTTTTCCTCTACCCTCCATCATGATGCAATGCAATGTTGTATGAATCATCTCATCATGTATCACCCATATCCAGATATCCACAATCGACACGTCCTAGAGGACCCGGTGCAACCCTCATCCTCGGATGGAGGATGCCCTTGCAAAACAATGGCACTATAGCTGCACAATCCGGTGCACACCTCTGAACCACGGCCAGAATGCTCATGCAACGCATGAACTATAGCTGCAACTAAAATGAAATAATGCCTGGGACTGTCCGCCATTAGCCTAAACCCCGGGAACGTCCATGTTTCAGGTCAACCATATCACAGACCATGTTTCAGGTCACCCCTAGTGCCATAACCGTTCATTATAATCTCATAGATAACCTCAATAACAATTTCATCTCATCAATCTCATTATCATCATATCACAGTAATCATCTCGGTTATGACTAATCATAACACTAATTACATCAAATCATCATATCATCAAAATCATCATCATTACTATCATGTCATAATATCATAATTACATTCTTATTATCATTTCCAAAATAATAATCATTGCTAAAATATAATAATAATAAATATAAACACATTCAAAAATAATTCCAAAATTCGTAATATCATCCATCAATTACCAAATTCAATTCAACCAGTCAAATCAGTCAAGCATACAATAATCAAATAATAAATAATATAATATATATTTATTGTAACGATGATATACGAACAATTTCAATATTATCATTGGTACCACTAGGTAGTCCCCATTGTGATATAGAAATTGTCCGTTACTCGCTCACATGTAGGGTTTAGGTCGCCCTACGCCATTATCGAATTAAATACAACCGCACCATTTCTGACGTTAAATAGTTCCTTTACCCCACCTGAAAGTCGTACGACCACCGGAACGTTACGAAACCACTCCTCAACTCGTCTCGAATCTGCCTCCCATGGACTAAGGCCCCTTAGTCTCTGAAATTCCACCTAAGAAATCACATTGTGAACGACACATTGTAAGGAACTTAAAATCGGCAACAAACACCACAAAATATGCCAGTGTTTTGGCTCTATCTCTCACAATCCAGACATTTGTTTACAAATTTGAACGGTGAGAATTAAGATCTACCTTTCCTTTAACTACTCCAAATATTTCAGCTCGATCCAACGGTGAACGAGCCTAGGATGAACCTTCCAAGGTTAGTCGGTCAGGAGCTACACCAGTTGAGTTTCTCTCCAACTTCTGAGCTGAATAACTCACACTCAGAGGGTTATACAGAAATTAGAGCCGTAGGATATGAAGAACTACTAGTCCAAAACCTCCATATAAAATTTGAACACAATCCAACGGTGGACGAAGGTGAGGTGATGATTTCACAGAAGTTGTTCCAGGTTCAAAACTCTCAACAATGGTGGTTTAGGGCTTTTTGGTAGCCTTCCTCTCTCTCTAGTTCTCTCTTTCTCTCTCTAGAACTCTCTGGTTTTATGTTCTCTGGTTTCTCTCTAGGACCAGCTCTCTATTTCTGTTTCAAATGACTCAAGTGAATTCACTTGGGCCCTTTTTATTTTTATGAGTCAGCATCCCAACGCTCCAGCACTAGTAACCTAGTGCTCAAGCGCCCCAACTCTTGAGCTCTGGCCTCCCGATGCTCGAGTGCCCCAACACTTGAGCGCTGGGCTCCCCACGCTTAGTCTAGGTGGCATTTAGTTGATTTATGATTGGCTTGTAATGTAATCCTTTTAGATTTTCGACCAATCAAATAATTAGAATACCCATCTCTAATTATTTTAATCATCCCTAATAATATTGGTCCCTTATAAATTATTATTACTCAATGCGCCATATTGTACTTGAGCCGGTTTTAATTAAAATTGGATGAATAAAATACTCCGCCATACGCTCCTCATATTTTTGCGGACAATAAAGTCCTTAATATTTTTGTACTTAAATCCATGGACTCTTCCTTGTTTTGCAATTAAATTCCTCCTCTTTTTGGTATTAGTCCTTGTACTTCTTCTTGTTACAATTTGACCCCATTTTTATTTCTTCACTACTTGTTGACACATGTCACTCATCAATTTCTTTTCTATTTTCCTCTAGTATTTCCCCTTAATTTCTAACACCATAATTACACTTCCTTCCAATACTTTATTTATTTTATCCCTCATGGTTTGACGGTTATTATCCACCACTAATCGGGTGCTAATAAAATTGGGTGAATTGATATAATTTACCGTCTTCCGGGTCTATGCATTTTTACTTGGATAATAAAATCCTTAATATCTAAACTTAAATTATTTATTAAATAATTAATTACAGTGTTACATTACTGTAATTTTCGAGACATGACACGGGTGACATGGCTCATGCCATCATATGAAGCCGAGGTATATATGTATGCACAACCAACATCAACACAATCGTTCTTATCAGGTCTTTGGGAGAATTATACTTAGCCACTCAGGCTCATATTCTTTTTCCACATAGGCTCGTCGTGCAACACTCAGTTGCATACATCTCTTTCTCACTTGTAAATTCTATATGTTTGAACTATCCTATTGTTGTTCAGGATAGACACTTTGATAAGAGAAGTTTTTTTATGGAACTTACTCTAGTCACCTTTATTTTTGGTAGATGTGATTCCGTCTGAATTTTGGCGGACTGTTGTCATTTTTAAATTGTCGTTTTGTAAATCCCTTGTCCAAAAAATAAATCCTCTTAAGGTTAGGAACTATTCGTTTTGTGAGTTCCTAATCCACTAGGAATTCTTGTGAAAGAAGGAACTTTATTAGAGCCATAGTTGTAAACATGTATTATCTATGCATTTTTACACTAACGAACCTATTAAAGAATCTTCTATACATACTGGATATTCCTGTACTCTTTTTAGATTGACAAAGTTCTTCTATATACTTTCTTACGAGAGTAAGACCTTGGGATTAAGAAAATCCTGTATAGTCTTGAGTCACTATATTTCTAGGATGGAATTGTTTTTTAGTGGGGTGGTAATGTAACACCCCGATTTTTACTGTACTTCGATATCAGTATGTGTGTATATATATATATATATATATATATATATATATATATATATATATATATATATACCAGACTTAGAAAATAATTATGGATAAACCAAAGTCATGTTTAGACTCTACTAAATAGTAGAAGGTTACGATTAAATTTTTGGGTTAAAAATTCAGACGGAACCTGGTCTGAGATTTCATTGATAGTAAGATTTTACTGATTAGAAAACCTAATTTTGACTCGTGAACGAAGCGGTTTAGGTTTAAATCATATTTTCAACAATATTTGTTATTTTGAAAATTTTCAAAATAAATAAGTTATTATACTTATTGGGACGCATTATCAACAAACAGGAAATCGATGAAGTCGAGAACGAATGTACAGAGACAAAATCCGACACCAGATGATGGGACATCTTGCCACCTAAGGTAGCGAGTCACATGGGTGACCCACCTAGCAATTATGGTGCATTAATGGCAAGTTTTAAATATCTATATATTTTCCTAATGAATTGTCCAAATTGTCCCCAATTTTCTATCAATTTCTCAAATGTGTCATAAGCTAATTTTGGCCTTAAATTCTCTACACTCCACGGCTCCACCTCCTTAACCACATATTTACACAAATTTCATGATGCATTTCATCTTCTTCCTTTGAAAACAAAGCCATTTTCTCTCAAAAACTTCGAAAAACTCCATTGATTTGTTCTTGAAGAAACTTGATCATTTCATCACGTTCATTATCCAAGAGGTATACCTTCCTCTCTTTGATCATTCTTGTCTTCCATCTTCATTCATTTCATAATTTTCTTGACATGAACACCATTTTCCAATTTCTAGATCTATTCTTCAAATAATTCTAGAAAATTGTAGAAAAACGCTTTTGACATGAAATCAATTTCTATGAACTCTCTATGAGGCCTATATTTATTATCTAGAAGCATGAAATCAAAATAAACTTCCTCCCTAATTTTCTATTGAAGGCCGAAACCCTAGGTTTTCGTGTGAATGGGTTTTGATTCAATTTTAATCATGTGACACTTGATTTCATCTCTATACTATCTATGCTTGTTGAATCCAAGAGATAGAAATCAAATAAAATTTATAGCCTATTTTTCTTGTGAAGGCCGAACCCTAGCTCATGTGAGTTAGAAGGTTTTTGTTCTAAAGTTTGATTCATGATAATGGTTTTAGTCTTTCTAGCACTTAAGGATCATTAATCCAAGAGTTTGTGAAATTTTGAAAACCCTAGCATAATTATTATGAGAAGACCGAACCATTGTTTTAGGAATTAGAGGGTTTTGTTGTTTGATTTGTGTGATTTTGTTAATTTTGGTTGTGTTTTGTGTGACGGGTTAAACTGTGTTTGATTGATTCTGAGTTTCATGGAGGAAACCGGAGAATCATTCTGAGAAAGAAATTTGGAAACTTCAAGAGGTAAGGGGAGTTATCTGAGGAGTTTCTCCGATAGCCATGTGCTACCAGTTGTTGGTCAATTAAATTAATTTTTGTTTCATTGTGGTTGTTTAATTATTTTACGTAGTTGTTTATTTTACGTGGTTGTTTTATTTGCTTTTATTTGTATATCTGCAAATATGTGGTATAGCTTCGATGCATGTTATAACTGTGATATCTGTTATAACTGTGACGTGAAAATTTTACTGTTGTTGAATGTTTATTGAGAAGCCTGACAGTGGTCAATGCTCAATTAAGTAATTAAGATAAAAGCTTTAATAAGCTTGACGTGGAATTTTAACTATTTTAAATTTGGGAAAATGAAAACAAGTTGAAAATAATATTATTTAATGATTTTACGGTGAGAGATTAGTCTATGAGTAACATTGAGGATGAAACTGTTAAAATTTTTCAGTTACATTATTCTTTGCGCAATAAATTCAACAATAAAATAAAAAGTTATTTTAATAAATTAAGTTTCAAAAATAATTTAAAAGTTGATGTGGAAAAAAAAATAAACTTTTTATAAGAGGAAAATTTTTAGAATTGGAATATAATATAATTTTAAAAGACGAGTAATATAGAAAATGGATTTTTACAGCAAGATGATGGAAAACGATTTTTTCTTTGGATAGAAATAAGTTAAGAATGATTATTTTAAGGAAATTACATTTTCTTTGGAAAGAGATTCCAAGAAAAAAAAAAGTTAAAATAAAAAAATGAATTTCACGATCATTTTATGTTTTACAAAATGAATATGCAACGGAAAAGAATTTCTACAAAAGAGTTTGACTCCTTATAAATAATTCTGGTAAACTTGGATAAGTTTCAGAAATTTTGTTTTGTATTTGTGTTTCACCAAACAAAAAACGATGTTGACATTGAAAACGTGAACCTAGTAGTCGAGACGTCGGGATTCTAGTGTTCTATGATAAAAGCATGTAGATCATTGATCTGTGTTATGTTGTTTTGGACTTTGTGTCCTATAAAACTGTATTGGTGTTGTTGGCGGTGAATGTTATTTTATACAACCACAAACCTAAGACTGAGGCATTGATCTAAGGCTTTGTGATTGAACACTCGGACTTCGTGTCCTGTATATGACGGTGAAAAATCTAAATGTTGAAATTTACGAATAGCTGTGAGCCTTTGAGCTTCGACAAGAACAGAATCAACAAAAAGAAAATGACAAGAATAAAATGTTTTACATATGCATTTGTGGCAGACGTGCCTGACATTGTGTCGTGAGACCTTGATGGATAAGGTATAATGCGACGTTGTACATTGTGCCTTGATGGACAATGAAACCATGTGACGTTGATCAATGTGCCTCGAGTTGGACAATGGTATCATGGAAAATTGATGTGACATTGTGCCTTATTTCGCAACTGCGCTTGATCAACTCATTTAAAATGAAGTTGGGATCTCCAGAGATTAAGTATAAAAAGTTAGACGTTGAATGTTGAAGTGTCATGCATTTTTTTAAAGTGACGATGATTGTCGGATATGAATCCCAATGATTAACTATGTGGTTTGTTTTCTTTTAAACGTTATAAATACATGTATTTGTTGTTTGTCGTGTGTCGCGCATATGGTTATCGTTATAAACTCATATATTGGCATCTCACCCTTGCATTATATCTGTTTTTTTTGTTTTGATGTTGTACCGTGGGACGTAAATATAGACGTTGTCGAGGAGTTCCCGGATCCATTGGAGATGTTAGTACTGATCTTTGAAGAGAATGTTGACATTAACGGTAACCATGGGGATCTTTCTAGTAATATATGGTTAGGACGACCAGCTTAGGACTATTCTAGTTATATCCTTTTTGACGTCGCAGTTCCAGACGTACCACTATGTTACAGTCATGTTTTCATTTTACTTATGTTGTTTACTTTGAAATGACCTATAGTTATAAAGGTCTTGTTGTAGAAACGGTTTATGGGGCAATTTAGATGTATAACGAGGTATAGGTGTGTGTGTGTGTGTGAATATATATATATATATATATATATATATATGTGTGTGTGTGTGTGTGTGTGTGTGTGTGTGTGTGTGTGTGTGTGTGTGTGTGTGTGTGTGTGTGTGTTTTATGATGTTGTTGTGGATCAAATAGAAGAGAAAAAATTTTATCACCTCTTTCGAGTAAGGATGAACGACTAGAAAATATTATTTTCAAAAGCAACAAGCAAATGTCCTTTTAATTTATTTCCGCACGTGTTCACAAGGTAATGCCCAAGGGGGGTGTTACAATATTTGCCATGTTTATGCTCATCGAGGAGGCTGAGCACTTGTGGGAGAACTGCCGACAGAGGATGCAGGCTGAGGGCACGATGATCACGTGGGCTATGTTCAGAGATAGGTTTTTGGAGAAGTATTTTCCTGTGGATGTTCGTGACAAGAAGGAGATGGAATTCTTGGGGCTGAAGCTGGGAAACATGTCAGTGGGTGAGTATGCAGCTAAGTTCGAGGAGCTGGCAAGATATTACACACCTTATCAGGTCATGGTTGATGATCGGTCGAAGTGTGTCAAGTTTTAGGGTGGCCTTCGCCCAGAGATCAAGTAAGCGATCAGTTATCAGGAGATCAGAGTCTTCCCAACCTTGACGAATAAGTGTAGGATCTATGAGGATGCCTACAAGTCCAGGGTTGCCAGCTTCAGGAATTCAGATATCCATGGTAGCAAGACCGAGCAGAAGGACAAGGGAAAGCAACGTTACTCTCCAGCCGACCGGGATTTCAAGCAGAGTGGCAGGAAGCCACAGTTTTCTTATGATAGGTCTAGGGGTGATAACTCCAATTCTAGGCCCATGAAATGCGGCAAGTACGACGCACCAGATCACTTCACTACCCAGTGCAAGGAATCGGACATCATCTGCTTTAGGTGTGGCAAGTCTGGTCACATCAGTCAGGATTGTGGAGGAGCAAAGTCAGAGCAGAGTCTTTACCCATAGTGTAGCCGGGGCCTCCGAGTCTGATGACTTGATCCAAGGTATGTGCTTAATTGATGGAACTCCTTTAACTGTATTGTATGACTCGGGTGCTACGCACTCGTTTATATCACATGATAGGGTCAAGAGTTTAAATTTACCTATTACTTTCCTTGGGTATGATTTGGTTGTTTCCACTTCTACAAATAAACATGTTCTTATTTCTCATGCATACAAGAACTATCGTATTAACATTAATGGTAGAACTTTTATTGTAAATCTTGTGTGACTGCCTTTAAAATACCTTAATGTCATTCTTGGCATGGACTGGTTATCTTCCAACCACGTCCTTCTAAATTGCTTTGATAAAACCATAGTTTTTGGAAATCCCGTGGAGTCTAAGAATCCGACCTTTCTCTCTGCCAACCAAGTTAAAGTTTCGATGAAAGACGAAGACAAAGTGTTCACGATGTTGTCTTCCCTGGAATTAGAGAGCCCTCCTGATGTCGGAAGTGTGCCTGTTGTGCGGGAATTTCCTGAAGTGTTGCCGGGGGATGTTTATAACTTTCCCCCTGAGAGAGATGTTGAGTTCACCATAGACCTAGTGCCTGGAACCGGGCCAATATCCATAGCGCCCTATAAAATGTCTCCTCTAGAGCTAGCTGAGTTGAAGAAACAAATAGAGGATCTTATCCAGAATCAGTTTATTAGGCCTAGCGTATCCTCGTGGGGTGTGATGGTGACGCCGGCAAGTGTACCGGGTCGTCGCAAGTAATAAAATAACACGGTAAGTAATTACCGAAGTCGAACTCAGGGATTGGGCTACCAATTCGACTAATCCGCGGGAAATCCGATACGTTGGTCAAGTGAGGAAAGTGGTTGAGAGAGAGAGATTAATATCGCAATTCAAATAAGAAATCGATTAAAGCTAAGGTGATTAAATTCAGAAATTAAAATATCCAAGGTCTCAAATCCACCTACCCAATCATGTATAGTACCCAAGTGATGATGTATTCCTCCCTAGGTTCAATTATAATGTCAACCGGGACCCCCAAATTCTCCTATATCCACTGTCGTGCTCAATAGGACGTATTCGACGATTGGATTAATTACTTACTAGGTCTCATAATCCTAATCTCGAATTCTATTAAACCTTGTTCCCTATATGGTTGCACTAATCAAATAAATCCACTGTCGTGCTCATTATTCGATTAATGATTCCAATTCAAGTTCTAAAACGCGACTCGCCGTTCGGCCTCAAACACGTTAACTAGTTAATCACGCAACACATATGATCAACGCAATCAAATCAGAATTGGAAAACATTCATAAGAGAAGGGGAGAAAAACATACATCACAAGAACACTATACCGCCATGGGCGGCTTCATCGATCCCTCGGACGAGGGGATTAGTTCCTCATGCCCGTGACGACGCACAAACAATCCGACATAATCTCCATAAAATAAGAAAAGAAAAGAGAAGGGAGACACAGCTCCAGAAACAAGGATTCGCACTATTACTCTGATCTAAATAGTGGCTAACAACTTGATACCTAATTCTGATCTGAGACAGACTTTAAATAAGGATTCTGTTTCTCGCCCGCTCGCGGGGCGAGCTTACTCTCGCGACGCGAATTTTAGTTTTGGCGCGCATTCAAGTTTGGATTTTTGCGAGGCGAGGGTGTGTTCGCGGGGCGAGTCTTCCAACTTCAATCTGTCACAGCCGTGACATTCATCACGGCTGGGCCGTGATGGTCTCTGTCTTCCAGGGTCTTCAGTCTCTCGCGAGGCGAACTGTCTCTCGCGGGGCGAGACTTCAAACCTCAATTTATCACAGCCGTGACCTTAATCACGGCTATGCCGTGATAGTCTCTGTCGTGCAGGTCTTCAGACTCTCACGGGCCGAGAATATTTTCGCGTGGCGATCCAGAAATGATGACTTTTGCTACTTTGTTGACCTTCAGTCTCGCGAGGTGAGCATACACTCGCGGGGCGAGTGTCTCCAGAATTGCAATTTCTACTATTTCTTGGCTTTCCTTGACTCCCGGAGCTTCACTTATTGACCTGAAAACACCAAAAGCAACCAAAAGCATAATTCCATCCAAAATAAGCTAAAAACTACACAAGACGCAAAACGAGTCAAAGTCCAACTTAGGAACAAAACAAGGCAAATTTGGGCGAAAACGAGAGTGAACTCGACTGATTGGCACATAAACCCTAGTTCATCTAGTCCTAAAACTAGATAAGCCAGAGGCTTATCAAAACACCCCAAACTTAAACCTTGCTTGTCCCCAAGCAAGCTAAAACTCAAAAACGACTCAAGACTTGGCAAGCCTAAAGTAATCAACCGATTTCGCACAAATTTCATGCAATCAAAACAGTTTTTCTCCAATGATCTCTCCCCCTTTTTCATCAATGTAATCCCCACATTCATCTACTTTAAACAATTGAGAACTTCATCATTCATGCAATCATTAATCTAAGTTGAGGATCAGGGTCACACACAAAAGGAAGATCACCAATTTCAAACAATTGCCTTCCTCACAAGGGTATGTAAAATTTCACTCATTCGCTCAAATTCGTCTAGGCTATCAACTTTTCACTCAACTTCACATTCCAAGAGCACTTCCCATGAATTTGATTTTCATCTCAAAAATGGTTCCCACGAAAACATGCATGCAACATCAGAAGGTCTTTTAAAGGTTGTAATGAGGCCTGGCTCAAGGTAAGATATTCAAAGGATAGAGGCTAAGTCCCTAGGATCAATGAGAGCATGAAACTAATATCACAACAATTGAATTCACTCTCATATTATTCGCTTCCTTGCATTTGGTGGCTACACACCTCTTCCTTTTTATATTTATTTTTTCCTTCCCCTTTTTGGCACATATTCAATGCTTTTCATCACCCATATTTATTATTATTATTTTTTTCAAGCCTTCGGTCCTTACTTCCGATTTTCTTTTTCTCAACTATGATTCATGAACTTGTAGCCACCCCAAACTTAGTTCCACAACAACACTCACAAAGCTAAAATTCCATAATCTCCTAAATCCTAGGATAGGGGAAAATCATGTTTTTTCTGAGTTAATGGCTTGTAATGTAAGGTCATCAAGAAACAATAGGCTTCAAGGCTCAATGTGGCTAACTAGGGATCATTCATCAAGGTTGGTTCAATTTATGGCCAAGTAGTTAATTCAAAGAAAATTGCCTAAATCATTTGATGCAACATATAAACATGCAAACCATGAAGAGATTCAAGCAAATCCGGGAAAGTGCAACTTAATAGTGATTCACACAATCAAAAACAAAGTTGGAGGCTCAAATCCTCACCTGGACATTTTGCAAATTGTTTGACCGAGATACGATTCCTAGTGTGTGCACCCCCTCACCCCAAACTTATCATAAATCAAGTAATCACAATAAAATTCTCAAAGTTCAGTTTTCAATTTTTCACATGGGGATTAACTTTTCTAATTTCAGAACCTAGGGGGAAATCATCAATGGTCAAATAATTCATGCAATCAGTTTATGCTCAATTTAATTAAAATCCAACAAGCTTGTCGACACGACATTCATACAACAACTCTTGATCTTCTCAAATTATTCAAGAGTGACAAACAAAAACAAACACACAAACAAAAATAAAAACAAAAACAAAGATGAGGAGAGGAGAGGATATTCCCTGATCAAGTTCCATGGTTTCCTCCTCATCCAATTGGTCTCACGGCCTCCCTTCTGTTGCATAGCATCCTGGAAGGACTCCTACAATTTAAAACCTTAAGTGCAGATTCGCGAGGCGAGATATCACTCGCGAGGCGAATCTGGAAAAATTGTTTCCACACTTTCCAGAATAGCGAGGCGTAAGTAGACCTCGCGACTCGAATCTGGAATTCCAACAGATGATGATGCCCAGAATAGCGAGGTGAAAGTATACCTCGCGACGCGAGACAGAAAAGTGAGCAAGCCTCTGAGATTCAGGGCTTCTGTCTCGCGCGGCCAATGTGGATTCGCGTGGTGAATCAAGTTTTTTTTTTTTTTATATGTGAAAATGACAAACTAAAAATAAAGGATACTAGCTTGGGTTGCCTCCCAAGTAGCGCTTGTTTAACGTCCCGAGCCTGACTCAAGTCACCCCTAAGGGTTAAT
This sequence comes from Sophora flavescens, assembly GCA_030762895.1. Taxonomy (NCBI): domain Eukaryota; kingdom Viridiplantae; phylum Streptophyta; class Magnoliopsida; order Fabales; family Fabaceae; genus Sophora; species Sophora flavescens. The sequence goes on from CM061063.1 coordinate 262,984,758, forward strand.
CCGGACGTAGATCTTGCTTGCCATGCCCTTCTTTGGCCCGTTCTTTGTAGGTTTGTGCCCTTTTATATGCTCGCTTGCGGTTCCCGGACAACTCATTTAAGTCCAGCATCCTTCTATAATCAGCACGAACTCTCCACTCCGTGGTGGTCTTTTTTGGGATCAACTTATTGTTTGCATTGACCATCACGGTCGTGCCACCTTTCAACCTTGGTACTTTACCCTTCTTTTTCATGCCTTTGTTGTCGAGCTCTTCCTTTGCACAATCATCCCTTGGGGAACTCGGTAAGGCTTCCATGTCTTTCAACCACTCGAGATAGACCTCATCCCCCAAAGGGTCTTTTTCCTCACTGTCCCCATCATGGGATTTTACCGACACTTTTGCAAGTGAAGAACCATGGGCTTCTCTAGTTGCTCTTGCCTTGACAGATGGATCCACCATATCCACACGATACACTTCCGTCCTCTCTGCGGGGTGCTTCATTGTTTCAAAGAGATTGAAGAGTACCTCCTCATCTTGCACCCTTAAGGTGAGTTTCCCTTGTCGCACATCTATCAAGGCACCCCCAGTGGCCAAGAAGGGCCTACCCAATATGAGAGGGATCTCGGCGTCTTCATCCATATCAAGCACTACAAAGTCCGCCGGAAATATAAGCTTGTCCACCTTTACTAACAAGTCTTCGACCACCCCATAAGGATATTTTATAGAGCGGTCGGCTAATTGGAGCGACATCCGCGTATCCTTGACTTCTTGGATCCCCAACCTCTTCATCATAGAGAGGGGCATCAAGTTGATGCTTGCCCCTAGATCACACAATGCCTTCCCTACAGTCATCTCCCCAATGGTACATGGTATCGAAAAGGAACCGGGATCCTTCAACTTTGGAGGGAGTTTTCTATGAAGGATGGCACTACATTCCTCGGTCAAAGCAACCGTTTCCTCATCCATTATTCTCCGCTTCTTGGTGAGAAGATCCTTCATAAACCGGGCATATGATGGCATCTGTTCCAAGGCTTCCGCGAATGGAATGTTAATCTGAAGTTTGCGGAAGACATCAAGGAATTTGTTGAACTGCTTATCCTGATGAGGCTTCTTCAATCTTTCAGGATACGGTACCTTCATGTAAGGTGGGAGGTCTTGGGGTTCAACCCACTTCTTCTTTCGGAACTCTTCATCCACAAGCTTCAGCCTTCCCCCTTGCTCCGGTTCCTTTTCACTTGCTAACTTCTCTTTTTCAGGTTGCTCTTCTTCAACATGTGGTTGTTCCGGGGCCTTGTCATCCTGAGAACTAATTGCACCCCTGTTAGGTTCCAACACCCTTCCGCTTCTAGTAGATATGACATTGCATTGTCCCTTGGGGTTGTTCTCGGTATCACCTGGGAAAGTGCCTGGGAGACGCTCACTAAGTTGCTTTGCGAGCTGGGCCATCTGTGTCTCTAGATTGTGAATTGCCGCCCCTGTATGCGTTGCCCATTTGTCAATTGTCGCATTCACCTTCTCAAAAGCCAATTCCCAAGGTTGCCTTCCACCATCAGTTATTTGCAATTGGTTAGTCCCCGGTAGAGCCTGCTGAGTATTACACTGTTGAATTCCATTGTTCGGCCTTAGACCCTGCTGAGGTTGTTGCCAATTCTGCTGAGGATGTTGCTGCCCGGATAGACCACCACTAGCATTACTCCAAGTGAAACCCGGATGGTCTCTCCTCATATACCCCCTATTCTGATTCTGACTATAGTCATTCTGTCTGTTCCTCTGATAGTTATTCTGGGGCACAGTGTCATAGAAATTGTGGCATGAGTCCACATGTTCCTGAGGAAAGTTGAATGGACAGTTCCGAGTGTCATGATCTCCATTACAATTATCACAACCCGGAGGCATTCCCTCGTGTATCACATTAGCCTTCTTGTTTTCTGACAAAGCCGCAACTTGCATCTTCAATGATTTGACTTGCTCTAGAATGGCTTCCATTGTTCCAGCACTGACTCCACTTGAGTTTTCCCTACCACGGTTGTAATCATTATATGACATCTTTTCCAATAGTGCCCATCCATCCTCAGCTGATAAATATGAGAAAGAACCGCCAGCTACGGCATCACAGTTCATCTGATAGCGTCCCCTCAACCCATTAAAGAAGTGCTGAACTTTGGAGACGGGGTCAAAGAACACTGAAGGGCATCTTCTCAATAAGCCATTGTACCTCTCCCAAGCTTCATTATATGTTTCATCCTCTGTCTGCCTGAAAGACGTAACGGCTATTCTTGCTTGTGCCGCTTTCTGAGGAGGAAAATATTTGGTTAGGAACTTTTGTGCCATTTGCTCCCAAGTTCTGATGCTGTTCCTATCCAAGCTGTCAACCCAATCGCGAGCGACATCCCTAAGAGAGAGAGGGAAAAGCCGCAAGCGAAACTCATCTTGTGAGACTCCTCTTGTCTTCTGTAAGTCACAAGCTTCAAGGAAGCGAGTGATGTGTCTATGAGGGTCCTGTTTGCCACTCCCATCAAACTGATTCTCGCGGATCTGGAATGTGACACATGCTTCCACTCTGAAGGAGTCTGTATTCAGGTTGCCCCTCACAATAGAAGAGTCACAATCTCCCAAGCTGGGTAGATCGTACTCAAAGAGAGGCTTGTAACGAGGAGGAGGAGGAGGAGGGTTTTCTTCAGCCATGATCTCTATTTTAATTGCTTCCAGCCTCTTCCTTTCTCTGGCCTTTTTTTTAATTGCCTCTCGGTCCTGGTGATCTCTGAATCGAATAGCAAGTCCTCTTGTGAAAGGGTACCTGGCATACAAAAACACGGCAAGACCAAGTGGAATCAAAGAAGTAGAGATAAATAATAAAGAAATAACAGAAAAATAAAAAGAAAAATCAACTTAACCAATCAATCAAATTTCCTAAAAATTAGGAAAATTGGTTGTGCCAATCCCCGGCAACGGCGCCAAAAACTTGTTGGTGACGCCGGCAAGTGTACCGGGTCGTCGCAAGTAATAAAATAGCACGGTAAGTAATTATCGAGGTCGAACTCAGGGATTGGGCTACCAATTCGACTAATCCGCGGGAAATCCGATACGTTGGTCAAGTGAGGAAAGTGGTTGAGAGAGAGAGATTAATATCGCAATTCAAATAAGAAATCGATTAAAGCTAAGGTGGTTAAATTCAGAAATTAAAATATCCAAGGTCTCAAATCCACCTACCCAATCATGTATAGTACCCAAGTGATGATGTATTCCTCCCTAGGTTCAATTATAATGTCAACCGGGACCCCCAAATTCTCCTATATCCACTGTCGTGCTCAATAGGACGTATTCGACGATTGGATTAATTACTTACTAGGTCTCATAATCCTAATCTCGAATTCTATTAAACCTTGTTCCCTATATGGTTGCACTAATCAAATAAATCCACTGTCGTGCTCATTATTCGATTAATGATTCCAATTCAAGTTCTAAAACGCGACTCGCCGTTCGGCCTCAAACACGTTAACTAGTTAATCACGCAACACATATGATCAACGCAATCAAATCAGAATTGGAAAACATTCATAAGAGAAGGGGAGAAAAACATACATCACAAGAACACTATACCGCCATGGGCGGCTTCATCGATCCCTCGGACGAGGGGATTAGTTCCTCATGCCCGTGACGACACACAAACAATCCGACATAATCTCCATAAAATAAGAAAAGAAAAGAGAAGGGAGACGCAGCTCCAGAAACAAGGATTCGCACTACTACTCTGATCTAAATAGTGGCTAACAACTTGATACCTAATTCTGATCTGAGACAGACTTTAAATAAGGATTCTGTTTCTCGCCCGCTCGCGGGGCGAGCTTACTCTCGCGACGCGAATTTTAGTTTTGGCGCGCATTCAAGTTTGGATTTTTGCGAGGCGAGGGTGTGTTCGCGGGGCGAGTCTTCCAACTTCAATCTGTCACAGCCGTGACATTCATCACGGCTGGGCCGTGATGGTCTCGGTCTTCCAGGGTCTTCAGTCTCTCGCGAGGCGAACTGTCTCTCGCGGGGCGAGACTTCAAACCTCAATTTGTCACAGCCGTGACCTTAATCACGGCTATGCCGTGATAGTCTCTGTCTTGCAGGTCTTCAGACTCTCGCGGGGCGAGAATATTTTCGCGTGGCGATCCAGAAATGATGACTTTTGCTGCTTTGTTGACCTTCAGTCTCGCAAGGCGAGTGTCTCCAGAATTGCAATTTCCACTATTTCTTGGCTTTCCTTGACTCCCGGAGCTTCACTTATTGACTTGAAAACACCAAAAGCAACCAAAAGCATAATTCCATCCAAAATAAGCTAAAAACTACACAAAAGATGCAAAACGAGTCAAAGTCCAACTTAGGAACAAAACAAGGCAAATTTGGGCGAAAACGAGAGTGAACTCGACTGATTGGCACATAAACCCTAGTTCATCTAGTCCTAAAACTAGATAAACCAGAGGCTTATCAGGGTACGCCAGTGTTGCTAGTAAAGAAGAAAGATGGCAATATGAGGTTGTGTGTCGACTATCGACAGCTCAACAAGGTGACCATTAAGAATCGGTATCCCCTCCCAAGGATTTATGATCTTATGGATCAATTGATCGACGCTTGTGTTTTCTCGAAGATAGATTTGAGGTCAGGTACCATCAGATTCGGGTTAAGTCTGAGGACATCCTGAAGGCAGCGTTTAGGACGTGTTATGGTCACTATGAGTACTTGGTTATGCCCTTTGGTGTGACCAATGCTCCTGTTGTGTTCATGTACTACATGAACAAGACCTTTCACCCTTACTTGGATAAGTTTGTGGTGGTTTTCATAGATGACATCTTAGTGTACTCCAAGACCAAGGAGGAACATGAGGAACACTTTAGGGTTGTCTTGCAGACCCTTAAGGAAAAGCAGTTGTATACTAAGTTGTCTAAGTGTGAGTTTTGGCTAGAAGAGGTGAGTTTCTTAGGACACATCATCACTAGAGGTGGGATAGCCGTGGACCCGGCTAAGGTTAAGACAGCGCTCCAGTAGGAAGCACCGAGGTCAATGACCGAGATTAGGAGTTTCTTGGGTTTAGTAGGGTACTATAGGAGGTTTATAGAAGGTTTCTCTAAGTTACCCTTACCCTTAACCAGTCTCACTAAGAAGGGACAATTGTTTGTGTGGGACTCCAAGCGTGAGGAGAGTTTCCAAACCCTTAAGGTTAGGTTAACATCAGCACCAGTGTTAGTTTTGCCAGATCCTAGTAAACATTTCGTAGTGTACTGTGATGCATCGAATCAAGGTTTAGGTGGAGTGTTGATGCAAGATGGTAAGGGAGTGGCTTATGCTTCTAGGCAGTTGAAAACCCATAAGAAGAACTACTCTACCTATGACCTAGAGTTAGGAGCTGTGGTGTTTGCCTTAAAGATTTGGAGGCATTACCTTTATGGTGCAAAATTTGAGGTCTTTAGTGATCATAAGAGTTTGAAGTATCTCTTTGATTAGAAGGAGTTGAATATGAGGCATCGTATGTGGATGGAGTTCTTAAAGGATTATGATTTTGATCTAACCTACCACCCAGGAAAGGCCAATGTGGTGGCAGATGCTCTAATTAGGAAAACCTTGCACGTCTCAGCTTTGATGTTTAGGGAGATGGCTCTGATCAAGGAGTTTAGAGATATGAGTTTAGTTTCGGAAGTTACCCCTAAGAGTATTAGGCTTGGAACCTTGAAGGTTGTCAATAGTTTGATGGATCAGGTTAGAGAGGGTAAGAAGATAGACCAGTTTCTCTTAGACCAGAGAGAGTTGCTCGCTCATGGTAGAAACCTTAGCTTTTAGGACAGAAGTGATGGAATTTTTAGGTTCAAATATAGAGTCTGTATACCAGAAGTTCCAGAGCTTACAAAGTTGATCCTTGAAGAAGGACATAGGAGTGGATTGAGTGTGCACCCAGGTGCCACTAAGATGTATTATGATATTAAGAGGATGTTTTGGTGGCCTAGGATGAACAAAGATGTGGCTGAGTTTGTGTATGCTTGTTTAGTGTGCCAAAATGCTAATATAGAACACCAAAAGCGGTCAGGTAAGTTACAGCCTTTAAGTATCCTAGAATGGAAATGGGATAGTATTTCCATGGATTTTGTGTTTGGACTCCCTAGGACTCCAGCCAGTTTTGTGGCGATATGGGTTGTTGTGGATAGACCGACTAAGTCCTCCCATTTAAACCCTATGAACGTGGAATACTCTTTGGAAAAGTTGGCTAAGTTGTACATCAGAGAGATAGTTAGGTTACATGGTGTACCCTCTAGCATAGTATCTGATAGACACCAGAGGTTTACCTCTAGGTTTTGGAATAGTTTGCAAAAGCCTTAGGTACAAAGCTAAGGCTAAGTTCGGCTTATCACCTACAGAATGATGGTCAGTCTAAGAGAACCATCCAGTCCCTAGAAGACTTGCTTAGAGATTGTGTGCTAGAGCAGTCGGGAAGTTGGGACAAGTTTTTGCTCCTCATAGAGTTTACCTACAACAATAGTTTCCATTCCAGTATTGGGATGACACCTTATGAGGCTCTGTATGGGAGGAGATGTAGGACACCCTTATGTTGGATTGAACCCGGTGATAGTGTCGTGTTAAGACCTGAAGTTGTGCAAGAAACTATAGATAAAGTGAGGACGATTCAGGAAAAGATGAAAGTGGTACAGAGTAGGCAAAAGAGCTACCATGACAAAAGGAGGAAGACACTCGAGTCCCACGAAGGTGACCATGTGTTCTTGAGAGTTACTACGACAACAGGGGACGGTAGAGTGATGAAAGCGAAGAAACTTACCCCTAGATTCGTTGGTCCTTACCAAATTTTGAAAAGAGTCGGCGAAGTCGCCTACCAAATAGCCTTACCACCGTTCTTGTCAAACCTTCACAGTGTCTTTCATGTGTCTCAACTCAGAAAGTACATCCATGACCCTAGTCACATGATAATCCCCGATACCATATAATAAAAGAGAACTTGACTTTTGAGGTATCACCCCTTCGAGTAGAGGATAGGAGGGTGAAGCAGTTAAGAGGCAAGGTGATCCCTTTGGTTAAAGTCGTTTGGAGTAGGGCTACTGAGGAAAGTGGTACTTGGGAGCTGGAAAGCAAGATGTTTGAATCATATCCGCACCTTTTCAATCGAGGTGAGTAGAAATTTTGAGGACGAAATTTTTATAAGTGGGTGGAATTGTAACACCCCATTTTTCATTAAGTGCTTCTTTTTTTTTGTTTTTTTGTTTAAGCCTTAGGACTTAGCTTAGAATGGTTGTTGAGGGCTAAGTGGGATTTTTAGGCTTAAATCCCTTTCTGGTATATGAGCACAACCATGCTAATGTCCAGCGCACCCGTGCTCAAATGCTATGTCTTGTGACCGTTTGGATCATAAGCACGGTCGTGCTTAATAGGAAGCACGATCGTACAAGGGTTTGGTGAGCACGACCGTGCTTAATGGGAAACACGACCCTGCAAGGGTTTGGCGTCATGGTGACACTGAGTTAAGAACTCCGGTGCTTAGTAGGGTGCACGACCGTACTTAGGCCTGCAGCCTATAAAAAAAGGCATAGAAACCCTTGTGCGGCTACCAACCTTTTCTTCCCTATTTTCTCTAAACCCATTGCTTTGTTAGAGCTTTAGAGACTCTTGGGAACGTTTAGCTCGTCGGTGTTGATCACTATAGATAACGATTCCTCTCCTCAGTGTTCCTTTTCTATTATATTTTAGATTTGAGAACTAATTAGTTAACCCTTTCTGTTTGACCAAGGATTGGAAATCTAACTGAGCCACTTGAGGAACACGTGGTGTACCGGCTGTGTTGTCACTATCAGTTTCTTCATACCAAGTATAGGGAGATGATAGTGTAATCATTAAGCAAGGGGTCGGGTAAGATGAGGGGTTCCCATAGCCTCGTTAGATGTTGTTATATGTTACGATCAATTGTCGAGCATGTATGTTATGTTTAGTTAATTACTATAATTGTAAGTTGGTTATTGAGTATGCCTGTTATAATGCTTATTTGGTTTGTTTTACTGAACTGTTTATGATATTGTATTAAGTGTTATACTTTATGTCATGATATGTTGGTTGAGATGGTATGCTGTTTATGACATGAATATGTTGGCTGAGTATGTTGATTGGTTGAATGAATGATCTTGATTGAGAATGTTGAACAGTTAATAAGACCCTAACTGACTAATTTAGGACTCTTAATTGACATAACGGTAAAGGGAATAATGTCGCAAATATCTCATAAGAGATGAACTGATAACGAGAAGTGAGGTTTGATGCCCAATGGTTTAGTTAAGACCCTAGGAATTGATTTGTGAGTGTTTAGGTAGTTTTGGCTCCAAGAACAAGTTGAATCTGCCCAGAACAGCACGACCAGCTCCAGGAGCACGGCCGTGCTGAAAAGGGAGCACGCCCGTGATGCCAGTTTGAATCTTCATGATGGTCGTGCTTTGAGCACGTCCGTACAGTACAGAAGCACGACCTTGCATCAAGCACGGTCGTGCTTAAAGCACGATCGTGTTTCACTTTGGAAGCACGCCCGTGCTTAGAGCGAGCACGCCCGTGTTGCCCTTCCGGTACATAATCTAAGATTAAAGGTTTAAAGGGGTGTTTCACTCCATTTGTCCCCAATAATATGATAAAACACCAATCGGACAATAACAGTTAGATAACTTAATTGACAATTGATTAAGATAAGCAAGAATAACGAGTTGGTTAAGCCGGTGCCCAGTGGGTTACCACACGTTGATAGACTTTCATGCTTTTTGGCCAAAGTTCCTTGATTCTTTTTGGTCGAGGTGTTGATGAGTTGTTCCTTAGTGCTTTTTGGCTAAGAGGGGCTTGACCCATAAGGGTGAAGGTGTTGATGTTGGTGATAAGTCTTGGGTGCTTATTGGCCCAAGCAAATGAGGTGATTGCCTTGTTTGTTGTTGTGCTCATGCATTCATATGTTGAAGCTGTTAGTGGGGGGAGTTCAACATAGGGGAGGTCGTCCTAGAGTACGGTGATCTGGCCAAGTCTCGGATGGTTTACCCAAGGTTTGGTAAACCGTGCGCCCCCGCGGTGGCACATCTAGATTATGATGCGTCTTGCTAGGATGTTTTAGTTTTAGTTTTAGTTTCAGTTTTAGTTGTATTCTGTGATTGTATCCGGATTTGGTATAAATTTGGATGTAATTGTCCTCAAGAAAACTAAAACTCAAAAAGACTCAGACTTGGCAAGCTTAAAGGTTTCAATCAACTTTCGTACAAATTTCAAGCACTCTTAACAAAACAGTTTTTCTTCAATGTTCCCCCCCTTTATCAATGTAATCCCCACATTCATTTACTCTAAACATTTGAGAATTTCATCATTCAAGCAGTCATTAATCTAAGCAAAGGATCCAAGTTACACACAAAAGGGAGATCACCAAATTCAAACAATTGCCTTCCTCACAAGGGCATTTAACATTTCACTCAATCGCTCAATTTTTGTCTAGGCTATCAAATTTTCACTCAATTCACATTTCAAGAGAACTTCCCATGAATTTGATTTTCATCTCAATCAAGGTTCCCACGAAAACATGCATGCAACATCAAAAGGTCTTGCAAAGGTTGTAATGGGGCCTGACTAAGGGTAGGATTATTCAAAGATACTAGGCTTAAGTCCCTAGGAACTAAGAGAGCATGAGCATTTTGACACATTGAATTTCCACTCAAGTTCCTTTTTCCATTTTTCTTTTTGCCTTGGGTGACTACAACCTTTTTCTTCCAATACCCCGTTTTACATTTTTGTGCCTTTTTTTTTCTTTTTCCTTTGGCTCCAACCTTTTTTTATTTTTTTTATTTTTTTTTATTTTTCTCAATCCCAGACAACACATCATATCCTTGTAGCCACCCCAAACTTAGTTTCTTTCAATCCTTCTCTTGCTAAGCTTCCATGCTCTCCTAATCCTAAGATCGGGTTAACATGGTTTTTCCAGATTTTAGGCTCATAACATAAGGTCATCAAGAAACAATAGGCTAATTAGGCTCAAAGGGGCTAACTAAGGAACATGAATTAGGGGCTGGTTCACTTTAGGCCAGGTAGCTAATTCAAAGAAAATTACCTAAATCATTTGATGTAAACACATAGACATGCAAAACATGAAGAGATTCAAGCAAATTCGGGAAAGTGCAGCTCAAAGGTGATTCACACAGTTAAAAACAAGTTGGAGGCTCAAATCCTCACCTGGATAGTTTTGCAAATTGTTTGACCGAGATACAACCCCTAGTGTGTGCATCCCTTTCACCCCAAACTTATCATAAATCATGCAATCATAACAAAATATCTCAAAGTTCAATTTTCAATTTTTTTCAAATGGGGATCAAATTTTCAAATTTTAAAATCCTAGGGGGAAATTATCAGCAGTCAACACATGTCATGCAATCAATCTATGCAAAAATTAACAAAATCCAATCAAGCTAGCCGACACAACACTCACACACAGTGGTCCTGAAGAAGAAACTGCTGAGTCCATCTCCAAACAAAGCTCATCTAGAAAGCACTCTTCTCAACCATTAGCTTTGGATGTGATGCACCCTTCAGATCACCCTGAACACTCCAGAGCCTTAAGCATTTTTCAAGAATCTGCTGAGAGGTCAAGACAACATGCTCTGCCATAGAACCTTGAAGATATACTTGGCAAAATCGTTGATGACAGAGTTGGCAAGATAGTTGATGAAAAGGTTGAGAAGATGACTGAGAAAATTAAGGAGGATGTCCAACAACAAGTTCAAACATCAATGGCTCTAACCTTAGAAGTTGTCAACAAAATACTGGAATTCCTTATGGATTTCAAGAAAAACCAGACTCAGAACCCTCCACCTCCTCCTGCCTTACCTGAATTTTTTTTATATATACCAACAATGATGGTCCACTCCTTTTACCTTTTTGATTGATGACAAAATGGGGGAGAAAGGAAAGAAAAGAGATTTTGATTATATATATATATATATATATATATAAAGTCTGTTTTTGAAAAGCTCATATTTGTCTGCATATGTATATTCTGTTTTCTACTTGATAATTGGTCTGATACTTATGTTTACCAATTTGCTCTGATATCTGTTGACTATGCTTATTTATTCCTTCATATATACTCTAAGTTTGATAAGCTGTTGCACTTATCTATTAGCTTATATGAAGTTTGTCTCATATGCTTTTACTGATTATTTATCCGAATGCTTTGTCTTAGGGGGAGCCCTGCAGGCTCTCTTAGACTTTACTTTTCAAATTTAATTAGTTTTTGTCATCATCAAAAAGGGGGAGATTATTGGAACCAAAGTGGTTTTGGACTAAATAATCTCTACATTTTGATGTTAACAAAAGGAATAAATTTTCTTGGCAACATGTTAGTTGAGATCTAACACGTGCTTCCAGTTATGCAGGAATATTTAAATATACGTAATAGAAACTTGGGATAAGTTTTCATTGAAAAATACGCGTCCACCCTTGTAGACGGGCTACTCAATGTTTTGGTAAAAGTTATTTATTTATTTATTTATTTGAGTAGACTGGTTTTATTAAGTAGACAAGGCTCTAAATGCTTACTAGACGGAAATCAAAATAACTTCTTAGATACAACAAGTCCAAAGACTTGATAGTAAATGTGTCTAGATTGCCACGACAGCAGACGAAAGTAATTGGTAAAATTGAATGAACTAAAAAAAAAGTAATTAGGTAGACGATCTCTATCTTCCACGTCACTAGATGGAGATCTTTATAACTCATTGAGGTATAGCAAGTCCAAAGACTTGATAGACGAGAGGATATGTCACGTCATCGAACGAGCAAAATAATTTGTTGAAACAAACTTGGTCTCTCATATAACTAAGTAGACTGAGTTTTTAAAGTAGACAGGCTCCATCTTTGAATAAATAAATGCAATACGAATCTCTTGAATTTATTTCAAATGATTAATATTTATTTCAATAGAATATTTGTTCTTCACATTTGTTTTATCTGCTTTAATATTTTACCTTGTTGTAAAAGAAACATAGTACCTTCAAGAAATGCAAAAAGCATAATCGTACAATGAGATACTACAAAACGATCTGTACGATGACAACTTTATGGCTGAAAAAGCTGGATTTTACACAAAGGAGGAACAACAAGTTCTCAAGCTGCAATACTCAGAGCAGTGAGCCTCCAATTTCATTATACCTCGATAACCAAGAGTACTATTCAGCTTGCCACAATCAAGCTATCAGTCACAACGGATATCATGCATTAAATGCTATCTCTAAACGGGATTATTCAAAATAACCGTTGAAGAAATGCAAGTGAAGAAGAAGTCCACTATAAATAGAAGACCTGTGATACTAAAGAACAATTCTTGCCTGCACAACCTTGCTAGCTCAACTTTTGTCAAACTACTATCACTCATGCTCATATTTCTTTTAGAGCAAGAGTCTGTATTCTTTAGTTTGAATATTGTGAAAATATTCATCTGATCTTAAACTTTCATATCCTCACACATTGCGAGTTAAGAAGATCAAACGTTAAATCTCTTGGTTAGAGTTAGAGCCTAAAGAGGCTTGGTAAGAAAGAAATACTTGTAGCCTGGAGAGGAGGCTCTATGCTGATTCACATCAGAAAACCAACATGAGACGTTGAACTGAGCAACATTAGGTGGTTGGGCAGCAGCATTTACAGCAGGCTAAGGGGGCACAACCTGTGGTTCAACATCAGGGGCACTAGAAGCAGTAGGAGGAATTGGAGCAGGAGCACCAAGTATCTGTCTCTTGGGAGGCATAATTGAGTCTGGAACCACAAAACCAGAACAGAGAACCAGATCAACACGAATCCAGAACAACTAAGATCCAGAGGCAGATGAACACAAATCAACTATGAATAAGAACCCAAAAGGAATAAGATACCTTGAACCGGATTTGAATGCCACTAACAGGGAATAGTGGCAGAGGATCCAGAGAAAGCCCTAACTAGAACCACTAATTAGAGAAGCACGAACTTCGAACTAGAGCTTGAGAGCCAAGAATCGCATGAACCAGGGGCAAGAGCCTCAAACTGAATCAGGTGTGGAAACACACCAACTTCATGAAAGGAAGGATGAGAACATGAAGAGAAGGCTTGGTTTGGAAGTATGAGACCGAGAATCACACCTGAATCAACCAAAATAGGAGAGGAGGGAGTTAGGGTTCATGGAGGTTTGAAAAGGGGTTTTCAGATTTAGAGGGATATGGAGAGAAAGAACCATGATATGATGAAGGTTTGTGAAGGAGGGGAAGGTTTTTGATGTGGAAAGGGGATTTGGATAGGTCAAAATGAGGTTTGAAAAGGTGGGTGTGGCAGGTTTGGTATGGCCGTCGCGAATATGATTTGAGGACGGATGAAGTCACCGCCGCGGCCCTGCGGAATGAGCTCGCGCGAGTTCAATGGGGCATTATGGTTCTGGTTGCTTGGAAGGAAGGAGGAACTGGTCTGAGTTGATGAACTCGTCGCCGCCGCCGCCCTGCAGAATCACTCTCGCCGTCGTCGTTTGGAATGAGCCCGCGCGAGCATCAATGGAGGACAGGTTTCAGAACCTTTGATCGGAGAAGCGCACGGAAGCAGAGAAGAAGAAATTGCGTGGGTTAGGTTAGGGTTTTTAGGTGGGTTATTTTCTGAAAGCTAAAAAAATAGATTAATTTTGCGGCGGTTTGATAGTGTGATTTTACATCATGTTTTCTATATACTTTTGCATGCATTTTTCATATAGATTAGGCATTCTTTATTTGATTTTAGTTAGATTTTCCCTTGGAACGGGTGATGCGGTTTCTTGGTGTTGTTTTGCAGGAATTAATGTAAAAATGCTCAGAAATTAGCGTTGATGGAGCTTGGATGAAAAAGAGCCTGAAAAGAGAAGAAATTGAGCCAAGCGACTCTGTGATTCGCCCAGCGACCACGAAAGTCGATCGTTGGAGAAAATGCAAGCCTTTCTGGTTCGCCTCGCGAACCCATGTCTCGCCTCGCGAGTATGAAAACAGAAGCCATCACGCCCAGGCCCTGATGCTCCTCACGGGCGTATTAAAGAAAAACCTTTCGGTCTCGGGTGGCGAAGAAACTCTCGCCACGCGAGAGTTCAATTCTCTGAATGCAGATTTTTAACATTCGCCTCGCGAGACATGTCTCGCCTCGCGAACGTGCACAGATCTGATTGGTATAAGTTGCTATTTTAGGGCAGAAAGGGGGAGTTTTTGGGAGCTCTTGGAGGAGGCACTTGGAGCTGCGGCTGGACTAGGGTTCCAACCCTAGTAGGGGATGTTTTCCTTGCTCTGGGACTGAAAGAAGATTGGAGGATTCTTCTATGGAGTTTGCTTCATCCCTTCTCTCTTTCTCTTTTGTATTCTCATTTTTCATGAGTAGTTAAATCCCCCATTGTTGGGGTTAGATGATTACTTTTCTGAACTTGTTTGTAAATTGATTTGGTTGTTCAATGCAAGTCTCTTTTTCTTTATGAGTATGTGATTCTGTGCTTAATGCTTTCCTTGGATTAGCTACCCATAGGAATGATATGTTGCTTTGATAGATAACTGGAAGGTTGGTGTTGAGGCATGCTCATGAATCATATGCCAAGTAATTCAAGAATCTAGACATAGGTGTTGACTGCTTGCAATCTTATAAGTCTTGACTTAATGCAAAATCACAGATTAATCCACCTAAGACATTAGGGTTTGATTTGGGGTTTTAGGCTCAATGCACCTAAGACATTAGGCTTGAGTATTTTAGAAAAGGCTTGATTGTCATAATTGAAGTAGTGCTTGTGTTGATAATCATTTCATTGCAATTAAGGGAGGATTAGTGTAGTCTAACCCTAACAATCTTAGCCACATTTCTGTTGCCCTCCAATTGTTCGATAAAATTCCAAAAAGACCAAAAATATTGTATTGCTTTGTTTTCTGTTTTAATCTCTCATACTTTAGTTTAGTCTAGATAGTTGTTGAGTTTGTGAATTGGTAATTGACAACCGATCCCTGTGGATACGATAACCGGTCTTACCACCGTATTACTTGTTTGCGACGAGGTGCACTTGCCTTTATCTTAAAAAATACGCATCAAGTTTTTGGCGCCGTTGCCGGGGATTGGTTTTGTCAATATCATTAGTAACAAATGAGGCAACTAATTTAGACATTTTCTTAATTTTTATTTCCTGTGTGTATTTGATTTTTTTCTGTATATATTTGATCTTTTTGTTTTGAGTTCTGTTTTGGAAGGTGGACAAAAGTCATGGAAAATTTTTATTATCCACCTGATGAGGAAGCTTCCAGTCATGTTTTGGAGGACAACTTGTGTTGGGAAGACGATATAAATTTGGGAGAATTCTTCGAGGAGTTTTCTCTATCTCATAATATCCCATCACCAGTTGATCCTATGACTGGTGAGCTTGTATATATATACTCCAAGGAGGATTGGGAAACCTTTTTGTCATATTTACCACCCCCACCACCATGTATGATTCCCATAGAGCCACATGAAACATAATTTGAGAAAAATCTGGTTGTGGGAATGGATCAAATTGAAGATGAAGTGGTGGTGGTAAGTGAATCACAACAAGAGGAATTACCTTCCACAAATCCTTGGGAAACAACAAGTAAGGAGGCAGGGCATTTGGAAAGCATTCCCTCCACCATATATGCTGAGCAATCTGATTTTACTGCATTAAATAATTATGTTGGCTTGCATGCATGTGTGGACATTGGTAAGTTAGCCCCTTCCACTTGTATGTCACACTTCCTCTTGAAAATTCCACTTGACCCGAGAGGAAGTGAATTTATAATTTTAAAGGTCAATGGATATTTCACCCAATGGCTGGGTGGAATTGAGAATGAAGTTATATTATTATTGCAATCACCACCCCAATTTCCATTTGATCCGGGAGGAGGATCCAGGTGGATGCTTTTGAATAAGTCAAGCTAGTGACGTTAAAGAAGCGTTTATTGGGAGGCAACCCAATTTTTCTTTTCCTTTTTCCTTCTGTTTTTTGACTTTTAAAATCTTGAATAATTTGAGAAGATCAAGAGTTTTCTTCTATTAATAAATTGGTTAAGTGTTTTCAGGATAATAAGGAAGGAGAATCAAAAAGAGCAGGGAGAAACAAGCCAAAAAGCATGTGAACCAGCACCAACTACCGCCTCGGTAGGTCGTTCCAATTTTATTTTATTTTATTTTTCTCCTCTCTCTATCTTGATTGTTTACATTGGGGACAATGTAAATTCTTAAGCTTGGGGTAGGGGTATTTTGCATTTGCATTTTTCATGATTGCATTCATATAGTTTTGCATGATAGCTTTGCATGATCACATGATCTGATTGCCCTTGTTTAGATTTTGCATCCGATTGTGAGAACTAAGTGCCAATGATTTGTGATAGTGAATTGTTGAACCCAATTTGTTATTCTTGTGATATGGCTGCAAATGAAAATGTTTGAGATAATCTTGGATAGTTGATAATTAGCATATGGTTCTGAGGATTTGTGTTTTTCATTGAGTCTGAACTAAAATGTGAGATTTTGAGCCATAAAGGGGTACTCACTAAAATCTACCCCATTCTTTGTGTTAGAGTGTTATTCCTCTTGGATGAAATTCTCTAGAACTTGACTTGAAACCATTTTGAAGCTTAAAAATTTTTGAAAACATTTTTGAAAATGATTGAGGCACTAGGTATTTTTCTGGCCTTCTGAGCTTTGAATGATGAAATGCTACCCCTTAGTTGCCCAATTTTGAGCTTAAAAGGAAAAAAAATTGCTTTTCTTGGTACCTTGAAATTTATTGATAAATATGTTTGATAAAGGACCTTCTAAAGTATTGCACAAAAGGGTAAAAAGGTAGTTGAAAAAGTTTGGGAAAAGAATCAAAAAAAAAAAAAATTTCTCTTGATTTGAAAAATCTCCCCTTCTCCAAGCAAAAGAAAAAACAACCCCAAAGGCGGCTCAATCCCTTGATTTTGGATGTTGTGAAGAAGGAGGTGACAAAACTCCTGCATGCGGGTATCATATACCCCATCTCTGATAGTAGTTGGGTGAGTCCAGTGCAAGTTGTACCCAAGAAATCTGGCCTCAAAGTGGTAAGAAATGAAAACAATGAGCTTGTCCCCACTAGAGTCCAGAATAGCTGGAGAGTCTGTATTGATTATAGGAGGTTGAACCAGGCCACTCGAAAGGATCACTTTCCTTTGTCGTTCATCGATCAGATGCTCGAACGGCTGGCTGGTAAATCCCACTACTGTTTTCTCAATGGCTTTTCCGGTTACTTCCAGATCCACATTGCACCAGAGGATCAGGAAAAGACCACTTTCACATGCCCCTTCGGCACGTTTGCCTACAGGAGGATGCCATTTGGCCTTTGCAATGCTCCTGGCACTTTCCAGAGATGCATGATTAGTATTTTTACTGAATTTATTGAAAATTGCATGGAAGTGTTCATGGATGATTTCACTGTATATGGTTCCTCATTTGATGCATGCTTGCATAGTCTGAATTTGGTTTTAGAAAGATGCATTGAAACTGACCTTGTTTTGAACTATGAAAAGTGTCACTTTATGGTTGAACAGGGGATTGTTTTGGGGCATGTTATTTCTAAAGAGGGTATCTCAGTAGATCCTGCTAAAATTGATGTGATTTCTACATTGCCTTACCCATCTTGCGATCGCGAGATTCGTTCTTTTCTTGGTCATGCAGGTTTCTACAGGCGCTTCATAAAGGACTTCAGCAAGATAGCTCTTCCTCTGTCAAACTTGCTGAAGAATGATGCCATATTCAGCTTTGATGATAACTGCAAGAAGACGTTCGACTTCTTGAAAAAGGCATTGACCTCTACCCCCATCATCCAGCCCCCTGACTGGACCCTCCCTTTTGAGCTCATGTGTGATGCTTCTAACTATGCTGTGGGGGTGGTCCTAGCACAAAGGGTGGGCAAGGCTGCACATGTCATTTATTATGCTTCTAGGACTTTAGATGCTGCACAATCTAATTACACCACCACTGAAAAGGAACTTCTAGTTGTCGTTTTTGCTCTTGATAAGTTTAGATCATATTTGCTAGGTTCCAAGGTTATTGTTTTCACTGACCATGCAGCTCTGAAATACTTGTTGAAGAAGCCGGAAGCAAAGCCGAGGTTGATTCGGTGGATGTTGTTGCTCCAAGAGTTTAATGTGGAGATAAAGGACAAGAGTGGAGCTGAAAATTTAGTGGCTGATCACTTGATTAGGATAGAGAGGGATGAGGATCCTTCCCCCATTCAGGATGACTTTCCTGATGAGCAGCTTTTACAGTTGCATGGCGTTACTCCTTGGTTTTCCGACATTGTTAATTACCTAGTTGCTGGTGTCTTTCCGACAGGAGCAACTAGGTCACCAATCCACAAACTAAAGAGTGATGCCAAGTACTATGTTTGGGATGATCCATTTATTTGGAAATTTTGTAGTGATCAGGTGATTAGGAGATGTGTCCCCGACTATGAGATTGAGTCTATTTTGCACTTTTCTCATGCCTCTCAAGTAGGGGGACACTTTGGGCCACAGAGGACTGCAAGAAAAGTCCTAGATTCTGGTTTTTACTGGGCCACCATTTTTAGAGATGCTTATGAGGTTTACCGGACTTGTAAGGAGTGTCAGACAGCAGGTACAACCATCACTCGCAAGAGTGAAATGCCTTAGCAACCTATGCTCTTCTGTGAGGTGTTTGATGTGTGGGGAATCGACTTTATGGGTCCCTTCCCTGCATCTTTTGGCTTTCTCTACATTCTTTTGGATGTTGACTATATTTCAAAGTGGGTGGAAGCTATCCCCACTAGGACTAACGATTCTAAAGTTGTTGCAAATTTTGTTAGGTCCAATATTTTTTTGTAGGTTCGGCATACCTCGTGCCATCATAAGTGACCAAGGCACTCATTTCTGCAACCGCACCATGGAAGCTTTACTCCGGAAGTATGGAGTTGTGCACAGAGTCTCCACTGCTTACCAGACCAATGGCCAGGCTGAGATCTCCAACAGAGAGATCAACAGATCTTAGAGAAAGTGGTGCAGCCGAATAGGAAGGACTGGAGCCGCCGTCTAGAAGACGCACTTTGGGCTCAGAGGACTGCTTTCAAGACGCCAATAGGGATGTCCCCCTTTAGGCTTGTATTCTGTAAGGCATGTCATCTCCCTGTGGAAGTTGAGCACCGTGCTTATTGGGCGGTCAAGTGCTGTAATTTGGAAATGCAAAAATCTGGTATTGAAAGGAAACTCCAATTACAGCAGCTTGAAGAGCTTAGGCTAGAAGCCTATGAAAGCTCTCAGATTTATAAGGATAAAACCAAGCATTTCCATGATAGGATGATTGCTAGGAAGGAATTCTCTGTGGGTCAGCGGGTCTTACTGTTTAACTCCCGCCTGAAATTGATGGCTGGGAAACTTCGGTCCAAGTGGATTGGCCCATTTGTTGTTACTAATGTTTTTCCTCATGGTGCAGTAGAGATTAAAAGTGCAGGTAGCAACAAGGCATTCAAGGTTAACGGGCAGCGGCTGAAGCTATTCCATGAGAGCTCGATGCCTGAGGATGCTACTGTTGAGGAGCTCTCCTTGGGAGAGCCCACCTACACTGCAACTTGATCAGGGAGCACCCTTTCCTTTCCCTCACTCTATTTTTATATTTATGTTGTTTCATTGAGGACAATATATGTTTTAAGTGTGGGGGAGGGAACCATTTGTTGTGTTTTGTTTTGTGTTTTTTTTTTATGTTTTCTTTTCGCTCTTGAATAATTTGAGAAGCTCAAGAGCATGTGTGTGGGTCTTATGTCGGCAAGCTTGGTGGGTTTTGTTGATTTAGCACAGATTGATTGCATGATTTATGTTGATGATCCCCCCTAGGTTGTAAAATTTGAAAACTGATCCCCATGTGAAAAAAAAAATTGAAAAGTGAACTTTGAGATATTTTGTTATGATTGCATGATTTATGATAAGTTTGGGGGTGAAGGGGTGCACACACTAGGGATCGAATCTCGGTCAAACAGTTTACGAAAAATGTCCAGGTGAGGGTTTGAGCCTCCAACATGTTTTTAACTATGTGAATCACTTTCAAGTTGCACTTTCTCGATTTTGCTTGAGTCTCTTCTTGGTTTGCATGTTTATGTGATTGCATCAGATGATTTAGGCAATTTTCTTTGAATTATCTACTTGGCCTAAATTGAACCATCCCTAATGCATGTTCCCTAGTTAGCCCCATTGAGCTTGATTGGAGTGGCTAAAGTGATATGTCATTCTGGGTGAGAAAAAGAAAAAAATATATAAAGGTTGAAGCCAAGGGCAAAGAAAAAAAAAAAGAGAAAAGAAAAATTTTTTGCCAAAAAGAAAAGGGGCAAAACAAAAATGGTGTCAAAGGAAAAAGGTGTAGCCACCCATAGCGCCAAAAAGAAAAAAAATGGAAAAAGGAATTAGAGTGAAAAAAATAATAGTGTACAAGCTCCATGCTCTCTTAGTTCCTAGGGACTTAAGCCTAGTTCCTTTGTATATTCTACCCTTAGCCAGGCCCCATTACAACCTTAAAAGACCTTTTGATGTTGCATGCATGTTTTCGTGGGAACCTTGTCTGAGATGAAAATCAAATTCATGGGAAGTGCTCTTAAAAGTGAAATTGAGTGAAATGTTGATAGCCTAGACAAATTGAGCGAATGAGTGAAATATTACATGCCCTTGTGAGGAAGGCGATTGTTTGAATTTGGTGATCTCCCTTTTGTGTGTAACTTGGATCCCCTGCTTAGATTAATGATTGTTTGAATGATGAAATTCTCAAATGTTCAGAATAAATGATTGTGGGGATTACATTGTTGAAAAGGGGGGAACATTGAAGGAAAATTGTTTTGATGAATTGCTTGAAATGTGTGCGAAATTGACAGAATCCTTTGAGCTTGCCAAGTCTTGAGTCATTTTGAGGTTTAGTTTGCTTGGGGACAAGCAAAGTTCAAGTTTGGGGTATTTTGATAAGCCTTTGGCTCATCTAGTTTTATGACTAGTATGACCGTGGTTTTGTGCCAATTATATCTCGTTTTCGCCCAAATTAGACTTGATTGTCCTCAAGCAAGGTTTTGAGTCTCTTAAGTAGTTTGAGGATAATTTAGCCAGTTTTAAGTCAAATAAAGTACTTATGGCTATTTCATGTTTTCAGGTTAACTTAGAGTCAAGGGAATGAAGAAAACTGTGGAAATTGCAATCCTGGAAGTATTCGCCCCGCGAGACGGAAGACTAGTATGTGCCAGAAATGTCATCTTCTCTGCCTCGCCTCGCGAACCATGTCTTGCCTCGCAAGCCTGGAAGTCAGAAAGCATCACGGTCAGTCCGTGACACCCATCACAGGCATGAAGAGAAGACCCTGGAGGACAGAGACCATCACGGCCTAGCCGTGATGAAGGTCACGGCCATGACAGATAAGCACCCAAAGTCAGAAGTAATCACGGCCTGGCCGTGATAGGCATCACGACTGTGACAAACTAGATTTTGAAGTCTCGCCTCACGAGGAATCATCTCGCCTCGCGAGAGCCCAAATTTGAACTGGCGCCATTTTAATATTAGCCTCGCGAGAGGCTACTCGCGAGCGTGCACAGATTCTAAAGCTATAATTGCTGTTTAGGGCAGATTAGTGGATCATCTTTTTTCTAATCCTTGTTTTCGAATTTCTCGGATTGTATTGCGTTTTTGATGGAGAACTAATCTCCCTAGGTTAATCTGCTGTAATCGGCTTCCGCCGACACTTGAGGTCTTGTAATTCCCGATTGAATTTTCTTCTCTCTTTCAATGCTATTCGTTATTCTCTGTTTGCTTAATTCAGTTTGTATCGAATTAGTGTTTATTTATTTTTGATGATTTTATGTTCCTAAACTCAATCGCGTTTGCTTAATTCGCGCGTGTTCATTCGTGTTTGCTTAATTCACGAGTGCTTCACCCCATTTTCTTAATTCGGGAATTAGGAATATATGTCCCGTAGCGTCGATTTCGCTTGTTAATCGATGCTACAATCGAAAAGGGGTTAGAATCCGCTTAGGGCATGGAGTTACATGGACCGATGATAATGGGAAACCGAACAGCAGATTGATCGTCTTTGTCTTATTTGATAATCACTTAAATTGCTCTGTTTTCCTACTCTATTTTTGTTCTATTTTTCCTAATAAATTTCAAACCAACCCCCCCCCCCCCCCCCCCCCCCCCAAGAAAACTGATTTTCTGTGATAATAACATTACGAGAGTCCTTGTGATACGATACCCGAGTTGTCGCATCCTGACTACACTTTTTACAAACCACTCGCTTTTTGACGCGTGCACGACAGCGTGTCACTATATTATTAGGATCAGTAGGTTGTTCTCCAGCGTCAGCTTCATACAGAATGTCATTCAAATCCTCAACAACCTCCGTCTCATACAGGGTTCCATCCATCTCCTCAGCAACATATTCGTCCATATGGTTTTCTAACGTAACAAAGTAGACATACACAAAAATACAGAAATAGGGAGATAAGAAACAATTCTATCATCATAAGCGGAAAAGATTCATAGCATATAATACAATAATAGTCACAAACATGCATCACTCACAATTTACAATCATCCATACTTTATAACATCATCCTCTACCCTCCAACTCATGCAACTAAACCTTTATGCTGATGTGGCCACTGCTAATCCTGTCACACATCCCTCGTTAGGAATGTCAGTCAGTCATCCAAGTGACACGTTCCCAACGCCGATGCACATTCTCATCCATGGTGAGAATGCTCATGCAAAGAAATGACACTATAGCTGCACAGTACCATCGGTGCACACCCTAGTTCTCTCTCTCATCTCTATCAAGGGTGCTCATGCATAGCAATGACACTATAGTTGCACAACTTAACTTCTAATTTGGAACGGTCCACGAGAACTTCGGACCTCGTGTATCTCAAATACATGGTTGTGAAAAACAATGCAACATATGATTCTCATTGACTTTTATCAATAACAACCTAGTACCTCAAGCTTTTCCTGACAACCTCCACTTACATTCTAAATCACATCACTTCTATAAAATAATAGCGAGGTACCTCTAATTTATATTTAAAACTCTCACCCAAACAAAATACCTCCAAGCAAAATATATCTTTCCTTAAAATCAACTAAGCAATTTATCAAATTAGGCAGATCATACATAACAAAATATCAACAAAATAATCAAACATCATAAAATATCACATAATGCAAATTATCACAGCCAGCATATCACAATCAAATCAAATAAGAAATAAAGCCAAACATCCTTAACATCATAAAATCAACCTTAATGTCGATAAACCTACAATCCTCGAATCACCATTGGTTTTACAGAAAGGGTTTCCAATGTGATTTTGGTCTTGTCGATTACTCGACTACTAGTAGGGTTTAGGTCGCCCTACACAATTATTATAGAATATACTACTTATCGTTTCCGACGGTAGATTGGTTCTTTCCCCCAACTGAGCTTATCTCCATAAACACGAACTGTCAGATCCTGGTCACGACACTACGGTTATTAAATCAACCTCTTGAAGATTGAAGAAATGAAGAAAATGATCAACCTTCACTAAGTTGAAAACTGGGAATCTTGAGGGTATGATGGTATTGTGAGTGTATCTCACAATATACTCATTTGGTGTTGAATGTTTCATTTGGTTCGGATCATAACAGGGGTGAAAGGGGCCTTCTTTCTGCTGTTTCGTGGGTTGCTGGGAATTCTGGGCAGTTTTGGTATTTTGAGCCTATCTCCCAATCCACTTATCCGTTTTTGATGATCTTTAGTTTGTTGGAAATAAGAGAGAAATAGGAACAACTTTTATGTTGAGAGTTTTCCGAGTTTCAGAAAGGAATAGGGTCATATTTTCGGTGGGAATTCGGTGTTCTTATGAGTTTTGTAACTTAGTTGGCGAGGAAGATGAAGAGAATGAAGGTGATGAAGAAATGAAGAAATCAAGGAGAATTGTGGGGAGGAATGCCATGGGGGGAAAGAGGGGTATTTATAGGTAGGGAATTGTCTTAACCTAGATTAAGTTTAACTAACCATGGTTAAGTTAAGATATAAATATCTAGATATTTTCAAATAAATATCTAGATATTTTAACTAAATATCTAGATATTTCCATATAAATATCTAGATATTTTAACCAAATATCTAGATATTTTAACCAAATATCAAGATATTTTCAAATAAATATCTAGATATTTTTACTAAATATCTAGATATTTCCATCTGTTCCAAGCCCCGTCGATTACCCGCTTTAATGACGAAATGCCTGAACGCCGTCAAATATCTTATTTTTTTACGAAATGTTTGAAAATAGCCTATCTTGTTGGAAACATGATAAAAACATACTTTGTTTCGTTCATGAGTCAAAATTAGGTTTTCTGCTCAGTAAAATTATAATGTCGGTGAAAATGCTGACCGGGTTCCGTCTGAATTTTCAACCCAAATTTTTATCGTAAGCTTCTACCCTATGATAGAGTATGAATATGATTTTTATTTCATAAAAATCAATCTCCATGAACTCGGATAAAAATATAAATAAATACATTTATACTGGTTAATACAAATGAAAAATTTTTACTGAAAAAATAAAAATCGGAAAATAAAAAGTAGGGTGTTACAGTAGATATGATTGGTAAAATGAGAATCCCTAAGATTAACCCCAATAGACAATGACGATTTCTATAGATCAAATGATCAACTATTGATCGAGACAGAAGGAAAATCTAAAGTAATGACCAAATACTTGTAGTTAAAATTGATTGTATAAAGTTGGAAGATTTGAAGGAAAGTATCTACCATGATTTCATACAAGTATATTTAAGTGAAAGATGTAAGTCCTTGTATAAATTAAGGTTGCTAGAGAAACGTAAAGTTGAGAAGTTAGATGATCCTACTCGACATAGTTTCTTTCAGTGTAAATTACATTAAAGGATTGAATAATGTTTTCAAGGTTGAGAGACGTGTGATTTTGATGTATTATGGAATGGTTTATTTCGTTCAAAAGAACAAAGACTACAATTGGATATCTTGGATAGGAAACGGTGTGGGTGCTGTGAAAGAAGTGGAAATTTTAGTTTAAATCTTGGAGTGAAACTGTAAGAGTTAAGGATGTAGAGGAAAATTTTTCTAATGGATTAGTATTGAATGAAGAAGAGATTAAATTCTAATCATATCTTTGTTTGTGGAAGATTAAGATAACATGGTTAAGGACAGGGAGAATATGAATTGAGGATAAGCAATTTGATGTTGAGGATAAATAGAACGAAGACTAAGTATGAATTTCGTTATTAAGTTATAAAAGTCATCTAAGGGAAAGTGGGTACTGGAAGTATAAAGTAGGATCTTGGGTTTAAGATGTAATTACAAGATCCTGTCTAGTTTCGAGTTAAGAAATTTCGAGGACGAATTTTTTTTAAGTGGGGTAGTAATGTAACACCCCGATTTTTACTGTTCTTCAATAACAGTAAATATATATGTGTGTGTGTGTGTGTGTGTGTGTGTGTGTGTGTGTGTGTGTGTGTGTTTATATTATTTAATTTGAATTGATTAATTATATGTATAATTATTTTAACTTATTTTTATGTGATTTAGTTTGAGTAATTTTAATTACTCATTTAAAATGATTTTTTATTAAGTGCGTTAGCACTGCTTTATTTCAATGCATGCACGCTTCCTAGAAAATAATATTATGTTATGGTCACTATTAGTATTTGTTTAGAAAAAAATATTTAAAATAATATGGTTGAAAGAAATTATTTTCATATCTTACTCTACGTAATTTTAGATTTGAAAATAATTCGGTTTGACATTAATCGGAGATTAAATGTTGGACCGTGAATTTTCTTAGTTGATCAATTCAACTATCAATTACTACTTTATTTCAAAGTTTGAAAGTATATATTTTGTCACCATTTATTTCTAGATTCAAAAACTAAAAACATGTTTATTTTTAGGCTTAATATTTATCACTCATAGTGTACCCACTAATACAAAACATCAATTTTCTCTCTCCTCCCCCTCTTATTAGCATCAAACTTCCCCCCTTTTCACTATTTTCTTTCTTTCTTTTCCTGACTTCTTCTTCCTCCCTTCAACTTCACCATCTTCTTCTTCCAAACTTCACCCTCCTCCTTTACTTCCCTTCAGTCGTGGGACCACCGCCCCTGCACCACCGTCGACCGCCGCTCGCCAGCGCAAAGGAGGACACGCGCGCTGTTCGCGTCCCTACGTATTCTGGTGGATGCTTCACCGCGCGGAGCGTCGCCCTCCGCCACTTTCAGACCGGTAAGCTGCCACTTTAATGGTGGTTTTCCACCATTTGAATTCATTTTAGTTCCTTTCTTCTCCCATTTATCTTATTCTCTCTCTTTTGGCTCTTGGTTGAGGTAGAACCACCACAAACCGTCGCTGGCCACCGCTTCGCCATCGTTCCACTACCATTGACGCCACCACAAACTCATCTTCCTTGGGTGAGTGAGATATCATCTATTTTTGCTTAGATTCAAAAATCCTCAAACTGATTTTGAAACCCTAACCCTACCTCCTTGATTTCATACTGAAACTAGAAATTAAAACTTGTTTTTGTGCAATTGAGACTATGAATTTGAGTTATATTAAACCAATTTCATTGTTCTTTAGTTAAAATGGGTTTTCCCTAAATTTATTTATGAACCCTAAAGTCCCAAATATGATTTTATTGAAGTTAGCTCTATTTTGTGAAATTGAATATTTAAAATCAACTTAGAGTGAGCGTTTGAATGATGAGTAGTTGATTATGTGTTTTATCTGGTTGTGAAAATGCTTTGACTCCCTCTTTGGGATGTTGTCGGGGTTGCGTTTGCTTGGGGGAAACATATTTTGTATTGTTTGAGAATTAACATGAGCTGTTTAGAGGAAACTGGAACGTCGAGCTGGGGTTGTGGGGGAAGCTAATTGTTGAATGCGTCAATGAGAGAATCTTTTATGGTCTACATAGGTAAAGGGAGTTTACCTGAAGAGTTTTAATAGTTACATACTTAATTGTTGTGTTTTTGAATGTATGTTAAGTTTTAAATCTTTGTAATGATGTCTTGCTTGAATTCTTTAGAGTTTGATTGGAGTTTTAATGTTATTGTTTGTTGATTATATTACTGTTTTGCTTGACTGTGATTGGCCGATGGCATGACATTGGTCATTGCTTGTTAATAAAGATTAAGGCATTAAAATACCTTAACTCAGAAAGATTGAAAAAGTGGTGTTGTGATTCTTTGGGAAAGTGAGAAGAAAACTATAAATAATGGAAGTGTGAAGATGAAACAAAGTTTAGGAAAATAAATGAAAATAGAAAACATCAAAACTTATGGAAATGTTTAAAAGAATTTTTGAAAAGAAAAATCTTTTGGAAATAAGGATTTTCTTTTAGGTTTTACCAAAAGTTGTTCAAAAATGGAAACATTTAGAGAAAATGCTCTCTTTGATAAATCTATTTACAAGAGTTTTGTATTTGATTCTAAGTTGAGAAAAAGATTTCAGTGGTTTCCTAAGTTTTCAGAAAATGGATTTCTAAAAGAAAACAGTTTTACTGAAATAGTATTTCTAAGAACGAAAAGTATTTATGACACAAAAATTTAGAAACTTTTGAACTCTTGTTTTTCGAGTTATTTTTCACTGAACTAAAACCTCTGGAAAGAGAGTGAAAAATAAAGGACCTAGTGCTCCGAAATGACGGGCTAGAGTTCTTGTTTTGAGTTTTGAGAAAGTAGAAAGGACCTAGTGTTCCGGATTGACGGGCTAGAGTTCCTATTCTAGTTTTGAGGAAAGATAGAACCTAGAATTCCGAGACGTCGGACTCGTGTTCGGTTGTGAAGGAGATTGTGAATCATGGATTTTATTGATAAAATCCTATGTGAGTATTAATGTTTAATTTAATACTTGATTAAAAGTAGACGAGAGCATAAGCATTGACGAGGAAAGAACGATGCGAAAAAGAAAATGAAAAACGAGAACACCTTGTTTTACCTACATAGTCTGGCTTATATGCCGTTGTGGCAGACGTGCCATTGTGTATCGAGCTACAGTTTCACAAAGGATGAATTGACAAACTGAACAGTTACGGACCAAAGACGAATTCTTTAGTTTTTGGGTCTTTAGGGACATTCGGGTTCGAACTCCACGAAATGCTTGGGGCTTTGAAACCCCTTGTCGTGGAAATCGGCTACCCTTCTCGAAATGTACTCAATCAGGAACTATTCTGTATTATTTAGGTGAGATGTGATACCCCATAAAAATTCGAGATCAGACCTAAATTGAGAGGCCGACCCAAAACGTGCGAGACAATTGTGTTATGGGCATTATCGCGATCCTGTCATGCTCGACGAAGGGAAGTTAGGATCTCCAGAGATAGTGAACTAGATAGTGAATATTGAAGTGACATGAAATGTTTAACAAAATGCATTTGGATTGTCAGGAATGGATCCCTGTGTTTATGGTTATGATATATTGCATGACATTGTGTGAGAGTCGTGTATGTGACTGCTATGATAAAACTCATATGTCGGTATCTCACCTTTGCGTTATTTCTGTTTGGTTTCTATTTGTGGTATTTTGGGTTAAGTGTACAGATGATGCTGAGGAGTTCTTTGCCCCACTCGGAGGGATTGGACCTAATTTTTGAAGGAAGATTATTTACTGAAATAACATGGGGTCTTTTCCAGTAAGAGTCTCGTAGTTCGACCAGCTTAGTCTATCGAGTCAAGTTTAGTTTTGGAAAGGTTTCATATTTATTTGCTTTATGGCTCTGAGAGCCTTTTATTGGATTTCTGTTATGTTTAAGAATGTTTATGGCTCGGAGAGCCTTTCTTTTTGATGAAAATGTAAATATATTAGCAGGTATTTTGTTTGGGATGTTGGAATTACAGAGGAGACTCTGTCGAATTTTTTATAAAAAAAATGTATTGATCTGTATTTAAGTACTCATAAATTATTTTTCGAAAGCATACCAGAGGACGATCAGATGGCAGACGTCGGCGGTACAGACGTTGAGGATGATTGGGTTCCTCCACCTCCCCCTCATCATGATTGATTTTGTTTTTTCATTTTTTAGATTTTAAACGATTCTTGTACCCAAACAATACGACCAATCGAGTAGCGAACGAAAATACGGTCGTCATTTAGCGACCGAATTTGTCGGTCACTAAACAGTTGATTTTTTGTAGTGTGATCCGCTATTACTAGTTCTGAACTCACTATCCAGATAGATCAAGAAAACTACGATCATAATTCATAACCATACCATCATACCTTCTTGTCAAGGCTGAAAGCTTAGCAGTTTTTGTAGCTCCATCACTTGATGTCCGAAAAAATTACCAAAATATAGAAAACCAAGAGCCAAATACTTCCACAAAAACATACAACTATCCTTTGAGGTTTCAAATTCTAAATATACTAGCGATATACCCGTGCATTCGAACGGGTCGCGTTGCGTTGGTTACTATAAATTTCTAAATGTAAAATTTAGTATTAATCATCTTTTTATCTAGGAAATAATTGAATAAATTAAATTATATATTAATATTGACACAATTATAAAGCACAAAAACTAAAATAAATAATATGAAAGATGTTAAAATATGAAAATGAGAATGTTCTTAAATTGAAGTAATTAAAAAAAAAAAACATTTCGCAGGATTGGGCTGTAAGACTTGTCAACAAAATGTTAGTTGAAAAATTATTTAACTAATTTTTCAGCAATTTACGTTACTAATTTTAAAGATAGATTGATCCATATAAAAGTTCATATGATATCCACTTTGCTCTAACTACGTTCAATGGATCAATTTTACCATAAATTTCATTCAAATACTGACATAAATAGATGCATTTTATTAATTCTCTAATGTATCATGATAAGGCATGTCAAATTATATAATTGAACAATATTAAGGTCATTTTAAATTATCTGTGTCTAGTAGTCAATTCGCACTGAGTAGATCCAATAAGGGCAAAACTTTTAAAAATTAGTCAATTGAATACTGAATTTAGTAATGCCAATAATAGTTAAGTTAAATAATTTAAATTATCAGAAATCTTAGTCAGAGATAATAAAGCCAATGATAAAAAAAAAGCTTACTACAAATAGTGTAAAACCATAAATGTGTATACGATTTTCAAATTACAAAATGCTTCTACTTGTTAATTTAATATTCACATAAATCGGTTAAAAAAAACATGTGCAGAGTCATGATAGAAATAAAAATTGGCAAGTAGCTAAAAACAATAATCCTATACATAATGTTGGTGAGCTGCACTGTGATGCACGTGTTTGTAATGTATAAGGGATATGATATGTATTATTTGGAAATTTAATAATTTTTAAAATTAAAAATAATAGTATGAGAAAAACTATTGATAATTTAATATTTTGTTATAATATAAAGAGTTAGGAAAATTAACCATTTAAGTGACAAACAAACATTTCCAAAGCTTGAACAACACCATCGAAGATAAATTAATGATTAATGATTATCAACATTTACAATCACTAATATGTTGTATTTTTACTAAGTACACATACATCAAGCAAGACAAAGCAGGAAAAATAATAATATATATATATATATATATATATATATATATATATATATATATATATATATATATCTTAAATTAAAATGATACCAATTTAGGAATAATGAATCACTCTCGTGTCGACATTCAAAAGGAAGCATCACAATACATGTAATAGCTTGTTTTACATTTCCATTAAGTTTGAATAATTTTCCATCTAGAAAATCATAAGAATTGTAATAAAAAACGAAAAAGATAACCCTTTTCAAAAGAAGTTACTCCTCCGAGGAGTCTGAGATCCAGTGTTGATGATGCCTAGAGGTTGCCATCAAGTAACATCTATTTTGACTTCAAATTATATGGTTCCTGTAATGTCCTGAGATAACTCAAACCTGATATAAATTAATAGTGGTATATACATAAAACCTTGTAGCATCAAGAAATATTTACCAAAAATGATATATCACCTTGAAGTGAACTAAGAAGACTAATAAAGAAAAAACAGTTCACTATCTCGTGTAGTTTA
Source organism: Sophora flavescens (assembly GCA_030762895.1). NCBI lineage: Eukaryota > Viridiplantae > Streptophyta > Magnoliopsida > Fabales > Fabaceae > Sophora > Sophora flavescens. The sequence goes on from CM061063.1 coordinate 263,015,840, forward strand.
ATCAAATGGAATAATGAGAGGAGAGGCTAGATGTACAATTACAACCAAGACTGAAAAGTTGGGTGCATCTGTTGAAAATACTATTACACTAAACATCCAGCTAAGTGAACCAAGTTTCCATCCCACCCAGGTGTAATTATATGCAGATAAGAAAGATGAATGAACATATATATATATATATATATATATATATATATATATATATATATATATATATATATATATATATATATATACACCAAACCAAAGTAGCCACTAAGATCATGCTGACAAATTACCTATTTAATTTGTTTGTAACAAAGCAACGGTGAATTATATAACAGCTGAGCATGGTTCTCTTCAATTTCTCTTCAATATACACTAGTGCAATAAGTGCTTTTTACGTCAGTTAAAATTGATTTTTTACGTCAAAATACTGACTGACATAAATACAGATGACGTTAAATATAAAACTATTAACGTCAGTTCTTTAACACAACTGACGTTAATTTTGTAAAAATTAACGTCAGTTGTTTAAACAACTGACGTTAAACATAAAACTATTAACGTTAGTTCTTTAAGACAACGGACGTTAATTTTGTTAAAACTAACGTCAGTTGTTATAAAGAACAGACGTTAAAGGTTTTAATTTTAACGTCAGTTGTTTATTACAACTGACGTTAATAGTGTACTGTATATTTTATAAAATACTATTAACATAAGTTGTTTGATACAACTGCCGTTACTAGATTTTTTTTTGAAATTCAGTTTTAAAATATCACTCCCCTCAGCTATCCCTGCATTCAGTAAATATACCAGTAACACAGAATATCACACACATTACAGAATTGCAAAGGAAAAATGGAACAATGGGGGGACTTAAAACCAAAACCCATGTATATATATAAATAAATTTTAGTCTCCAATGTCTAAAAACAAAACTACCAATCTAAGGATATATATATATATATATATATATATATATATATATATATATATATATATACATGTTATTAATTAGTTTCTAAAGTCTAACAAAAAAACTATTCATCTAAGTAGTGCGGAGGTATCTTGTCAATTCCTTTTTCAGCCGCATACTTGAAGAAGAATTCAGCGAAGCGCGTCCTCAAGTCTCTTAACTCATCTTATTGAATAGGCGATTGGTCGTTAAATGCCTACACACGTTCAAATAATAACAATAACATCAATGCAAGTCATCTTCAAAACTATAATATATAATTTAACAAGTTGTTTAAATATTACCTTATTCCATCCATCCGTAATAGATGTGGAGACTATGTTCAGCATATGAAGCATCACATAATAGCCGCATGACCACCCGTCATTTTGAAATCGAGACTACCAACAAAATTAATTTCAATGTCAGTTGAATATACATATAAATTAGTAATTATAATATTAATTATTTGATAAATAAACTACCAAACCTTGAGGATGTTCCATACAGGATTTTCTTTAGCCTTAGAAGTCCTACTTCTCCCGTTGGCGCAACTTATGCTACTCGCCTTCAGCGCGCTATCATAAACAAATAATCATGTCGATCAATTAACAAATTCATATATCATGTGTGTAATAAACTAAAAACAACTGATATTAAAACTTAAATTAAATTTAAGATTAGTTACTTACTTATTTACAGCTTCCAACACCACCTGTGGCGGCTGTTGGAGGAGAGAGCATAAGAATATGATAGTATGCCTAGACGGGTAAAGTACGAACAACTGCCAATGGCTTTTCATACAGTAGGGAGCCAGATATAATTCTTTCTGATGGTCTCCCAACAAGTTCCCTAAGTATTTACTCAATGCATCGCCAGCAAAGAATTCGGGCAGAAGGATTGACGGATCTAAGAAGCCGTAAACTGATGCAACGCCCTTATCAAGCTGAAGACGATGGAGATACCTAAGATATGAAAAGGTGTGGGTGTTAATTACATAATATATATATATATATATTGAAATTAAAATAAATTATTAAATGGAAAATTACCAAAAATAAATAAGTTATAAAATTAAAATTAACTTACGTGCTCTAGAGACTCAAAACTGTGCTGGCCATCTAGACGTTATTTCTGCAGGCGTTCCCGAGATCGTCACCACGGAAGGAAAATATCCTTCGTTGATCTAGGCGTGCCACCCATCCATCGTGCTCCAATGGACATTCAAAAATCTCAAACGCATAATCCTCACCAAGTGAGAACAAACGAGTGATAGGTGACAGCGGCACCGACGTCGACTTGGCCTTTAATTTAGGAAAAATAAAATAGATAAGTTGTTGATAATTAAAAAAAACACAAGTAATTATTTGACTAATTTGGACATTAATAATGAATACATATCTTTGTTAACATTTCGAGCTCACGTCGTTTGAAGTCCAACTCAAGCTCACGCCTTTTCATTTCCAACTCATGCTCATGGCGTTGGACTTCGAACTCCCGCTCCCTAGCTGCCAACTCATCGTCCTCCACATGTGCCCTACTAAAACTCTCTTTTGTGCTCACATGTGAAGTGTTGGCATGCCCTGCGGTGTCCTGGGATGTACCGACGGAGGAAAGCTCCCTGGCAAGCGCCTGCTTGAATTCTGGGTTGGATATTAAGCTTTGCATCAGATGTGTTGTAATAGCTGGGTTGGACATGAGGTGCTGAGTAATGTCAGCCAAAATTGATGCTTCATTGACCACCCGCTTTCGTGAAGCAGACTTACCATAATATTCTTTGATGGTCACGTTCCCAGGAACACCGAGAACCCGACCAGGATGGTCTTTCTTGCCTAGAGCAGTCATCAAGATGTCCCGCCGTCCAGAAGGGACGAATGATCCCTGGGAGGATTGTGCTTTAAGATCCATCTACAATGAAAAAAATGAAAAAATGTGCAAGTGAAAAGTGTTGCAAATATCTATACAAATATCAATTGAAATCAAGTTAATTATTTACTTACAATCTTATCTGCCACTTCGCGAGTGGCATCAACTTTAAAAGATCCCATCTTTGTCATGCGGCCGGCTAACCAGACATCCTCGCGGTCGATGTCCGACGGAGGACTTAATGGTGTGCCCTTAGGCACCTCTCCTCTTTCAATCCTAGCAGACTGTTCTTCCGACTTCGCCCTCAGCCTATCCGCCATCATCTGCTCGATCTGAGTCTGGTACCCACCATGAGACATGGTGTGGCGGTGGACGTTCTTCGCCTGATTCTGCCGACCCTTATTTACCTTAGCCTATTCAAACAAAAACACATAATTAAATACAGTTAAATGATCTATAAGAAGCATACAAAATTAACTTAATCAACCAAACTGAAATTCTCCATCCTGTCGACTCCTGGCAAACATATCCCAAGTATCCTGATCAATCCAGGGATAATCCGAGAACATTTTATCAAGCCGCTTCTTCCCAGATACATAGTACCTGGTAAGATCATGCTTGAACCCATTCCAACGCTTTGATGCCATTTTCATACATTTATGACGATGATTCTCGTCATTTGGCACAGTCCAAGCTACCTACACATTAAATACATAACAACTGGATGGATTATAACTCGGATAATTATCTAATAGTGTAAATCAAACGAATGTAAAGGTAAAATACCGCGATAGCCTCCCAAATTTGATCCTTAACGTTCTGTGGAATGTCATTCCAGTGGTTCTAGTTGATGCTTACATGCTGCTTCGCTTGTAGAAACACCCACTTATTTAATTCTTTAGCACAGGGTCCCTGGGCATTTAGATTAGCATCGAAGGACACCTCAAGCTTCTGTTCGCTTTGCCTGTCCTTCTCTGGTTTCTTCAACGAGGTGGCTCCTCTACCCCATTTCCTATGAGCCTGTGATATCTGTATGGACAAAAAAAATGATAAAATAGAGGGTTGTAACATTATAAACTTACATTAAAAAGAAGGACTAAAGATAGTATATAACATGTAAACTTACACTAGAATCAGGCGTAGGCGTGATCGGGTCCTGCGTAGCCCCCACGGTGTCCTCCCGTGCATGTGGGCTATCCGACTGATCAATATGTATGCCTGTTCAGAAACAATATATATTTATTAACATAGGTTATATAACTCAACATAAATATAGAAGTATAAATAAAAATAACTAGATAGGTCATGTAGATATACAAAACATATATCCAATATAAGGACAATACGGGAGATTGAAAACTATAGTTTTTGAAGATTGCCAAGCACTGGTCACGGCATGGCAGTGATGTCCATCACGGTCGTAACGTGCCAACTGAACCGGACCCTCACAGGCAGAACTTATCACGGCCTAGCCGTGATGAGCATCACGGTCTAGCCATGATGAGCATCACGGCCGTGACAGATCAACCAGCAGAGCAACATGCACTCAAAACCAAAAATAGAGACATTCCAAACAACTCAAACTCACGGTTTCAAGTTTCAACTACTGAGACTGCAGTTTCAACATACACTCAAAACCAAAAATAGAGACATTCCAAACAACTCAAACTCACAGTTTCAAGTTTCAACTACTGAGACAACAGTTTCAACATACACTCAAAACCAAATATAAAAAAATGTGCCATAAAGACTCACCAGAAATAGGTGCTCGCGTGGTGGTGGGGAGGGGAGCTCGAGTGGTGGCCAACGTTCGATGTGGTTACTGAGAGCAGAGGGACAAGGAGAGTTAGTGCGCGGGAAGGGGAAAGGGAGATGTCAAGTTATTTCAAAGAATGAGCGGGAAAGACAGAGTTAGGGGTTAAGAGTGTACCTCAAGGTGGTGGCGAAGAAGCCCTCGCGGTGGTTGCGGTGAAGTTGAGCTTACGATTAGGGCAGAGTGAGAGTGAGAGTGAGGGTTGAGCGTGATGAAAAGAGAAAAGAGACGTACAGAGCAAAGTGCAGAAGACGCGCGGGTGTAAACGTTATAATCAAAATAAAACAACATTTTACGTTAGTTGTTTGTAAAACTGACGTTAAAGGACATTTAATTAACGTCAGTTGTATTAAGAAACTGACGTTAAAAATAAAAAAAAACTTTTAACGTCCGCTGTTGAAGACAACTGACGTTAAAAGTGTTTTGCAAAAACATTAATTCCTTTGACTACTGTGCTACCTACCCCTGAGCATTAAGTTTATAGATCAGTTTTCAAGAAAATCAGTCTCTCTTCTCTATATAAAGTACCATTCTTCTGTATCAGTCTCTCTTCAGAAGAATATGTTTACTAATTCAAGCTAATTAATGAATATTAAAAATAAACTTGTTTAAAAAAAGTTTAGAAATAAACTGCACTATATATATGGAGTGACTTGCGTTAAGGGTGACAACAGGGCATTTTAGATAGGGATATAGGATTATTTACGTCAGCTAGTTATTTAACTGAAAATCACACTTTTAACGTCAGTTGTTTAAAAAATTGATGATAAAAATAAATAATTTTTAAAAAAAACACTTTTAACGTCAGTTGTATTAAACAACTGACGTTAAAATTTTATTAGTTTCTGCAAAAACATTCATTCCTTTGACTACTGTGCTACTTACCCATTCACCTTGTAACCTAATCCTCTTAATGAGCATTAAGTTTTTAGATAAGTTTTCAAGAAATTCAGGTAGTCTCTCTTCTCTATATAAAGAACCATATTCTTCTGTATCAGTCGATCTGTATTACACCCCCCTCTTTTCCTCTATATTTTGTGCTTTTTCCTTCACAATATGCCTCTATCATATTTGAGGTGTTGTTATTTCTTCCTATTCCTAGACTTAAAGGTCTTTGTCTTAATGGTAAAAAAACTTCTGAGGTTGAGTATATCACATAACATGGATGGTAAGGTTGGGTGAATCACGTAATGTGATTCCCTCACTTTATTTCATCCCCGTCATCCCTTTCACTTTACTTTGGAAGCAAGGGGCTGTGGATTCAAGACGATGCATCAAGGAATTCCAGTGAAGGAGAAGATGCAAAGATCCATTTCAATGTGGATTCACTTTTGCATCATGGAATTCAAGTGAGGGAGGAGATGCATCCATTGGAGTTTCTAAGGAAAGGACTGAGAAGAAAATGATGTTGAAGCAAAAAAAATTTATATTTTAGGGCTATGTTGCAAATTTTTTTTATCTTTCAATCATTTAATTGTAAGTTATGAATCGCTTCAATGAGATACGATTTGATTATACATATAACTTGTTTTATGTTAAGTGTTTATTTATTTTAATTTGCACAAGAATTTGTTTACTAATTCAAGCTAATTAATGAAGATTAAAAATAAACTTGTTTAAAAAAAATTAGAAATAAACTGCACTATATATATGGAGTGACATGTGTTAAGAGTGACAATAGGGCATTTCAGATAGGGATATAGGATTATTTACATTAGCTATTTATTTAACTGAAGTAAAAATCACACTTTTAACGTCAGTTGTATAAAAAACTGACGTTAAAAATAAATATTTTTTATTTTAAAAACACTTTTAACGTCAGTTGTATTAAACAACTGACGTTAAAGGTATATAAGTTTCTGCAAAAACATTCATTCCTTTGACTACTGTACTACTTACCTATTCACCTTGGAACCTAATCCTCTTAATGATCAACTTAATTTTTTAGTAACTTACCACGCCTAGTAACTTCATCCTCTGCTCCAATAAATAGCTTCCTTCCTTCCTTTTATTTTTCTGCTTCACAATATGGCTCTACCATGGAGATTAACTTCATCACTCTTTCTTCCTATTCCTAGACTCAAAGATCTTTGTCTTAATGGTCAAACAACTTCTGAGGTTGTGTAAATCACATAACATGGGTAATGTTCTGTAAATCATATAATGTGAGTTGCTCACCTTATCATCCTTCCGGAGAATCGGCTGCTACAGTTCCAAAACCTCAGCTTATGAATGACCACATTATCAGCATGTACCTCGATTCCAACATGAGTAACACCATCACTGCTGGACATGGTCACATTCGGAGTATAGTTTTCCGTTTGGCATATTTCATAAAACTCTCTGATGGGATGTAGCTTTAATGTTTCGGGTGTGATAAGGGGTTCCAAAAGTGGCCTTATGCTTTGCCACACAACCTACTCATTGAATTATAGAAAACTCAGTCGCTCGACTCTCCTCTCTTGCTCACCCGTGAAGGGAACGAAGCCTCAACAAATGTTTAGGATTTTAAACCCTTTCAATGTAACTTTTTATAGGATTTTAAAATTTTGAATGTATCTTGTAATTGTATTATTGATACACTTCATGAATGAGATCCGGTTTGGGTAATTGATTCAACTTATACTTCGCACATATATTTTAGTTTTCAAAACAGAAACACAAAACATAAAAGCAAGTGAAACTGAAACTTTGAGGAAGGCAATGCGGAAAGGTACGTTTACTAGGTAAAAAAAATTATTAAAATAATCTTTAACGTCTGTTGATGTAAGGACTGACGTTAAAAGTGAAGTGACTCACTTTTAAGGTCAGTTCAATAAAGAATTGACGTTAAAAGGTTCACTGTTAACGTCAGTTGTTTATTGAACTGACGTTAAAAGTGAGTCACTTAACTTTTAACGTCAATCCTTACAACAACTGGCGTTAAAATTGAGTTAATGAAGTCTGATATTTACAAAACTGCCACCGCCTCTTTTTTAACATCTAGCTTTTGGTTAACTGACGTAAACCTTTCCCGTCTAATGTATATTTTCCACTAGTGATAAACCTGCATACTTTTCACCTTCTCTTCAAATTCTGTTTGTCATTTTGTTAATCCCAACTTGTGCATGCTCCATAGATCATGATGGATGTTTAGGTTATCACAACTCTTCTCTTTGCATTATCTCTAGCCATCCCATTGTTGACATATCAGCATGGCAAATTGCAAATGCAAAACAAAAGAGCAAACATTTAGGAACCGTGCGTATTCAACAAGCAAACATCAGAAAAATAGTAACATCAAAACATTAACTGAACTTAATCAAGAAAAAATAAAAATATCCTCATCATCAAATGGTTCGACACAACAGAAAGGGTATAAATGAAAGGGATGTTAACATAATATACTTTATTCTCAAATCACATTGCAAGAACATGAAAGAAACACCTTTTAATTACTCAGTCAACTAAATTTATATACTCATTGCAATCTCTCAACTAAAAAGTTGGATTATATAAAACTCAACTTAAAATATAATCCACATCAGAAAAAAGAAAAAAGCGAGAAGAAAAAAAATTGCCCCCGCTTTATAACCTTAAACTTCTTCCAAAACCCCACTCCATAACCTGCAAAAATGAGTTGTGTAACACTCCCTTGGGCATTACCTTGTGAACACGTGCAGAAATAACATTAAAAGGAATTTGCTGGTTTCTTTCGGAAAATAAGGTTTATAATTTTGCATAAGTCCGAAAATGGGGGTAAATTTTTTTCTTCGACCGAACACATTCAAAGTTTGCCACACATATTTTAATGGTAACATTATATAATATGTTAAGTCTCCAAAATGTCTGATGTGCATTTCCCTAAGTTTTGATGAGAACTAAATGTTGGTTAACAATTTAATTAACCTTCATATTGGTTGTTAACCTGTCTATCTAGTGTGCAGATTAAAATTGTAAGAATCATCTATCTGCTCATAAGTGACTACCTGTCTGGATAAGCGAAAGTCAACCTGTCTGTTGACTATGATTATCAACTTCTTTCAAGATACGTCTTCAACCTGTCTCCCCACGAGTTCCTACACTTGTCTGAGGTTACTCGTTGAAGAATCAATGACCAAACAAGCTTTTGTTGGCTGTCCCATCAGAAAGAGACTTGAAGCCTTCTCTATTACTCAGTCTCACGCCTATCTAGAAAAGTCAGAAGTTACTCTCTCAAGCAACCTCGGTTATCAGAACCAAAGACCAGTTAAAGAATGCTTTCAACATGCTTTATTCCCTAGTACCTCTGGTCCTTACACAAAAAGGGAATTGTACTCAGCAAAGTACAAAAAGCTCTCTACACAACTCTGATATGGCTGTATCACGATGCATAAAGCTATGATCCTTCATGTTAGAGTACAACCAATGTTCCTATTGCACTAATGGCTGCCCAGAACGACTATATTGCATTTAATGATGTTCTGCTTGAAGCCAACATCTGAAGGAATGTCTCTAACGGATCCTAAATGCTTGAAGACTATCAATACAGAAGTCATTGAAGATGGCATAGAGAATACACATAGCATTAAAGAACCATTACTCTGCGCATTAATATCTTCATTCTTTCATTCTGTATTCTTCAATCATTTAAAGTTATTACGCAGACTTTCCTAAGCTTTACATTTAAACCACTCTGAGTGTTAGTGAAAGATCTGTCTGTCTGAAGTTGTATTTATTACAAACCAAATCTCTCAAACAAACCTGAGTGAGCCTGAAGAGGCTAGGTGTGAAAAGAATACTTGTCTTGGAGCCTGAAGAATACTTGGAGTCTGTAACCTGATCAGTTAGAGTGGATAAAACTTGGTGCTTCAAGGACTGGACGTAGCTCTTTGCTTTGAAAAGTGAACCAGGATAAATAGTTGTGTCAATCTCTCTTTCCTTATAAACTCTTTAGTTGCCTTAGTTTTCTTATCCGTTTTTCAAGTGGTGTGTTTGTCTAAGTCACTGTTAAAATTTCATCAGACAGGTCACCTGTCTGTCCTGTATCTTTCCACTCGTCTGAACCAAGCTTCTGTATGCGAAAAGATTTCAACTTTGTTTAAATTCTGATAAACACAATTCAACCCCCCTTCTCGTGTTTATAGTTGTCTATTTCAGTTGGTATCAGAGCTCAGCCTCTGGGTTGAGCATCTAACAGTGTAGAGGTAAAAGGTCCTGAAGAATAGACATGACTGCTGGAGCTAGTTCAAGTGGAAGTCACCAGACTGAAGGAGCTTCCCTAACCAGACCTCCTTACTTCAATGGAGAAAACTACAACTATTGGAAAGATAGATTTTAATGGTTCATTCTATCTACAAACTCTGATCTTTGGGATGTCATTACAGATGGTCCATTCATTCCCAATAATGATGATGACACTGACAAACCAAAAGCTCAGTGGACTACTGCAGAAAAGACAAAATGGGAGCTGAACCCCAAAGCTAAATACAACATCATCTGTGCTTTCAGTCATGAGGAGTTTGAGAAGGCATGTGCTTGTGACTCTGCCAAAGAAATATGGGACACTTTAGCTGTCACACATGAAGGAACAACCAAATTCAAAGAGTCAAAGATTGCCTTACTTGTCAGAAAGTATGAACTGTTTGTCATGGAAGAAGGAGAATCTGTTGCTCAAATGATAGGAAGATTTCAAACTATAGTCAACAGTTTAAAATCTCTTGGCAAAGTCTACACCAATGCTGAGAAGGTTGGAAAGATTCTGATAAGTCTACCTAAACAGTGGAGACCTTTGCTCACTGTTATCTCTCAAGCCAAGGATCTCACTACCTTGACTATGGATGAACTTCTTGGAACACTCACTGTTCATGAGCAAGAACTTGCCAAATTTGTTAATGGTAGAGACAATCTGGCTAAGCTACTTGGCAGTCAGAGGCACTCTCTTAACAAAGAAGGTATTGGATATGTCCATCAGACACATCATAAAGTATCAACTAAAGCTTCTACAGTATCTGTTAAGTCAACTGTAACCTAGTCTACACCTGTCTGTAACTTCTGTGGAAAAACCGGATATGTTATGTCTAAGTGTATCCATAAGAAGAGAAGGAAGTCTTCACAGACTCCTAGAACTAACAAAAGATGACCCATAAAAATATGGGTACCTAAAGATCAAATAATTTTTGTTGTAGATGTCCTCAATAGGACAAAGAAAACACCACTGTTGGTACCTGGATAGTGGTTGCTCGCGTCATATGACAGGAGAAAGGTCTATGTTCCTAGACCTCCAACTTTAGAAAGGAGGACACGTTGCCTTCGGAGGGAATCAGAAAGGGAAAGTTATATGAATTGGTACTATTGGTGGTAAACCCCATATTCCCTCTATATCTAATGTTCTTATGGTTAAGACACAATTTGCTTAGCATAAGTCAATTATGTGATAGTGGTTTTGATGTTTCCTTTACCAATGATGTATGCATAGTTAAAGATTGTTGTGGCAAAACCCTCTTTTCAGCTAAAAGGCAACAAAATCTTTATAAGATAGAACTGTCTGATCTCTCAGATCAAAGTGTAACCTGTCTGATGTCTAAAGAGGATGAGAGATGGTTATGGCATAAGAAACTACGACATGCTAGTATGAAACTAATTTTTGAATTAAAAAGGAATAATCTTGTGAGAGGATTTCTTGATATTAGCTTTAAGAAAGATGTCTTGTGTGATGCATTTCAGAGAGGTAAACAGATAAAATCAAGTTTCAAATCTAAAAACCAAGTATCAACCTCGAGACCTCTTCAGTTGTTACACATGGATCTGTTTGGACCAGTTAGTGTTGCCAGCCTGGCTGGAAGAAAATATGGATTTGTCATAGTTGATGATTATTCTAGATACACATGGGTACTCTTCCTAACACACAAGGATGAGTCTTTTAAGACTTTCTCAGTATTCTGCAAAAGAATACAAAATGATCAGGGTTTCTGTATTTCTACCCTTAGAAGTGATCATGGGGGAGAATTTGAAAATGAGAAGTTTAGACAGTTCTGTGAGGAGAATGGAATCTCTCACAATTTCTCTGCACCTAGAACTCCACAGCAAAATGGAGTGGTTGAGAGGAAGAACAGATATCTGCAAGAGATGAGTAGATCTATGCTCAATGAAAATAATCTCCCTAAGTACTTCTGGTTAGAAGTTGTAAACACTGCTTGTTATGTACAAAACAGAATACTTATTAAGCCTATTATAAAAAGGACTCCTTATGAATTGTGGAAAGGAAAAAGCCCCAACATATCTTATTTTCATGCTTTTGGATGTGAATGTTTTATTCTGAACACCAGAGATAATCTTGGAAAGTTTGATTCTAAGGTAGATAAAGGTATTTTCGTAGGATATTCTGAAATGTCTAAGGCTTTTAGAGTTTACAATTCAAGAACTTGTATTATTGAAGAATCTGTTCATGTTAAATTCAGTGATGAATTAAAGACTGATAAAAAACTATCAGATCTAGAAGATGATTGATGAGTGTGATTTCACCTCATATTTCATTGACATTTTGCATGCATTTTCATATAGTTTAGGCATTTCTAATTTGATTTTGGTTAGTTTTTACCTTGGAACGGGTAAGGCGGTTCTGTGGTGTTGTTGTGCAGGAATTAAGGATTAAAATGCTCAAGATCAACCATGATGGAGCTTGTATGAAGATGGATCTTGAAAAGCAAGAAAATGAGCCAAACAGAGGCTGTGATGTCCATCATGGTCATGATCGAGTAGAGCTAAAAAGAAAGGATGGAGAAGTCAGAACTGGTCACGGCCAGGCCGTGACATGCCAACTGAACCAGACCCTCACAGGAAGAATTGATCACGGCCAGGCCGTGATGGTGGTCACGGCCGTGACATACAATATATGGATCTTTAGAAACTGATTTGATATGAATTTGTGATTGCTTGGGATTCAAGTTACCCTTATCTATAAATAGAGCACTTAGGCTAAAAAATGAGAGGACTTTGAGGGACTTTTTGGGTTGCTACCTTAGGCAAAATTAGGATTTCTCTTCTTCTTCTTCTTCTCTTTTCTTAGGTTTTCATTCATGTTTTTGTTAATCAAGCTTGCCATGACCATGACCATGCTTGAGTAGTAGTTTTATTTCTAGGGATTAGGGCTATGCCCAAGATCTGTTTTATGTTATGAATTGATGTTTTCTCTTTGTTAATTTCGATTTCGCTTTCGATTTGGTTTCTATCACATGAATTACTTGTGAATCTGGTGCGCACTTATTTGCATGTCATAGATACTCTAAGGAGGAACCTAGCGGTGAACTTAGGTATTGGATCTATAGGAATCAAACTTAGGACTTAAATCACGAGAGTTAGAAGCGGTCCTTCGAGGGTTCAAGAATTCTCACAGAACTTAAAGGGTCCAATTTAAATCCAATTACCATGAGAGTAGGGGTTGGTTTAATTGGGCACGGTTTTTGTAACCCGAGAGGGAGCATTAACTTATTTAGGATAAATTCGCCTTCAAAGCAATTTTGATGATTAACAAGGGGTAGTCAATTTGGTAACATTGTTGGTAACCCAATTCCTAGGAATCTCTTTAGATTTGAAAAACCCCAAATTGATTTACTTTCCTATTTTAATTGATTGCATTCTCAAATATCTGATTTTCTAGTTAATTCTTATTACAAAAATCAAATCTTTTCAAAATCCTTTTTTATAGTCCAGTTTAATCGGTTTAATAATTAATTGTTATTTAATATCACAGTCTCTGTGGGATCGATCTTTTCATTACTTGGCGACGAATCCGGTACACTTGTCGGAATCCACACATCAAGTTTTTGGTGTCGTTGCCGGGGACTGTGCTTTCTTGAATCTCAATTTAATTTTTTTAAAATTGATTTTTCTGGACTTTTTCATTTTAAAAAAATTTCTTTTTTCATTTATCTCGTTTTCTTTCTAGAGTGTCTATCTCTCTCTTATAGGTGTTTTTCTCTTTTATGCGAAGTTCCCTAAGTCTTGGAAACCTTATTGAGGTTGACCCCGAAATTGAAAGGACCTTTCATAGACGTAGGAGACTACAAAGAGAGAGGGAGAGGTTGATTCTCATTCCACTCATGTCGAATCTACCGGATACATAACCACTGAAGAACTACGCAACCCCAAATGCTAGGGGTTTGCGAACTGGGATTGCTAGGCCAGAAATCGAGGCGGAGAACTAAACTATACTGCCTATGCTAATTAACATAATTAGGCAACATCAATTCGGAGGATTACCCTCGGAGGACCCGACCGATCATGTGGAGACATTCCTGGAGTTCACCGATGCAATCAGAATTCATGGTGCCCCGATTGATGCTATACGCTTGAGGTTATTCCCCTCCTCTCTGACTGGAAAGGCAAAAACTTGGTTGAAGCAAGTACCCTCTAATACGTTGTCAACTTGGGACCAACTGGAGCAGACATTCTTGGAGAAATTCTTCCCTCCATCCAAGACTGCTTACCTACGAACTCAGATCACCGGCTTCTTCCAAAAGGACGGAGAATGCTTATCTGAAGCTTGGCATCGTTACAAAGGGTTGCTGGAGTCTTGCCCAAATCATGGGCTCGAAAAGTGGTTGTTAGTGCATACCTTCTACAATGGATTGGATTACTCTTCGAAGGTGTCACTTGACTCTGCAGCTGGTGGAGCCTTTATGAATAGACTACTAATGGAAGCATTCAATATCAATGAAAACGTGGCCACCAACTATCACCAATGGGGTTCGGAAAGAGGTAATAACACGAAAAATATTTTGGGGGTAAGTTTGAAATGAATAGCACTGATCTAATTATGTCTAAAATTGACTCATTGATTAAACGCTTTGATCAGCTTGAAAAGGCTAATGTGAGTTCAATAGGTGCTACTAATATTGTTTGTAAGATTTGTGGAATGCAGGGACATGACATAATGGAGTGACCACATGGTATTGCTCCTGGATCCGGTGCTTCGGGGGAATAAGTGAACTCTTGTCACAACTTCTATGACACGAACCCGAGGTTGCCAAACTATGTTCCCTCAAATTCTTACAACCAAGGAAGGAAGAATAGCCCTTATCTTTCCTACGAGAACTACAACAACACGTTGAACCATGAATTCCAAGAAGGGCAAGGTAATAGGAAACCCGCATCGGGGTATCCTCAGGTATAAAAGTCTAAACTTGAGTCTCTCTTGGAAAATTTTGTTGAAACTCAAACAAAGCAAAATGAAGAGTTTAGACAACAAGGTAGGGCAGTCAAAGAGGCAATAAAAGAGTTAGCATCTAAGATAGATAACTTAGCCATCCATAATAAGATGTTAGAAACTCATATTGCCCAACAAGCTAATACATATACCAGAACTAAGGGTACGTTTCCAGGACAACCCGAAGGTAATCCCAATGAGAACTGTAAAGCTATATACTTAAGGGATGATAAGCTTGGGGTAGTTGAAAAGGATGTGGAATGTGAGGAGGACATGAGCGAAGATGAAGAGATAGAGTCAAAGTATGTCCCTCCACCACCCTACCAACCCCCAATACCTTTCCCACAGGTTGGTCAAGAAAAAGCAAGTAGAAATAGAAACTAAGAGCTTAATTGAGGAGCATGATGCCTTGATAAAAACTAATATGCCTCCTAAACTAAAAGATCCAGGAAGTTTCTCTATTGCTTGCTCAATTGGAGAGGTGAAAATAGACCAAGCCTTATGTGACTTAGGGGCTAGTGCGAGTTTGATAGCGCTTACTATCTTTGAGAGGTTAGGAACCAAGAAATCGAGTCCATCCGAATCCTCTTTACAATTTACGGATGGCTCGGCTAAAACTCCTCTAGGCATACTAGAGAATGTTCCCATAAAGGTAGGGAAATTTTTCATTCCTACCGATTTCATGGTGTTGGATATGAACGGGAATTCTAAATTCCATATCATTCTTGGAAGGCCATTCTTGGCCAGAGCTAGAGCAATAATAGATGTAAAAAATGGCAAGCTCTCTTTAAATGTAGAGGAAGGTAGGGTAGATTTTGATTTGACTAACTCATATAACAACCCTCCTTTTGAGAGTCATGTGTGCAGGATTGAGATAATGCCTCCAGAGGTGAAGGAAGAAATTAATATGGAAGCAACTCCCAAACTTTGCATGACAAATGATGCACCAAATAAAGATGAACCAGGAGTTGCTCAACATGTGGAGTTAAAACTTCCCCCGGAAGGAAGTAAGGCCATGAAACTCAGAGTGAAAAGAGCAAAGCGAAAGCGCAATTGGCCATACGAACAAAATAGGCTCTTTGAAGGACTTCCGTGGAAGAGAGTTGTTCTTGCACATCCAAGCCCAGCTGACCCCGGTTGATTGAAAGAAGTATGGTCAAGCTTAAGACCGTAAATAAGCGTTTCTTGGGTGGCAACCCAAGTTTCCTTTCCCTTTTCCATTTGTTTTGAATTTTGTTTATGAATAATTTGAGGAGATTTAGAGAAGAAAGATCACTAATTGATGGTTTTGCCAAGTATTTTCAGGTTATGAAAGCAGTAAGAACAAAAAGGCAAGGAAAAATAAAGTCAGAGTTGATCACGCCCAGGCCGTGATGGTGGTCACGGCCGTGATTAGCTAACCAAAGAAGATCAGAAAGGATCACGGCCCAGCCGTGATATCCATCACGGGCATGATGAGAAGGACCCTGAAGATCAGAATGTATCACGGCCTAACCGTGATGGAACTCACGACCGTGACAGGCCAGCTCCTATAGCCCAGAATTGATCACGACCGTGACACATTTTCTAACATCTCTTTGACTGGCATATGAACCAGTACCCTCTACCACCTCGATGAGTTGTTCCAATTTTCTCCTCTCTCTGACTTGATTGTTTACATTGGGGACAATGTAAGTTTTTAAGCTTGGGGTAGGGGTATTTTTGAAATTTTTTGCATCTTTGCATTTTTCATGTTGCATTCATATAGGCATAGTTTTGCATAATCACATGATTAGATTTCCCCCTTGCTTAGAGTATGCATCCAATTGTGAGAAACTTGGTGCCAAATAAATTGAGATAGTGAATTTTTGAACCCAATTTTTGTATTCTTGTGATAGGCTAAAAATAAAAATGCTTTAGATGATCTTTTGATAGTTGAAAATTAGCATGTGGTTCCTTAGATTTGTGTTTCTCGTTGATTTTAAACTACTAAATGTGAGATTTTTGAGCCTAAAAGGGGGACTCACTAAATCTACCCCACTTCTTTGCGATTGAGAGTTTTATTCTTCTTGGATTATATTCTCTAGAACTTGACTTGAAACCGTTTTGAAACTTAAAAATTTTTGAAAACATATTTGAAAATGATTGAGGCACTAGGTATTTTTCTGGCCTTCTGAGCTTTGATTGATTAAATGCTACCCCTTAGTTGTCCAATTTTGAGCCTAAAAGAATAAAATACTTTTCTTGGTACCTTGATTTGTTTTGATGAATGATGCTTGGTATGACACCTTTTAAAGTATTGCAAAAAGGCTAAAAATGTAGTTTGAAAAATAAATTGTGGGATGAGAAAGTTAGAAAAATATTTCTCTTGAATTGAAAATCTCCCCTTCTCCAAATAAAATAAAAATAAAATAAAACAAACAAACAAAATGGAAAAGGGGATGAGAAAAAGAAAGTGAGAAATAAAATAAAATAAAAAGGAGGAAAGAAAGGTGGAAAAGTTAACTAAAGCCCAAAAGGTATTTTAGAAGGTTGTCATGCTCTGCATTGTTTGATATTTTTTGTTTAGCCTTCTTGAATTTTCCTTTTCTTGATTTCCCCACCTAACAATTAATCCCGTGGCCCCATTACAACCAAAATAAAAGACCTCTTGATTCTTATGTGTTTTCATTAATAAAGTAGAGATTTGGTTAATAGTCAAGCTTATGGTAGAATACCTTCCTTGAGGAACTTGAGCGAATTGTGATATATGATGAATGTGTAAAATATGTTAGTTTGGAAGTGTAATTAGGAAAGAGTTTGTACATAATCTTACAAATCATAGGAAAAGTGATAAGAAAATGCACACATTCAGTACAATAGAGTTTTGATACTTAGATTTCAATTTATATTGAAAATATACTTAAAAGATGTTGAAAATGTGCAGGAATAGAAGCCCAGCGCTCAGCCCTGGAATTGGACGCTCAGCGCGGACAGAAATGGAAGGAAACTGCATCCTGCAGGGCATGGGCCAGCGCCCAGCGCTGGCATGTGAAAGGAACCAGCGCCCAGCGCTGGCATGATGAAGGGAACCAGCGCCCAGAAGCATCCAGCAGCTGGCGCCCAGCTCTAGGCCCAGCGCCCAGCGCCTGCAATTCAGCAAAGAAAAGACAGAGAGCAGCGCGTTTGGCGCCCAGCAGAGCCGGGCGCCAGCCAGCACGCAGACGAGCAAGATTGCAGTATAAATTCGCGTTTCTGCAATTGAATCGGGATCTCTCGGCTCATTTTTCACTTCTCACACTCGAGGTTCATCACTTCTCTCTGCCTCCTTGGAGATCCAAGCTTGGGAACAAGATTTGGAGCTTCCATGGCTTCCTCCACTCACATCCACTCAAGTTTCTTCTTCTCTTCCCTTTTTACTATGAGCTGTTAGATATTTTAGGTTAGGTTAGGATGATTCTGATTTGATTCTTGATGTAATTGATTTTGATTCTGAATTCAATTCTGTTTCATTCAATTAGAGTGATTTGCTTCTATGCTTAATGCTTCTATTGATTGATCAACTCTAGATTGATGTTAGATTCAATCTCACAATTGGAAAATTGGTTATTGGATTGGAAATGAAGTAGATTACCATTGGAATGTTGATTCTAGGAATAGAACTATGTTTCAATGCATTCTCATGAATCACATGCTTAATGTTTGTGCAAATGCTTGAGTGACCTAAGGAATTAGGCTTCTTGATTTGTACAAAAGGATTATCACCTAAGGAATTAGGGATAAATCTAGGTTAATGATTTGAATGACAATTGAGTGGAATGAATTGGAATTAGGACTGAATGAATTTACATTAAGTGAAGAATTAGAGGATTCCAATGCCTAACCGCTTTTACCTATATTGAATACATTCTTTAATTGCATTGCATTCATTCTTGTGACAACTTGTAATCAAAAATCCATAAAAAAAACTCTTCTACAAACATGACATTCATAGGTTCAAATAGCTATTGCCTAGGCTAAATTGATACTTGAAACGCAATCCTCGTTGGGAACGATACTCTATTCTCACTTTATTACTTGTACGATTTGGTAAACTTGCCAAATCTTTCAACAAGTTTTTGGCGCCGTTGCCGGGGATTGTTGATTTCAATATCAACGAAGCAAAGGCATTGTTAATTTGAACATTTTGTTTTCTTTGTTTAATTTCTGTTTTTGTTTGAATAATTGATATATTGGATATTCTCATCTTTTCCTTGCTTTGGATTTCTGTTTTGTGAGGACAGTATCCACTATCCTTCATTGTTATAGTTCATGCAAGTGAAGGCAATGAAACCACTGCAACCTACATGTGATTTTTGTGGTGAACACCATAAATTTGAAAAGTGTGAGGCGAAACTCAATGCAAATGAGGGGGTTTATTACATGGAGGACCTCATGTGGGAGCAAGATGCTCCACCTCACCATCAATCCAATGAGTCACTAGATAGAATGTCCAACCTTGAAAATGTTTTAATTCAATTCATTGAAGCTACTCACGCGAATTTTAAGAACACACAAGCTTCAATCAAGAATCTTGAGATTCAAGTTGAGACACTATCTAAGCAATTGGGTTGTTTTGTGCAGAAAAATAAAGAGTTGATAGCAGAGCAAGAATCACATGTTTGGGAAATGGTTGAGCAAGAAGAAGATGTGCTTGTAGAAATGAACAGTGAACATGACTTAAGAGAGGTGGTGGATGAAAAACAAAAAGAAAGTGTAGTTTTAGAAGTAGTTGAAAAACAGAAAAACAAAAACAGTGACATTGAAGAGAAACCAAGTGTGATACAAGAAAAGATTCATATGACTAAGACTCAACCCTTGGTGATCGAAGAGAAGAGTCCTCCACATGATGACTTGTACATGCTTCAAAAATGGGGGAACACATATCCCAAATGCTTAATTGTTGGAGCATGGGAACATTCTTGTCCCTATGCCAAATATATGGGATTGTTACCGAAAAGAAGGAAGCGGAAGGATGAAAATTTCTTTTTATCATATCATCCACCCTAATGGGGTGACAATACGTCAAGCTAGTGACGTTAAAGAAGCGCTACTTGGGAGGCAACCCAAGCATTTTCTTCTTACATTTCTTTCAATTTTTTTTTCTTCCCTTAGCATTAAAAAAATAATAATAATAAGTATTTCATTGAGTTGTTGAATGGTTCCTTGATGTGTAAACCATTTAATGTGGTGGAATTGGTTTAAATTGTTGTGCAGGCACATCTAAGGAAAGTGGAGCAGAGGAAGTGGGAAAATGTGAAGTTAAACTGCTAGCGCTGGGCGCTCGGCTTGACGCCCAGCGTAGGAAAAGTCAGAGACTACCAGGATTAGTGGCGCTGGGCGCTCCACAGGAAGGACAAGCGCTACACATTTGTGCAGCTATTGGTCAGCTAGCGCTGGGCGCCAAACAGCTAGAGCTGGGCGCTAGGCAGCCAGAGCTGGGCGCCCAGGGGGAGGCTGAGTGCTGTTTCATTCAAAAAAAAAAATAAAAAAATAAAAAAAAATAAAAATAAAAATTCACATGCTCATCCATTGTGCAGAAGAAAGGGGGTGCTCTAAACTCTGTCTTAATTTTTCTTTACCCTCTTTCATTTGTTAGTTAGTTGTAGGAATAAATTGCCCAAACTTGCATATATTGCACAACTTGTGTTGAATGGATTTTTGTGTAGATTCTCTTGTGAGCATGACTCTTTTGCTTGGCTGGAATTCCTAACATGATGCATTTTAGACTTGCTAAGCATATGATTTCATTAAAACCATTGATTCTTGTGAATTGTTTGTGACAATTTTTCATGCTATGATTGATGCAATGTTGAATGCCTGGATTTTCTCTTGCACATAACCATAAACTGTGAGCTTTTGAGCCCAAATGCTCTGGCACATTATCCAGATGACTTAATTTCTTTCATGTGTGATTGTCCATCACTTGCATGTTCTCACCTTTTCTTGCCTTGCATGCTTGTCATTGTTGCAATGTTCTTGCATATGCATAAATGATTGAGGCATTAATTCTTTGTTTAAGCTTAGTGCCATAATTGCCAACCTATCATTTACCATTGTTAAGCCCAATTGAGCCTTGACCTATTGTTCTTGGTATGATAGTTCATTACAAGCCTAAAAAGCGATAAAACCATTTTGTTCCACTACTTTGGCTTAGAGGAATGTTTGGACTTAAGTTTGGGGTTGTTCTCTTGCTTAGGGACAAGCAAGCAACTTAAGTTTGGGGTTGTTCTCTTGCTTAGGGACAAGCAAGCAAATTAAGTTTGGGGTGGTAAGTAGGCCACTAAAGAGGCCTACTAGAAAAAAAAATGAAAAATAAAAACTGAAAAAGAAAAAAAGAAAAAAAGAAAAAGCCAAAAAGAGGAAAAGGAAAGAGAAAGTATACAAAGAAAGGAAAAGGCAAAATAGAAAGAAAAGAAAATTAAAACAAGAAGCAACAAGAAAAAAAAAAGAGATAAATAAATAGTTGGAAATGAATAAAAAGGAAATAGCACAAATTGTGTGCTTATGTGCTTGTAGCTAGACTAGGCAAGTGAAAATTCCAAAAGAGTCTAAATAGTCCTTGAAGCCAAAGTAGCATAGCATATATATCCTTATTCTCATCCACCCGTACCTAAGCCCCATTACATCCAAATAAAAGACCTCATGATATGTGTTGCATTGGCATTTGTGATGTATGTTCCTAGCATCTTATCAAGATTAGGATTGGGGAATGCATGATGATTGGAATTGAGAGCAAACATGACCAAGTGAGGATGCGTGAAACATTGAAACAGAGAGGTTGCAAGGGAAAATTTTGTGCATTCAATGGAGCTAATTCTGTAGTATGTTTGATTGTTCTAAAGCATGAAACTTGTGATCAATTGGAAATTTATGAATGATTGTGTGATGCTTGTCCAATTTGCAAAAGTGTCAAGGAATTGAAGTCTTGCATGAGTAATTTGCTTCACAAGAGAATTGAACATGAAAATCCATTTCTCAAACCCTTATTTGAATCTAATTGTTTGCTTGAGGACAAGCAAAATTTCTAAGTTTGGGGTTGTGATGAATGTGTAAAATATGTTAGTTTGGAAGTGTAATTAGGAAAGAGTTTGTACATAATCTTACAAATCATAGGAAAAGTGATAAGAAAATGCACACATTCAGTACAATAGAGTTTTGATACTTAGATTTCAATTTATATTGAAAATATACTTAAAAGATGTTGAAAATGTGCAGGAATAGAAGCCCAGCGCTCAGCCCTGGAATTGGACGCTCGCGCGCGGACAGAAATGGAAGGAAACTGCATCCTGCAGGGCATGGGCCAGCGCCCAGCGCTGGCATGTGAAAGGAACCAGCGCCCAGCGCTGGCATGATGAAGGGAACCAGCGCCCAGCGCCCAGAAGCATCCAGCAGCTGGCGCCCAGCTCTAGGCCCAGCGCCCAGCGCCTGCAATTCAGCAGCAAAAGACAGAGAGCGGCGTTTGGCGCCAACGCGAGCCGGGCGCCAGCCGGGCAGACGAGCAAGCGATACCAAGATAAATTCGCGTTTCTGCAATTGAATCGGGATCTCTCGGCTCATTTTTCACTTCTCACACTCGAGGTTCATCACTTCTCTCTGCCTCCTTGGAGATCCAAGCTTGGGAACAAGATTTGGAGCTTCCATGGCTTCCTCCACTCACATCCACTCAAGTTTCTTCTTCTCTTCCCTTTTTACTATGAGCTGTTAGATATTTTAGGTTAGGTTAGGATGATTCTGATTTGATTCTTGATGTAATTGATTTTGATTCTGAATTCAATTCTGTTTCATTCAATTAGAGTGATTTGCTTCTATGCTTAATGCTTCTATTGATTGATCAACTCTAGATTGATGTTAGATTCAATCTCACAATTGGAAAATTGGTTATTGGATTGGAAATGAAGTAGATTACCATTGGAATGTTGATTCTAGGAATAGAACTATGTTTCAATGCATTCTCATGAATCACATGCTTAATGTTTGTGCAAATGCTTGAGTGACCTAAGGAATTAGGCTTCTTGATTTGTACAAAAGGATTATCACCTAAGGAATTAGGGATAAATCTAGGTTAATGATTTGAATGACAATTGAGTGGAATGAATTGGAATTAGGACTGAATGAATTTACATTAAGTGAAGAATTAGAGGATTCCAATGCCTAACCGCTTTTACCTATATTGAATACATTCTTTAATTGCATTGCATTCATTCTTGTGACAACTTGTAATCAAAAATCCATAAAAAAAAACTCTTCTACAAACATGACATTCATAGGTTCAAATAGCTATTGCCTAGGCTAAATTGATACTTGAAACGCAATCCTCGTTGGGAACGATACTCTATTCTCACTTTATTACTTGTACGATTTGGTACACTTGCCAAATCTTTCAACAATATACCCTTAAATACTTGAGTGAGGTGAGAAGAGTGCCCGAATCAGTGAGAGATATGAATTTAGGGAACCTAAGCTTCTAATTGGACTTGAAATTGATTGTCTCTTGGGTACTTATTTGAATATGCCTGTCACTTGGATTAGTTACTCGGGTTCTTGGTTCATTGTCCATGCTCTGATTGTTTATCTTGACTGGCCTTAGTGATTGCTTGAGGACAAGCAAAATCGTAAGCTTGGGGTAGTTTGATGAGTGTGATTTCACCTCATATTTCATTGACATTTTGCATGCATTTTCATATAGTTTAGGCATTTCTAATTTGATTTTGGTTAGTTTTTACCTAGGAACGGGTAAGGCGATTCTGTGGTGTTGTTGTGCAGGAATCAAGAATTAAAATGCTCAAGATCAACCATGATGGAGCTTGCATGAAGATGGAGCTTGAAAAGCAAGAAAATGAGCCAAACAGAGCCCATCACGGCCTAGCCGTGATGTCCATCACGGCCATGATCGAGTAGAGCTGAAAATAAAGAATGGAAAAGTCAGAACTGGTCACGGCCAGGCCGTGATGTCCATCACGGTCGTGACATGCCAACTGAACCAGACCCTCACAGGTAGAACTGATCACGGCCAGGCCGTGATGGTGGTCATGGCCGTGACATGCAATATATGGATCTTTAGAAACTGATTTGATCTGAATTTGTGATTGCTTGGGATTCAAGTTACCCTAATCTATAAATAGAGCACTTAGGCTCGAAAATGAGAGGACTTTGAGGGACTTTTTGGGCTGCTACCTTAGGCAAAATCAGGATTTCTCTTCTTCTTCTTCTTCTCTTCTCTTAGGTTTTCATTCATGTTTTTGTTAATCAAGCTTGCCATGACCATGGCCATGCTTGAGTAGTAGTTTTATTTCTAGGGATTGGGGCTATTCCCAAGATCTGTTTTATGTTATGAATTGATGTTTTCCCTTTGTTAATTTCGATTTCGCTTTCGATTTGGTTTCTATCGCATGAATTACTTGTGAATCTGGTGCGCACTCATTTGCATGTCATAGATACTCTAAGGAGGGACCTAGCGGTTAACTTAGGTATTGGATCTATAGGAATCAAACTTAGGACTTAAATCACGAGAGTTAGAAGCGGTCCATCGAGGGTTCAAGAATTCTCACAGAACTTAAAGGGTCCAATTGAAATTCAATTACCATAAGAGTAGGGGTTGGTTTAATTGGGCACGGTTTTTGTAACCCGAGAGGGAGCATTAACTTATTTAGGATAAATTCGCCTTCAAAGCAATTTTGATGATTAACAAGGGGTAGTCAATTTGGTAACATGAACAATCTTGTTGGTAACTCAATTCCTAGGAATCTCTTTAGATTTGAAAAACCCCAAATTGATTTACTTTCCTATTTTAATTGATTGCATTCTCAAATATATGATTTTCTAGTTAATTCTTATTACAAAAATCAAATCTTTTCAAAATCCTTTTTTATAGTCCAGTTTAATCGGTTTAATAATTAATTGTTATTTGAGATCACGGTCTCTATGGGATCGATCTTTTTATTACTTCGTGACGAATCTGGTACACTTGCCGGAATCCACACATCAATGATCTTGCGGGTTTTGATATAAACAATCCAGAAATTCAACAACCCGATCTAATCAAGACAGAACCTGTGCTGGAGGCTGACAGATAAGTGGAACAGACAAGTCAGCAGACTAGTCAACAAACGAGTCAGCAGACAAGTCAATATCTTCATGATGATCTCAAAAGGGATTGGAAGTTCAACACTCATCACCCTAAGGATCTTATTATTGGAAATCCTTCTGAAGGAGTAAGAACCATATCCACATTAAGAGAATCAAGCAATGTGGCCTTTATTTCAGAATTGGAGCTTAAACGCATTGAAGAAGCTCTTGAGGATGAAAGCTGGATTCTTGCTATGCAAGAAGAACTTAACTAGTTCACCAGAAATGATGTCTGGACTCTTGTCTCTAAGCCTAAAAACAAGTCGATTATTGGAACAAGATGGGTCTTCAGAAACAAATTGGATGAAGATGGTAAAGTTGTCAGAAATAAGGCAAGGTTAGTAGCTCGAGGCTATAAGCAACAAGAAGGTATTGATTATACTGAAACCTTTGCAGCTGTAGCTAGAATAAAAGTCATACACTTTTTAATGTCATATGTTGCACAACACCAAATTACCCTATTTCAAATGGATGTAAAAAGTGCTTTTCTAAATGGTATAATTGAAGAAGAAGTGTATGTTAAACAACCCCCTGGTTTTGAGGATACTGATAAACCAGATCACATTTTCAAACTTAAAAAAGTATTATATGGTTTGAAACAAGCACCTAGAGCATAGTATGATAGACTCAGTTCTTTTCTCATGCATAATGGTTTTACTAGAGGACAAGTAGACACTACTCTGTTCAAGAAATTCTCTAAAAAGAACTTTATTATAGTTCAAATATATGTTGATGATATTATTTTTGGAGCAACTAATGAAAAGTTGTGCAAGGAATTTTCAAATCTAATGCAAGCTGAATTTGAGATGAGCATGATGGGAGAATTGAAGTTCTTTCTTGGATTACAAATCAAGTAGACAAGTGATGGAATTTACATTCATTAACAAAAATATACCAAGGAGATACTCAAGAAATACAAAATGGAAAATGCAAAGCTCATGAAAACCCCTATGCAACCCAATGCAAAACTAAGCAAACATGATGAAGGTAAAAAGGTAGATCAAACTGTCTACTGAGGTATGATTGGCTCTCTACTGTACTTAACTTCAAGCAGACCTGACATTCAATTTAGTGTCTGTATGTGTGCTAGATTCCAATATGATCCTAGCGAATCTCATCTTAAGGATGTTAAAAGAATATTTAGATATTTGCTTGGAACTACTAATCTTGGTTTGTTGTATTTAAGATCAAAAAAATATAGATTAGTGGGATATTGTGATGCTGATTTTGCTGGAGACAGAATAGAAAGAAAAAGCACCAGTGGAGGATGTCACTTCATTGGTGCAAGTTTAGTCTCATGGTCAAGCAAGAGGCAGACAACCATTGCCCTGTCTACTGCTGAAGCATAATACATCTCTGTTACTAGTTGCTGCTCTTAACTCTTATGGGTAAAACATCAACTTGAGGATTACTCTATTTATGAACATAACATATCTGTATGGTGTGATAATTCAAGTGCTATATGCTTAACTAAAAATCCAATTCAGCATTCTAAGGCTAAGCATATTGAAATCAAACATCATTTTATTAGGGATTATGTTCAGAAAGGCATCTTTGATATTAAGTTTGTTAAAACTGAAAATCAATGGGATGATATTTTCACTAAACCCCTCGCAGAAGAAAGGTTTTTATTTATTAGATATAATCTAAACATGCATTGCATTGTTGAATGACATGTCTGAATGTTAACCGGTCTGTGCTATATCACCTGTCTATGCCTACCTGTCTGACTCTGCTGAGTTACTATGCTAGAACTCATAAGTTTTGTTGAAATGGTTATTATTTAATTAATGTCATTCCCTTATCTGAAGCTAATCGTGTGCACGGTGGTTTACATATCTCGAAAACATGTTTTCATTATGTCTTAAGTGGGCGTTGCAGTTCCCCATACAAATCGTACCATTTTTTAATTAAAAATGCCTTTTTTCTGTCTCCTACCTTTATGACTATAAAAGACAATAGATCAAAAAGGTTGAACCTTTACATTTCAATATTCCAAAATCTTTTTGTCTTCTCATCTTTCAAACCCTCTTCTCTCTCGAAACCCTAGAATCGTTTTCTCTATAAAAAAAAGCATCATCCAAGCGTCTCTCTACAAAAGAAATCGCTGAGAAATACAATTTCAAGGTTACTGAGATAGAAAAGATCATTCTGGGAAAGATTTTTGACCTTCAATAGATGAAGAAACTAGGAATGGATGTCATTAAAGAGTTGGAGTACTCCAAGTGGACTCCTTTCTTCGACATCAAGGAGCTTGTTCACCCTAAGCTCATTCAAACGTTCTGGAGAAATGCTGTGGTTGTCACCAATCGACTCAACGGAATCAAAAGCTTTAAGGCTGCAATGGGGGATAAAACCCTTCTCTTCCCCATTAGCTCTCTGGAGCTTGTCACAAAATGTCCGAGAATCGGAGCTGGCTTCACACCAAACTGGGAAGATGAAGTGGGAGTTGACAATGTCAACATCGCCATCTATGGTGTTCCCAAACCAGTGAACCCTACGCCTGTCGACATGGTGGTCAAGTGCATATTCCTGCACAAATTACTGTTGGAGTGTGTGATGCCAAGGAAAGGCTCACGAGACAGTTTGACCAAGATGGACAGATTTGCTCTGTACCACTTGATCCACAAAATCAAGGTTGACATCAATGACCTTATCTACATGTACCTTGAGATTCTGATCAAGAGAACCAACATGCAGACCTATCCTTATAGGATGTTGTTGACAAGGGTATTCAGGAACAAGTTGTTTGTTCCTAGTGATGTTCACTTTGTGGACATGTCACTGCCCATAGACAGGAAGATACTGTCTATGATGGACATCAAGGGAGTCCCTCTTGCTGATGAGGAGGAAAACAGCAAGAAGAAGAAGTAGAAGAAGAAGCCTGCTGTTGAGCAGAAGGAGGAAGAACCAATGGTTTCCACTAACGAATCAGAAGTCCCCATATCTGAAAGATTGTTCAAATCGTTTGGAAAGGTGGCCAGATAAGACCAAATTCCATAGCTGCAACCCTCAGTATCTGAAGATTCTGCTGAAACAGTGGAGCCCTTGAGGTTCAGGCTGAGGAGACCCCCTCTAAAGAGGAAGACTAGTGAAGCTGGGGAATTAGTGGATGTTCCTGCTCATCCCAGCGAGAAAAGGAAGCTGGTGAAGACCTTTGCCATGGTCAGACAAGTTGAGTTTGAGCCTAGCAAAGAGGAAGCATCTGCTCAGGGGGAGCAGACACAGCAAGTCCTGGAAGAACCAAAGAAGACTTTCATTTTGGGAATTATTCCCAAAAAGAGAAAATCTGGTTACCCAGTACCTGCAAAAACTAACACTACAGAAGACCTGTCTGGAGGAGCTCAGACAGATGTACCCAAGGATGACCAAGTGCCTCTTTCTCACAAGAATTTGAAGATATCCGAAGAGCAGACATCTCCTTCATTCCCTTCCCCTTCTCATCAAGGTATCATCAACCCATCTGCCTTTTCTCCATCAGCCCTTTTTGTTCAACCTCTTTCTGTTGCATCTCCTATTTCTTCACCTATCTCCTCCTTTCAAACTCAAAAATCTTCTTCAAGGTTCACCTGGCTATATCTCCTGAAGAACAAGTCAGAAGCTGCCTTTACCATTATGAAATTCTTTACCATGGTCAAAACACAGTTTGGGTTAACCATTAAGTGCTTCAGATCTGATAATGCAAAAGAGTTAGCTCTCACAGAATTTTTGCAATCACAGGGAACACAGTATCAATTATCTTGTGTAGAAAGTCCTGAGCAAAATTCTGTGGTTGAAAGAAAGCACCAACACTTGTTGAATGTTGCAAGGGCACTGTTTTTTCAGTCCAAACTCCCCATTCCCTTTTGGGGTGAGTGTGTGGCCACAACTGCCTTCTTGATAAACAGGATGCCATCACCTGTACAAAAATAAAAGTCTCCACATCAAGTCCTATATGGCAATGATCCAGACTACAAGTCCCTAAGAGCTTTTTGTTGCTTGGCCTTTGCTGCCACACTGCCTCCTACAAGAAACAAATTCACTCCTAGAGCAAGACCTGTTGCTTTTGTTGGCTATCCACAAGGGTACAAAGGTTATAGGCTATTTGACTTGGAAACCAAGAAATTCTTCATCTCAAGAGATGTAATTTTCCATGAAACAATATTTCCTTTCCATTCTAGTCCTGAAACTCAATCTGTACCCTTCAACAACACTGTCATTCCTCTCCCAATACCAGAAACTTCACAATCAGAATTCAACCAACCACCAAACAATTCCCCACCACCTGTTTCACTCCCTAACCAATCACACCCCAACCCTGAGCAGCAACCAATTCCTGCTCCACCTAGAAGATCTCAAAGAACTATCAGACCTCCTTCTTACCTGCAAGAGTATGCTTGCAACATCACTCCTTACCCTATGGTTAACTTTTGTTCTTATGCCAAACTCAGTACCTCTTATAGAAATTTTTTCAACCAAATCTCTTCAATATATGAGCCTCAGTTTTTTCATCAAGCAGTTAAATTTGATGAGTGGCGCCAAGCCATGAATGAAGAGATTCGGGCTCTAGAAGCCAACCAAACCTGGACTCTTGTACCACTGCCTCCAGACAAGCATTGCATAGGATGCAGATGGATCTATAAGGTCAAGTATAAGCCTGACGGATCAGTTGATAGGTACAAAGCCAGATTGGTAGCCAAGGGCTACACTCAACAAGCTGGGATTGACTTTTCTGATACTTTCTCACCAGTTGCAAAACTTACTTCTGTTAGAGTTTTGCTTACTGTTGCAGTAGCAAAAGGGTGGCATTTGTTGCAACTGGATGTCAAAAATTCCTTCCTTAATGGAGACCTATTCGAAGAAGTATATATGAACTTGCCATTAGGGTACAAAACTGATGATAAGAGACTGGTTTGTAGGCTCAACAAGTCCCTGTATGGTCTTAGACAAGCATCTAGACAACGGCTTTGCAAGTTCTCCTCGTCACTGCTTAACCATGGCTTTGTGCAATCAAAGAATGATTATTCCTTGTTCACTTCAGGACCTGGACCTTCCCTAGTCATGCTACTGGTTTATGTAGACGACACCATTCTTGCAGGCCCTGATATTGAGCAAGTCAATAAGGTTCAAGCTTTGCTGCAATCCTTGTTCAAATTGAAGATTCTTGGAAATCTCAAATATTTCCTTGGACTTTAAATTGCCAAATCCTCTCAAGGCATTTCAGTGTCTCAAAGGAAATACACCCTATCCCTCTTGGAGGATACTGGTTTCTTGGAGTGCAAGCCAGCAACTATACCAATGGAGCCAAATATAAAACTGAATAATTCAGATGGTGCCTTGTTGGATGATCCTTCACAGTACAGGAGAATGATTGGAAGGCTAATGTACTTAACCATCTCAAGGCCTGACATAAGTTTTTCCGTCCACAAATTGAGTCAATTTATGCAGGCTCCACGCACTCCCCACCTACATGCTGTCCACCACCTACTTCAATACCTCAAAAATGCTCTAGGTCAAGGACTGTTATTCCCTGCAGCAAATTCGTTGAACCTCACAGCATATGTTGATGCTGATTGGGGTAGTTGTGTTGACACAAGAAGATCTACCACTGGTTTCTCAATCTTCTTTGGGAATGCTCTACTCTCTTGGAAGTCAAAGAAATAGTCTACGGTTTCAAAGTCCTCTGCTGAAGCAGAATATCGAGCTCTATCTTCAGTGGCAAGTGAGATTGTCTGGCTCACAAGGCTACTAAAACACTTTGAAGTTGAAATCAGCTCCACTATGATTTTCTGTGACAATTTGTCCGCAATTCATCTTGCTTCAAATCCAGCTCATTATGAAAGGTCGAAGCATATAGACATTGATCACCACTTCATCCGAGAGTTAGTACAAGCAAATGTGATCAAGCTTATCCATGTCAAAAGCCAGCATTAGTTGGCTGATCTGTTCACAAAATCTCTCCCATTTCCTCAGTTTTCGACACTCATGCACAAGTTAGGAATAGTCAATATCTATTCTCCACCTTGAGGGGGGTATTAGGACTGTTATGTCAGTTATGTCAGTTAAATTAGTTAACATATAGTTAGCCTATGCAGTTAGTTAGTTTCTAAATTAGTTATGTGATGGTTAAGTTGTTAACTTACTTAGTTGAGTAGATGAATGTAGATATAGATGAGAACTCATATCTTGAAATTAATTTTTTGTATCATTTCTTCATTGAATGAAAGCATAATGAGCACATTGCTCCTTTCATCAACTCTCACTTTCATAGATTCAATAGAGCACACTACAATATTTCATCTAGCACAGGGCAGCGGCCTTATTAAATTTATGAAGTCAACTACCTATAGTGTGGGATGAGTTGCTAACCTATATGTGTAAGAAAGACTTAAGCTTCAAAGGTCATCAGTGTCATTAAATTTATAAGTTAAGCACTTGACTTGAAGGTCATATTTAACAGGCCTGGTTTCTTTATGTGCAAAATCCAACCAATTATATTTAACCCACATTTTGATTAGATGATGTTCCTAACTTTAATTGGAAAAAATCTATTTGTCAAACCAAAGAAATAAATATTGCCTTTTCAAGTGAGATTTGATAATCTAATTGCACAAATCCTCCTATAAGCTACCTTCTAAAGTGCTCATACCCAAATGAATGATAAGCAGACAAAATAATATGGTGGACTCACAAAGCTGAATTGGTTTAACATTTCAATAAAAAAATTAAAAGCATGAATTGGATTAGATTATTCTTCTCTAATAGAACCCTCAAATTAATGTCCAACTCGCTTATTTCCAAACTATGTGTGCACCAACTCAGGACCCACACTTTATTCATCAACCACAAGTGGTAGATGAAAGTAAGAGTGAGAGCGTCAGAGAAAGTAAGGAAGAAAGCAAGAAAACACTATAATGAGAAGTAGTAAAGGAAACATGAGAGGGATGAGTAGTTTGGTGTGAGTAGAGATCAGCGAAACAAAGGAAGAATGGAGAGAGAGATCTAGAAGCTTCTTTATTTTGAGCAGAGAAAATTCATGCAGAAGCAGAGAAAGAGAATATACACAGATAAATATAGAATAGAATTGATAATATAGATTGTTAAACAAGAAAGACGAAAATTGTTTCACTGTATAACCTCTCAGAATTTTATTGAATGCAAGTTCTTTTACAAACTCTCCAATCTCTCAATGAATCACAGTGAAAATAGCTCTAGCCCTCGAACTGCTGTTATCTCAGCTTTTATACACCTTAGCAACACATTAGTTACAACTAACTCACTGATAGCCATTCAACTAGCTGTTGTAACAGCTATGCTAACCAATTACAGTAACTAATTACATTGGTGTGCCACATGTATAATCAACAATCTCCACCTTGGCACACCGATTACAGAACAATCAGCCCTCTCCAAATCGATCAGCTTGCATCTCAAGTTCAACTGTTACAACCTGAAGAGCATCAAGGCATACCTTGAACTTAGCCATAGGGACTGGTTTAGTAATCATGTCAGCTGGATTCTCACTTGTGTGATTCTCACAGAGATGAGGAGAACTTTGGTTATCACAGAATACCTCAATTCTGTCCTGCTGTATCCCAAGCTCATTAATCAGTCCTTTTATCCACAATGCTTCCTTAATAGCTTCTGTGACAGCTATGTATTCAGCCTCAATGGTTGAAAGTGCAACTATGTGCTGCAAAGTTGCCTTCCAACTCACTGTATTGCCAAATAATGTGAACACATACCCTGTCGGTGACCTTCTTTTATCCAAGTCTCCAAGCAAAATCTGAATCAACATAGCCTTTAGCTGGTTGATCTTCTGCGATCGACTTCCCGTACCTCGGTCCCAAGCTTTGTGTGCCTCGCTAAGTATCTCATCACCCATTTGATTGCTTTCCAATGTTCTTCACCAGGATTTCCCTTGAATCGCTTATTAAGCTCACTTTGCATAAGCCGGATCGGCCTGGAACAAATCATAGCATACATCATGCTACCAATGGCATTGGCATATGGAATTCTGGACATTTTTGCCTTCTCTCGTATCGACCGGGAGATTAGGATGAAGAAAGTTTAAAATGTGTTGCAATTGGAGTTGCAACTGGTTTTGCATCCTTCATGAAGAATCTAGACAAAACCTTCTTTAGGTAACAATTACGAGAGATGGTGAGCTCGACTTTTCTCTCTTCCTCGCCGATATCCATCCCCAAAATCCTTTTGGCTACTCCTAGGTCCTTCATTTCGAATTCGGACCTCAACTGATGCTTGAGCTTGCTGATTTCCACCTTATTCCTTGATGTGAGAAGCATGTCATCCATATAGAGGACTAAGTAGATGTGATCACCTGTTTCTGACTTCCTCAGATACACACAACTATCATATTTACTCCTTTGATAACCATTGTTAAGCATGAAACAGTCAAACCTCCTGTACCATTGTCTAGGGGACTGTTTAAGTCCATAAAGGGACTTCTTGAGGAGACAAACCCAATCCTCTTTGCCAGGAACTTCATACCCCATAGGCTGCTTCATAAGAATCCTCTCCTCCAATTCACCATGCAAAAAAGCAGTCTTCACATCCATTTGCTCCAATTCCATGTCATAGTGTGTAACCATTGACAGTAGAATTCTAATGGACGAATACTTTACAACTGGTGAGAAAATTTCATGGAAATCAACACCTTCCCTTTGAGTAAATCCCTTAGCCACAAGTCTTGCTTTGTATCTAGCTGGTTCAACATTAGGTATCCCCTCCTTTATTTTGTAAATCCACTTGCAACCTACTAATTTAGCATCTGTAGGTTTAGGAATCAGTTCCCATGTACAGTTTTTCTCCAATGATTCCAGCTCCTCATTCATTGCACAGATCCATTTCCTTGCATGTGCAGACTTCATAGCTTCTTGGAAGGATCTTGGTTCATCTTCCACTAACTCTTCTGCTACATTCAATGCATATGCAATAAGATCAGCATATCCATACCTCGGTGGAGGTCTGATTTCT
This sequence comes from Sophora flavescens, assembly GCA_030762895.1. NCBI lineage: Eukaryota > Viridiplantae > Streptophyta > Magnoliopsida > Fabales > Fabaceae > Sophora > Sophora flavescens. The sequence goes on from CM061063.1 coordinate 263,049,722, forward strand.
CTTCTTTCTGTCTCTAGCCAACCAGTAATCAGAGCCACTGTCTAGTTCACCTATGGCTGGTTCAGTACCTCCACTGCTTTCTGGATTAGGATCATCATTGCTGTCATTTTTATGATTCCCTTTAGAAGACTCCACCTCAAGCTCAAGTCTATTACTGTCTCCACCTTGAGCTTGTGCCTGGTCACCCTTGTTTTGCAAACTTTGCTCATTGAAAGTTACATCTCTGCTGATGATGCACTTTCTGGATTCTGGACACCATATTCTGTATCCCTTCACTCCATCTGGATATCCCATGAACAGCCCCTTCTTTGCCCTTGGAACAAGTTTCCCTTCATTCACATGATAGTAGGCCACACATCCAAACACCTTCAGGTTGCTGTAGTCTGCTAGTTTACCAGTCCATACATCGTGTGGTGTTTTGAATTCGATTGTTGTGGAGGGAGTTATGTTTATCAAGTAGCAGGCTGTGTGAACTGCCTCACCCCAGAACTGAGAGGACAACTTGGCATTGGATAGTAAACACCTCACCCTTTCCATGAGGGTCTTGTTCATTCTCTCAGCTAAGCCATTTTGTTGTGGTGTCCCCCTCACTGTCTTGTGTCTCCTAATCCCATGGTTCTTGCAAAAATTAGTAAATGCCTCAGAAAGATGCTCAAGACCATTATTAGTTCTCAGGTTATTGATCTTCCTATTACACTGATTTTCAACCATAGCTTTCCATTGTTTGAAAACTTTAAAGGCTTCATCTTTAGTTTTCAACAAGTAAATCCATACTTTCCTGCTATAGTCATCTATGAGAGTAATAAAGTATCTATTACCTCCATGTGATGGCACTGTGGCAGCCCCCCAAAGATCTGAGTGTATGTACTCAAGGACTTCCTTTGTTGTATGCAAGCCTCTCCCAAACTTCACCCTTTGTTTCTTGCCAAAGACATAGTGTTCACAGAAGTCTAGACCACTAAGCTTGTCACCACACAACAGACCCCTTTTGTCAAGTTCTCTAAGTCCTTTTTCACCTACATGCCCTAGTCTTTGATGCCAAAGCATTGCTTTATCTGCATAAGCAGCATTGGCAGTAGCATCCTGACCAAGAGTTGTGGATCCTTGCAGAACATAGATCCCATTGCTCCTCTTTCCTTTCATGATCACCATTGACCCCAACATAACCTTCAATTCACCATTGGCTGCTTTGTATGAACAACCAGATTGTTCCAACATTCCAAGAGAAATCAAATTTCTCTTTAATTCTGGTACATACCTCACTTCACTGAGAATTCTTTCACTGCCATCATGAGTCCTCATTTTTATGCATCCAATTCCAGTCACCAAACAGGTTGTGTTGTTTCCCATGATCACTTTACCACCATCAATACCCTGATAGGAGTGAAACCATTCCCTATTAGGGCACATGTGGAAAGAGCATCCTGAATCTAGCACCCATTTTGCATCTGTCATACTGTCGGCCGCCATCAACACCTCAACAGACTCATAGCCATTTGATGCTATAGAAACATCACCAGAATCCGATTCTTGTTCTCTGCCTTTATCTTTCTTCTTGACTTTTCTCCTCTCTGGACAATTCTTTTTGAAGTGGCCTTCCTTCTTACACACAAAGTATCTCTTGGATTTGGACTTCGATCTTGATATGTTTGAATTCTTGAAATCCCTCTGATCAGTCCTTCCCCTCACCATGAGTCCTTCACCACTGCTATTAGTCTTTCCCTCGGTTTTCTTCTTCAATTCCTTTGACATTAGAGCAGATTGAACCTCTTCTAATGTTAAGGAATCTCTTCCGTACACCATGGTGTCATGAAGATTTTCATACTCATGTGGCAGTGATCGCAGCAGAAGCAATGCTCTATCTTCATCATCTATCTTGATATCTATATTTTCAAGATCAAGGATGATTTTGTTGAACTCGTCCAGATGATCCTCCATATTGACTCCTTCTTGCATTTTGAACGTGTAGAGCTTCTCCTTAAGATGAAGTCGATTGGCCAGGGATTTTGTCATGTATAAGCTCTCTAGTTTCAACCAGATACCTGCAGTTGTCTTCTCCTTCGACGCTTCTCTCAGCACCTTATCACCTAGACTCAAGATCAAGGCACTGTGAGCCTTGTCTAGGAGATCTTTCCTTTCTTGTGCCGAAAGAGAGGTTGGCATGGCTCTTCCCCCAGTCAGCGCATCCTCCAAACTTTGATGTACCAAGAACGCCCTCATCTTCATCCTCCAGAGCCCAAAATCATTCGTGTCTATGAATTTTTCAATATCGTATTTCGTCACCATCTTCAACCGTGGCTCTAGATACCACTTGTTAAACAAGAAAGACGAAAATTGTTTCACTGTATAACCTCTCTAAATTTTGTTGAATGCAAGTTCTTTTACAAACTCTCCAATATTTCAAAGAATCACAGTGAAAATAGCTCTAGCCCTCGAACTGCTGTTATCTCAGCTTTTATACACCTTAGCAACACATTAGTTACAACTAACTCACTGATAGCCATTCAACTAGCTGTTGTAACAGCTATGCTAACCAATTACAGTAACTAATAACTAACAAGCCTAACAGACAATAGGGCTAGCACTTGGTGTGCCACGTGTATAATCAACATAGATTTTAGTTAGTTAGATAAGAAAAAACAGAGAAAGTGTTTAGCGGGAACACTATACACGCATATATTCAGGAATTATGTAGGTGAAGAACAACGATACAGTAAGTGTATCGAGAAGCTTCTGCTATTTTATCTCAGAAATGGTAATAGTGATGCGTGAACATAGAAGATAAATAGAATATAGTAGATAAAAAAAACAGAAAAGAGATGGACGGGAACACTGTGGGGGATATCATTCAGAAATTTTATAGTAATGGATTACTCACCAATAGCTTTAGTATATTTACCAATTCTTCCTCTGGAATATCCATTTTTTCATGCTTTGCAATGTGAATAAGGTTTAAAAGAAGGATACTATAGGAATTGGGAGGCCTGCCAAACTTATTTCTGGATAGCCTTTATATTGATGTTGATGCAAATTCTAGAAGTCTATATATAGAAGCTAAAGTCATTAAAACATGTTCTGGAATATACTAGCACTTTAACCAATAAACTTTTAATAATCATAGATTGTAAAAGAAATGTGAGGAATGATCTAGAAAACTCAAACCGCCTCTTAATGGCGGTGAAGCATAGCCTATTGTTCATGCCAAAATCCGACTTACCGGATTCTAGATGGAATGCGTATAATCGAGAGTGAATACCAAGGTTGTTTTAGATTATAGATTGACATAATGTTGGATTCTGGTCCTACGTATCCCAAAGGAAATCAAAGCTAACATAGTTCTCTGTTCAACCCTCGGTCATGTGGTGATCTCGATCTCTTAATTTTGTATATGGTAAACACCGATGAACAAGGACTCTTTAGTAGTCTCTTGGTTCGGCTGGTTCCACAAGTACGCTTAAGGGAGATTCACCTAGGTTAAGCAAAAGTGTCTTCCACTTAGGGTTCTTACTTCTTTTATAGTTGAGTGATCTGATCCGCCTTTTTTAGTATCAGATATTATCTCTTTGTATCACCTATCTCCTAAATCTTCTTCGATATATATGATCTCCTTAATTGGTGGGATTTATCTCTTGTAACCAGATAAGGTTGTTTGAGATAGTATCATGATCTTATCTTTCCTGCTCTTATCGGATCGGGTATCCAGGCTCGATGGCTGAGTTTTACTCCTCGGTCAGTACACAAGTCCCCCAAGTTTTGAGCTCAAAAGAGCATAAAAGTTTTCATGACAAAGCCGAGATTGGCCTTAGAATCATTTTTGGAGACTTCAAGATTTACCAAATAAAACTTCTTCCCCTTTTTTCCACGATTCGATGGCCGATCTTTATACATCGACCAACGTTTGAGTCGGTGGTCTTTGATAGGTGAGCTTAATAATCAAGAATGAATACTCAGGCTCTTTTAGATTATAGCTTGACAGAATGTTATATTATGGTCCTACGTATCCCGAAGGGAATCAAAGCTAACGTAGTTCTCTGTTCACTCTTAGCCAAAGTGAGTCTTTCTTTTGGGGTCTTACCCTCTTTATAATTGGGTCCCCTGATTTGTTCTCTTAGAGATTAGGTTCTTATCTCTCATCCCTTAAAACGGCTTCGAGATATACCATCTCCTTATTCGATAAAACTTATCTCTTATAACCAAATAAGGTTGTTTGAGATAAGTCTCAACTTAATCTTATCTTTTCCATCCTTGGCGGATCGGATGCTCAAGTTCGGTGGCCGAGTTTTACTCCTCGGCCAGTACACAAACCCCCAAGCTTTGAGCTCAGAATAGCGTAAAAGTTTATCGAAGTTTCTATATTGCCGAGCTTTGTTATACTTTGGCACTGAACCTTTTACCTTGTCCATCTGGGCTTCTAAAACCAAGTTTTTCTTTCTTGGACTTGGTTAAGTGTAACAGAAATTGATCTTAACTATAACCTCATGGGTAGTAATAGACGTAATAAGAACATATTCTAAATAGAAGATATTTCAATCTTGCCTTTGTTAAGACTAATTGCTAGTAGCTGAGATTCATCTTATTGATAGTTCAGGCTCAAACCGACCTTTTGGAAAGTCAAGCTCACAACTCGGTCATTAGAAATTTCCCTCAGGCTTGTATTTCAGCTGAAATCTTTGATTCACTCAAGATGCTTATCTTGGGAGTTTGAACTCGACTCCCTTTTTTTCGAGTGTAGCTTGGTCTTTGAAGCTTTTTATAACGAGACCTCTTTAACCTTTCATCCGAGTAGTTTTTACCCTTTCATCCGGTGGGTTTTGAAATACCCACTAACTTAAAGCTTGACCTTGAATATCATTATTTATATGATCTTGAAGGTGTGCCTCAGAATAAGCTTTTCTAATAGCTCTTCTAACTTGTATGAGAAAATAGTTGTCATACAAGTCCTTTATAATAACAATGGAGCTGTAGGCTAAGAGATATCCTTCCTCTGTAATTTCCGAGCTTGGTGTAGGATAAGAGAATATCCTTCCTTTATCCCCATAAGTCCCCCCCAAGCTCTGAGCTTAAAATAAGAGAAAGAGATTAAATGTCAACCCGTATATCTTAACACACTTTTTGGTGCCGAGGACTTTGGATTGTGATTCGCAAGAGCATTACTCGGGAATTTGTTTTTTTACAGAACCGAGTCTTTCTTGGGTTCCGACTTCTTGATCGAGCACTGCTCGAATTTTTGTACGGAGCAAAGTCTTACTTGGGATTCCAGCTTATTTAGCCAAACACTACCAGGGTTTCCTTCAAATCTTGGGTCTCTAGCATGCATGATCTGCTGTGGATATTATCTTGGTGCGAATGTGTTGTGCTCGGCCTCGGCTTTTCAGTGCGAGGGAGCAATGCTTGACCTCGGCTTTTTAGTGCAAGGGAGGGATGCTCGACCTCAGCTTTCTGGTGTGAGGGCGTAATGCTCGACCTCGAGTTTTCAGTGCGAGGGAGCACTGCTCGAACTCGGCTTTTTAGTGCGAGGGAGCACTGCTCGACCTCGGCTTTGTAGTGCGAGGGAGGGAGCATTGCTCGACCTCGACTTGGCTTTTCAGTGCGAGGGAGCAATGCTTCACCTCGGCTTTTTAGTGCGAGGGAGGGATGCTCGATCTCGGCTTTCTGGTGTGAGGAGCAATGCTCGACCTCGGGTTTTCAGTGCGAGGGAGCACTTCTCGAACTCGGCTTTTTAGTTCGAGGGAGCATCGTTCGACCTCGGCTTTCTAGTGCGAGGGAGCACTGCTCGACCTTGGCTTTCCAAGCTTATGCCTTTTCTACTGAGATGACTTGTTCTCTTTTTCTTTCTTCAATCGAAGTTCAGATTTATTGAGTTCAGGCTAGCCTCGAGGATCGACTTTAGACCTGGAACCCTTTTATTCTTAGATGAATTTGCAACTTTTCGTATCAATGCTAATAAAAGTTTAAACAATACACCGATTGTTTTTATAGCTCATACCCTTTCTTCTTGGTGAGACGATTTTAACCCGAACCCTTTAGTGGATTCTCATGTTCTTAAGTCAGCAGATGCTCGGCTTTTACTGGAACAGGACTCTGACGCGAGCTGAGACACCCTGTTGTGCCTCTTTGTGTCATTAGATTAAAAACTCATTATTTAATTACTTAATCGCACGCTTAACGTGAAAATACGTAAAAAAATAAAACTTAACTTATAAAGTATACAACTTCGTATAGAATGGCATATCACAATATAAGTATATTATGCATATTAAAAAACACTGTTGAGGATATCCTATCAGTAGGATCCCTCACAGGCATATATTTAGACAAAAAGTTAAACAGCGGAAAACATAATAAAAATACGCCTCACGAGACGCACTAGCCATAACTAATTATACCCTAATCACCATAGGTCACAGCTCGTACTCCAGCCTCCAGCTCGTAGGGAGTTCCATCCAACTCCTCCTAGTTACGCTCATCTACAGGGTCTTCTCGTACGATTCCACAAGGAGATAAAATACAACACACAGAAATATACAGGGGATATATAGTAATTGTCACAGACAATCAACACACATAACTTACGAATCATCCTCAGGTTAATATATATCATCCTCTACCCTTAATCTCAGGCAATCTAACACTTTATTTTAATGTAACCTCACTAATCCTGTCACCATGTCTTTACGTTATCGTGGCCACTACCACTCCTGTCACCATCCCTCATTTGCATCGGGGCACACCCTCATTCCCGTTAGGATGTTCCACCTAGTGCACACCTCCATTCCCGTAAAGGTTTTCCACCCCCATTCCCTAAGGTGGAAGTGGTCTCGCGAGAACTCTTGAGTTTTACGTGTATTATATTACCAATACACAGAAGTGTTTTACGTGTATTATATTACCGATACACGGCATATTATATTACCAATACACAGAAGTGTTTTACGTGTATTATATTACCAATACACAGATGTCCTTGCGTATTATATTACCAATACACTTTTGTCTTTGTATATTATATTACCAATACACTTTTGTCCTTTTGTATTATATTACCAATACACGGTTGTGGACAACAACACCTATACTTGAATCTCACCAACCTGTTTTAACAACATCCTAGTGCCTTAACCTTCCATTAGAACTTGACACATATTCTATGCCATAACACCTCTTTAACATACATCATCTAGGTTAGGCACTTCTAAATCATTATTATCCTTACGCCCAAAACAATCATCTTTTAGACAACATATATATCTTTACTTAAAAACCACTAAGCATAATAATACAAGCCAGGCAGATCATGCATAACACAATATCAATCAAAATATTCACATATTACCAACATAGCACAAAATCAATTCAATAAAGGTAATAAAATCAAATCAACCATCAACAATATAAAAACAACCTAATATCGATAAACATACAATCCCGGAATCACCATTGGTTTTTCAGAAAAGGTTTCCAATGTGATTTTGGTCTTGTCGATTACTGGACTACTAGTAGGGTTTAGGTCACCCTACACAATTATTATATAATCTACTACTTATCGATTCCGACGATAGGTTGATTCTTTCCCCCACCTGGGTTATCGCCGAACTCCCGAACTCGAAGCTCCCCGTTGTCACACCACAAAGTATTAACTCCACCTTCAACCTATCAACATAATAACCAATAAATCAAACAAACTCATCTATGTTCTCTTTAGGCTAGGTTTGGCCATTTAATTCAAATTAAAGTTATGATTCTTTTGTCAACATAAGCCTTTGGATACTTATCACTTAGGTTCTAGGTAACTTAGCTAAATTGCTATAACTTGAAGATATGAAATAAAAATCATCCAACCACTTAAGGTAGGTTTCGGCCTTGTATTACAACATAGGCTAGAAATCTTTAAACTTTCCAATCTCTTAGACTTAGAATCCAAATGTATTAAGGAGCTTAAGTCCATGATCATATTGGAAAATAAAAACAAAACATCCTAGGTCCACAACCATCATAGGTTCGGCCATTATAGGATAAATAGGCTAGAAATCTTTAAACTTTCCAATCTCTTAGACTTAGCATCCAAATGTATTAAGTAGCTCAAGTCCATGATCATTTTGGAAAATGAAAAACAAAGTATCCCAGGTCCATAACCTTCTAGGTTCGGCCTTCATAGGATTTATAGGCTAGAAATATCTAAACTATCCAATCTTTTAGACTTAGCATCCAAATATCTTATGGAGCTCAAGTCCATGATCATTTTGGAAAACAATGGAAACCTAAACATTCCAATCTCTTAGACTTAGAATCCAAATATCTTATGGAGATCAAGTCCATGATCATTTTGGAAAATAAGAAATAACTCATCCTAGGTTCAATAACATAGAATAAACAAGTTAGAAATCCTTAAACTTTCCAATCTCTTAGACTTAGCATCCTTCTATATTAATGAGCCTTGGTCCATGATCATTTTGGAAAATGAAACTCAAACATCCTTGCTCTAAAATATTTAAGTTTCAGCCTACATAGGATAATGAGGAAAAAAATATTCTTTGTTTGATAACAACTCTTAGGTTTAGAATTACAAGGTATTAAGAGTTCTAAATCCATGATCATAATTGGAAAGTTGAAACATAGTATCCTAGGCTTACTTATACATATTTTCAGGCATCACAGGAAAACAAGCTATCAAACCTTCCAAGATTTATAGATTTAAGATCAAGGAATAGTTAGAAACTCAAACACATGATCATATTCCAAAAGTTGAAGCAAAAACCTCCTAGGCCACATATGCATAGCTTCAGCCCTCATAGGAAGAGATTTTTGTTTTACACGACCTCATAGTATGTGAAAATATAAGTTAATACAAGACTATAGAAAGTGGTTTCAACTCAAAAGGAGTTTTCTACCATTTTAGAGAGATTTTAGAAGTTCAAAGCATATAAAGAACACATAAAGTAAACTAAGAAATAAAAGATGAAACTTGCAAAAAGATTCATATGAGAGCATTACCCTTAGTATAAGGAAGAACTTTAATGAAGAACTCAAGTAGAAAAAATGAATTAAAACTAAAGCTTTAAGATCTTGAAATTTTAAAAGAAAAGGAAATAGATGAAGTTTTAATGGAGTTTTGGAGAAGGAAAGTGATGAAGTGAAAATGAGAGGTGTATATATAGAGAAGGGAGAGAGTGGCACGAAATTGAGGATAGAGGAATGAGCTTGGAGAGCAAGTTTTGACCTTGTGCCTTGTTTGGTTTGAGAAGAGAGAGAAAAATAGGTTTTTAGAATATAATATGATATAATTTGAAAAGTGTGATGATTACACTTTTGGAGTGTGTCATAACCCATTTCGATCAAGTCCCGTCAAGTCATTTCACTTCTTTTGTGCTCCCTAATCTGCTCCATTTCGTACCCGGTTGTATTTTCCGATCGTAATTCTTCTGACGTTTTCGCCCGAATAAATATTTTATTTTATTTATGAACTCGAATTTTCGAAAATTTCCAATATCATATAAAACATCACAAAAACACTAATCGTTTCGTTCACGGTTCAAAATTAGGTTTTCTCCTCAGTAAACTTGTACTGGCAGTGAAAACGCAGACCGACTTTCGTCTGAATTTTCAACCGAAAATTTTACTGTAACCCTCTACCATAAATTAGACTATGAATATGATTTTATTTTAATCAAAAACACTTTGTAACTCTCAAATTAAAATATAATTAATTATATTTTAACTGGTTGAACAGCATAATTAAAATCAGGCTGTTACACGAGCATGGGAGTCGCAGCTGCTTATGCTCTCCAAATCTCCTTCATTACCCATTTTTGGAGGCACGACCTTTCTAATAATATGAAGAAGACGAAAAGTATGAGGGTTGAAGCTGCCCGAGTTTTGTGCACGAAGGATGAGCTTGAGAAGACTCTATACAAGTGCGAAGAGCAAGCTCGATTGATTGGGCAATTGAAAGGCGTGGGAATCTCAACAAAGTATGATTGAGCTCATGCTGCATTGCCCCTTATTGCATCAATTTCGGAGCCTACTCTACGACTGTAGAATTAGGGCTAATCAAGGCCCTAGCTGGTATGGCGCGTATTCTGACGCCTCGGCAATCAAGGCCCTATATAATTAGGAAATATATTTTGTACTTTGGGCAATGCCCTTCAGCACTTTTGTTTATGAATGCAAAAGAATTTATGCTTCGAGAATACTATCCCAAGCTCTGCTTTTTTTTAACATATGATATTTAACCCAGCATTTGGATTTACTCTGTTAACTTTCCTAAGTTTTTACTCACCTTTTATGCTTGGCTTTTAAATTTGGCTTGGTGAGCTTTTTGAGCTCGGCCCTTTAAACCTATCGTAGTTAACCCTTTTAGGTTTTTGTTTTCCTCTTTAGGTCTGGCTTTTCGACTTTAGCTCGACCGGTCATTTCGGCCTGGCATTTCGATTTCAGCTCGATCAACCTTTTTAGGTTATTTGTTTACCTTTTTTAGGTTTGGCATCTCAACTTTCGCTCAGTCGGCCATTTCGGCCCGGCATTTCGATTTTAGCTCGATCAACCTTTTTAGGCTTTACTTTTGCTTGTTTAGGTCCGGCATCTCGAGTTTAGCTCGGTCGGCCATTTCGGCCTGGCATTTCGATTTCAGCTCGGTCAACCTTTTTAGGATTTAGTTTTGCCTGTTTAGGTCTGGCATCTCGACTTTAGCTAGGTCGGCCATTTCGACTCGTCTTTTCGAATTTAGCTCGGTCAACCTTTTTAGGCTTTAGTTTTGCCTGTTTAGGTCCGGCATCTCAACTTTAGCTCGGTCGGCCATTTCGGCTCGGTATTACGATTTTAGCTCGGTCAACCTTTTTACGCTTTAGTTTTGCATGTTTAGGTCCGACATCTCGATTTTAGCTCGGTCAGCCATTTCAGTACGGCATTTTGATTTTAGCTCGGTCAACCTTTTTAGGCTATTTTGCCTTTTTAGGTTCTTTGTTCTTTTTCTCTTTTTAGAGCGTGGCTGTGCCATCATCCTGGAATTGAACTGTAATATTGGTGGCATGATTTGGATGCGGTAGGGGTGCTGGAAGATGTACAAACAACATTTGGTGGTATCAGCTCAACGTCATTCGCAGTGTGATAGGAAACACTCCTCCCTTGAAATGCATTGCTTTCCTTCTCAAAAATTGATATTTTTTGCCTCTCGGTAAGGCTTTATAGAAAAAATATGATACTATCAAGCAATAGAGTTGATCTTGTCATGGTGGTAGATTCTGGAAAGTCACCTCACGGCGGAGTCCGAGCTTGTCGGCGTGATGAAGGAAAAGCTGCTCGTGGAAGTTGAAGGGCGTTGCGTCTGTAATGGCGAACCTTCAATGAGGCGGATCCGTCATGGCCAAGTTCACCCAGGTCGAGCTGCACATAGTGACGTCGACAAGTAGACACTGAAAACGTTAGTGTGAATGTAACATCCCTGGCTACTTTATGTATTGACGACTGTCCCCACAAACCAACACGGGTCTTTTCAGCGTGCTTTGTCCTCACTCACACGCTTCCTGGGAAAACTTCCCAGGAGGTCACCCATCCTAGAATTGCTCCAAGTCAAGTACGCTTAACTGTGGAGTTCTTAAGTGATGGGCTACCGAAAAGAAGATGCATCTTGTTGATATAGGTAGTACCAATCAATTTTTATAATCCATCCTCAACTATATAGTCCCATACCTACAGTCTCAGGATCCTTCTCATTCGGTTGTGTAATCGGTTCATTCATGTGCCCCTTCGCCTAGAAGCCTGCCAGGAGCCGCTCCTTGTCCGTGCCTTCTTGCATCGGTGACCACTCCCCATCCTCGTGGCACCCGGGTGTTACATGCCCACCAGCTTCCGCTTGGTTCGTCCCCGAACCACACCGTACTGGGAGAGGTGCCGCTCTGATACCATTTGTAACATCTCTGGCTACTTTATGGATTGACGACTGTCCCCACAAACCAACACGGGTCTTTTCAGCATGCTTTGTCCTCACTTACACGCTTCCTGGGAATTTCCCAGGAGGTCACCCATCCTAGAATTGCTCCAAGTCAAGCACGCTTAACTATGGAGTTCTTAAGTGATGGACTACCGAAAAGAAGATGCATCTTGTTGATATGGATAGTACCAATCAATTATTATAAGCCATCCTCAACTGTATAGTCCCATACCTACACAGTCTCAGGATCCCTCTCATTCGGGTGTGTAATCGGTTCATTCATGTGCCCCTCCGCCTAGAAGCCTGCCAGGAGCCGCTCCTTGTCCGTGCCTTCTTGCACCGGTGACCACTCCCCGCCCTCGTCGGAACCCGGGTGTTACAGCGAACCTTGGGTCTATATGTAGCTACCTCATGCACAACTTGGCATGTTATCGTCAAGGCCGAACCACATTAATTCGTCACACTCATTCTCAGGGGAGTGACGGATGTTTCTCAATGCATCAAAGCGGGACTCGTTGACTCGAGGGAGACTAAGATGACTCAATTGAGAATATTATCCCATGCTCTGCCTCTTTTTCTTCTATTTCTTTTTTTTTAAAAGGAAAAATTAAATATATTTTTTCAAATCATGTTCTACAGATCCAAGATAAACCATATATATTCAGCAGTATTTGATTTTTAAATCAGTAAGTCTACTGGGGTACGTGCAATATTCTCGCTAACATTTAAGCTCTTTAATTATACTTTCATTCTAGTAGCTTAGTATTTTTCTAAACATGGCCTATTGTTTACTGGTTGTCACACATAGGCTCTGTCATCTAATTATGCATTAAGCAAGATAGGAAGATAAAGAACAATATCACCTGGACCTTGAGATGCCACCTTTGGACACCAATGTAGGGGGGACTTTACTTTTATTTCCCTATGATCATCGAGTCTCGGCTTCCACTTGCCTTTCCTCAAAGAATTCAGTTTTGTTGGCCATGTCAGTTGGCCCTTCATGGAAATCTCTTGGTGAGATTTAATTCTAAAGAACGTTTGCTGCCAAGGTTTGGAATCTGCCAAACACTCCTATAATTCCTGCTACACCATCCTGGAAAGTCTCTAGACTTTCAATAATGTAGGTAGTAATGGTAGAGATTATATCATAATCTCAACCAATCCAAAAAGAATCGTGATGGAGTTGACAAGCATTTTTGGCTTTTTTTAAAAATAAAATAATGATATGCATAAAAATAAGAATAGATAGAGATAAAGTCTTATCTCTTTTAATCGTAAGTTCCACGTATTCAGTCTTTCTGAAAGTTGCATGCAACAATTTGATCCTTTGGTCCCATTCCTCCACCATTTTGTGGTCATGGACCCTGATTTTGCATTTTTCAGGTCCTTCCTCCAACTTTTTGACTCCACGTGATCCTCCTGGTCTAATTTGATGACCTTTAGCGCCTCCTAGTTGCAGGATTTTGCCATTCATATATGCTGGGTAAAAATGACGTGAATTCACCTATGAGTAAACGACAATATGAAATAATCAATTCATATGCTCATTATCATTTTCAAATGAGATATTCACTAGCATATGATAATAATTTAGTGCATAATATGCCAAATAATTAATTAAATAATGAATAAGGAGTAAGATGGAGAAATTATTTCTTCCTTGAATTTCTTCGAACGAGAACACTATTGTTGATGGGCATTCATCCTTATATTGTTTATTTAATAACATCTATCGAATTGAACTCGCTCCATGTACCGTAGTAACCTCTTCCATGTTTAGGACCTTTTCAAGTGTGGTCCTACCTCTTAACCATGTAGCATGGTGGAGATCAGTTGTTAAAAATTATGAGGTTGAGAAATTTCATGATATCACCGGTTGGTGGAAAATCTTCTTCCACTGCATGATCGGCAATTTTATTTTTAGTTAATCAACACCTAGGCTTGTCATCCTCCTCCTTGGATTTTTTTAAGAATTGTTGAGAATATTCCCTTGAAGATGGCAATCATTGCCATATATGCTTCTAGGTGACAACGATACCAAATTGGTGGAGGCCATCATCGCCATATTTTTTGATTGGCTTATTAGTGGCTTCATCATATGATGTTGTATGTGCATCGATCAAGCTTAGAAGATGAATGCCTCAGGGTTCCTTGCCGCCTTTTTATAATAAGCTCATGCCCTTTCATGAAGAGTAATGCCTTTTGAGTTCATGCTCTTTCATGAAGAGTCAAGGCTCCAACTTTTCCTATTTCTATTTTAACCCATCATAAAAATAGAAATAAGACTTTAGGTATCCACACATTATTTTTAATGACAATTATGTCCTTAGTCATAAACCTTATCTGAATTAGATCACTTTATTTTGGCTAATTAAAATAATGGCCCTAACACATTTAAATATTACATGTGTGACCCAAAATTTCTAACAATCTCCCACTAGTCACATATGTATCCTTATAAATGTGCTAGACTTTATGAGCTCAAAATTTGCCATTATAAACCTTGGATATATCACTATCTCGTCCATTAGTTATATCAATATATAGGACCAAAGCGGCTTTCGTTATATCTATCATAACTAAACCCATCAATGATCACTAATATTAACACAACCAAATGACATAGATTAGTCATTAAATGTGCAGCATGAAAATCACATGAAGGTGATTTGTACATGTTGATTTTCAACTGGTCCTACTTTATTCTTTAATGAAATCAAAACAACCTCAGTGAAAACCAAACCAAAACTGTATTCTGCAAAAAATAATCATAAAATATATCTTCCATAAAAGCATCCAAATACAAACTCCCACTGGACAAATGTATCATTTAGTGATACAATACCCATTGGAGCACTATGCTCGTGAAAGGCCTTGGGTGATAAACTTTAGTGAATGGATCCGCAACCATTGAGTTTGTCCCAATATGCTTTATAGATATCTGTCACTCTGAACTATCTCCACATCAATAAGGAACTTAATGTAACTGCTAACTTATGGTCATAAAATAACTGTAGTGGTCTTTCAATAAATCTAAAATTCAAAACCCAGTGACAAAATTCTGCAGCCATATTCCATAATTTGGATGCCTTATAACCATAAATAAACATAACCTGATGTGGATTTTCAATCAGTATTGCATCCAACAAAATCAGAATCAGAATACCCAATGATTTCTAATTGATCTAATTTTCCTTATGTGAGCATATAGTTCTTTGTTCTCTAATGAATAAACCATAACCCGTTTGGCCGCTTTCTAACGGTTTATTCCTGGATTGCTTAAGTATCTGTCTAATACTTAACAATGTACGCTATGTCCGGATGCATACAGACTTGAGCATACATTATATTTCCTACAGTGTGACGATAGGAATCTCCTGCATCCCTTTAATCTTAAGATTTCTTTTGGGCACTGATTGAGATTAATTTGTCTCCCTTAGCGACCGAGGCATCACTTGATTGGAGGTCTTGCATGCCAAACCATTTGAGCAATTTATTGATATAGCTCTTTTGTGACAATCCTAGAGTACTCCATGATTGAGCTCAGTGTATCTGGATCCCTAATACAAAGGAGACGTCACCAAGATATTTCATCTCGAAATTATCAATAGAAATCTATTGGTTTCGTGCAACATGCCTATATCATTAGTCCCAAGTAGTATTTCATCAACATACAATAACAGGAAAATATTCTTACTCCCACTTGAATTGTGTTGCACACAAATACTAACAACATTCATCTCAAACCTGAACGATAGAATTACCTTATAGAACTTGTGGCATCACTAACGAAACGGTTATTTTAGCCCACAGATGGATTATGTCAATTTTCAAACCGTGTTCTTTGTGTCTCCCAACACAAAGTTTTACGGCTACACCATATAGATTGTTTCGTCAATGTTGTCATTGAGAAACATCATCTTGACATCCATTTGATGAAGCTCCAAATCATAATGTGCAACAAGGGTCCCGATTGTCCTAAAAGAGTCCTTCAATGAAACCAGAGAGAAAGTCTCTTTATAGTCAATCCCTTTATTTTGAGTATAGTCCTTGGCTACAAGACGACCCTTATACCTCTCCACATTACCTTTGGAATCCTTTTGGTCTTAAATATACATTTGCAACCAATGAGTTTCACACCTTCTGTAATAGGAAAAGTTCCCAAATCTTACTGTCTTGTATGAACTCATACTCCTCATTTATTGCTTCAATCCACTTTTCTAAGTTGGAATCTTGCATGACTTGACGAAAATTGATTGGATCATTTTCCATCATACCATCATTTTCATCATGTTCCTGAAGAAATACTATGTAGTCAACTGGAATAGCATTTCTTCTTTCTCTAGTGGATCGTTGCAAAGACACTTACTCTTGAAGCGCTAGTTCTTGAGGATCTTGAGTTTGTTCTTCTGGAACAACTAACTCATCTTGAATGGGAGTTTCAACAACAGTGTCATTTAGAGGTTCTGGACTTGTTTCATCAAAAGCAACTTTATGAATCTATTCTGGAATTGAAACCAATTCTTCCTCCAAGACAAAGTCTCTAACCTTATTTCTCCCCCCAAACTCAATATCCTCAAAGAACGTTGGCTGTTTGTCTCAAAAATTGTCTTTAATTTGGGATCGTAAAACTTATAGCCCCTGGATCGTTCAGAATAGCCAATAAAGTAGTTTCTCCCTATTCGGAATTCCAATTACCTTTCATTTGGCCTATAAGGCCATGCCTCAACTGGAAATCCCATACATGAGTTAGACTAGGAACCTAAATTCTTTGTTTGGTCTGTCTGTCCTTAAGGCATTCAACAGAGACATCTAAGTCTTTAAAGTTAGTGGAATCTAGGATTCCATCTGACACATGCTACTCCACTCTATTTCTAGAGATGTAACCAAGGCACTTGATGTTCTTGAATTTGCACTCTTAACTTTACGCTTAGTACCATGTGATTCCACATTCAACGGTTCTTATAATATCACAAAAATATAGATTGTCATACATTGTAATAGTACTAGTTCCAACAACATTTGAATTAATAGATAAACTGAAGTGATTGTTTCCAGACGAACAATGATAACCAAATTTGTCCAATCCAAGAAACATAAACCAAATTTCGTCTAAATGATGGTACATCAAAAATATCCATTAAATCCAAATAATAACCAGTACTTAACAACAACCTAAAATGCCATATTTGCCTCTATTGACATGCCATCTCATTCATAAATGCATCTTTCAACATCATTTGGCCCTCGATAACTTGGGCAACTCTGTATTGAAACACTGATGTTAGTAGTAGAACCAAAATCTAACCATCAAGTGTTTCTAGGTACTGAAGCTAAATTTACCTTATAACAGACCAAACACTACAAAAAAATGTCATTTAGAGACCGAAAATAGCGACCGAAAATTTTAGTAGCAGTTCACGACCAAAATAGCGACCGATTTTAGGATGTAGGATAACAATTGATATAATTCATTTGGCGACTGAAATAGCGACCGAAAATATTGGTGACAAGGAAATTCGGTCTCTATTTTCGGTTGCTAAATGGTAGAAATCAAAAGTCAAAATTTGTTGGAATTTCCGGTCGCTAAATCCGTCGCCACTGGTTAAAATTTACACCGGTCGCTAACTGTAAGAATTTTAATTTCAACAAACTCATTCAGAGACCGAAATAGCGACCAAATGTTTCGGTCGCTAATATTAAAATCCCTAAATCCACCAGAACCCCCCTTTCTTCCCCATTTCACGAAACTTCTCTCTTTCTCACTCATTCTCTCTTCCTCGCGAGCTCCGACCACCAGCCTCCAGTCACCGCCGTCAAGTAAGCTCTCTCCCTCTCCCTCTCTGTTTCTCTCTCTCTCCATCTCTATCTCTGTCTCTCTCTCTCTCTCTCTCCGTCTCTAACCATTTCTCTCTCTCTTAGGTCCGTCTTCCTCCGCACGTCCAGAGCAGCGCCACCACCGGCACCACCAGAGGAGCGCCACCGTTACCACCGCAGCACAATAAGTCTTCTTCCGTTTGGCAAAATCAAATTATAATTCTCTGCTTACCTCACAGTCTCACATAATCTTGATCACAATTTTCATACTATGTTGGTAGATTTGGATTCTTCTTTGGTTTTTGGCATTTTTATATGCTAAATCTAATTGTTGTTTTATAAATACATGCCATAAATTGAGGTTAAAAGTATTTTCATGTTCTAATTGTCTTATCTCTAAAATATTGTAACAAAACATACAAAGTACCATCGGTCCTTTTCTTCACCATTTTAGAACACTTGTTGCATCCTTGATAAAACCAATTATAGTCCTCAATAACCTCGTGAATTGCTGCAAGTGTTGTTACCCTTCTAGGCTATTGAAATCCAAGTAAGTGATCAACGGATGTAGATGAGAAAATTTGTTTAACAAAACTGAAAAACAGGTATAATTTGTAACCTGCTTTGATTCTCTGATTTCAATTAGAGTTTTTCTGAGATTAGGATCACAAAGGATATTCTTAGATGAGTTCCTACTTCGAAATGTAAG